>JAGSMT010000031.1:0-2400000 GCA_029286875.1 Lamproptera curius
TAAAACGTTAGTAAAAAATAGTATAGTTACAGTTATTTATTGTTTTCATTGTTTATTGAATAGTAACGTGTCAAAAGTTTTTCGAAACTTAACGGAACGTAAAGAAATACGTAAAATCATCATTATCATCATTATTAGCCATTGTCAAAGATTTTATTTCTTATACATATCAACGAATTTATAATATTTCTGTTTAGAATAAGACGTACTGCAAACTGATCATGTTTATTAATGGTATTTTCTATGTTAAATACAACAATATTTTTATTTAAATTTTTTGCTTTTGAGATAGGCGCCATATAGGCATTTTGAAATTAAATAAGTAATTTCTTAAATTAATACGCTCCAATAAAAGAATAAGAGTAAATCTCTCGAGAAAAAAAATGTAATCTTTATCACAGTTGTTAAAATAAATGAAAATAATTTTCGAGTATGACGTACATACAATACTCCGTTTAAATTATTATATATATAATAATATACATAAAATAAAACAAGTTTTTAAACGATTTCTTTCTAATAACTTTGGAAAATAGTCTTCGTATTATGTTTAAGATAATTGTAATACAAAGTTGTTTTATCAAGCCTAAAGTTTGTTAAAATTGACCAGAAAAAACCACATAAAACTTTAATTGCTGGTATTATTTATTTAATGTAATATTCGCTGTATCAGTTAATACTTTTAACAAAGCCAGATGGTTAGCAAAGTTCTTTGAGTGCATGGAACTCGTTTCGTGATAATTTATAACATAACTTTTAAAATGGATATAAGTTTGGTTGATGTTTTTACAAAAGTTACAGCTGTTTTCTGTCATTAAAGCATTCAAAATAATTGCTTTTATATGAAATTCATTATTGTATTTATACGTGAAAGTTTAACTATTGACTTCTAATCTATCAGTTATTAAATGATCTTATGGTCTATTTCAAATTGTCAGAAAAATTGGTTAAAATGGTAAACTAAGTCTGGTAAAGGGCAATAAGTTAAATATTCAATATCCTTTTCTTGGTTTTTAAAAACATGCTTTATTATCTAACAGAAAAGTAACATAAAAAAATATAAGCAAAAATATAATAACTGTCAAAAAAAGTAAAAGGTTACGTTGAAACTGGTATCCTTTTTGATTCTCCTTTATATAAATATACGTTTTTTATTGGCATATGTTATACTTGGTGGTTACAAAATAAAGTTATAAGAATGCAAATTTAATATCGTCGTAAATATTTTAAATTACCAATAATTGAGGAAACTTCAAACTCACACAGGCAGACAGCACTGATGTCAACTTTATTTTTCTGTAAAATTAGTGGTGTAAAATTATTATTCTGTACCGCTGCATATAAAATCTTGAAGAATATTTTTGATATGTTATCATATAACTGCCTCCGTACCTATGATGGTATAGTGCAAAGTTTAGAATCCGGAGGTCGGGTTCGAATCCTGCGACTCAAAAATTTTCATTGTTGTTTCTAGTTGGTTAGGGCAATTTGGGCTGATTCACCCATTTGTCTGAAAAGTAAGATGATCCATGCGTCGGATGGGCATGTAAAAGTCGGTCCACCCACCAACCCGCATTGGACCAGCGTGGTGGATACGGTCCAAAACCCCTAATGGATAGGGTGTATTAGGGAGGCCTATGTCCAGCAGTGGACTATCAAGGCTGATGATGTATATCAATTATCTATTCGTAACTTTTTATATGCTTACTCGTAAGCAAAATACAATAATCATATATTTTAAAGGAAAAAAGTATAAATACTGACATAAATACTTTCATTTTTCGTTTATGTTACATAAACAACGTATTCTCAAGTTTTTTCTGTTGATTTAAGTATTACTTAAGTGTTACATATTCTTTGTCTGTGTAATGACTTAGTTCTATCTATTGCAGACGCCCTTCATTTGTAGGAGATTCAATCAATTGTAGAATTAAGCAAGTTTAATAATTAAAGAACCAATTTTGTAGACCAACCTGATCTCAGTCACACCCTACCCACCTTTCTGAATACGTAATTAAGTAAGCCAAACTTTTTTTTAAATTGCATTCAGGCATTATTTTACGTTTCAATGAGAATAAAACGTCAAATTTCAATTTTATTACATTAGTGAAGAATGTAAAAATAAAACATCGGGAAAAATACGTTATTATCGTTTAACCGAAATATTTATATTTTTTAAGGGCTCGGTTTTAAAAATTTTAACGCTTGGAAAGGGAAGTTAATTTTAACCCAAATTTAATTATTGATAAAGAAACCAGGTGATACCCGGAACTTCTTCTGGTGGAATAAAGAAGTACCGAAATGTATTCAAAATACCGTTAAAAATAAAATGAGGTTTATAATGTTATGAATCTAAATAGCCTGTGGCCCAGCGGTCGCAAAGGGCTTTGGAAACCGGAGGTCGGGGTTGAATTTCGGGACCCAAATTTCATTGTTGTTTCCTGTTAGTTAGGGCCCAATGATCACCCAAGTTCGAAAAAAGATAACCATCAGTCGGATGGCCATAAAAAGTCGGTCCACCCCACCAACCCGATTGGACCAGGTGGTGGGATACGGTCCAAACCCCCCAATGGATAGGGAGGGTTAAGAGGAGGAACCCATGTCCAGATTGGACTATCACAGGTTGGGATGAAATGATGCTCGATGAAATCTATAATTAGGAACAAAACTTCATGGATTTACCTTCGACAATGAATTTTTTTATTTGACCTGATATTTGATTAATTCTTTTGTTTACGAAAGACTAACAAATTGAATAAAAAAACCTTTTACGGATTTTTTTCGCGTTTATTTTATATTTTAGAGAACCTGGGACTGAGAGATGAAATCTTGGGGCTGGCGCTACAACATGATAAGCAAGTACTGCGAGAGAACATGCTTTGATCGACCACAAATCCTCGCTAAAGAACACCGATTCCCACCAAGGATGATCCATGAGGCTATGGTGATTAGCAAACATCTAAATTGCAATAGAGATGATGGTTGGGTTTTACCACCGTTGGGACCCCTGCAATTAATTAGGCTGTAATTAATTAAATTGATTTACATTGGGGGAGAGACACAAAAACATAAAATAAATTGGTTTGGTAACCCTTCAGCACTGGGCAACAGAACGATTTACCCAGGGGTTAAAACCCAGACTACGGCCGCTGGTGGTTCAAAACATCGGAAAATAAACGCGATAAAATCCGTATTATGTCGTTTTTATTCCATAATTGCTATGGCCTAAAGGAAAGATAGACAAACAGAGCTACTTTGCATTTATTTTTTTTCGTTGATACGGACCCTTTATATGTCTCTGTATCAGTTTTATAATTTTAGCACCAATGCTGACCACCGGTATTCGAAGCCCAGTCAAAAATAAATTTTTTTGGAGGAAAAATTATATATATACTGTATATTGTGATTCTTCCTTTGTATACTTCTTCACCAATCACTTCTTAGGTCGCTCGTAGTAATTAATACTGTTTTTGATTCTTTTTCATAACTATTTTAACTAATTTATTTTTAAGTTTAAAATGCCACACGCATGACATTAACCACTTTTAAATACCAAACGAACCGATTAATCTTTTAAAATAAGAACGATTACAAAAACCTCTACGGAGGCCTTTAGCGTATTTTTGTAAAAGGAATTTTAGATGGTTTTAAAAAATATGATTGCGTTTATGAGGATTTCTTACCACCAGTTGGAAATATATTTCGAGAATCAGATGGCAGATGGGGCAAAATGATTCTGAAGTGAAGGCCGTGTGGACGACCAGGTGAGGTGTCAATCTCTGTGCAGTAGTTGGTTCAGGTTGTTGGTAATTACTAGTTAAAAACCAATCGAATTTCTTTATTATTTTAAATCATAAGGTGTTTTGAAAATTAGTTCACCAAATTTATTTTATTGATCGTGATTTTTGTTACGTTTTTTATGATTCCCATAAAATTTATGTTACTTTAAAATTTATTATTACATAAAATAGATATTAAAAATTTCAAAATAAATATTATAAACTAATTTTTGAAAGACTTACTTTTGAGAAAAATACCGCCTATTATTTAAAGGAGGTAATTTAGGGTGCGTCAAAAAATTGCAGGATATTTTCAATAAAATTTATCACCAATTAAAAATATGCGCGTTTTATGGAATTATAGTCAATTTTGTAATGGCTAATCTCGAAAATTGGATAAATCCATTGTGTAAAACGTGTTTTTATCTTATAACAGAAAAAAAATTTAAGACCCTTTTTTATTCTAATTTATTAGATAAAATTTCACCAAAAATATGACGGAAGAAACTGGGAGCAGAGTATCAATAGTCAAAGGATTATGTTATTTCCTATGATCATATGAATAAAAAAGTGACAATAATAAAATTAAATATTTTGGTACTTTCAGCGAATACTAGAAGATTTAAAAAGACCCAATTTTTAAAAAAATGTAATGTTTATAAGAAAACAAATGGGCCGGGAAAAAACTTTGACTTTTGAAACTTTGGGAAAAAATAATTAACATAAATAATTTTTAATATTTTATATAATTAATTAAGGGAATATTTTTCTAAATGTGGGTGGTTGGAGAAAAGAAGTCTCGATATTGACGTATTGTTCTTGGAGAGTGGTATAAAAGACGGGTTAAAAAGAAGGGGGGTCAAAGCCGCCACTCGGAACGGAACCTCTCGTGGTGATAAGGTTAAAATCTGTGAAAAGTGTTAAATTTAATGTTTAATGACTGTCCGTAAACATCGTTGTTGTCGGGGGCCACGTGAATTTCTAATGTTTTTAGTATAAGAGACGATTTTATTACGTCATCATTTTTACTTTTTGGAATTTCTTTGGATTTTCTAAAATCAGAAGTGAGATAAATAAAGCAATCCTTTTTTATTTTTAAATTTTCTTTGAGATTTAAAATATATAATTTATATTAAAATTAATTATAACCAATATTAGTGTAGTTGAAATGTAATTTTTGTAAAATGTCTCAAATAAAAGCGTCTAATAAAAAAAAATATTAGAAGGTAAAAGTTTTAAAGGTCTTACAAAAACTAAACTTATTATTTTAATGCTTAAAATCTAATGAACAATCTTTTCATATAATGTCATAGTGGTTCAAACATCTTACAAGATTTTATATATTTTTATACATTTTAAATGCTACTTTAAACATCGGACGTTTCACTTTTATGATAGAGATAAATGTTATTTTAACTGAACAAAACACCTAGATATTCAACGCTTTACGATCGTCGGTTTTATCGTGCGTTTTACGACAGTGGTTTTTAAATTTTATGAAAGACGAGATAGCCTTATTACAACTGAAATCATCTGCCCTTTGTTATCATTATACACCCCTTTATTTTTGGTACGTTTTTAGCGAACACTAAAGAAAACTTAAGATACTATTAAAAGAAATGGAAACAATTGTTTATTTGTTTTAAGTCGTTCTTTACTGGGACATCCCAAACATAAGATCCCAAACAATAAAATAATATTCAGAATTATGTTGCATATTTCAGTTTTTTAAACGTATTATGTATATTTATTTAACTTACTAAAATTTTAATAACTATTATTCGGTACTTATATGTTTATTATTATTTATTTGATATTAATTAAAACTTTAGATGAATAATATAAATAAAATACCCCTCAAAAGTTGTAGGTTTAATTCAAAAAATCAAAAAAATTCTTAATAAAGATATTTTATCTGTGTAATTAAATTTATTTTAAATTAAGTATCTAAACCTTTACCAAAATAATTTTATTTCCATATAGAATACAATGTAAATAACATGGCCGAGATAAGAAACAAATATTAAAAGGATCTCGAAATAACGGAGTCCAAATTATTAAAAACAAAATATGGCAAAGTAAAGGCTAAAGTTTTGGTAGTATTTCCAAGATAAGCAAAAAATAAAAACGAATCATGACGTCACCAAAAAGCTTGTTATGATATGTATTCATTTGATAATAAGAAAAAATGGCCTTGTTCAATGTAATGGGTAAGAAAGAAACAGTCCTTTTTTATTAATGTCATAATTGTCTTATTTATTCTTTTAGGGAAAATATATAATTAAAAATATTATTGTTTAAAATATTAATTATTACTAAGCTTAATAATAATTTACTATTTTGTTACTTTTAATTATTTTTTGTTAAGTTTAATAAAAATTAAACTGTACCTTTATGTTTATCGCTTCTTCGGCAGGGTATTCCTAAAAGTTTGGATGGATTATAAATATTTTTTATGGTTTCTACTGTAAACAGTGGATGAAAGTACCTGAATTCAAAATTTTTACAGGTTTATTGTGTTTATAGTTTAACGGTTTCAACTCAGAACATTAATCAAAAACATAATAAAATATTTCTGCTGGTAATAAAAGCAGTTGATAAAGTAGGATTTAGAAGCCGAAAGTATATCATTTATTTTCGTGATTTTCGATAACCCAACAAAGTAACTTATAAACGCAAATTAAAATTTATCTTAGAACCTGTCCACTTTGCCATTTGGCGTGTCCTTTAATTACTAGATGTTTTAAAAACAACAGGAAGAAACCGAACTTCTTTAACAATTAAAAAAGGACAGTTTTCTGATTTATAAGAAATTTAAAACACAAACCATATTTTACAAAAATATTATTGCCTTACCATATCCAAATCTTCTATCTCATTTGAATTGTTATTGGATGTTTAAAATTTGCATTAGAAGTATCTAATCAGAGCTGTTCATATTTTGCCTCTATTACATTTAGCTTTGTTATTATTTTGGTATGCAACACGTGCTATAGAAAACGTTGTATTTTATAAAGTTAATATATTTAAAAATATCATCAAGGTAAAGATATCTAAGCTTAGTAGAGAAAGTAACCAAAGTCGTATAAATTAACTTATTCGGTTAGATGTTTCCTAAAAATGTTAATATAAAATTTGTAACGGACTTAGTGAGGAAAAGGCTAGAGTTATTAGAGTGACCAAGGGATGTTTAAGGTGATTATAGGGTCAATGTCGCCCGTCCGCATTTCCGGAATAAACCGAACTTTCTTCGAATAAAGGTGCCGGAAAAGTCAATTGATAAATTTGGACCAAGCAATTAAAGTAATTTTACTCTCGTTAGACTGCACTTTGTTTATAATGCACAGTGAAAACATTAATTAAAAAAAATACAACACTATTTTTTGAATTTAAATAATATATCTTAAGTAGCAATAAAATAAAAAATTGAGAAATTAAAATAAAATAAGTGAAATTTTAACAAAAAAATTATGGCTTACTTTAAACGGAACTTCAAAGTACGGAACCATTTTACGCTATACAAGCGGGTAACAAAGTGAATTTGAGTACGTCCTTCCTTTGGGAAGTGGTCAGTCAAAAAATAAATTGCTTTTCGTAAAATAAACTAAATTATTGGCCATTTTCATATATTTTGAAAGTATTGAAGATAAAACTTGGTTTAGGACGAAACTTTGCGGACTATAATTACCAAGAGATAAAATCACCCATCATCTTTCTTTGTAGTGTTACCAAATGAGAACAGTAACTTTTGCACCTATGATTTTTACATTTAACTTTGTTGTAATAGTTGTGATATAAAGGACTAAAATAGGTAAGAATGCATCATCATCAGCCTTTTGATAGTCCACCGGACATAGGCCTCCCTAATACACCCTTTCCATGGGGGTTTCCCAAATCCCACCACGCTGGTCCAATGGGTTAAGGGTGTCCAATGCCGGGGGTGAAAATAGGTAAAATACTTTGTTTTTTGGACGATTAAATGGATTTATCATGTATAATCAATTCTAATATTATAAAGAGAAACCCCTGGTTTTGTTGTTTGTGTTTTTAGAGCCTACTCCAACCTACTTCGAAACCTACTCCGAATGTACTGAATCGATATGAAATATTCTTTTACTAGCTAAAAGCTATTCTTACGTTGAAAATGTAAATAATCTGAAAATGATACAAAACGGCCAGAGTCGAATCAAGAAAAATGAAGTAACCTCTAAACCGTTCCGTCAACAATTATTTTTAAATTTAAATATCTTTTATCGAAATCTATAAAATATTTTAGTACAATAATTTATTCTTTGTCTTAAAATGTCTTAAAGGACCGTGCGTATATCATCCAATTAAAAGAGGCAAACAGAATAATTGATTATGTCATCAGTCAGAGTCAGAGTCTAAAAATACAAGCTGATTTATTTGATTAGGTACATGTATAACAGTATAACAGTGACGTAGACCTGTTTTAAGAAAAGTATATTGGTTTTTTAAAATAATTTTACATTGCTTTGGGGAAATCGTGTATATACAAAAATCTGAATTTATTTTTGTTACATTAAACGCTTCGATGCCGTGCCATCGGATTGAGGGTGCTGTTATTTCCAAAACTTTATTTGACAACGTTTATCCACTGCGTTTTTTTCAAATAATTCCTCATGATTTTTAATGTTTAGTTAATATATGCAAATATTTTTTCCAATAATGTATTACATTTGTAATTTAAACTACCGCTCTCTAGGTTATAGATAATACTATAAAAAGTATGCATGGTTTGGAATCTTTTAATTAAGGTTTGGCCAAATATGTTACTAAGATAATTGAAAAACTGGAGCACAAAACACGTAATTTTTGATGTTTGCGAAAAACGATTTTGGGTTAAAATTTTAATTTTGTAATAACAAATGAATTTTACAAATATCATTTATTTAGAACTGCTTCCTTAGCCTAGTGGTAAGAACATGGGCTTTAGAAACCGGGGTCGTTAGCTTGAACCCTGTGGGGACTCATCAAATTTACATTGTTGTTACCTAGTTGGTTGGGTCAATTTAGGCAGACTACATGGTCAATCCCGTGATCATGGGCCCTGGGAACGGTTTGAAAGTCAAAGGTAGTTTTAATTAATTGTAAAGTAGTTAAACGCGATAAAATCCGATAAAAATTGTATTATTTATCATAAAAAATAATCTAAATGCAAGCAAAACAGCGCAATTTAAAAAAAATAGCTTATTCGTTATTGATATGATCTATGGTTTTGATCCGTGGCTTTAGTCTCGAGTCGTTTGCCACCCTTATTTATATTTCTCATAACTCTACTTATCCATATAATAATAATTGTTTTCTTATACTATACCTTTTTTTAGCTTAATAAAAACTTTAAGGTTATACCGTGACTAGCTTTATAGTAGTTATAATAGTAAAATTACTTGAAAATGCCAATAACATTTAGACCGATTCCGAAATGTAGGGTTCATCGAATCCAAAACCTGATAGAATTTTACGTTCCTTTAGTTTTAATGGTTACCGTTAACCGCCGCTGGCGGAAAAGTGGTGAAAAAATATAGTTTTATCGGTAAAGATCGGCCAGGGCCGACTTTTACGCCATCCAACTTATGATCATCTTTAAAATGCGGATCAGAATAACTGCCAAATTTTAATTTACAGCTACATAATTTTATAGCTTAAATTCAGAAAAAGACTTAATATTATTTTTAATTTTAATGAAACTAGTTACAGCAATTTTCTGTCAATAAAGTATTCAAAATCATTGCTTTTACATGAAACTATTTTGTAAACATTCTCGTTTTCTTTTCGATAATTTTTATACCTAGAAGAGCCTTAAACCCTACCACTTAAAGCGTTCAATTAGAGAAAGTTATGATTCTAAGGAAAAATTTAATATTGACAAGATTATTCATTGGAAAAACAAGTTTTAATATCAATGTTTGTTTTCATGAAAATCCAATGTTATTAGAAAACAAAAGGACTTTAAAGTAAAATTGTTTGGTTTAGGAAACGTTACCATAAAGGAAAAATGTTAAACGATCCACCAAACATACGTCACAACCGGATCATTGAATCGTGACCCAAAAATGCATTTATTTAGATTTTAACCCTGAAAAATATTCTAGCTATTTATATGCGTTGGCTGAGGATCCGAATAACAAACAAACAAAAAAGATTTGGGCTAATTAACCTTTCAGGGAGGCGTGGAAACAAAAATTGTATATTAATTTTTTTAATATAAATAAGATACAATTGTTAATAATTCAAAAGATAAATATGAAATTTGGTTTTATTTAATACAACCAAGGCAGACGAGCAGTTGGGTCACCTAATGAGCAGTGGTCACCGACGCCCATGGACATCGGCTATACCAGGGGTATCACCAAAAGGATGCCTTTGGAGACATACGAAACGTCCGTTATAAGTAAAACCGTATACTATTTAAATTTTCAATGAAGGATAGATAAATGTTGTTTTTATGAATAATCACTAACAAAAAGGAAAAATATTTTAAAATTGGAACGGAAAATAAATATTGGCCTAATAAGAATAAAACAAAAACTTCAAATTTATTACGTTAGTGAAGAATGTAAAAAGAAAGAATCGAAAAAATACGTTATATCGTTTAACCGAAATCTTATATTTTAAAAGGGGCTAAAAATTTTTTACGCTTGAAAGAAGAAGTACAATCTTAAAATTATTAATTATATTATTTATAAAGAATTATGTTAAGCGACTTCGTCTTGTGGAATAAGAAGTATGTTCCATGAAAAACAAATATAGTGTACAATAATAAAAATGAGGTATAATGTTATAAATCTATAATTAGACACAAAATTTCATAAATTTACCCGACAAAAGCACATTTTTATATTGACCTTGAATTTATTGATTCTTTGTTTACCGAATACACAATTGAATAAAAAGGACTTTTTACGGATTTTATTTTACACTTAAAAGAGCACGGGATCTGTGACGATGAAATCTGAAGCTGGCGCTACAAGGGATAAGCAAGTACTGGAGACAATCAGCTTTGATTCACCCAAATGTTCAACAACAATGGATTCCCCCAAGGATTATCCGTGAGGCTATTGTGGTTAGGAAACCCAACGGGGGGTTAATTAAATTGTTTATTTTAATAGGTTTGATTAGGAGACTAAAAATATTTAATTTAAAATTAAGATTTGGTAATCCTGCCCAGCACTGGCAACAAGACGCATGTCATCTTAGTGGAGGGTAGGGGAGATCACGAAGGACTATAGGCGTAGGTTGACCAACCATCAAAAACTCCGTTCGATAAAAAACTTTTGGAAGTAGTGAGGCACAAGAGTCCGTTTTCCCCCGCCCTCAGTGGAACGCGGAGGCCCGCACGAAGCTTTGGAACTGAACTCAATATTCAAAAAAACCACTTGGAAATATTTTTGTTTGAAAGCTTATTTGGGTTAATGGTTATTTTTTTATGGTTATTAATTGTTATAGCATTAACATATGAAAAATTAGGTTGATTTATTTCTTGTTATGAACTGTAAATTCAATATCATCGCAGTTTTGAGGATTCGTTTAAAAATTAAAAGGTGGTTGGGTTAGTAGACTAATGTATAATTAAGGTTGCATTAACCACTTTAAAATAGATAGAGCAAAGAGATTCGAAGGAAAGGTGGGAAAACCAGGTGAGGTAACAATTCCGTGGTAGTTGGTTAGGGTTATTGTTATTTCAATTAGCAATAAATAAAATAATCCAATACTTTAAATTTTTTAAATCATGCGGTTTTGGGAAATTATTGTTTACCAAATGTTCTTGATCGGATTTTTCAAATAGTTTTTTATAATGTCTCATTAAATTCAAAAATTTTGGTTATTTAAAATTTATTTAAAATTAAATAAAATAATAAAATATTTCAAAATAAATATTATACGCTAATCTTTGAGTACTTACTTACAGAAAAATAGACCTTAACTAAAGAAGGGGTAATTTGAAAAAGGTGCGTAAAAAATTGGGGACATTTTGATGAAATTTATCACCGAGTAAAGGTGTGGGCGTTTATGGATTATAGTCGATTTTGTAACGGTTTATCACGAATAGATTGGGATACATCCACCGTTAAAAACGTGTTTTTATCTTATATCACAGAAAACAATATTTAAATTCTTTTTTAATTTAATTTATAAGGAAATTTTTACCAAAAATAAGGATGATTTGAAACCGGAGAGTATCAATATTCAAAGGAATATATATTTTGTTATTTCTATGATCATATGATAAATGAAACATAGTGACTAAGTAATAAATTTTAATATTTACTAGAACACTTTCTAGTGTTTGCGCGAATACAAGACGTGATTTAATAGAAGACCTGGATTTTTATTAGAAGGAACCACCCTTTCTGTATAAACGTAAGTATAAGGAAATAATGGGTGCCGGGTAAAAAACTTGACTTTGAAAAATTTAGGTAAAACTTAATATTAGTGTAGTTTAAAAATTTTGTTTGTAAAATGTTTCAACTAAAAGGCCCAGGAAAAATATTAGAAGATAAAAATTTTTACAGGTCTCACAAAATACTGTAAACGTTAATAATTATACTGTATAACTGAACCTTTATCTAAAAATGGTTATTATTTTGGATGACACCAACAGTCAACTTTATACAATTTTATATTTATATCATGGATAGAGTTTAAAGAATACTTTAAATTTAATTTGTTCATTTAAAATGGTTTTTATTAACCAATCTTTTCACATTATTAAGTGGTTCACATCTTACAAGATTTTTATATTTTTTATAAATTTAATGCTATTTTAAAATCGGACGTTTTGACTTTATGATAGGGATGAACGTTATTTTAACTAAAGTAAACACCTAAATTTCCGGTTTAGGTCGCCGGTTTTATAACGTTTAGAATGGTTTTAAAATTTTAAAAACTGAGACAATTTTATTACAACCGAAACTTTTTCTTTCGCTATCAATTAATTTTTATTTTTTGATATGTTTTAGTCAACAGAAAGAAATTAAGACTTTAAAAAGAAATGGAAAGAATTATCTATTTTTTAAAATAACTTGGTCGCCGTACGTTTTGTAATTTTGAGGCATTGGATTTTTGATTTTAGATCCCAAACAAAAAAAATATTCCAGAATTGTTTTATATTCCTAATTATAAGTAAGCATTTTAAACGTATTATCTATATTTATTTAACTTAATAAACATGTTGGGATAATTATTATTCAAGATTTTATGTTTTCTAATTATTTTTTTATATTAATTAAACTTTAACATGATAATATAAAAAATTAACCTTCAAAAGTTATAGGTTTAATACCAAATCAAAATATTTGACAAAAAATCATTAAGACAAATATTTCATCTGATTTATTAAATTTATTTTATATTTTGTATTAAGAATTCTTACCTACATCATTTTACGGATATGGGAATACAAGTGAATAATTATGTATTGAGGAGAAAACCAATATTAATGAATAAACGCAAGTCCAATTAAAAGGATATGGCAAGAACAGACTAAATTGCTTTTGGAAATAGATCCATGAAAAAAATAAAAAGAAAGTATTAAAAGTTAGAAAAAGTTTGTTATAATATTACACAATTTTAAGAAAATGGAGGTTTAGGGCCTTAAAGTTGTTTAGATGAAAAAACCTTTTTAATTCATGTCATACTGTTTTAATAATTTCTTTAACGAAAAAATGAAATAATGTTTTACTTATTATGTTACCAAGCTCAATAAAAAGGAAAATGTACTTATGTTTATTGCCTGACAAGGATTCCTAATGGTTGGTTATTTAGTAGGATAACCGGGTTTTTAGCGGAACCAGAAAGGAAACTGATATCAAAAGTAAATTGAGCAGAAACGGAAATGGAATATTGAAACGGAAGTGAAATAATAGGAAAAAAACTAATCTAAAATATAATTTTTATTAAGATCAAAAACCAAATCTAAATTAGAAATAGATATATAAGAAATTCAATATAGAAAAACTTATTATAAATTATAACCCGATTATTTTATTAATATTCAAAATTTAGTAGTGGTAAGTTCTATTTTATAAATAGTAATTTAGCCCTTTTACATCTAACAAAATATTCTTGGTGTTCTTCTTTATAAGACCAGCTCTCAAAAAATTGTTCGCCGGTGACGCTGGGGGGAATTGAAAATATCACCAATGGCAAAAGATTAGGTATTTGTGTGAATTTAATTTCCACCAAACATGAGGCTATTCATTTAAAAGGTAATCTCTTTTCTTTTATTCTTTGAAAAGTGTTAACTAAAAAGGAGATTGTCACCTCGTTATTGTAGAAGAGATTTCTTTGGCCTTCGTTTGCCTTAAATGGATCCTAACATTTGAAATGATGAATTTATCATTTAAGATGACGTCGGCTGTACTTTTTTATCCTCTTGGAGTTCGGGCCTTTTCGGTGTACCCCCACCACACAAGATACACTATCATCGTAAGGGAGTTAGTTAAATCTCTAGATTTTCTGGTTCTTACTGATCGTCAATTTAATATTTAAGCCTTTACCTGCCCCGGGACGCTGGAAAAAAATAAAATTTGTACCGCGGATCTAAATACCCTTGCAACGGTATTTGGTTACCTTTAAAGTTTCCAAATCTTACACCAGAGTTCATTCATTGTGTAATTTTCTGTCAAATTTTTTAAATTGTTTCGAATTATTAGGTTTTATCTCTTCTTGTTTAAAAGAATTTAAACATGAAATCCAAGGGGAAATGAAGAAATATGCACTGAGAACTACTTTTATTTTTGTATTTTTTTAGTGGTCCCTCAATTGCGCAAATTTTAAAACGTCTGATGTTTTAAAATTTGACAATCAGACATCCAGTCTCCAGGGGAGATTAACAATTGATTTGCACTTAGGTACATAGACAATCGAATTCTTAAGTTTCGATAACCTTTCCATCATATATAATTCCATCGAAACATATTTTCTCTTTCGTTTCCGATGAAAATTTAGCTGCTTTATTTAACTTCTCAAACTCTGCAAACTGTTCGGCATGTATTGCTTTGAGGCGACTTTTAAAGCGGTAGTTGTGTGGCATTTTCTGAGTACACTTTATCGCATAGTTTACATCTGGCTTTTGCATTGTCAATATCAACAAAGTAGCTCCAAATAACACTGTTTTTGGTTTCATAATTCATTAAATTACACCATGACACAAATGATTGACTGCAAAGCAAGCAGCAAAATATTACGCTTACATTCACGAAAAATACGTAAAAAACAAATGTGACAAGTACGTCACTTGTCACATCTGATGTTTACTACTTTTACTCGGCTCCGCTGGCTCCTTGAAGCGCGCGGAACTTCCGCACTTGCGGATACAGAAACAGAGATCTGTTGCATCACTATTACTTAGTTGATGGGAACGAGAACTTCTCGCGAACTCTGTGTTAGCTAAAGCTTACCAAAGACATGAGTCTGGAAGCATTAATGTCAGGATACAAAAAAATGTTTTGATTGAATCGATGGATTATAAATATTTTAATGTGTACCGCACACACAAATGGAGAAGTACTGAATTCAATATTATTTTAGTTTATTAATATCAAAATTTTTTCTCAGATCATTATTCAAAAAGATAAGAAAATATTTTGGTTTGGTAAGAGACAATAGTTGATTAATGAGTAACACAAAATTTACTTTAGTCGATGAAAATATATCATTGCGACTCGCCTAACCACAAATTGTCATACTTTTTTACACCGCTGCCTTGCTTAGCAGTTAATATATGAAAAATATGTTATACAAATTAATAATATTAATATCGATCAATCAAATGTGTGAAAATAGAGGTGTCCCATCTCTATTTTACTGAATGCTTTGTAATGAAAATTTTCAGAAATTAAATCCATTTTGTTGGCAAAAATAAATATTTTCTATTTAGTCATATAAATTTTAGTTCAAAGTTTTCTTAATATCTAATAACAAAAACAACAAAAAACACATGCGTTTATTTCTAAATGATGCCTCCTACAGCTTGAAGACTAATTAATTAATTGTTATTAAGGGCTTTACAAAAACTTTACTTATATCATATATATGCGCATACATATAATAGTTTTTAGCTTCTTAAAATGTTTTATAGTACAAAAAAATACATATTTTATAGATAAATTTTACATTCCTAATTTTTTGCTAAATGTGACGACATAATAATTGAAAAAAAGGCGACATTTATAAATATAGATTTGTTTATTAAGGGAAAACTAATTTTAAACTTTGAATGGAATTATTACCAATTCATTATCAGGCCCGCTAAAGCAGTTTACATACTTTGCTGAGTAATTCTGTTGTGGAATGTACTGCTAGAAATTTACTAAGTAATAAAAAGAGTGGAACTACAGCAGTAGGCAAAATAATGATATTGACTAGTATTAAAAATAGGTACATAAGTAAACCTTTAGGTAATTATTTAGGAATTTATAAAAGTCATCTATAAAGATAAAGGCATTTGTTTAAAAGTTATTATAAAAAAATTGTAGTAATAAAATTCTATAAAAACTTCGACTACCAAAAATCGTTGTATAGGTTAATTTACATAAATAATGAAGTACAGTATCACTTTTCTAAAGACTTGATTTCCAAACCACAATAATGAGTTAGAGCTAGCTAGGTGGATTGGACCATGGCCCGTGTCAAGATTGCTTTGGCGGCCAGCGCTGGTAGGGTCGTATAAGACTGTGAAAACGTTCCTATGACAACACTTATAAGGCACTATGTAGGAACATCGTGATGGTTTTCATGTCCTTGCCCGCGCAAGGGTGATTATAATTAGGTTATAACCCATTAAAATCCTATTATATATAGAATAAATTAATTTATCCCATGAGAAACTTACTACTTGAAATTTGTTTTAGATGTCTCGGAAATCGTTCTCCGAAAGCAAACAACGAATAACGTACGAGCGTTTAGTATCTAATCAGAGTTAAGTATATATATATAGTATATATAGTATAAGTATATATAGGAAAAGTATCTAATCAGAGTTAAGAACAGCTCTGATTAGATACTTTAAATGCAAATTTTAAACATTCAATAACAATTCAAATGAGATGGAATATTTGGATATGGTAAAGCAATATTATTTTTGTAAATATTTTTCGTATTTTTAATTATTTATTCATCAGATCACTGTGCCTTTTTAATATACTATTGCTTTTCGAATTGTTAAAGAAGTCTTCTTACAGTTCTCTTTTATTTCAAACAATAAAACACATGCCGATGGCAAAGTGAACAGGTTCTAAGGTAAGTCTAAAAAGTTAAGTTAATTTAAATGCGTTCATAAATTCCTTCATTTCATTAAGGAAATATCGCTTGAAAATAACAAGACAGTGTCGTGAGAAAATATAAATACATCGCTCGTACGTTATTCGTTGTTTGCTTTCGGAGAACGATTTTCCGAGACACTGAAACAAATTTCAAGTAGTATGTTCTCATTGGGTAAATTAATTTATTCTTTATATAATAGGATTTTAATGGGTTAAAACCTAATTATAATTATCCTTGCGCGGGCAAGGACATGAAAACCATCACGACTTTCCCCTACATAGTGCCTTATAAGTGTTGTCATAGGAATGCTTCCACAGTCTTCTATGACCCTACCAGCACTGGCCGCCAACGCAATCTTGACACGGGCCAGAGTCCAATCCACCTTGAGGCACCTTGCTCTAGCTCTTTTGAGGTTTGGAAATCAAGTCTTTAGAAAAGTGATACTGTATTTCATTATTTATTTAAATTAACCTATACAACGATTTTTGGTAGTCGAAGTTTTAGAATTTTATTTACAATTTTTATAATAACTTTAAACAAATGCCTTTATCTTTATAGATGACTTTATAAATTCCTAAATAATTCCTAAAGGTTTACTTATGTACCTATTTTTAATACTAGTCAATATCATTATTTTGCCTTTGCTGTAGTTCCACTCTTTTTATATTAGTAAATTTCACAGTACATTCAAACAGAATTATTCAGCAAAGTATGTAAACTGCTTTGCGGGCCTGATAATGAATTGGTATTAATACCATTCAAAGTTTAAAATTAGTTTTCCCATAATAAACAAATCTATATTTATAAATGTCGCCTTTTTTCAATTATTATGTCGTCACATTTAGCAAAAATTAGGAATGTAAATTTATCTATAAAATAGTATTTTTTGTACTATAAAACATTTTAAGAAGCTAAAAACTATTATATGTATGCGCATATATATGATATAAGTAAAGTTTTTGTAAAGCCCTTAATAACAATTAATTAGTCTTCAAGCTGTAGGAGCATCATTTAGAAATAAAGCATGTGTTTTTTAGTTTTGTAAATAAATATTAAGAATACTATGAACTAAAATATTATGGAAAATAATATTTTTGTCAACAGAACGATTTAACTTCGAAAATTTTTCATCACTAAAGCTATTACGAGGAAAATGATAGATGGACCGCCTATTTTCACACATTTGATTGATCGAATTAATATTATTAATGAAACATATTTTTAATGTATTAACTGCTAAAGGCAGCGGTGTAAAAGTATTACAATTTGTGGTTAGGCGAGTCGCAATGATATTTCATCCTGATCTAAGTAAATTTTGTGTTACTCGCATTAATCAAACTATTGTTCTCTACCAAACCAAAAATATTTCTTATCTTTTTGAATAATGGTCCTGAGAAAAAAATTTTGATATAATAAACTTAAAATAATATTGAATTCAGGTATTCTCCATTTGTGTGCGGTACCATTTAAAAATTGGTAATCCATCGATTCAATCAAAACATTTTTTTGTATCCTGACATTAGTGCTTCCAGACTCAAGTCTTTGATAGTTTTTAACACAGAGTTCGAGAAGCCTCTGTCCCCATCAACAAGTAAGTAATGCGCAGATCTCTGTTTCTGTTTCCGCAAGTGGAAGTTCCGCGCTTCAAAGAGCCAGCAGCTGAGTAATGACGTGAACATCAGATGGACAAGTGACGTAATTGTCACATTTGTTTGTTGCATATTTTTCGTGAATGGAAGCGAATATTTCTGCTGCTGCTTGTAAGTCAATACATTTGTGTCATGTAATATTAATAATGCAATTAAGAAACCAAATAACTAGTAAGTTATTTGACTTCAAAAGCTAGAGTCATTAGAGTGACCAAGGGATGTAGATGTAATTATAAGGGTCTATATCCTCTGTCCGCATTTCCGGATTAACTGAACTTTCTTCGAATAAAGGTGCCTTGTGAAAAGTAAATAATGATAAAATTAGGGACCAAGAAATGGAAGTAATTTTACCCTCGTTAGACCGCACTATGTTTATAATGCACAGTGAAAACATTATTCAAAAACTTATAACTCTGCTTTTTGAATTTAAACATTTTAATCAACATAAACATCAGATAAATAATAATAAAAAAATAAAATCGCCTTTATAAAGATACAATCTAACATGGTTAAGTTATTCGACACATTCTTAAAAAGTTAGACATCTTTGGTGGAAACTATAGCTTACTTTAGGACTATAGAGTTACTGAGAGTCAAAATCAGCATCATCATTGTTTAAAGTGTTACTATAGTAACACTTTGTTTGTTCGTTTTTTTTTTAAAGTTAAAGGAATGTTTGAAGGTTAAAGGATATCATTGCTGTAATGACTACTTGATAGATAATACACCCTGGTAAAGTGTCGCCCAGTCTATTTCAAACTTGTCAAAATCGTTATGTTTATTGAAACAATTTTGTAAACTTTTTTGAAAGAAGGAAATGAAAAGTCCCGCTGAGTTTCTAACGCCGGTTTTTCTCAGGTCAGAAGCTTCCTTTTCCGAACCGGTTGCAGTTATTTTGACAATCAATAAGAAAGTTCCTCCGTAGCCTAGAGGTATAGGCGTGTGCTTTAGAATCCGGAGGTCGTGGGTTCGAATCCTGCGAGTGACTCAACAAATTTCATTGTTGTTTCTAGTTGGTTAGGTATTTCGGCCGATCACCCATTTGTCTTGTAAAAGTAAGATGATCCATGCGTCGCATGGGATGTAAAAGGCTCGGTCGCCCACCAACCTGCATTGACCAACGTGGTGGATACGGTCCAAAAACTCTAATGGATAGGATGTATTAAGGAGGCCTCATGTCAGCAGTTGGACAGTCAAAGGCGTGCATGAGATGAGTTGATAAGAAAGTGTCTTTATGATTTCCATATTAAATTAAGATATTATGACTTGACTTTGACTTTGATTTTATATAATAAATATGAAGTACTAAAGCTAATTTTTTGATGCATTGAGTTTACATTGAACTTTATTGCAATAATTTTTTCATTGAGTGGCTATGAAATTGAGTAGAAATATTTTATTTAATATTGGCTTATTGAAATAGACTTATATGTTAATCTATTGTTTATTATAATGAGGCAAGGTTATATTCTGTTTATAAGTCTATCCTGCGTTTTATTAATTTATTTTAGTCATTTAATAGAAGTACAAAATAAAAAAATACATGTTTTGGATGCTTTTAAAATGGAGGTATAGCTAGTCGTCATTAAAAATAATCTATAATAGTTACGCCAATAATAAACATGATAAATAATAATTTACCTTCAATAATCATACCTTTCCATGGTCTATGGTCATGACCTTCACGACATGGTCATTCCTGTGATCATGAACCCTGGGCTGGGTTTGAAATAACAGGTGTAATTTCAATTATTTTAAAGTGATTAAATGCGATAAAATCCGTAATAAAAATTGTATTATTTATAAATTATCGAAATGAAAGCAGAACAACGCTATTAAAAAAAGCTTTTTTCGTTATGATATGATCGTTATATCTATCTAGGTAAATATATCTAGGTAAATGCTCCCTGGCTGGCTCTCTTTTTGTCTCTAATCGTCTGCCACCCTAATTTATTTTTCTCATTACTCTACTTATTCATAAAATAATAATTGTTTTCTTATAGGTACTCTACCCTTTTTTTAGCTCAATTAAAATTTTAAGGTTATATCGTGAGCTTTTCCATAATTTATTGTTGCAACTAAATACTTATTTTCATTTCGCTTTAGACGTGTTTGATTAATACCAATTCATTTTATATTTACATTTACTTTAAATTGTTATTGAACCTAATTCTTTACTTTAAAAATATTAACCCACTTTTTAATTTATTAATACATAGATAAATTTTAAATTAGTTAACCTGCATGGTAATGCTATGAACATTGTTTTTAATTGGCTTTGAAAATGCCACAACGCATTGACCTTCTTCCAAAAAGAAGTCTACCTAATAGGATCGAATGTTTTTAATTTTAAAATCAGAGACAATGGCAAAACAAATATATTCCAGCCTAAATTTAATTTTTGCAGCTACATCATTCTATAGATTTTTGCTCTTGAAATAAAGGATACATAGCAAAAAATATATGTAACTTTAAATTATGCTTACACCGTAAAAACATTGTCTTAGGCTGTTACAAAAGCAGCAAGCGAAGTAATAATATTTGCTCATTCGTTAACCCATTTCTAATTCCTTTCAAATATTAAAAAAACCGTAAGGATATTTGCTTTGAGTATAATAAAATGCATTTGTAATCTTGTTATTTTAATTTAAATAATAAAGTTTTGATATTGACGAACGAGGTTATAAATACTCCTATATTATCATTACCTTACCAATGCAGTATTTACCACCACAAAATAATATAAAAAAACTGTTATAACGTCTGTTAATCACTTCCCATTAAATTCATAAAAGTAGAAAAAGATAATAAAATTTGCGTAGTCACCTTCCAAAACCTTTGTCGTTCTACACAGGTATATATGCAACCCATATAAAGACGTATAAAAAATGTACCATGTTAATCATCAAAATGAAACTACCTTTGTTTGTTTTACAAGTTTTCGCGGTAAAAAAATCTAAGAAAAGAAGTAATAGGTTCGTTCGTCATGCTTAGTCACGCAGATCGTCGGTTTAATAAAAGAACCTTATTAGTTTACATGTCCAGCGTTATAATAACATATGGTGATAATTATGATTGATTTACATCGAAGATAATTTTATATTTCAATTTCTGTATTTTAATTGAACAATCCATGCTAATAAAATAAATGCGAAAGAAACGCTCTCTGCCTGTTTGTATATCCGTCTTTACCGTCTAAACCATATATTCATTGAACATAGGTTGTTTAAAATTTTGAAAACGTGGATTATAGAGTGATTAAATAGGGGATTAAGTTTATATGAAAGTCGTTTCTGTTCAACATAAAACAATGAAAATATGTGTCAAGATACTAGAAACGAGCCATAAGTGGTGTGTTTTTAGCAACTTATTAGTTTGAAACGGTACTGGCATGAACTAGGGACTGAAATGGGGATGAAAGTCAATATAGAAATTCATCATCGCGAAGCAATAGCCACTAAACTTTGTTCTTAATGATGGACACATATAAGAGAAACACATTTTTTATATTATTTAGTGTATTACAATGCACCTCGCGAATATTTATCCTAATTCACGCGGAGAAAGTCGCGGGTAAAAGCGAGTTCAATAAAGAAGTAGTATTATTAACATACAAGTTTATATTCTTGCTTCAACATCTCATTCGTCAATTAAACAATATTCGTTCGATTAAGGGTGCGCTTTAAAAGTAAATAAAGGAAACCGTGTAAAGGTTATTTGACTCCAGTATTAATTTAATCGGTCTGCTTCATAACAACATTGTTCTCTTTATATTAAAATCCCTCAGCGACCGCATGTAAATTACATCACATCTATATTCAGGATTAACGCATGATCCGAGTAATTGAATTAAGGAGCAATAGGAGTCAATTATTGTGGAATGTGTCTCAAAATTAAAGCCAATTTACCATTTTCTTTGTTCATACAATATATGAAGTTACTGCGAAATGTTAAAGTTTTGTTTGGTCTGGGTTAGTATTTTACTCATTAATACAAATAAATTAAAGCTATCCTTTAACATCCTTTAAAAGTTTCACGGTAAACATTTTATCTTGTAAATATTGAAGGAACATCTTAATTCTATAACTTCATACGTTAATCAGACTAAAGAACTTTTTTTAAATAAGGCTTATTTATAAAACTAAATTATCTTTCAATTACGCCTCTTTCAATTATAAAATAATACACGTATTTAAGGATAGATCAAGCAAATTAATTAATGTAGACGTTAATTAAAAATCACGTCACTCTTAAATTTATATCTCATCCTTGGAATATTAATTAATATCTTCATCAAAAGATCTCAATTTCGGTCTTATTCATAAAATTTTTCAATAAAGTTCGGAGTCGATGTTTATGCATGTATGCTTTTCTATATTTTTTTTTAGGACAAAGGATAAATAAAGAGCGGCATTTTTGTACAATATTTCGTGATTACATTAGTGATGCAACGGATCTCTGTGTCTGTTTCCGCAAGAGCGGCAGTTCCACGCGCTTTTCAACATCTGTTTATGCTTCTGTTTCCGCAACTTTCATAACGGAGATTTAAACAGAAGTTTTCAGTCGACGGCTGAGAGTTACGCCTACGCGGCGCAAAGCGCGTGCGAGTCGCTGGATGGTTAGGCGCGCGGGGAAGGAGTCAGCCAGCGAGCCGCGCACAAAATACGTAAACATCAGATTTAACAAGTGCCGCACTTGTTTACATACCTTTTCGTGAATGTAAGCGCGTAATATATTCTAACCAGATGCAAATTATGTGATAAAGTGTATCATGAAAATGCTGCACTACAGCTTTAAAGAGTCGCCTCAAAGCAATAGATGCCGAACAGTTTGCAGAGTTCTGAGAGTTAAATGAAGCAGTTAAATTTTCATCGGCAAAGAAACAGAAAATATGTTTGATGGAATTCAATATGATGAAAAGGTTATCGAAACTCAAAATTGATTTTCTTGTACCTAACTGCAAACAATTGTTGTAATTCCTGAAGACTTGATGTCTGATGTCTGATGTTTTAAAATTTGTGCAATTAATGAGACCACTAAAATTGTAGAAACATAAGTAGGTTCTCAATGCATATTTCTTCATTTATACCCTTTGATTCATGTTCTGATAACAATATTACAACAAGAAGAGATAAAACCTAATATCAGAACACTTCAAAATTTGACAGAAAATTACGATGAATGGAACTCTAGTGTAAGATTTGGAGAACTCCAAAAGGTGACAAATACACATTGCGAGGTATTTAGATTGCGGTACAAACCTTTTTTTCAGCGTCACAACGGAGCAGGTAGAGGACTTTAACTCTCTGTTGTGATTAAATATGACGATCGTAGAACCAGAAATCTAGAGATTTAACTAACCTGACTTACGACAATAGTGTATCTTTGTAGTAGTGGGTACACCGAAAAGGCGCGAACTTCGAATTGAGGATAAAAGCAGCGACGTCATCTTCAATGATAAATTCATCATTTCAAATGTTAGAATCCATGTTAAGAAACGAACCAAGAAATCTCTACATACTAACGAGAGTGATCTCTTTGGAGTTACAGTCACATTTTCAGGAATACAAAAAGAAAAGAGATTACCTTTAAATAGAATACCTCATGTTTGGTGGAAATTAAATTCACACAAATACCGTAATCTTTTGCCATTAGTACGCCAAATTTGTCAGTACAACAGCGTGCAGGAACAATTATTTAGCAATGTCTTGATACACGAAGAACACCAGAATATTTTGTTAATGTAAAAAGCTAAATTACTATTTATAAAATAGAATTACCATACTAAATTTTGAATATTAATAAAATAACAGGTGCATACTTACAAAATAGTTTTCTATAGTAGATTTCTTATATATCTATTTCTAATCTAGATTTGGTGTATTTTATAGCAATAAAGAATTATATTTGTAGATTAGTTTTTTTCATATTATTTACACTTCCGTTTCATATATCCATTTCCGTTTCTGCTACAATTTATTGTTTTAATGTTTCGTTTCTGGTTTCACAAGACACTTCGTTGCATCACTATAAGTAACCAACCATTAGAATACGCTTGTACAGGCAATAAACATAGTACATTTTACTTTATTATTGGCTTGTAACATAATCAAAGTAAAATATAATATTTCATATTTTCGTTAAAAATTATTAAAACAGTATGAATGAATTAAAAGGACAGTTTTGTTCATACTATAACAGCTTTAACGCCTAAACACGTCCATTTTTCTTGTAAATAAATGTGTAGATATTATAACAAGTTTTTTTCTAACGATTCTAATACTTTTATTTCTTATTTATTATGGAACTATTCTCAAAGCAATTTAGTCTATTACTTGTACCATATCTTTACTTTTAATTGACTTGCTGTTAATTACATATTCGTTTTCTCCTCAATACATATTTCACATTGTATTCCATACGCAAATGGAAATGATGGTGGGTAAAGATTCATTAGGTACCAATATGAAATAAATTTAATAAGTCAGGATGAAATATTTGTCTTAATAAGATTTTTGTCAGAATATTTTGATTTGGATAAACCTCATAACTTTTGAAGGTTAATTTATTTATATTATCAATTAAAGGTTTAATTATAAAAATAATATTAAACATAAAAATCTTGAATAATAGTTATCAACATGTTTAGTAAGTTAAATAAATATAGATAATACGTTTAAAATGTTTACTTATAACAGGAATATAGAAAACAATTCTGAATGTTATTTTATTGTTTGGGATCTAAAATCAAAAATCTTAATGTCTCAAAATTACAAAACGTACAACGACAACTTATTTAAAGAAATAGATAATTCTTTTCATTTCTTTCAATAAAGTCTTATTTTTTCTTTCGTCTTGACTAAAAACATACCGAAAATAAAGGGGTGTGCCATGATAGCGAAAGGGAGATGATTTCAGTTGTAATAAGGCGGTCTTAGTTTTCATAAAATTTTAAAACCACTGTCGTAGAACGCATTATAAAACCGGCGACCGTAAAGCGCTGAATATTTAGGTATTTACTTTAGTTAAAATAACGTTCATCCCTATCATAGAAGTCAAACGTCCGATGTTTAAAATAGCATTTAAAATGTATAAAAATATAATTTAAAATCTTGTAAGATGTGTGAACCACTATGACGTAGATATGAAAAGATTGGTAATAAAAACCATTTTAAATGAACAAATTGAGATTTGCAAGAGCATTCTTAAACTCTATCCCACTAATATAAATATATAATTGTATAAAGTTGACTGTTAATTGTCATCACATAAATAATAGATCATGCAGATAAGGATGCTGCAGTATATAGTATAATTATTAATTACAGTTTACAGTATTTTGTGAGACCTTTAAAATTTAACCTTCTAATATTTTTTCACTAGACGCTTTTAGTTGAAACATTTTACAAACAAAGTCCATTTAAACTACACTAATATTAAGATTTTTACCTAAATTTTCAAAGTCAAAGTTTTTTACCCGGCTACCGTTATTTCCGTATATACATTACGTTTATACAGAAATGACGGTGATTAAACCTGATAAAAATCCGTAGTCTTATATTAAATCATGTCTAGTATTCGCGCAAACACTAGAAAGTATTCTAGTAAATATTTAAATTTATTACTTAGTCAATATGTTTCATTTATCATATGATCATAGAAATAACATAATATATATTCCTTTGAATATTGATACTCTGCTCGGTTTCTAAATCCGTCATATTTTTGGTGAAATCTTACCTTATAAATTAGAATTAAAAAAAGAGTCCTAAATATTGTTTTCTGTGATATAGATAAAAAACACGTTTTTACACAGTGGATGTATCCAATCTATTCGTGATGAAGCCGTTACAAAATCGACTATAATCCATAAACGCCCACACTTTACTCGGTGATAAATTTCATCGAAAATGTCCTGCAATTTATTTGACGCACCTTTTCAAATTACCACCTTCTTTAGTTAAGAGTCTATATTTTCTGCTGAAGTAAGTACTTTCAAAGATTAGCGTATAATATTTATTTTGAAATATTTTATTATTTGTATTTATGTTATAATAAATTTTAAGTAACGCAAATTTTATGTTATTTAATGAGACATTATAAAAAACTGTCATAAGAAAATCACGATCAAGAACATAAATTAGGTAAACAATAATTTCCTGCAAAACACGCATGGTTTAAAATAATAAAGTATTGGATTATTTATTTATTGCTAGTGAATTACAATAACCTGAACCAACTACTGCACGGAGATTGTTACCTCACCTGGTATTCCACGCGGCTTTCTATCAGAATCTTTTGCTCTGTCTACATCTGATCTTCAAAACATATTTTCAACTGGTGGTGACAAATCCTCATAAATCCTATTTTGTCTTAAATTAGCTATAAAATAAAAATAGGCTTTTCTATGGTTCTTGTATTTTAATAATTTTACATTTGGTATATTTCAAGTAAACATTCCTTTCAATTTTTGACCAGAGAACTAACCTCAGAACTGCGATGATATTGATTATTACAGTTCATAACAGAAAGTAAATCAACCTAATTTTCATATGTTAATGCTATAACAATTAATAACCATAAAAAATAACCATTATTACAAATAAGCTTTCGACAAAAATATTTACTTAAGATGGTTATTTTTGAATATTGAGTTCCGGTTCGAAAGCAACGTGCGTCGCGACCTCGCGTTCCCAGTGAGGAGCGGGGTAGAAACGGACTCTGTGCCTCCTCACTAGCTTAAAGATTTTTGTATCAGACGAGTTTTGATGGTTATTCAACCTACGCCCATAGTCAACTAACCCTTGGTCTCCCTACTTCCACTTAGATGACATGCGTCTTGTTGCCAGTGCTGAATCAGGATTCATCATCATCATCATCATCATCAACCTGCGCTAGTCCACTGCTGGACATAGGCCTCCCTAATCACGCCACCGCTTCCATCTTCGGCTATTCTCATCCAGCCCACACCGGCCCTTTGCGAATGTCGTCACTCCATTTTGACACAGGGCGTCCTACACTACGTTTGCCGAGCCTCGGCCTCCACTTTACAACTTTCCGACTCTAGCGGTCGTCAGTTCTGCGGCTTATATGACCGGCCCACTGCCACTTTAGCTTACTAACCGGTGGGCTATGTCAGTGATTTTGGTTCTCTGACGGATCACGTCATTTCGATGTGGTCCGGGATGAAGGGATTACCAAATCTTAATTTAAATTAAATATTTTGAGTCTCTAATCCAACCTATGTAAAATAAACTGATTTAATTATTACAGCCGCCAGTTAGATGTTTCCTAATCACAATAGCCTCACGGATAATCCTTGGTAGGAATCGGTGTTATTTAGCGAGCATTTGTGGTCGATCGAAGCTGGTTGTCTCGCAGTACTTGCTAATCATATTGTAGCGCCAGCTGTCAGATGTTCATCGTCACAGACCCCACGTGCTCTCTAAAATGTAAAATAAAATCCGTAAAAAGTACTTTTATTCAATAAGGTGGAGTATTCGCGTAAACAAAATAATCAATCAAATACCAGGTCAATATAAAAAAATGTGCTTTGTCGAAGGTAAATTCATGAAATTTTGTGTCTAATTATAGATTTATAACATTATAACACCTCATTTTTATTATTATACACTATATTTGAAAACATTTCGCGGACATACTTCTTATTCCACGCAGACGAAGTCGCGGGTAACACCTAGTTCTTTATAAATAATATAATATAGCTTAAGATTTGCTTCTTCTTTCAAGCGTAAAAGATTTTTAGCCAGCCTTTTAAAAATATATAGATTTCGGTTAAACGATATAATGTATTTTTCCCGATTCTTTCTTTTTACATTCTTCACTAACGTAATAAATTTGAAGTTTATCGTTTCATTCTTATTGAAACGTAATATAATGCCTGATTGCAATTTTAAAATATGTTTGCTTTGTATTGCTTACTGTGCGTTATTCATAAAACATACATTTATGCTATCGCTTCATTGACCAATTGAAATAGTATACAGTTCTACGTATAACGAGACGTTATGCGTAAATCAGACATTAGTTAATTTTGTTTAATATATTTATATAAAACAAAAATTAACTATACGAATTTTGTTTCACGCTCCTGCGAAGGAATAAAATTACTTAGCTCAAATCTTTGTGTTTTACCCTTTGTTATTCGGATCTCTCAGCCAGCGCATATAAATAGCTACACATATTTTTTTCAGGGTTAACCCCGAATCTGAATAAATGCGACTTTTTAGGTCACGATTCAATGATCCGGTTGTGACGTATGTTTGAAGTGGATCGTTTAACTATTTTTCATTATATGTGACTTATGGTACGTTTCGACAAAACATTTACTTTAAAGTCCTTTGTTTCCAGAACATTTGGCTTTCATGAAAACAAACATTGAAATGCAGCAGTTGTTTCTAGGAATAGATAATTGTGTCAACAGCATACGATGTGTATCTCATGGGTTTTATGTTTTTAATTTTCTTATAAATCAGAAAACTGTCCTTTTTAATTGTTAAAGAGTTCGGTTTCTTCTGTTTTTAAAACATCTAGAATATTAGGAGACAGCCGACCTTCAGTGGACAGGTTCTAAGGTATATTTTAATTGCGTTCATAAATTACTTTATTCCATTATCGAAGTATCACCAGAAAATAACAGTGATGTACTTTCATCTGACTAAAACTTTTGCATTATTAATTGTTTATCTATTACCAGACCAGAAATATTTTATTATATTTTGATTAATATTCTGAGACAGAAACAGCACAAACTATAAACAAAATAAACCTGTAAAATTTGCAAATTAGATACTTTCATCCGTTAACAATGAGAAACCATATAAAATATTTGTCCATCATACAATCCATCCAAACATTAGGAATACCTACGCTTGAAGACGGCAGTAAACATAAGAACAGTTTACTTTATTATTAAGTTTAGTAACAAAGTAGTAAATTATTATTAAGGATAGTAATAATATAGTATTTATAATAACTTATTTTGATACACTTATTTTCCCTAAAAGAATAAAATAGAAAACAAATTTTCCAGCATTAGTACAAAAGGACTGTTTCTTTCATTCCATAACGGCTTTAACAGCCCTGAACAGAACCATTTCTTGCAGTATCAAGTGAATAGATATTACTAAACTTAAACTTTTGGTGACGTCATGATTCGTTTATATTTTTTGCTTATCTTGGAAATACTACCAAAAGCAATTTAGCCTATTACTTATACATTTTGTTTATAATTGGACTCACATTATTAAAGATCCTGTTACATGTTGTTTCTGTCTCAATACCATGGCCCATTTACATTTTGTATTCTATGTATTCAAATAAATATGAGTAAAGTCATTAGATACGTATAATTTAAAATAAATTTAATTACTTAGATGAAATATATCAGTTATTAAGATGTTATGTTTGCATATTTTTGATTTGATATTAAACCTACAACTTTTGAGAGGTGTTTTATTTATATTAATTATCTTAAGTTTTAATTAATATTGAATAAATAATAATAAACATATAAGTACCGAATAATAGTTATTAAAATTTTAGTAAGTTAAATAAATATACATAATACGTTTAAAAAACTGAAATACAACGCAATTTTGAATACTAGTACATTGTTTGGGATCTTATGTTTGAGATCTCCCAATGGCTTACGACTTAGCTTATATAAACTATTGTTCCATTTCTTCTAATAGTATCTTAAAGTTTTCTTTAATGTTGACTAAAACGTACTTCAAAATAAGGGTGTGCCAATGACAAGGCAGATGGTTTCATTTTATAAACAGGCGATCTCGTGCTATAAAATTTAAGCCCTGTCTTAAAACACCAAGATAAAACCGACGATCATCGGCGTTGAATATCTGATGTTTAGTTAAAATAACATTTATCTATTATAAAAGTGGAACGTCCGATGTTTAAGCATTATAGCATTATAGCATTATAATGTTTTACATATTTAAAATCTTGTAAGATGTTTGAACCACTATGATGTTGTATTATATGAAAAATGGTTCGATAGAAAATTGCGAAACATTATTAAACTCTTTCGCAGTAATATAATAGATCATGCATATAATGAAGCTGCAGTATATAGTATAATTATAAATTATAGTTTACAGTATTTTGTAAGACCTTCATTGCTTCTAATATTTTTTCACCACGCTTTTATTTAAAAGGCATTTTACAAACAAAGTGCATTTCAAGCTACATAATATTGGTTATTAATTGTGTATAAATTATATTTTAAATCTAAAGAGAATTTAAAATAAAAAGTTTGCTATTATTTATCTCACTTCTGATTTTAGAAATCTCAAAAGAAATTCCAAAAAGTAAAAATGATGACGATAACTAATCGTCTCTTATACTAAAAAACACCGTGAAATGAAAAACCTGCGTGACCCCAGCAACGGCCACGATGTCTCGTACGGACGAGTCATTATAACACCATTCAACTACACAACACTTTCACGGATGCACAACGCCAGCACACGCGAGGAGGTTCCGTTCAGGTGGCGGCCTTGACCCTTCTATGTTTTAAACCCCGTCTTTTGCCGCTCTCGCTTCAGAGACAATACGTCAATATCAGGACTTCTTTTCTCCAACCACCCACATTAGAAATAGTGTTCCTATATAATATTCTATAAAATATTAAAAATTATTTATGTTAATTATTTTTACCAAAGTTTTCAAAATCAAAGTTTTTACCCATACATTTGTTTTCGTATAAACATTACGTTTGTACAGAAATGACGGTGTTTAAACGTGTTAAAAATTCGTAGTCTTTTATTAAATCATGTCTAGTATTCGCGTAAATACAAGAAAGTACACTAGGAAATATTTAATTTTATTAATTAGTTACTATGTTTCATATATCATTTGATTATGGAGATAACATAATCCTTTGAATATTGATACTCTGCTCGGTTTCTAAATCCGTCATATAGTTGGTGATATTTTATCTAATAAATTAGAATAAAAAAAAGAGTCTTAAATTTATTTCTGGCATTCTAGATAAAAACACGTTTTCGCTGCAATGGATGTATCCAATCTGTCCGAGATGAAGCCATTACAAAATGGACTATAATGCATAAACGCACGCATATTTTAATTGAGTGATAATTTCGGTGAAAATATCCTGCAATTTATTTGACGCACCTTTTCAAATTACCACCTCCCTTAGATAAGAGGCTGTATTTTCTGCAGAAGTAAGTATTTTCAAAAAATTGTGTATAATATTTGTTTTAAACTAGTTTAATATTTGTATTTATGTAATAATAAATTTTGAGTCCATAAATTTATGGAACATCATAAAAAACTAACAAAAAAATCACGATCAATAACATAAATTTGGTGAACAATAATTTGTTCCAAAACACGTGTGATTTAAAATAATAAAGTATTCGATTTTTTATTTAATACTAGTGAATTACAACAACTTCGACAACTACTGCAGGTGCCTCACTGGTCGTCCACACGGCCTTCAACTTCAGAATCATTTTGCCCCATCTGCCATCCAGTTCTCGAATATATTTCCAAATGGTAGTAGAAATCCTCATAAATGCAATCTATATTTTTAAAACCATCTAGCCAAAAATTAACTATATAAAAGGAAGCGCTAATGGTCTCCGTAGAGGTTTTTTTATGCGTTCTTATATTTTAACGATTATACGGCTACATTTGGTGTATTAAAAGTGGTTAATGTCATTCGTGTTGTATTTTTTTAAACTAAAAATAAGTTAGTCTAAAAATAGTTATAAAAAGAATCAAAAACAGTATTAAATTCACACAAATACCGTAATCTTTTTGCCATTAGTACGCCAAACAGCGTCATGACGAGCCTGATTATTTATGAGCTGGTCTTATATACGAAGAACACCAGGAATATTTTGTTTAGATGTAAGCGGCTAAATTTACTATTTTATAAAATATAACGTCCGCCACTATTAAATTTTGAATAGTAATAAAATAATCAGGAGCATAGTTGCAATATAGTTTTCTATAATAGATTTCTTATATATCTAATTCTAATCTAGATTTGACGAGCTTGGTTTTCATATTACACTTCGTTTACATCCGTTTCGTTCAGTTTCTGCTAAAATTTTTCTTGTCTTTCGTTTCTGGTTCCGCTAAGACACTTCCGTTGCATCACTAGTTTACATTCATCAATATATCAACCTTATAGATTCCATTACTCAGCCTAGGTCTTTCTTATAAGCACCTAAAACACGTATCCCTGAGCCACATATAGCCATCGAAGTCTCTTATATTTCCACAGGTTTTCATCATATCTAATCTTACCAAGCTGCGATAATACGCCTTTTTGAAATGGTATGCTTGCAGGTTGTCAACACCTAGAAAGTGGCCGACTTAATGCCACTTCAGCTTTTAATTTTTATGATTATCTGTGTGATCAAAGTTTGGCTACGGGTGTCAGCATTACACGTTACAGCACTCATAAAATAATTTTACCGTTCATTGAAAGCTCCGTAGCTCGTAAAATGAGTTCTGGCTTTCTCAAAGGACCAGCAGTAAAGGTACAGATATTAGTGTCCTAGGCCCTTGCTAGAAACTTATATTGAATAAGGACCTTAGACTTCAGTAGTTGATAAATATTAGACGCTAGAATAAGCCAAAATGTCCCGAGCACAGTACATCCGAGTGAGTTTTTGTTGAAGTTAAGACTCTATATTAGAGTTGAACTTTATAAGCCAAGCTATACTCCTAAATAGAATTGGCAAATACCCCCTTCGCATGATTCTACTTTATCGTAAAGTTCAGCCTCATGCGCATCCGTCGAGAAATTAAGATGAACCTGGCTGGTCTATGGAATTATGATGGCAGCGAGTAGACTTTCGTGGGCTGAAGAAACTAACTATGCATACGCATGGGAGGGGGTTGGGGAGAGAAAAATTGATATGGTGACGTCAATCTCTCTTGTTCTAGAAACGACCTCGTGAACTGACTGATTCGAGGGCCACTGCCGGCGGTTGGTCTTGGCCAGCACAGCTCATAATCTTCTAAAGCCACGCAGCCACTGGGCAAAAAGAATCAGGGGGCGATTTTTTTGCCCCGACTAAAGGAGAGAGTCGAGACTATGACGCCTTATTTCAAAGTGTGCTGTCGGGAACTTTCGCCTGTAATGTTGATATGAAAACAGTGTAAATATATTTCTGTTGCCCTTCGCACGAACATCAGTTAGCAATAACGCGTAGCCGTTTAGTTTTTGTATCCCATGTGCCATCTTCCCAGCGCTCCCCAAAAATTGCTGATATTTTATGTGATATGGTCATTATGAGCATCCGTCCTTCCTTGTTGTCAAAGCCAGCCATTAACGGAACACAGGTAAGATCATTGACAACTAGTTTTCCAGCGGCCTCGGCAATTCAAAATGGGTAACCAATTTGACATTGTTGCTTATACCGCGCCCTTCCTTATCCATAAGATTAAAAGCGTCTTCCAATACAGGTCACCAATCATGAGTACGAGAAGATATGGTGGTTTGCGTTCTTACACTCCTCTGTAATTGTTTATATTTTGTACTCCTAGGATCTCGGATGGACATTACAAGCCTATATACTTTTGTTTCGCTTTGTCCGAAGGACAAATTCCTGGCAAGGTCTTTGGGGCCACAGTATTTTTCCATTGCCCTTTTAATACAAGTTGTATTAAGTTTTCCCGATTGCCTATACGATAAGACAATCTTTGCATTGGATGGTCATGTCGAATAACGATGCTTGATTTCTCTTCTGTCGTGTTGTGATATCACCATAGAATCGTCGAGATAGGAGGTCAGGTGTGCTCCCTGCTTTGGGCGTCTCTGTGCACTGTATTATCTTTTGAGGGGCCTTCAGTTCAGATTATTATTACTTGCTATATATTAAGTATTACTTGCAGCAGAATAGTTCATAAAATCATAAGGTAAAAAAATCAGGATGATAAAAAAACATGAGTTATCAACTAGATGACGGGATGCTTCAAATAAAATTCCTTTTTGCGTAAATGCATTTATGGGTACAAACACCTCAGAAACAGGAAAAATACCAGTCTATTACATTGCTTTCATTTCTCATTTCAAAGTTAGAACTGGAACATACCCACCACAGGCGTAACAGTAAACACAAATTATTGGTATTGAAACTAAGAAACAAAATAGTAACAACAAAATAAAACCAAAAGGAATACCTGAACAGATAAATATAAAATATTTAAAATTTACTTTTCCCGTAAAGACATAAGGGATCATATCACTAACGTTTATATTCATATTTCAAGGTATTTATTTCTGTAAAGAATGTAGTCTCAGGTATAACGTAGACGAGAAGGTAATTTAAAAAGCTGAGGCAAATAAATTGCACGACATTTACAATGAAATTTATCACAAACTAAGCTGCGGGCTTCAGTGCCTGCATATACCTTGTAATAGAAATTATCGCTAAGACCCTGACTGTTCACACCGAGCAACACAACACTATTTAGTTAAGAACAAGTCTTAACTACAACATATAATATTAAAAATATAATGTTATGTTCACTATTAACAAATGATTTATGCGTTCTAATTAATTTGTGATCAATATACTTGTTACATTCTTGTCTCGACAACGTACGCTTCGTATTGTTTGGTTAACATTTTATTTAATTATTAATAATCTAGAATTATACAATACTGCTACACTGTTTCCCAATTTACTGGCGTTTAGAATTTATAAAATTATATAATATTAAATTTAAATAATCTATTCATAAATATTAAATTAAAATAATATTATGTAGTATAAACAAATTTAATATAAGAAATAAATTAAAAGCTAATAAATTTTCTGTCTTATTATATATTATTCCTTATGGCGTGTGGATTTGAGAAAATAAAGTATTTTTTATATAAGTTTCTATAGGATGATGATATGACTGTTGCATTAGTACGCCATGATTCAATACCCATGTTGACCGACTTCGAACAGGAGGTATAATTCAAAGCACTTTGTTTTTTTCAAGTATTTACATTGGTCACTTCCACTCGATTCATTCAGCATGATTTAAATTAAAGAATGCACAGTTTATCGTGTTTTGTTTGGCACACAATTTTCCCGACGTTTCAGACAGCAAGGGATCCACGGTCACGGGTAATGATATTTGCCGTACAGGAGAAATTATAACCTAACAACAATTAATTATATCGGACCCCTGATATTTTTCATGCTCGATCATACTAATATGGTGCAGAGAAATGTCTGCCTGTCCGTCTCTCTCTAGACTTGGTACATACTTAGAATAGTTTACAAGAAAGGACATAATGCGAAAAAGGGGTGGAATGTGTTGAAGTAGGGCATGAGGTAACATCCGTCAAAGTTGAACATATATACACTTAAAAAGGTATAAAGTTTGTGACTAGATACTTGAAACGAGCTAGTGGTAGTTACTTTATAGAAATTTTGGGTTTTTTAAACTGTTACGGATACTCAAGCGGGGTTCGCAATGGGCCAGAAAGTCAGTAGCAAATTCGTCATCTTTGAGCTAAAGCCATAAAACTGTGTCCCTGATAGACACATACAATGGCTACCTTCATTTTATTTAACTATACAGTATATTTAAATACATCTTGCGAATATTACTCCTATTCCAAGCGGAGAAGTCGCAGGTAACAGCTTGTTATTTTATATTAATAAAAGGACGATATAACGGATATCTACAATTTAACATAATTTAAATTTTCTGTGACGAACTAAAATTATAAAACAGCATTGATTGGGCTAAACCTTAATGCTCGTCCAAGTTCACCAAAACTAGGAAAAACTAATGACTTTGAGGCATTACTTATTCAGTGTCGGACCCGTTATATCAGTTAACACTTTTTGTGGAGTAGGATTTGTTACGGGACGCGTCGTGAAAATTGACTAAATAATTGAACGAGGGTTTTAAACTTTAGTGACAAAGTCACAGTTATGTGCGGTGTTTTAAATTTTTTATGTCTCCTTTTCATTTATTTCTTTTAGAACAAAATCTAAACTTGAAAAAGCTTGCTACTTATAGTTATACTTCAATTGGTTCCTATTAAATACATATACTGTCAATATATATAATTGATTGTAATAAACAGTTATATACATATGTTAAAAGGACGATCAATGTTAGTGCTAGTTTATTTTTCGAAACGAGCACAGAAGTATATCTTCTTAGTTGGTACACCCTTTTGCAGTAAAACTACCCGTTACCTTTGCCTAAATCTAAACCAAACGACACGCATAACAAACAGCAATAAATCAAGAAATCTTTTCTCCCTGATATTTTAAAAGTCTAGTTCGATAACGTGTGTTCTTGTAATGAAAGTCTAAAAACGGTACTAATAATATCTACTTTGGACATAAAAATACTCAATAATTATAATCCGTTTAATTATATTGTTTTTGGTCCGAAATTAGTCATATTTTTGTCTTAAACTTACATAATGAGGATGTTATAGCAATTTTGATTTCAATCTAGTAGCGATTCACGAATCATTTTTAAAACGATTATCACTTTGAACTGACTAAATGAAGTGTGAAATTACGCTCATATTCAACGGTTCTCCCTTGCATGATGGGGATAATTTTAGATCAAATGTGATTTTCTTAACTGCCATCGTAGCCTAGAGGTATGGTTGTGTGCTTTAGAAACCCGCATTGGACCAGCGTGGTGGGGATACGGTACATAACTCCCTAATGGATAGAGGTGTATTAGGGACGCCAATGTCCAGGAGTGGACTATCACAGGCTGGTAATGATGTGACTTTCTTATAAATCTTCTGATAAATATCCAAGACTAGCCATTCAACTGTTAAAGTTGCAATAACATAACCCACCCGGTTGTTTGTAGCCCTAACTATCCATAAAGCTAAAAACTTAGATTTATTAATAGGGGAAATAAGACTACATGACTACGGTTCAAAGTCAAAAACTCAGTTTGTTTAAAAAACTCAGACCTGGTTCTTAAATCAGGTTCATACTACAATGAGTAAAAGAATTTTAACAATCATTTTTCCACCTGATAGGGCTGGTATAAAATGTATACGTAATAGGAGCAGGCGGGCTTTATAATTATAGCAAGGGTGTAGTATATTAAGGTATTTCTTATTCCTTATTAAAACGTGCTGAGTAACTAAAGTAATATTTTGAATTTAAGCAAGTGTAAAAGTAATGTTTGAAAATTACCACACTTTACTCAGTCTTCTTTTCACAATATTTAACACATAATAAAATCGGGTTCAATGCCAAATAATATACCTACTTGTCATACCCATAACAAATTAAATTAAATTAATGAAAAATAATGTAATATTATATGTCCTAGTGTTTTAACACTGTAAAACACATATTTAAAGGAATTCATTGAAGAACTATATGATCCTGAAACATAAAGATAAAATCAACATGATTTAATTATAGAAGGAAAATACTCTGCTTACAAACTTTCTCTATATTACTTGGGTTTGGCTATTCAATGGTCCCTGTTTCCTGTTTCTGTTCCTTTATATTTCTTACCTCAGTGGCTGGCCGCATGTAAACAGCTTGACATCTGTGGGATTGGCGGGTGCGCGTGAATTGAATTACACCGGAGCAGGTAGATAGAGTTGCGGATTACATGTATACCAGGAAAGGTCAAAGCTAATTTCAGTTTCCCTATCCAGCCCTCACCTGTCATTACACCGGGTAACTTAAACTTTAACGTTTTATAGAAAAAACCTACATACATCTAAACAAGTAAAATTTTAACAATAAAGATTAGAGATTTTAAACAACGTATAACTATTTTACGCAATATAAGCAGGTAACAACTCGGTCTTTAAAAAAAGTTAAATTATTTTTTTTTTTCTGGAGCCACCCTAATATATAATACCTATCATTTTAAATAAGAGTGAACCAAATTGGAGCACTAGGAGCGGAGGATCGAAGTAAACATACTCTCTAAATTAAGTACCTCATTCTTTTTGGAAGTCAGTTAAAAAATCTAAATGAAAGTATATATACTTTGTACACTTTATATACTAACAAGAGCATGAACAAGAGTTATATTAATTTACAAACATTGTAATGTAATATTCAATTTACAAAATAGCCATTCTCCGTGTTGAATAAATATTCCAAGACGATGAGAATGATATTTACTTAAGTTCTTTATAAAAAAATTTTACAGTTTAAAATAGAAATTCAATAAAATAACATACATTTCACCCTCAAGATATAAACCAAAAATATAAAATTTGACATGCGCGTATTCCTCTTGATGCCCGCTTAAAACGCAAACAGAAATAAAGTAAAAACGATAATTAACTTTGCTCAAGGTAGTTTATTGATTAACATTTTTTAATTATATACTTTAGTCGATTTTGGGCGTTTATTAAAAAACCAGCTGGTTAGTACTTACAACGAAACCAGACATAATACTGATTTTGTAAAAATTATGGTTTTCTATATAGATATGCTCACATAAAAATAAAAAACATCATCAGCTTTAATACAAAATCAAATTTTATTTCTCACATTAACAGCGCAAAAATATCGTGAAAAATCATACTTTATTATTTCGATGAATATGAAGCGAATTAATTAACACAGATGTTAATTAAAAATCTCGGTTCCGTTAAATTTGTAACTCATCGTTCAAGCGTTAATTCATATCTTCAAGAAAAGATTTTCCTAATAAGCCTCGCTTTCCTCTTTATTAATAAAATCTTATACTCTCTATATCTGAAGCAAAAATTAATTTTGCATGGATTATAACAGGTCTAATTAAAACTTGATACAATGGTAATATGCATAAACTCATATAAATTTAAAATATAAATGCAAACGTTACACTCTAAATAGATTGCTAACGCTTTATGCTCTTTATTAAGGATCAAAAAGAACGAAGAGGATACATTCAAAAACGCAGAGATTGAAATACGAAATAATTACAATGAATGCATACACGTGCGCTTTACCAAAGTAAACTCGATACTAATGTGTTTCAATATAGCAACTTCACTTCCGTGGGCAAGCGGTGCGAACCAGTAACTTTTCTCCGACCAGGTCATAAGTTCAATTTGCGAAATGAACTTTGTGCCATTTTCTGAAAGTTGGTGGACCATTTTGGGCCAATCACTAAATTGTCTGAAAAGTAAGATGTCTCACACGTAGATTTGGCATCGATTCCGGTTGTCATTACTATCATTGGCAGTCGTTTAAAAATCATGACGCACAACCTCGGTTGTAGAGTCACATATGCGAATCGATATACATGGCTATTCCACATCTGAGTGAGCAGAAATGCGACATGATCATAACCTTGGAAAAATATACTTGTCCGGAGAAAATAAACAAATTTGTCTATAGTTGAGAAAACAAAAATTCGGAATAGATTTGAACATTGACGCTACATGTTGCACCGTTCTTACTGATAAATCATGACTGCCAACCACTGAGCAACAATCGAGTAATCACAACACCGTACTTATGACGCCGCTTTGGATTACTTTGTTTACATTTATTCCAAGTCTAAATTAGCTAATAGATAGGAAATATAAATATGTAAAGTATCACTTCCGTTCTAAAAGGGTACTAATTGGAAAAATCTGAGACACTTCCATGGAAAAAACTGCTGATAAAAATATACTATAAATGTATTAATCTAAATTGTTTTATCTTTTTGGTAACAGAAAATAAACAAGGCATTTAAAGTTTAATTGTTTATCAAACGAAAATCACCATATTTTAATATTATTTAGAAGTGAAACAAGAAAACAACACAGACAATCAAGATGTTAGAAAGCGGTGATATTGGCACCCAACAAAGCACTAGGGTACATTCCTAGATCAGTGATACAATATATTTCTACTGAATAATGTCTTAGCTCTTGTCGACATTAAGGCTATTTGACTTTGACCACAAATCTGGGCTTTAGTGACCATTACTATCTCTGAAAATTACTTTGTGTCCCAACGAATTAATAAGATTGTTTATTGATAACATAAAAAAACTTGTGCGGTTTTCCAAATAGTTATTTTCCAGTGCTTTTACAATACTTTTTTTTTTTGGATGGATCTCGTTATGGGGAGATAAACTACAATGAAACAACTATGAGGCATTTTGCAGAACGTCTCATGATGACTTTCTTTGAACTTTGGAGCCTCAGCTTAGGCAATCACTTTCTAGACACCTATTCAAACTACTTTCGAATCAGGGACTGCAGTGAATGGTTGGATTCGTGATGAACATGCGACTTCACACCAGCCCTGCCCAAAGCGTTGGCGCTTTCGGGAGAAAGTGGCTGAAAACTTCCAGCAACGATCCTATCTAATGTAATTGTTGACTGAAGTGTCATATAGCAAGGTGGGTAAGATCGGCCTCGATGGGGCCGATGTATTCTCACTCAAGAAGCAGGTGTATTGGCTGATAGGGTGTCGGTACCTAAGCCTTAAGGGCGGTAATAGTTCTTATAACTTCACAAGAAGGAAAAGCTACTTTGCGTCGCCGGCAGCGCGCCGGCGATCATCTGCGCCGGTTAAGCTCATCCCCAGATTAAAAGATCTGGCGATTTAAGAAAAAGACGTTAACATGGTGCTGCCATTGCCGCAAGCTGGCGTGCAGCTCACTGGAAGCATGCCTCTGGAGTCGGCTCTGGCGCTGGCTGTTACCCGCAGGGCAGAACTGCCAGCGTTGGAAGGACGGAGGGAATTGGGAATGCGGTGGTGTTGGATGGGATGGGTCGTCCTGGAAGGGCTTACCTTGGGTTGGCAGGAATTCTGCTGATTTTAGCTTCGGGCAGCCGAGGGTAACCGCGGGCGGCAGTTGGTTCGCAGGAGGTTGAAAGTGGCGCGAGGACTTCTTTGTAACAGGGTCTGGGACGGGGCGGTGCGCATGATCCCGGGGCACATTTGACGCAGCAGGGCGGAAACAAAACAGTTCCGCGCAGCGTGACCGAATGCCAGCAGAATAAGGCCGCTCAAAGAGACAGCCGATCCTGAGATTGCTCGATATCGCCATTTGCTTACACCTTACTGCGCTCGAGCGTGACTGGCACACCATACCATAAGGAGCGTTTGGTGCGTGGGTCAGTACATACGGTATTACCAGATGGACTGGAATATCCTGTCTTTAATTGCCGAAGTTATCTCCGACGTGAGATCCTTAGGAAGCCCTTTGACCACTGTCCTAAGCAAGCGCTCATCCGGGAGCGCAGATATTAATGTTAATGTTCCTTTTTCCCTGAATGAGTCCTTTCTAAAATCGTCAGGAGACAATATGAATTTGATCCCCTGATTGCTATCAGGGCCTCAAATTTGAATCTATTCGACAGGGCCGAGTGAATCTCGAGCCATTCCTCTCGCGGAGGTATTGGAGGTGGGCGTTTATCTGCAGGCCGTGCCACTGGGAAAGCTGGGACGGCTGGGCGGGGAGCAGTGGTGGGTGGGCATGGGTGCCTAGGATCAGCAGGATGGATAGGTGGGGTATCGCCTGCGAGGATCTATTGAGGCAGGTGGTGCGGGGATGTCAGGCTTTTGCAGCCTTGACAGGTAGGACAGGTGCCAGGTGAAAGGTGCCGGACCTTGCGCTTCCTGTTGGATTTGGTTTGCGAGCCGTCGTGGATTGAATCACGATTTGGTGCCTCGACCTCCATGTCGATTTCCATGTGCGGATATAACGGCGACATAATTATCGTCGCTATCATCTTCAGGGAATGGCCTGGACGGTCCAGGCGTGAGTAGGACTAGAGTGGTCAGGAAGGTGCTCAGGTGAGCATGTACTGCGTCGGTGAGTTTCATATATAATTTCTGACTGTGACTCTCGCCTTGAGTATCGGACCAAAGCGGTGAGAGAGCTCCCGTCGACCATTATACCGATTATGTCTGGTTGAAGATTTAAGCCCTTGGTTTGCGTCATCAACGCATGCGGTGAGTTCGGTGATTACCGGGCGCGAAACCTGCTTGGGAACAGCAGGTGTGTCTGGCTGGTTCTGAAACTAGAAACAGAACAAAACGTTCAGGGGCCTAGTATGGTTGTAAAACAACTAGTTCGGCCAGAAACACAAATAATTAAACCTAAGCAGGAATCGCGCTTGGCAACAAGCGGACAATCACCGAACTGATAATGATGATGATGATGTGTCGCTATATATAAAAGAGGTACGAAAAAAATACCTTCGTGTGCAATTAAATTGAAATTAAGTCATAGAGCAAACAAATTCAACGTTATTCTGTTATAACGAAGGGTTAAAAAGTTGAGTTTATAAATTTTTTAACGTAAACATTATACGAACTATTTAATTATAAATATTTACCAAATATTAAGTCTATTTCTTTAATTGTTTCAACCATATATTTTATAATTCAAAAGGCTTAAAACAAACATGAATCTACATGGGGTTTACTTTGTTTTGTGACAAATAATATTTGTCGTCACTCAGAGGAACAAAAGTGGACAGTATTATTTCCTTGTACAACGTTAATTGTTTATTCCTTAGATTATTGAACAATGTTGATTTAATCCAGTACAAGGCGTATACTATTTTTTCAAAATTTAACAAACAACCATTTTAAATTAAGTTCTAATGCTTATACATTTAAAACAATACATTCTCTTCCTTGAGGTTCTGATATTTTTCTTAGTTTTAAAGTTAACCGGCCTTTCATGTTCAAATTTAGAGCCAAATATCTTCATGTACTTTAAAAATGTAGTATATTCTTCTACAATGTATACGGATTTATTTTCGAAGAAAAATGACTTGAAGCGTTGCTTGAAATGAGCCGTTTCTTTCGGCAATTACTGTTTAAAATCTTTAAAAGTAGTCTCACTAATAATATAATCAAAAACAGCAGCTATGGCAAAAGGTGATTATAGTCTCCTTAGTTGATTACAGTGTAAATATGCGCTTGGTTCACTTGATTGTTGAATCAAATAGGGACTGACAGGAAATCACTGGTTGGTAAATTATCAACAGATGGTTGCGCACTAAGTATCCCCTCTAAATGTTATGTGAGGGCGGTAGTCCACGTTGAAACAGTACACTTGAGTGCAATCCGCCTTAGATGGCTAAGATTACTAATGAACTGACTGGCACATCGCTGGAATAAACATGGATGTTTTTTAAAAGAGGTTAGGTTAATGATGCTTGTTTTACGACGCCGTTCAGATTTAAATAATATATACACTACATTATTATTAACTATTATTTCAACTGCATTAGCATGATATGTATAAAATATTTTTACAGCCTGGAGTGCTGATATAAATAAATTTAAATTTACATATTTATTTAGAAATTAAATAGATTTTTCGATTAAAAATAAATAGTATAAAATTAATTCAGTACAGTAATAGAGATGTTCAATGGATGCTATTATGAAGGTTTGAACAGGTTTGTTGCATTAAATTATTACCAAGACCGCGATATTTATTTCGCCCAAATGTACAAAAGTTGTAAAATAATATTAAAAAGAATTTAATCAAAATAAACCGCAGTAAAGACGCGAACAAACACTAAAATGGTATATCACAATTCAAAATTAAAGTAGTTGGAAATTAATGTAATCAAAACTAAAATATAATACTTTTTGTCTAATGATAGGCACATAAGGAAGCGCTCTCATTTGTATTAATGCATTCTAATAATATAAGTATTTACCATTAAGCAGATTTCGATGAATTTTGGTACAACAATAGCAGAATAGACTCCAAAAGGACATTTTGCGATAAAAGTGGGCAAAAAGTTTAAAATGCCATGATGAAGGTTTTGTATGAAATCGTGTCTATTGAAATGGCTCATAATGAAATGTAGCATACTCCAAACTAAGCCAAACTAACAAAACTGTGCAGGAGTGACTAGGGTTGTGGGAAAGAAAGTTGAAGCAAAACTTTGTGTCTAATGATGAGCATGTATTAAAACTTCTTGTTTTATTATCCACATACAATCTATACTACATTATCCACGCGGACGAAATTCGCCGAGTAACAACAAATCGCCAGAATACCGACAGATTTTAAAAATACATCTAAGTCTACGAAAACTATTTTGTTTGAGCTGCAAGTCTAATCGATACATCAAATGTTCTTGCTGTACCGTCCTAAATTCATCATGGTCACTAACGGTATTTGATAAGAAATAGGTATTGGCTGGATGCCACCTTTGGTTGTGTTTGAAGTGAAATTTATCATTTGAAACCATATTTGCAATAGGTTTAATATCTTGTATTATTGTATGGAATGTCTTCTATAGAAAATTATTAATAATTCATTATTGGGTCAAAAGTACAATACATTTCAATGTTGATGCACCATAGATGGGCGTTAAAGGATAAATAATAATCCACTTAGAGTACGTCTTAAGCACTACAAAACAGGACAAATATTCAGAATCGGTAAATGCTTAGGATGGTGGTAATAATAATTCTACACTAATAAAATCTATCGAGGCTACATTTGGCAATTTTAAAAATATTTTGCTTTCTAGTACTTGAGTGTGCAATTCATAAAACATACAATTATCTGCTCCTTCATTGACCAATTTAATAGTACGGTTTCGCATAACGGGACGTTATGCGTAAAACTATGCTATATTTTGTTTAATATCTTTATAATAAACAAAATTAACTACTCTAATTTTATTTCACGCCTCCTGCAATAAAATTACTTAGCTCAAATCTTTGTATTTACCTTTGTTATTCGGATCCCTCTTAGCGCGCTATAAATAGCCCTGAACCTTTTCAGGAGTTAACCCGAATCTGAATAAATACGACTTTTGGGTCACGATTCAATGATCCGGTTGACGTATGTTTGAAGTGGATCGTTTAACTATTTTTCATTATATGTGACTTATGGTACGTTTCGACAAAACATTTACTTTAAAGTCCTTTGTTTCCAGAACATTTGGCTTTCATGAAAACAAACGCATTGAAATCAGCAGTAGTTTTCTAGGAATAGATAATCGTGTCAACAGCATACGATGTGTATCTCATGGGTTTTATGTTTTTAATTTTCTTATAAATCAGAAAACTGTCCTTTTTAATTGTTAAAGAGTTCGGTTTCTTCTGTTTTTAAAACATCTAGAATATTAGGAGACAGCCGACCTTCAGTGGACAGTCACTAAGGTATATTTTAATTGCGTTCATAAATGACTTTATTCCATTATCGAAATATCAACAGAAAATAACAGTGATGTACTTTCATCTGACTAAAACTTTTGCATTATTAATTGTTTATCTATTACCAGACCAGAAATATTTTATTATATTTTGATTAATATTCTGAGACAGAAACAGCACAAACTATAAACAAAATAAACCTGTAAAATTTGCAAATTAGATACTTTCATCCGTTAACAATGAGAAACCATATAAAATATTTGTCCATCATACAATCCATCCAAACATTAGGAATACCTAATGCTTGAGAAGAGGGCTGTAAACATAGGTACAGATTACTTTATTATTAAGCTTAGTAACAAAGTAGTAAATTATTATTAAGGATAGTAATAATATAGTATTTATAATAACTTATTTTGATACACTTATTTTCCCTAAAAGAATAAAATAGAAAACAAATTTTCCAGCATTAGTACAAAAGGACTGTTTCTTTCTTACCATAACGGCTTTAACAGCCCTGAACAGAACCATTTTTCTTATTATCAAATGAATACATATCATAACAAGCTTTTTGGTGACGTCATGATTCGTTTATATTTTTTGCTTATCTTGGAAATACTCCCAGAAGCAATTTAGCCTGTTACTTATACATTTTGTTTATAATTGGACTCACATTATTAAAGATCCTGTTACATGTTGTTTCTGTCTCAATACCATGGCCCATTTACATTTTGTATTCTATGTATTCAAATAAATATGAGTAAAGTCATTAGATACGTATAATTTAAAATAAATTTAATTACTTTAATGAAATATATCAGTTATTAAGATGTTTTATTTGCATATTTTTGATTTGATATTAAATCTACAACTTTTGAGGGGTATTTTATTTATATTATTCATCTAAAGTTTTAATTAATATCAAATAAATAATAATAAACATATAAGTACCGAATAATAGTTATTAAAATTTTAGTAAGTTAAATAAATATACATAATACGTTTAAAAAACTGAAATACAACGCAATTTTGAATACTAGTACATTGTTTGGGATCTTATGTTTGAGATCTCCCAATGGCTTACGACTTAGCTTATATAAACTATTGTTCCATTTCTTCTAATAGTATCTTAAAGTTTTCTTTAATGTTGACTAAAACGTACTTCAAAATAAGGGTGTGCCAATGACAAGGCAGATGGTTTCATTTTATAAACAGGCGATCTCGTGCTATAAAATTTAAGCCCTGTCTTAAAACACCAAGATAAAACCGACGATCATCGGCGTTGAATATCTGATGTTTAGTTAAAATAACATTTATCTATTATAAAAGTGGAACGTCCGATGTTTAAGCATTATAGCATTATAGCATTATAATGTTTTATACCATATTTAAAATCTTGTAAGATGTTTGAACCACTATGATGTTGTATTATATGAAAAATGGTTCGATAGAAAATTGCGAAACATTATTAAACTCTTTCGCAGTAATATAATAGATCATGCATATAATGAAGCTGCAGTATATAGTATCATTATAAATTATAGTTTACAGTATTTTGTAAGACCTTCATTGCTTCTAATATTTTTTCACCACGCTTTTATTTAAAAGGCATTTTACAAACAAAGTGCATTTCAAGCTACATAATATTGGTTATTAATTGTGTATAAATTATATTTTAAATCTAAAGAGAATTTAAAATAAAAAGTTTGCTATTATTTATCTCACTTCTGATTTTAGAAATCTCAAAAGAAATTCCAAAAAGTAAAAATGATGACGATAACTAATCGTCTCTTATACTAAAAAACACCGTGAAATGAAAAACCTGCGTGACCCCAGCAACGGCCACGATGTCTCGTACGGACGAGTCATTATAACACCATTCAACTACACAACACTTTCACGGATGCACAACGCCAGCACACGCGAGGAGGTTCCGTTCAGGTGGCGGCCTTGACCCTTCTATGTTTTAAACCCCGTCTTTTGCCGCTCTCGCTTCAGAGACAATACGTCAATATCAGGACTTCTTTTCTCCAACCACCCACATTAGAAATAGTGTTCCTATATAATATTCTATAAAATATTAAAAATTATTTATGTTAATTATTTTTACCAAAGTTTTCAAAATCAAAGTTTTTACCCATACATTTGTTTCCGTATAAACATTACATTTATACAGAAATGACGGTGTTTAAACGTGTTAAAATTCGTAGTCTTTAATTAAATCGTGTGATATTCGCGTAAACACAGAGAAGTACACTAGAATATTTAATTTTATTACTTAGTCACTATGTTTCATATATCATATGATCATAGAAATAACATAGTCCTTTGAATATTGATACTCTGCTCGGTTTCTAAATCCGTCATATAGTTGGTGAATTATCTAATAAATTAAAATAAATTTAAAATTTAAATTAATTATCGATTTATATTAGTTACCCTTTATTATATATCTTTTTTTTACATGATAGTTTAACTTGAAATTTCTAAAGGACATTAAATACTTAAAAATATAACAAAACGAAAAAGTCCCTAAACTTCGTGATTTCATACACCTGAAAGTGCACCTGTTTCAATTTCGAAAATTGTGAATATTGGGAAATATATTTTTAGTTTATAATAAAATATTAACCTTAAGTTTAGTTTTAATCAAAAAGTTTTTAATTATTTTTTGAACATTTTTTAAAGTTATTCTACGTATTTATGGGACTAATATAGAGAGGCTTTTACGTAACCGTATTTTGTTATACATATTATTTCGTTTTAACAATATGCGGCATTAGATGAAAATTTATTATAAATAAATACATTAAATGTTAAAACTTAAGCGAAGATTTTTTAGGAGTTTAAAGTAATTTATATATCACGTTGATATTTAATGTAATGAACATTTTGCTTTATGAGTCTTTATCCTATTTAAGTACATTACGGGTAACAGTATACACAAATGATTGCCTGTAAGTGCTCGATTAATTTATAAAATAATTTAGAGAACCTTTTGAATGTTGACATAATAATTTACGATTCTTGTATGTCGCAGAAGTAACTTTCAACACTAGCACTCATAATCTGTGGCTTAATCCGCTAGTAATGAAACATTATTTAAAAAATATTTATCTACTAATGGTAGGAGCAAGGTATCAATAACTTATAGATATTTCGCGAACTCGATAATTTCGATAGTAAAAGATGTAAGAGACTCTTAAGTAACAAAAACTTTTTCCGGACATGACCATACAAGAAAAGGGAGGACCCACCTCAGCATTCCATTTTGTAGAAAGAGGGTTTATTCACATTGTCCAAGAATGACCGCGATAATCGTTAAGCCTGAAAGAGATTTATAACACTTAATTTTTCCCTGGCATGAGATTTTATGATATTTAATGTATTGTTTGTATGACAATTGATTACAAAACATGAAATTATTCTACTCTATATATATATATATATATATATACTGTCTTAACTGCCTCCGTAGCCTTGTGGAACTGCCTCCATGTAGCCTTGTGGTATAAGCGTGTGCTTTAGAGAATCCGGAGGTCGTGGGTTCGAATCCTGCAGGGACTCAACAAATTTTCATTGTTGCTTCCTAGTTGGTTAGAGCAATTTGGGCCGATCACCCATTTGTCTGAAAGTAAGATGATCCATGCGTCGGATGGGCATGTAAAGTCGTCACCACCCGAACGCTTTGGACCAGCGTGGTGGGATACGGTCCAAAACCCTAATGGATAGGTGTATTAGGGAGCCTATGTCCAGCAGTGGACTATCAAAGGCTGATGATGATGATATACTGTCTTCAAAGTCAAAGTCAAAGTCAAAATCATTTATTCAATTTAGGCTCTACTGAGCACTTATTAACGTCAAAAATTATCCTTCGTGTTTGAAGGGCACAGTTCTTTCATTATATAAATTCAACTTTTAATTCACCTCTTATTTAATAATTTGTTTGAAAATTTAATAGATATTATTTGTCAATTATGTTTACAAATGAATATTGATAAAAACAAAAAGCTAAACACTTTACTTACTAAACCCAATGTAGTGCAGTCACTCTTCATTTGCACGAGATAACTTAAATATAGGATTGAACGTCTGTGATTATTTAACAGAACTACGTTTGTAGACTTAACTCTGATTCACAGTTACAAAGACCTTACCATTTAAATATTAAAATAAATCAGCCACCTATCTTAACAGAACTATTTTAAAAGTTTGTACTTCTGTACAAAAGAGTTGTGTTTATTTAAACCCGATTTTTATCTTTTTTTATTACATAATATTATTAAAAGTAAAGGTTTTGTTTTAAGGTTCGTGAAATTTTACAGTTTAAATTGAGGAAGTATTATTTTTGTCATCATCATCATCATCAGCCTGTGATAGTCCACTGCTGGACATGGCCTCCCCTCATACACCCTATCCATTGGGGTTTGGACCATGCCCACCACGCTGGTCAATGCGGGTTGTGGGTGGACCGACTTTACATGCCCATCCGACGCATGGATCATCTGCCTTTTCGAGACAATTGGGTGATCGGCCAAATTGCACTAACAACTAAAACAACAATGAGATTTGTTGAGTCCTGCAGTTAAACCCGACCTCCGGTTTCTAAACACTGCTACCACTATCTCGGAGGCAGATATTATACTTATTTATATAAGTATCGTAAAACTTTACTCTATTTCGGTTCAAACAGTGAATTAATGGGAAAACAAGACATTATCTTACGTCTCAATGCGGATCGGACTTATAGCGTCATATGCTGAATTTTTCATTATCAGCTTTTAACAGTCCACTGCTAGCCATAGGCCTTTTTCAATTCACACCTATACGCCTGATCCCCTGTATATTTTTATTTACAGATAGGGTTTTTTAACATTTCTCATGGATATAACACAATACTACAAACCAGTGACTATTACAATAATTAACATTGTTTTAAATTATATCGCCTGTATATTATAGGTACTACGGCGCTAAAATGGCTAATGATTGATCCTTAAAAATACAATAACATAAGACTAAGAGGAGCGATCGAGCGAGATCGTTGATGGTGAAACATTAACATCATCGACAACGACAAACATTGGAAAATATTGCATATAATAATATGTGTTCGTAAAACTGAGACAATAGTTGAAGGACGTAGCGACCTAATTGTGAATACTTGACAAACATACGACGGCAGATCAATATGGTCGTAATATTAAGACAATAATAAGACTGCCTAAGCAAATCTTTTGTCTGAATCTGTTACAGGTGGATTCAAGTAGCATAAAAAGAAAAATATATTTCACTCTTCCCACAACTTGTTTAAACTTCAGCCAGCCAAATCTATGAAAGTTTTTGCGATAAAACCCTCAACGGTCTTAAAAGCACTGTAAACGAAGCATCAAAATGCGAATTTTTTAAAAACATTGTTCTAGTACATAGTCACCACCGTCAGAAACACAGTTTTTTAGATATTTATGAGTAATAACCTTGTTTTTACCAGCACTTGTTATCAATCATAAGTAGGTAAGTTAAGATATTTTCTACTTAAATACTATTAATCAAATTCAAAGGCCACGACGACGAAGCACAAGACGAGCCGTGACTGAGAATAATAAATCACCTCTTAAAGGAATAATACTCGCCATTGATTTAGCAAAAGCAATACGATAACACAACTTAAATGGGGAGAAGTTCACAGATTTCGAAATTTAATCTCCTTTTATCGGATTACAAAACAGAGTGGATAAGTAAATTGTACGAAGTATTTCGGCGACCATCTTTAATTTATTGTAATATTAAGAAGACCGTACCTAATTCTCATCTAATAATTTTTTTGATTTCGAAATAGCTATTATTAACTGGCTAGCCTTTTTTTGAAAACTATATTTTCAAATTGCTGCCGTTGAGATATTTTTAGCCGTTGATAGATTTTTAACTAACTTTATTTGAACTTTTCAACCAATACTTTAACGTTATGACAGTGATTAATAGAACATTATATATTTTATTAATATTCTATTAATATTTGTTTATATAGATTGTGAACTGGACTATTACAATCGGGGAATCTACTAGTTAAAAGTTAAAAAGTTGCCCGATGGTTACATAATTTTTTGCATCATTTAAAATTTTATGCGTCATCCTAATAAATTCAAATTCAAATATCTTTATTCAACATAGGAGCGATGCACTTCCTTATTGATAGTTAAAAATCTGCCACCGAAGATTACGATATTATTGAAAAACGCCTGGAGCGAGCATTCCATTACCAGAGTGTGTTATCATTTAAAAACTTATTTACATTGTAATAACCTTTTACACAAAAACGTTCCTTGATAACTTTTTTTAATTTATTAATGGATAAATCTTGAACGTTTTCTGGGAATTTGTTGTAAAAGCGAATACATTACAAAATACATAATAAAATACTTAAAAGAAATTAATGTTGTTACATGACATCCGTTGCAATACGGTTATAGTTTCGATATTTGCTCATTAATGTAAAAATCAAACGAAATATTTTACAAATATCTTAATAAAAATTACGTTTTATTTATTTCGTTGTAACCAATTGAAGTATCGTTAATTAAAATCTTGTAAAAATGATTATCCTGAAAAGTCTCGTTTCCTGCCATTTATAAAATTATGATTTGAGTGCTCGTTCCAGCGACTATAAATGATATAGAGTTTTCTTAATTTATTTTGTTTATTGATTAAAAAAAATGTTATTGATATTATTCCGTTTATTTACAATCAATCGTAATATTAATAGTATGTAATAAATTACTCGCTTTAACATTAATATGTTATTTTTTTTGTGATTTACTGTATGTAAAAATTTTTTGGTGTTGGATTGCGTACATGCAGTGTTACGTGCATATTATTGATAATATTATTATTCTATTTTTCTTTGTTTTGGATAAAAGTTATACATTAAGGAAAAGATTACTAAATAATAGAAGAACGATTAGAAAGTTCTATTAAATAACCTACTTTTATCCACGTCTACTTTCTGCTAAAAAGTGTATAGCTCACGTATAAAAAATCTTACTAACAAAAACATGTCTGAATTGCCCTTACTACATTATTCTCAAATACCCAAAAAAGATTTTATTTTCTACTTCGTAGGAAGAAACGTTTAGCAACGTTAGCAAAATGTTTATACCCATTAAAATGAAAGATATTCTCAAAAAAAGGTTTTCAGAGAATGTCTTCATTATTAAGTCGATTGCAAGCGTTGTCGGATATATCGAACTTTTTGAGATTTACCTTAAATTAACCCATACTAATATTAAATGCAACTCTGTCTATCTATCTGTCGGTCTGTCTGTCTGTCCGTCTTTACTGTCTAAACCATTGAACTGATTACATTATATATTAAAAATAGTCTCCAAAAAAGGACAGGCTATTTTTGCGATAAAAGTGGTAGGAAGAGTTGAAATAGCAACTGAGTAGAATAGACTTGAGTTTTTGTAGCAATTTTGTGGTTTAAAACTGTACAGGGATGAACTAGGGGTTTAAATGGGGATGAAATTCCTCGTCGAAGCAAAAGCCATAACAGTTTGTGTTATGATAGGCACAGACAATAAAAACACTTTATTTAAATTATACTATACGGTATATTTTAATACACCTGAGAGACATTTCTGTTTCACGCGGACGAAGCCCAATAAGTATTCATTTCAACAAATTTATTTTAATTTGTTTTTATTTCATTAATTTGGCGAAAAGTAAATATATTTTTGCACAATTAAGAAAATAATAAAAAAAATCTTATAAAGGAATGTACAACACGTATATAGTATGCAATACGACAGAACCATTACCAGAACTACTGAATAAAACTTTGCTTTTATCTTGACTCATGTCGACATAAATGTTCGCCATTTCAGCTTTTGGTGTGTAATTCTGGGCTTTAGCGACCATTACCATCTCTGAAAATTACTTTGTGTCCAAACGTATTAAGATTGGTTGATGTTAACATAGAGTATTAGTTTATCTTTTGAATATTTTATTTCTGCTCCCTTTTTAATAACTCTTGTTAAATACAATACATAATTCATAAGTTCAAAGTATATATATAAAATAGTTAAAAGATGAAGTTATTTACAAAATCTGTAATCTAAATGTAAAAACATCGAAATTTGCTTTCCGTCTTAAACTTGTCCTCCTTTATAATTTTTTTATTTATAAATTTAAATACACCTAAGTTTAAAACGTGTATAAATAATTATGTAGTTACAGTTATTTATAAATTATATTATCTGATTGAACAGTAACGTGTCAAAATTTTTACGAAACTTAAAGGAACGTATAATCATCATTATCAGCAATTGTTAAAGATTTTATTTCTTATACATATAAACGATTTTATAATATTTCTGTTTAGAATAAGGCGTACTGCCAACAGATCATTTGAGGCAAGTTAAATAATGATTTTTATGTTTATTAATGGTATTTTCTATGTTAAATAGAACAATCTTTTTAATTAAACTTTTTTTTTAATTTCTTAAATTAACACGCTCCAATAAAGAATAAGAGTAAATCTCTCGATAAATAAAAATGTAATCTTTATCACAGTTGTTAAAATAAATATAAATACTTTTCGAGTATTAAGTACATACAATACACTATTTAAACTATCATATATTATTAATATACATAAAATAAAACAATTTTTTAAAGATTTCTTACTTATTACTAACTTTGGCAAGAAATCTTCGTATTATGTTTAAGATAATAGTAATACAAAGTTGTTTTATCAAGCCTAAAGCTTGTTAAAATTGACCTGAAAAAAACAGATAAAACTTTAATTGCTGGTATTATTTATTTAATGCCATACCCGCTGTATCAGTTAATACTTTTAACAAAGCCAGATGTGAAGCAAAGTTCTATGAGTGTATGAAACTCGTTTCGTGATAATTTATAATATAACTTTTGAAAAATGAATATGAGTTTAGTAGATTTTTTACAAAAGGATAATTTTGCACGCTTGCTTCCGTTTCCTTGTCAGTGTCAGTTTTATTTTGAATTCACTATTCTCATTATTTCTTGGTTTATTCTTTGCCTGCCCTAAAATATGTTTTGTAATTTTAATTTTATCGTAAAACTAGTTACAGCTATTTATGTCAGTAAAGCGTTCAAAATCATAGCTTTTATATGAAATTATGTTTGTTAGCATTCTCGTTTTTATCGATTATGAGTTAAAAGTAATTGTAATGTTTTTTAAAAATAAATTCATAGTTGTTTTCGTGGAGTATTATAAATATATGTATGTATCTTGATTTAAGCTTAACTATTCGCTTATTTACCTATCAGTTATTATTAGAGAATATTGTCTACTTCAAATTTTTGGGAAAATGGGTACTAATGGTACGCTAAGAGTGGTAAAAGGGCAATCAGTTAATTTTTAATCTGCCTTTATCATTTTATAAAAACATGCTTTATTATCTAACAGAAAAGGAACAAAAAAAAATAATATAATAACTGTCAAAAATAGTTAAAGGGTTCCGTTCAAAACTCCGTTTTTATTCCTTATTATATAAATATACGGTTTTTTCTTGGTAATATTAGGTGGTCAGGTTATAAGAGTGCAAACTTAACGTCGTTGGAAATAGTTTAAATTACCAAAAGTTTAGGAACTTCAATCTCACGCTGGCAGACAGCATTAATGTCAACTTTATTAATAAGAAAGAAAATATTATTGCTGTAGCCCATACAACATACTACAACTTACTAATATGTATCTAAACTCAGAAGTTTTATTCTGTACGCTGCATATAAAACCTTGAACAATATGACACAATCAAATATTATTTATATATGAGTCAATCTTAACAAATTCGTTCTTAATAGCAAATATTCAATGTCTGTTTTCATGAAAAGCCGTGTTCTTATATATAAAAGGAGACTTAAAAAATAATTAAATTATTTGTTCTGTAAACGTAGCATAATTTTACATTTACTTATTGAAAAGTAGTTGAACAATCAACTTCAAAAATACGTCACAACTGGATTATTGTGTCGTGACCTTGAAAAAATATGTAGCTATTTTTATGCGCTCGGTGACGGATCCGGATAAGAAAGGGTAACACAATTACAGAACGTACAATTTGAATTTCGGTAACAATACGTCTGTTTTTCTACCATTTTAGGACACACCGCCAATCCAAAAGGTATTTCATTTTTGTTAAGATCTCAGCTAAGCAATTATATTACTTTGCACGAGACGTGAAATAATATACGAATTCGTATAGCAGTTTTTGTTTAATATGAAATAGGTGCAATTTGGTAATAACAGATGGAAATAAAAGATAGATATGAAATCTGTTTTTATTTATTTGGAACGAAGGCCTACGAGCAGGCCCCCTAATAAAAAGTGGTCACCGACGCCCATGGACACCGGCAATACCAGGGGTATCATCAATGTACTGCCTACGTGAGACATAGGATGCTACGTCACGTTTACCCAATAAATACGCTGGCTACGGTGCCCTTCAAACCGCAAAACAGTAATGTTTTCACACTACTGATTCGCGGCATAAAAATGCACCGCGGTGGTACCCACCCAGACGGTCTCCTGTAAAAAGGATACCTAAAATATATAATATTTTTAGGTCGTTAAAAAACTGTGGATCTTATCAAATAAAATAAATATAAATGAATATAGTATTTCAAAATTACTATGTAAGAATAGCAGAGAAATTCCTAAAGAAATGCACTACATTAAAGTCGAAGGAAGATCAAAGATTCTCGACTTCTTTATACTAATAGGATAAGAAAGCTTGGTTAAAATATTGAGTACAATTTCAACTCTAGCATCTATAAACAGTTACTTAGATTATGCGTTACTAGAAAAAAACAGGCGTCGGAAACTTTTTACGACAAACCAGTCGGACTATTTAGTGTACGTCCGTTAATCACCAAAAGCAAAATTTTATCGAAACTGTGCACATTTACCCTCAATCATACAATATAAATGAAGGATATGATACCTGCTATATGAATGTTTTCATAATAAATTAATAAATACGAGGCATGTTTTTGTAAGTAGCGTTTTTGAATTAAACAAAAAGACGTCCAAAGATATCGCAAGAATTTTACTTTTACATCAGAGCATGTACCTTAATCTACTTTTCTACATAATTTCCGTTATTATTGAGGCACTTTTCATGACGTGTCACCTATTTTTGAATACCCTCCTCGTAATATTGTGCCACCTGACTTGTTAACCACTGTATCACAAATGTTTTTATTTCATTGTTGCCTAATTCAATCTAACCTGAAAAACGGTATATTGATCAGACAATAATTATTTTCTTATCTTTTTGTTTTACTTTGTCCAATATAAGCCACCGTCAAGTAAACTAAAAGATATTAACTTAATAAAAATCTCTATCTCTTCACGACATTAATATGCAATCTTAGTTCACAATGAACGACAGTTCCTGATCGAAAAAAATATTTTGTTGTATTTTAAGTATATCCTTAATATTTGAATAAACTTAAGACGCTAGCCGAAATCCTTTGTACAATTTGGTTAGACACCCTGTATTCTATTTCGATAAAGAGGTTACATTTCAAAATTTGTAAATTTCCTTGCGTTTAAGTTATGTTATCGTTTTGCTAATGCGAGTATTTTTCCTTATAAAGTTGATTTACTATGCAGATCCACGGCTCTTCAAGGCGTTTAACTTTGTTTATTTATATCATCATCATCATCAGCCTGTGATAGTCCACTGCTGGACATAGGCCTCCCCTAATACACCCCTATCCATTAGAGGTTTTGACCGTATCCACCCGCTGTCCAATGCGGTTTGGGTGGACCGACTTTACATGCCCATCCGAGCATGGATCATCTTACTTTTCAGACAATTGGGTGATCGGCCCAAATGCCTAACCAACTAGGAAACAACAATGATAATTTGTTGAGTCCGCAGATTCAAACCACGACATCACGGTTTCTAAGCCACACGCCTATACCACTAGGCTACGGAGGCAGTCAATTTTATAAAAATAGAATAATATCTTACTTTTGACGGATTTTGATTTTGACTTATGACGGATATTGATTGAAAACCACTATTTTAAAAAACGGGACTACCGTGTTTTCAACGTTTTACTTTCTTTACTTATGAGGTCTTCTATTTAAGAGTAAAAATATATTCTATTTACACTAGATTTACCAAACCAGTAATTTTGACTGTTTTTTTTTTTTATAGCTAACGCAGGCAGACGAGCAGTCGGGCCACCTGATGGAAAGTGGTCACCGACACCCATAGACATTGCAATACTGGTATCACCAACGCCTGCCTCCGTGAGACATAGGATGCTTAAGTCTCGTTTACCAGTGAATACGCTGGCTACGGTGCCTTCAAACGGAACACAGTGAGTGTTTTCACACTACTGCTTTGCGTGAAATAGCACCGTGGTGGACTCCACCAGACGGTCCCATGTAAAAAGGGAACCTACCACCGGTCTTGGTCTTGGTTTTACTAGGAAATTTACGTTTAAAAAAAAAGGGGCTATATCTAGTGTTAAGTGTATCTTACACATGAGGTCAGCCACTCTATGCTCCAATTATTGCCACGTTTAGGTCATTAGACAATTAGATAATTAGCCATAAGTGCCCTAACCAATCAGAAAACAACGATATCACAAATTTGTTTTCCCGCGAGATTCAAACCGACAACCTCCGGTTTATAAAGCAAGCGCCATTACCGCCAGACCACGCATGCGGAAATTTATGATATGCAAAAGTTGAAGTCGCATTTAATGGTGCTTATTGATACAATGTTAATCTAGTGAAGTACAGAACAACCATGATATTTCATTATCTAGACAATAGTATTTTTAACAAAGACACGAAGTTTGTCTCTCTGAGGTCCTGATATAAATAACGTTTTTAATTAAACAACGAATTTCCTTTAGAAAAAGTTATGCATTTTGACCGACCATACGAAGAATATACCTAATTCGGAGTGTATGCCCTTTTTGCCCTACTTTCAAAAAGAAGAAGGTACTCAATTCAGAGCGTATGGTTTTTTTAATATATATGTCACCTCGCTGCTCACTCCTCGTGCTCCAATTTGTTCATTATTTTTTTAATTGATAAGTATCAGCGGCTTTTTGGTCCCGTTTTCTTATAATCTTGTGATTAGTTAAGTCCGCGAGCGCACATATCTAAACATTAAGAATAACCCACAAATACCATTACCATGTAAAATATTGTTAACTTCATTATCTTAAATGAGCTAAAGCTAATATGCCAATATTCAAAGCTCATTTAAGGTAATATAGTGTAAGTTTAAATAAAAGTTAATGCATTTGAAAAAAATCTATGTACATAAAACGTATCATCCATAACATTTTGATTAAATGAATACCTTAAAAAATATTAGATATTTAAAATGCAGTGGCAAAAACCGCAGGGAAGTTCCTTGCAAAGAGCACATTGCCACCCGCTTATATTGCACAAAATGGTTATATACTGTTTGAAGTCGGTCATAATGATTGAAAAAATTCATTTCTTTCCATTTCTTTTTCAATCAATTTAAAAATGTAAATCTATTTATCTTAACTAAGTCATCATCAGTACAAATATCTAGCCTTTTTAAACCATGTGACATAGCCTGGAACAATTCTTCCTTAGGAGGTTGGACAATCACACGCTTTGGCCATGCGGGTTAGGGGAATCGTTATTTATGCCCATTCACTCATGATCATCTACTTTTCAGTAACAAAATATGTGTTATCATATCCTCAATAGAAACACTTTGAAATTTAGGTAGTTCCTGCAGTATCGGATACCATGATCCTCCTGGTTTCAGCACTGCCATACATAGTGGCTCGAGAGTCTATTTACACTAGATATTACCAAACAGTAATTTGACTGTTTTATAGAAATTACTTTATTAGAACAAGGGGCTATAATCAGCTCGTAATTTTACTACAAAGGTTAGCCACATGTCCAATTAACGTTGATTTAGTTAATAGACAATTAGATATCGACATTTTAAGTGCCTGCAATCAGAACTAAGATTCACAATGCTCTGTTTTCGCAAATTCTAAACGCAACCTCAGGCTATAAAGAAGCACCATTACTCTAGATTTTCAGGACCGGAAATTATATATAAAGTTGAAGTCGTTATGGTGCTTTTAGAACATACATCATGATATTCACTTATCTAGAAAATAGTATTTGTAAAGAATCGGAATTTTGTTCTTGAGGTCTGATTAATAACGGTTTTAATTAAATCAACTAATTTGCTTTGATAAAAGTTATGCCATTTTGACGACTTCCATATGAGAAGTTATAGATGACCTAGCTCTTTCGCCCTACTTCCAAAAAGAATGGTCAATTCAGAGTGATGTTTTGTATATTTATATGTTACCTGCTGCCGCAATCCTCGGCTCCAATATGTTCATTATTTAATTGATAGGTATATTTTTAATGACCCCGTAACGTCAATTAAATGTAACAAAATTCTAATTATATAAGGTAGAATTAATACTTTTTGCATGCTCTACCTATTACATCTTGGTGTACTCCTCTATTAGCCTCTTTTTCTATGTTTGCATGGTCCTAAATAACGAACCCACGAGCTCCAGTTTATAAAGCAAAGGCCAATACCGCTAGACCACGGATACGGAATAAATTATAAGCAAAAGTTAAGTTGGATTTTAGGTGCTTATTGAAACAATGTTGATAAGTTAAGGACAACCATTATGTATCATTATCTGGACAACAATATTTTTAACAAAGAAACCATTTTTTCTTTGAGGTCTTGTAATAAATAAAGGCTTTAGTTATTCTTTTGACCGACTTCCCATAAGAAGGTGGTACTCAATTCGTAGCGTATGCTCTTTTTTACCAAATTTCCAAAAAAAGGAGATACTCAATTGGGAGTGTATGTTTTTTTTTAAATATTTTTTACCTTACTGCTCGGCTCTAGTGTCTCTGATTTTGTTTATTCTTTTTTAAATTTATGGTATCAGCGGCTTTTGGATCAGTTTTGTTAGTAATAAAGTCCGCAACACATATATTTAAGTATTAAGAATAATCTACAAATACCATGTTTATGTTAAACATTGTATACTTCATTATCTAAGCTAATATGCCTTTATTCAAAGCCCATTTAAGATAATATAGTGCAAGTATATATAAAAGTTAATGCATTAAAAAAACTTTATGTCAATAAAACGTGTCATGGATATCATTTTGATTAAATGAATACCTTAAAATATAAGGGGGAGAGAGCATATTGTTGAGCGCTTATATCGCAATAAATGGTTAAATACTGTTTAAACGTACGTATACAGGCGCATTGACAAAGACGCTCAATAGAAGTTCTGATAAAATGCGTACAAGTGAAGAGTACTCCCCGATTACACGACAGCTAGTACTTAAAATATGGATACATTCTCTGGGTATGAGTTTAATTTTTTGTGTTCAGAATGATACTTTCAATCAGCATTTATGGTTTTTCATCGAAACCTTCGTTGTTAGAACTTTGCGCATATTACAATTTATATAGATTGATCTTTAATCTTAAAGTAGAAGTGTGATAACTTCGCAAAAGTTAAGCTTAAAACGAGGCAAATAATCAAAACTACTTTTTTAAATAAAGAAAGTAAATTAGTACAACTTATTTTGCGGTATTTTCTGCAAAACTTTAAAGTAAATCTATTGCGGATTTATTTATTGAATGCATTCCATCAAAGTTATAAAATGTGATTTCATTCTTTAAATATTAATTATCTTTGGTAAAGTTCTCTCAAAGCAAAACCGAATGCTCAGTTGGCACACAGCCAGCACCGATTTCTCTTCCAATACCGCAAGTGAACATGAGTGAAGTTTAGGAAAGCACTACAAAATTTTATGAATATATTAAAATGTATTATATTAAGAGAAAGCATTTAAATATATATTCTAATTGGTCCGAAACATTAAAATTCTTTTTCTTTTTCTTTAGTTGGATTTAAAAATGAGTTTTTTTTAAAAAGAGCATTCGTGAAAATTATCGCAGTTAAACATTACAAAAATTGTGTAATAATACTTCTGTTTATTAAAAATAAATAACTGTTACGATATTACCATTTAACCTTGTAGTTAGCAACGTAGTGGAGGGCAATACAATTTTTTCAATAAAAGTGTAATAAAACGTCTCGTGTACATATCAAATTCAAAAGTGCATCTCTGCACTATTGCAAAAAAGGCGGTAATCCTAGGGAACATTACCGTAGCGACCAAACTTTGCCCCATGATTCAAAGAAAGCGGACCGGTGTATAAACCTATTTTATTTTTGTTTATTTAAACTATAGCTATTGAGTGAAATATAAAATAACGACTTTCCTACAAGGTCCAAAGTCGTTATTTTACTACAGAAGATATTTTCAAGTCCGGTTTATTGCTGGTTTTAAAAAAATAATATTTTAGTACCTCGTTGCGCTGACTTCATATGTGATTAAAGATTTACATTTTTAGATTGAAGATTTTTCTGAAGAAGAAATGGAAAAAAAATATTTTTTTTCAAACATTATGACCGACTTCAAACAGTATATAACCATTTTGTGAATATAAGGGTGTGCAATGTGCTCTCTGCAAGGAACTTCTCTGGTTTTTGCCACTGATTTAAATATGTAATATTTTTAAGTATTAACTTAATCAAAATGTTATGGATGATACGTTTTATGTACAGAGATTTTTTAATGCATTAACTTTTATAAACTTACACTATATTACCCTAAATGAGCTTTGAATATTGGCATATTAGCTTTAGCTCATTTAAGATAATGAAGTTAACAATGTTTTACATGGTAATGGTATTTGTGGGTTATTCTTAATATTTAGAGTGATAGGTATACCGCTAAGTTTAAGAAGAAAAATATGTTTATAGGTATGTTTTAAGCCACCCTCCGTCCAACATTCTGAAAATGTGGCAATAATTACAACATAGAACGGCAGATATCTTATGTAAGATTGTTTATATAAAATACTTATACTCTTATATAGAAGACGTTATAGGTAAGAGAAGTAAAACGGTGAAAACATGAGAGTGCCGTTTACAAATAAGTTATATTCAATCAGCAATATCCCTCTTTAGTCTGAAAAATTATGTTCTACTTAAAAGTTTTATATGATGGTGATTAATATAATGTCATAACTGAAGCTAGGTTATTTTATATATGCATTATATTAAACAAACTCAAACACCACGAAGAGCTGTGGATCTGCAAAATGAATCAACTTTTTAAGGAAAAATGCTCGCCATCGATTGAGCACTTGCACAACAATAACATAACTTAAATGCAAGAAAAATTACAGATTTAGAAATTTAATCACTTTTCAACTCAACATCAATAATTGGTGGTGGTGGTTTTCCATAAGAGATTCTTTAACTCTAACAACATTTACTAGTTTAGTAGTTAACGCTGTTAGAATTTTTTGATTTTTGTTTCAGTAATTCACCAGAATTGGTATGAGAAGTCGAAGCGGTGTAAGCATCTTTATCATTATATTATAACTTCAAAAAACAAAAAAATATATCGCGCATCGCACATCAACAAAAAAGCACTATTAAGCTCATTCGTAAATTACAATGTATGCGTGTTATTTATAAAGTACGCTACCCAAAAGCAATTTTATATTCAGGACCCAATTACTTGTAATAACGTGTTAAAAAAGATTATTATAATTAGCTTGTGCTTATTATCCCCGAGAGAATCCTAGAACCTAACATAAAAGCAGCATTAGTTACAGTTCCGAACTACAACCTAACTCATATATATTTTTTATGGCATATGCAGGCAGACTGGCAGTCGGGCCACCTGATGGGAAGTGGTCACCGACGCCCATAGACATTGGCAATACCAGTGGTATCGCCAACGCGCTGCTCACCGTGAGACATAGGGTGTTAAGTCTCGTTTACCCAGTAAATACGCTGGTCACCGGTCAGTGGGTACCACCTACCATGTACCACAAATAAATGTTAAATTAAAAAGGAGGAATGTTTTCTGTCTATCAGTTCAATATTAGATTTTTAACACCTTACTTTGATCCAAAAAACGTTTATGCTCTTCACTTTGTAATTTATGCTTGCTACAAAAATAATAGTCGAACACAAGTTATTAGCGGTGAGTCTATTTATATAATGATTATGAGTTTTAGTCACTACATTAATAGGTTAGGCCATTGGAAATAGCACGTATAATATCTATGATTTTATTATGAACATATATTTATATACCAGGTATTATAAATGTACACCGTTTCGATAAAATTTTGCGTTGAAATTTATCGTGATTGGTGGACGTATAGCAAATAATACGATTGGTTTATCGTAAAACGTTTTCCGACGGCTGTTTTTTACTAGTGACGCATAACCTTAGTGATTTTTTATAGATACTAGAGCTGAAATTATACTCAATTTTTTTTCTTTAAGCTTTCTTGACTATTGTGCATTGCATTTATTTAGGAGTTTGTCTGGTAGTTTTATGATAATTTTGATATACTTTATTTATTCAAATTAAATTATGTGATTAGATTCACAGTTTTAATCATGCACTGTAAATATAACAACAATAGTGTTTATATTTGTTTTGTTTTTATTAAACAACTTTTCTACCTCAGACCATAACATAACATGGGAAAACTCTTATCTTACAAATTTACTATGGACTTAGTGATATACTTTAGTATTTATATTTATTGTTGTGCACCTTATAATTTTGTGTACCTCCTAAAATCGGTCTTTTAAACACCCGACATAAGATTTTTAGGTCCTTTGTGCTTTAGTGCACGTACGTGTAAATAACTAAATACAAGGAATAGCAATCTTCAGTAGTTATGATTTTGAATACTTATGTCACAAATTATTTTATAAGTCAAAGTGCGAATAATGTAGGTATAGGCCTACTAACGCACATTTTCTTTTCGTAATCGCAATTCGTAATTCATGATTTATTTTGACTAATGTAGTTTTAACACTAATAAATCAAAAAGCAATATTTTTTTTTCGTATGATTAGTTTCTTTAATATGTATAAATCAAGTGAATAGGTAAGCCTGCCGCAAAGCAGTAGTAAAATACTAATGTGTTCCGGTTTGAAGGGCACCGTGGCCGGCGTATTTATAGCATAAAAGAGACGTAACAACCAATGTCTCACCTAGGCAGCGCATTGGTGATACCCCTGGTATTGCCAATGTCGATGGGCGTCGGTGACCACTTTTCATCAGGTGGCCCGACTACTCGTCTGCCTTCGTTGGAAATAAAAAACCAGATTTCATAATTTTCTCTTAATTCATCAGTTATTATTCAAATGTACCTTTTTATATTAAAAGACTAATATACCAATTCGTATATTTTTCACGCCTCCTGCGAAGTAAAATAATTGCTCAGCAGAAATCTTAACAAAAAACAAATGCAAATGGCATTTGTTTTTCGATCGGCGGTGTGTCCTAAAATAGACGAAAAACAGACGTATTGTCACTGAATTTCAAATTGTACGTTCCGTAATTGTGTTTTACCCTTTGTTATTCGGATCCCTCAGCTAACGCATATAAATAGCTACATATTTATTTAGGGTTAACCCCTGATCAGAATAAATTTGACTTTTGAGGTCACGATACAACGATCCGGTTGTGACATATGTTTGAAGTTGATCGTTCAACTACTTTTCAATATGCAAACGTAAACTTATGCTATGTTTACTGACAAAACATTTAAGTGTTTTTAAAGATTTAAAAATAACAGCATCGGCTTTTCATTAAAATAGCTATTGAAAATTTGCTATTACGAATGATTTTGTGAAAATTGAGGAAGCTTACTTCATTACATATTGAGAAAGTGGGATGTGTATGTGGCTGAGAGAAGAGAAGAACTAAGTCATTTCACAGACAATAAAAATGGAACTCATAAGTAATATTTTACAAGTACTTGAGAATATGTTGTTTATGTTAACATATAAACGCAATATATGATTACTTGCAATTAAACAATTAAAACTTTCCTGAGACATTGTACTTATAGTGTATTCTGTAAACGGCTAAACTCACGTGAAATCGTACTAATCGTACTAACTTATAATGTAAAACGGGATGTGGGATTTGACTCCGATTATTCCACTCGTCCTGATGAAGGACCTCCGATACCGATTTCACGTGTGTTTAGCCGTTTATTGAATACGTTGTTGTTTACCTGTAAATTATTAGGAGATATGATTATAAATATATGAGAAACATTATTAGTAGAGTCGGACCGAAACTGGTTTTCCGGTCGAAACCGAAAGTAAAAGGTTGGATGTGGCTTCAGTTTCGGCCGGAACAACTCACTTGGTCAAGTATAAAAATTCTTAAGATACTGAAATATGATTGTCTTTACCCATTATTCTATATTGACCATGACAGGACAAAAAGTTGAATATCGTGCTAAACAAAATATAAATTAAAGTCAATTATTTTTCAAATTAAATTTCTGAGCTATAAATATTTCTAATTGTTACACAGAAAACAATTAAACATAGATAAACTTAATGTACTTATTTCAATCCTAAATCTTCTAAGCAATTAAAAATTTACATTTGTATACTACTTTGAAATACACTAGAAAAGGTCATACAGAAAAGCGGTAGAGAAGTACTTAATGTTCGTTCACGTTTCTGCCAGAAAAGAATTGAGTTCAGACGTAGTCTATGTAAATTGTCAAAGACTCCTTATGGTAACTCTGATTAAATAGCGTACAAGTAAAAGGGTCTGAAATTACATTATATATATTTTAAACAAATACTGGTAATAGTATTTAAAATTGTATTTGAAAAGTGATAACAAACGACACAACTATGTAATTGATATTATATTAAGCTACATGTAAAGCTTAGATTATATGCTTTAAAAGGTAGTATTTTTAAAATATGTAGTACTTTTAAAAGAATAAATATGTTGAAAAATAAATTTATACCATATCATTAAAATTAATACCATTACTTTATCTAATTACTTATAAATGTTTCCAGTTAAGTTCATTGGATAAATATCTATATTATTGTTCTTAGTTTTCAATAATAGTTTTAATTTATAAATTTTAAAATATAATGTCAGTCATTTAAGAAGCAAAATTGAACAGCATGAAGATTCCCACTATATCGCTCGTTAAATTGAGGAAATGACCATACAAGACAAAATGGAATCCTTATAATGGCTTTGCACACGTTAGTTATTCTGGATAATATTATTTTATTGATATTTATCCATGTTTTAGATTTCTAATTTAAAACATTTTGTATAGACAAGTGAATTTTATATGCGTCTGAATTGTAATTAGAAGTAATTTAAATAGAATATTTAAATCAATACTAATTAATATTAGAGAATATTTGTAAAAAAAACGTGTTCATCAACCTTCCTAAATACTCCAATATAATGAAGGTTATCTATCCGTATGTAATATTTAGTAATATAAATGACAAAATTATTATTTAATATAACTCATACTAAATATAATAAAATTATTCAAGTAAAGTATTTGGTATTAATTATTTTATTGTAAATAATTGTTTTCATCAACAAAAAAGTATTTTTAATAATGTCAAAGATGTATAACTTTTTACGCGCGTACAAAAGTACACGCACCCTTAATTATTTATTAAGTGCAAACGGTACAATTATATGATATATTTTTAATTGCCAATGTAATAGATAACGTAGAGACAAATGTGCCGAAACAGTGTAAACTATAAGTATTTTTAAATTTATTTTACTATACTATGGCTATTGTCGAAATTGAAACATCATCATCATCATCATCAAGCCTGTGATAGTCCATTGCTTTTACATGCCCATCCGACGCATGAATCATCTTACTTTTCAGACAATTGGGTGATCGGCCCAAATTGCCCTAACCAAATGGGAAATAACAATGAACATTTGTTGAGTCCTCGCAGGATTCGGACCCAAGACCTCCGGTTTCTGAAGCACACGCCCATCTCACTAGGCTACGGAGGCAGTTCTAGGTTACCCAGTAGGTCACTATCAAAGATATATTTATTATAGCAAAATTGGTCTAATGTGTTAATTTTTTTTTATTACATCATGTTATAAAAGTAATCGAGAAAAATGTTAAACTACTCATTTGTATATCTATAACGTATATATCTACCATTTAATACAGTCGTATGTTTAAGAAAAGTAGGTATCTTTTATTGAGTTCTATCCCTTAACTTAAATGATAATAGCGGTCATTCTATGACAATGTGAAAAACGTTCTCATCACACAATGAAAAGCTAAGGTGGGTCCTCCTTTTTCATGTATGCTCTTGGCTGTATAAACCTTTTCACAATCTACGCGTTTCTTACATTCTTGTAAAAAAAATCTTTTTGGATTTTAGCAACGTTAGTGGTAAACTTTTCTATATGTGCCTTTTCCGTTTTAGTTTTTTTTTTCGTACTTTTTATCATACATCATCAGGTTGTGTTAGTCCTCTGCTTGACATAGACTTCTCCTAATGCACGCCTTCTCCTTTAGGGAGTTTTTGAACCGTACCCACCACGCCACAGGTCCAATGCGAGTTGGTGAATGGACCGACTTTTTGCATGGCCATCCGAGGCATGGATCTTCTTACTTTTCAGACAGCAGAGTGATCGGCTCAAATTGTCCTAACCAACCAGGCAACAGCGGTAACACAAAGTTGTTACCCTGCTTGATTCGTATTTACCACCACCGGTTTTCAATGCACACGCCCTTACTACAATGCTACGCAGGTATTTACGTATAGTAGACGTAACATTTATCTAAGTGAGTTATAGAAAATGTGATAAATTTAACAAATATGTTTTAAATGATATATTACAAACACAACCAAAAGCCTATCTATTTCTTATCCAATACTGTTAGTGAACATGATTCATTTAGGACGGTACAGCAAAAGATGTTAAAATAAAAGTTAAAATAGAATGTTACACAAATAATCGTTTCTATGCAAACAAAAAATTGGAGTATCTGTTGGTACAAACCCAAAATAACCGTTTTACATGATTACATTGTGACAGCTTTCGGAAGAATAAAATGGGGGTTCAAAATATAGTACATGTAAATGTTGATTTTATGTTTACCGCCCAAATAAATGTTACGTCATCTGATGACAAACGACATGCCCTACCCATTACAATTGAGTCTGAAAGCGTTACAAAGACTTAAAATGACATAAAAATTTTAACTTTCTTTGATACCTTAGAGATAAGATAATTATAATAAGATTTGTAAAAGAAACAGCTTCTCGAATTTATTGCAATTATTATGGGTATATGCTTTGCGATCAAATATTTTTGACTTTACATGGTTTCTACACTATTCGTTTTGAAGGTAGGATTTAAAACACGTCAATTTTTTTTAAATTTGTTAAAATAACTTTACGTGTGTACATTTATAGTGGAATTATTGAATTAAAATTTCATGAATTGTAATAAGTCACCTCCCTTTCAATAATTTCTTTGAAAATTTGGGGAAGGGAAGGAATTATTGAAATCTTGTAAGATATTATTTGTCATTAATGTTTGCTGAAGTAACAAAATTAGTAAAACACTTTATGGATTAAATCGAACATCGAAATTTATATTCTAACAGCACCACATCAGTTAAATTAAACTGTTTTTTAGCAGCTTTAGAAGAAGTTTTCAAAGCAATAAAAGTCATTGCTCTGGAAGTAAGCAGAAATTTAGGGAACGGGCTATAATTACTTCAATATTATACCGGTGGTAGGTCCCCACTGGTGGTAGGTCCCCTGTTTACAGGAGACCGTCTGGGGTACCACGCGTGCCTATTTCGCCGCGAAGCAGTAGTGTGAAAACACTGTCTGTGTTCCGGTTTGAACGGCACCGTAGCCAGCGTATTTACTGGCAAACGAGACTTAACACCCTCATGTCTCACGGTAGGCAGTGCGTTGGCGATACCACTGGTATTGCTAATGTCTATGGGCGTCGGTGACCACTTCCCATCAGGTGCCCGAATGCTCGTCTGTTCGCGTATGCCATAAAAAAATATTTATATTCTCTGTCCTTCTAGCATTTGTCAAAATAAACTAACAAATGGACAAATATTTGCTTAAGTACTTGCTAAAATATATCTACAAATTTAAAAACCAATTGCTGTTCGTCCGTTTCGCTGAAAGTCGATACTGGCTGAACCAATTTGGCTAATTTTAGTCTTGAATTATTTGTGGAATTCCAGGGAAGATTTTTAAGGCAAATAAAGATAAAAAATATCGGAACTGAACAAAATAACTTATATCTTTCTACCTAAATATTTGTTCAGGTGTACTTCTTCTCAATTTGACTTAACTACAGTCAGTATATTTACTACAGTTGTTAACTATCTATCAGATATATTTTTATGTAGATTGATGAACCAAATCTACAAAAGTTTTGATCTTTACTTATCGATTGAGGTAGTACGAAGTCTGCCTTCGTACGAAGTCTCGCCCAACTGCCTCCGTAGCCTAGTGGTATGGCGTGTGCTTAGAAATCGGAGGTCGGGTTCGAATCTGGGGACGCAACAAATTTTCATTGTTGTTTCTAGTTGGTTAGGGCAATTTGGGCCGATCACCCAATTGTCTGAAAAGTAAGATGATCCATGCGTCTCGATGGGCATGTAAAAGTCGGTCCACCCACCAACCCGCATTGGACCAGCGTGGTGGCGTAGGGGGTGTATTAGGGGAGGCCTATGTCCAGCAGTGGACTAAAACAAGCTGATGATGAGCTGTATGTATGAAGTCTGTCTAGTCAAGTAGTTTATGCATAAATATAAACAGCACAACGTATTGTGAGTAGTTCATTTATCAGCAATCTAAACAGAGACACATATAATATATTATTATTGCTTATAGTCTAAACCCAATGTAATGCATGCTCTTCATTTGCACGAGACGTAGTCAACTGTAGGATTGAACGTATTTGATAATTTAACAGAATTACGTTTAAAGACCTAACTCTGGTTCAGTCGCAAAGACATTTTACCTTCTAAATATTCAATAAAATGAGCCACCTTATACCATCTTAACAGAATTGTTTTAATTACTATAAAAAAGTTGCGTTTTATTGAGCTTAAGCCCGATTTTTTCTTTTGTTTTATAAGGTGATTGATGGTTATTCGTGTCGAAGTTAAAAGTTTTAGTTTTAGAAGTACGTTAATTTCCTGCAGCGGATCAATAAGAGTTTTAGGGAAATTACGAGAATGATCCACTCAGTTTAAAGAGTGAATAAATGTATATATAACTATTTTATGACGTGTCATATGCTGCATTTCTCATCTTCTATATCATCATTATTAGCTTTTAACAGTCTACTACTCGACAAAGTCATTTTAAATAAACGCTTAGACGTGATACTCGCTGGTCTAAAATAGCCTGCATTGATGCAAAAGATAAAATGATGTAATACTAAGTAGAACGGGCGAGCAAAATCGTGCAAACGAAATAATAATGGAAGGACAAAGCAGCATATTTGAGATATTTGACAAGCGACGTGCTCGTAAATCCGAAACAATAGTTTGCGGACGTAGTGACCTAATTGTGAATATTTGACAAACATATGAGGACAAATCGATATGCTCGTAAAATTGAAGCAATAATAAGACTGTCCGAAACGAATCTTGGGTCTAGAGCGGTTACAGATGGAAGCATAAAAAAGAAACACGTATTAAACCCATACCTTTTTTAAACTATAATCAGCCAAATCTATGTACGGTATCACGATAAAATCCTCAACGGTCTTAAAAACGCCGTAAGCGCAGCATTAAAACACAAAATTTTTAAAAACATTGTTGTAATAAGTGGTTCTCCATCGTCAGAAAGACACTGTTAAGGCACATTTAAGTAAAAACTTGTTATAGGTTGTATATTAGCTAATGTTCCGCAGCTTAAAAACCGCCTCTGTGGTCTAGCGCGATATTAGCCCTTGCCTTATATCACCATTGATAACAATCAAAAGTGGGTGTGTTAAGATATTATCTACTTATTATTAAAGTAGTATAATCAAAGACAAAGGCCACAACGAGCCGTAACTGAGAATAATAAATCACCTTTTAAAGGAAGATTACTCGCGATTGATTTAGTATTTACGAAAACACAACATAAACGGAGAGAAGTTCACAGATTTCGAAATTTAATCTTTTTTTATCGAATTACACAACAGAGTGGATAAATAAATTGTAAAAAGGATTTCGGCGACCTTCTAAAATTTATTGTAAAATGAAAGGGTAGTAAATTATTTAATTTGCAGCTGATCATTTTTTTAGTAGGAACTGCTTTTTAAACTAAATTAGCAAATAGTTGGATATAGTGTTTTAATTAACATTATAATTTTGATTTAATTTTAAATTTAATTAAAACGCACGGGGACGCAACAAATTTTTATTGTTGTTTCCTAGTTGGTTAGGACAATTTGGGCCGATCACCCAATTATCTGAAAAGTAAGATGATCCAAGCGTCGGATGGGCAAGTAAAAAGTCGGTCCACCCACCAACCCGCATTCGACCAGCATGGTGGGATACGGTCCTAACCCTCTAATGGATAGGGGTGTATTAGGGGAGGTCTATGTCCAGCAGTGGACTAAAAACAGGCTGATGATTTATGATGTATGTAAAGGTCATTAATGAAGCACCTTTAGATTGACTATCACAAAAGGGAAATTTTAACTAGTATATAAAATTTCCCTTTTAAGTTTACATTATTTTTCTCATAATTTTATGCGTCGTCTCAAAATAAAAAACTTAATAGATTTTTTTTTGTTACATACCATCTGTTACTCTACGGTTTTAGCTTAAATTTTTGTACTACCAATATTAATAAAACAAAATCACACGCTTGGTAAGAAAGATCTTAATAAAAATGACGTTTCTTTCAAATTGGAAGCCATCGTCGAAGTGTTAATTAATATTTTTCTGAAAAGATTTTTCTATTGAGCCTTGTTTCCCGCTATTTATAAAATCTTTATTTAAGATGCTACGCTCCAGCACGGCCAAAAATTATAACAAGTTTTGTTTACATTTTATGATTAATTGAGTAAAAGAAATCTTAATGATTTTATTACGTTTGTTTACATCACAACGTAAAATTTACATCATCTAATAATTTTTTTTATCCGCGCTAACGTAAATTATTTTATTTAAAAACTGAAAACATGCATTATTTTAATAATTATTATGTAATTTATTATACGTAAAATGTTTAAAAATATATTTTTAGAATCTGAATTTTATCTGCGTAATCTTTCATTAATTAATGGTTAAGATTTAATAGATAGTAAAAGAGTATAATTTAATAGAAAAAGGAAGAGTTCAAAGTTCTAATTAAAAACTTCTAACTAATTCTGCTTTCTGCTAATAAATGCATAGCTAATGTATAATTAACTTTACGAACAAAAACATGCTTGAATTGCCCCTAATGCATATTTCTTAAATATCGATAAAAAAGGTTTAGTTTTGTACTTCGTAGTAATATTAGGAATTACAAAGTACTTTTGCTATATATATTTACTTATTTAAAGATCATATAACTAGGTGCTTATTTTAAGGAAGAATATCCTCCGTAGGGATTAAAAAGCTTCTGGAAATAAATTTAAAGGCATTCTCTTAAAATAATTTCTTAGAGAATGTCTTCATCAATAAGTCTTAAGATACAACTTGCTTAAAGAGCTTTGCCATAAAACAATCTTTTATAAACCCAAAGATATTAAAAACAAATACCTAATCAAGCAAAAACTACGTTTTCTATTTTTCAAAAAACAAAGACTTGACAAAGTTTAAATAATTCACTTTTAAAAAAGATCATTTAATTTTTTTTAAATGATTTATTTTTAATTTTTAGATTCAATAATATGTCAAAACGTACACGTATTTCTTTTACATAAAATATCTTTTAAAAGAATGCACAATAAATATATATTATAGTATACGCCAGAACCATTACCAGAAACTAGGGCTGAATAAAACTTTGCATTTATCTTGACTCATGTCGACATAAATGTTCGCCATTTCAGCTTTTGGTGTGTAATTCTGGGCTTTAGCGACCATTACTATCTACCAAAATTACTTTTGTGTCCAAACGTTTTAATATTGGTTTATATAAACATAAAGAATTACTTCGAGTTTCGAATCTTTTTATTTCTGCTACCATGATGATTGTTAGATGTACGAAAATTTAAAAATATCGATTTTTAAAATCCTTCAAAAGTTAAAGTAAATTATTAATATAATGAAAAATGAAGGGATATATTAAACGTGTTCGATATCTTCGCAATTATACAAAATTTCATCATTATGTGTACGGTAAAACGACAAAAGTTTAACAAACATGAAGGAACATGAATTAAACATAAATATTTCTGTTTAGAGCCAGATGTATTATGTAAAAGGGTTAACTGTGCGTTAACGGTCCTTAAACCTGTTAACGTTGACTTATAACATTAATAATGTCAAAAAAACAATTTGTATACTTTGTGTTTTTGTTTCAGTACAATAAAAACAAGAAATATGTGTAACGTGATATCTTTTGTCTTAATTTTTAGACAGTGTTATTTTAAGCATAATAATTGTGTTGTGGTTAAGCTCAGAATTAAAAATAGTTTTTGCAGTACCTCCCTCTATTGCTCATTTTTACATCTGATAAGAAATGAGCGTTGGCTCTATGCCAACTCATCATTTGTGTGAAGAAGTGAACTGTGCTTTGAGGGAAATTAACTGAAGATTATTTATTTTTAGCAATCTTATTTTCTTGGTTACATATAACGCATCATCTTTTTAATTTTAAGATACATTTTATATTATATTAAGTATTTTAATGGGTATTGCTATTACATAATAAATTGACGGGTTCAAAACGTGGCCTCCGACTGTTGGACTGATCCACGAATTTTGCGTAGCTCAACGCTACATAGTAGCGTGCCATGCTTGCTAGTTTCTTTTTCGGATAAAATTCGTGACGAATCTTTCCCTCAAAGAACTAAAGTCAACTAAAAAGCTCATAGGATTGACTCGTTGGAGTGGCGGTTGGCTGGTCATATATTAAGAAGAACCGATGGGCCAATAAGTTTCTTGATTGGAGGCCGCGTTTAGAAAGACGGAGCGTTAGTCGCCCCTGACCAGGTGGGAAGCCGATCTCCGTGCAATATGTTCAAGCTGTCATCGAGTAGCAGGTACCGCAATCAGCCGTCTTGGCATTAATTGAAAAAGGCCTGTCTTAGTAGTGGATGGATAAAGTGATTTACTCTTTTGTAAAATAAACGCAATACCTGGAGGCTTTCTAATATAAAATAAGTAATTCATAGAATCAACACGCTCTTAGTAAATAATAAGCTAGAAACATTCATCACGTCATATATAAAATGGTTGTTTAAATAAATGTAAATACTTAAAATAAACATTATAAAATATTGAATTAAAATTGTTACTATACTAAGTTAGTAACTTAAAAACGTATTGTGATTTTTTACATATTTTTTAAATTTTACATCTAGTATTTGTATACAAAGATGTGTTAATAAGCCTAAAAGCGTGTTAAAATTGACCAGGAAAAACCAATTAAAACTTTAAACGTTAGTATTATTTATTCGATGCAGAGCCTTTTGTACCAGTTAATACTTTTAACAGAACCAGATGGTGAGAAAACTTCTATGAGAGCATGGAACTTGTTTCGTGATAATTTATAACATAACTTTTGAGAAATGAATATAAGTTTAACAAACTTTTTTACAAAATGTTAATTTAGCGCACTTCTTTTGGTTCTCTTGTCAGGGTCGGTTTCATTTCAAATTCAGTTATAAAAAATATTATATTTTTTTATCTTGTTCTTTGCTTCGTGTATGATGTTGTCACATCATCAGCCTGTGATAGTCCACTGCTGGACATATGCCTCCCCTAATACACACCTATCTATTAGGGATCCCACTACGCTGGTCCAATGCGGATTGGTGGGTGGACCGACATTTTATATGCCCATCCGACGCATGGATTGTCTTACTTTTTAGACAATTAGGTGATCGGCCCTAATTGCCCTAACCAACTAGGAAACAACAATGAAAATTTGTTGCGTCCCCGCAGGATTCGAACCCACGACCTCCGGTTTCTAAAGCACACGCCCATACCACTAGGCTACGGAAGCAGTTTTTGTTTAATATCAAATAAATACAGACCCTTTTAGGTAGTATGACATTTTTCATTTTATGATAGGAAAGAGGATTTTTTTAACTTGCGACGTGCAACTTTTATTTTTCTCTAGTTCTTTTTTTTTAATCTATAATGATCCTGATATTCCTGCTAAAGTAAACTACTAACCTAGAAGTTGTTACGAGTTCCCCGTGGAAAACCACCAACACTAATTGTCGACATTGAATTACTGTTAATGGTGGCACCTGATTCAAATTAACCAGAAAAACGGCACAGTTTATAGGCACACGTCCAATTTAGACCATATTTTATATTTTGATAAATGATAAGATTAACAGATATGAGATATAATATCTTTGTCACCAATATGCAGAAAGATATGCGTACTGAACTGACTGACTTGACTGGCGTAGATTTGTTTAATAAATCCAAAAATTTATCTAAGCAAATTGAATCAGATTGTGTACAGCCTTTTTGTGTAATAGTCCAGTCCATTTTCTAAAACAGCTTAAATTATTACCTACAAAAATTATTACGTAATATTTTTATTTTACTTAGTCCTATTTAAGTTACAGTTATCGTCAAGTAAAAAAATAAACCCCAATGGAAGAGGCGTGCATTAGGGGAAGCATATGTACAGCAGTGGACTAACACAGTCAAAATAATTATAAAGTATAGAATTAATAAAATCGAATAATTTAAATCCCCCTCAATTTCTCAACGATACCAATATGGAAACTTATTTCTCAAAAACAGACAGTTCTTAAACAAAAAATTATTTTGCAGTAACTTAAGAATTCTCATTTCATTATTAACTAAAATGACTTTACGGATTTTATTGCGTTTATTTTACATTTATAAATATTTTATTAATTTTACATTTTAAAATTCCCAACGTTTCGAACATATCCAGCGGCCGTGATCACGGGGTAGACCACGGCCGCTGCCGCTAAAAATGTAAAATAAACGAGATAAAATCCGTAAAGTCATTTTATTTAATAATGTATAATATTCGCGTAAACAATACAAATAATTATAGTCTCACTTCCTTAGTATTCAGAGTGCCCGCCGCCTAGCTGTGCAGTTTACTCTGCCATGGCACCTAAAGCGACGGTCCGGGTGACCCGGAAAGAAGAGGCCCGCGAGGGTCAGGTCGCGCCGGGGTCGCCGAAGACTGCCATCAGTACCCGCGGCCCCCGCTACAGCGACATGAGATAGGAATAACCGTTGGTGTTTTAGTGGGTATACTGGCCGCTCCGTCTTGGCCCGGGGAGACCCACATATCGTGGCGGGGAATCCGTAAACTGGACTTTTCCAACGAAAAAAAAACGTACCACGCATGCAAGTACCAAGTAAGTAACATACGCAACATATAGCATCGTGGTCTCCAGATGACGCTCTGAACCGTGTTAATATGAGCTTTTCTCGAGCAACCAAAGCTGGTGCTTACCGTTAACGAGTGAGTAAATTAGCTTTACAAACAGAATTCAACATTGATATACCCGCAAACTCTTTTATGCCAATAACAGTGGACACGTAAGTAGTTACACGTTTTCTTAAACACTTTACAATATAAAGAAAAGTGGTTCTTAAGAATAGACTTATTTTAGAAGCAGATGTTAAGCTTTTACTATTTGTAACCTTTTTAAAACGTGGTCCTGTATTCTTCATATACAATACTTCTAATCAGACATTATAGCTTTGAAGACGTACAAAAACAGATAAAAGAAATTTCATTTTTCCCTTTCGGAACGTAAAACAATAACGTACAGTAAAAAGGAAGACAAGGAAGAGAGATTTACGATAGTGGTGCGGAAATATATGATATGCAAAAGTTGAAGTAAGATTTATTGCTGCTTATTGAAACAATGTTGATCTACTGAAGTAAAGGAAAAACCTCCTATTTCACTATCTCCACAATAATATTTGTAACACAGATGTAAGGTTTCTTCTCGAAGGTCCTGTGATGAAATAAACATATTGACTTTAGTTTATAGATAGTTTTGTTCTTATTCATTTGATATTACAGAAGAAAAAGGCCTTAATTTACATATAGAAAAATATCATAAATTGCATATACTTCATAGACAGGTAATATCTGACTTCTTATCTAATAAATGAAATTGTAAATGTGGTACCGAAGTTAAATATTTTTTAAACCAGCTATTAGTCAGGCTGGAAAACATTTTCTGTGATTAAATAACGACTTTGTCTGAAGGAAATTCACTAAATATTATTTCTATAAACATAAATAAGTACCTTTGAGTAAGACGATTTTATAAAATACGTTTATTCAACACAGACGTCTTTCATTCTTTTCCTTTGTTTTATTTTGTAAGGATATATCCGGCAGAAAGATGGTTCCGTAACAGTGGCCCAGTGGTAATGTTCCCTCGGGTTATCATCTATATTGCAATAGTGCGCAAATAATTTTTATATTTGCTGTGAAAAAGAGACGTGTCGTTTAACTTTTAGTAAGTAAATTTGTGTTTTTCTATAGCACATTTCTAACTATCATATTAAATGGTAATATCGTAACAGTTTCTTTTATTGTAAAAACAGAACAAGTATTGATTTTTTTCGTATTATTTAATCAAAGTAATTTCGATGAATTCTCTTTTTAAACATGAATACATTTGTAGGTTAAACATGAAAATAAAATGTAAAGCTATAACTTATATGAAAAATATTTTATTTTCTAGAACCAATAGTAATATTCTTTAGTATATCTTATTTTAATGTATTAAAGACATTTTCCTAAACTGCTCATGTTCACTTGCGGTATTTGAAGAGAAATCGGTGCTGGCCGTCTGCCAACTGAGCATTCGGTTTGGCTTTGAGGGAACTTTACCAGAGATAATTCATATTTAAAGAATGGAATCACATTTAATAACTTTGGTTAAATGATTTCAATAAATAAATCCGCCCAAAATTATTTTTAAAGAACATACCGTAAAATAAGTTTATAAAACAAAACTTATGATTTTTCCTTGAAAAGTAGTTTCACTTAATATTTTGCTTGAAGCTAAACCAAAAGAAGCTAAACTATAGTTAAATTTGTTGTCACGCTTTAACTTTGAGCTTTAAAATCGATTTTATATTAAAAAGATTAAATACCTTTTAAATAAATAGGTTTTCATAAAAACCACTGGCCCTTGCTTTATAAACCGGAGGTCGATGGTTCGAAAAAGCGCGGAGAAAATTCAATTTGTGTTATCGTTATTTTCTGGTTGATTATGACAAATTGCCGCATCACTCAATTATGTAAAACCAATGGACAAGGCGTGCATTAGGGGAAGCCTATGTCCAACAGTGGACTAAAATAGCCTGATGATAAGGATGATGCAAAAAACTATCACATACAATACTAAAAAAAAACTAATATTAAAAGTTAAGAAATACAAAAACTTACCACTAACGTTGCTAAAATCCGAATTTGACAAGAAAGTAAGAAACGCGTATATTGCGGGAAGGTTTATACAGACAAGAGTACATGAAAAAGGAGGGCCCACCTCAGCTTTTCATTGTGTGTTTTTCACATTGTCCAAGAATGACCGCGATTAACATTAAGGTTAGGGTATAGAGAAATTAGATCCAAAAAAAATCCCTTCATTTCTTACACATACTAGTATGATACTTAGTAGATATGCATACATATATATTCTACATATGTATGCTTATCTAGAAAATTAATTGTTTATAAAATAACAATTTTTTTTAAATTCATATTGTTAAGTAAAAAATGATTATATATTCTATTATCTTAAAATTCTAAAAAAATTAATGAATTCATAAATAACATAAATAACATTATTACATAATAGGTACATAATTTATTAAAAAAAAAAGTTAAGCAGTTAGTTTATTAATAACATGGTATTGTCAGACGGACAGATGAAACAATGACGCTTATAAAAGGTCAATCCTGTACCTTTTTAAATTTCACTTAAAAGTGATAACAATTTACCCATACCATAAATTTATTATTTAACGAACCATTATGAACTAATAGAAGGGGTTTTAGATTGACCAATTTCGAGCTCGATCGATCGATCTCTTTACGAAAAATAATATAAGTCGACGAACGACACTTTGTAGTATATATAACGAAAAATTGTAGTAATATCAAAAGTAACGACTTTCAATGGCTTACCTTTATAAACAATTTATAGCTTCTAAAAAATATTTTAAACAGCTATAAATTCCATATATCCGTTAGAAAAAGTTAATTTAGATTTAAAATCAAAATAATCACTTCTGAATTAAACCTAATAATAGACATTTAAGATTTTATACGAGCAGTGTTTCAACTATGAACACAAACATTGGCATAGTAGCATTCCATAAAAATTATTATTTTAAACACTGCTAAACAAATAATATCGCTGAAATTACCCACCTCATATGAAATAAATAGTAATTTTGATATTTCAGTAATAGTTTGCTGTAAATAACATCAATTATTCCAATAAAATTATTTATAACATAGCCATGATTTTACTTTTATTAGCACTTCTGAGTTTATTTTTCGGCGTACTGGATGTTTACATTGCTTGTATTGCAATACCCAAAAAATACTCCCTTGTGTACACGTTAGGAAGAAACCAGTTGATGACCAGTTGTTGATTTAATCTTAGTAGTAAAGTAAAAATCACTTAAGTTGTCATTAAGCTAAACACAGTTACATATTGCGTTATATATAGTTAAAATACCATCTATTGCAGTCGCTCTTTCTGTCGCTTCTTTTGTATGCGATCTAATCAGAGCTACTATTGAGCGTCTTTGACAATTTAATACTACGTATGTGAACTTAATTCCTGTTTTAAGTCACAAGGACGTTTTACCTTTGAAATAAGTAATTTTGTCTGCCACTTCTAGTAAGGAAATCATTGTTTATAATTTATTTCGAAGCTTCGCACTCTTTCATATTCCATATATTTTATCTGGCAAGTAACGATTTTAAACATGGAGAAAAATCTCCACTAAATTTTGAGGATCACCACGTTTATCTGTATTATTTTGTGTGTGTGTGTTATTTTTTACATGACTGTGGTATTTTTGTATTAAAATAAAGCGTTTTATTGTATTCTAAGTAAATCAGAATTTTTTTTTATTTACTTTGAGTATAAGTTTTCAAGAACAATTTACTGTTTCTTTATAACAGAACATCATAATGGCGACTTTTTAAAAAAGATTTAAACAATTAACCTTGAAATATACGTCACGACCGTAGTATCGTAATCTTACCGAAAGCCAAATGTATTTGGATCATGGGTAACCCCGAATAAATATATGAACCTATTTGTATGCGGTCGCTGAGGATCGGAAATTTAAAGGAGTAGTTTAAGTGAAAAGCTGCCAGTTCTTTATGCTATTTCATCATTACTGGTTGCTCACAAAGTAGCAATGGCATTTACCCTTGTATTGCTTAGGCAACCCTATCTTAATAATTATTTTGTTCACCATAAAATAATAATTAAGAATGTAAACTTTCTTTATTATATTTTAAGGAGCCTTGGATTTATGCTTGGACTTACTTTTCCTATCATTCAACAAGTTATATTCCAGTATATAGCTAAACAAACATTTATGATACAATTTCTCGCAATGTATAATTTGTTATTGTTATGTGCTGGTAGGGGGTTGACCCCCTAATAGAGAAGTCGTTCATTAGGGGAAGCCTATATCCAGCAGTAGATTAACACAGGCTGATGATTGTGGGCTGGGAAACCGTTGTTATAATAAAATACTGGCTAGTAGTACATTATTATTATAACCGTGACTTGCAACAGGCTCTAGAACATTTCCAAATGAATATTAAAAGATACGATCTAAAACACGATAAATTTACAAATTTTCTTATTACAGACAAAAGACTTCATTATTTATTAACTCCAATTATTCCTTCTCTTCAAAAGCAATTTAAAGTTTCTTGTCTTTGTTAAGGAAATTTTTATTGCACATTCTTATATCTTTTATCTTGACTTGGAAAGTTTTAATTCCTTTCATAATTTTATTCTATTGTACAAGTCAAAATTTTTTTTCATATTAAACTGATAGATCAATTTAATAAAAAGAGACATAAATTTTCAGCCATTCATTTTATTATTTCTACACAAAAACTGCCTCCGTATCTTTGTGGTATAGGCGTGTGTTTTAGAAACCGGAGGTCGTGGATTCGAATCCTGCGGGGACTCAACAAACTTTCTAGTTAGTAAAAGCAATTTGAGCCGATCACTCAATTGTCTGAAAAGTAAGATGATCCATGCGTCGGATGGGTATGTAAAACGTCGGTCCACCCACCAACCCGCATTGGACCAGCGTGGTTGGATACGGTCCAAAAACTCCCTAATGGATAGGGGTGTATTAGGGGAGGCCTATGTCCAGCAGTGGACTATCACAGGCTGATGATAATGATGATGGTGATGACACGAAAATAATATCGTAAATATTTTATTACTGCCATTTTAGAGCAAGATAATATTAATGCTGTATTTATTGAAATATTTCATCCCAATTTCTAAATTGTTATTATAAAATCTTCTAAGTATAGAATAACAATTAAGAAGGTGGGATGGGACGAGATTAACCACGAAAACATTGACTTTAATATACTTGTTATATAAAAATTAAAAAATTATATATTAAACGATCGTAGGTCATATATATCATCCATTTTAAAACGATTAAAATTCTCAGAAACACTAAATCATCTTATGTTTGTTTGTATATTTAAAATCCAAAAAGATATTAAATTCTTACAAATTTTAGTTTTCGCAAAGTGCAAAGTGACTAGGGCAACATAATTAATGAATTCATCAATCATGTTCGCTATATTTAAAGCATCTCATGTTTCGACAAAAATTATATAAACAAGTTTAATTTTTCGCAAGTTGCGAAAGCGCAAAGTGGCTGGGGCAACATAATTCAATAAGAATACTTGCAAAAACGTGAAATGAATCGCAGGTAGAAAATTAAATAAGTAATCCAGGCATTCATTTGCATAGAGATAACAATAATAACATAAAAACATCTTTTATGTCCTTTTTAGCAAATAATTTGTAGTATCTAGTTAAATAAATATAAATTATGCCTAGTTTAAAATTATTGTAAAACGTTTACTTTCCTTTAATTATTAAAATTATGATAACACATATGAGTAACATTTTTGGAACGACAAATATACAGAATGTTAAAAAAAGAAATGCATGGAAATAAATACATATTAAAAGAACTAATGTAATTGTGCATCTTTTACGTATCCCATATCTAAATAACAAGTCGACTTCTCAGACAGACCGTCAAACCAAATTGCATTTAATATTTGTTTAATATAAAATAGATACAGACCTTTTACACATATTTATAGATGAATATAAAATTGCTTTTAGGCAGCTTTGTACTTTAGGGTACTTTACAATCTTAGCAGTGTGACTTTTATGATTTTATGATATGAACGGGGATTTTTTTTAAATGTGGAACTTGCAACTCTTATTAATTTTTTTGTTTTTGTAGATATAACGATCCTTACAGTTCTGCTAATGTTAACTTCTTTGTCCTTGTTTACTTTGTCCGATTTAAGTAACAATTTGCTAACGCTAAATCGATGGCGGGTATTTTTCCTTAAAAAGGTTATTTTTTAAGGCGTCTAACTTAGAATAATATCATTTGAATAATTCCAATTATTTATTTCCAATTATTGCCACAGTTTCAGGATGGCGAATGGAGGGTGCCTAAAAATACCGACACTCCTTTTTCTATTTAAACTTGGCGCTACTCTTACCACCTTAAGCTTATCGCCCACAATAGCAACCTTTTTCCGGTCACTTAAAGCAGTCTCCTTTGGTTTCTCTGCATAAAGAACCAAAGCTGACCGAGCGAGGGCTGTCTGCGACTAGCTAGGATGCAGGGAAGACGCAGGTTTGGATATCGGGGTCCCTATAACCCGAGTCTCAACGCAGGAGGCACACAGGCCCTCTTGGGCACTGTCTTTATTAGGGCTCTCAAGTGGCTTCGTTTAACTCGTAATATAAATGACAACCGCCGCGTATTATGGCATTGTTGTGTCAAGATTACGTTTTGGGCTGTGTCGACATGCGAGGCATGCAAGCATCGCTTATAGACCCTAGCTTTTCTCCAGTAACGAAAACTAGAGCTTATCATTAACGAGTGATTAAATTAGCTTTATCAAACAGAAATTAACATTGACAGACTCACAAACTCTTGATTACCTTTACAATAAACATAAAACTAGATTATTAAGAATGGACTTACAGTTCGCTCCGAGCAGCCGCCCGGAACGGACGTATCTTCGTGCGCTCCCGCATGGAAATAGTAAAGCAAATTAGTGCTGTATCGTCGTGCAACTCTAACAGTGTTAGTGTAGTGAGTGCTCCTAGGCAGGCTCCAGTCACGTAAGTCTTTATACACTTTACACGCTATTTTTACTTCATTTACTTTTGCTTGCCGCAATAGGAGGCAGCTAGGTACACACCTAGCGCTCTTAAAGTGCTCACATAGTTTTAAAAGCAGGCACACACCTCCCCACACAGGTGGGGAGGACTAGATTCGTTACACACGCCGGAGGGGATCGCCCCCAAAGGCCTAGAAAAACATGGACGTCTCCCTAGAGGAATATATGCGCACGACATGCCCCGACATATTCGCAGAGATAAATGACAAATACAGGAACTTCAAGGCACACCTTCAAAACGCCATGCAGCCCGCGGCCCCCGCGCCCGCCATTACTGACCTAGACGTGCCGACTCATGACCCTGCACCGACATTATCTACAGATTGTGGCCTAGAAAATATCTCCGACTCGGAATCGGAGAACATATTCATGGATATAGACCCGACTAAGGCAGACAAACGCGTCCGCGAAGATATAGACGACGACGGTTTCGAAACCGTTGTTTCCCGTAAAAAGGGCAAAAAACGCCCCGCCGCCACTGTAAACCGCGAAGAAGACCGCGCTTCTCCCTCACCAACTCCGAAAATCAGGTCGAGGCCCACTACCGAGCGGGTTCAAACCGCGAACATTTATATGGCTGAACGTAAGGCCAAAGCCCCGCCGCCAATTGTCATTCACGAAAAAGCGAGCTGGGCACAAGTAAACAAATTTATGAATAAAAATAAGTACTATGACGTCAAGTCTAAGGATACGCGACTAGGGATCCGCGTAAACGTCAGCACAGTAGATGACTTCCGTGAACTCACGCACTTTCTGCGGAATAGCCGCATTCAATTTCACACATACGCCCTCCCGGAGGACCGTAAATTACGTGTAGTTGCACGTGGTATCCCTAAAGAGGTGGATATCGAATCCGTAAAGGCCGATATCCTATCTCAGGGATATCCCGTGAACACTGTGCGGAGGCTTCACCACCCACGGTCAAAGGTCGTCATGGACCTTCTTATGTTAGAATTAGACCTTACTCCCGAGGGTAAGGCTATATTCAATATTCAAACTATTTGTAGTCTATCCGGGATCAAGATAGAATCTCCCTACAAGACAGGCATCGTTGCGCAGTGTTACAACTGCCAAAATTTCGGCCATACCGCGCGTAATTGCCATGTGAACCCGCGTTGCGTTAAATGTTTTGGTAAACATAGCACTCCGGAGTGCCCAGGTCCAAAAGATACAACAGAACCTCCGTCATGCGTTAATTGCGAAAAGAGGGTCACCGGCAGTTACAGGGCTGCGAAAAGCCCCAAAACCTTTGAAAGTTAATTCTCATTCCGAGAATCGTCTTAGTAAATACAAAACGAGTGCAAAAACATTGCTTTTGTTTCGGCACCGGTGCCGACCAAAATGCCTGTTAAGCCCCGGTAATTAAAACCAATAAGCCAACCCAAACAGGTGCGGCCGCATTCTTAAATAAATTACCTGAAGCACAGGCAGGTAACGTGCAAATTGTTGCACCTGCTAAAACAATGGCGCTCCGACAACGACGCCTATTGTCTCACATGTGGTTCCCAGTAATGACACTCAATTAGAGGATAATATTAAACTGGCCCTATTAGTAATGCAACAAATAGATATCGTAGAATTAGGCGTATTTTGCGACAGCTCCGCGCCGCCAAAGACGGCATCCAAAGAATGAACTCTCTATCACAGCATGTGGCCTCTTACAGGCCATGGGCAATCTAAAATTAAATAAACGCTACAGACACAAGGCCGTAGGTTTCCGTAAATAAAGATGGCAATTCCTCGCGTAGGTAGGGCCAAACCGCATTCACTAGTCGTTTCTTGCTATAACGCAAACGGTTTTAGAGATCAGAAGGCAGAAATCACTAAATTCATACAAGATTATAATATAGACATATTTTTGGTACAAGAGACTCATCTTAAACCAGCAACACGCGATCCCAAGATAAGCGGATACAATATTATTAGACACGATAGGCTGTTAGCCCCAATGGCGGTACTCTAATCTATTATAAAAGATCCCTGCACATAACATCAATAGAAGTGCCATTACTCACAAATTTAGAAGCTTCGGCGTGCATGATCGCACTTACCGGCCATAAGCCGCTTGTACTTGCCTCAGTGTATCTCTCGCCGCTAAAAACTATGTTACAATCAGACCTTGAGCTGCTTCTCGGCCTAGGTCCATCAATATTACTCGCTGGCGATTTTAATTGCAAACACCGCGACTGGAACGACAGCAGAAAAACTCAAATGGCACAATATTGCAGGGTCTCGAGGAGGTACTCAACATTAATATAATAGCCCCCGAGACCCTAACTAGATAACCATCAGATAGTAAAGGGTCCCCTAGCGCCATAGATCTATTTATTCTAAAGGGTTTCTCACTCGATTTTGTATCGATAGAGACAATAAACGAATTAGATTCTGACCACAGGCCGGTTTTATGTCAATTGGGCCAAGACGCCGGTTTGGTCCCTATGACTAAAACCGTGGTGGATTGTCTTCGCCTTGAGGCTAAACTCAAGGCAATGAACACCAGAATAGTGAAAACATCCCAGATGTAGTTTGTAACCTAGATCAGGCAAACGATGCCATTAACAACATAAAGTCCACATCTCATCGGCCATTGAAGAGTCCGAAAGAACGGTAAAAGTCACGGCCGACCGGAACTTTGGCCTGCCTTTCGACATTCGATGTCTGATAAGAGACAAAAATGCCGCGCAACGAGCGTACGATCGATATCGGTCCGAAACAAACCGAGCATTATTTAGGTATTTACAGCTTCAGGTTAGAGAACGCATTAAGACGCACCGCGAAACTTCGTGGCAAAACCTAACGGAAGATTTAGAGCTATCGCATGTTGCCTACTGGCAATTAGCCCGAAAACTAAAGTTAGGTTCACGCGATTCAATTCCGCCGTTATCCCGTCCTAACGGTGGCTTATTAGCCTTCGATGATTTTGAAAAAGCCGAATGCTTAGCGGACACACTAGAGTTACAATGCACGCCATCTCGCGTACACACCGACACGTTTCATCTTGCGGAGGTGGACCGTGAAATCGGCCGTAGGGCGGTCTTACCACCAGAGGGCGAACGCTTAAAACTAGTGACCCCGGAGGAGGTCAAAGATATTATTAAGGGTCTTAAGCCCCGATCGGCACCTGGCCCAGACCGTATCAGTAATAAGACATTAAAACTTTTACCAGGCCCGATTATTTGTCTACTAGCGAGCATTTTCAATGTACTTCTAGCCACTTGTTCCTTCCCTGACGAATGGAAGGAGGCCATTGTTACCGGCATACCAAAGCCGCGTAAGCCACTAAACCAACCGACAAGTTATCGTCCAATCAGTCTCCTCAACTGCATGGGGAAATTGTATGAACGCATAATCTTGTCGAGGTTAAAGGATTACGTTTTCTCCAATGGCCTCCTACCAGACGAACAATTCGGGTTCCGTCCTGAACACTCCTGCTCCGACCAGGTTTATCGCCTCACAGAATACATTCTGACGGGCCTAAACAAAACAAAGTCAGGCCTTAGATCCCATTACACGGGGGCTGTTCTATTCGATGTCGCAAAGGCATTCGATAAAGTCTGGCACAACGGCTTACTCTACAAGTTATACTCTTTGAATGTGCCTGACAGACTTGTGCACATCATACAAGCCTACCTTTCGAATCGCTCTTTTCAATATCGAGTAGAAGGCACCTCTTAACCAGACGCTCTCTGCTAGCGGGCGTGCCACAAGGTCCGTTCTTTCTCCTCTGTTATTCACGTTATACACTAGCGATATTCCTAAAAGCTCTAATGTTAACCTTGCGCTTTTGCAGACGACACCGCCCTCTATTACTCCTCTTCCTCACCATCCCTTATCACCAGTAAACCCAATGTGCAATCAATAGCCTAGGCGATTGGTTTGCAAATGGAGGATTGATGTGAATCCGAAAAAGTGTAGCAATATACTTTAATCGGTCTTCTATCAGAGCTGACCTCACTCGTCCTACCACACGTCCGTTCCAAAAAACCGCACATAATGCTCGATGTAGACAAACACTCGGGCAATTGAACCTTTACGGCAAACCGATCCCCTGGGAGAAGAAAGCCAAATATTTAGGTGTTACTTTCGACAGTAACATGAGCTTCAAAAGCCACGTCAAAGATGTTAGGAGAAAAGCCGCTTATGTCTTGCATCGTCTCTACTATCTTACCAACAAAATAGCAAAATGCCTCTTAATTACAAACTTTTATCATATAAAGCTTGCATACGGCCGATAATGACATATGCTTGCCAATCTTTTGCCCATATATCCTCCCACCACTTAAATCAACTACAGGTGGTGCAAAATAAATTTTTACGACGAGCTACTGGAGCAGAGCCTTATCAAAGAAATGTCGACTTGCACAGCGATTGCAAGATGCGACATTACGCGCTCATTTTAAAACACTATCAAAAATTCTTTGAAAGAATAGAAACGCAAAAGAACCTCTGATGGTAAGCGCTGCAAATTATCACGCAGACCCAGATGCCTCTAGTAGGAAACGACGTCCCCGTAATATACTCTTAGACCCAGATGTAGAAGGGGGCTTAGGAATTCTGGACTCTCAAGGGTCCCGCCCACGATACTACACACACAAGTAGGAAAACACACACACACTTTTAGGTCTACCTCGCTCAAGAGCACGGCGAGACCAACACACCGCGTACACGAGATACACCTGCGTTCCAGGGCGGTTCTCACCGCCCCGGCAATCGATTAAACAGTCGATCGAACGTCGCCGCCTCGGTCCCTATACCGAGCGTCGATGATCCTAAGCGATTTCTTCAAAATCAACCAACGCATCCTAAATGCGTGTGGCCACTCTTTAATGTTTTGGTCACCAAGTTCGAGGGATCTCGCAATCCTCCGAACTCAGTAACAGATGAAGCTTCACACAGACACAGGTCTAGAAGCATAACTTGAATACATAAGACAATAAGACAAGAGAATGGACTTATTTTAAAAGCAGATATAAAACTTTTACTATTTGTAATCTACTTAAAACGTTTTTCTATATTCTTCGTATACAATACTACAATCATACATTATAGCTTATAAGACGTACGATAACAAATAAAACAATTTTCATTTTTCGCGGAACGTAAAACAATAACGTACAGTGAAGCAGGAGGACCAAGAAAGTGGAAGAGAGATTTACGATAGTAGTGCGGAAATATATGATATGCAATATTTGAAGTAAGATTTATTGCTGCATACTGAAACAATCTACTGAAGTAAAGAAAAACCACTAAGCTTGACAATAATATTTATAATTAAAAAACTAATTTAGTTATGAAATAACGATACCAACTTTTGTTTTTAGATAGTTGTTCTTATTCAATTGTTAATATATTTAAGACATTTTGTAGTGCTTTTGTAAACTGCTCATGTTCAGTTGCGTTATTTGAAGAGAAATCGGTGCTGGCCGTTTGCCAACTGAGCATTTGATTTTGCTTTGAGAAAACTTTACTAAAGATAACTTATAATTAAAGAACGCAATCACATTTAATAATTTTGATAAAATAGATTAAATCAATAAATCCGCACAGGATTTAGGAGACAAGCATTTTAAGTAAGTACCATTTTAAAATTACATAACTACACAAACATTCTGTTAAATAAGTTTATAAAACAGAATTTACTCGTTTTCTTTCAAAAAGTAGTTTCGGTTATTATTTTGCTTGAAGCCAAACTGTTAAAGGTGTTATCACGCTTCATCTATGAAATTAAAAATTTTTAAATCGAAGTAATGTATGCTTGAAACCTTGCTTTATAATTTGGTTTTGAGTTCCGCGGAGAAAATGATTTTCGTATTATTGTTATTTTCTGGTTGGTTAAAGACCAAAGGGCGGATTCAATTGGTTGAAAACTTTGTGAAAAGCTCGGAGGGAAAGTGGAAAATAATCGGTCCGGGGACCGTGGTCCTAAAATTTTCTTGGAGTACGAGCTTACGGAACCCTGTAACGTTATAAAAGTTATAGCTTTCGTACCACAAAGAAGTGCTATTTAACCCGCTACTTTTCTAACCCTCATTATAAGCGAGGAGTTGTCAAGGTGTATTGGATGTGATTTCGTGCGTAACGTGTTTAATGATATAATCCTTATGTTAAATGCAAACTTAAGTGTGATATTTAGTTACTAATGTAAGTATCAGTTAAGGTATCACTAAGCTAAATGCAGTTACTCCGGTATGAACAGTTGAAGTACTATCTATTGCAGTCGCTCTTCCCTTGTACGTGATTTAATAAGAGCTACTATTGAGCGTCTTTACAATTTAATACTACTACCCTTCAGATTCAACGTTTTTCAAACAAGGACGTCTTAATTCTAAATAAGTATTTTGTCCGGCGAAATTTTTTTATAGTTTACTTCGAACAACTCTTGGTTGATATATTTTATATGGCAAGAAATGGTTTTTTAAACATGAAATGAAATCTCCACATAATTTTAAGTACCAGCACTTTTATCTTAATGTTTTTGTGCAAATGATTTTTTTTTATATGAAAGGATTTTTTTTTGTTAAAATAAAGCATCGTTATGTATTTTTAGTAAATGTAAAAGATCTTTTACATATTTCATTTTCATTGCATTGGCGCTATTTTAAAAAAAAATTAAAAAAGGTTGCGAAAAGAATATAAAATGCTATTGCTTTGTAACAAAACATCTTGGTACAGACTTTTTAAAAATTATTTAAAGAATTATCTTTCAAAAATACGTCCTAGCCGTATTCTGACCAAAAGATAAATGTATGTGGATCAAGGTTTAACCCGAAATAAATATGTGAACCCAATCATTTCTGGTCGTTGAAGGTCCGAAACATAAAGGATACAGTAGTTTAAGTAAAAAGTCGCCAGTTTTTTATGACGTTTGATAATTATTGGGGTTCGAGATTGTATTATTTGCTGGTGATACTTCTTTAATATTTAGAATAAAACGACGTAACTTGCAAAATGACGACGTAAATAATACCCTCTCAAAAGTAAAATACTGGTTTAGTGCATATAATTTATTGTTAAACAAAAATAAAACTAAATGTATAACGTTTATGACTCCTAATGTTCCTCAAGCTGGGTGTGATGTGGTCGTAGATGGAGAAGCGCTAGACCTGTACGTGGTACTGTATTTCTCGGCATCGCAATAGATTCTAAACTGCAATGGGGCTCTCATATTCATAGACTGGCGAGAAAACTTGCTCAGCGTTATGCAGTCAAAATTAGATAACTAACCGATGTTGAGACAGCCCGTAATGACTACTTAATAGATAACACACCCTGGTAATGAACTGTTCGCTCCAGGCTATTTCAAAGTGGTAAAGTGTAAGGTTTTATGTAAAAGTTTTGTAAAATTAGTTGAAAAAAAAGGAAGAAAAAAAAAGTCCCGCTGAGTTTCTTACGCCGGTTCTTCTCAGGTCAGAGGCTTCCATTTCCGAACCGGTGGTAGATTCTTTGACAATCAATAAGAAAGTGTAATGCTTCCATATTGAATAAAGATATTTGACTTTGACTTTAACTTTGGTTTACGGAAGTTCAAATGAGATTTTCCCATCTATTCCTTAGGCATCCCAAAGACTATTTATTACTTTGCTCAACAGTTTTGTAAGTAATTGATTATATATATAACAATGGGTTAAATAATATTTATTCTTTAAATTATTATATAGTTTAAAGAACATAATTTAATTAACAAATGTGTTAAGTAAATAGGGGTATAAAATAATTGCACTTGAACATTAATAGATGATGAGGACGATGAGTACCTGGCATTGCTTATTAGGGTCGCATATAGGTCTTAATGAAAAAATCTCCGTTTTTCATTCACGCTACGGCATGTTGTCATTGTCCCAAAAATATTTATCTGTATTTATTTTTTATACCTATTCTTACAAACTGTTAACGTTGGGCAACAATAATAATAAGAGGTTATGCACCGATATCAGGATTTGAAGGTCAAAAGTCTCAAAAAGCGATTCATCAAATCGTATCTAATGCGGTGGTTCTCCATTTGTAGGGGATTTAATTAACGCTAGAAATGAGCGTCTGTAATAATGGAACACAACGACGTCTGTAGATTTAACTCTAGTTGTCAGGTACAAGAAAGTCTTATCTCCCGAAGAATTAATGTTGTCATCCACCAATCTCAACAAAACCATTGCCATAGAAACTGTCTACCTAATGTATTTAATAAAATTGTCAAATTTATATATTTGCACAATATAAAATGTACTTTTAAAAAACCTTTAGGAAAATTGATCTTGCAACTATTGTCAACTAATATAATAAACAAGAAAAAACGTGGTACATTTATTTCTTCTTACTTAACTTTTATGTGAATATAAACTGTATTGTCTTAAATGTGCCTGATTGCAATTTTTAAAAACGTTAAAATTAAAATGCTTATTGTGACCTTTACTTAATTTATAGATATATGGTCTCGCGGAGTTTATTGTAGTTAAGTCAGCGTTTGTAATTTAATCGGGCGAGGTTATGAATTTTGCCGAAATTTTCTTAACCTCTTAAATATCCATCATAAGTCTTTATAAAAAATGGGACCACATGAGTTAGTAGTAGTTACTTGTCACTAATACCTATAATTTAAAAAGAGTTAATGAAATCAGAGCATTAGGATCGGAGCAACGAAGTGAGTCAACTCTTTTGGGAAGTCAGTCAAAAATGTAATCTAATTGACAAATAGGACAAGTTATTTTGGATTTAAGCATTCGTAATTATATTTTAAGGAGCCTTGGATTTATGCTTCGCCTTCCTTTTCTACTATTTAACAAGTGATATTCCAGTATAAAGTTACACAAACATTAATGTTACAATTTCTGGCAATGTATAATTTGTTTTTTGCTATGTGCTGGTAAACCGTTGTCATAATAAAATACTGGCTAGTAGTACATTATTATGATAACCGTGACTTGAAAAGGTCGTCAAAAATTTCCAAATGTACGTTAAAAGATACGAGATCTAAATTTACAAATTTTCTTATTACGGACAAAAGACTTCATTATTTATTAACTCCAATTATTACTTCTCTTCAAAAGCAATTTAAAGTTTCTAGTCTTTGTTGAGGAAATTTTTATTGCATATTCTTACGTCTTTTATCTTGAGTTGGAAAGTTTTAATTCCTTTTATAATTTTATTCTATTGTACACGTCGTACATTTTTTTTGCGTAATAAATTGTTATGTCAATTTAATAAAAAAAACATATCCTTTTTAGAATCAATTTTATTAAGTGTAGACAAAAATAATAAGATCATTTTTTAATTTCGATAAAATTTGCTATATACATAGAATAGACTCTAAGAAAGGGCATGTAAAGACTATTAATTATTGCCATAAAAGTGGTCAAAAGGTTAAAATAGAAGATAAAAGTTTTTATAGAAGACGTCTCTGTTGGACAATGAACTATGAAATGTAGTGTATAGACACTCGGAAATGAGTTTTTGTTGCAATTTTGTAGTTTCAAACAGTACGGGGATGAACTGGGGGTTGAAATGGGGATGTAAGTCAATATGGAATTTCATCATAGTACGTAGTTAATAAAATATGTATACATAAGAGTTACATATTGTTAGGTTGTTTGTAGTTAGCAAAATCGATCAACAATTACAGTATTCGGTATTCAGCAAAATCCGTTAAAAGGAACCACAAGAAACTTAGACTAAAAGGAGAATTTAATATTTTATACTCTATATAAATATGAAATATTATATAAAAGTACGCAAAAGCTTGAATAAATATGTTAAACTGCACTGAGTGCGATAAGTTAAAAGCTAGCTAACGTTGTAATGAGTTGTTTATTTAAATTAAAACCGAGAAGATTACATACAAACATAATGTAATTTAAGCGTGGTTTTTGTGTTCTTATGAATCTACTAGCTTGTAGGCAAAAAAAATAGTAAAATAGTTGTGTAAGTGTCTTTTTATCAATTAAAGCGGAAAGACTAGCCTGATAGTAAGCTGTACCCCCTAATTACAGTGTAAGACGCCATGTTATGTTCCTTCTTGTTCATCTAGTAATTTAATAACTAGAACAAAATAGTGTTATTACACCTCTACTTTTTGTCAGAAACACGCCGTACGCCACACACACAATACGCCGAGGCAGTACTTCGGTTATAGGTCCAATAAAAATACCAAACAATTTTATGTAGGTGCCTATATCCTTTTTATAAGTACTAAAGACATATTTTATGAATATAAAAACCACAAACTGTTTTTCGTACTGCAAGAGTAAAGTAATTAAAAAATATACCAAAGTTTTTCATTAATAACAAAAAAACCGACTTCGTGATTTACGGATGGCCCTTAGCCAATGAATGATTCCTTTGAGCATCATTAATTTGCTCCTAAGATTTGAAGAGTTCCGTCGCTTTTTCATGGATCCCATTATTAGAACCTAACCGAACTCTTATTAAACTGCCATTAAATCACATTCTTTCTAATAAATAAATAAAAAAGAAAAATTTAAATTGATTGGCGTGATGTTGAGCCATTAATTATCCATTTGTTGAGCACATATTTAATCTAAATTTCAGACTTATTCAGTTTTTTCATGGATGCCACTATCAAAATTGGACCAAATTGCTATGTGACCAAACGAAAAGTATCAGCTTTCACATAAAAAAACAACATCCAAATTGGTTCACTCAGGCGAAAGTTCTGAGGTAACAAACAAAAAAAATACAGACAAATTGAGAACCTCCTCCTTTTTTTTTGTAGTCGGTTAAAAATGTTCAACTTCTCTAATAGGCTTTTGAATTGACTAAGAAATAATGAAACAATCTGTGCGTGTACTGTTCGAAAACTGAGTTAGTTTACGGTTGTGAAACTAAAAATGCAGGCACATTCGTATCGGATTTAGTTCTCTTAAATTAAATGCCAAAACTAAGCAAAGCTTGTGTTTCGGCTTTTAGAAGACTTAAAAATTGTATTAACTTTACGTTTGTTCAATTTTGGTTAATACACAATGTTAAAAAAATAATTATAAGAAATATATGTTTTAGCAGTTATTATTCTGATATACATTATATATAATCATAACTAAAACAAAAAAAATATTCATCGTATACAAAGCAAACCCAAATATAAATTGCTATCATTCAACACTGACATTAAGCGACGTTGACTCTCAAAGTCAGATATATGATTTTTACCTTACTAAAGTTAGAAAATACTGAAAATGTAAATACATTTTCAGTATTTTCAAACTTTAGTAAGGTCACCAAACCCTCAAGTTTATGAAATAAATTTAAGGCGCTCGCTGAAATCCTTTGTACAATCTATTTTATCACTCGGTTCCCACTGTGTAATCCGGTGAAAGGAGATTAAATACGAAAATCCGTAAATTTATTTGCATTTTAGTCCTGTTATTGTTCTGCTACTTTAAAATCGATTATGACTAATTCGCTTGGAAGTAAAATTTCTTCGCTTGGAAGCTAATTTATTTAGTACATGATTTGATTTTTATTATATTGAATAAAGTTACTAGATGAGTAGGGCGTTGGCTTGAGCAAGACTAAAGATGCCACGAGTATATTTATTTATATATTATAATATTTATCTTTCATCATCATCATCATCGTCAGCCTTTGATAGTCCACTGTTGGACATAGGCCTCCCCGAATACACCCCTATCCACCAGGGGTTTTGGACCGTATCCTACCACGCTGGTCCAATGCGGATTGGTGGGTGGACTGACTTTTTACATGCCTATTCGACACATGGATCATCTTACTTTCCAGACAATAGGACGATCGGCTCGAATTGCCCTAACCAACTAGGAAACAACAGTGAAGATTTGATTAGTTCCCACAGGATTTGAACCCACACAACCTACGGTTTCTAAAGCACACGCCGATACCACTAGGCTACGGAGGTAGTATGTTTTTCTTTACCCAGTAATTACGCTGGCAACATAATACTTACCATTTTACGCCAGAAAATGGCATAGCGGTTGTACCTTCCCAATCAGTATCCAGTTGAAATGTGACCAATATTGTGTAAATAGATTTTGATTAATATTTTTTTAAGAACATACATATGTATGTGATCTCAACGGCTTTTGGTTGCAGATATTGAAGCTGTAGATGATCTGCAACTGGGATACATAATTATTTTTACATGTTTTACAAGGGGTTATAAGAGACAGTTTTACTACTCTTCACATAGTAAAATCAAATCAGGTCCTGTTTTTACTAGTGCATACAATATTGTTTTAGTCTACGTTACCTTTTTAAACCAGCGTTCGCAATTAAGACTAAAAATTTATGTTTTATGTAAAGAAAAACCGACGATAACCTCGTTAATGAAAACTAGGAATCATTTATTGCTATCATTGTGTTCTGGTTACTTAAAGAAATATGGACTTATCTATATCACCGAATAGCTCGAAAATTTACCTGATCCATTTTACAGAACTAAATCTGACAGGTATTAACGCCTTAACTTGTTCTGAAATTAAATTTACTCGTCAAATGCAATCTACCTTATGAGTTCAAAAGTTCAGATGCCAGATTCTTTAAGTTAAATGGTGCTGCTGTTATTTGGATACCATTGAATAGATTATAAATATATCAATCCCATGATAACCCATGGCTGAACTGCTCTACTAAATAAATCAAGGAAGAAATTTAAAAGACAATTTATAATAGAAAGAAAAAAATGTATTTGTAAGAAAAAAAAAATTAATAAAACCCACCTTAAGACCAATTTTTAATTTTTTAACGGTTTATCGTGAAACTCACATTATGTTTGTTCATAATATATTCTATATGTTTGCTGAACTAGTAGTAACTGATGCATGAAACTCTACATGTGCACTCTTGTACCAAATTAGCTTTCATACTATAAAATTACTTTATATTCTGTTTTTAAATATATTCGTTGAACTTTTTTTCTTATTATTACATTACTTTAACACTATTAATACTATACTTCAAAAAATTATTAATTCTATTACTGAAAAAAGTTACATATTAAAGTGATATATTTGGGGTGTAGGGGATCCTAACACATCTTCGGAACCCAAGCCAACCTCACCTGCACGTGGTGCACTCTGCCAATCAACGAACGAGGCTCTGGCGAACCACCCACCAGCCCGCATTGGACCAGCGTGGTGGGATACGGTCCAAAACCCCTAATGGTTAGACGAAAAACGCCCGGCCCCAGTTCCCGTAGCCTTGCTATTCCTGGCCAAGGCGGCGGCACGGTACAACAGGTGGGGGTGCTAAGAATCCCGGGAGTACGTAGGCCGCCAAAACCAACTGACCATCGCAACATACAACGGACGCACGCTACGGCTAGATTCTCATTTGGCCCAACTGGAAGAGGAACTAGGTGCATAAGATGGCACTTTTGGGATTGAGTGAAGTCCGTAGAGAGGTGAGGATACTCTAACCCTAGAATCAGGCCATCTTCTGTACTACAGGCAGGAAAAATCCATCACAGGGTGGAGTCCGGTTCCTTGTCAATAAATCCTCATTGACAATGTAATTGAAGTATCCAGTGTGTCGGCGAGGGTTGCGTACCTTGTGATAAAGCTGACCAATAGATACAGCCTAAAATTATCCAAGTGTACGCACCAACTTCGACATACCCGGTTGATGATGTCGAAGATATGTTCGAGGACATCTCAGAAGCCTTCATAACACCACCAAGGCTCACTTCAACGTTGTCATGGGTTTTAACGCCAAAGTAGGAGTACAGGCATGCAGCGAATCGATGCTGGGATCATATGGCTATGGGAGCAGAAATCATAGGGGCAAATGCTCGTCAATTCCCTCGAGCGAGAGGGGCTGTTCTTAATGAACTCGTTCTTTAGAAACAGCCCCAAAGAAAATGGACGTGGCAGAGCCCGATACTATGACCAAAAATGAGATAGACTTCATTATATCGGACAAAAGCGCATATTCAGGGTTGTCTCAGTGATCACAAGGTTCAAGAGCGGAAGTGATCACCGACTCCTGAGAGGCACCCTGAATATAAATTTGAAGCTTGAACGGTCCCGATTGATGAAGTCTACGCTCCAACAATCTGCTCCAGCCTATCATTGATCCTGGCACATTTCAGATTAATCTGGAAAATCGATTTGCTGCCTTGGAAAATAAAATCGACGTGGACGTTGACGAGGAACTCGATCGAGTGGTAGAAATTCTTCGGGACGAGGGTGCAAAACTCTGCAGTCTGCGACGTCGGGCAAAAGTCTAAACTTTCGGAGAAATACTAGATCTCATGGCAAAGCGACGAAATGATCAACCGTCACTTCGTTAGAACCGCGGAATCTTAACACGACTAACTCCAAGTTGGTAAGGCGCGACCTCCGTCACTCAATACGCTCTCAATCGAGAGCTATTGAGCAAAACCAGGGTCCAAAGTCTTCGTACAACAGCTTGGAAGAAGCCATCTAACGAAGTTGACCAAAGGAACGGAGAAGTCGTCGCTTCTAGACCAGAGGTTCTCTCGGAGGTTGAAAGCTTTTCAGCCAGTTATACGCGTCGCATGCAGCACACCGGAGCCGGATGAGGAAGGATTGTCGAGCCACTCTTACCCGCCATGAGTCGGAGGATCTTCCAGAAATCGGCCTAGACGAAATCGAGGGGCTCTTGAGCAACTTCAAAATGGAAAAGCCCGGGAGGGATGAAGTCACGACGGAGCTTCTGAAGGCCGCCGGTAAACCGGTGCTGAAAAGACTCCGCCGTCTATTTAACTCTGCCCTGCTCTCCGGGAGAACTCCTGAGGCATGGCGTAGGGGTTTGAGTCGTATTTTCTTCAAAAAGGTGATAAAACCCTTTTGAAGAACTATCGGCCAATATCGCTCCTGAGTCATGTCTATAAGTTGTTTTCGAGGTCATCTCAGATCGTCTTGCAGAAACTCGACGAAGCGCAGCCTCGAGAACAGGCCGGGTTTCGGAGGATTGGGGACCATAGACCACATCCATACAGTGAGGCAGGTTATACAGAAGACACTGAGTATAACCAGCCCTGTGCATGACATTTTGTACTATGAGAAGGCTTTTGACTCCATCGAGACCTGGTCTTTCCTCGAGTCCTTACAGCGGTGCCAAATTGATTGGCGATATATCGAGATGCTGAGATGTCTGTACAACGCCGCCACTATGTCTGTCGTAGTCCAAAGTGGGCAGACTGAGCCTATCCCCCTGCACCGCGGTGTGAGACAAGGAGACGTCATGTCTCCGAAATTGTTCTCCGCCGCGCTTGAGGACATGTTCAGGACGCTCAACTGGGAAGGACACGGCATAAATGTGAACGGCGAGTACATCTCACATCTGCGATTTGCGGACGATATCGTCATCATGGCTGAGACCGCTAAGGACCTGCAAAAAATGGTGCAAAGCCTGGCTGAGTCTTCTGCACGCATCGGTCTCCGGATGAACTTGGGTAAAACCAAGGTCATGTTTAACGAGCACGTTGATCCGGGACCGATCACAATTGACCATCTCCCATGAAGTTGTTTCGGGTACGTTTACTGGGCAAACGCTCCAACTAGGTAAAACGACTTTGAGGAGGCCAACAGAAAATTCCGCTGGGCTGGGCGGCTTTTCATAAACTTCGTCGAGTTTTCTCGTCACCCATCCACAGTGCCTCAAATCAAAGTCTTCGTCAGTGCGTCCTACCCGTTTTGACTTCGGTGCCGAGACTTGGACCACAGTTCACTGGTCCACAAATTTAAGTCGCTCAGCGAGGCTATGAAGAGGGCTATGCTCGGAGTATCTCTGAAGGACCGCATCAGAAATGACGTGATCCGTCAGAACCAAATCCCGACATAGCCCACCGGATTAATAAGCTGAAGTGGCGTGGGCCGGTCATATAACACCAGACGGCGACCGCTGGGTCGAAAGTTCTGGAGTGGAGACCGAGGCTCGGCAAACGTAGTGTGGGAACGCCCTGCGGCAGATGGAGTGACGACATTCGCAAAGTGGCCGGTGTGGGCTGGATGAGAAGCCGAAGAAGGCGGTGGCGTGCATTGGGGAGGCCTACGTCCAGCAGTGGACTGACCAGGCTGATGATGATGATTCTTTTCATTACATGAATGTTCATTTATCCTTAACCGCCCAGGATCGATAATCAATGCGTCGGATGGGCATGCCAAACGGCGGTCCAACCCAGCATTGGAACAGCGATCAGGATAAGGTCCAAAACCCCAAATGGAAAGCGTGCATTGGAGGCCTATATCAGTGGAAACACCGGCTGATGACGATGATTTCAAAGCATCAAAATATTTTAATACAAAAAGCTAGATATTATGAAATACACGAATGACACGAGAGAAGTTCTATAAAGTTCTATTTCATGTAATTCCTTATGACACCAAGTCAATTATAATGTCATTTGCGGAAGAGTTTATAACCAAAAGAAAATTTTAAACGTCGCTGTAAATTATATTCACGAGTACTATCTGTCAAGACCAATTTGAACTAATTACAATAACTTTGTTTGTAATTATTTAATGGTGATGATTCTATTCACTTATTGCTTTAATAAATCTATTTTTTATTTAGACATTCTTTTAGATTTCGAATTAAGTCAATTTCTATAATAGATACATGAACATGTCGTACAGAAGTAACATATATAGGGGAGCGGGGGGCATGTTGATACAGGGGTAAGAAGGTACACGCATTTTTACCAGGATTTTGAACTCTTTAATAGACGTAAGTGGACTAATTTGTTCCTTGTACATCGTGCGTTGCTAAAACAATCTGTGACCAGCGAGCGGCATGCTGCTAGGTTTTAGTGACGTGTCTCGATTTTGATCGAGTATGTCACAAAATCCTGTACGAATTTTTGATTCCTACTTTCTATAATTAGTTATTTTTCTAAATTTTTAACCTCGAACGTTCATAATGTATCTAACTTTAATTTGCAATAGCGTTTCATTCTGCTTTGATATCCATTTATGATGACTTTAATTTTAATTAAAAAACATACCACAGGGGCGAGTTTTTACAATTTTTGGGAGTAAATTTTTACATGAACAACTTCCTCTTCTGTATATTACCGTTTACATTGACTATCATTTTAGAAATTCGAATAAATGGCGGTGGTATTCTTTGGCGGCGGAAAATGGCTCTCGTTCGCGCCCATCGGAACGTTGGAAATCCTTGCTTTTTAAAAAAATCATCATCATCATCAGCCTGTGATAGTTTACTGCAAGTAAAGGCCTCCCCTAATACACCTTTAACTATTAGGGAATTTTGTACCGTATCCCAAATATAAAATTCCGTATAAAAAAATGTTTCATCTTTATAAAAAATTTAAATTCTAAATACTTATTAGTAAAACGGAAAGAGGTACAACTAGTCAAGAAGTTTATGAATCTGCTGCGGCAGAAGTACTTAAGAGCCAAGCTTAAAAGTGTAAAAAATTTATTACATGGCAATATTTACAGACAAAGCTTTTTAAATCAGTAACATAAAAGTGTTTTATATAAGATTTAAGAAGGTTCCTGCCATAGTTTTGCGATTATTACTGTTAAAAGTTAATAATTACGATATAATTATTATAATTACGCATAAACGTTATAAGACTGTCTAGAATGATCTCTTTTGTTCATAACGTTTTAATATAATAAAAATAAATTATTTATCATTGATGATTTTGTTTCTTTACCTACTGTAACATCTTGCCCCGAAGCTGTAACAACTAGCCCCAAATCAGGGGTAATTTGTTACAATCGACTTATTTTAATAATTGTCCATTGTGATAAAAATTACGTAAAATTTAATATTTTCCCAATAGTATTTTACTAGCTGAATAGACATACTAATGGTAAAAGCAATCAAAAGTATGCATTATTTGATAGCTTTTGTGATATTGGCAATTATCTAAAAATTGTAACAACGTGCCTTCCGCTCCCCTATAAGTGTATATAGCATACAGCCAAGATAAAAAATAGTTACAGCTTGAATAAATAAAATATTCTCGAAGCGGCAAAGAATCGATCTCCTACACCCATGCTCACACACCTGCAAAAATTACACGCACTCTCGTGCCCAAAAATGTATTTTTATGCACAGCAATGTATTTAAATTAATTCAATTGCAATTGAACTCTGAAATATATTTATAATATTGGGTTGTTTACAGATAACCAAATCTTTTAAACAAAAAAATCACTAGCAGTCTATAAAAAGTAAAAGTACGTTAAGTTTATATAAATTTATCTAAATCCTATTATTCCTACAAAAAATAATAAACTGCAAAAGACTCTAACCATAAGGGGCATTTATTGTTTTCAAAATTATTTAAATATGATATACCATATAGCAGTACGCAAAAGCTTAAACAAATATGTTATACTGCACTGACTGCGCTAACTTCAAAGCTACAATGCCTGCCTAATGTGTTGTTTATTTATTTATTTCTTTTGCTTGCGCGAATATTATACATGATTAAATAAAATGACTTTACGGATTTTATCGCGTTTATTTTACATTTTAAGTACCCGACGTTTCGAACACTTTCCAGCGGCTGTGGTCACGGGGTAGACACAGACAGTAGACAGTCTACCCCGGGAATTTAAAATGTAAAATAAACGCGATAAAATATGTAAAGTCATTTTATTTAATAATTGTTTATTTAAATTCTAACGGAGAAGTTTACCTACTTAAACTGGTTTTAAACATGTTTGTGTATTAAATCAAAAAGCTTCCTGATAAAACAAAATATAAATAAATGAATTGTGTTGGGTTTTGTACCGACAAGGCAAAGAAAACTATTGGTAAGATGTACGCCCTTCCTAAAAGAATTGTAGAGTAAGACGCCTTAAGTTTCTTTATGTTTATCAATTTATTACTCTACCTAAAATTTTCTTCAAACACATATATAAAAGTTACTTTGACGCTATTGCTTTTTAATTTTACCCGCGCAATGAACAGAACAAACCATTCTAAGCGCAGCAATCCATATTAATATTATAAATGTAACTCCGTCTGTCTGTCCATCTCTACTGTTGAAGTAAAAGCTATAAAACTTTGTGCCTAATTCCGGCATTTAATCTCCTTTTATCGAATTAAGAACTAAAGTGGTGAAATGAATTGTTCAAAGGATTTTGGTGAACGTCCTAAATTTAATAGATAAATTTAAAGACACTCTATTTATGTTTGCATAATACATTTTCAGTTTTATGACGTGCCTTTTACAAAATCATAGTCTACATTTATATTTCCATGAAGGATGTGATTCTATTATTCAAATCCTTGTTTCAAATGTCGCAGGTGACAGTTTGTATTAAACTAATTTATCACAAAAATTATTTCAAAGCCTGTTGTTAGAAATTCAAAATTTCTCTAACAGGCATTGGAATTGAAAAGCAAACATTGCTACAAACTATACGCGTACTGTTCTAAAACTAAGTCAGATCACAGTTTTGAAACTAAAACTGCAGATACATTCGTATCGAATTTAGTAAATGACAAAACTAAGTAATTTTTATGTTTTGACTTTGATATAACTACATCATACAAACATACATCATTAGCCTTTTTTAGTCTACGGCTGGACATAGGCTTCTCCTAATACACCCCTATCCATTAGGGGCTTGGACCGCATCGCACCACGCTGGTCCAATGCGGGTGGTGAGTGGACCGACTTTTTACATGCCCATCCGACGCATGGATCATATTGCTTTTCAAACAGTTGGGTGATCGGCCAAATTGTCCTAACCAACTAGAAACATCAATGAAAACTTGTTGCGTCCCCGCAGGATTCGAACCCACGACCTCCGGTTTCTAAAGCACACGCCCATACCACTAGGCTAGGAGAGTTGTTATAACTAATAAATTACATAACGTTTTTTGCTGTATTCAATACATTAATAATCAAACAATGATTTATTCTAACATAGGATTTACTACCATTACATACGTCAGTTTTAAGATTCGTTTTGAAATGTGGTTTAAAATGGTATAAAGTAGACTTTAACTCTTTAACTCTTTCAAAAAGTATGGACGCTGAAAAGCTTTAGAATCGTTTTCGGAACTGTTACTCATAAAATCATTAAACTATAAATCAATAAACAATTTATTTTATTTTACAATTCAATAATCATACCACGCCGTTAACCGTACCGTAACTGAAAATATATTTCAGAAACTTTAGCACGGTACCTTGTAGTATTTAGAATAAATTTAAGGCGCCCGCCGAGATCATTTGTGTAATTTATCACCCTGTTCTCACTGTATAATCTCAATAAAGAAGATTAAACCCTAAAATCCGTGAATTCTGTTATCATTATACGGCTTTAGAATTCTTTTACGCTTACGACAAATTTTCAACGATGACAATTCCGTTCGAATTAATTATTATAATTTGTTTTGTATCCACCGTATCCTATACTTGGTCAGCAGAATCGCGAATCTCTCGACACTGCCTGTCTTCAAGCATAGTTACGTCACTAGAATCCATAGCGGTAACACTTGCCGAAAGTTGTATTAATTATAAACATTTTTCAATTTGTTATATCGATTTAGTTTTTTAAAAAGTCTCAATCGAACTTCCGTACAACACTACGACTACATAAATCCGCTCACCGCCTGAGTCACGAGATGATACATCTCGTTTACCTAGTAATGAAGCGAACTACGGTGCTTTCAAACCGGAAGTCAGTAGGGTTTATACACAATTAATCTACCAAAGAAATAGACACTGGTGAACTTCCCCAGAAAGACAACTAGGTTGTAAATATTATATATATTGCATTATATAATACTGAATAAATTAAAAAAAGGAATTTAAGAAGGTAGTGATATTGGTATATAGAAAAAATATATAGTTCAAGTGTCTTAAGTTCAATTTGGTGTAGAACAAATCCACGTTAGTTCATAATATATTCTATATGTTAACTTAACTGGTTTAATATAACTGATGTTAAGTAAAACTCTACATGCGCTTTTGTTTTAATTGAATTTACTTTTCAAACAGATAGTAAAATTGTCCTACGTTGGATGTGATGAAAAATCAACAAATAAATATTTTTATTATTATTAAACAATACAAATACATCGAAACTTAGAAGTATAATAAATAATGATCTACAAAGTAATAAATTCTAAAGAAATAACGATAAAATATAGTTTCATTTTTAAAATCAAACATCATATTTTATTTATTAATAGTAAAAAACAGTTAACTTACGAAATATTAGTAAAAGCAAACATAATGGATTTATAGTCAATTATAATAACTACAATTTATTTCAAAGTTAATGCAATTGAAAGACATTGAACTTTATTGATAGTTTATTTGCACTATCTGCTCATACAAAAAAAACATTATAGCATAAATTTTATAGAGTTCATTTACTCTATTATGGTTGCTTTTGTGACTATATATATGTTTCTGAGTTACAAATCGTTAAAATAAAACAAGTACTTTCAAAATTGGTCTAAACTATTATATATTTTTCTAAATCTACAAGTCTAATAGCAATTGCACCTAGCATTAATAATAATATTTAGACAATTACCTAACTTTCTGATCAATTAAAATGAGATTACAATTGTTACTCGAACTTATCGTATCTATGATCAGCTAATAGCATCTTTATAATTAACGATATGATATTTATACAATTTTATTTAATATATTACATATATAATATTTTCTACTAAGTTTAATAATATGATTGTTATTTAGTTGATTTAGTTTGTAGTGTATCTATAGAATATTGTTATATATGCAGTCTATAGAATATTTATGAGTAAATTAAATATTAAAGTAATTCGAAGATCTGTGTTCACTCATATTAATAATAAATATATATATATTATATATATATATTATATACGAAAAATGCGAACATTTAAACATTTGTTTTGATTATCAGAAGTTTTAGAATTAACTATATATAATTTATTAAAATTTGACATTTACTAATCTTGCTCTCACAAGATGAAATTTCTAAACAACTACTGTACCAAGTTTGGTTTTTGAAATGTTATTTGAATACTACTGATGTTCTTCGTCTTATGCTTCCTCTTCTGCTGGTCACGACGCATAACAAGGCAATAAGTAATCACCAACGTTGCTACAGTAACTTAAGATGTTAAGTCTCATTACACAGACATGTAGCGGCTTGTACTTCTGTAGAATCAAATTTTAAATGTGCTCGATGTGTATTAAACAGAGAGTTTTGTTTTAATGGTAACCATACCTTACTGACCTATTATAGACGTCAGGTAAAGACTTTGTACTACCAATTTAAACGACATAATCTGTAATGTTTACATGTATACATAAGCATTACATAATATTTAGTTACAAGTTAACCTAAGTACCAGTTAAGTTATTATTGAGCGTCTTTGACAATGTAATACGACTACGTCTGTAGACTTTGTTCTAGTTTTCAGTCACAAGGACGTCTTGCCTTATAAATAAGTAATCTTGTCAATCACTCTACTTGACGATATCATTGTTTATAGTTAATTACGAAGTTATGTGCTCTTAATGTCATATATTTTACGTGTCATAAGGTGGTTTTTTAAACATGGAGATGAAATGCCCACCAATTTTTAAAGATGTGTGATCGTATGTGTTTGTATTTGAATGTGTAATCATAAATTTATACATGATCTTATCTTTATTTAAAAAATGGAGTTATGGATAGTATTTTTAGTAAATATGAAAGATTTATTTCAAATTTACCGGAGTTTTGATGCATTTTCAATGTCAATCTTCATTGTTATTAGATGTTTTCTTAGCAATTATGTTTTGCTTTAAGATTTATATCTTTGGTAAGCTTCATCTAACACAGAGTTCGCGGGAAGCTACCGTCCCCCGGTATGTGAGTTTGGTTTTCTTTAGTGTCTTCTAAGGATCGTGGGCAACCGGGACGACAGCGATCTGGTGATTGTTTTAATCGGTTGCTAGGGGCGATGAGAACCGCCCTGGAACGCGGTTGCAGTTTGTGTACCGGTTGTGTGTGTTTCGCTTTGCTCGTAAGCGAGGGTTAAATACGGGTGCAATCCCTACTAGTGTGGTGGTAAGGTTAGGTGACGGGACCCTCGTCGGGTCCGGAGTTTCAGTGATGATAAGATGTATGCACAGAAGGACTATACTATATTTCGGTAACAAAACATCTTGATACAGACCTTTTAAAAAAATAAAAGAATTATCTTTATAACATACGTCACAACCGGATCATGGTATTCTGACTGAAAGCCAAATGTATTTGGATCATGGGTTAACCCCGAATAAATATGTAGGCCTATTTATATGCGATCGCTGAGGGCCCGAAATATAAAGGGTTAAGTTTAAGTGGAAAGTGGCCAGTTCTATTTGGCATGTGATCATTACCGCGTTTTGTACGCAAAGTTCCTATTAGAGTAACCCATATATTCTATTGGCACCCCTAAAGACTGTTTATTATTTTGCCTAATATTTCTTAATAACTGATTAAAAATAAGACAATGGGTTAAGAAAAGTAGGAAGCAATCAGAGCAAATTTTTTTGAGTTAAACCACACCATAATTTTTTTTCTCAATATATTACATATTAACATGATAACATTGACGAATAGTGAGTCAAGTAATTAAGGATGTGAAGTATATGACTATCATTACTGATGATCACAATGACAATGTGTTCCTGCTTTCGCTCATAGTCACATAAATCATTATTCATTATATATCAATTAATCTAAAATGTCAATAACTATGGGACCTAAATAGAACATTTAAAACTTTATTATATTGATATTGTAAATTTAAATTCTTCTCTTCACATTCTAAAAGCAATTAAAAGTGGCTAGTATTTCTCCAGGATTTATTATTGCAAATTCTTTCGTCTCATATCTCAACTTGGAAAGCTGTGATTCCTCTCATAATGTTATTTTATAGTTTGCAGTGTTCGTTTTAGAAGTTTTAATTAATTACTTTCCCTTTCTTTTTATATAGTGAAATATGAAAAGAAAGGGAAAGTAATTTAGAACCACTGTTTAAATTTTAAATAATGTAAAAAAACTACTCGATTGATCATTTCGAAACATTATCTTTATAATATTTAAGCTTGTGTGTCGTGTAGCGTAGTGTAACCAATGAACTGAACTAATAAAGAGATACTTCATTGATTATTATTATCTTGATCTCCTCCTTTGACGATCAGACTAGATGACGTGGTTAGTGATTCGGACTACTGCGCCAGAGGGTATGGGTGTACTTGTTTCTGTATTTATTTATAAAATACAAGTAAGTTTATGTCATATTTGTCAGTCATATACTTGTCATAGCGCAAGCTTTGTTAGTTTCTTTATAATTTATCTTACATCTATTTTCAGTTAGTGTAATACAATAAACACGTTAAAACGTGGTGCATTAATTTATTATTACTTAACATTTATGTGAATACAAACTGTATTATCTTAAATGAGCTTCTAAAAACAGTGACTGCAATTTTTAAAACGTTTTCATTAAAATACTTATTGTGGTTATTCTGAATTCATAGATATATGCTCTCGGACTTTATTGTAGGCCTTGTAGTTGAGCCAGCGTTTGCATATCGAGCATGGTTGTATGAAATTTCTTAGCGTCTTAAATATCCATCAAACTTCTTATTACAATAGTATTTTAAAAAACGGCACCACATGACAGCTAATATCTTTTGTTTAAAAAAAAGAATATCCAAAATCGGAGTAAAAGGAGCGGAGCAAAAAGGTGACTTAACTCTTTTGAAGTCAGTCAATAAAATACTTTACTTGACATATAGGACAAGTTATCGAGCATTTATATATTTTTATTCGTTATATATGTGTATGTATATAACAAATATAAATGTTTAAATGTTCAGAATGTCAATAAAAGAGAGACAATGAAATAAATACTTCTTTTACGTATTCCATTTCTATAACAAGATCAACTTCTCAGACAGACAATCAATCCAAATTACATTTGATTTTTTTAAATATTAAATGGATATAGACGTGCAACTTTGATTGTTCTTTTGTTTTTTAAAGTCCTTAGCGTTCGTCGCTACCGTAAACGACTTCGTCCTTGTTTACTTTGTCCGATTTAAGTTACAATTATTGTCAAGTAAATTATAAAGTATAGATTTAATGATAATCGAATAATTTAAATCCTTCTCTATCTCTCAACGATAAGGAAGTGCACAATTAGTTCTCAAAAACAGACTGTTATTAACCAAAAAAATATTTGATATAACTTGAGTAGGGTCTCTTTAATATTTAAATAAATTTTAGTTGATCGCCGAAACCCTTTGTACAATTTATTTTACTGTTTTGTTTTGTTCTCTGATAAAAGGAGAATAAATTTCGTAACTTTTTAATTTCCTTCCACTTAAGTTGTGTTATCGTTTTGCTAATGCTAAATCGATGGCGAGTATTTTTCCTAAAAAGGTGATTTATTATTCAGATCCACGGCTCTGCTAGGCGTTTGACTGTCAATAAAATAGTTCAAATTGTTCCAATTATATTCATTCATATTATTGCCACATTTTCAGGATTGCGGACGGAGAGCGGCCTAAAACATACCGACACTTATAGAAGTCTACTTTGGTTTCTCTACATACAGAACTAAAGCTGGGTGCAAGGGTCGTTTGCGACTGCCGTGAGCAGGAAAGGCAGAGCGCGCAGGCGTGGATATCCAACGTTGAGTCCCTTTGAGACTCGTATAGGTTCCTCAACGGTCTAGGCAATAGAGGACCCTCTTGGCACTGTCCCCTATAGGGCTCTCAAGTGGCTACGTTTAACTCATCTTATAAATGACAAACGCATCGTACAGCATCGTTGTCTCGAGATGACGCTCTGGGCTGTGTCAACATGTGAGGCTTGCAAGCATCGCTTATCGACCCCAGCTTTTTCGAGCAACCAAAGCTGGAGCTTATCTTTAACGAGTGAGTAAACTAGCTTTATCAAACAGAAACAAACATTGACATACCCACAAACTCTTAATTGCCAATAACAGTAGGTAACGGTAGCAGCTACACACTTTACAATATACATAACACTAGATTATTAAGAATGGACTTATTTTAAAAGCTGATGTAAAACTTTTACTATTTGTAATCTAGTTAAAACGTAGCCCTGTATTCTTCGAATGCAATACTACAATCATACATTATAGCTTAAAAGACGTACGATAACAAATAAATTAATTTTCATTTTTCGCGTAACGTAAAACAATAATATACAGTGAAGCAGGAGGACCAAGAAAGCGGAAGAGAGATTTACGATAGTAGTGCGGAAATATATGTTATGCAATATTTGAAGTAAGATTTATTGCTGCATACTGAAACAATCTACTGAATCAAAGAAAAACCACTAAGCTCGACAATAATATTTTTATCTGAAAAACTAACTATTTTATTTTGTAAGATTCAGTTATGAAATAACAATACCGACTTTTGATTTTAGATAGTTCTTCTCATTCAATTGTTATTTTGAAAAAAAAATCCATATAATTTCATGTAGACTAATAACATAAATTGTTTAGATTTCATAGAAAGGTAATACCTGTCTTTTTATCTAGTAAGCGAAATAAGCTAAATGTGATACAAAAGATAAATATTTATTTAACAAGTCTATAAGTCTAGCTGGTAAATACTTTCCGTGGTTAAATAACGACTTTGCCTGAAGCAAACTCACCAGACGTTATTTCTATTCACATAAATAAGTACCTTTGAGTTAGACGATTTTATAAACTACTTTATGCAATGCAGACGTCTTTTATTCCTTTCCATTATTTTATATGGTAAGGATGTATCCGGCAGAAAGATATAAAGTACCGTAACCTTGGTGACCATGTTCTCTCGGGTTACCATCTATTTTTCAAAAGTGCACACACCGATCTTATTCTTGATGTGATAGGTCCCCAGTGTTCACCGGTGGTAGGTCCCTGTTTACAGGAGACCTCCGGGTGGGTACCACCGCGGTGCCTATTTCTGCCGCGAAGCAGTAGTGTGAAAACACTGCTGTGTTCCAGTTTGAAGGGCACCGTAGCCAGCGTATTTACTAGGTAAACGAGACTCAACACCCTATGTCGCACGTTAGGCAGTGCGTTGGCGATACCACTGGTGTTGCTATGGGCGTCAGTGACCACTTCCCATCAGGTGGCCCGATTGCTTGTCTGCCTACGTATGCCATAAAAAAATGTGAAAACGATGTGTTTTGTTTAACTTTTAGTAAATAAATTTGTGTTTTTCTAAGGCACGTTCCAGGTTAAAGGGCAATATCGTAACAATTTCTTTTATTGTAAAAACAGAGCAAGTATTGATCATTTTTCGTATAGTTGCACCAAAGTAATTTAGATGAATGCTCTTTCTAAACATGAATAAATTTGTAGGTTAAACATGGAAATAAAATATAAAGCCAAGCTATAAGTAATTACTAAAACCAATAGTAATATCCTTTATTATGTCTTATTTTAAAATATTTACTATTTTTTTAGTGCCCTCTTAAACTGCTCATGTTTACTTACAGTGTTAGAAGAGAAATCAGTGCTGGATGTGTGCCAACTGAGCATTCGGTTTTGCTTTGAGAGAACTTTACCAAAGATAATTTATAATGAGAGAATAAAATTACATTTAATAATTTTGATGAAATGGATTCGATAAATAAATCCGAAAACGGATTTCATTTTTACATGAAAGCCGTTGTGGCGTGTGCTTTAATATTCACGGTATATGTAGAAAAGTAGATTAAGGTACAGGCATAATCTGATTTAAAATAAATTCTTGCGATATCTTTGCACGACATTTTTTTATTCCAAAATGGTACTTACTTAAAAAACACGCCTCGTATTTTTCAGAACATACCGTTAAATAAGTTTATAAAACAAAATTTACTCTTTTTCTTTGATAAAGTAGTTTCGATTATTTTTTTGCTTGAAGCTAGACTGTTAAAGGTGTTATCACGCTTTACACGTTTAAATTAAAAATAAATGTTATGTTGTAAAGATTTATTACCTTTTTAATAAATTAGTTTCCATAAAAACCATTTATGAAGGTTTTTATTGTACCCAAAGTAATGTATGATTATTTTTTTTCGTGACAGTGAAATCAACTTCGTGGTCTAGTGGATGATGGCCCTTGCTTACTAAATCGGAGGTCATTGGTTCGAATCCCGTGGAGAAAATGAACTCCGTGTTATCGTTGTTTTCTGGTTGGTTACGACGATTTAGGCGAATAACTCAATTGTCTGAAAAGTTAGATGACCCATGCGTCGAATGGGCATGCAAAAAGTCGGTCCATCCACCAACTTCCACCCTAATGGAGAAGGCGTGTATCAGGGATGTCCTGCAGTGGACTACCACAGACTGATAATGAAGAAGACCTTATAAATTAGGTCCTAAAATTTTTATTGTGGCAGCACAGGGCTTACTAAACTCTGTAACGTTCTAAAAATTATGTCTATCGTAAAAGAAAGAAGTCAATACTGTTCCTAGCCGCAGTGTAAGCGATGCGTTGTCAAGGTGTTTTGGACCTGGTTTCGTGCTAACCGTGTTAAACGATATAATCTTAGTGTTACATGCAAACGTAAGTCTGATATCTAGTTACTAAAGTATGTATGAGTTAAAATATCACTAAGCTAAATACAGTTACTTACTCCGGTATGTACAGTTGAAGTACTATCTATTGCAGTCGCTCTTCCCTTGTACGCGATTTAATCAGAGCTACTATTGAGCGTCTTTGACAATTTAATACTACTACGCCTTCAGATTCAATTCAAGTTTTCAGTAACAAGGACGTCTTACATTCTTAATAAGTATTTTGTTTACGTTGTGAAATTATTCATCATCAGCCTGTGATAGTCCACTGCTGGACATAGGCCTACCCTAAATACACCCATATCCATTGGGGGGTTTGTACCATATCCTACCACGCTGGTCCAATGCTGGTTGGTGGGTGAAAATATTGTTTATAGTAAATTAACAACTTATGTACTTGTACGAATTTGATATATTTTATCTGGCAAGAAGTGTTTTTTTTAAACATGGAGATGAAATCTCTACATAATTTAAAAACACACCATGTTTTTCTTTGTGTTTTTGAGCGAGTAATATTTTTTTTATTAAAAGTATTTTAATGTATCTTCAGTAAATGTAAGAGATCTATTTCATATTTACATTGATTTTCGACTGCCTCGGTAGCCTAGTGGTATTGGCGTTTGCTTTAGAAACCGGAGGTCGTGGGTTCGAATCCTGCGGGGACTCAACAAATTTTCGTTGTTGTTTCCTAGTTGCTTAGGACAGTTTGGGCCGAACACCCAATTGTCTGAAAAGTAAGATGATCCATGCTTCCACCCACCAACCCGCATTGGACCAGCGTGGTGGGATACGGTCCAAAACCCCCCTAATGGATAGGGTTGTATTAGCGGAGGCCTATGTCCAGCAGTGGACTATCAAAGGCTGATAATGATGATGATGATGATGATTGATTTTCATGCATTGGCGCTATTTCAATTGCTATCTTTTTTATTTAAGATGTTTGCAATAAGGATAAACAATTGCTTTGTACAGGACATCTACTGACTTTTCAAAAATATTTTAAGAATTAATTTTCAAACATACGTTCCGGGCGTATCATCGTATTTCCACCGAAAGATAGATGCATTTGGATCACGGGTTAACCCCGAATAAATATGTGAACCCATTCAGTTGAAATCGTTGATGGTACAACATATATAAAAGTACAGCAGGTTAAGTGAAAATTGGCCAGTTCATTATACCATTTGATCATTACGGGGTTTTACGAAAGTACAAATAAGATTTACCCACCTTTTCCTAAGGCAACCCAAAGACTATTTATTATTTTAAGTATGCTATCATTAACTATTTTTTAATTGATTGAAAATAAAACAATGTGTAACATAAATAATAGAAATCAGAGCAAATTTTTCTGACTTAAAAAAAATTGCCTCTTTATTTTATTACTAAAAAGATCATAGTTTAATAAACAAATAGATTAAGTAAATAGGGTAAAAAATTGCACTGCTGCATATATTGATGATAAGGATGATTAGTACCTGGTATCGCTTATTAGTCGAAGTCTTAGTGTAAAAATCTCCATTTGTATCCAGTTTTAGTTTTTACCAGCCTATAGTATCTTTAATTATTTATTATACGTTTTCTTGTGACCTGTTAACTTTGGGCAACAATAATAATGAAAACTTGAGCACTGATATCATATACCAGGATGTAAAGGCCAAAAGTCTCAAAAAGCGATTAATCCAATCGTATCTAATGCGTTGGATTTCCATCTGTACGGGATTTAATTAACGCTAGAGTTAAGCGTCTTTAAGAATTGAACCTAACTACGTCTGTAGACTTAACTCTAGTTGTCAGTTAGAAGGACGTCTTACCTGTCGAATAAATAATGTCGTTATCCTATCTCAACAAAATCATTGCCATAGTAACTGTTTAAGTAATGTATATAATCAAAAAATCCGCATATCCGCGCAATGTAAAATGTATGTTTTAAAAATCCTTTAGGAAAATTGATCTTATTTTTTTTAATTTACAATAAATCCGTGAAATTTTTTTTTTCGTAAAAAAACATATAATCTCATTGACATCGTTTTGGATCTAAACTTTCGTAATTATATTTATGACCACTTGGATCTCTCCGCCTTCCTTTTCTATTATTTTACAAGCGATATATATACTGGATATAAATTTACACAAACATTTTTATTACAATTTCTCGCAATTTATAATTTGTTTTGGTAAAACGTAGTTATAATTAAAATACTGGCTACTAATGGTTGTGTGTTGTTAATTAATAGATATAAGAACAAAAACACCACCAAAATTTCAAAATTTTTGTATTACGAACAATAGACTTCATCATTTATTACCTCTAATTATTACTTCTCTTCATAAGCAATTTAAAGTTTCTGGTCTTTGTTGAGGAAATATTTATTGCATATTCTTACGTTTTTATCTTGACTTGAATATAGTTTTAATTCCTTTCATAATTTTATTTTATTTTTCATGGCGTTCATTTTAAAATATTTAGACATAATGAACTGTTATATCAAATTACTAAAAAAAAAACATATCCTTTCATATAGATAGCTTTCATTACACAATAAGATGCATATTTTTAAATTTTGCTGAAATTTGGTACATACATAGAATTGTTTCTAAGAAACGACATGTATAGTCTATTAATTATTGTGATAAATGTGGTCAAAAGGTTAAAATAGGAGAGGAAAGTTTTTATGGAAGTCATCTCTGTTGAACAATGAACTACGAAATGTAGTGTCTAGATACTCGGGAAGCCATAAATGGTATTTTTGTACCTATTTTGTTGTTTTAAACTGTACGGGGATGAACTAGGGGTTGAAACAGGGATGTCGTCAATTTGGAACTTCGTCATCGTAATAAAATATGTATACATTTGAGTAAAAGGTTTAACTATATTGTATATGAGATGGACATATCAAAAAATTCATAGTTACTAATCTCGATCATACACGAAACTCGCAAGCGTAATTTTTTTGAATTTATAAACATTTTACTTGCAAAGTATTTTAATTGATCCAACTAAAATAAAACTTCAGGTTTTTTTCATATAGTTAGGTTTGCAGTTAACAAAATCGACGATAATAATCTTCAGTGTTCATCAGAATCCGTTAAAATTAATAAACCACGAGGACTTAGGCTTAAAGGAGAATTTAACGTTTTATACTCCATATAAATATGAAATATCATATAAAAGTACGCAAAAGCTTGAGCAAATAAGTTAAATTGCACTGAGTGCGATAACTTCAAAGCGGTCTAATGAGTTGTTTATTTAAATTTAAACCGAGAAGTTCTCAGACTTAAAGTAATTTGAAACGTGGTTTTTGTGATCATATAAATATCTTCTAGACAAAAAAATAGTAAAATAGTTGTGTAGGTTTTTTATCAAATAAAGCGAAAAGACTAGCCTGATAGTAAGCTATTCACCTTAATGACAGTGTAAGACGCCATGTTATGTTCCTTATGGTTCACCTAGTAATTTAATAACAGGAACATTTTTTGTCAGAAATACGCATAATACCACTAGGCTGTACTTTGGCTATAGGTCCGGTAAAAACATTTACAACTTTGTGCATAAAGGTGTGTTGCGCGTATGTGCATAAACACACAAACTACTTCTTCTACTTCCTAAGACATTGTGATGCACATAACATAGATACAAGGAACAAACATAATCTAATTCTTCCAGCAACTAGACTGCGAAGAATAAGTAAGTCTTTATGGGACAATGTATACGTTTTACAACAAAATCCCAGTAAACGTTCAGAATTTAACTATTAATAAATTTAAAAGGTAGTCAAGGAACGTTTATGTGTTAAAGGTTATTACGATATTAATGAATTTTTAAATGATAACACAGCCTGGTAATGGAATGCTCGCTCCAGTTCCTGTTTCAAAATTGCATAATATGTAATGTCAATTATCAAAATGTTTGTTATTTTTAAAGATGACATAAAAAATAGCCCTCTGAGTTTCTTTCCTTGGTTCTTCTCAGGTCTTGGCGTCCTTTTCCGAACCGGTGGTAGTGTGTTTGACAATCAATAAGCAAGTGTAAACTTCTATATTGAATAAAGATATTTGAATTTGAATTTGAATTTGAATTTGAATTTAATTTACTTTTCGTTCTGCAAGAGTAAAGTAATTAAAAAATATACCGAAGTCTTCTTCTCTTATAAGCATCTAAGAGGGATTTTTTGAATTGAATAACAAACATTGGTACAATCTGTACGTATACTGTGCTAAAACTAAGTTAGTTTACATTTGGGAAACTAAAACTGCAGACACATTCGTATCGGATTTAGTTCTCTTGAATTAAATGCCCGAAACTAGGCAAAGCTTGTGTGTCGACTTTTAGAAGACTAAAAAATTGTATTATCTTTACGTTTGTTCAATTTTGGTTACTACACAATGTTAAAAAAATAATCATAAGAAATATATGTTTTAGCAGTTATTATTTTATTTATACATAATATGACTTAAATAAAATAAAACAAATATTCACCATATGCAAAGCAAACCCAAATATAAATCGCAGCATCGATCACTCAACACTGACATTAGGCGACGTTAACTCGCAAAGTCAGATATTTGATAACTGAAAATGTATTTTACAAACTTCAGTAAGGTACCCTCAAGTTTATGGAATAAATTTAAGGCGCTCGCTAAAATACTTTGTACAATTTATTTTATTACTCGGTTCCCACAGTGTAATCCGATGAAAAAAGGTTAAATACGAAAATCCGTAAATTTCTTTGCATTTAAGTCCTGTTATTGTTCTCCTAATTTAAAATCGATTATGACTAATTCTTCTTCGCTTGGAAGCTAATTTATTGAGTACTTGCTTTGATTTTTATTGTATTGAATAAAGTTACTAGATAAGTGGGACGCTGGCTTGAGCAAGACTAAAGATGCCACGAGTATATTAATTTATATGTTATAATATTTTTCTTTCATCATCATCATCATCAGTCTCTGTAAGTCCACTGCTGGACATAGGCCTCCCCTAATACACCTCTATCCATTAGGGGGGTTTGGACCGTATCTCACCACGCTGGTCCAATGTGGGTGTTGGTGGGTGGACCGACTTTTTACATGCCCCTCCGACGCATGGATCATCTTACTTTTCAGACAATTGGGTGATCGGCCCAAATTGCCCTAGGCAACAAGGAAGCAACAATGAAAATTTTTGTTGAGTCCCCGCAGGATTCGAACCCACAACCTCCGGTTTCTAAAGCATACGCCCATACCACTAGGCTACGGAGGCAGACAAAAGTTCCTTTTCCTTTACTAAAAAAGTACCTGCAAATAAAAAAAATATATTTTTAATTTAGTTGTAAAAAAACTTATGATTATTCCGTTTAAATTTTACGTTCACAATGAAAGAATAATAATTAACCACTGAGCAGTCTCTGTGAATTATAATTAACAAAACAATAGCAGCAGCTTTTCTTCCCCTGGAAATCAAATTTTTTATTTGTTTTGCATTAAACAAAGGATTTTGTTTTTCTTCTAATCATTACCTTGTTGACCTAAATTTAGTTTCCTCAAACTAAATGACCGCCTAACTCGTGTAAGATAAATATTAAATACAATTTATATTTTTAGGAAAATTGGTTAGAAGTTTTAAGGTGATAATATAGGGCTGTATGGGACGTACCACGGTGGTACCGATAGTGAGTGGTACGCTGTAGTGTGATAACTCTACCGTATTCCGGTTTAAAGGACACTGTAACCAGCAATTTACGGGGTAAATAAGACGTGACGTCTTAAGTCTCACGGAAAGCAGCGCGTTTGTGATACAATATATGCCATGCGTGTGATATTGCCTAGTCCACGGCGGGGCGACTATTTTTCATCAGGTGGCCCGATTGCAAGTCTGCTCTCGAATGCAATAAAAAAATGATAAATTTCTAATTATTAGTACGCCTGCGAACAAGAAAGCTTTTTTGCCTTGCTCTTTACTTATTTACTATTATTAAGATAAGAAATAAAATTTTGGTAAACAAAATCTAACGTGAAACACAAATGACGCGAAACGGCAACGCTTCTTTATTCGTTGATCAGCTCCATGTTCAATCTCTACGTGATGTTGAACTAAAAAGAGGGCCCGGCGTTATGGTATTAAGAGATTTTGACATGACACTTTATTTATATAAATTTTATCATTATTTTTCTTAGTATGATTGAGGCAGAAATCATTATGTAATATTTGTAATATTTGCCTCCACCTTGTGAAGTGAATTGTTCTAAATTTTGACCTAGCTCAATTTACTTTTATATAATGTACGTTCGAGGTTGAATAAACAAAACCAATATTATTGATGCACGGAACTTTACCAGCGCTATTGAATGCTCTGCCAATTTAGTTTACATTCTACAGACATGTCTTTGTTACAGTTATATGAAACTGAAACAGTTTCATATATTATGTAAGAATATTTAATATCTAAATTATCATTATTTGGGCTGACAATTTACCAATGAAAAATATTAAATTTTTTTTTTGTATATCTCCATTTCTATCTAAAATACTTTATATGTTTTCAAACTAATCTTACGCTGTTAAGTTCTGTTATAAAAATAAAAACGATTGCTTATTAACGCATTAAAGTAATTAACGAAGCGATAAACATGTTTTATAATTTACTCATATTAGATACCTATGATTACCAGCGTCACATAAATAAAGAAAAACTGTACTAAATGATAAAACTCAATAAATCTTGAAATTGTTCACGTACACAAGCACAATTAGGCATCACATTATGCAATTTTTTAATGCTTCCATAATTTATTCTTAACCGCCGATGATCGATAATGCATGCGTTGGATGGGCATTCAAAAAGTCGTTCCGCGAACCAGCATTGGACCAGCGATATAGGACCAGATAGCAGTGGACCAACACAGGCTGATGATGACATTGACTATTTATTTTTGAAAACATCAAAAATAAAATTTAAAGCAAGATGGTAGATATCATGAAAAGCACGAATTATATGAAAGAGATTCTATAAAGTTCTATTTCATGTAATTCCTTTTGTCACCAAGTTGATAAAAATGTAATTTGCGGAAGAGTTTATCACCGTAAGAAAAGTTCCAACGTCACTGTAAATTATATTCACGAGTATTAACTGCCAAGAACAATTTGAACCGATCATAATTATTTTCTTTGTAATTATTTAATGGTGATGATTCTTTTAATTTATTGTTTCAAGAAAGCAATTTTTTACTATTATTAATGATATTATTTTAGATTTGTTAATAACTATAGTAAATACATGTACATGTCATGCATAAGTAATATATATAAGTGCATGTAGCATACAGCCAAGTTAAGAAATAGCTAAAAGCTTGAAAAAATAAAAAATATTCGTAGCTACGAAGAATCGATCTGCTACAAACATGTTTATTTATATGTACAGCAATGTGTTTAAATAAATTTAACTGTAATCTGACTCCAAAAATATTTGTCAATTATTGGTTTGTTATCAGATAACAAAATAATTTAAATATAAAAAACGTCAGTAGTCTGTTAAAAGTAAAATTCCGTTAAGTTGATATAAATTTTCAGATAAATTTGTATGAATTCAAACAAAATTATAAACTGCAAAGGACTTAAACCTTAAGGGATATTTATTGTTTCAAAAATATTTTAATAAGATATGCAATATAGCAGCTCTACGTACAACTTTAACGAATAATATAATTATACTGCACTGACTGCGCTCACTTCACAGCTACAGTGTCTGACTAATGAGTTGTTTATTTAAATTTAAACGGAGAAGTGTACCTACTCAAACTGATTTCGTGTATTAAACGCAAAAGCTTCTTGACAAAGCAAAGTATAAATAAATTAATTGTGTGGGGTTTTGTGCCGACAAGGCAAGTAAGACTGTTGGTAAGATATACGCCCTTACTAAAAAAATTGTAGTGTAAGATGCCGTAAGTTACCAATTAATTACACTACTTAGAATTTTTTTTCAAGCATGAATATAAAAGTTACTTTACGCTGTTGCTTTTTAATATCACCCGCGCAATAAGCAGAACATACTATTGTAAATGTTACTCTGTCTGTTTGTCCATCTTTACTGTTGAAATGGGGACGAAAGTCAATATGGAAATCCTAATTCTTAAAGTGTAATGATAAAAGCACCTAATTTTATCATAATATACAGTATATTTCAATACACATCCCGGACATTTCTCTTATTGCACGCGGACAGCGTCGCAGGTGACAGTTTGTATTAAACTAATTTAACACCAAAAAATTTTTTCTAAGCCCGTTGTTAAAAATTCAAAACTTTTCTAACAGGCATTGGAATTGAAAAGCTAACATTGCTACAAACTGTACGCGTACTGTTCTAAAACTAAGTCAGTTTACAGTTTTGAAACTAAAACTGCAGATACTTTCGTATCGAATTTGGTAAATGCCAAAACTGAGTAACTTTTATGTTTTGACTTTGATATAATTAATAAATTACATTACGTTTGGTATTCAATACATTGATAATCAAACAAATATTTATTGTAACATAAGATGTACTACTATTGCATAGGCAGTTTTAAGATTCGTTTCGTTATTGATGAGGGGCGTGCGATTCAAATATTGTTTAAAATGGTATAAAGTAGATGGAACCCTTTAAAAAGTATGGACGCTGACAAAATTCGTTTTCGGAATTATTACTCATTAAATCATTAACTGCCTCCGTAGCCTAGTGGTATGGGCGTGTGCTTTAGAAACCGGAGGTCGTGGGTTCGAATCCTGCGGGGACGCAACAAATTTTCATTGTTGTTTCCTAGTTGGTTAGGCAATTTGGCGATCACCCAATTGTCTGAAAAGTAAGATGATCCATGCGTCGGATGGGCATGTAAAAAGTCGTCCACCACCAACCCGCATTGGAACAGCGTGGTGGGATACGGTCCAAACCCCCTAATGGATAGGGGTGTATTAGGGGAGGCCTATGTCCAGCAGTGGACTAACAAAGGCTGATGATGTGTGATGTGTAAATCATTAAACCCGATAAAATCCATAAAATAAGTTATTTTAATTTTTTATTAATAATTTGTTCTAATAATCAGACCATATTATTTCAATTCATAACTAGTTGTGTTTTTGAATTTAATTTGATTCGTCTGCTTGGTATTATTTAAAATGTAGCTTTAGATACGCCCATTTACATGTACAATATTCTGAAGAAAGTCCCATCAAAATCGACTGACAAATAGACTCACCAAATATAAAATGTAACATCCATCACTTAAGGTAAACATTAAGCGACGCTAACTCTTACAGTCAGATATTTCATAATTTAAAATATATTTAACCTACCTTGTAGTAATTAGAATAAATTTAATGCGCCCGCCGAAATCATTTCATTCATCGCCGTGTAATTTATTTTATCACTCTATTCTCACTGTGTAATCTCATGAAAGAAGATTAAACTCGAAAGTTCGTAAATCTCTGTTATGATTATGCTACTTTAGAATCGCTTACGACTAATTCTTTTCCGTGCGGCAAATAATTTGTTTAATATTTGTTGGATTTATTTTTGTCGTAATAAGGCAACGAGATTAACAGGACGTTTACCTCATGGGACGTGATACCATACCCATAATGGAGCACTGTACTGTACGTACTGCTATATATAGTTCTAGTACATCATATGCCTTACGCTAGTCTTAGGCATGCTACACCTTATCCTATGCTTGGTCAGCAGAATCGCGAGCCTCTCGACACAGCATGTCTTCAGGCTCAGTTCGTCACTAGAATCCATAGCGATAACACTTGCCCAAAGTCCTATTGATTATATTATATATTATAATAATCATTTCAAAGTTATTGATTTAGTTTTTTAAAAAGTCTCAATCGAACTTTCGTACCACAATACGACTAATCCGCTCACCGCCTGAAACACGAAATGCTACATCTCGTTTATCTAGCAATGTAGCGAACTACGGTGTTTTTCAAACCAGATGTAAGTATTGTTTACACACAAATGATGTGCCGCATAAATAGATCTACTGAATAAATTAAAAAAGGAATTTAAGATGGTAGTGATATTGGTAAATACAAAAAAAATATAGTTCAAGTTTCCTAACTTCAGTTGTCACTCTCATTTACTGGTTTAATGGAACAAATGCATGAAATCCCACATGCGAGCTTTTGATCTAATTGAATTGACTTTTCTTACAGATATTAAAATTGTCCTACGTTTTTAAAATAATAACAATTAGTGATGAAAAACTGCCTCGTAGCCAGTGGTAGAACTGCCTCCGTAGCCCAGTGGTATAGGCGTGTGGCTTAGAAACCGGAGGTCGTGGTTCGAATCATGCGGGACTCAACTAATTTTCATTGTTGTTTCCTAGTTGTTAGGCAACTTTGGGCCGATCACCCAATTGTCTGAAAAGTAAGATGATCCATGCGTCGGATGGGCATGTAAAAGTCGATTCACCCACCAACCCGCATTGGACCAGCGTGGTGGATACGGTCCAAAACCCTCTTATGGATAGGGGTGATTAGGGAGGCCTATGTCCAGCAGTGGACTATCACAGGCTGATGATGATGATGATGATGAAAAATCAACAAATAATTACTTTTACTATTTTTAAACAATACAAATGCATCGAAACTTACAACAATAATAAATAATGATCAACAAAGTAATAAATTCTAAACACATCCGATCTTAAATATAGTTTATTTTTAAAATCAAATAATTCCATATTTTATTTATTAATACTAATAGAAACCAAGAAAACGGATGGAAAATAAGTCATAAGATAAAAGAGACAAACATTAGGTGAAGTATTCAAAGTTATATTAACTGCAATTTATTTCAAAGCTGAATGTATTTGAAAGACTTGAGAAAGTCTTTAACGCCCTTAGAAAAGTTTTATGGCACCGTAAATTATTCCCGCTCTATATAAAAGCAAAAAAATGCATTATAGCATAAGCATTTTGGTTATTTCGTAGCCTTGTATGTGAGCGCTCATTCACAATGTTGTTTACTGGAAAGCTCTACGTGCAAACTCCGCTGCTAAAGTGAAATAAACAGTACATTGAAGCATCTTCCCACATATACATTTCGTCCTAAAACAAGCAAAGTTTGCAATTTGGCAACTAGACGAATAATAACATTCTAGTACATATAATTCCTTACCTTTCTACATGAAAATCTAGAAATACGTTCACTCACATATCCATCTATCTATGCGTATATTGTTTTTTACAATATGGATATATAAAGTTTAAAATTTTATTTAAACGATGCATCATAAAATAACCACTGCATCTTCGAATCACATACGTAATATCTTCAATACTTTTAAAGATAAATATTTTTTTAACTTAATCTGTATTCCATAGATGTATATAGTGTATAGATAAATTTCTTTTCGTTAGTCTCGTAAAAGAGCAAAAATGGCTGAACCGATTTAGCTAATTTTGGTCTTGAATTATTTGTGGAAATCCATAGAAGTACTAAAAGGTAAATGAATATAAAATTTCTCTGGATTAAAAAAAATATTTTTAACTACTACTACTACTGTTTCTCAACAAGTTGAAAATATTCTTGATTTCATCTAACTACAAAAGGTAGATTTACATTTTCAGTAGTTAATTATTTAACAGATTATTGTTATGTACATTGTTAAATCTTATAAACTTTTGTATAGATCTTTTATTTATCGATTAGGGTAGTTCGAAATCTGCCGAGTTTGTCTCTTTTAATTAAAATGTTTCTAATTAAAACTTTTGATTAAACTTGTACGATTTAAAAGCTTATAAAATAGGACATTTTTTTTATATTTTCGAAAATAGTTCTAGTACAATTTCGGACTGACGCCAAATTAAATTGAATATTCATTTAACTCTCACAATTTTCATCAAATGTGTTGCACTTAAGGGCAAAGGCAAAAGGCATAAGGTAATGCTTATTAGTAGCTATATATTCAAAATTAAATAAACAAAAAGCGGATAAAATGGATTTTTAAAAAAATTACTGAAGCCGTTGCGGGATTGAGTAATTCAACTCACTATATGATGTAAGATTCGTGTATTTTTTTTACTTTAGCTAATTATTATAATACTTATGGCAATTACTTCAACTGTTTTTATTATACAAATAGTTCTATAAGTATCAGTGTCAGCTGTATGCTGTATACAATGCTATTTAAACCCTTACACTGGAGTCTATTGTTTCTTTCAAGCTTTCCAATAGAAAAAGGCACCGCGTCATGTTTGTTTTGAGATTTCTATCTACGAGAACCTACTTACAACCATTGCAGAAAAATTAAGACAACTTTTCCATTCAAGAATTATCAAGACTCTAATTAATCCCGAAATAAATATGTCATAGGTTGCTGTGAAGTTTTCAATTATATGAATAATTATTTACGTAATAAACGTGATCTACGTTACTTAGTATTAAATTTAACAGATGAAGAGTAATAATATGGAAAGAAGAATCACACCCTTCATGGAAATAATTAAGAGGACTCAGCGATCGAAGAAAGTACATTTCAAAACTGAAAATGTATTTTACGAACATTTATACATGTTTCCTTAAGTTAATCAAAAAATTTCTCGCGTGCACTAAAATCCTTTGAACAATTTATTTAACCACTTTGGTTCTTAATTGAAAAAAAGTCTTGAACTTGACTTGCTGGAATTGTAAACTTCTATCCTTTTTATCTTACATCTATTATTATATATTTTATCATACTATTTTATTCGATTGCCAGATTTCAGTCCTGTGAAAATAAATTTGTGCTGCATTACATTATTGATTATACGCAATCTAGGTTAATACTAGCTTAATGCTAATCTATAATTATTTAGACTAATTTTGCTTAAGGTTTAAATACGCCTTTTTGGGAGTTTTAATTATTTATTTACAATGAGTTAGTGAGACTATCTACTAACTAGTTAAAGGTTAAAACGTGTAAATAAACCGAACAAAAGAAATAAAAAATATTAAGTCACGAAATTCTAAAAGTTTATTAATTTCGCACAATGATAAACTAGGATTTTTCGAGTATTGAAATAACAAAAGTATTCAATAAAAAATACATATTCTTTTTTATCTTTATATTTATTTCATTGCAACAAATAAAAACTCATATTTTTTATCAGAATTCATTTGCTATTTTAAATTTTTTTGACTTAATTATGTTTGCCAAACAAATATTTTTAAAAAAGATTGTGAAGTGTTGGTCTTTGAAATATTATTTGAATAAACTTGGTTTATTTCTCTTTTCTGTTCCTTCTTTTCTACGATCACAATAAAAGAATAATAATTAGCCGCTGAACAGTCTTCTTTGTGAGTTGTAATTAACAAAACACTGGCACCAGCTTTTGTTCTCTTGAAAATCAAATTTATAATTTGCTCTGCAGTAAACAGAAAGTTTTGTTTTTCTTCTAACCATTAACTTGTTGACCTAAACGCAGTATTGTTAATTATGACCTATTATAGACCTGGTTTATCCATGTTTATGACGTTTTTGATTAATGTCAAAAATAATTATTATCTTTATACGAAGTAAATAGCGAATGTCTAATAAATAATACGCATTTACAGCAATAGATCCACTTGAATGTGTGAACGTAAGTGTTCTTTTACTAGCTTACCATTACAAGAGACAAATAATATAATGATGTCTCTGCGATTACAGAAATAAAGAATGGAATTTTCGTCATCATCATCAACAGCCTGTGATAGTCCACTGCTGGACATAGGCCTCCCCTAAAACAACCCTGTCCATTAGGGGGTTTGGACCGTATCCCACCACTCTGGTCCAATGCGGGTTGGTGAGTGGGCCGTCTTTTTACATGCCCATCCGACGCATGGATCATCTTACTTTTCAGACAATTGGGTGATCAGCCCAAATTGCCCTAACCAACTAGGAAACAACAATGAAAATTTGTTGAGTCCCCACAGGATTATTATTATTAGAACCCACGACCTCTGGTTTTTAACGCACACACCCATACCACTAGGCTACGGAGGCAGCAGGTTGGAATTTTAACGAGTTTTATTGAAACTGGATTATGCGTATCGTTTATTCAGAAATGACATACTCAAAGCAGCAAATTAAAAAAAATGCCTTTAGGAATATAAACGTCTTTAAAATAAATAATACATATAATGTTTAAAAAAATATTATCGTACAGGAAAATGTAAAGTTATTTATTACAAATTTCGACCTAACTCAATCTACTTTAAAATAATGTACGTTCAATGTTGACTGAACAAAACCAATATTATTGATGCATGGAACTTTACCAGCGCTATTGAATGCTCTGCCAATTTAGTTTACGTTCTATAAACTTGCCTTTGATACAGTTATTGGAAACTGTACCAGTTTCTTATATAACGAAAGAATACATCATATCTAAATTATATTATTTGAGCTTACTAGAATCGTATAATTTTTAAATGTAAGTTCATATATAAATGTTAAAACACATTTCATTAGAAAAAAATATTTAGTTTCTAAATAAAAGAGAAGTTATGTCTATCCAAAACACTTTAAATCTTTACTTAATATTACAATCTGGTGTAAAAAACTTTATCGATTGTTTGTTAGCACATAAAAGTGCATAACCGTGCAAGATAAAGGTAAGTGTGCAACACAATTTTGTCAGAGTGGAATGTGTTACGTATTCCACACTAACTCCTGTGACCGTAATCAGCGTCATTAAAAATAAAAAATAAAGTTTGGAGATAGATACGTACATTGACTAAATAACAATATTATAACTTTTCACTTGTTTATTCGAAAATTGATTGATTTGCCTTTTCGGGTAACAAATGGTTTAATAATATTATTCCTCAAATAACTATTAATTATATTAGATCAACATAATATATTCTTTTGATTAAAATAAAATTAATATAGTTGTAAACCTCTAAGTCATGATTATATATAAAGGAAAGATATATTGTGAAAGGCGTAAATAATAAAGTTCGAAAATGTTCTATTTCAAGTAATTCCTCATGACATCAAGTTTATATGGATAATTTGCGGGGGAGTTTATCACTAAAAGAAAATTTGTAACGATACTGTAAGTTATATTCACTTTCTGCCAAGACCAATTTTAAATAATCGCAGTAGCTTTAGTCCACCAACTTTTTTAGTTGTTTAACATGACGTTAACTAACTTGTGTCTTGATTTCGAATAAATAAAATTTTGTTTAACTATCGTAGGTGTGCTTAATTTATTTTGTAACTAAATAAAAAGCTATTATGCTTGGAGTAACGATTTTGTGTTGTTATTGTTTCTTAGTTGGTTAGAGCCGATCAAAGTAACACTGGTCAGGTAAGCAGTAACACAGTATTTTAGCAGAGGAGAGGGTGTTCTAAGACTTAATCAATTATTTCCTTATCCTGCTTCGGGTAGATAAATGAGCGTAAAACTCTAGTTATGTCGTTTGCGGTTCCAAGATGGAGATCAATTATCAAGTGGCCTCCAGAAGCACAGGCGATTTCTCCTCTGGACATGAGATCAGCAGAAGATCCAACTAGAAACTTTATAATTAGATCAAGGCAAATCCTTGTGTGCTTGGTAATGTCAAATTAAACGTCGATGTAAAGACATACACAGATGGCCTTACGAGATGGGCGTCAAATTTTTAAGAACTACGATCTCCGCAGACAGGACTCTTTACAAAATGAATTTGTTTGCTCAGCTCATATTTCAGTGATTAAGTAATGCTTGGACAGTTCAATACCTTCTTAATAATTGATTAAGGCTGTAAAGCAAAACGGGACGTTTATCTATCAACATAGTAAGTGTTAATACATAAAAGGACTTTGACGGATTTTATCACGTTTAATTTACATTTTTAAAATCCCGATGTTTCCAACATGGAAAATATTCGGCCGTAGTCACAGGGTAGAATAAAATGGGATTGCCAGATCTTAATTGTAATACAATCTTTAGTCTTACTCCAACCTATGCGAAATGTAACTTATTTTATTTTTTCAGCCGACGGTGGTATTATGCTTAGGTTTTAATTTCAATTTATTAACTATGCGTTACCAAGCAGCCAGGCCCAACCATCTTCTCTATTGAAATTTGGATGTTTTTTTCTAATCTTAATAGGTTCACATATCGTCCTTGGTGGAAATCGGTGTTCTTTTGCGAGGATTCAAGGTTGGTCAAATCTGATGTAATAGTTTAGGTAATTAAAAGTGTGTTCACGCATTGCTGACTTTTTGGGTCTTTTATCTCTTATGACACCTCTGCTAAGAGTAGAACAGCAAGTATTTCCTTAACTGCGGCTGCTTTCACTCGGTTACTGTGACGCTAACCTGGCGCAGCAAGCTTGCTGTCTTGCAGTACTTGCGTAATCTGTTGTAACTCAGCCAGCAAATGTTCATTACCACGGATCCTTCTGTCACAGCGCTCTCTGAAACAAAGATTTGTTCACGGTAGATAACTGAGATGGATAAAGGTGTGAATTACCTTTTAAACACCTGTTCATAAGAAACGAAACGTACAACGCTACAAATCCATTTCCGCTTTAAAACATGGAATGTTACGTCTTGTTTACCCTTATTTTGCTGGCTGTAGTGCCCTTTAAATCAGGAGAAGGTAATTTCTTAATTTACTATTTTACAGCAGAAATAAACATCGCGTCAGTACTCTCCCTGAACGTCTTTTGTAAAAAGCAGTTCTACTACCAATAATGTGTAAAATATTTTAACTGTGTGTAAACTTTATTTTTACGAAAATTTAAGTATGTATGTTTGAAATATTATTTTAAAATTGTTAGAAAGATTCTCATGTTAGAAAAATATCTATAATAATATACTTGATCAAAATTATAGGTAATATTATGTACCACTATAAATAAGAAAAGCTCTGAATTATAATTAAATGTCTCGGTTTTCTGAATATCAAACTGGTTTAATAAGACCATATAACAAGTCCTTAATAGTCGTGGAAACCGCCGAGAAAATGAGCTTTCATTAACAGTTAGTCACACACAGAGCTATTTATACGCAGCATTTTGGTTCAAGCGGTAAAAAATATTTTCACCTCTTACAATTAAAAATACACAAGAATTCCTTTCATTACATTGGAAATATATACAGATGTTAATAAAATATTTAATAAATTAAATACCTGAACGAAATCAGTTATTCAATCAGTTTATATATAGTAATGGGTTTACTATCAATTCCTGCAGATTTTTTCTGAAAAGAACACTTATTAAATTTTTCTTTGAAACCTTCACAAAATCTTAGTCTTAATAATTAGTATACACACTTGTCTTTCAGGTTTTTAATGTGAATATGGTCTTCAATGTACATTATAAATTATCTAGCAAGTAAAGCTTATTAAAAATTTATTGCATTTTATTCTTACTTGTATATCTTCTATATATATATTAATATACTATATATTAATTTAGTTAAAATAAAAAGTTATTAATACGCTATATATTAATAACTTCTCCTAGTTTTTTTTAATTATAAAGGTACAATTTTATTAATTAGTAATTAATTAATTAATATTATAAGTCACTAGCACCAGGAATGTTTCCAACAAAGGTAACTAGTTTCTAAAAAACATTCCAAATAATATGTATATTTAGAACTCATTTAATTAAACAAACTAGGTAGTTAAACCTATCTTCTTCGTTCTAAGCATTACTAGCACAAACCCAAGAGGAATAAGCGTATTTGGAAATTCAAGACAATGACATTCGCTAACTTATGTCGTCTTCCGTCAGCAATATTGCTGAGTCTTCTCGCATACGTAATACGGTAACTCAGACAATGTTATTAACGCGCATTAATAGCCATTTAAAAATGTTTGGAAATTAAATTTATTCAATTTCTAAAACATGTATCCAACTCATGATAAAGTTAGGACATTGAAGGTAGGTTTAGCTACATAAGGGACTGAGTCTGGGTCGCGCAGGCTCAACATTTTCATTGCCTAGTTGTACATGCGTCCTTGAGAAGATGATCTCGTCGATGGGCTGTCGTCACCACAACGAGGACGGTGGTCGTCAACTAATATGTTATTGGACTTGTCAGCATGACTATCACGCTGATGATGATATCATGGGCATTCTTGGCGCCAGTTACCATTTCCTGCCAGTAACGTGTAAAATATTTATTTCGATCAAGGACGTAGCAGCTTATAAGTAACAACAAAAAGTCTCACGTAGGCACCGCATTGGTGATTGATACTCGTGGTATTGTCGATGTCAATGGACCTCGGTGACCATTTTCCATCTGGGGACCCAACTGCCCGTCAGCCTTCGTAATAATAAAAAAGTATTATTATAATTTCGGATACAAAAATATGTACCGTAAAATAAAAAATTTAAGACATCCCAAAACATTAAAACTTATATCACTATACACCCTATTTGCAAACTTTTTTATAAGCCCTATAATATATTTAATATTATTTTTTTATTTATTAGCAAGCACGAAATCGAAAAAAACAAGACATTATTTTCCTTTAACAAAAAGTAAAAGTTAAGGTTTAAAATAGAATCACATGATTATAAATTCTATTGATTACGTTACTTAAGTAACGGTTCGTACTTTATAAACTCTTGGGTGTTAGCCCATAAATCCCTTGGTAGCTGAGTGGTATGAAAAATTTATTGCAATTTTAAGTACCGACCAAGTTTTAACGTCTTTCGCATAAAGTTTTTAATGTTCTTTTTTTTTAAACAAAAAGCTTTATAGGATAAATCCTTTTTTGAACTAAAGTAAGCTTTACTCAAACATATTCAAATGTATAGGCATGAAAGTTGTCATTTATATAAAATTTTAATATTTAGCTTGTCTATCAATTCCTCAGTCTTGTACTATTTTTCTTAGTGTAGCAAAGCGAGAGACAAAAAGATATCTTGTGGTTTTTTTTCTGTAAAAAACAACCAAATGCCTACAAAATACGAAATTAAGCCTAATAACAATATATCAATTATGATCGGATATATATAAATATACGATTCGGTTGTTAAAACCGTCTTTAGCAATCGTTGCGAGATATCAGTCCCCTAAAATTTACTTCATCGTCGTTAGTGGGTGGACTGACTTTTCACACGCCTATCCAACGCATGTATCATCTAACTTTTCAGACAGTTGGGTGATCAGGCCAAATTGTCCTAAATATCTAGGAAAAACAATGAAAACTTGTTGAGTCTGCGCAGGATTCGTACCTACGACCTCCTGTTTCTAAAGTACAAGCCCTAACTACCACATAATGGAGGCAATAGTAAGACCGTGTGCTTTAAAGGCACAAATAACTTATTTTTCATTATTTCAAAAAACTTTCATATGGTAATGTCTTTTAATTTGAAAGATTATATTTCCGCACCTTGACTAACTTCTATTTTAAAATTGTTAAATGATTATTGTGTACCACTTAATAACAAAAGTTTAAAATTATAATATACGTCTACATATAATAAACGAGCTTTTTTCCACTTTTGTTTCTGAGTTATGACTCTCTTTTTTTATTTTTACTAGTTTATTATGATAGTAGTAGTTTTATTTAACTATTTGTTATCATAAAATTATAAAGCATTTATAATCAGTAAGTTTTTATAACTTTTATGAATAAGTATTACCTATTAAGTCTGTAAATTAAGGAATATATATATAACTGATACGCCAATATAACCCTTTTTTTCTTTTATAATATTAAGTGACAATTGTTTACATTTAATATCCGGTTAAAGTAAGGTGATGTAAAAGACACGATGAAACAACTTTAAACTACATAGTTGAGATATTTAAAAGCACAAAAGTGGCAGAAATCATAACAGGCGTACAAATAGAGGGCAGACAAAAGTAAAACAATGCTAGGAGAACAATCATCCTTTTTGTTCATTCTTAACAAAATAAGGTAAAGGTAGTCTGTTTGAAGGCTACTTAATTATTTGCTAAAAAATCTGATACAAAACTTATAAGAATAAAACTAAAATTATGCTGCAAAATACATTATAATTGATATGCAAATAGTACTTTAACGCCAAAACTTTTTGAACATTTGCTATAATGGGTTTATTTTAATAGAGTTATTAATAGTGCATCCGTTACTCTTAGAATTTTTAATTTTTTTTAACTAATATTTACTTCCCAAAAAGATCTGTAGCATCAAATAAAAAAAAACTGGATTTCATGACATAATATTTAATTTATAGACCTTTGCTTTAATTTAACTTATAATAAACAATCAGAACTACTTTGCTACTGTTCCATGCAAATATAGCCAATCATATTGCTATATTATACAATATTAAGAATTACATTTCGTGGACTGTAAGTACACAGGAGTTCAATAAAGTTTAATTTAATGCAATTCCTCTAGCTATCAAGTTAATATGGGTAATCTGTGAGAGAGCTTATCATCTGAAGAAAAGTTTCAACATCGTCGTAAATCACAGTCACTCAGTAGCAGAACCAATTTAAACTAATTGCATGAACTTAACTCTTACATATTTAATCTTGTTATTATATCTGGAAGCCCTAAACCACATTTTGATGCTCTGCATGCATCTTTCTTCCTTGTAAAAATAAATATAAAATACATTTACTACATTGTTCACATTTATTTAAGTTGTATGAAAATTAATACATTTTTTCTCAACGATTTATCTACACTAAAATTATAAAAAGGAGAAATTATATTTTTTTTTTGTTGTGATCATCGATAACTACTTACCCGTAATGAAATATTCTTTCACTAGTAGAAAGTTATAATATTATTCGTTAAGTTACATAAGCTACATTTTTACCACAGGAAAATTCAAACCTTACCCTTCAAAAAGTCGAATCATAATACGTTTATCGCCGTCGACTGGACCCTTGAATTTGATTAGCCTATGTTTATTGAACCTAACGTGTATATATTTTTTAATTTAAAAGTACAATATCCATTTAGATGCAGTTACTTAAAATCCACTAATTTACGGATTTCCCGCGTTACTTAAATATATTTATTCCCGACGTTTCGGATTCTTTCCAGCATCCATGATCACGGGCAGACAAAGTTGGTATATGTCTGTATCTCAATCATTGAGGATCTGATATGTATAATAATCGCGTAAATAAAAGAAATAATTAAATATAAAAAAAAAAAAAAATACATAACTTTCAAAAGTCAGTTCAACTACAAATTGTATTTACTAGGCATAATTCTCATAACTTTTTGGAATGTTCTGTATACATTTTTTTAAGTTATAAAATAAAATGTGTTTATAGTTCGGATCATCAACTGAAGTATTTGGATAGCTTAATAGTGTGGGCGATTTTGTTTGTATTAATGTAAAATAATAAAACGGAATCAATAATACACACGGATGGAGCCGATAGGTTTGCCTAAGTACAAGCGTTAAGTGTCAAACATCGACTCTGTAACACAATATGGCGGCGCTTGCCACTCCTTCCGTTGTTAACCTCTCCAAAAACAATTATAACTTTTAATAACGCTCACTTCGTGACATTTTCTAAGTAACCGTTTTAAAAAGGCTTGTGGAGCTTCTAGCTTTCGTCTATAGTGAAATATTTCTTTATCTAACATTCAAATTATATTTTTCCTACATAGCTTTTGTTTGTCGAAAGTAACACTTAAATAGTTTCTCTGTTACACTCTCAATGAAACACGTAAAAATCGTAGTAAAATCTATCTGCAGTGCGCTGAATAATTCCATAGTGTTTAATCAACACAAGGAATAAGCGTATTTGGAAATTCAAGACAACGACATTCGCAAACTTATCTCGTCTTCTCGTTAGCGGTATTGCCGAGCCTCTTGCATACTTAATCAACTAACGCTAGCTTTCTCTCTTCACTTACTATATTTGATTAAGGAGGATTGACAACGCCATCTGTATTTATGCTTGTGATTCTAATTAACATAATATTTACGCATGTATAAAATAATAAAACATATAATAATAAAATAAAATCCTTACTAAAAGTTTTCCACAATTTCCTTTTAATTCTATATAGTATTTTTATGTGCGTAAATATAAAATGTTTTTTCCATTTATTTTTCTATCTCAATATTTAAAGAGTAAAGTAAAAATTAAATCAGCTGTAGGCTGTAAAGTATTACTTGTAAAGTCGACTGGAATAAGTAGCCTGAAATTGTACTTGGCCCTTTCTTACAATCAAAACTACTCTACTATTTTCTCAATCCGCATATTGAAATTGTTATTCATATTGAAAAGGGTACCCAATCAAATCATAACTTATCTTTAATTATATTGTTTCTTTATTATATAAAGAAAAAAAAATGTATTTTTGTGTGTATGTTTGTTATGAAATACGCTAGAACGTAAAACTATAAAATATTATAAAGCTAAAACTATATTTCCGATTAAAATACTTTGGGTCTTATAATCGGAAACATACTTTAAGACAGTACACAAAGAAACCTTTTGTTGCATCTTAAACTTCTACCTATTTTTAGGTAACTAGAGAGTACTTTTTTTTTCATATTTGTCAGTTTTTAACATTTAGGTACGTTAAAATTATATTTTAATATGATAAATAATTAAAAAAACATCTTTAACATAATCGGTTAAGTTATTTGAAATATTGCTGTAGGATCAAACCACCCTTTATCTACTGGTGTTGAGCTTTGAACCAAGATAGATCAAAAATGAATGGAAACATCCCAACTAGGCTCATATATGATGCTTAAGGTATAACAAACCGGACGTCGTAGGTTCGTATCCTGCAGAGAATTCACGGGCGTATGTTTTGACGCAAAAATGAAATCCTATTGGTTATTTATTACGTAGTACTGCGTTGTCTCAAAATCGGAAGTGATCACCGATTGGAATGAGGCACCCTGAATATGGGTTTTCAGCGAGAGCAAGCTGCCTGATGAAATCTACTCTCCGATCTGACTTCCGGCAAATCGTTAAGAGCTCGGAAAAGTTCCAACTGGAATTAAAAAACCGAGGCACTGGAGCCGTAGTGAACAGCAAACGGGACGTGGGTAAAAGGTTTCGCGGGAGTAAGCGTACTGAAGAAAATCCAAGCTCTCCGAAACTGTTGTTCTTATAGAGGTACATCGTCAACATAAGGAGACCTTCGCTGCTCAAATGCGCTTACCGAAGAGATTAAGCAAAAGAAGAGGAGAAGAACAAGAAGAAGCCATTCATCGAAGCTCAGGAACAGCTCTGGCTCAACGCTTTCTTCTAATCCTAAGCTCTTATTTAAGATTTAATTTTTTTATGGCAAATTGTATGCGTTTAAACCGCTAACGTCAGTTAGGCAATTTAAGGGATGGTAGGATAGAATGGTCAAAATTAAATATCTCTTCATTAACTAAAACTGATAAATAAAATTCTTCCATCGGTGACGATTTTATAACCAAAAAAAAAATCTATGTCAAACGGGTTTCGGAATTTTACTATTAATTAAAAGTTATAATTAAGATGACCCAAAAGTTATTCAAAAACTGTAACTGTACAAATGTGTAGAAGATCGGTGGATGGTGGTGGCACAGGATCTTTCCTTTTGGCCACTTAAAGACGATTCCAACTGTATCCGAAATGAGATATCCATAAAAATGCGTTGATGGTTAACATATTTTTTTTAAATTAAATGACAACTAAAACTTACATTAAGTCAAAAAACCTTTCCTCATTTATATAAACCAAATAAATAAAAAATGGTTACCATTAATAAAAACAACTAATCTCCTTTCTCGTCTTTTTTCAATGAATATAAGAAAAAAGTTAAATTAACGATGTGTTCAGTGGTAATTAACTTCTTACAAAACATATTTCAGCAAAGTTTGAAGACCGAGTTTCTGAACATGACACGGAACAAATGGGTTTGCTGAAACGCAATTGTGTTGCAAAATGTTTAATTATTACCAAATTTCATTGACATCCACAAAGTATCTCAATATCTAAACTTATTTCCCTTTGATATTATTGTTTCGTTTATTTAAACCTAAAATAATGTATCAGCTACTAGAAACTCGCACCGGCTTTGCACGGGGACAATGCTGATATTTGTAGTATATTCGAAAATATTCACTTAAAAAAAATGCTGTCGATAGCCATATTAATCTATTAAACGGAAGATATTTGTAAGGTACTCAATTGGATTCTCGTAAGAATTAGCAATATACTATGTATTGCAAATCACTTCGTAAATAATCCATTTTTCATATTAAAGAATAAAAATAGTTAGTGTGGGTTATCCCTTAAGTGATAGACATATGTTATCCTGGACTTTTTTGTTCAACTTTTTAAGGTGCACAGTTTTATCAAGTTTCTCTTTTTCTCTACATCTTTTAAGATTATTTATTAAAAATAATTCTTAAAATCCATGGCGTAATTTAAAAGATGTAAGCATACATGCCTCCGTAGCCTAGTGGTATAGGCGTGTGCCTTAGAAACTGGAGGTCGTGGGTTCGAATCCTGCGGGACTCAAAAATTTTCATTGTTGTTTCTAGTTGGTTAGGGCAATTTGGGCCGATCACCCAATTTTCTGAAAAGTAAGATGATCCATGCGTCGGATGGACATGTAAAAAGTCGGTCCACCCACCAACCCGCATTGGACCAGCGTGGTGGGATACGGTCCAAAATCCCCTAATGGATAGAGGTATATTAGGGGAGGCTTATGTCCAGCAGTGGACTATCACAGGCTGATGATGATGAAGCATTAATTATGGACGGGCAAACAGCGAAATCAACTCTGTTTAATATTTTGTATAGATGATACTATAAATTACTTTTTCAATAATAAATTGTTACTTGTGCTAAAAATAAGTAAATTTGATCAATGAAATAAATATTTTTTTTATAATTGAAGACTTCGATTAAACCTTTATATATTTGTATACCCTAGTAGAAATTATACAAAATTTACGCCATCCAATTTTACAAACTTATGACATCCAGAATCACATTTTGTAGACATTTAGAAGAAAAGGGGTTCAATAAAGTTTCATTCGATGCAATTCCTCTCGACATCAAGTTAATGTGGGTAATTTGCGAAAGAGTTTATCACCTAAAGAAAAGCTCGAACGGTGCCGTAAATTACACTCACTCACTGCCAGAGCCAATTTGAACTAATCGCATAAATCCCTTCCATGTGAGGTTATGATTAAATGTGAAAAATTGGAAATCTCATTTAATACGCTATTTTAATCGATAAAGTAAATTTGTTTTAAGACGAATGTATAACATTAAAATTGTTTATTATAAATTTAAAAGAAAACAATTAAGTACATTATCTTCAAGACTTGGCAACTAATGAATTAACAAAATCTTTTTCTATATTTCGGACACTCCCATTTTTATTTTTAAATATATTCTTCTCTAATCCTGTCTCACTTTAGCTTATCCCGATTTCGGTTTATATCGCTTGTAGTGTTTCAAACATTACGTATAGAATTAATTTTTAGTAAGCTATTTGTTGAATAAATTTTAATTGTTATCTTATTCCGTTGTTTCCTAGATGCCTAGCCATGAGTATATCTAACGAGAGGCATAAGTGCTTATTAAACAGGTTATCCCTTACTTACACAAAATTGGTAATTCAAGACAACGATTATTACATTCGCAAACTTATCTCGTCTTCTCGTTAGTGGTATTGCCGAGCCTCTTGAATATTTAAACGAGTAACTGAGCCCTTTCTTCACTTACTAGATTTGATTAAAGTGGATTGTTAATACCATGATTATTACTTCTTGACAACAAAACCAAATCATTATATATTTTTTTAATACTTAATAATTTACTTATTATAAAAGTAGATTTTATTTTAATTACTTCTGTATTTTATGCGCGTGAAATCGTTAAATTTCATTCAGTCACGTTTATACGGAATAATATAATAGCAGAACAAGTAATAATAATTTATTAACAGCTATAAAGTAAAAGTCCTAAATAATTTAAAGTTTTATGATTTTGACTAAATTTCCATTCAATCTATCCCCATACTAGGACGAATTTAATATAGGTCAATACTTAATTCTTTTATTTTGCGCGAATACTACAAATTCGAGGATTCGATTGCTTTTCTTTACAATATGATTTTGTGTGATCACATTTTGAATCGAACATCAGTTTTCATCGACCAAAATCTCGCTTAAGAACATCCGTTACTACCAAGGATGAGCCGTGAGGCAAATGAGATTAGAAAACATTAGTTCAAAAATTTCAGTACAAAGGATAGGTTGCGTTTTCGCACCTGATTTGGACCCTATAATTAATACATTACAGTAGAACAATAGCCACCACTGTCGGTTATAGTAATCCAACAAGATAATTAAACAAAGGTTGAAGTAAAGACTAAAATTATAAAATTACAAGTGCAATCAAGACCTGGCATTCCTGCTTTATCAATGCCCCAAGGCCATCCCGTGACTACGGCCGCTATAAAGTCTTTGGAACCTTGAGACTAAAATATAAACAAACGCTATTAAATCCGCTTAAAGTCATTTTATTCAATAATAATATCGATCTGTCAAGATTGATTGTTGCCTTACTATAAATGGTTAAATAATAACCTCTGAATCAACCTATTTGTATTATGTCTCATCTTCAACTTAATTATATGGCGTAGAGCTGTGACGACCCCACCACCCACTTGACGGCGGATATGCCTTACAGTGGAAGTAAGACAGATCCGCATTTCAATTACTCAATAGCGAATCCGCCTGCTCAACGTGGCAATTATGAGCAACTCTTTTTAATGGACGCCAACCAGATCGGCCTTCTTGGTGATCCTTAAAAAAGACCTATGCCCAACAGTGGCCTGCTAGAGGCTGTTTATGATTAGGAAAGTAATTAAAAATTTAAATATTAAATTGTTAAGTATAGTAAAAAATATGCTATGAATGTAACAAATCGTGAATTAAAAAGAAAACTTTAAAAAATACATAAGCAGTAATTTACTTCAACGCAGAATAAATATATTTTTTTATAGAGATGGTAAATACCTTAAATTAGAAAAGGTCTTTAGTACGCAAAGAAAAGTTTTATTACATCGTAAATGTTTCTCTGCCTTACATTATGGCCAGAAATTGCTTTTGGTTGCTTAATCGTAATGTTTAAACTTAAATCTAAGAATTGATACATAAATGAGGCCTTTATTATTAAAGTAAACGAGAAAAATATATTTTAACATTTATTTGTTTATTCTATTTGGTTATTTCCAGTTTTATAATAAGCAATATGAACCTAATCGGGAAATAAAAATAATTTTAAATCGTAACAAAATTTATTACCACTAAATAAATTTGCATGGCAGTCCTAGTAAGTTTAAATAAAAATTGGACTATTTGTTCTTTAGCAACGCCATGAAAAAGCAATACTGGCATGTAATTGGTATAATTATACAAGGATTTTTGGCAGGCACTATAACGGAAGAACAAGTTAAATTATCTTTTTATCTATGTACTCAAAAAGAATTGTAATTAATATCACTTTTGCTAAAAAGCCATCGTATCGCCAACTAGTCAAAATTTTCAACATTCGTTAAAATTAGTTTGGGTGACTTTGTTTCCTATATATATAAACCAATGTATCCATAACAAGGTGATTCATAAGTTAGATGGGCTTGTAAAAAGTAAGGAAAAAAATCGAGAACGACTTATTGTTATAAATAATACAAAGCACTTTATGTAATCTATGACTTGTGGTGCCATGCTATTAATAAACAGATTTTATTCTCCCATCTTACGATCTCTTTCCTCTAAATCTTGTTCACTGAAGCTGAACGTGAATATGTTTAGGAAAAAATGAAATCTTACTACAAATTTATTACGTAGTTTCCGTTGCTTCACTTCGTCAAATATCAAGGTTGATTTTAGTTTATTTAATAAAATACAACTTTTCTTGTTAAAATTGTTCTGTATTATGGAAACAATAGTATTATATATAGTTACAACAGCTTATTTAATCTCTACAATGTAATTATTAACTTAATTTGAATAAAAGTAACTTTTAGTCATATTTCCACTTAATTTATTTAGTACAAATTGCTTGCAATACATACTAATATCCTTAAAAGCGCCTTAATATCCTTGAATTAGGATTGAGTTTGTTTTTTTTTTATCAAGACGTGTTTAAACTTCGTTTAGAAATTGTGCTTTCACTGTCTATTTAATTTTAATTACGACTTAAGAGTTACAAGACTGAATTTCTGATCACGATTTGCACCTTTGTGCCACTGTTAGTTGTTATAAAATGTTTTTGTCTCTTTCTATTTATTTTTGTTACTTAAATCTTATATGTGCACAGGCGATATTGTAATTTAAAGGATGAAGGAACTGCTTTCTGATACTCAGCCCACGCTTCGCACGTCAGAAAGGTTTTATTATTTAAAACGTAAGTGTCATATGTATAGCATTACAATGTCTGAATTCTTATGCATTACAATTCTTTGCTATAGTTGTTTATATTTATACAGTGATTAAGAGTTTCTAGGTCCTTGTACAATTGTATGATGCAGTTAATGAAGTAGTTTCAATGTATTTCGCATTTAAAAAAAAAAACCTGATAAAAAATAATAGTGAACATTGAAAGAAAATATTTAGCCTGTAGACTTTGATTTTTCTTTCGTTTATTGCAATATTCTTGTATATTATACAACTTTTACGTAATTGAAATATACTCCAATAATATTTTGAAGTCAGTACAGACTTGCAGAAGCAAGGAGTTCAAGCAAGTCTCATTAGATGAAATTTTCTCAGCTATCAAAGTAATATGAGTAATTTGTGAGAGAGTTTATCAACAAAAGAAAAGTTTCAACGACGCCGTAAATTACACTCACTTACTGCCAGAAAAAAAAATGAGCCAATCGCACAAATCCCTTTCTTATGTGTTATTGTTACGAAATGTGAATCTCGTTTCAACTTATTTTAGAATAAAATCAGAACAAATTTATAAAATGAGTTAATATTACTTCAAGATTTTCTTTGAAAATATATTTAACTATGTAACTTTGGTTAACATAACAATAATACGGATCTGATTTTAAACTTTATTTACATATTTCGATTCAATAATTTAAAAAACCTGAAGAAAATTAGGCTGTTTCAGATTTACTTCACTTTCCAAGTCTTCTTTGGCTAGGGTACATTTTATGAATACTTCAACTGATTATCGTTTCGTCATCCATTTACTTTTCGGCAACGGCGTGTAGTAGAGTCGAGGGGAAAAAGCAGAGTCTCTCTGCTCTTTTTGACTACTGGACTACCGACAACCGGACAACAGATGTAAAAGGGTCACAGAAGGGCTTCACATAAACGCTATGAGCAAGAGCAAGGAGTCTTGTTTTACGGAGACTCGCACATTTTGGTGCTCGTAGCCTCTGTGTTAAATATCACGGAATTCTGCTAGCTGATTATCGAAGTCTAGAGCAAGAACTTATGACTTACAATGTTCCCGGTGCATTGAACTTTGTGCCGGGAAATAGGCCTCGGTGGCTATTTGCTTTCAACTAATTCAGGATGAAACGACATGATGACTTTAGTCGATGTAAGAGCAATGATGTATTCGCATTTTATCTTCACCTTAAAAAGTGTGGAGAGCAATCAATTGCTTAAACTATACTAGTCTTGGCTAATTGCTTAAATAAAGCGGTTACAATACAAATAAAATTTTAAAAAGCTGGTTTAAACTGAACTTTTACTATATAGTACACTTAATTTAAATTTTCTCTAGGTCTTACATGGCACGGATGGACTCTTATATAGCGAGTTACGCTACTTAGGAAATAAGATTTTACGAACGAAATTTCAATGAAAGGTTAGCCTTTCAAGCAAGTATGAACACTAATCTCTTTAAAATAGTTTAATGATAAGAAATTAATATACAGCAATTACGATACCAGGAAGTCTGATTATTCAGGCGATCAAAAACTTGAAAAAGTAATTATTATCATACGATATAGATTTACCCTCGTTTAGATTTAGCAGCTGACGAGTAAATTAAATTTATGAGCAAAGAAATTATTATTTCCTTGTAAACAATTTTAAGATTACTTTCAGGAGCCATAAAGTTTATAACCTTTCTGAATGCTTAGTAGTCTTTTTGACCCACTTCTCAGAAGAAGTAGGTACTCCTCAGGGGTTAGGAGCTTATAGTTTTTTTTTTAATATAATATGTTACCTCGTCCCTCCGTTCCTGGAGCTCAGATTTAGATAATTTTTTTAAAGTAGGTAGTAGCTGTCATGTAGTCTCACTTCTTATTAATTCTATGTTACGTGGTTTAATAGATATAAGTAATTTAAAAAGTTATGACATTAAAAAACACTGCCTCGTGCGTTTAAATTGTAAACGCTGGTATAACCTTAAGAAATATATTTAACCTATGTTCTACATAATTGTACTTCTTATATTGGTCTGCAATAAAATCATGATCTACAAAAATATAAAATCCGAGTTCATACATCTATGTATTAGGAATAATCCACAATAGGCAACTAAATGTTGACATTTTTAAAATTGCACATTCAAAGTTTATTTACGGTAAGTTTAAATAAAAGATATGCTAAATGCATTAATTTCCATAAAAATACCTACCTCCCGTTTACAGAAGAATACCTTATCGTCATAATAATAAATCGGCCTAAATAAGCTGTACAAGAACCATGAACTTCATGCTTTTTAAACAGGTACGGGTAGGTAGCAAATCGCATTGAGCTATAAATGAGATACATTACATTCAATTAAACAAGTAATTTCAATAGTATGATCTATCTGCAGTGCGCTGAATATTCCCACTGTGTTTAATCAACACATTGAATATACGTATTTGGAAATTCAAGACAACGACATTCGCAAACTTATGTCGCCTTCTCGTTAGCTGTATTGCCGAGCCTCTTGAATATTTAATCAAGTAACTGAGCCCTTTCTTCACTTATTAGATTTGATTATAGTGGATTGACAATAACATCATTAGAAATTCTTGTGAACCAAATATAATTATTACTTACACATGGCCTAAAGTTCTAAGTATATTTTGATTCATTAAACGATTTTATTTCTCTTCTCATATTTGTCAAAGCCAAAGTTTCAACATAGAAGCACTACACTTCCTTATTGGTTGTCAACTAAATAACCGCCGGTTCAGTAATGGAAGCCTCTGACCTGAAAAGAAGCGGCGTAAGAAAGTCATAATTCATGTTACGAAATACTTATAGAAAATCTATGAATACCTACATATTATGCCACATATGCCTAGAATATGTTTTCGAGCGTTTTTATGTCATATCCGTGCCGCAGAATCGTTACGCAACGAGTAAAATTTCTTTCAATTGTACAATAACGCAAAATATAAAAACTATTTACATGCGGGCACTGAAAGGTCCCAACAATACAGCTCTCATTATACGATAACCCAAAAAATGTTTCAATATAATAAAGTTAGGATTCATCCTCGTCACATTTCTTTCATAAACAAAAGCAGAATTTTACCAAGTTTATTAATAATATATTATAACACTAATATAGAATATTTTATAAATATGATCTTTTAAAATTACAAAAATAGATGCAAAATTTTTACATCATATAAAATGCAACTAAACGTAAAATTTTAAATATGCTAGGGATCAAATATACAACGCTTTAATAACGTAATAAATTGAGACCACATTAAAATAACAAAATTGGGTCAAAAAAATAGATCAATTTTATATATAATATAAGATAATACATACCTACATAAAATTATTAATATTGCTTATTAAATGAAGCAAAAAAAATAAACAACATGGAAGTGCCTCAAAGCTGGCATACAGAAGTCGTTAAAAAAATTAAGTTAATGTCAAGGTCTCGTTGGCCAAACGGATACGATCGAACGCCTACATATTACTATAATTAGTGTTTAAAGAATGATAATTTAAATAACTTTAAACACGTATAGAGTATGTATATGCCAATGTAAGAACTCCTTTATTATAAACTATTAAAAATTGTAACAGACAAAAAACCTTAAAGTTTTATTTAAACTTTAAGAAAAACACAGCGACTTAATGAATTTGTCTGTTTGTTGCCAACGAAATTATACATTTTAATTATGCTTGAATTATTGCTATACTGTAGCCAAATAATACGTGCAATTAATTTTATTTACCCGTTTCTTACTGAAAGTAACATCTTACGTCTAGCGTTTTTATGTATTTATTGTCACCGACGTGTTATTAAACTCTCCTTTTATTAGAAAAATAGTAAGAGGTTTACTTAACATCGCAAATTTAATTAAGATAGATAATTTTATTAAAATATTGAATCTAAAATAATTATAAGGACGAAAAGAAATGATTTGACCAAAAAAGAGTCGACTAAAAACAAACCATACCCAGTAACATCGAAATTACTCAATATCCTATATTCTTCGAACGCTACGATTTTGAGATTTCTTTTACTTTCGTCGCTTGCCCAAGAAGCATGTAAAAGTGCTACTTGGGATAGTCCAAAATTATCAGAAAGAGAAAAAAAATAAAAAATTACAAAATGTTATATCAAAAATCTGATTTTTAAGTTTTGATGTGGAGATCGGCGGGTTATACACCTAAATAAAGTAAAAGAAGGACTTATATAGCGACAGGCTAAACGCTACACTTTAATAGAAAAAGAAAAACTAAGACAATTGAAAAATGGTCAGTCAACATAATAAAAACTGCTGTTTGCCTAATGGCCAAGAAAGAACAGCAGGCGTAAGTAACTTTGTTACTCGTAATTATTTCTTTAATTTTATCATCATCGTCATCAGCCTGCGTCATTTCACTGTTGGATATAGGCCTCCCCTAACGCACATCACCGCTCCCTATCTTCGGCTATTCTCATCCAGCCCTATTCTTTAATTTACTTGAACATACATTATACATTTTAAATATATTTGAAATAAATTAATATTTATTCCTGTATTTTTGATATTGCGTGGTAACAATATATTATTAAATACCGATAAGATACAGATAACATCAACAGGCTGCGATAGTCCACTGCTGGACAAAGGCCTCCACTAAAATATCCCTATTCATTAGGGGTTTTGGACCGTTTCCCACCAAGCTGGTCCAAACCGGGTTGGGTGGACCGATTTTTACATGCCCATATACAGGTAAATCGCATCATAATCTCCCCGTCATAATGACATACAAAATATGACATTTTACGTATAAAATAAATTTTGTAAAATGTACTAAAAAAAGTAAAGAAGACTAGTCCCGCTATGTTTCTTACGGTGTACTTTGAAAACTGAGCCATACGTTAAAAGTAGAATAAAAATATTTGGAGCACTTTTAATTAATTAAAGGCTTTCAAATTGAAATTGAACTATTATGTACAATCTTGAGCTTAGTCAAACACAAAGCTCATAATGCTTGGTAAGGCATGGTTGCGGATCAACCTAAGTAGCGTACTTTGAGAGAGGTCTACGTCTAGCAGAGCATTGCAGCGGGCTAATTAAGATAAATTGAAAATGTAAACCGTTCATCTAAGACTGATCCTCAAATAATAATTTACTTTTCGACTAAGTTACAAATACCCAAGCTGAATAATTAATGCAAATGAAAAACAAAAAACGAAACAAAATAGTCTTATTTCTGGGTACCAAGGCACTCAACGTATGTATATATAATCTGTTATGAAAGGTAAGTAAAGTGACAGACTATTTACAAAGACCTCTACTAAAAGGGCTTTCACGGGAATAAAAGCATGGACTTTGTTATATTATTGAAGCATTTACTTACCGATAAATGCCTTAAATATACGTTAGTTCTTCTTACGAAGTTTTTACTCTTTATTCGGTGTCATGAAATTATTATTTTTAGTATATTCGTCCAACTGACTAACTAAAAAACTTTAAGAAGACATCACATTTAAGATTATTTAAGTTGATTAATACAGATCACAAACGCATATTTTCTCAGTGTATTTGATGATTTATTGTCATCCGTTTGTGAAAACACACAGAAAAACTTCACAAAAACCTTTTTCTATCAACGCCAATTCAAACTTGTTTTCTGTTATTTTCTGCGGCCAGAAGTTTTCAGACATAATATTTACTGATGATTGAGTGAAAGTTACTTGTACGTTTGTCTTACTTGTCAATCGAACTGTCCAACTGAAACAAGATAATCCTTACTTTGATCCGCTTATCTGCGAGCGTCAAGTCGACCGAAATAATTTATCACCAAACTTTTGCAATAGACAGACGGCCGGTCAACCTAAAGTATCGATTACATTAAACTTATTTTATACGTTATATCCGACTAAATAATAACATAACGGTTTACGCAAAATTTTCTCTTTAATTGATTTTATTTCTCATAAACCGTTATATGGGTTGGCATGTATTTAAACTGTAATAGTTTTATCTGCAAGTTAATAACAAGCTAACAATACTGTATTTTATAGCGCTATATTGCGTACTATAGTTTTAATGCATGCTCTCCCTACAAGTTCATGGATAACAATAAGTTAACGGAGATACTCAATAGTATACCTTAAATAAATTCATACGAGTTATTTTATGTTTTATATGTAAAGCTTTATCAGAACCCCATAAGGTATCTTAATATAGCATAAAAATTAAAGATTCTCAAATTTCGTCAATAACAAACTTCATTAAGACTTTTGCCACAGATTTGCAAGTTTCCATCGGATTAAACAGCCACCAATACCTATATAAACGATAAAGATCAATTATCACTATTGGTTAAACTTTACGAAAACTTTCTTTGCGATTCGAGTAAAACGCTCGCCGCAGCCGGTCACATTTCTAAACCTATTTCAGGTGGAAGTTTTGTTGACAGATAAGAGCGAGCCAACTGGGTGGCGTAATTCTGCGGCTTTTCGCCCGACCCGGCCCCAGTTTGCCACTGATAAGCTTTGTTCCCTCCTTATCTACGCCGCTTAGCCGTTTCCACGCCGACCGAGCCCTAAAAATGTTACCGTTAAGAATAAAGTTGGCCATAATCCCGTTTCGCTCGTTTTTAAACTTGAATCGTATCTTTAGTTTGATGTGATAACTAAAGTTACCTTTACAATTGCTTTTGATACTAGAATTATCTTTATAGTTTAAGTGATGAAAAGTTGTTTGCTAGGAAATGCTGTTTAGTCAGTTAGTTCTTTATATTAATATTCATGAGATTTTGTATAAATATTCACGTAAATGTAGGCCTATCTACATCTTTGATGTGTATATTATTTCTTATATTATTGTAATGTTATAATATTATATTGATGATTATGGTTATATAAAAATCGTGAAAATACTACTGTCATAACTATATTGTGAAAGGTAAAATAGAGACGGTTACAAGATCGTAAATCAGTCAGTTAACTACAACGGATTCAATATAAAAACATAAAAAACTAACTACGAACTTTAAACATTGACAGCCACTTCAATACTTACAAAAAAACTTAGCTCATTAAGCTGATAGAGCATAGTAAACAATATGAATGTAACAAATGGAAACAACACCAAAGCAAGCAACCGCAAACTAGTTCTCGAGGTCGTACAAAACATAATCTTAAGCCAGACGTTTCCGACACCTCGTTTGGTTACATCGCGTGTTATTTTTAAAAATATGAAGCGTCAAATATTTCTGTGCCATTTGCAATTGTGCTGTTAATAATTATCGGCGACATCAGCTGCGCAAAGGATAAAGATAGCGGATTTTACGATTACGACTACAGTGACGCCAAACTGGTTAGGTCATCTGATGACAGTGTCAGCGAGGAAGACGATTACGCCGAAGTGAGACCAAATATCAATTGGAAGACGCACCTAAACTATTCCTTCAATTCATCAAGGACTACAATAGAAAATACAAAGACGAGGCAGATTACTATAAACATTATAATAACTTTGTCACCAATTTACAAGATATCATTAAATTGAACAAAGAAAATAAAGGCTCTGTATCCGATATTAATATGTTTGCGGACTTCGATGAATCTGAAATTGAAGATTACACCGGATAAAAGAATGTGACGCAGATAACAAGGTATATATAATAGTTTTTCTTCGTTTTGTATTTATATTTTTTTATTAGTTTAGTTATTCCATATTTTAATTATTCCAGCTAATCCATACACATTGACGTCAAAATGAATTTATTTTAACATAAACAGTAGATACGAATAATTTAAAATGAAAATCTATCCGCTGTAATTTTATATGAGATAACTAGCTTTCTTAAATTCGGCAAAGCTTCACTGATAAAAAATCATATTAAGAACGTTTAAATACGTGTCTATTTTTTTAGGTTGTATAAGGCGGACTTAATGCTAAGAATATTTTCTCTCAGTCAACATTATGGGTAGTTCAAAAGTATTATTTAAAAAATGACCCAAAATTCTCTTACTTCTTAAAGCTAAGTAAAATTTTGATACAATACAGATTTTACTCTTATTTGCTCCTATATATACATGCAGTCATGTTGTTCACTAAAAGACATACTACGCCCGGTTTTTATACCTTCTTATTGTAGTTCAGCTTGGTTAAAATTAGATTTTATGAAGAATATGTATAATATTTTGTGTTACGCGAATAATATAAAACATAAATGTTAAACAACTAAAGGATTTTATCGAATTTATTCACTTTATCCATAGTCATGAGCAATTAATAAAACCCTGGAAAGGTTTTGAAAGATTGGATATAATCTTAAATTATTAATAGCGATAAAATGCGCAAAACTGTTTTATTTATCAATTATCTATGAAAAGACTAAATCTATTTTATTTGGATATAATAGTTTTTTGATAATCATATAAAACACGGAAACATTGTAAAGACGAAAACAATAATTTAATAGTAATGTAAAGCGGTACAAATAACACAGCGTACCGAAATTGTTATGACTTTTAAAAACAAAACTGTAAATACTTAAGAAAAACAAGTATTTAAGAGAAGACTTATTAACTATTTTAATACTACTTATTTTTAAGCAGTCAAACAAGTTTAAATGCAATTAAATACACAGTTTCAAAAGAATCTTAAAAGGTAAAAACAATGAAATAATTATGAGTACTTCAATACATGTTCAAATTATGAAAACGAAGTGATTAACGAATACCTTTACTGCATTACTGTGTTCCAGTTTTACTTGTACTATAATCACAAAAGTTAGTAAGAACGTATGTTTGTTCCTCTTTTCCGGAAAAAATATTTATAGATTTGAGGTAATCTTTTTAATTATTAAGCTGTGTTAGTTAACATATTAGGATAATTTATAAATAAATACTGTTATTCTTTCAACAAATAACATAAAGTGTTACTTAGATTTTTAAGTTTATATTACTTATATTAGAAAAGGATCTGATATCTGCCAGTTGCTCCTGTTGGTATTTTTAAATTTTTATAATAGGTAATTTAAAAAGATGAATTATTTATTTTAAATAGACCTACTAAAAGTATGTTGTCTACAGTTGTGTTCGTAAGGCTATATTCTCCGGTGAAAGTTATAAAAACTTGATTATATCCTAGTTATTATAACAAACCAATCCTACCCAAGGATTGTAATTATAACTAAATTTTATTTAAATATACCTGTTTCACTTACTAATATTTTCACGGCAACAAAAGCATGAATATATGTTAAAAAATTAACGGCAAAAAGTTTTCTCCTCAGTTTTTATTCCGTGGTTTCGGCTCGCGGGAAATAAAGTAAACAAAGCCCTGAAAATATTAATTGTCCCGTAAAAGCAAGTATTTACTTAGGCTCGGGGTTTCGCCGAAAACAATATATCAGTGAGATCAACAATGACTATGACAACGGGACCGGTGGATAGTTTAAATTGAGTTTACATTGCACTCAAATACGTTAATCTCTTGAATACTTACTACAATCATCGTTAACTAAGGTCTACATAGAAATGAATTAATCAAGCAAAACAATGCTTATATATTCAAGTTCGTTTATGTTTTTGACGATAAGCATACGCAGCAGCACGATAGAGTCAGGCCACTGAGTATGTCACCGACACCCATAGAGTTACATATACCAGTGGTTATCGCCAGACGCGCTGCCTACGTGAGAAATGGAGTGTTATCTTGTTTACCACAGTAAATACGCTGGCTACGGTTTCCTTCATAAGCCGAACGCAGCAGTGTTTTCACTACTCTTCCGGCAGAAATAGTTGAATCTCTGTATTGTACACTAGAACAGGTCTCCTGTCAAACAGGGATTCTCACCGAAGGTATTTCTAACGATGAAAAACAGAAAATAAAACAATATTTACCTTTCCAAAATTGAAACTTTTATCGTAATAGAAAGAAAAATAAGTATCTGTAGCATAAATATTATAAAGTTAAGCGAATAAAGATTTTTTTTTAATTGAAACCAAAATATAGGTTTAATACACAAAAAACAGTTTGTTTGTTTCGAAAAATTGAAGTTTTTTTAGTAACTTACCAAACAGTAACTGCGTACAACGGTATTTTTATAGAACTGTTTTGAATCTCTCTTGTATTTTACATATGTAAACAAATTATAATGTCATGGGAATTGTTCGCCGAATGGTTTATTGAAAACGATACGTTAATATATTGTCGGACATTCTCACGTATACAAATTTGCATATTTACATTTATAATAGCATAAAGGGTTGTTTATATTCAATCTTAGCAAAGCAATATTAATCAGGAGCTGTACACGGATATATGCGGAATATGTTAATATTAATTAACGTATCCAATATTCAGGTAAACTTGTTACTTTTCATTATGATACATAGACTGGCATAACACGGAGATATCATGAATCGAAATAATTATTTGAAACCAATTCCAAATAATTGAAATTGATATTTATTAACGACAAAAGAGTAGTTGACATTCAGAAAATTAGCCCTAAAATATGGTGATTTCTAACTCAAAGTCTTCTTTTTCTTCCAATACTTTTTTAGAACCAGCCGTGAACGAAGATTTTGTATTTTATATGTGAAATGATTTTATTTTTGGCCTATTTTGGAAGAAATCGAAAGTATCTATTAACTGTTAGAATTATAGCGATGTACCAAACATATTTAAAAGAATGACACTTCTCAATCATTATTGTTACGATATTTAGTTATGAAAAGCTCTTTTAGCAAATACATATTTTAGGTAAAGTAAAACCTCAACCTACCTACCTTTACCTTTTTATTTCTTTTAAAATAAAACTGTTCTAAACTTAAATACTTCTAACGCCTTGTAAAAGCCAACGTTGTTATAAATTTTGTAGGCACAAATGTGTTTTAAAAACCCAATTAACCTGTCTTTCTTAATAGAACAATGGCTTTGAACTATATAGCAATAATTATCTGACATTTTGCATACGGACGATTACGACTAGGGAAAAGGTCCATACCCGAGGAGAGTAATGAATTAAATTAGGTCCCAACGATAACCTTTCTACGCAATCAAGGCCCTAAAATTTGGACCGTGTACAATTAACACTATAAGCGGCATTGAAATTTCACGAAGTTACAGACAATAAAATTTATAACGATAATTACGTTAGAATTTGTCTTAATGTAGATCTATCTTAATGTTTATCAATATGCATAATTGTAATTTTGGTCAATTAAGCAATAATTCACATAAGCGTCCATAATAATCAACTTCTATATGAATCTGGCAATAAAAAAACAATATGTAAGTATATAGTAATAGAAATCAAATAGGAGGGATATTGACAAATAGTGGGCACAAAAAAAGTAAAATACATTAAATAATAGTTACAAATATTTTTCAAATGAATTTATTAAAACATATTGTACTGTTTTTTTTTTCTTCTAATTTGTATCTTTATATAATAAAGCTAAGATTTCTAAAAAACTGAATGCGTATTTTACAACATCGTAAACTAATAATTTATAAAGTTTTAAATTCTATAACACTGACATAGACGTCATTCATAATTTTATAAATTCAAACTATAATAATTTATGAATACAATTCTATATCCGGTTCATCGACATTTAAATACTTATTAACATCTCAATAAAATGTATAAGGTTAAGCGTAAATAAAAAACAAGTTTGTCAAGTATCATTCTACTATAGACAAAAACATACTCTATGCTATTTTTAAGTCTCAAAAGTGTTTTGACTTTATCATAACATATTTAACCTTAACAAGGTCACAAAAACATTAATTGTCCTCGGATAATTACTGCCTTTTTGTCACCATCGAGTGTCCTTTTAAAACTTATTGACATTTTAAAATGTAAAACAATATTATATGAACATATTTCATTGTGTAAGTTTTTTTTTATATGAAACTGTTTTGTTGTCATTTCTAGCTACGAATTTGTTATCTATGACATGGGGTAAAACCTCGCTAATGTCAAGTGGTCCGAAACCGGAGAGTTATGTGCATAAAGCCTGCCCTGTGATTTATCTCGCTTGAGATTTAGGCGCATACATATGTATAGAGTTATACATTTAAGTTACGCCTTTGACCACTATCGAAAAGGCCAGACTTTCGTTACATTTCTCTGATTTATGTGAGACTTCTTGTTTTGTTTCAGAACGGTGGCCGACGGAGTTTGTGGACGCATGTGTTGTAAATTTTAGCTTTATAAAGGATAAATGTTTTTGCCATATACATGTGTTTTACTTAGATCATATTTTCTCTATGCTTTACTAATATTCTGAAATTAAAAGTAGTTTTAATAACCTTAATTAAAAGCTAGTCCTTATTGTGGACATTGCGTTTAATTTTATCTATTTTCTCAAGACAATACATCACTCAAGGAGGAATTATCACAACCTAAATATATTTTTGAGCAAAAAATACTTTTATGTTAAAAATGCTCGAGTAGCAAGTAAAATTTAAACAAATTACAATTCGATCCAGAACAGAAGTTTTTATCAAACGAACGTTCAGTTAACTAGTAACGGTGCGAAGTGATGGCTTTTCAGTAAATACAATTTCATGTATAACGTTTAAAAACTTGTACAACAATGTGACGTTGTTGCCCATTCCTCGATCGCTTTTGTGCTTGCAGTCGTAAATGAAGTTAGTTTGTGAATACAATGCCCACGAACAGCTTTAAACTCTCGAACGTGGCAGTTAACTAGTGCTATTACTGTTTTCATAATATAGTTCTGGCTCTGCGTACCGCAGGGGCCCGGTAACATTGTTAGTTGTGTCAACGTGGAGCGCTGGTCAACTAGTTGGTGCAGGAACACGGATGAAATTTACATGGAAATTATTCCGTATGATTTAAATTTGCGTAGAACAAGCCGTTGCATGATTTAGTTTTATTGTGACTAGTTTTTTTATATACTTAATATTCAGAACAAATTACTGGTCTGTTCTCGATTCAATAAAAAAAATGGTAATCAACAGGCAGGTTGAAGATAAGAGATGAAAATTACCTTTTTTTTTAGAATATTAATTATTGATATTAAAAAGTACTTTTCAAAATAGAAGCTTGCCTCAATCATATTTTCTAACAGTTTGGCAAGAATGTTTCAAGGTTAAAATCCCGCGCGAAACGACTGGCTTTTCTTTTATTTCTTAAATTAAATTTGATAACTTAAAATCGCTTATTATTTCAAACAAACGGTTATTTGTACAAAACATTTTATCTACTACTGTAATGAATTATTATTTAATCAACCTTTAATCTCATTAAAGTTGCATTACGAAAGCGTTTCATTTTAAAACAATGATAAATCGCAAACTCGAATGAATACGTACAGCATACATAACTTCCAACGTCTCTAATATAAACTTAAGTAGGATCCTTTAAAATCGTCTACAATAAGATCCTGAGACGCTGTGACGAAGATAATAAATAGCAACATACGTAAGAAGATTGTTGGCCCGTGAAGCCATTGCGTCTGTTCGAGCATTCGGGGCCCCTCTCAAAAGGGACGACCATGCGTGAATATTGACATGGCCCCTAAGATAATTGTACAGTAGCAAGTTCCCAGCGAATGCTTACTCGAAGAAAATCTCACGACAAAGGACTTTGTGATGTACGAGTATGTATGTGAGCTCGATGTTCGAAATTTTATGTGGATAATTCAATTTTGCATTAACGTTCACGTTATGTGTTTAACTTTAATGATAATAATTAACGTATATATGTCATTCAATATTAAAAAAAACTGTTAATTTTCGTTTAAGACCGGTTTTCATGGACGAATCGTCTTCAAAAATTTTGATTATTCTTGATAACAAAACAGTAGTTTTAGACAAAAGATGGTCTTCCATAAAGCTGTTTTTTCTCCAAGCCAGGTTCCTAAGTTATTATAGAGTGGGTCTTTTATCCACCTAGTTACCGGAATAATAGTTTTTATGTAAGGCAACTGGCATCTGACGTCCACAACAAAAGAGTTAACTGCGTTCGATGAATGGATTAGAAGGCAGTAAATTTGAAGGCGCTTCCGTTTTATAGCTACGGCCAAAGACGGTCTTGATAACAGGTACCTTTTACTTTTATGTGTACTACACGTATGGACAATTTTTTAAAAATGTGACTTATTTAAAATTATAATATTATATCACAAAATGTCTTGATTATCTTACCATTTCCTTAATAAATTTTATAGTTTTAACAGTCTGTAACTAAAATTATTTATAGTCACATATTTTTTATATGAAAAAATAAAACATTTGTCAGAAACGTACTTTTTTGCAGTTTGGCAACAAAATCTGATAAATAATCCTGATATATTTTTTAAATAAGACATACTAATACTAGACATACTTTTAAATATTTGGAAATAATATTAAACTGTGGTATAGCTATAAACCTCTATTTCTTAGGTGTCTTAGAGAAAATGAAGGGATGTAATATAATATTATCCAACTAATTTATTCGTAACTGCTGCATTTTAAATCGAGCACTTTGCACGTTTTTAGAATAAGTAAATATTTAAAAAGGTTCGATTGCTCGTTCAAAGAGCTACGAGCGAAAGGATGGAAACGGTGGAATATTTACATGGAATTATTAAAAAGTAGTGACCCGATCGTGTCTGAACTTTAGCGATGGATATTTGAAAAGCATTGTAAGCTCTTTTTACAAGAAAATGTTTTGTTTTTGCTGCAAGTTTTATACATGGTATATAATAACTTTCAATTCCATAGATGTTATGACTTACGTTTTTTATTGAATATTGAAAGAAATTATATAATAAGAATTCAATTTATTTTATAACTTTATAAAAGGTCTTCATACAAAACTCTTGGCAAAAAGTATAGCATTTTTTAAAAACCCTCGTTCAAAAACAAGATCAACGAACCAGACATTATTTAAGCCAGCTTAGACATTATTTCTTTTTACAGCCTGAAGCGACGCGATGAGTAGATCGTTGAACCTTGATAGTCAAGATACCCCTGCCCAATAGAAATTACGTTTAGACGTCATAAATCAGCTTTACTAAGATATCTTAATCGTCTCTGTGGTCTGGCGGAATTGGACCTCGCTTTATAAACCCGAGGTCGTGGGTTCGAATCCCGCGGGGAAACGACTTTGTGGTGTCGTTGTTTTCTGGTTGGTTAGGACCATTTGGGCCGATCACCTGATTGTCTGTAAAGTAAGATGCGTCGGATGGGCATATAAAAAGTCGGTCCACCCACCAACCCGCATTGGACCAGCGGTGGGGGACGTTCCAAAAACCCCCTAATTGAGAAGGTTAATACACACCTTCTCCATTAGGGGGGCCTATGGCCAGCGGTGGCCTAACACATATACAATGATGATAAGTAGATAGTTTACTTACATATGTGTACTTACACTAGCAAAGCAAAGTTCATCATTAGCCTTTTACAATCTACTGCTGGGTTTAATCTTTTCAATAAGCGACAAAACGGCCAATTTCCTGCTACTCGTCTAAGCCCTGAACCGGCTATTGCACGGAGATTAGTATACCAGCTGGTTGGGGGCTGACCAGTACTCTGGTTCATCATTACATCAACATCAAACATTGCCTTCACTCCAGCACTGATCCATCAGCCATCTTTTTTTCGGACTACATCACCGGCCCATTCCTAATTCCACGCGCTAATAACTCCTTCTACTGATCGTAACTTTACTTCTTTGCCAGATGATTTCATTACAATTGTTTTCTATCAAAGAAACTCCAAGCATAGTGCCGATGTAACTTATGGTTTTTAAAAACGTCAATGTACATCTGTTTTGGTGTCATAATGAAGTCAATCTCATTGTTAAAGAAACCATGAGAATACCTAATCTAGACTTTTTTCAATTGGTTAGGCCACTCATTAGAAAGGATCGGATTTGGACATCGTAAGAAGTCTCTTTTCTTTATGAAACTCAACTATTATCAGTATCCCCTCGGATTGTCCCATTCCAAAAATTGACTACTCTCATAATATGAATTATTGTCAACAATTGATTATTTATTTATTATTATTATTAACCTGAAATTATACAGTATAAATAAACATTGTCTTACAAAACCAATTTAATAGTTTGACTGTGGAGTTAGAAATAATCGACTTATATAAGACTAAATTAAATTATGTAATTATAAATATATATATAAAATAAGGTAAATTAAATTTAAATTCAATGGATATTTTAAAATGTTATTTCTAAACTTTTCAATTATAATTTTCCATTGTCATGGCTGCTGGCAAAGAGTTAAGTAGATTAGGTATTTAAGTTTAGTTCTGATACGAAGCCACTGTTAAGATCACGCAATTTAAACTTGTTTTATATAACTCTCTAAGAGTTTTTATCTGTATTCAAAATTGCAATGATGCCTTCTTTTTATCTTTGATATCTATTTGGAACATGTATTATCTTTATTTGCCTACATTCAAAACTTACGCAATTTTAAAATGGAACGAAATTAAACGATCATTTCTTGTAGGCGCTAGACTAGGGCGTTTATTTTTTTTTATTTTCTACGGAGGCAGTTGGCCTAAGTAGAGGATAATGATCACTGACGACTATAAACATCGGCAATACCATGGGTATCATCAAAGCGCTGCCGACCATGAAACAAAGGATTTTACGTTTTTAGGCAGTAGATACACTAGGTACGGTGCCTTTCGAACCGGAACACTAAGTGTATTCACACTTCTGCTTTACGACAGTAATAGGCGTACCACTGAGGTACGACCACAGACGGCCTTTTGTAAGAGGGGGACCGACTATTTCTTTATAATTTACATTATATTGCATTATTTTTGGAATAAAAAAGCTGTTTTACTATACCTCAATTTTTTGTAATAAATTACAGATCTAATTAAATCAAATTTGATATTGTCCCTTAAGAACATTCCAACATAATATGACGATAACCTTGATGATTAATTACATGGTAAGCATTCAAATGCCTAACAAACGTTGAAAATATTGCGTCACATTGTACCTAAGATTGGTTTTGTGCAATATAAAACTCTTACTAAACCAATTGGTTACATTTCAATCGTAATTGTCTTTAAATACAAGCGTATGGATTCACTATGGTCGCTCAACAACTGACGTCAGGCATCAGGCTAGTTAAAAGCATTCTTGAGGCTTGGGAAGCATTGCAGATCTTCTAGCATTTCTCGTGATCTCAAAGGCTTGATTCAGTACACCATGAGACTCTGGTCAGGAAATTACGTCACTTTGGTATAGAAATACGTACTCAACCTTCTGTCTTCGTACCTAAGCCATCAATTCAGAGGGTTGACGTGAATGGTAAAAGATCCCAGGGTCCGTAAATATGGCGGTCCCCAGGATCCATCTTGGCCTTTTCTCTCCTCATTTATATAAACGACTTACCATGTGTGATAAATAATAGCGAAGAGATAGTATTATTTGCAGAGTATACCTCATTGATTTTTAAAATTAAACGACATATGTTAATAAATGACGATGTAAATAATACTTTCTCTAGAGTAGCGAATTTCTTTAGTGTTAATAACTTGCTATTAAACCAAAGGAAAACAAAATATATCAGATTCATGACTCCTAATGTAAAGCATGGTAAATTTAAAGTGGTTATAGATGGGAAGGCGTTAGTTGTAGTTGAATCAACTGTATTTCTAGGAATAACTGTGGATGCAAAACTACAATGGAGCCCACATATTAATAGGCTAGCAAGTAAACTAAGCTCTGCAGCTTACGCAGTAAAAAGAATTAGATTATTAACTGATGTGGAGACAGCCCGTTTAGTGTATTTTAGCTATTTTCATAGTATTATGTCTTATGGCATTCTACTGTGGGGAATGTGGCGGATACTACTACGATCTTTGTCCTCCAAAAACGTGCAATACGTGCAGTACGGACTGCACGAATTGCCCTGGCCCCCAAAGAATCATTAAGAAAGTTGTTCACAGAAATAAAAATAATGACCGTTAGTTCTCAATACATATTTTAAAATTTAATGTATGTGAAAAAAATAGACATGATTTCCTAAGACATTGTGATACACATGACATAGATACAAGGAACAAACATAATTTAATTCTTCCAGCAACTAGACTGCGAAGAATAAGTAAGTCTTTTATGAGACAATTTCTACGTGTTAACAACAAAATCCCAGTAAACGTTCAGAATTTATCTATTAATAAATTTAAAAAGGTAGTCAAGGAACGTTTATGTGTTAAAGGCTATTACGATATTAATGAATTTTTAAATGATAACACAGCCTGATAATGGAATGCTCGCTCCAGGTCTTGTTTCAAAATTGCACAACATGTTATGCCTTCAAATTGTTTGTTATTTTTAAAAGATGACATAAAAATTAGCCCCCTGTGTTTCTATCGCCGGTTCTTCTCAGGTCCGAGGCGTCCTTTTCCGAACCGGTGGTAGTGTGTTTGACAATCAATAAGCAAGTGTAAAATTCTATATTGAATAAAGATATTTGAATTTGAAAAAAAAATGAATTTTCATACGTAATAAGTTTAACAAATTTTGCTGCTAAAATCGAACCTAAACCTCAACTCGGCTTACACAAACAAAACTCCCTTAATATTATGCTAAAATATTAACTGTAAATAAAAACATTTCAACAGCTGTGTAGCAAACAGTTTGTAAAATAAAGGTTAAGTACAAAATGTTATGGAGAAATTATAAAATTTGTATTTTTAAACTTACATTGATATTCAATTTAGCTGTTTTATAAATATTTTCTAAATTATGGTGTTTAAAATAACAAAATTTTAACAAAAAAAACGAGACTTCAAAACAAATAAAAATGCCGTAAAAAGTTAAAAAATTCATCCTTCCTCCCCCCCCCCCTTTCGATCCTCACATGATTTACGGACGGCCTTTAGCTGATGAAAGATTCCTTTGAGTATCGTTAATTTGCTCCTAATATTTGAAGAGTTCCGTCGCTTTTCATGGATCCCATTTTCAAAACCAACCAAACTCTTAACAAACTGCCATCGAATTGCAATCTTTCTAATAAATAAATAAATAAAATAGAATCGTCGAAATAGATTGACGTGATATTGAGCTATTAATTGTCCATTTCTTGAGCACATACTTAATGTAAATTTCAGACTCATTCAGTTTTTTCATGGATGCTACTGTCAGAACTTGACCAAATTGCTATGGGACCAAGCGGGAAGCATCAGCTTTTAAATAAATAAAACAACATCTAAATCGGTTCACCCAGGCGAAAGTTCTAGGTAACAAAATTTTTTTCACATGTCGTTTTAGTCCTAAAAGTTAAATTTTGCAAATATGTAATAAATTATTAACATAAAATTTTATATAATTATAATAAAAATAAATTTACTTCCAATTGTTAAAAAGGGAAACCTGAATGTGAGAGGCATTTAAGGAAATTTATTAGTCTTTACTACACAGTATTTTTCGAATAACATTCAAACGTTATCATTTTTTTCAGAATAATGAAGTTATTGTTATGAGGTAGGTGCTCATAACAATAACTTCATTATTCTGACTTGAGAAAAATTTTTGTACTGTTGCGTGTATCCGAATTGTTGTTGATATCATACGTCATACAGCGAAAATGACAGTTGGCTTTTAAAGCAGCTGTTGTACTGTTACTACTTAATACACTGTCGTTTCTAATTTTAAGTAACATTATAAATGAAACGTGGCAATTCACCTATTATGCATTATCAAACTTCATCCTAACTATATCATCAATTGTTTTGTGCCGTCTTCACGTACTTACAGCAAAGTAAAAGGTGATGATTTTAGGTAAGAAAATATTACTAACTGCACTGTTCTACCGCATACTAATATTTATTCGTGAACCCATTACGCTACGATGCAATAACGTTTAAATGATATAAATCAAATAAAGAAACTGTAAACCTTCACAAAGTAATAAATATCAGATGTAAACAGTAGTTTTAACATAGCATTTTGGATAATTCAAAATTTCAATTATAAAGAGTAAAAATGTGAAAAAAAGTTTTTTTTAACTTGAATTGAATAAATTATTTACTTTATTATAAAATGTATATTGCTTTAATATATTATTAAATTGCTCCATAATAAAAGTACACAGTATTACTAAATGTATTTCTATCTTTTCTAAACATACTAAAATATATTAACAATACTGTTTTTATTTTATTATACAACAAAATTTGATTTATAATATAGTATTTTTTACTAAACATGCAGAAAAATTTGGTTCATCTACAAATATATGGCATTTGCATAAATAAATCAAATGTTCAATTTTAAACAACAATTTTTGGATTTAAAACAGTCAGCATTGCATTTGCTTGCGAACTGTGTAAATAGAAATTTATTTGTTTGTATTATGAATAAATCTTATTTCATATGATCTAGGAATGGATGCTATTAAAATATTCATAAATTATTTAATCTGTACAGACAATAAGATTTTAGATTTTGTTTGACTAAATAGGTTATGTAAATATTGAGTATTCCATTATTATCAACTAACCCAGGTTAAAGAGATATACTCACAATACTGTGTGGAACTATTCATAATATATTCATTAAATATTTTGGTTAGGTTATTTTCTAAGTATTTTGGCATATCGTTTTTTTATTTGTAACAATGGATAATTGCACTTTCTGGGTTAAATAATTAAATAATTGGATTCATGAAATGAAGAGAACAATGCCTAAATGTTTAGTTAAAGTGAAAGAAGGTGACACCCATAATTAGAATTCTTGTCTTATAATGTAAGCATGCTTTTGTTTTTCTTGTGAATCGAAAAAATGAAACTCTTACTTTTTTTGATTTTCTCTTTTTCTCCCCCAACTTACCATTCTTGTTATGGTTTAAATCTTTTTCATTTAATAAAATTCTGGTTTTTATCGCGTTTATTTACAAATTCCCGACGTTTGAACCTTTCCAGCGGCTGGTCCGGGGTGACTGGGAATTCGAAACTTGTTTGCCAGTGATGAGCGGGGTTTAGATCTTAGTTTTTTTAATTATTTTAATCTTCTCCGCCTATGCAAAAAAATTTATCTTTACAGCCGAGTGGTATTATCTTGGTTTAAATTTTAATTTATTAATTAGGATCCCGGGTGGGAACCAAATCTTCTCTATTAAATTTGGATGTTTTTAATTCAACCTCACGGATCATCTTGGTAGGAATATTGTTCTTTGCGGGTTTGGTCGATCAAATCTGTTAATGGTTTGGGTGATTTGGTATGGCACCTGCCATTTTTTGGGTTTCTATGTTTGATGTCAAAATTTGCCTTCACCGGGTTCTTTTGCTCTTTGTTTGTCAAATAAAGAGGCCCGGGTCACAATCCTTGCCCTCCCGGGGTCTTTGAAGGAATATTGCATGACAGGTGGTAGGTTGTCCTTCAGCGGCTTGAAATAAGTTTTGATTGAAGCCCGCCTCAAAATGTAGCCAATCTTGTCAGTTCGCCTCTCTACAAGCGGTGTAGAACAGCAGTACTCGCTCCACTGTGGCTGCCTTCACTCGGTCACTGTGACGCTGCCGTGGCAGCGAGCTTGTTGTGTCGCAGTACTTGCTTAACATGTTGTAGCTCAGCGCCAGGTGTTCATCATCACAGATCCCTCGTGCTCTCTGAAACAAAGATTTGCCCACGGTAGCTAACTGGGATGGATGGTGGTGTGAATTGCCATTTAAATATTTATTTGTATGGGTTGGTTTCCTATACACAGTATGGCTCAAGGTGTTATCAGGATTGCGAATAACTAAAACATCAAGAAAAGCTAAAGAATTATTACTTTCTAACTCCATAGTAAACTGTATTTTTGAATTAATGGAGTTAAGGTGGTTTAAAATGCATTTATTTTATCATATGGTAAGATGGTAAATGTATCATCCACATAGCGCTTATAAAATCTTGGATGAATGGGAGCAGTGAGTAGGGCATTCTCCTCAAAGTCTTCCATAAAAATGTCAGCAACAATAGGAGACACCGGGCAACCCATCGCTACACCATCCATCTGCATGTAGAACTCATCTTTCCACAATAAATAGCCAGATGTTAGGCAATGTTTTAGTAAAAATGCATATTCTATTGAGATGTTATTTTCCTCTAACTTTCTTGTTACATTATTGATGCAATCTTCTATAGGTAATGATGTAAACAAAGATTGAACATCAAAACTAAACATAGTTTTATTGTCAGCAAGATGTAGATGTTTTACCTCACTAACAAAATCCTTTGTAAATGCACTTGTTTGTCCTCTTAGTGGTGAGAGGATTTTTACTAAATGTTGAGCCAATTTATAAGTAGGTGAGTCAATTTGGCTAACAATAGGGCGCAATGGAGCATTCAATTTGTGTATTTTAGGCAACCCATACAATTTTGGGGCTTGGGACATGAAGGTATTATCAATTTTACGTCAAGATTAAGTTTTCGAGTGCTTTTAATAAGATCGCTAGTTAATTTGAGCGTTTTAGTAGTAGGGTCAGTTTGACCTTCCTATAAAGTAGTTTCATCCGATAACAGTTGTTCTAATTTTGAATTATAATCTGACGTGTCCATGATCACCGTAGAATTACCTTTGTCTGCTCGGAGAATTGTTAGTTCTTTGTTGTTGCGTAAGTTGTTAAGTGCAATAAGTTCATCCTTAGGAAGATTAGGTTTCGGCACTTTGCTTCGACGCAACATTGACGAAATATCTTGTCGGATAGCCTCCAAATCTTCCTTTTGCAATTGATTTTTGAACAAAACAATCCTCCACACTACATACAATTTGCTCATACGGGATTTTTCGCGGTGCAATTGCGAAATTTAAACCTTTTGATAATACTTTCAACGTCGATTCATCCAGTGATTGTTGTGACAGATTACAAACCGCGCGTACGTCATTACTGCTGTCACTTTGGGAAAGTTGTTCCGTCTTGAACGTTGTAACGATTCTTTAGGCTTAGATTTGTTTAATAATTTTCGAATTTTATTATTTGTTTATTTTTGCATTTATTATAAGTAGTTACTTCGTTTATTTAAAGTATTAATGCAATTTTCAAAATCGAATGGCGTTAAAATTGATTTAATATCACTGGATGAATTTTCAATGTGGGTATTTATGACGCACAGATCGGATCGGTGTTGCTGGATTACCCTCCTCAACAATATAATACTTGCCTGGTTTAAGATCTGGCGCTACCACGAATGTCCTTTAGGTGATATCCGGACACACGTGGGACGAGCTCGTTGTCCCTGCATTTCTTCATGAAATTTAGAGATGTTACATGTCTTAGGCGCTTAGTCATCAGACCTTCCAACCGGTGAATTTTGTTTGTGCGGTTTCCAGTCCGTACTGGATAACATAATTATTTCTATTGCTTGCGAATATTATGACATTATTAAATAAAATTACTTTAGATTTTATCGTTTATTTTACATTTTTAATTCCCGACGTTTCGAACACTTTCCAGCGGCCTGGTCACGGGTAGACTGAGATGTCATGCAGTCTTGTTGCTAGTGATGAAGCGGTTTCAGATCTTAGTTTTTTACATTATATTTAATCTGTACTCGACCTATGCAAAAAAGAACTGATTTTATCTTTTACAGCACAGTGGTATTATGCTTTGGGTTTAAATTTTAATTTATTAATTATGGGATCCCACAGGTGGTAGAACCAACCATCTTCTCTATTGAAATTTGATGTTTTTAATCTCAATAGCCTCACGGATCATCCTTGGTAGGAATCGGTGTTCTTAGCGAGGATTTGTGGTCGATCAAATCTGACTGTAATGGTTTGGGTGATTTAAGGTATGGTCACACACTGCGACTTGTTGGGTCTCTATGTTTGATGTCAGCTATATGTTCCTTCACGCTGGGTTCTTATTGCTCAGCTTTGTTTGTCCAATATAAGAGAGGCCTGCAGTCACAATCTAGCTTGTACACCCTGGGTCTTGTAGAGGAATATTGCACTTGACAGGTGGTAGGAATTGACCAATCTTCTTCAGCGGCTTGAAATAAGTTTTGATTGAAGCCCGCCTCAAAATGTCGGGAATTAAAATGTAAAATAAACGCGATAAAATCCGTAAAGTAATTTTATTTAATAATGTATAATATTCCGTCAAGCAATAGAAATAATTATCTTTTTCTATTATTAACACAATACTTTTTAATACACACATCTAATGCTGTGCTTTAATTATTTTAGTATTTCACTATTACGAGTAAGTGGTCAAAACACTGAATGATGTGTTTATTTCATATTTGATCCACTTTATAACAATAATTGTAACTATTTAACCATTTGATCTGGACCAAAACCAAATAGTCTATTTTTTTCTATACTCCATAGATTTTGTTAAAACAAAATAAGAAATAATATCTATTAATCAAGCACATGTTCCTAAAAACCATTATATTTATACCCAAACATAGAAAGCAATGGAATTCACATAAACTGAGTTTAATGGTGCAAATAGCTAACCCAATCTTTTTGATAGTCAGTCAACATATACAATTCCAACTCCAAGTTCAACCAAAAACGGCACCCTTTCTTTCTGTGCTTACTGTATTAATTTTAATAAATATTTTTAAATGTTGCACCTATTATTTTATTTTACTGTTTAAAGCCTGTTTAAAGATTTCATCAAATGAATATAAAAATTATTTATTTTATTTTCATGGACTACCTTTGTTTTATTTTTATTTATACTAACTTTTGATTTTCATGGATATTGTACTGCTTCTGAATTATGAAAATAACTGTCTGTCTGTGTGTCTGAGTTTTCCATCTAAACCTCTCTACTAATTTTTAAGAAATATGGTACATATATATGATAGATTCCAAGAAAGAACATCGGCTACTTATTATGTAAAAAAAGTTGTTGAAAAAGTTGAAATGGGGAATAGAAGTCTATATGTAAATTTGTCATAATTGAAACTCGGTCAAAATATATACGTATATGTATATATTTTGACCGAGTTTCATGGTTAATAAGGATACCTTATTTATTTTTGTGACATACATTATATTTGAATAGTGAAAGCAAAGAAGATATTTTATGGTTGAACCCCTTTTATAGATGTCAATTGGGAAAGTAGCACCACGCCGCTTATTTCTGTCGGAAAGCAGTAATGCGCACAATTACGAACATTAGTGTGTGTAAACATGAGTGTCCCGTCTTGAAAGGTACTTTAGCTAGTGTAATTACTGTGATAAAGAGACTATATATCTCAGACCAAAAAGATTTGTAGCTGAAAACCCTGCATTTCTTACTTAAATCGCTTACCAGAAGCAATCCCAGCGCTCGAGATGCTGTCTTGTTAAAACAAAATAGTTCTAAGATACGTAATTTCGTCCACGTGATAATTTATAAATAAATATACTTATTTTTTTCTAAAAAAAAGTAACTAAATCAATCCCTGTTAAATCAGCTATGTTCTAGTAAAAGTCCTGTCGAAACCGAACCAGCGTTACAGAGATTAGCGAGAAAATACAGACAGACAAAAAAATATTTTGCTATATGCAGCGGTCATGGTATAATGTAATAACTTAAAAACGGTTATTTTGATGTTACAAACAGACACTCTAACTCTATTTATTTGTATATAACATCTCATTGACGCGGATTTTATTTTCTCCTGTTACTTGTACCATGTTCGAAGAATTTAAAACTACTTTTCACTGCTTTCTGCTGGACACTTTCTTGTTGGAGCGCCTTAATTGTAATCATCCAATCTTACATAATAGGGTACTTGTTTAAGTTAATTTAGTAACACGAGGTAGATGTTTATTGTAAATATGAATTTACTTTTTTAATGCTTAACTTTCACAAGTCGAGTCCATAGTTCCCTATGTTTTATATTTACTCTAATTAGTCAAAACACCCTTGTAATTACTCAACAATCGAAAGTAACGGCTTACCCACCTGAGTAATTGATAAATGAGGTGTACCAGGCGTTTTTAACTCGGACCACGTTTATAACACACATTATGCAACGCGGTTCGTTTATTACCATTTAATAACACCGAATGCCAATATGGCTGTACCGCAATAATCGCTTGCGCCGCTCTTAGGATTCAGTCGACGACTGTACTTCGTAATGAACACACGTGTGTTAAAATAGTCTTGAATCGGCAACAATTTCGTTTCCTACTTGCAGTATTCAAACTGTGATATTGTATGCAACTTAGGTAAGTTTCTACTTTAAGTCGGTGTATGTTAACGAATTAAATTACTTCTTAGTTTTTTATTAAAATTTTGCGTTACACACGTTTCGTCGATATTATACGTAAGTAATTATTTGCAGATAAAAAATGTTATTGAAATTGACGCCAATGACTCATTAGACCTTGTAACATATCGCATTTTTTTATTATGTTATTGATTTCAGTAGTCGATCGGTTGTAGTCAATTGAAAGATTTTAAAGCGCTTGTATAACCAACTGCGACACATTTAAAAGAAATCCATTACTGAAACTTACTTTGAAGTCTTGTTTTTTGTTTAATAAAAAATCATGTTGCTACATTGACAGTCAGGAATCATAATAAAAAGTTAACGGCTGACCAAACACGATATTATATATTATCATATACCATGTAACAAGTAAAAGGCATACAAACAATATTTAAATGTAACAATAATTTATAGGGCCAAGTTTCTTTCACACGTGAAATTAAAGAGTGGTGTTTAAAATTAAAAAAAAAAACTTTTAACTCCTCACATCAATTATATTAGAAGTATTAGAAAACTTTTTAATTTTTGTGTTTGCTCCGGCTATTCCTAAAATCACCAATCTATCGAAGTGTAACTTGACCTATATTTAATATATCTCAACCGGCAGAAAGTATGATGAACAACTACCTTCAGAGCGGGTTTTATTTAAACGTAAAAATCTCTCCGAGTCGAAGTTAATAAAAATAATATAATACAACGGTAATAAATTGTGAACCAATGAAATCAACAAACAAGCCAAAGACACATAAATTATGCTTATGTGGATCTTATAGAAAGTGGCATATTACCAAAACTTTCATTTATAATTACAGGGGTTCATATTGGTTTAACGCAATCGATAACCATAGTTAAATGTAGTTCTATATATACCTTTACTCACCGCACAACAGTTACTTAGACGCGACAGAAAAAAATAGACTGCGGCTAGACATGCTTTATTTATACACCATTTAAAATGTCATCCACCTTAGTATCGTGACATTCCTGTGCAAGTTATGCGATCCGTATCACACCACCGGTACCGGTTTGAGGGCATTTGATTACTCCCGGTCTCCTGATTTTATCGAAACACGTTCGTAGTATACACAGTGTCACCTTGAAGGTCAAATTTACGGCGACCTCACGTGTCACTGAAAATTTTTAAATACACTGTTGTTGGTAACTTTTCAGCAGTTTTTTTAAAGTTGCATCTTTTTTGTCTTGCTGTCGTAGTATATCTTATTATGGGGACTGCAAGGTGTTGCAATAAATGTTTTAGTTACCATTTTACGCAGTTGCGGTACGTGTAAACTAAACCGTAATAGTTGGAAGAATATCTGATAGAAGTTTTAATATATTTTTCCCTATTTAAATCTAATTGAAATATAAATAGGTTACGTATTGTAAATACCAGTTTTGATCTACATGGAATCTTCTTATTTTTTCGATATAAGTGTCGCCCCCGATTTCTCCCTCGTAGTGACTGTAATTTATGATATATATATATATATATACATGATAGAATACATTATATCCATATAGTATGATGGGCTTTAAGTTATGCTGATATATGACCTATGTTATTGTCAATTAGTTATTTTATTAGAACGCATGTAGAAGTTTTTAAATGAAACAGTAACAAACATCCATACAAACTTCATCATTTATAATTTTCATAGATATCCTATGATAATGATTTATTTGACTGGTTTGTTTTTCGGCGAATTTGCATTTATATTTTTGTGCTACATCTTTTTATATTAAATTGATTATTGTAATAGTTTATAACATAGATATTTTTGAAGATTGCCCGTTATTTAAGCCAAATTAGATAAGAATTCAAAATCTTATGACAAACTCTGATGGCGCCATAAGCGAACACGTTCTTATAAGTGAACCACAGCCATATTCAATCCCCACGTGATGTTTGACCCTAATAAGATTGCCCAACTTTTTGCCGCCAATTAAAATTGACATTAGACTTTTTTACCTTAACTATATCTATTAATTGTCTAAATTATTATATGTTTATTCTGTAAAACATTACTTTGGTCCATTATTCGCAATATTAGGCGATAACAACAGGCTTTATTTACGATATTACCCAGTGATATCTGCTGCCGCGTTTCAAATCCTTAATTTGCTTTATTTATACTCTTTAGAGCACTTTTGTTTTTACATAAGATAAATATTTTTTAATCGCATAAGGACAGTGTACGGCTGTTATGTATATGTTCTGGCATATTTTTGTACTTTAAAGTTATTATTGTAGATCGAATTAAAAGTTACAATTATGCAGATTATTGTTTTTAATGTTTGAAGGTTTAGCCAGCCAGCGTTTTTAATTTAACCTCAGAGTATTATAACTTTCGACGACGTTACTGTTTATATATATCAGTAACTACAAATTGTGTATAAATTAAAAGATCGGATCACATAACAGGCAACAGCTATCGAATAGAAAATAATCAATTAAATCTCTCGGAAAGAAAATCTTTTGGCGAGGTAGTCAAAAATTCTAAAAGTACGGTATTGAGCAAAATGAAAATGAGGCCAATAAACAGTTAGTACGCCATTCTATTACTGATATGTGTCTAACTTTTAGCACTACTTTGTTTATTCTCTCTACTTGTCGTAAAACTACGCTACGTTGGTAAAAAGTGAAATATGACGTCAAAGCTATAACGTTTTAGCTATATCGTCATAGCTATAACGTTGTAGCTGTTGTGACGTTTATTTGTTTAAAATCGCTACACTTTATGACTTATTATAATCAGACAGTGGAATTTTCTTACGAAGATTGAATTTCCGAATTGGCCGCAGTATAACAGAATTACAGGCTAAATAAAATACGGTGTTACAGCATGTTTTACCTAATTGACACCCTTTATCATACACGTGCAATAGAAAATGTATAACTTACAGAGTTCATTGCTTACCGATCCGGCGTATTTCGATGTATCTTAATAAATGAAATAGTTCTTTGGCATTTGTTATATTTTTATTTGTTGAAAATAAAAAATAAAAAATTGCATCAACAGCTACCGAAAAATTTGTGCTTCAATAAATTGATCATCAACGGCATTAAATCCGCCTTTGTACTCAATATTATTGTTTTGTGTACAAGAAATTTAAATAAATAAATAAACGTCTGAGCAAACGGTCACTAGAAATTGTATACTTACACTTTAAACAGCATAAATCTTAAATTATTTCCTCTATCCGTAATTAGTATTTCTTTTTCTTTTATTCATGAACATAAGGTTTTTGTATTTCAAATTTTTCAGTCAATACTTTGAGTAATGTCTTACAGACATTATAGACAACATGGTGTATATATCATTACACTATTGTGACCCCTCAGAACCCAGCGGAAACCCGCCAACCTACTTTACATATCACACAAGTAGGGACAGCAGGACAAATACAATTGTTCGCCCTTGCTTACGAGCACAGCGAATCACACACCGGGTACACTTATTACACCCACTTTCCAGGGTGGTTATCACACTCCCAGCAATCAATTAAAAAGGGTGGCCAGGTTTTCGGCGTCAGGGTTCGCAAACCGATCGTGACGGTTCTTAGGAGAATCGAAAAATGTCTACCTAATAACCTACTAAAGTGTTGGTAACCTAGTTTATGAGAACGTAAACGCTTCCCGTAAACTCTATGTTAGATGAAGCTTACTATAGACAAGAGTCTGAAAGCATAAATTCATAGTTAACCAACTATTATTAACACAGATCTTTGTAGATGTTTATGCTGACTAAAAAAAGGTGTTTGTGAAACAATTGTTACAGTTCAGTACCAATAAGTCGATGAACATCTTTAAAATAATATATATAATTAATTTTACAAGTACCGCATATATGAGTATTATTTATTATTTGTACCATATTTCGATATTTATCACGTTGATGTATATAGGTCGCGCACATGACATGGCAGATACCGGGATCGTTATTTGTGTTCATAAACGATTAATGATAATTTCACGTGATTGCTAATCTTTATATACATCTTAGTTTTTTTAAACGCTTCTTTTAATAGGTATAACTGTTTATCAAATCCACTAATTTACGGATTTTCGCGTTACTTAAATATATTTATTCCGACGTTTCGGATTCTTTTTAGCATCCATGATCACGGGCAAACTAAGTTGGTATATATCTGTATCGCTATGTTTTCGAAGTGGATTTGATATCTATAAATAAAAGAAATAATTAGGTATAACTGTTGTACAAATAAAATATTTCTTGTCATATTTTACGTAATGATCTTCCATGTTAAGTGTGTGACTTTGGTGATTGACAATATGATACTTATAAAACAATATTGTTTATCCTACTAAAACACCTGATATTAATACGACGGATTTAGGTTTTATTTAAGTTGTTGTTGATTTTGTTACGAAATAATTAAAAGATTTTATTTCAACTTTACAGTAGTCAAACTCTTGTAACAGTTTATATATAATAATTTAAAAATATAGTTATTTATAATTACTTTTTTAACCATAAATACTCATTCAAAAAGTGGTAATATATAAATATTAATTATAAATATTAATTTATAAATATTAATTTTATTAATATATAAATATTAATTTTTAAAAACTGTATTTACTGTTTGTAATTTCGTTAATACAATTTTGAATATTGTTTAAATCCCTTATGGGACAGGCGGTGCCTAGTGTGGGGGATAGACTGTACTAATGTAAACGTTTCTATTGGATAAATATATATTTTATTTTTTTCATTAACGTAAAATATCAACGTTCGGGTTAGTTAAACATTTTATGAAAACCGGCTATCAATCTTCTTCTGTCGATCGAATCGTTTTGTACGAGTACGTGTAATTTCTATTTGTATGTAATAGTATAAAAAGGTTCATTCAATATAATATTGAGCTAACTTAGTTTTTCCCGCGCTGCTTTTACGGCTACAGAATCAACGACGGAATAACATAATGCATACGAATTTCGTCAGTCGTTCAATGTTTTACGAGCTTCGCAATATAATTTATATACATAACTTCTTATATTCCCCGAGGAGAGAGCACAGCGAAAAATTCGAAGGGGATCTAACGCGACTTTATGATATCCAATGTATTGTATCGCTTTTCGATAGCTTATTTATTGCTCCATTCAGGATTCGTCATGAAATTGGTCTGAAATGTTACAGTGAACTTCAGTGAAATATTTTCACATCTCTATATGTTACCAAAAGATATATATTTTCAGTATAGGGTTGAATAATAAATACTTAATAATTTGCAAACTGATTTGAACGAGATACATATAAATATATATGGTACATGACAATTTATAATATGTATGTTACATTAAAGTTTTGCGTTCAAAACTCATAAGTTGAAAGTTCTCGGCTTAATCGTTTGTAACTATCAGTTTCTTGTAAGTTTACTTCATACAATTTTTATGTATGTAATAACGTGCTTCAAATTGATTACACAATGGCCGATCTTAAATAGCGCAGGAGATATTACAGTGCACAAGTGAATGCACAAACACTGGTGCACTCTATGTTCCTTTATATTCTAAAAGTCCGATGGGACGGACAACCGACACGACCGGTGAGAGATAGGGCGCAGGACCAACTTTTTGCATACCCATCCCACGCATGTATCATCTTGTTTTACAGTTAATCGGGTGAGCCGCATTCATCTCTTCCATAACCAACTAAGAAACAACAATAAAAAATCTTCTGTCCCCGCTGCCTGTATTCGAACCAACGACCTCCGGTTTATATAGCGCAAGCTATTTTTTATATATATAGGCTACGGAGGCAGATAATAATTAATGTTTAAGTATATATACCTGATATGATAAAAACATACAATCCTGCGATTTTTTTTACATCGACAAACGTTTGTTGAAAGGTTTATCGAAACTAACACGAGTACTTCCGTACTTCATATAGATTGCGCACCTATCGGATTTTCGTTCGCTTCGGTATTAATTTCGCAGCTCATTCCGGTTCAAGCTGGAGCGTTGACTGATCGCGGCTCGGACGGGCTGGAATTGATGGCCCCGGTACGTGCCACGTCCGCCAACACTTCAGTGATGAATCGCTGACTTGTAATAGCTTGACTAACATGGGCTATGTAATTTGTTCGGCAGTAAGTAGATGGAGTGCCACCCTGGCAAGATGTGCCCAATCATCTATCTACCCACGCGCGCACCCCTGAATATGACTAAGCGTTATTTTTTCTCATCACTCCGTAAAACGATCACGATCGTGTGCCAGTTTTTTTATTTATAACATATAATAAGTATTTTTTTGTGATTAGTCCCTATTTTAATTCTTGTATGTAGCTACTACGTATATTAAACTGTAGTTGAGGTACTAGTTCTTTTCTTCCTCGAGAATGGACACACAATTACAGTGCGAAATATAAAATCTCTTTTTATAAAATATTATAGTCTTTATATTTAAGACCAATTTTGACCTTATGTTAAGTCATCATGATTACAGAATTCGTCAATAAAATATTTGGATCACACTTTTTTATACATTTAGTACTTATTGTTCTTGGGTCATTCGTCGTCCGGTTAATACTGTTCTAGTTAATTAAATTTATACTTTAATATTTCATCTTAAAACTTCATAGTAAAGCTTATTTGTATTTCCCACAATATGTATGTTATCATCTGATACTGGATCAAATACGTAGTTATGATACGGTATCAGGTAATAATGTAGATAAGATTGATCATTTAATCTCTGCCAAATTACACTTTACTATTAGCTGTGACGAAACCCAATGACACAGTTTAGAACCTATCTATAAAGGAGTACAGTGTCTTAAACTTAAGCTTAAGTTTTTAAACTAATTTAAGAAACTTAACTCATCGAAAGAATGTTAGCGGTATGTTTTATACATTAAAGAAATGCGTTTATAAATATCTGTTTACCTAAAAAAAAATCAAGGCACGTCGTACATTCAGATAAAATATATGAAAATTTATGCATCTTAAATGAAAACTGTCTTTCTACGTTTTTCGTTTAACGATTGAAGAATAAACGCTCTAAACAAGCATGTTTACTATTTCATTTACAAGCCAAAAAATCAGTAAGTTTTATGCAAAGGTCTACACCTGACTTTTCTGGGCTAAATATGCAAACAGCATCTACTAAAATCAGTTATTATATATAACATTCAAACTCTGTTATATTTAAAAGATATCAATATTTGCTTTAAACCTTTCAACATTAGTTGATTAGTAATAAATTGGCTGTATACCTTTTTTCAGTTGAAAAGATCCTACTAATCTGACAGAGGCAAGGGTATATAAGACTCCTCGGCCAAGATGGATTTATAAGGACGAAAAAACCAAGTTGCCCTTTTTAAATCGCCTTTACCTAGTGTTTTTATAATCAAGGGCAACAATTACTTAATTTGTCAAGGATTTTCCAAGGATTTGTTGACAATAAATTCTAATTAAACTTTGGGTAACAGCAAGCTGTCATACACCGCCGCACCGTGTCATGAACACATGTTTTGATCTATTATACATCTCGTTTTAATTATCTAATAACTATCGGCTTCATATGTCTACAATGCCATTTAAATATCATTTGTAAATTATTTTATACACATAAATGATAATTCGCACGAATACATTGGGAGTAATTATATATTTCGTTACTAATATATTAACTAATAAACATAATTATTCGTTTGCACTATATATATAACTATATGTACCATTTATAAGAATATACCTATTTCCAGCAGTGGACTGATTGTGTGTGTGCGGCTCATAATGAAAAAAAAGTATAAGTAGTGTTACGAACAATACTAATCTTATAATATTTTTCTTTTATTTATTACAACTTTATCTCATCTATATTATGTATAAGTACGATCCAACTGACCCGCCGCGACGAGCAAGAATAACGTTTTCATTCAGGATCACGCTGACAAAGTCTTAACACATAGTGTTTGTATAAGAAAAATCAGTAATAAAACAGTCAGCAAAATGTTTTCATTATAAATTCTGTGCATGCAATAATAAGTACAATAAAATTTATACGGGCAGGCAAACACGTTGAAATAAAACTTTAACAGACACCTCCGTAATTAGTATGAAGTAGGTGATAAATTTAAAAACTTTACTAATTTCATTGCTTTTATTGTGCGCACGTAATATCACTCTTTTTGTATGTTTCCTATGTGTTATTATCTATGTAGGCGTCGGGTTTTGAATAACTTTTTTCATCAGTCTTGTTAAATAAAACGCAAGGTCTTTGCAAAAGTATAATATAAATAATACTCTAATGTATACATTATGGTTGACATCATGACAACTACCGATTTCAAGGTTTCGTAAGATCTATAAATTGCATTGTGTACAGAAATTATGTTGACAGCACGACAAGTTTGAAATACACCAATCATCTAAACGCGAAACATAGTGTCTACGGCTTTTATATTATTTAAGGAAAAGGTTCAAGTTCTCTGGCGTGTTTAGCTTGAAAGATTGCCCCACTGAATGATCGATTAATTGCGTGTTCTACAGCGAAATGATAGATTAACATCTTGGGACCGGGAAAGCTCTGTAGATATTTGTCTCGTTATAATTTTGACAGATTGCTCGTCTGCGTAGGCTGGGTAACGTTTCCGGATATTTTTTTTTATTACTTTTCTTTCCATACCAGCGAACCGACTCGCCATTTTGTATTCTATAATAAATTATACTTCTTTAGTAAAAAAATTGATATTCTTTAGCATAAATATTGTAATATATCAAATAGAAACTTTTTATGTGTTTGATGTTTTGATGTACGATTATGTTTATAAAAAGGATAAATCTTCTGTCCTGTGGGAATTCTTGTTCAAATTAATTCAGTTTAAATGGAATTACTACATCGTCTCTATAATGCATTTATATATAGAAAATTTTAGGTCGAAATTGATTGTTAAAAGATTATACTTCCCTATTCAATCGCAGCGCTCGATTTAATATTTATTACCCTTCATTACCGAAATCCGTATTCGACATTAAAATATTCTTCGTAATTTTAATATCGTATTTCCTAGAACAGAAAATATAACAAATACATTTTGATATTCCCAATTGCGTTCGCTTGAAAAGATTAATTAATGATTAATTAAGATTTTGGGAAGCAATTTAATTAAAAAAAGTTTAAATTTTAAAATAAATTTTAACTTATAATGCATTTATTTTATATATGTGGTAAAGAATTAAAATAATTTAAGAGAATGTTTGTGTATTATAATCTGCAGTTAAGTACCTGCACCATGAAACAATTTCTGTGTTACATGAAAAGTTTATACATATTTTTAACGATTTTTCGAAACGATGATTCAATCGGTTTCAATTAATTCAAACAAAGAAACAAAGGAATCGACATTTCAGCTTTATTTATTAACTATGAATATATCTGTCTTGATTATTTTATTAAATATTTAATAATACAAACAGACTAACGGATTGTAATACTTAACTCGAATTGATGTCATTCTTAAAAAAAAAATTCCAGACCAATTAAACTTTTACCTTTAGAAACACAGATCATATGATTCATTCCTTATTACTTATGTCTGTAAATTAGTTTATTTCATTGTAATTATTAAAAATTTAATTCTTGTAACTGTTGCAGCGTCTTGCGTTTAGCTGTATCTACATTTTTGCTCAAAATTATAATTAAATATTTTATTCATAACGATTAAAATTAAATATTTAATATTTAAGTGAGGTAAAAGCAAAAGCTTATATTATAACTGATCATAGTTGTCCGAATTTATTATTTTTACAAAAATAATTTAACTCTGCAAGAAATATTCATCATCACCATCATTATTATCATTATCATCAGCCTGTGATAGTCCACTGCTGGACATAGGCCTCCCCTAATGCTCGCCTTCACTATTAGGGGTTTTAGGACCGTATCCCACCACGCTGGTCCAATGCAGGTTGGTGAGCGGACCGAACGACTCTTGAATAAATATTATTATAAAGTAATTATAATTGAAAGCGTAAATATCAGAAATGGTTCGACTGCAAAGTTCATATTGCAATCATCGTAATGAACGTTTTAATTCCACCGGGCAAAGTAAATAGACGAAAGGCAATTAAAATGGCTACCATCGATTTTACAACAAAGACCGCTCAAATAGCGTCAAGTACGCTCTCCGTTTTAATTCAACGATACGAATGGAAATGATATCGAATTCCAGCAGGGTAACCCATAATTGATTTGTTCTTACCGAGAATTGAAGACTCTCCCCGTGAAATCAGCCAAATTCGTGATCGAATAATGTTGGCATCCTTTGGATGTCGGTAATTAGATTTTCTAAATCACCACATTGTGTACAAAACGTTGAACTCCCTACGCAATATTTAACCCTTTTTGTATGAGCAGTTAATTTCGACACAAGGTTGTCCTAAATCGTGAATAAAGCGAATCCACCACATATATCGTCCGTCGTAACCCTTCCTGGTATTCATTAGATCAGACACGAAATCTAAATCGTGTGCCGTAGTGAACACGCATTGTTTATGTTTGTTCGGTAATGTAACAAGATCATCGATTATTGTTCGCCCTTTGTGTGCGGGATATATTGTTGGTCGGCCTTTTGTTTTTTGACCATAGTGCTTAATAGCGGAGCGTTCGTTATGAAATTGGATACGTGCCTTACAAAGGAGCTTCAATTAAATCAACGGTCCGATATTCCCGGACGGACCGCTTTGTTAAAATCTCGGAATGTGGAGCTAGGATTACCGAGTATGGACGAATATTTCTATAAATTTATAGGCCTTTTAAATTTGATTTGAACACAACTGAGCAGAGATACGATTATGTTTATTTAGCTTATTAATTTAACATGACTTGCCAAAAGAGACTGGATACAAATTTAAAATCGTTTGTGCATATTTATAGCGTTTACGTGTTTGGGCTCAGTTTAAGTTAATATCTTAACAAATTGAACTATTCATCTTAAGTTTTCTTTATATTTACGGATTCACCTACGTTAACAATAACTTAACTAAGGTTATAGCAAATATAACGTGTGGTATGGAAATATTTCTATGAAATAAAATATGCATTATTTTTGTCAACACGAACCAATTATCATATGTATTATGACTACCTACAATATATTTCACAAGACAATTTACATCGAGTAAACATTGTTTAGGAATCGTGCTCTCTAAATGTGTGCAATTTCTATTTGTATACACATAAATTGTATCTTCCTTATATAACTCAGATCACGATAAGTTATGACGGATTATAAATAACGGATCTTCCTTGTTTGCAGGTCCCAAAGATAAAAACATGTCGTCTCCGTCCAAGCAGCGCTTTAAAAAACAGACATGGTACAAGCGTCTCATGTACAAAAGGCTTCCAGTGACAAAATGGCTACCAGGATACAATTCAGAGAAGGCTATAGCTGACTTGATTGCTGGTATTACAGTCGGCCTAACAGTAATACCTCAGGCTTTAGCGTATGCAACCCTAGCCGGCCTTCCTCCACAAGTGAGTTTCATATAATTTAAAATCAAACACGTAGTATTTTATTGCACGTTTACAATTTATGTGCCACATATCTATTGATGCCAAAAATGGTATCACATTCAACGTAATATTGTTATCTTTCCGACTCGTGCGTAAAACGTAACGTAGAAATTTGAGCGTGCCTTTTACGAAACTTGAATCCTCTTGAGATAAAATTTTACGCCAGTTGAATTCCGTTGAAGGATCAATCGTATAAATCATGTTACGTGCCTTCAAGGTGTGATAGGAAGCCGTAATAAAAGAATTTTCACCGTATCATCCGTTTTTATATACCAAAAATAGGTAAAGGAAAGTTACTTCATTTTAATTGGGAACATCTGTTAGTGCTATAATCGTGTTTGCAAAATTGTTCTATTCAAACGTTTAGGAAAATACGAATAATTTCTCTTAATTCTTTTATTTCGACGCTTGCAATAAAATTATTTTGCAATATAAATAGCGATAATTTTATTCATCGGTGTTTTTATTTGGACTGCTCCATGCTGATAAGGACACGTTATACTTGGGGGAGCATTAATTTGAATAACGGCATCGTAACATTTGCATGTTAGCACCCTATTATTCAATAAACCATTGCCATCAAAAATGAAATGTCGTCGAAATATTTTCGCTTCCCCTTATCCACGTCCCCAAGATTAATGTGTATTGTTCCTCTCTTGATTTCTTTGCGAAGTTTTCGTGGGGACCGATGTTTTTCAGGGGCCATTATTGTTACTATCTACTTTTGTTTTTTGTTTTATTATTTTTACTTGCCACGCTTCAGTCGTCTCCGATGATAGGTGTTTATCGGTAAAACAACGTAACTGTCGTTATTAATACCTTCTGTGGTATTTTAATTAATTTGTTTTCATTATTGTATAATGTGGCAGAAAATATATACCATATTGACTAAAGGGTATGAGACACGGTCTGCATATAATGCAGTTTAAACCGCACTAACCAATGGTTGCATTAACTACGGTGACCTTCGAGTCATGACACAGTAGAGTTTGCATGCTTTGTGGCAGTTATGGTTACTGTGTAGGTTTTCGCTCCTTATTTTCATGTCGGCCTGCTGTAAATGAAGAAACTTTAGAAATCAAAGCTAATGAAATACTGAGCATTCAAGTGTGTTTCAACGATTATGTTCACAAAAAGGGAAATATTTTTTATTATGTGTAATCGGCATAAAAATTACTCCTTTCAGTATGGTCTGTATTCATCTTTTATGGGCTGCTTCGTTTATACGATATTGGGATCATGCAAGGATATCACATTAGGCCCGACGGCGTTGCTGGCTCTTATGACATTCGAACAGATCCAAGGAAGGAATTTCGACTATGCAATATTGCTGTGTTTCCTAACAGGCGTCGTTCAACTAGTTATGGGAATATTGCATTTAGGTTGGTATACGGCGTTCATTTTCACATCAATAGTGAGTTTGCCACGAGTTTGAAACTTGCCTGCGAATTCTCTTGGTGTAATAAATTTACATTAAATTATTCACTGATCAGAAACAAACCAAGCTAATTGCAGTTTAATTATCAGTATTTTGGATATGATTATCAAATTGAAATAAATCAGTTGTTTAAGGACGACTTGTTAAAACTAATTTGAGACAGTTTCTATGGTAAGAATTAAAACGAAGTTAAGAAATGTGTTTTAATACATAGATTTTACAAGCTATTTATTGTAACTAAGCCTTATATTGTAACGTTACGATTAAAGCCCGTTTCTCATCTCTCTCATCACATCAGCCTGTATTAGTCCACTGCTGGACATAGGCCTCCCTAATACACCCCTATCTATCAGGGGGTTTTGGACCGTATGCCCGTTTACCCTACTTTATTATATAGTCAAAGAACTACGTTTCAATAAAAAGAATATTGTAATTTGGCAATTATTTAGTGGCGATATAACCTAATAAATGTACACTTATATAATTTATACTAGTCAAATGGAATTATCTAAGAAAAATGTAGTCCTCCATAAAGATCGTTGACTTTTTTCGCACAGACTTAAATATAAGAAAGGAGAGACGAACGTTGTACTAATGGTCGATTCATCTTGTTTCGCGCTTTAATTCTATCACAAAAGCGAAGGGACTTCTCCTTCCGTGACCATTATTTATCTTGCTTTAGTGTCCTGAGACATTTCATTGCGCTGACTTCAAATAATTCCTCTTGACTATTTCGTCACAAGACATATAATTTATAAATAGTTAAGTTCATATTAGTATACTAGTATTATAAGTAAATATACTTAAAAAAGTGTAGGTGAGATTAGATAGGAGGGTGGATTATATAAAATTGGTCAATAACTTATGAGATAACTTGTAACGAATTAAAAATATTGACATATATCATAAGAAATATTTATTTGAATATTAGAGTTGTTAACTTTTATATCTTTTGTTTTAATTAATTTCTATTTGAATGAGTAGATACGTGATTGTTGCTTCATTTACTTTCACCTTTGAACTGGGGAACGAATGAACCAATGTCATGGCTTACTTTTTTCTTATCTGTATAAATACATTTTTACAGCGATAAACATAATATCTGTACTACTTTAATGAACGACTCTTTTTTCATTACAATTGACGTACTATGTTAGTTCAATAAAATTTAATTAGGTGTAAATATGCTTTTGTCTATTCATGAGTAAACGCTATTTAGTTATTTTATTATTTTATATATAAGGAGTTTATAGTTCACTTTAATTACTCATGTTACTTCTATTTAATAATAACCACCATTATTCGCAATGCAACAGTATGAATATACTTCTGCGCTTAGGTTAGTTTTAGGCCCTAGGCTATAAGTAATTACTGGGTATACGAGAAGTATGCTGTATTTTTCATTTACTTTTTTATGTCACGTAAGTGCATTTGTAATGGCCACGTTTCCTGCTCGGTCTGTTGATAAAAAAGCTTGGAATATTCAATTTAATTTACATTCGCATTAGTTCTATGGTTTTTTTATATTTAATGGGAGTGGTCGTTCTTATTTCGTATCTGTTTTATATAACTGACAACTGTTTTCTTTTCTATATTATTGTAGTGTTTCTTTTTATCTAATACTAATATGTCTTTGATATCTTTTTGGATAGTTTTAATTGTTTAATCCTTTTCTGAATAGGTGTTTTGATAGACTTCATATCGGTTCCGGTAACAGTTGGTTTTACGTCGGCGACATCTGTTATAATCGCTGTTTCGCAATTCAAAGGACTACTGGGACTCCAATTTAAGTCCAAAGGATTCATGGACACTATGAAAAAGGTGAGACTTTATTTTATTTTTGTATAGTTCATAACTTTTGATGTATAATTTTTAACTAGTGCCATTAAGGTTTAGATCTTACATTATCATAAAGGTTCTACACTTTTTTGCTTAAAGTTTTTTAATACGATATATCATATATTTTTCATGTTTAAAATTTAGTAAGCGTTAATTGAAAAAAGGTTTATAATCAGCTGTGGACTGTAAAGAGCTGGTGATGATGATGATTTAGTAAGCGGCCTATTACAAGTACAATACTCACTTTTATTGCTATATCTTGTTCTTATGTTTTTAATTACCTACTAGGTATATCTGTTTAAAATGCCTTTGTTTAAATATATTATTCACTTGTTTCGCACAGCGTCATCTAATAATTGCTCAATGGAGCAATAGTCAGATGTGTGCTTACCAATTTTATCCACACGAGTATAGTAATTGCATATGACCAGCCGATTGAAGGTCTTTGTCATTATTTCCCTTGTATTCAGGTCATGGTTACAAGTTAACAAATTGTTTTTGCAAAAAAAATGCTTTTAGAATTAATCGAGAAAAATATATAGTGATATCATCACCAACACCATCATCATTAGCCTGTGTTAAGTCCACTGCTGGACATAACCCCCTAATGCACGACTCCATTAGGGGGTTTTTGGACCGTATCCCAGGATGTCTTACTTTGCCTTTTATTACCACTGTTTCTTAATATTTTACTTCCCAACTTGCTCTTGACAATAATGATGATGAAGAATTCCTTTTATACATGTTTATTGCACAAAATGTGATAGAAAGCTATTATATCTCTTTACTTGTTAACGAGCAAGCGTTTTAAGATAAAAATATTTTTTTTAATAATATTTATGTATAACTATCACATCATCTAGTCACAAAGAAAGTATTGCTTGTACTATTGAATTTAACGGCATAAATGCATAGATTTATTTACTTTTCTAAATAAATACATATTATACATGTACGAACACCCAGACACGAGAAATACACTATGTGCACATTATTCTTCCCGTGGTGGGAATCGAACTCACAGCCTTTGGCGCAGTGTCACTAATTACTACGCCATGCAGGTTATCTAAAGTTACATCTTGCAAATGACTTAATACATTCATAATCAGCCCCTATCAGTCTACTGCTGGACATAGGCCTTTTTCAATAAACGCCAAGACGGCCGACCCCTGCTAATGAATTAATTCATCATCATCATCATCAGCCTGTGTAAGTCCACGGCTGGACATAGGCCTCCCCTAACACACACCTATCCATTAGGGGGTTTTGGACCGTTACCCACCACGTTGGTCCAATTGGTGATCGGCCCAAATTGCCCTTACCAACTAGGAAACAACAATGAAAATTGTTTGAGTCCCCGCAGGATTAAAACCCACGACCTCCGGATTCTGAAGCACACGCTTATACCACTAGGCTACGGAGGCAGTTAATGAATTAATTACACAACATTAAGTATGTGATCATTCAAAAATTACTTTTTCTTCAGGTAATTGTGAACATACCAAACGCAAGAGTTGCCGACACCGTACTAGGAATATCCTGTATAGTGACACTATTATTGATGCGGGTAAGCCTTAAATCATTTATTTGTCGACATTCCATTTTTATATACATAATTAAATTTGGAGACTTGCAACATATACTTCACTTCGCAAGTTCTGAAGCTGTAAGTTACAAGTTTCTTCTTTTGAAAAATGTTGCTTTATTAGTAGATACTTAGTATTGAATATAGGACATCTTAGTAAGTTTAGTAGATATGAAATAGTATTTCGGATATGAAAATTGGCCAGGTTAAAATTTTGAGTATATTGTACAAATATATAAGTTTTCATGAAATAATTTATATTGCTATATAACAATTACAGGCTTGACCATTGAACTCCTCGTGAATTTCGAAAACTAGGGAATTTTTTACTGCATTGATTTAAGCATCCTTTTTACAATAATAATTTTGAATATGTTGTAATAGAAAATCGATTTCAATAGCTTCCTTCGGTAATTCGATTATTACTTTCTGTTAGATACTATATCTTATGATTTGTATAAATAGTATATGCTCCGCCGCAAGTATTTGAGAAAGTATATTATATTTAAGGTAAAATGTTCTTATTTGTAGATAGCACAGTTTTGTAATCGACAGTGAATACACCTATCGGACCACATATACGAGATCACATGTACATACTAAGGTCTCAATTAGACCATTTTCGAACGCACAAATAATAACTGAGTTGATACAATTTTGACCGACTTCCCAAATGAAGGAGGTACGCAATTCGGAGCTTTTTTTATGTACCCCGTTACACCGCTCCTAGGCTCCGATTTTGATCATTCTTTTTTTTAATGATAATGACATTAACTGTCATGTAGTCCCATTTTTATTAATAATTTAAAAAAATACAGCATCAAAAATCACAATTGAAAACGCGGGAACAACGTTAAGAGATAGACTTCAACTAAGTACTACAGAATTGTACTTCTATAATTTTAAGGTCTACCGCAGCAGTCCGCGAGAGCATAACTACGGAAGAAAACATAAACGATAAAGACAATAAAAAAAATATCCTTATCTTTGCTTTGATCATATTTAATTTTGATGTAAATAAAAAAAATTTCTTTTATTATACATAAAAGTTATGCTCAAAAATTTTATTCTTGAATTGTTTTTCGCCGTGTCTGAGAACGATTTTATTGTTGTCAGTTACGATAGTTTTGTGATTTTTCAGTCGATATATATCAAATAGCATAGGTAGGGGTCAAGGTGTAAGTTGTCATAAAAGTTAATGCATAAATAAAAATTTTGAATACCTTAAAAGATATTAGAGATTTAAAACGCGGTTGCAGAAATCGCGGGTCAGTTTCGTGCAGAGTGCACGGTTGCACCTTGTATTGCATTAATCATGCACGGTTTGAAGTCGGTCATATTTTTGTTAAAATTTCACTTGTTAATATTAGCGCGTTTAAACATCGAACAAAGTTTTCAGCTGTAGGTATATCTTAGTATAGCTAGGGTACTAACAAAAAATTAAATAATTATTATGGGTATAAATATGGAAAGAGTATTTGTAATATAGCGTCTATTTATAACTTAATCTATTTATATTCATCGTCTATTACTGAAAACATTCAACGTTTGTCTTTTGTTTCAATTCGCTTTAGTACTCTTAAAACAAGCTGTTCAAGTACATCCTATTTTGTTATATACGTATAATCTAGCTAAAATGGAATATTTAAGCGATTTAATTTGATAGTTTTATTTGTATTACATATATATACTATTGCAATATAATCCATGTTTTCTTGAGTTTAATAATAAATAGATTCTAGCAAATAAAACCAATGCAGAACTCGATTCTGGCATACGATAGTTAATGAAATATCAATATACTCAAAAAAATAATAATCTTCAAACGGATTATTGAATAAAATACTGATTATTTTGAGCACTGTTTCAAAATTTCCAGTTTTTACATCGAGAATCAGGTTTAGTGCCTACATAAGATTATATAATTTATATAGACATACTCAAAACAAGTAATATGTAGATCCAAGAAACGTGATTCATTGCAGAACATGCTTCGATATTTCTTTGAGCATTGCGTTTCGCTTGCGTCTACGAAATTAATACTATATTTTATCATCATGAATATTCCGGTTCGATTTCTAGGGCTTCAATCAAATGTAGACGATGTGGATATACTGTAATTTATAAATATTAATATTCATAAATTGTTGCAGTTGAAAAGCAAGACTCCTTGACTCCAACGACGCCTGTGATATTTTATATTAGATTTCTAACTGCTTGCTTTTATTTTTAGGCGATCGCTAGCGACGTGAACAGTCAGCACTGATGAAATGTACTGACGCTCATATGACATTATTTCGTGGTATCCCAAGCCTACCTAGTGAGACATAGAGGGTTAGAGTCCTGTTGACAGTAATACTGTGCTAATGTGCCTGTCACGTGAACAATCAATGTTCACGCCTTAACTCTCAGAAGATCTATTGGAAATATTTTAGATTGTTAGACTTTTACTGCGCCTGCTTTTTATTTTCAGTAAATTATGCGTGGTACAATATCCAACATCCTAATACATTATTTTCTATTTGTTACCACAATAATAACTACGGAATTAAAACATTTTAACCGAATTAAATACGTAAGTTGTACATGGTAATTATGCGCTGACGATAAGCAGTACGAATAATAAAACAGGTTATTGCTGAATATGCCTTGAAAATATTATCTTTGATGTAATGAGAGTAAACGAAGAAAGCTAGCTTCCACTGGCAGCTTCTATGTTCTACTTTATTTTAATTAATGATTCTAGCCCGTGCGTGTCATAAAATATTGCCTATAAGGCATTTTCAAGTACCCTTTACAGAGAAGTAAATAAAAAATATCTATAATTGCTTTATGTGCTATAGATCATACTCAAAAATGTGACAGAAAGTTCTAATTTGACAACGTTAATAATAAGCGTCCTTAACAATTTGGTTTGGACCATAAACCACTCAACAAAATAAACAACATAAAAACCCTGACATAAAAAATGGAACAACCTCTATACTATCTCATAATCAATTTGATCCCAGAGATCAAGCATAGACACAGGTCTTTAACAAATTTTAACCAACAACATAACTTATAAAAGGATTAAAATACGACCTCTTTATAAAACTTCTAACCTATATCAATTGAACTCAGAGCCAATGTTGACTAGCTTTAACTTAAGATGTTTACTATTAACTATTATACTTCTTCGATTGGGTTTATTGCAATCTGTATTGTAATTGATATGCTAATTAAACTAAATCGGATCTTATTTAGATTAAATTTTGGTTAATCGTCGCATGTGTGTTGAAATAATTTATCATTAACAAGAAATATTATTCATTAAACATCATTTTACATTGCAAAGGTAATTATCTCGACTCAGGGCCTCGATTAAAATAGTAAGCTAATTATCAGAAAGACGCTATTAATTTTCGTAATATCGTCGTATAGCAACTTATTTACATTAATGTACTATAACACTACTTTTGAATATGATTGTCAATTAAGTATCGATTCAAATTTAAATCCATTCCAGTGCGCTCTGATATTAGGAATTGTAGTTACGAATTAAATCACTAGCAATGAATTCTATAACGTCTCTTTATCAATTATTATATTATGGTCCCCTTCAAACGAAAAAAAAGTGCTTGCACACTAAGATTTTATATAGAAATAAACTGTGCGTTAACAGGAAACCCACCACCATATAAAGAGCTGTCTGTACTTTTATGTTAACATTAGCCGGTGCCACGACTATGTCCGCGTGTTGTATTATCACGTATATATATTGATTTAACATAAAAAAGTCCCGTCAAACTCGTACTAGGCATTCCAGATTATTGCCAAAGCAAACAGACGGACACAGGAACATCATTTATATATCACAATGTACAAAATATTGTAAGTACAGTTTTGTTTTTGTTACAAACAGACACACAAAATTATTTATTTTTATAAATATAAAGTTTGTTAGCGTGTACGTTTCATGGGGGCAAGTATTTCAGTGTTCGCTAGACCATTAATGCCCATCATTAATAAGGGTCTGTAGTTTCGTTGCCTTCATTAAGCACTACACATAAAAGATTGTCTAAACAATAAAGTCACAAGTCCCAATTACATAAGTAGTTCTGTCATTGATTATTAACGCTTCGTTTTTACTGGTAATCATCCTTTTACTATGCTCTCCATGCAATGAATACAGCATATTTATTCTTCCGATTTTATGATGCGCCGTTAAAACTTGGCCCCGTTATCCGTCAAAGTGGAGTCGGTGAAGTGCTTCGTAATAAATAACCAATAGGATTTCATTATTTCCCTAGTATATTCGCGTTTAGACTCGACTGGAGATCGCGAGAAGAGAGATTACAATCGGCTTATTTATGGCTTACCATCTCGGCACGTTGATCGAATTGAGAATTTTTTTTTCGTAATTTCTATGTAAGTGTTCCAGTCGTTATTTTTTTAATATTTCGTCCTGTTTCCTTTTCTATTTTTGCAAATAAAAATGCTTTTAGTTTAAGTTGAGGCGACATCTTAAGTTGTCATAAGTTCGGTTGAGTTAATAAAACTTTTATATTAAAATGTATATTTACTTGACGTATTGCCAGAGTATTGTCTAATGATTCAAACCTTTTGTAGCTACCGTGAACGCATGCAGACAGACTATCTAGTGATTAATTTGTATACATTTTCTTTAAAATCATGTTCTTTATAAGCATAAATTTATGAATTGGTTCTAGGTTCGGTTACTTATATTATTATCTGAATTAAGAATTAAACAAACAGACATTGGCATCTGACCATTGCAATCCGAATGTATTAGAAAAGACAGCTATTAATGGATGGAGGTTTCTTATTATTGATAGAAGGTGAAGATTTCAAAAAAAATGTCAAATATTGATATGTAAGCATGTTCATCTGATGCATGCATTTCTATTCAATTCTAATAATAGTTTGTAGCTCTGTGAGACAACGGAGAGGAGAACAATATCACTAAGCGGTATTATAGATGGTAAGACCCCTTTTACAGGGAGTCGTATGGGTAGCGGGAAAAGCAGTAGTGTGAAAATTCTACATTGTTCCGGATTAAAGAGCACCGTAGACAGCGTATAAAGGGTAAACGAGACGTAAAATATTATTTCTCACGTATGCAGCGCATTGGTCATCGCATCCCTGATATTACTGATGTTTATAGGCGTCGGTGGCTACTTTCCATCAGGTGACAGGAATGCTTGTCTTCGTTGGCAATTTAAAAAACAGCGACAGCTGTAACTTGGCAAATGCTATATTCATTGCGTCCAATACGGTATAAATGGGTATAATGTAGGTCCGATTTTTGTTTTGTTTCAGAAAATGAAGGATATTAATTTGCCGCCCAGTCAGAAATGTTTGAAGAAAACCCTGTGGCTGCTGTCGACGTCCAGAAATGCCATTATTGTTTTGGTGTGCTCTTTTATGGCATTCTTATGGGACAGACACTCCGAGTCCCCTTTCAAACTTACTGGAACTGTCAAGTAAATTAAATTAAGCACTTTGGGATAGCAATTAATATCAGACTTTCGTATTATTCTCGGTCTCGTTAGGAAATTGCGTCATGATTTATCGTTGTTGCGGTTTTTACAATAAAATATGTCTAACGCCAGAGCGGACTGGCAAAAATATCACAAAAACATTTATTAAGGTCGCGTAATAAATGTTTTCCTTATATAACAATGCGAACATTGTTTTATTTTTGATTGGACTTTTTATTGTAGATTAAAATTTTAATTGCGAAGAATTTGCACATTTAAAATTACAATGTTATCTAGCTTAAACGAGTACCAGTCTTAAGATATATTTACTTATGTCTAGGGCAAAGAAAAGATAGAATTGATGTAAACAATGTAACCTATAAAACAAGGCGTCATCATTGCTAGAGCGTTGGAATGTCTTGATTGCTGTTCACTGATTGACATATCGATGACAATTACTCAATAAGAAGGTTAAAACGTTTTTGCTATAGTTTACATGCATGCGGAAAGTGGTCGTTTTTTAGTCACAAATTTTTGAGATTGGTTATTAGGCGTAACTTTTGTGTGATCTCTTTGTTTTTTTCCTTAGATTACTGAATTGACTTACTTAAAAGTGAGTGATACGGCCGCCTTTAAAATATATTGTAAAATTGGATGAACGTCCAGTTATTTCACTAACTTTCAGATCTGAACGCAGCTGTGCCCATAACTATCTTCATAAATATTTGAGCATCAACATACTTACAGAAATTCCCGATACAAGAGCGTCTAAATTCCATTCTCCGCAGACTTGTACCATTCAAATTTCCATGTCATTTAAATACATTACATGCAAGTCAATTTGTTCGCCGGTCGATTTTACTCACAGCTACAACGGAATTTCGTAGCGACTCCATCGAAGATTCCGCACCGACAACATTTATAATACTCCAATGCGGCATAAATCCGGCGTTCGGGGCGCTTTCCAATTTTTCCCCTTTGTTACGCGAAATATCCGGGGGATTATTCAATAGCTCGTCGAGTCAATTCCGATGTTCGTAATGCGCTTTTCGTTCCAGAGAAGGTTTCCCCGCACTGGCTTTGCCGCCTTTCAACACGGAATACGCCGGCAGGAATGTAACGTTCGTCGAAATGTGCTCGGATCTCGGCTCCTCGATCGTCCTTGTTCCGATAATCGGTGTTTTGGGGAACGTGGCCATCGCTAAGGCGTTTGGTAAGTTGAGATACTTACTTTGTAGTATTTGTAGCAAAAAATAATCATAACTTAGGAAAAAAGATATTGAATTGGCGCTTTATATCTCGCTGTCACCAAAATGTCAATTAGCGACAATTTGCATGGCGGTAGGTCTCTTTTTATACAAGCGACCGTCTGGGGTTTGTTTGAGATTGGGACGTAAGCAGAATTATCTTTATTTACGAAACAGGGTTCAGTCCCCATTGTATATAGGACCGTCTGGGAACGTACTGTCGCGGTATTTCTATCACAGAACAGTACTCGTCTTATTGCTTCTTTAATAAAAACAGAATTGTTAATAATTATAAAATATTATGTTTCCACATTTAATATACAATTGTTATTAACAGGTTAATGCCAAATTATATTTAACTTCGGGCTTATTCATAATTAATAACGCCGAACTCTTGCTATGGGTTACGTTGTTCTCTTCGCAAATCCGGTTATTTCGCGAATAAGACGTCCCTGTGTTTTAAATATTTATCTATATAAAACTAGCTAATCTTTTTTAAACACTGTATGTTTCGCTTATTTCTTACGTAACTTTTTATTACTAACTTCCTATAGTACTTAAATTATGAAAAGTATTTGGTAATTTAAAAGGATCTTATTTATTTACGTATATGTCTTTATCAATTATTTTATTACTTATAATTATTCTTTTGACAAAAAAAACACTTTCTCTATTTTAATTTTTGGACACAAATTTAATTTATACCTTTCCACGACACAAATGCTACTGCTAAAGTTTAATTTAAATATAAGTTTGTATAAGTAATAATGTATTATTTTCTTGTGATATAAACGAAAAAAGTAATTTTTATAAAATACTTGTAATAAGTTTATTGTGGTTAATTTCTGTCTAACGCGAAAGTTATCTATTACGTTTGAAAGAAACATTTATTAACTCGATATCAAGAAATTAAATTGAAATTTGTAATCGTCAAGAACACTTTAGTAATGATCGTACATTGCGGGTTAACAACACGGCGATAATTATAAAAAAAAATTATTAGTATACAATTACTGCCTCCGTAGCCTAGTGGCAAGGGCATTTGCTTTAGAAACGGGAGGTCCGAACGATTATGATTCGAATCCTGCGTGGACTCAACAAATTTACATTGTTGTTTCGTAATTAGTTACGGCAATTTGGGCCGATCACCCAATTGTCGGAAAAGTAAGATGATCCATGCGTCGGATGGGCATGTATAAAGTCGTTCCACCCACCAACCCGCATTGAACCAGGGTGGTGGGATAGGGTCCAAAAAACCCTTAATGGAGGAGGCGTGCGTTAGGGGAGGCTTATGTCCAGCAGTGGACTAACACAGGCTGATGATGTATGTGTATTATTAACTATTTGCTGAACTTTCTCCCAGCCATTTGCCCATGTTATCATAAAATGAGCTTCTCGATCCAAATTTACTGGAATAATAGTTTTAACGCATAGTGACTAGCAAGTGGACTCCACATATAGCTTTTCTAAATTCCTTGAATGAGTTATATGTCTGTAAACTTGAAGCCACTGATGTTATAAAACGACAAAGACAACCGGGACCGACTTTTTACAATGCCCATCAGAGGCATGGATCATATTATTTTTCATACAATTGGGTGATCGGCCCATAACGTCTTAACCAACCAGAAAACAACGATAACGTAATGTTTTTTCCCCTAGATTCGAGGCGATAATTAATAACTTTTTTTTATATATATACATTATAAATAAAAAAGGTACGCGACAATCAATTTAAATAATTATAAACTATAATATATAATGCGGAGAAAAATCAGTAATTAAAAATTAGGCAACAAAGGTAAAATCATTTATTTCATGATCTTTTATTCATGTATTATTGATACACATTCTGCAATATATTGATGTGCCGGTCACATGGATTTTATAATATTATCGAATAAGACGTTGTTTTTCTTTATAAGTACCATATTATATTCACATAATATTGCTCAATAAAACAATGATTTTCTGTTATTGAAAAATAGTCTAGTAAAATTTGAATTTATTCATGACAAATGAAAATCTTTTGTCTCCATAATATCTGTCCAAAAATTTGTACGTACAAATAAAACGACTTTCGTAAAATCCTTTGTCATTTCAGTACCACAGACTATAAATATAATACGAAGACACGCCGGCTGCGTAACACAAAATAGCCCTAATATCGTTACTAGCGGCCGCCTCCATTACTATTCGGTGTGTGCGTCCTACCAAATAGCGATTAGGCCTATTTTCAAATTGAGTTTATTCTTTGGCAATTTACTCTGGCCCAATTCGACTTTCTTTTGTCCTGTACTGTTTATTTCTTTATCGTTGCCCTCGTCGTAACATTTATGTACGTTTCCATTGGCCGAATTCGAAATATCATTTTATATCTGTCGTTCGCTCTCTAATAGTTATCCGGTATTGTTTTATCTACATTGAGATTTGATGTTGGGGGAATTCCGTCGAAATTCACTGCGACGTTCCCTTTTCAACGGACTTCAAAAGGATTTGGTTTCTGATAATTGCCTTCAAACGAACTCGTAACGGTGACAATCTTAATAAATCTCGAATTTATTACGATTCAGTTGATTCGGATTAATCTTATTTCTGTACAAATTGGTCGGATAACTTCATCTTCAGAGATTTTTGGAGTTCAATCGAAGATTTTTGATTTGATCTTCTGTTAAGAAATGTGTATCCTTTGAATTAAACTTTCTATTATTAAATTCATTTTGAAACGAGCAAAGCATTCAGCCTATGTTAAGCGGTACGTAGGAAATGTAGCATAAGACATTTAAAATATACCATCTTGGTGCAAAGGATGTTATGTTTCTTGTATCTAGTAACTACACTATATATGGTGCTAGTCAAACCGGAATTAGTAGTTTTGTCGACACTGATTTATTGCGGCAATTGGCATCGAGGTGGTACTTCCGTGGTTTTTTTTATCGGAAACAGGCAGGAAACCTTTGGTTACTTTCTTTTATTTACGCTTAATATCGTCAAATGATTAATTTAATAAAAGTTTAAGTATTGAAACTTTAGCCCGCGTGTAACTACAAAAAAAATTGGCAGTTTACTTTAAAATAAACGCGATAAAATACGTAAAATTCCTTTTCACTGGTAACTGTCAAAATTATACTGAGTATTACGTATATGCCTTTGTTATATTTATCATTATCATCATAAACAGCCTTTACCTGTCCACTACTGGACATAGGACTTTTTTTATTGACGCCAAGACGGCCTATCTCGTTGGCGTCCATTAAAGAGAGTTGCTCATAATTGCCACTTTGAGCAGGCGGATTGGCTATTGAGTAATTGCTCTTGTACTGCGGATCTGTCTTGCTTCCAATGTAAGGCAGATCCGCCATTAATTGGGTGGAGGGGTAGTCACATCCCTACTCCAGCATTATATCACCTCTGTCGATCTATAAGTAGCGTTCTCGTTAGTGAAATGTCACATTATTTACTAGTATTGAATTGCAGCTTAATAAGATATTTAAAAGTATACAGAATCAAATAGCGAAAAAATTCCGTCAAAGCGTACGGTCAAGAAACCAGCCAGAAGATTGACAATTTCACATTAAGAAATTGTGTATTTTTTTATTATTTATTAGCTATTGCCCGCGACTTCGTCCGCGTATTAATATACAAAACATTTATTAGTTTTTTAAAGAAAGAAGTAACCTTAATACTCCCAGTAAGAAGATATCTTCTAAGAAAAGTCCTGTCAAATATCGACCACCCATTCCAGAGATTAACCATCCGATTAAACAGTCAGAAAGACAGAAAAAATTATAAAATGTTGTCTTGTTATATTTATCGGTTACATAAACAATGTTATCATTTAAAAATAGTTATTTTGATTAATGGTTACTGTGACTGAATTATTTGTTACTGATATGCAATTTAGATCAATGCAATAAGGATTTATCTTTCAGCCAGCGGCGAATCGGTAGACGCCACACAAGAGCTGCTGACACTCTCGCTGGCCAATATTTTCGGTTCTTTTGTCAGTGCTATGCCTATAACCGGCTCCTTCTCGCGCAGCGCGGTGAACCACGCCAGTGGTGTGGCCACGCAGTTCGGCGGAATTTACACCGGTAGGTATTGCTCTTGTTATGTTAAAAGCTTGCAAAATGATAAATAGTGGCCCCAATGGCATTATTAGCTGTAAATTTTGTTTGGTTTTTACTTTATAACGTAACAAACTACTTAATTAATTTAAAAGTTTTGTTTTTGTGCATTAGCATGCGTGTGTGTTTCTTTTCTTGGTAATTTTCGCAAATTAGTAAATTATAAGACTGTCTGTTTTAATGGCGAAATTTCTTTAGCAGTGTACCCTAAAACTAGCGTTACACTTCCGGCTGTGTATGAAATTTACTAAAATATTGTTTATTGGTGGTTAATTATATTTTACAATTTCAGGTATATTAGTGTTGCTAGCACTAAGTCTCCTTACGCCATATTTTTACTTTATACCAAAGGCATCGCTGGCTGCAGTCGTGATCTGCGCCGTCATATTTATGATTGAGTACGAGGTAAAACAAATTATTACTTCAGAAGCTCTACTATAACATACAATTGGTTCAAATTGTAACGATTATTGAAGCTAGTTCTTCTTTTGGTACAATTTATATACAATCAATGACTATTTCAAACTTCAGTCAACGACTAACTAAACTACAGTCAAAGACTGGCTTCAACTACAGCCTACGACGGGCTTAAACTTCAGTGAATGAGTAACTCAAACTTCAGTCAACGACTAACTTTAACTACAGACGACCACTAATTGAAACTACAGCCAACGACCGACTTAAAGTACAGTCAACGACTCGCCTAAACTAAAGTCACTTTCAGGTTGTAAAACCGATGTGGCGTTCACGGCGCGTTGACTTAATGCCGGCGTTCGCGACTTTTGTCGTCTGTCTCATAGTCGGTGTGGAGATAGGGATAGTCGCTGGGGTCGTGTTGAACGTGATGCTTCTACTGTATCCTAGCGCAAGACCCCAGCTGGACGCAGAGATCGTGACGGTAAGTAAATCGTGAAACATATTTATGTTCTTACTATCAAAACTACAAAAGACTAATACACTGATGAGACACGGTCTTATACAATTATTTTGTGTCTGGTATAGTCGCTGGAACTAATTACAATCTGGAAACTGTTAACAACGCAACAAATGATGTCAATTCGAAATTCCATATGCTGTTTTGTTATTAGTAGACGGCTCATTTGTAGCTTAATCAAATTTTGTAAATATATATATAAAAGACCGCAGACTTTCTGCCTCTTTTTCTCAGGACAGGTCTGAGTTTGTGAAGTGGTAATAATTTTTTTACGTTCATAAGTGCTCAGTAGAGCCTAATTTGTATAAATCGTTTTGACTTTGAACTGATTATGCGATTGACATGAAAAAATAATATTTTTAACTTTTTCCGAAGTTTTCATGTGGACAACTAATAAATAAATAACTTTTTTGTCGTTCTGATACGAATTATAGGAGCTTATATCGCCGAACTTTTGTTTTACTTATATTTATTACTCGATAAGTTTCGTAACTTTCGATAGTTCAACGTTTAAATATTTAATTTTAAACATTTTAACAACAATCACGATTAATGCTTAATTAAATTTCGCTTATATATAATAATACTTGCGCGATGTTTTGGTATTTTATAAACGATAAATATACATATATAATACGTTTGTTATATATATAACCATGTTTTTCCATATCCACGCACGAAACGACGCATACGTAAATTTGATTACAGAGCCTTACGTCGATCTCTCATGACCCAGTTGGGATGTTTATCTGAATAGGGCGTCATAAATCGAATTTTTCAATCAGTGCCAACACCCAAGATTAAATAGGCCTAAACCGAAGTGTTATTTACAATTCTTAAAGATGAGTCACCAATAGAAGTAAAAGTTAAAGGACTGTGTAGTTCAAGTCTAAAATATTATTTCTGTATAAAACTATACAAAGCTACATTTTCGTCATATATGTCAAAAATGTTGCTTTATTGTTTAAAGCGTCATGTCACATAAATATCAGAAAAGTTTTCTCGACACACGTCAGTCCCTATCTGAGGGATATATTTGATATTAACGACAAAATTAATTGCTTCCTAGATTAATACGTTATATAAAACTTAATATTTATAGAAAACTATATATTCCAGCCTAATTGAGACTATTTAGAGATAAAATTTACGTAAAAAATGCTTAAAGACAGACTCAATAAGTGACAAAAGGACATAGGGCAACTAATACTAATTGGCTTAACTATAGTATCCGACATTTTTTTTTTTTTCTACGGCAAAGTTTTTTATTGACAATAGAATGACTTTGGGTTTGTCATTCACTCCCACGTGATTAACTAATTCCAGTGAACATAATTATGATGTTAGGATTTGTTAACCAGTAATCACACTTACTATAACGACCTTGAAACCGGAAGTTCTCACCTCATTACTGTTTAGCTACAGAAGTAAATACAGCTTTATTCCTCGACCCGTAACCATGGTAACCAATATACCACTCACAAATCCACCTTTTTCTAATCAAATGAAACGTAAACACATGCTGGCATTCCTATGTACTAATTAGGCACATCCTATAATTAGTACAAAGGTAATAAGAAACCACGTTCCGAACCGTTTCAACCGGTCACAAGCGTTAAACATACGTTCAGCCTAATTTATTCCAACGCCGGGACGGTCCATGCGCCAAAATCTCGCCTAAATCCATTCTGCGCCACAATTACACGTAATCAAGTCCCGAATCGACAGCGCTAAATTACTAGGAGCGGGTGCAATTGAAATGCTAAATGCGTAGTTAGTAATACTGCACGCCGACCGCGCGGCCGCAGCAGATTCAAACACACCAGTTTGGTCCGGCTTTATTGTTATATTTTCTACTATACTAAAGCGAAATAATGTCCGAAGCTTTCATGAAATCTTATGTCAAACCGTTGTGTTCTACGCTACGTTGTGTCTATTAACTATTATTGCCGTGCAGCCAAGATAATACCTTAAACAATCAATTAGTTTTGAATATGAGCACACGGCAACCTAAAACAAAATTATTTTACTTTGTAACCATTAAAATCTATAATTTATTTCAGCTAATGTCGCGAAACAACTTGTTTTAAACATCTCGTATATATTGTTTTACGCAAACAATTATTGCAACAACAACAATTTTAATTTTAAAATAATTAATGTTAGCAATTATTGTCTCACCCGTGCGTTAAATTTGCCGATTCAATCGAATAATACATTAAAATTTTAACACGTATACCGCAAATACAGTAAACGTGAACAAATCACATTCCCTGGGCTTTTCAATAATATCTGAAAACATTAATCAGTCGCAATTAATGCGCTTCTACATTATTGTAAACTGTTTTAATTATTCAATGTTTGAAAATATTTTACATCGTAGAAATAATTATTTCGATATTATTAATGTATTATTTTATCATTGAATGTGTGTTTACTGTAAATATTAAACGTAAATGTTCACTAATAGGTTAACTACAAATCTTATTTTAATGCAACTTTATTTAGAAAAATTTCAGTAAAAAATTAATACATACAAATAACTAGCTGGTATCCGCGACTTCGTCCGCGTATGTATTAGGAAGAATGTCCGTGAGGTATCCTGTATAATATAATATAAATAAGATGTTTTTATTGTATATACTAATTACTAATATAGACAGACATACAGACAGACATACGGGTAGACAGAGTCACTTTCGCATTCATAATATCAGTATGGATTATGTTATATCCTTTATGTTTTCGTTCAATGAAGTTGCTGGTGGAATTAAATTATGTTTGATTCTAGTATACTTATATTAGATATATTTTTTATATTAGGGATTTTTATTTATAATAGACTCGGAAAAATGTTAAGAAAGTAACCCATAGCATTGAGGCGGCTTCGTACGTACTGTGTTCTCGTCCTAGTCCACAGTCACTGAGTGATTTCTGTGACAATTCAAAAACAACGCTAGATGTATGACGACAATTCGTTGCCTTAAGTAAGGCTGCTTACATCTTTTTCGAATTTGATTAGGCTAAACTGGAGACGACGACAGGAGCAGTGCCTTTATTTGGAGAGTATGATGCCACAAGATGCAAAATAAAACAGTACGTTGCGAATACATTTGATACTGCTTTGAAATCATCGAACACCAAAGCTGTAATAGGGTTTACATTTTACGTAAATAAGGAAAGCAAGAGCACTGGACCAGCGTGATACGGTTTAAATATCACTAATGGAGAAGCCGTGAATTAGGGGAGGCCTATGTCCAGCAGTGGACTAACACAGGCTGATGATGAGTGAAAAAACAGTAATATGTTCAATGTAAATGGTTATTTAGGGAAAACAAGGTGGGTAAAATATTCGCTGTAATACATTGTGATATGCAGTCATGACATTTAAAACGACACACATTCAGAAATACTTCTGTATTTAGTAATATTGTTGAAGTATGTATAATTCTGACGAATTCATGTATGTCAAGGATTTAAATAAAAAAAATTTAAAACAAAAAATGTAAAATACGTAAATGTATCCGTGGACAATGAAAATAGTACTTTAGATGTTTACGTACCGTGTTGCCTTGAATTCGATTTGGACATGCAATTTTATCATCAGCTTTTTGTAATTACTTATGATCATTTAAAATTCTTTGCAATTCATTTGTAAACTAAGAACTTGCATTAAACTGCTCCTTTGTGTCAATGAGGTTCGTTTATTGTACATTTGTTTTATATACATAAGCTTCACAAAATACAATATTAAGTTACCATCATACTGAAGTTCGTAGGTCAGTAACCTGCGTATAAACAACTTTGGGTTATAGTTGTGGTGTGGTTTGTTTGAGCATTAGATGATTATGATGATGATGTTGAGAATGTGACGAATAAGAAGAATAAGCCGGCCTCTATTTTCAGCCAGCTCGTTAATGGCTGTCTTTTTAGGACGTCAGTACCGTTTAAAAATTACTAACATCTAAACCAGCAATCGGATCATCACTTAACATCTCAAGTTATGTAGGTCAGATGTCAGTCTCCTATAAACTATTATTCAAAAAATTATTTTGGGATTAAAATTCGTGTATATCACATCTTGAAAAATATATCGCCAAGATGAAGAAAATTTAAATTATAAAATGTTCAAAATTTCATAAAAATCAAATCATGGTACATATATATATATATCTACTCATTAGTTTTCTTCACAAATATTTCTACCAAACAATGTTCATAATCTAATTTTTTAGGTTTATCAATGATATGGATATTAAGTACTGAACTGGCGGTCGTTTTTTCGCAAATGATAAATTTGTTCATATCATGATGAGGTATGCATTCATTTGTACCTAGCTTTGTCCGCGACCTTGTCCGCGTGATGACATAACGAAAAGATAATTCTCGTTTTTTTTTTTATCAAAAAAATACCCTCAATTACCCACAATTAAATCGGGCCAACCATTCAAAAGATTAGCCAGAACAAACAGTCAAGCAGCCACGCAAAAGTTTTAAAAACACGTTCGAAACATATATTACATTGAAGTCGTTTAAAAACTTTTTTTTTTAATATTACAAACAGATACTACAATTTTATTTAATTGTATAGGTAAAGATTTAATACAATACAGTATACAAAAACTTTGAACGTACATTTGGTTCCTCTAACGCTGTCAAGGTTATATCGCAATTATACGAACGTAACGTTTTCATGATTGAGTTATTCACGACCGTTACCTTCTCAGAGATTGAGATCGATGTAAAATCAATTATAATTTACTCAATGTTTTAATTAAAAATTAATCCCTCACCAAGGGATGGCGAGATAAGCAAACAAATTCGACATCGGGTATTAATTCGTGGATTTTGAAAGTAGATCAAAGGAATTGGTGTAAATGAATATTTAAAAGGTATTTTGATAACGTGAAAAGTTAATATTTTCTTTAAAATATATATTTTGTTGGCCCTAGAGTTCTTAAAAACGATTTCTTTTCAATTGTGCACATCGTACAAATTCGGTGTTTCATAATGTTCTGTTAAACTTATGTATCTAGAAACTTCATAGTTGTTTTTTATCTTACGTAGTAATTTAATTATAAAATAATTTATAATAGTATTTATCAAAATTTCTATTTTTTTAATTGTCAAACATTTAAATCAAATAAACCTTTCATTCCATTTTATAACGATCGTTCTACGATTACAATAACAAATGAGTAACAAATGCCCATTTTGAAAATCGTCCAAAGCTAAGAGAGAAATACTGTTTTTATTTAAGCTGTATCAACATAATTGTTGATAGATAAATAAACACTTTATTGCTTACTCTCAATACACTTACTATATATTTAATAAACTTAAATGTGGGTAAGAGCGGCCTTCTCACTATAAGCTTCGTGTTCCGAACAATTCGGATGAAGAGAAGAAGTATGAATAAGTGAATAATATATGAACATATTTTATTTTTCTCTTACAGACCGCTTCGAGTTTCAGCTACTTGTTGATAACGGTCGGCAATAGTTTATACTTTCCAAGTGTGGAATACATTAGGCAATACGTAACGAGAGCAGCTAAGAAGCAAGGCGGTTGCAGTATGCCAGTCGTCATCGACTGCAGATATGTCCTCGGTAATGACTTTTATATTGCACGTTTTATTTCTAATTGTATGTACATTTTCCAGTATTATGCATGACATAACATTGTGTATTGCATCATGCATGCATCATCAGCCTTTGATAGTCCACTGCTGGACATAGGCCTCCCCTAATACACCCCTTTTCCATTGGGGGGTTTGGACCGTATCCCACCACGCTTGTCTAATGCGGGTTGGTGGGTGGACCGACTTTTTACATGCCCATCCGACGCATGGATCATCTTACTTTTCAGACAACTGGGTGATCGGCCCAAATTGCCCTAACCAACTAGGAAACAACAATGAAAATTTGTTGTGTCCCCGCAGGATTCGAACCCACGACCTCCGGTTTCTAAAGCACACGTCCATACCACTAGGCTACGGAGGCAGAAACATTGTGTATTGCAATAATAATAATAAACTCATTACACTCACTTAAAAAGTATTGTACATAAAGATACTAGAATAAATGAACGGGTTATCCATTAACATTGAGATTATCAAAATTTTAATAACAATTTCAGGACAGCGCCCATCTTTTAAAAATTACTTAATAAAAAATCTTTCTAAAGCGTACTTTGACAAGAAGACGACTTATTTACACATTTTTAATAATTCTCGTGCTATATCACTACATAGTATAAAACAAAGTCGCTTTCGATGTCCCTATATCTCTATGTATGCTTTAATCTTTATATTTTAGATTTCGATGCCCCCTTTTTAATAGGAAAAGAAATCAGTCGCTAGTTTTTAAATATTTCATTAAATGGAACCCAAAGTCGACAGCAAGATATTTGTAACATATTGTAGTTTCTTCTTAGCCCTTTACATGTTATCTTTATCATCATAATTATCAGCCTGTGATAGTCCACTGCTGGACATAGGCCTCCCCTAATGCGCACCACCGCTTCCGATCTTCAGCTATAATCACTATTATAAATACTACTGTAATTACTATTTATTTTCCCTTATGTAGCGACTCAAAAGATCATCATGAATCTTGGACCGCACATTTAACCTGTCCATCCAATGCATGGGTCATTTTACTTTTCAGACGGTCGTCTAGCCTATATTGTCCTGGCTAATTGCACTTAAAAAACAAAAAATTATGAAATAAAATTGTAGTTGTTAGTAATTGTAGTTGCTCTTTTGTTATTTAGACAGATATACGTGTTGTATAAATAGAAAATGTCACCAGTTCTATATATGTAATTATTTCTATTACAGGCGCCGATTTCACCGCTGCCAAAGGTCTTTGTGCCTTGTCGAATGCACTCTCGTCAAGAGGTCAGCCCTTAGTTTTGCTCAGTCCTAGAGCAAGCGTGGCTTCCGTTTTCAGCGGGGCGGGTTCCAGCGTAGTATTCGTGTCTACTTTAAACGAACTGGACACTACGCTGCAAGGTAATATAATATGTTTTTATATTTGTATACTTTTTTCCTAAAAGTGGTATTAAAACATATAGAGAAATTAAACACATATTAGACTTTTAAATTCACGAATTCTTATACGAAAGGTACTAATGAATATGCAATATCAGAAACAATACATTTTTTAATGCGAAATCACTACATGAGTTGATTGCCGGCCTAATGATATTGGGGCTTACTTTACGAAGGGAATATCTTGAGTTCAAATCCTAAAAGGAACATTATAATATCATAGTCTTTTGTTTACAATGATAAAAGCTAATCGCCTAAATAGCTGAAAAGACAAAAGAGCCATCCGAAGCTGGTTTTCTAATGGGCAGAAAGTGTCACTTGCATAGGTTAAACATTTGTTTCTTCTCATCATCAATACTAAAAAAATAATTAAAAAATAATCCTCTTTACGCTGTTTACTCTTTTCTTTACGTCACAGGACAGCCACCCTGAGTAAAAAATAGCATTCAGTCATAATGACAGCTTTACATTAAAATGTTTTCCTTTTAATGAATTTCTTGTTTTATTTAGTCTGTATGTTAGTGACAACATGATATTGTTAATAAAAAACTTGGAAATGATTTCTCTATTATAATATCATTAAAAAAATCACAATTTTCGTTTTTGTACTTAATGCCTTTTTAAATGGCATCAAGTCCTGCGAGGACTCAACTTTTCATTGTTGTTTCCTAGTTGATTTATGCAATGCGGTCTGATCACCCGATTGCCTGTAAAGTAAGACGATCCATGCGTCAGACAGGCATGAAGATAGTCCAGATTATCTATTATCGGACTATGAGAGTGATGTATGCACTTGTGCACTAACATATCCCCTGCGTAGTTAGATGATCTCCAATTTAAATCAGTCTTTGTAATCCTAATCGGCTAGAAGGACATTACATTATTAAGATAAGTAATTTATTATCAAGCCTTGATTAAAACTTGAATTGCATCATCCAAATGCGTAATATTAAAAATATTTTGAATGATGCTACGACAAATATATTATCGCCCCAAAATCCCATATCTTTTCATTGTATTAAAATCATAATATGTTATCATCCACATTTATTAATCTATGCAAAATAAATATTGGCTTTATTAAGTCTGATAAGATAGTCTCTGGAAAAACATTTCATATATTAATGATTTAATTGTTATACGTTTTTTAAATTTAGGACCGCTATATATTTAAACAAAAAAAGGGTTATGTCAAATTCTATGGCCACATAGCGTATGGCAACTCGATATGGTAAAATATCGTGCAGTTACTATTTAAATTACTTTGAGGTCATTGGCGTCTAGCATTAGATAGTTTCTTTACGTTCATTCCCTATTATAGTTAGCTCTCAGCTCAGCTCCTTATAAGTAAGAAGTGACGGTTCTAACATAATCCATTGGTATACAGAAAATAGTAATATAATCGGAATTAGCTGTTAGTTAAATAGTTGTGAAACGACTCTCCTTCATTTGACGGGAAAAATATCTGGCTCATGGGCTCAAATCCTGCGAACATCTTGTGCTATTGATGTTTACCGATTGGTTCAAGCATTTTGGGCTGATCACCTATTTGCATAAAATGTAACATAATTATCCATGCGTTGGATGGCATTCAATCATTATGTGAATTTAAAGCCTTTTCTTTAGGTAACAGTCAGATTTCAGTCGCTCTGAAAAAATAATGTTATTAATATGAAACTTTCCAAATTTTTAAGGGTTAACTATCGTTGCTGTTACACTTGTGACCAGCAAAGGATAAGCTATCATGACCCCCATGGCCCCTAGGTAATAGGTAATAGGGCACGCCAATTTCCGGTGAAGTGGCCCATTGGCCAGAGATGGGACTTAGTTAGCAAAAGAATGCAAAACTAGGTAGAAACATTCGAGACCAGCCAACACAAGAATTTTTATACTGCACAAAGTAAGAGTACGCACAAACACACGTGCACTTCCTGTCCCATCGCTCTCATAATCCAATGGGACGAATAACCGACAAGACTGATGATGAATCGGGTGGTCAACCAACATTGTCTTCACCAACTAGAAAAGCTCTACCCGCAAAATTCATATCAAATTTCGTTTATCACTTCAGACCATCAATTTCTAAAACATGAGCCCATACAACTAGCACTATACTTGGCTAGTTTCATCATCATCATCAGCCTGTGATATTCCACTGCTGGACATAGGCCTCCCCTAATACACCCCTATCCATTAGACCGTATCCCACCACGCTGGTCCAATGCGGGTTGGTGGGTGCACCTACTTTTTACATGCCCATCCGACGCATGGATCATCTTACTTTTCAGATACTTGGGTGATCGGCCCAAATTGCCCTAACCAACTAGGAAACAACAATGAAAATTTGTTGAGTCCCTGCAGCAGCATTCGAACCCACGACCTCCGGTTTCTAAGCCACACGCCTATACCACTAGGCTACGGAGGCAGTTTACTTATAATTTTTATATTTGTTGTCAATGTCGAAGTTCTGAGATACATTTATTATACTGACCTATATTTTAAATTATATAAATGTGTTATATTATAAAAAGAATAACTTTTAATTTAAATTGTTTTTCTTTCAGATCTCACAGGCCAGATAGCGTTGCCTCGAATAGATAACAAGGAAACCAATTTAACTCCGCCTCCGACGTATACGTCTTTGCAGAACTTGGACGATATGACAGAAATCGTAATAAGCGAAGAGCAAAATAACGTACCTCTGTTAAGAATCACCAACAATAGTGAGCTATTGCAGAACAGTAAAAGTAATGTGAACGACACATGATTTTTTATCGTGTGAGATTTTAGCATAAACTAGAAAATTTTTATCATTTAGTAGACAATACATTTTTCGTCAGGAACTTTTTACATCAACAACTAAAAAAATTAGTTCTTAAGAATAGCGGTAGGCTACAAGTTAGTTATAAATATTGAATTGTATTCGATATTCAATAATCCAGTGGGTTCTTATTGGATCTCTACAAAAGCTATTTTTTCTTCTGAAGGAGACACAGACTTACCAAAGATATGAGTTTCGAAGTCTGACTATTAAAATTGTTGCTGGAAATAAACCACATTTTACGTTTATTCAAACTTCTATACACTTAAGCGACACTTAATTCTGTATGGCTATGTAATATTAAGTTGTGTTACCTAATAATTTATTTAAAAATGTGCATTAAATATACGCAAAAATCCGTTTACCTATTTTAAAGATGTCTTTTTTTCCCCTAATAAAGATATTTATTTTATATTCATTTCTAAAATCTATAATGGATTATTGGACTTTTCCTGTAACGAACTTAAGACTTACTTGGAAGTGGGCACAAGCAATGTCTCTTTCTGTCTCAAACATTTACAATTAGTATAATTTAAGTTTCTCTTATGTATTAAGTCTTAATGACTTCATTTCATGACGTTTATCTTAAAGCGACCATTCTATATTGATTCCAGATTACCTACGCATAAGTAATTGATATAACATTGTTTGTTCGTCCTTAACTATTTCGGGGATATATATTAACCCGAATTGTAAGGCGGGTTACAGTAAAAGTATTAACAGCTTCATTTCGTAGCTTCAAATAACAATCATCCTTCATAACGATCGTCAATTAAAGCTTTAAGCGCTTTGATTTCAAAAATTAACTGTCAGATGCAGCAGCCTTTTTGAATTTTAGAGGTTACGGCCATTCTTCTTGAAATTGATATTTACGTGATTTTCGATAGACTGATAAGAAACACTAAGACTTTATATAGGCTACAAAAATATAGCCTCTAATACCGAACAATTAAATCCACAAATCTATTATGACTATCATATCCTTGTCACCTTAAAATTGCCTGACCTCGTGTTTTCATTCTTGCAGCCGCAAAAGGGGGATTTAAAGAGTTGGACGTATACGGTGATAAATACTAAAATACCTTACAGTTCTGTGTTTCAATATGACAATCACAGGGGACTGTAAACGTTTTATGTCTACTATTAACGAGTAAGTAATATAAGGACTGGTTTCGGATATCCGCGGCCTATTTTTATAGGATCTAACATATTTATTAAAGCTATTCATTTTAATCGCATCATCATCATCAGACTTTGTGTTAGTCCAATGCTGAACATAGACCTCACTTAGGCAGTCACAAGCAGTCGAATCTTCGCAGGATTCGATCCAACGACCCCCAGTTTCTTTAAATCTGGTTTAATCTAAAATTTAAAGCGTAAAGAGACCTTGAGTAGCTTTATGTCAATGTCTGAGTTGACTTCAAAAAGGAAGATATAAAACGTTGACCTATTTGTTTTTGTGAATATTAACCAATTTGTTACTGAATAGTGAAGTCACTATTATTATTATTTTTTTAATGATATACGAACCTATTAGGGTGAAAAGCTTGCGCGACTACGCATATTTAACTTCTTAATTAATAGTACAACGCTATGTCATATATATGTATACATTTCTGTTGTATAGCCTGAGCTACGTTTGATGACCGAGATTTCAATTGTTGAGCGATAATAGAGTAACCATACTATACGTACATAAATTGTCGCGATTATATTATTTCATCAATTTAACTGTACCAGTCTATATTAGGCAGTTTAGTTTACATGGACTATGGAATTCTACTTTAAAAACCGGGGGCCGTGGGTTCGAATCCTTTTTTTATGTAGGGAAATGCCTACGTATACCTGCCCTTGGAGGAGCAATGTCGGTCTCGCTCAGACTAAAACCACCACGTTGTTTCTTCCGATCGCCTTAGAGATAGGGTCACATGAACACCTAGACAATGTTCTGTAACCCCACCAGCGCTGACCTCCGAAGCAGCCTCATCTCGGCCTTACGGCAAACTGTACCGTCTCGGCGACTATATATAAGTAATATACTTTGGATTGTTGAGATAAAGTTACTCAGGGAGCCAGGAGATTCCAGCCCACGCAGGGGCAAGGCTCCCAGCCTTGGTGCCCTTAGTGTTAAGTTCCGTCACGAGCGCTGTTTCGGCCGCAGAAGGAAGCGAGATCGACGACACCATGCCGAGTAACCGCTCCTCAGAAGTCCCCTCCATCGGCGGTGCGGCCCCGCTGAGTTGCAGAGAACAGCTAGAGTGGCGTATAAACTATCGACAGATCTCTTCCCCCCGCGACTTCACCCTGGTTGCGAAGGAAGGAAGGGGTGTGGACCCTATCCTCTTTAACCTGTCCCTCGCACCTGCTTCATCCTTGATTACCTTACTTTTAGCTTCCCCGCGGCTGACCAAGCCGCAGGCACTGGGCCCCACGATGTTCTGAGGAACCTATCAGGAGTGGGTTTGATTTCGCAGTGACTCAACAACTTTATATTGTATTTTTCTAGTTTTAAAACGATTCAGACATATAACTTTATAAAAGTTACTGAAATATACTTGAAACTCCTACCCGTCCTACAGGTATAAAAAGGCACTATTTATTTTTATCAACGGTCTTCTATTACAAGATTTCTACCGTTAAACGACGACACGATGTATTATCAGTATGAAGACCTCACATGTTTACGCCATTAAAAAGGGGTACAAAAATTTATCTACATAAGTTTTGCATCTCAATTGGCTGAGAGATAGAAACAATTTTTATGCTCATAAAAAAATAAAAATCAATATATATGTAGAATTTTGATCATATTGGTATTTTTTTTTAATGATTATTTAGTATACTTAACCTAAATGATACCTATATCCGACCTAAACCTAATATGCAATAATCTACCATCCCTCAGGACAAAGAAAGACCTAGTTTTTTATTATAAAATTTATTAAAAAACTTACAAACTATACTTAATAAAATAAATAAATTGATATATTTCGCATATCCTAGCACCATTTAATTATCAAATATAAATGCATTTTCTGACTAAATAATGAGTATCATATACACCTACGAAGTCCGAGATAAAGAAATTGTTGAGCTATTATATTTTAATCCTTAAATTGCGTAAAATCATAATAGCGTTTAATAGCCTCATATCTGTTATCTTGGACCTATGGTCTAGTCACCTAGGACCTAATGATAAAGTCATCTTAAATTTTATTTAATATAAACCAGTTCGAAATAAGTCCCTTGATAGCATTACTTCATATTTATCTTTGAGTTACCATTACCAGTACTATAAAAAGCAAAAGTTATCGAACTAGTTTACAATCGATGTATAAATAACAATTATATTAGTCTTATATCGGAGTTAATAACTTTTTTATGTTTATTTGTACTGCTGGAACATTGGTTTAGAGGCCGACATCAATTTTTCGGATACAACGTGGGCAATTCTGGCGCTGCGTTGCCAAACCAATTCGCGCGTTCGCTCGTGATTGCTGTCAACTCGAACCTGTTGAGATAAATTGATTTTGAATGAATCGTAGTGTTAGTCTGCCATAGACTGATAAATTAGAAAATACGATAAAATAGATATTTTCTACAAATTCTACAAAGTTTCTCGACACTAGAGAGTGTCAAAATTTTAATGACTCAAAATGCTAACGTATTGATTTTATTTTGCGTGTAAGCAAATTTATATATGTATGTGTGAATTTACGCATAATCTTAAAGTTTGACTGATCTGTCACAAAACTTTCATTTGTATTTCTGAAGAAACACTTGAAATCGCTTACCTGTTTGGGCTGTAACACCTTAATAGAGTGTAAAGTGGCCACTCCTTGGTTGTTTACTCGTAAAGTAATCTTTCCAGTCATCTCGGCAGTTGTCGCAGTTGCAGACTTAATTTCTTTTTTCGCCCCACGACCGACCTGCAGAAACATATCAAAATATAATGTACTTTTGATATACATATTACTTTATGTCTTATTTTTAAAACTTATTTGTAAAAAATAATTTTCTATGCAACTGCATTTGCGGAAGAACTTGTACTCGATTCATCAGCAACTTTGCCGAATGAACTGAAAAAATTTTAAATATTTTAATCAACATACCTCCTTTTCAACTCTAAGTACTAGTGGTCCAACAGCAAAGTTGCTCTTGACTGTAGTGTGATCAGACATAATGTTAACTGCAACATCACCGTTCCTTCTCAATGACGATAATCCATACAAGGTTCCCTTTGCTCTAGGCTTACTCTTTTCTCCAGTTTTGGTCTTGTTCTTATTAACTGGTTTCTTCGTAGTGGTTTTCGTGGGTGGTTTAGGCTTTGGCTTTGAGGTCTTGTTAGGTGGCTTGATTCCGGTTGTGGTCAATCTAGATTTGCTATTTTTAGAATCAGATTTCTCCTTCAAAGCTCGCGATTCTACCTTTTGGGGTACTTCGTTAACGATATCTTCGATTTTCTTATCAGATGTAGGTACCTCGCTTATTTCATTTGTTTTTGTAATGCTTTCCGTTGGTTTGCTATCAGATGCCATTGAGACTCCAGTGCGAGTGGTCTGTTTCTTCTTATTGCTGTTTTTGCTTAAAAAAATACTTGGTTTGAACATACGAAAATATCTTAAGAGATACACTATAGAATCACTCCAACCAAATTGCTTGAGGTATGTTTAAAAATATTTTAAATATATGTTTAAATATATATATTCAGTTAAACCGATTAAAAATATTTATTTATTAATTAAAAATCGAAACGATTACTGTTAATAATGCACTAAAGAGTCACTTACTTTTTAGATTTGCTCTTTGTCTTGTTCTTTTTAGGTTTTGAGCTCTTCTTTTTGGCGTCGATTGGTTGAAGTTTTACATTGACAGGGTCATATGAGCGTCTCAATATTTCGTTCATTTTCTCAAGGATGTTATCAACAAACCTATTATATTTAACAATGTATACGGCGGGCACTTCTGGTTTCTTGGCTGGCTCCTCTTTCAGTGCACCTGTAATGGTAACATGTCTTATAACGTGTTACGTATTCTCTAAAATTTTCTTTTCTACCTTCGAAACAATATTGTTTAGAAGCCAATATCCATACAAAGTATTTTTTTCTTTTATGTTTATTATAATAGCTTCATGCATATTACATGAGTATGTTATTGATATAATAAAGTGTTATTTATGATATTTATTATCTATTATTGGGTTTTATTTAGGTTCGTAAGTCGAAAATAGTACAATTTTCTAAAGTATATAAGTATAATCATCACATGAATGTCTCATTCAATATGATATGATGTTATTGAATATTAATGGTAAAGCTTAATTAAAAGTTATATAACTTTTAAGCTTGGGCGTTATTTAAAACGATTTTCATGATTAAATAATCATGGTCATCTTAATTGTTATACTATGTGTATTGCCTTTAAAGGCCTCATGACATATTAAAATGTTTTTAACGGTCAAAATTTTGCCGCAGAGTTTCTTGCCTGTTCTTCTCTGGACAGTTCAAAACTTCCGAAACGGTAGATTGACGTCCATATGAGCTCGACAAAGTCTAAATTGAATAAAGAAGTTTTGAATAAAGTTTAAAAATCATAATATGTCATCCACGATCTTGTCTCTTATTGAAAAACTTAGTGGAAAGTGATATAAAGAATATTTATTAATAACAGAATATGCTCCTGTATTCAAATCTTTAGAAATGATTAAATCTAGAACTTCAGCATTGTTACACACAATATTTAAGAAGATTTGCATTGTCTCGTTAAGAATCGCAGTGTCCATTAGATAGGAAACGAAATTTAAAAGACAAATTTACTCCACCGTATCCATAAGTACCTGGACAGTACAAGATTTAGGTCTCACATTAGCCAGCATCCTGCGAGTCGTACTTCATATAAGTGTTCTTGTTTCAAAACGATTCAGACATATAACTTTATAAAAGTTACTGAAATATACTTGAAACTCCTACCCGTCCTACAGGTATAAAAAGTCACGATTTATTTTTATCTTCTATTACAAGATTTCTACCGTTAAACGATCCAGGACACGATGTATTATCAGTATGAAGACCTCACATGTTTATGCCATTAAAAAGGGGTACAAAAATGTATCTACATAAGTTTGGCATCTCAATTGGCTGAGGGATAGAAACAATTCATATCCTCATAAAAAAAAATCAATATGTATGTAGAATTTTGATCATATTGGTATTTTTTTTATGATTATTTAGTATACTTAACCAAAATGATACCTATAATGTGTGTAAATGATATATTAAACCGACTTAAACCTAATGTGCAATAATCTACCATCCCTCAGGACAAAGAAAGATGTAGTTTTTTATTACAAAATTTATTAAAAAACTTACAACCTATACTTAATAAAATAAATAAATTGATATATTTCGCATATCCTAGCACCATTTAATTATCAAATATAAATGCATTTTCTGACTAAATAATGAGTATCATATACACCTACGAAGTCCGAGATAAAGAAATTGTGGAGCTATTATATTTTAATCCTTAAATTGCGTAAAATCATATAATAGCCTCATATCTGTTATCTTGGACCTATGGTCTAGTCATCTAGGACCTAATGATAAAGTCATCTTAAATTTTAATTAATATAAACCAGTTCGAAATAAGTCCCTTGATAGCATTACTTCATATTTATCAATGAGTTACCATTACCAGTACTATAAAAAGCAAAAGTTATCGAACTAGTTTACAATCGATGTATGAATAACAATTATATTAGTCTTATATTGGAGTTAATAACTTTTTTATGTTTATTTGTACTGCTGGAACATTGGTTTAGAGGCCGACATCAATTTTTCGGATACAACGTGGGCAATTCTGGCGCTGCGTTGCCAAACCAATTCGCGCGTTCGCTCGTGATTGCTGTCAACTCGAACCTGTTGAGATAAATTGATTTTGAATGAATCGTAGTGTTAGTCTGCCATAGACTGATAAATTAGAAAATACGACAAAAAAGATATTTTCTACAAATTCTACAAAGTTTCTCGATACTAGAGAGTGTCAAAATTTTAATGACTCAAAAGGCTAACGCATTAATTTTATTTTGTGTGTAAGCAAATTTATATATGTATGTGTAAATTTACACATAATCTTAAAGTTTGACTGATCTGTCACAAAACTTTCATTTGTATTTCTGAAGAAACACTTGAAATCGCTTACCTGTTTGGGCTGTAACACCTTAATAGAGTGTAAAGTGGCCACTCCTTGGTTGTTTACTCGTAAAGTAATCTTTCCAGTCATCTCGGCAGTTGTCGCAGTTGCAGATTTAATTTCTTTTTTCGCCCCACGGCCGACCTACAGAAACATATCAAAATGTAATGTACTTTTGATATACGTAATATGTCTTATTTTTAAAACTTATTTGTAAACAATAATTTTCTATGTAACTGCATTTGCGGAAGAACTTGTACTCGATTCATCAGCAACTTTGCTATTAGCGAATCAACTCAAAAAAATTTAAATATTTTTGTCAACATACCTCCTTTTCAACTCTAAGTACTAGCGGTCCAACAGCAAAGTTGCTCTTGACTGTAGTGTGATCAGACATAATGTTAACTGCAACATCACCGTTCCTTCTCAATGACGATAATCCATACAAGGTTCCCTTTGCTCTGGGCTTACTCTTTTCTCCAGTTTTGGTCTTGTTCTTATTAACTGGTTTCTTTGTAGTGGTTTTCGCGGGTGGTTTAGGCTTTGGCTTTGAGGTCTTGTTTGGTGGCTTGATTCCGGTTGTGGTCAATCTAGATTTGCTATTTTTAGAATCAGATTTCTCCTTCAAAGCTCGCGATTCCACCTTTTGGGGTACTTCGTTAACGATATCTTCGATTTTCTTATCCGATGCAGGTACCTCGTTTATTTCATTTGTTTTTGTAATGCTTTCCGTGGTTTTGCTGTCAGATGCCATTGAGACTCCAGTGCGAGTGGTCTGTTTCTTCTTATTGCTGTTTTTGCTTAAAAAAATACTTGGTTTGAACATACGAAAATATCTTAAGGGATTCACTATAGAATCATTCCAACCAAATTGCTTGAGGTATGTTTAAATATATATTAAATATATCTTTAAATATATATATATTCAGGTAAACCGATTAAAAATATTTATTTAATAATTAAATTTTAAATTTATGTAAAGAAAGTAAAAAATCTAAACGATTACTGTTAATAAAGCACTAAAGAGTAACTTACTTTTTAGATTTGCTCTTTGTCTTGTTCTTCTTAGGTTTTGAGCTCTTCTTTTTGGCGTCGATTGGTTGAAGTTTTACATTGACAGGGTCATATGAGCGTCTCAATATTTCGTTCATTTTCTCAAGGATGTTATCAACAAACCCTATTATATTTAACAATGTATACGGGAGCACTTCTGGTTTCTTGGTTGGTCCTCTTTCAGTGCACCTGTAATGGTAACATGTCTTATAACGTGTTACGTATTCTCTAAAATTTTCTTTTCTACTTTCGAAACAATATTGCTTAGAAGCGAATATCATACAAGTATTTTTTTCTTTTTATGTTTATTATAATAGCTTAAGCATATTACATGGGTATGTTATTGATATAATAAAGTGTTATGTATTATATTTATTATCTATCATTGAGTTTTATTTAGGTTCGTAAGTCGAAAATAGTACAATTATTCGAAAGTATAAAAGTATAATCATCACATGAATGTCTCATTCAATATGATCTTATTGAATATTAATGATAAAGCTTAATTAAAAGTTATATAACTTTTGAGCTCTGGCGTTATTTAAAACGATTTTTATAATTAAATAATCATAGTCATCTTTATTGTTATACTATGTGTACTGCCTTTAAAGGCCTCATGACATATTAAAATGTTTTTAACTATCAAAATTTTGCAAGTATATGTTAAGATATTTTTATAACATCTGTTAAAATTTTCGTATAAAAGGTTGGTCTTCGGCAAAATTAAAAAAGTAAAAAATCTTTTTCTACATGTTTTCTTCACATATTAAACATAATAGAGGAAAACAAAAAAGAAACCTACAAAAAAATTATTTCCACGTTCATACTCCTTATACAACTAATAATTAACAACTTTTTTCTTCTATATGATTATCCCAATATTACACATGAAATTGGATCAACTCACGTTATTGGTTCAACATACTCCTGTACGTTTAGGAATACGTTATTCAAGCAACTCACGTATCTTAACCGCTATTCAAACACTCGGAGACGCAAACGTGTTTGATATATCGAAACATTATTCCCGAAATTTAGTCTCGCAAATGGATTAGCTTTTATAATACGTATAAAATATTATTTGTATCTATCTATTTTAATACGTAATTTTACAACAATATGATAAAGCAAAAAGTTTACAGGATAGTGCGTATGATGATATATGCTTCCCTTTTATAGTTATTTTCTTACGTAATTAATATTGCCTGATCACATATGCAACTGTAATTTTATCTCTAAGATATATATATATTTACTAATATAAAAAAAGAAAAATTTTTAATTTAAAAAAAAAAAATCCATACAAAATGCAAGTTTAGCGTCCGCATTAAAAGCTTGTTCTAGTTCATTTTATAAGATTAATGTTCATCTCGAAAATATGCAAAATCAATTAGTTTGTAAACTTTTCTCTTCTTCTTGGATCCTCACATCAACGATTTTCAAATTTAAATATCAGTTCTATATCCTTTCGCCAATCATATTTACGAGCCCTAATTTTCAATATCCGCGTACCAATCTAAATTTATCGCTTTTAAATTTCTCCGTTATTAACATAGCAGTGTCGTACATCTATAATTGCATATATATTGCCGTTGTAGCATGCGAATATTGTATGTCAACCGATACAATTAAGTATTCAGCTGACAGATAATTCATACATCAAACAGTCCATTCGTGGCGCGTTGCGAAAGCACGCGAACGTAACTGTTCCCCGAGCCCCGTTTGAATTCTAATGGCGGACAACAATTAATAGGACCACTCAACGATGGATTTTCTATTTTCCACACGTAAAAGAAATCGCGTGCCGAGACGCAAATATAAGAAATCTAATCACGGAACGGACGGGGCTAGCTTCGTCGAACGGGAAATCTTCGGTGGCACGATTAGCACTAATATCTTGGCAAATATTTGGTTTTACGTAAAATTTATGTGCTACATGTTACGCGGGGTCGTTTTAAATTGTTGTAGGTGTAAGGTTTATACGTAATATATTAATACTCATTGGGACATCGAGTTTCTTTTACGTGAAATCGTCAATTGACTGGCTAGACTGTTTTAGGCGTTGCCGGTAACAAACGAGTTTCATTCAGGTCAAATACGACCGTTCACAGCTCTCAGAATTTCACGACGGTAAACATTTTTTAAAAATTTCTCTTTTCGCATCTCATTACGTCGTTTTCACTGGGCCGGGAGCGTGGCACGCAAATTTCGCGGTGTATTCGTCATTCAGTGAGAGTAAAGTAAATTTTATCTTACGCTTTCTACGGGCTTTTAAGTAGGGGCTTTCTAGCCTCAAGGCCGACCCTATGGCGTTAGAGGAACCAAGGTCGAAGAAAGTGTCAAGGCTATATGTATATGAAATCGGCCTGGGTCATCGAACCAACACCGGATGGGAAAGTAAGCGACCGCCGGACACGACGTCCGAAGTCGACCCCTTAACATACATCCACATTAAACTCGTTTCAACTTTACAGGCAGTTGCGTCGAACGCATGCGGCATTTCTAGATCACAATCGATATAGCATACCGCCAAGTGGATACTCCTTTACGCTGGTCTATTGAGGTTTACTCAATGGGAACATTAGGAATGGGGTTTACGGTTAGGTTGTGCGTTATACTACATAGATACATCGGTCAAAAAGCTAGCTACTTATATGCATTTTTAAATATCTACTAAATATATATTTATTATAGTATTAGAAGAGCTACGTATGAGTAAATATTAGTATAATATTATAAAAATAGTCAGTTTTCATATAAAGGTACTTTTACTTGGGAGGGGTTTAATAAATATGTTGTAATCGACTAGTATACGTTTTTATTTCTTTATACTACTATCAAATTAATTACTAGATAATGTCACTTTCAACGGACAAACACAAAATGTCAACTAGAATTCTGACCGATCGTTCATTCATTTTGTCCAAAATTTCATTCTAACGCACAACTCTTTTTGATAGGTGATTTAATAAACTTAACACAAGGAATTAGAACAACAGATTTATTTCATAAAAATTGCCACGAAACCAATGTGACATGATCTAGACATTAATTTAACTTTGACTCTTTATGCATCATACTTACACTGTCACACATCAAGCACGCTCACTTAATAAATAAAATAAATTAAATAGAATAAATAAATAGTCAATAAATAACTAAGGCTAGAGGAGGGGATCGTGGGGGAGCTCTGGTGGTTGAAAGAGCATGGCGTCCGAGACTACGGTGCCGCTGGATTCACTATCTGAACTTTTTGCGGTCCGCGACCGCGACATTGCCCGTCGCTTTGGTTTTCTTTACTTTACCGGCGTGATTGACCTTTTTGCCGCTCTTTTTTGGGTGCACAGCGGGCTTGGCGTTCAACTTTTTCGACTCACGTGAGTGCTTCGCGATGTTCCTGCCGAGAGCGTCTGAGATGTCGTCCTCTTCGTCGTCATCGTCATCCTCGTCATCGTCGTCATCGTCTTCGGGGTCTAGAGCGTCGGTGATGTCTTCGTCGTCATCATCGTCATCATCCGAGTCAGACTCAGCTGGGGCGGCGACTTCGGCACTCGCCTGGCTTTCGACTTCGGCGCTGGCGGGCTCTTTCTGGGCTTCTGGCTCCTCAGCTTCAGCGGCCTCGCCCTCAGAATCGGCCTCCTCGGCGATAGTGGACACTTCTTCGGAAGCCGCTGCGACTGCGGCTGGGGCGGGTGCGGCAGCTACTATGTCAGCGGGAGCGGCGACCGGTTGAACCGCGGCCGGTTCGTCATCATCGTCATCATCATCCTCTGTAAATTCAAAATAAGTTAATTATTGGCATTCTTATATTAACAATTGAATTCTGAAATGACTTGACCTAAAAATTTTTCACGACTTAAAAACTTTTATTCTATTTTTTAGCAAAAGAAATAAGCTATAACAATTCGTACCTCCTCCAAGAATGTCGTCGAAGAATCGCTCTAGATAGTCATCGTCTTCATCGTCGTCGGATTCTTCTTCATCATCGTCATCCTCTTCGTCGTCGTCATCGTCGTCTTCTAAAATGAAACAGTATTATTAACATTCATCACTCGGTTTATTATAAATGTCACTTTAGTTAAATAAAAATAAATAAATAATAAATGTTTAATTCTTTATGCAACCTGTTTAAATAATTAGGCAATCAATCTGTAAAGATAACGACCGAGGCGTACCGTCCGCCACTGGCTTTCGTCGATAGAAAGTCCGAGAGCACCAATTTCTCTGATTGAGTCTGTCTGTTAGAATTAATTATTAATTGAGGACGCCTGTCACGCTCTTAGGCTCACATACCACACCGGCGCTGGCCACGTTCTAATTATTAGATGTTTTATCGATGCAATGCAACACTTTCGAGATATCTTTTTGCAATTATATTGTATGCGTGTGTCATTGTTGAATTTTATCTCTATATCATCGAGTTTTAGGGTTTGAACTTTGGTAATTTTAACATTTACTAGACCAATGTTATTTCTAGTAACGTTGTTGGTAATATTATATATATATTTGTTGGTATATTTGGTATAAACCATGTTGTGGCTAATTTTTATTGTTAATTACTTTGATAAGGAGAAAAAATAATTCATTTTCAAGAAATATTTTGTAAACGGTTTTATTGAAATCATATTGCCAATCAAAATAAACCCTTTGATTTCTGCAATATCCTTCGAGCAATATCTTGTAAATTGTTAATTTTCACTCAATAACGCATAACGTAAAAGATCAATAAAAATAAAGAAGAAGAAGTCATATGAAAGATTCATATGACTTCCGGCTCATATGTGAATCAATCCTAGCTACCTGAAACGTCTACTTGTCTACCACAAATAACAGTTAAAACTGCTATATTCAACGGTAAACGCTTTAACAAATATAACCATATTTATTTTACATCGCACTACACGTTTACCGTTTGTATGTTGTCCCATATTTCAAAGAACAGTTTAATACATACAAGATTAAACAAACGGAATATCCAAACCGAAGATCTGACTGAGGAAGGAGACGAAAATCGACTCAAAAAAATTGTCAATTTCAGAAAACAAGTCTGTACCTCCTAGTCCAAGGCCGTCATCGTCGTCATCATCATCATCGTCGTCGTCATCTTCAGAAGACGCGGCTGGTGCGGGCGCTGCAGCCGCAGCTGACTGTCTCCCAACTTCCTTGTCCTCCTCAGGCCTAGAGATGGGACCGGCCAAAGCTGACAACACTATGCAGCACAACGCCGCCAATAACAACAACGACCTCATCTCGTATCTGAAACAAATGCAGCATTTTAGTGATCACCGCAGCGACTCTTGGCGTCACGCTATCACAACACTATCACGTTCACATCACGAGGCACTTTAGGCACTTCACCTTTTGACTTATCACTTCTTCACAGTACTCGAGTCCTCGTGGGGCCAACAGCGGAAGTTTTCCGCCCACTTCCTTCTATTTGGCTGGACGCTATGGCCTAGCCTGACGTACGGATACGGTATAGCGGCGGCGTCTTCACTGCACTCTCTTTTATAGAGTTACGTCACACACGCAGGGAAGGAAAGTAGTGATGGTAGCCGTGGGCAATGAGCAACGTTTGAGTAGATGCGACAATGCCTGAAATACTTTTATTGCCTACGAATTGTCTCTCTGTAACTATTACTGTATAATGGAAATAAATACGTGTATATTCGTTAGTTTTTGTTTTATCGTTAATATATCAACAGTTCAAGTATTATTTACCTTTTAACAGACGTATAAGAAAATTATTATAACAATATACAATTAAATTGCTATTATACAATAAAATTGTTATAAGGGTAATCTTATAACGATTTTATTAAAACTGTCAATTAACTTAAGTAGAACGCAATTTATATCCATGAGATATTTAATCTATGACCATTCCGAAGAGGGGTTGGATAAATTTGATTGACTAATTTATTCAATTTATTTGCCGACGGGGCATGTTTCGTTGGAGAAAAGTGTAAGCACCATACCGTTGGAGTTGGAATTTTAAACATTTTTACACATTAGTATGGGGAGCAGCCACGGACTTTCACTTAAGGTTATGTATGTAAATGAGATTTAAAATGTAATTGATAACGTAACTCGATTCTGCGGATCTTATTGGATATGGCAATTTTCCATCAATATTTGGACTATAAATAATAATAGTGTAATAAAACTAGAGAAACTTTTTTGTTAAGTGGAACGGAAAAAGCGCCTTTAAACGGAAATACGTAGTCATTTTTATCATTTCCTTTAAAAACTATGAATAAGCTAACAAATTTCTAAAATGGCTTTCTAAGTAAAATTATCTTTTGTCATTTGACTTCTGGAATATATAATGAATAGATTTGTGAAAAATTAATTCGAATGAATAGTAGTAGTGTAATTTTAATAAAATATGAATTTATCTTAAATTAAATATTAAACCAATAGTCATTTTGAAATAAGAAGTAGTAAATAAAGCCTCCGATTCAAACAATTGACGAGCACAAGTAAATAAATCTTTTCTTAAAAATACGATAAATTAGGTTTTTTTACATTCACATTTTATAAGCAAATATATTTATCTAGTTTTTTTCTTACATATGATTTGTAATATAAAAAACTTTAGGACCTTATTATTTTTGCCTTTTTTAGATAACATCAGCAGGGATATATATAAACCATAAAATCATTATTTTTTGTATACTTGCTTGGCTTGAAAATATTTTAATAATAACTCGTAATATGTAAAATTTCTTATTTTATGCAATATAGACCGTACAATTCATTGCCTTGACATTAATAACATTTTTCATAGTTATCGTAAAAGAAAATATTTCATAAAGTATGTTGGATACTTGCATATCCGCTGTATCACATACACATAATATCAATTGCGAAGGCTATATGGTGATGATCTAAAATGATGAAGGCTATATATTTGATGTACCTATCAAAGTTCAATAGTAAACATGATATATTTACGATAGAACCTTACAAACGTACAGGTTGATATCGCAACGTTTCTTCCGCAGCGAGAAAGGTCCAAACCCGTTTTCGGTATTGTAGGCGGCCACAAATATTTGTATGCGGCTTGTGAATGGACTTGGAGGACTTTCTCTCGCTCGAGCAAGTCTCTAATATTCACATTGACACACCGGACCGGCGTACACAATTGTCAGTGACAGTAAAACTACATCGCAGTAATTTGGAAAACAGCACAGCCTGTTATCTCACTGTGAAGTACGCAATAATAATAAGAGAAAATATGCAGTCTTACTTCAGTATTGCGTTTTAGTCATATTTTCATCCAACAATGAGCGTGTCAGTTTACTTTGTTATTCAACCATAAATATATGACTATTATTATTGTATGTAACACATAAATAGTTACTAAAAACAGATTGATTGTGGTTAATCAAGTTATAAAAACACGATATTTATTCATATTTTTGTTTTTTGTTATTTCATCAATGTTAATCGCATTATGGTTAAATGTGTCCATTGATGATTAATATCTATTCGTCCAGCAAAGCAGTGACACAAATTAAAAAACATTTTGACCAACTTTTATGGCAACACTTGTCAGTATAGGGATAATTTATTCGCAATAATAATAAGGCACGCCTACTCGAAACGCTTTTGTATAATTCATTCCTCAGTACCCCTGTTTCTGTGACTTTCGTTGGAAATGGTAACCTACTTTAATCGTTTTCATTCATGTGACCTTTTTCTTAACGTTTTATTTGTACATATTTTTCCTATCAATTTTTTTTCGTATACATCTTTTATTCGTTAAAAAGTACGTGGTAGTCCATAAAAAGCGTCAAGACATTCTTCTTTGCTTTTTTTCGATAACAGAAATGATATAATAAACCATAAAGGTCCTTTTTGTATGCTTAAACAATTTTTTTTCTCAATCATACACTTCGAAATCTATTCATTTGTTAGATCGTTGTGTTATTTGTGCCTAGTAATCTGTAAACAGAGCGTATTAATTCAAAATTTAAGTTATCAATAACAACAGTGACCTTAAAACATAGAGTTAATATTTTTTGTACAGCTAAGAAATAAAATATCAGTATTAACGTAAAAATGAGAAAACGTTTGTTTAATCCATTCCTTACTTCTAACCCTAAAAAAAACATTACCGTCTTCAAAAATGTTTTGTTTTATATGACCTTATTTTATGAAACTGCAAAAATATTTGCAGTTTCATAAATTACAGCAACTTTCGTAAGAGTAAACCGTAATTGACCGTAATCGCCATTTATCGTAAGCAATAAAATTATACAAAACTTTAACATTTTCGCTGCTGATTTTCGCTTAAGTGCCATTCGCAGTGCTAATGTCGCCGCTTCGTTCGATTCTCACTTTCTTTTTTTGTGAATTCAATTCCGCTGATGCCATACTTTTTCATAACTCGGCCATTATATAACCGTAGCAAGGAAAGTTTAAGAATTTATGGTTTTAGAGAGTACTACAATTCTTAGTATGGATATTAACAGAAAGTTGTTTGAGCTTGTTTGTAAAATTTAATTGTGGACATAAAAATACGTAATACGAATAAATACTCATACGATTAGGCGATAGAAATAGCAATGTATATAACAGTATTTATTTATTACACTTTCGATTCATCTTGCCACGTAAATATTAACCGATATTATGAAATGTACAAAAGTGGAATATGAAAGAAAATGTTATTGATAAGTCCAATTTTATTGGTTTCCCTAAATTTCTTCGATGACTCATTTTGTTGGAATAATAGTTTTATTTATAATATTATGTAGAGTCATTAGATACTGAAAATGATGAATCTTTAACAAGTTTTTTTTTTATTTTTATTATTGATTATTGTTATTTAAAAAACATGATGTAATTGTTGTAACTATTTATTACCACATATATGAATTATTGTAATAGAGGCATTACTTGTCGTGTTGGCATTAAACTATGTAACAGTTATCTATTATAAAGAACAACATCACTCTACATAACTTGTAGAGCGACATAGGCGATTTTATGTGCTAAACGCACTAAATGCTTGGAAACATTTAACGGTAAAGTATAAAAGGTATTTGTCTCAACCTTACGGTACTTCTGCTGTGAACTTCTTACCTAAGGTGTTTGAACAAGAATATTATGATTCTAAATTTCAAAACTTATACTTTTTTAATTTTGTAAATTTAACTACCTAAAAACGATTGCACTAACAGGTCGTATATACGACCACATTTATACGTTATCTTCGTTCTTATTGATTCTAAAGATTCATTTAGATAGTAATATACACCTTAATTAAATCGAATTAAATCTCTCTCAACGACCTGCCTTAATAGAGTATTCAAATTTTTGGAACAAGTTGGCTAATCTAGTTTTACTTTCCAACTTTGTTGAACATATATAAACAAGTTTTAATAGAAACTGATCAATCTGACGCTACGTTGATATGGTTGTGGTGTTAAAGATTTTCTTATCGTATTTCCTTAGTAAGTGGTTTTAAATACATGTCTATTTGTATGCTTCTGTAATTTTTTAATCTTAAATAAGAACAGAAGTTATGTATCTTGTTTATAATTATTTGATATAAATATACATCATCACCCTCTTCTATTCCACTGCTGGACATAGGCCTTCCCTAATGCACGCCTCCTCCATTAGAGGGTCTTGGACCGTATCCCACCACGATGGTCCAATGCGGGTTGCTGGTGGACTGAATTTTTACATGCTTTCTTTTCCATCCAGTTGGCTAATTAATTTTTAGAATGCCGATATTAAAAACTTTTTTTACGATATACAATTTTAAACATAAAAGTAACGGGTTAATAAACGCTACAAATTAGTCTAGAGCATAGAGCACTTTTATCAGTTATGTTAGGTTAAGCAATTTTATTAAATTTAAAAATTATTAAATATAGATTAATCATCATCAGCCTGTGATAGTCCACTGCTGGACATAGGCCTCCCCTAATACACCTCCATCCATTAGGGGATTTTGGACCGTATCCTACCACGCTGGTCCAATGCGGGTTGGTGGGTGGACCGACTTTTTACATGCCCATCCAACGCATGGATCATCTTACTATTCAGACAATTGGGTGATCGGCCCAAATTGCCCTAACCAACTAGGAAACAATAATGAAAATTTGTTGAGTCCCCGCAGGATTCGAACCCACGACCTCCAGCTTCTAGGCACACGCCTATACCACTAGGCTACGGAGGCAGTTAGATTAATCATGTATAATAAAATATAAATTTTATCTATTTAAATAATAGTATACTCAAAAAAGCTTTGCAGGAATTGATAAAAGTTTATTATAAATATTATTTAAACTTTTTAAAATGAGTGAAATTAAAATAATATTTACAGAAAGTTTTCTATGAATATTTCATTACAAAATTAAGCTTGCAAAATTAAAGTTGTTGACTTTTTAAAAATAAAAGTGTCTTTAATCTTCCCATCGCAGCTTATGGTTGTCTCAAATTTATTAGACATTTGGATCCGAGGTCTCTAAGCAAACATTATGACTACTCCAAAGGACTTATTTAAAGTTAATTCCTTCACGAGAAAGTTAGACAAGCCTTTATAATAGGCATATTAACATGCTGGTGGATATTAAAAAAATATCTAGAGAATTAAAATTGCAAGAAATTCTACAATTCATTTTGAGCTTTTACACGTGTTTTGTACTTTTTTGGTCCATTTAAATGTCTTCTAATCTAATTGCGTTTAAATAATCTAAAGAAAGAAAAATGATTACACGGACATGTTGGAACCTCAATTAAAATGGAATAATATAATTACTATAAACTCTACCATTACTCTACCCTGTGCCATTCCTAGGCATCTCGGTCGGCCGTTGGTTTTGAACTCGATTGTGCCACTAAAGCGACCGGTTGTGCCGGTACTTTCCTCGCCTTCTCACTTCCGTCCGCGAGCCTCCACGTGCCAGGACCTTACGAATAGAGGTTACAATACCAATAAATTAATGAGGACTGTGTGTCTGTTAAGTGATACGGCTATTTTCGCGGCCCGTTCCTAATAAAGAAATGTTTGACTTTCTGGTTGTCTAGTATCTTAGATTTATTGCAGTAAAGTGTACAAAAACTTTGCTACTGTTCAAATCAAATGGAGAAAAATTGTATTAAAATGTTAGTAAGAAAACATTGCCGTCGTTTAAAATATTTTTCTGCCATTAGTACAAGTTAGGTCATTATTTAATCATTTGTAAAAGCTTTCTCTACATTAGGTGTTTGTTTGTAGTTTTAGACATCAACGCGTGTGATTAAACGTAGAAAATGTATTTTAACGATTAAATATCATTATTTTCTGTTCGTTCTGCTATTTCTGGAAAAAATATTTAACTTTTTTTTATAAGTATTATTTGAAGTTACACTTAATTTTGCAGTCTTTTTATCATTTTTCATAATTTTTATAGTGCAACGCCATCTAGCGCTACTCACACACACCCTCTATACTCTTGCATTGACAATATCCTCAATGCAACGTATATTTTAAATTCTAATAAATTTTATGTAGATGGCGTTTCTTATTTTTTTTAATAAAATATGTATTCTTATAATAACGAGCATTTTTTTTCTAATAATGAAAATGAGGATAGTTTCGAACTTAAATTTCAATTTTTTTTATTTAGTTTAAAATAGAAACAACGAGGTTTTTTTTTGATTTTAACAAATTTTTTAAATTTGTTTATGAATTACAATTTTGTCTTCGTGTACTAAAATAATAATAAATTAATTTTCTATAAATATAGAGGTGATATATATAGAACCAATATATATAAATATAGAACTAAAATTTTAAAATACACTATTTTTGGTATAAAAGAATCGCTACTAATAGATAATTATTGTCTCATACCTGGATTATATTACTCTTCATAAAATTAATAAACCATTAAATAAAACACGTTAAAAGTTTGTGTTGCGAAAACAAGGTTATCAATTCTATATATACTACATATGATAATACTCTTTTAATTAATTTTAACAACAATATTTTATTAATCGATTTAAGCAATAAGTCAAACCTTCACTATCATTTAATTATTACTCCGACAACTCTTTTAAAAACATTGCTAATAAACAATAGATATCGGACTTTGTAAGTGAACCAAATAACATAAATAACTTTTATGGTGTTTGTTTTTTTTTAACAACAAACCATCACCTTTATGTAACCAACGTTATGTTTTAATTTTTGACGTAACAATTAAAACAATTTCGTTCACCATACATTTTTCTGTTGGGTTTCCTCAATACAAATCAAATTTTACAATATATTAATTTTAAAATTACTTATATTCTATTAATATTTATTAGAAATTTTATATCTTATAAAGAAATCTTAACAAATTGTATATCTATCCTTCTTAGAAATTGTATTTCTTATAAATGTTATTCTCATACAAATATCATAATAAGGATGTGAGCTATTTCATAATGCCACCGATGCGACCGTTTCCCTCGGAATGCGATTGGCGGATTTACCAGGTAATCGGAAAAGCATAAACATTAGCTAAGCGTTTTGGAATCACGTGATTGCCGACGGTCACATCATCATGTGACCACCTCCGAGACAATGACAGCCTTGACATTTCGGATGGAAATGCTACCAAGGGTCTTCGAGCTTACTGGCGCCGTTGCATCAATGTTTCAAAGTTTGTTTTTCTCCAATGTCGTATATTATCTAGCCACAGAACGAGAAGCTATGTATTTACTTAGTAGTAGCAAGTTGTTATATTTTAGAAGGCTGAATGTCAATCGTCATATATTGAGCTAACTTGGCATTAACTTAAACTAAAAATAATACTGATCAAAGTTTTTAAGTTTACTTTGATTTAACTTAAAAAGTTTAAATAGTTATTCTACCAGACGTCGGTTCAAACTTTACATCACGGTTCTAAAATCTTGAGATAAGCGTCACTTAAATCATTACGGCATGAAGCAACCTTTTAAATAATAATGAATGATAATAATACTATACCTCATAATTATAAACGTTAGTATTAGAAATTATTTTTTAAGTGAAAATCACATTTTCTACTCCTTTCATAACTTGTAATATTTGAACTATTCTAAAGTTTAATACATTCTTTCATAACGGCGCAAACGGTAAACTTTTAAAGTGTAATTATACTTAGTTCCTTTTAAATAAAACATAAAAAATACAATCTTCTGTACTTTGTTATTTCTTACAGCAACAAAACCCTATTTAATTATTTTCGCAATATAAATAGAGCTTTTAAAACGCGAATACACTTTGTTTCAATTCATTAAAAAACACGAGACGTTTAGTGCGCTGATAAACTTAAAAGCTATTCAAATGACTACTGATGAACAAAAAAAAAGGAAAACTCATTCCCTGTATAGCAGTTGCTACATATAAAATTTTAATCTCCAAAATCAAGTTTGGTAGATACCAATCACGGTATAACTGCCTCTAATAGACCGCGAATGCCAAGATAATCGCCCCCGCACACGTCTTAGAACCGGGGCATATTATCTCTGAGTAATAGGCCATCCATGAGTTTTTGTTTAACATTTTATCTACTCTAATGTGAGCGTAGGTAGGCGAACGTGTGATCCGGCCCGATGGCACGCACAAGGTTTTTCTCAGCATCACATGCTAAGCTTATTCAATTTTAATCACAATGAATAGTACACCTACCGACATAAACTTCGTATTGTATTGTTTTTAACAATTATTTTTCGTATATCTTTACTTGAAGCTGCGAGACTTGTGCAGCTATATAATTCACTCTGTTCCGTGTTTGAATCGTACTTGCTTTTATTTTGCGTAGTAATATTTTTTAGATGTTAAAATCAAGTGATAAACGAAAATTCATGATAAAAATAAATAAGAAAAGTTAGAGCTCTATAAGATCCTAATTTCCGAACTGCAGATGCAGGTGTATGTAAGCTCTCATATGATTACAGCTTATAGTAGTTAATTTTCAAATGATTAAGAAAAGAAAAAGTAGTAATGTGTATCTCTGTCTTCTTATATCTTCGTGAATTCTACATCAATATTTTCCAAAATAAAACAAAAATGTGTCGACGCCTGTGAAAAAATAAAGGCAATCTTCTCAGAAGGCATTTTTTTGTGTTGACTTCGATTTTATTCAATTAAAAAAATTCAAATAAAATAACAATCAAAAAAAGTGTACACTTGTAACATGTAATGTATGTGAAATATAAATTTTTGTCAAACATCGAAACCTAAGAACTGAGAGTTATTCTACCAAATTAATATGGTAGGATGGATAGCTTCTAATTCTTATCTTATCTATAAATAGGCTTTACAGTAACATTTTTGAATACATGGTTAACATTTTCTCCTTACCAGTCGCCAACGCGAATAACATCTATCCCTTATGTCATATGCTATTCCGTCCTTATTTAGGGAGCATAAACTTTGAGAAATTATGATAATATTAGTACAAATAATAAAAGTAGCTACTTCAATATTTAAAACGTTTTCCTTCCGTTATTTAACAGTATTCTGATCTATTCTGCTGAGATTCGATTCGATTTTGGAGCAACAGCTGAGATGAAGAAGATAAGACGAATTGAAATCAGTTCAATCATTAAAGGTACAGATAACAGGCCTAACAAAACCCGAGAATCTGATCTTGTAACTTTCTTTGTAGCTACTCCGACAATTCATCGAGGATAGAAAGGGTATTAGGAAAAAACCAACCTACTTTTTAGTAATTATAGAAACTTTTCAAAATAACTGTACTGCTTTTATTTTAACTTTTAGACTCCTAAAGCTTCGGAGACGCTTGAAAGATCATAGATTTACGGTAAAATTAAACTGAAATACGTTAAAATGTTTAATGTTTTTTTTTTTTCTCATACAGCTTAACATTATAATGAAAGCCAAAGTAGATCTCTATCGAAATTAGGACATTTATTTATTTCTATGGCTTTTTGAGTAAATATCAGCGTTATTTTTCAAGGATTTTAGCTTTTGGGTCTAAATCACGGTTAAAACTGCAGATTTCTTCAGCTGACTAATTTACACAAGCTCTATTATTCTTTATTAACCCTAGTCCTTACTGATCGTTTAGCCTATTCCATCGGTTACGGAACGCGGCATCGACCCACCTCCATTAGAGTTTGACATCGTTATTTTATACGTAAATTACATCTCTTATTTGACCTAAGTATAGTTTAAGAAAGCATTAAAATTTACATTTTTTATAAAACGTGGGTGATATTCTTCAGCGGCTTGAAATATGGTTTAATAAAAACTAAAAACATATAAAACTAATTTTGTCACTGACTTCTATGATTCATGATAAGACATCATGCGCTCTCTCAACTGCAGCTAGCTTTACACGATAATTGTGCATCACAGTTCATCACAGGCGTGGAATTAAGTACTTGTATTCGTTACGCAACACTTGTTGTCATTCTGCTATTGAGAGTTCTGTTCCCCAAAATGTTTATTGACGGAGATCCTCTATGCTAGCAGAAATAAACAATTGCCAACAGCACCAAGAATCATAGTCTTGACTCTTACTAAAACACCTTAAACGTTGTTGTTTACTTTTATTGTACCGATAAATTTATTGAAGAACGTTAGAAATTAAGATAATCCAAACAATTATTTAATTTTTATAATAATATTACTCTCTAAAATCGTAAGTTTTTCCTTTGAATTGTTTGAAAATTGCGATTCTTTACATATAATAGAGAATAGAGTTACACACATATTCTCACAATATTTATTTCTCATACTCACAAATATAAACTATTTCTTTAAATGAAACTTAACGTTATATAATAGAGATAAAAATAAAGCAATTTTCTGTATCACAATCGTAGAAATTTTTTGTACTAGTTTCCTTCTTAAACCCAAAAATATTTAGGGGATATTTAAACTCAAGCAATTATTTAGTTTTTTTGTATGCTTTAATACGAAAATGTAATAAATAAACAAATCTTCAAAAGATTTATTTACTCCAAAATCAACATATTCATTGAATGAATTAGATATTAATTGTACTACTTGTAAATAGTATTATATAGTATAAATATTAATTATTATTTTAAACTTTATTGTTTCATTAATTTAGTTTCAAATATTTTTATAGTACAATCAACTACTAACGCCATAGAAATACAATAGATAAGTTATATCAATATATTAGGAAGTATAAGAAAATGTTTTATCATGAATTACTGTATATTCCACTTCTGATTGACATGAATACTAAAAGATTAAGTTGAAATGTTTCATTGATAAATAGTCATTTGTACAAGCTGACCTTAATTACTACAGTTTTGTTAAAAAGTGTCATCTAACATTTCGCTGCAACTAAAAGGAGTGGAGTTGTATATATAAATGTCACACAGCCATACAACGCTTATCGGCTCGTTACTACAGACTACCAGACCTGCCACATTACGACCATCAGGTGATTAGACAGAAAAGCGCCCGGCACCCTATATCCATCGAATACAAACGCGTTAATTAGCATTGTGCAATCGCATTGTGTCGGTAAAACACACGCTAAAAATACGAAACGAGACGTAATACGAACCTAGCCCAGTTTACGTGGCAGTTTTCGCAACGGAGCATTGTGGGCCCCCACCATTTTGAGCACATGACCGGAGTCACATGCTTCGCTATTGCATCCGCGGAAGAGCCTTGCTTTCTCCGGGCCGGCTTCACGTATCTGCGCAACGATGAGTGCACCGACTTTGTATTCCGCTTCCGAAGGTCTCGGGTTAACAATTATACGCGTATTATTTTGTTAACCGCAATAAATGCTTCCTAATTATCTTTGCCAAGCGTTGTCGATTGCATTAAACTGTTTCGTGAACTGTAACAAATGTATCTTGCAGTCAAAAATTGAATGTTCCATGAAAATAAAATATCAATTATTGATTATGAAAGGTTATTGTAATAAATGTATCCTTTGTGCTGTATTAATTTTTCATTTAGAATTATTATACACAAAATTGTTTTTATTTAGTTATAAGACCTTATACTTACTAAAATATTATGGTTTTTTTAATCTGAAATAAATGTTATAATAATAATAATAATAGACTAATAAGGTAAAGCAAAGATAGTATATAATAATAAAGGAATTAATTTTCATATAAAAAATACTCCTGTTTAAATACTTATGTAGTTGAAAATACACTTTGTTTCGCTTTAAGATATTTATTTAAAATTATTTGACATTTAATTAAATATATAACACAACAGTCAAAACTACTTTAATGGATGTATGTATCAAAATACATTTCATTTGCTCAACCATTACTACGGGAATACAGGAAGGTGTGACTTCAAGTGAAAAAAAAAACGAACACGGAACTTTATAGACGACCATATTAAGAGCAGCACACAGCATTGAACAAAACTATAGTCAAACCGCTTCCATAGGCTTAATTTCAAGAGAAACATTATCAGTAAACGGCATTTTTAGAGCTATTTAGCCCGTTAATCGTGCAAAATTACATCGGTTCACATTAAAAATGTGTATAATTAAATTTCTTTGTATGCCGTCCGCATAAATGTGTGTGATTTATGTAAAAACAACAGTCATTCTAAAACTTGCGGCAGGTTACGTAAGAGAGACGTTTTATCGCTATCTTGGACCGGTCGCTGTACCTACTTTATGTCATAATGTGAATCACGTGCTTGTTGGCAACCAAAGAGATTGTATTCTGGAAAGCGATTTGATTGAAAATTTGCGTACTACCATAGAAAAAGACATAATCATGTTTTTCACGCTTTATTTGAACTTTTACTAACGCAAACACGATTAATAACAAGTAATGATGCAAATTTCTGTACTTTATTACATTTAAATTAGCTATGTTTGGAACCATTCACACTTATTGAGAAAGTATTAAATGTATTATCTAAAAAAGGTATTAAATTGACTTATATAACGATATGTTAATTCAATCGTTTATACTTTTATTAATTAGCCTGTTTAAAATGAATAATATTTAGAATTTATCATAATTAAGGAAATTTATAATATATTTTTTATAATTTTCTTTAAACGCGTAAACATTACCAAGGTTAACACTAACCACGTTAATGCCTACTTATACTAAAATAAAATGAATTCTAAACGTTTAGTATGCAAGTGTGAAACAAAGATGTTTTACCCCAAGAGATAAGATTTAAGATTGTCTTAATGTTCCCGACATAACACCGCGGTCAAAAACTGGCAGGTGAAGATCAAGAAACCCTAAATCCGGGTTAATACCCTGCAGGATTTAATAAAAGTGAATAATAGTAAAACAAGGCTAAACGTATAAGATTTTCCTTAAATCATAATTATGATGGCTTTTTTGGATAGATCTGAAAATTTACTTTTATTTAATAAAGTAAAAAATGCTTCCCTAATATACCCCTATCCATTGGGGGGTTTGGACCGTATCCCACCACGCTGGTCCAATGCAGGTTGGTGGGTGGACCGACTTTTTACATGCCTATCCGACGCATGGATCATCTTACTTTTAGAAAATTGGGTGATGGCCAAATTGCCCTAACCAACTAGGAAACAACAATGAAAATATGTTGAGTAAATGCTAATTATTGTCGCTGATTTTCCTTTTTTAGGTCAGGATACGATACACGATAAATGGGTTTAAAAATCGCGCCCCGGTGCTAAAAACACGTCTGACAGTTGTCAAAAAATATCTGATCCTTAATATAAATCTATGACCTTCTTCCTTCGAGCTACAGCGAGGAGATTTTACTTGCTTTTCGTTAATACAGTTTATATGATATTTTTTTTAATTAAAAAAAGTTAATAATTTTCTAAGCAAAAGCCAAGATGAAGTATTTTTATTACAGACAACGAGAGAGACATGGCAATAATACAAAAAATAATTACTTTTTAAATGTTTAAACACAACACAACACATACGAAAAATTAATTAAACTTCTGATTGGGATAAAATATCAAAATATTAAAACAATTTAAAGCCTTCTCAACATAATGTATAAAAAGATGATATGAATGACACAAAAGCGTTTTATTGCCAGGAAACTAGCAAAGGTTAATATGGCATATGTTATCAAACTAATTTAAATTTATATTAATAAATTTTCATAAACGGCTGTAGGACAGTGTTCACATGTAATATTAATGCAAATAGTTATTTAATATAATTACTATTACTATGCAAGCTGGACACTGAAAATTTTCAAAATGGAAATATTCTACACGATATTTATGCATTCTCATGTTCTCCAAATTAATTGACTATTATGTTAAATTATATACGCAAGGAGCTTAAATATTACTCAAAATTGAAAACTCATGTTTTTATGACGCATTATTAAACCGAATAGAACATTATTACCAGTATAAAATAAGACACTGTTTATAATTGCACCTACATAAATTGCGCATTGAATTCCATAGTTCATTGTCTACCAGTAGATCCTAACAGCACGGCACACCACGATTTTATTCAATAGTAACTATGGATATTCGATAAATACGAATTTAATATATACAGTATTGCGAATTATATTCGATCGGAAATCAACTATTTCAATGTATTTTCAAAGATTATTCTACAATAAAAATATTTCGTTAAATGAATCTTCTAAAGATATTAACAAGCTAATTAAGACAGACAAAGAACACATCAAACGTGCATAGCTGTCCTATATGGGACTTGTCTTAAGCTTGAATATACACAAATTTAAACTTAGGGACTACACACCCTTGCAGAAGCCAAAATGAAATTACGATGCTTATATCTAGTAAACTGCCTTAATACGTACCAATTATTTGTAGCATTATAATTAATTTTATATGGATAATCATATCAGCCTTTAAGAGTCCACTGCTGAACTGGTCAAGTTATTCTGGACCATCTTCACCAACTGATTGTCTACATACAAGTTATGACTCCATCTCTGTGGGGGCTAAAAGTACTACCAGTTGCTAGGCGCGCATATAACATATTAACTATACTAATTATAATAACAATTCCCTCTATACGAAGTGTGGCAATTGTTAATAGTTCAAGGTTGAAAAAGTTAATCTTTACGAAAATATTTTTTTATATCAAAACATCAATTATTGATGACTATTTGCCTCTGGATACCGAGTCACATTTTGCATATTCGCAAAAGATTTAGCGCCCTTTAAAACAAAGATAATGTCATAGGTCACATCGTCAATATCATTATCATCGTGCAGTAGGGGAGGTCTATATCCAGCAGAGAATTAACACAGGCTGATGATGATGTTGATGACCTCCGGTTTTTAAAGCAGGGGCTGCTAGACCACGGAGACAGGCACAGGTCACATAAGTGCATCTTTTCCTAAATGTTATTTTTAATAAATTAAAAAACTTTTAAAATAATTAAGTAATGTTTAATTTTTATCATTATTCACATTTACACTTTAACATTTAAAGTCAAAACTATATACAAGGTTTTGAACGGCCATTTTACGTTTTTTTGCCCGAGCATTGATGAAGAGATTACATATGAATTCATATTGCTATGCAATGTTCAATTACACTGGAATGTAATACCTTTAAAGAACACCTGTTATCATGCTTAATTTATGTATCTTCCAGTCGCATATTTCTGGTATTATTGTGTCAAATTACTGTTATGTTAGTAATCAGAAAAAAACTCATCTTGATGATAAATAAAAAAAACTTGTTATATATTAAACATACCGAATAAATTGGAGACATTGAGAATGTTTATTACAAATCAGCGTATTAATAAGTGCCTAGCAAACGGATGCTCGTGAAAAGTGAGGATACCTAAGTTCGTATTCGTATTGTGGTGCTTCGTCACGACTGAATTTCACGATCATCCTTGGTTCAATCTGAGCCCCTTCTCCACAGGTTACCGACCCTGACTAGCAACAATTAAAGATACTATACATCACATGATTTTATATGAATCATAATAAGGAAGAATCGAATCCGGGTACCGACGGAAACCACGCGATGTTTTTTTTTATTATCATAAAGTCATGTGATTCGAGCGTATTAAATTATAAACGTTTTGGTTTTATTAGAAATTAATCAACAAGGAAACTTTTAGGACTTACATCGATCGTTCTAGAGTCGATGTGCTCCTACAAATTAAAAAGGTAAACTATTAAAGACATAATATTTGATGTACGACTTCGTATGTTTTAATAGTACCTACAAGTATGCGTTGAATTTTAAAGTTATTTGTTCGGTGATGTCAGTGTTATAAAAAGCGCGGTTGCCAAGCTCTATGTCATATTATATGGATCTTGGATTACGTTTTATATAAACGCTTCACTATTATTACAGTATGTTAAATGAAATTTTAATTATTATCTCGTTTAATATTAATTCTCAATGTACACATATCGCACATGAAATATATTTTTGGTTTATTCAATTTCCCTAATACTTTACGGATTTTCTCGCGTTAAATTTTGTTTACAATAATTCTGACATTTTAAATCGAGATAGACCCTTGCAGTATTGATGATTGCAAGACGGTGGAATACTTAGTCTTATATTAAATTTTATTGTTCGTTTTTAATTCTTTCTATTAACACAATATAATATAAAATCTAAATACATATCTATCCAAAGATAAGCGTTTAGCAATTCTTGTCAATACATGAAAGTAACATAAAAAGAAAATGCTGTCCAAGTGCAGTTCTTAAAAATTGTAGTATAACAACCGTCAAATTGATGGTGAGAACCCTGCGTTTAAAATAAACGATTAACTGCTTCCTATATTTGATGGATACTATACGTTGTTATTAGATACTATGGTATGATCAACGAGGCATCTTAAACTGGCAATAAATATTAAAATGATGATACTTTTTATACTGCGTAATTGCTGAGAGGTGATTCCGACGCGGAAATCAATTTATAAAGGTAAATTAGATAAAGTGTCTGTCTGTATAACTTTTTGGTGTTTTTTTTTAAATGCATTTTTAAAATTAGTAGTAAGTGTTCTTTAATGTAAAGAAGAGATAAGTATGTAAAAGATAATGCTATTGCTATAACACGCTGCATTTGTCTATTTTAAAGCCACCGAATCATCATAAATGCGATTGCACATTCAATACACATGAAACAAGCCGAAATACTCATCGCAATTATTTGGAAAAGAAACCTATTGGCTTTCTTTTATAATATATTTTTATCGAAAGAAAATTTTAAGCAAACAACATTTACAATACCAGTGGCATGCAATACATTTGTTTCAAGCCGAAGACTCGTCGAGACAAAAAAGGCTAATGAATGCCACAGCTCTTTGTCTAACTCGAGTAGGAAAGCTTGACGAATGCATGTACGCAATTGGAGGCCTTAGGTACACAAGTGAAATTTCTGCCAATATTTGTGTTTAAAAACCTACAGCGAATCTCGAGAGATTCTTTGCAACAAATTATATTTTACAAGTTAACTTAATTTATCTTTTATTAATGGAAGCCTAATTGCCTCCGTAGCCTAATGGTATTGGCGTTTGCTTTAGAAACCGGAGGTCGTGGGTTCGAATCCTGTGGGGACTCAACAAATTTTCATTTTTGTTTCCTAGTTGGTTAGGAAAATTTGGGCCGATCATCCAATTGTCTGAAAAGTAAGATGATCCATGCTTGGATGGGCAACGCGCGATGTAAAAAGGCGGTCCACCCACCAACCCTCATTGGACCAGCGTGGTGGGATACGGTCCAAAACCCACTAATGGATAGGGGTGTATTAGGGGAGGCCTATGTCCAGCAGTGGACTATTAAAGGCTGATGATGATGATGAATGGAAGCCAAACCTAAAATAACATAGTAAAATTGCTACGATAAGGAAAGAGTTTTATTACAGGTAATATTATTTTTATTGACGAAACGAGCAGGACTAACACCTAGTGATACTTGGCGGGTCCATAAGAAAAGCAGCGTAAGCAGCCGCAGCACCGCGGAGGTTATATCCAGGCGGTCCTTTGTAAAGAGTCCAGATCCATTATGACAGAACATACGATAGTAAATAAATTAGGTACGAAATTTCATCTTTAAAGAAACATCTACATTAGCTAAAAAAAATGGGATTCAATTTTGGTATTTGATTCATCATCATCACCCTGTGATAGTCCACTGCTGGACATAGGCATCCCCTAATACACTATACAATGGATAGGCCATTAGGGCGTTTTGGACCGTATCCCACCACGCTGGTCCAATGCGGGTTGGTGGGTGGACCGACTTTTTACATGCCCATCCGACGCATGGATCATCTTACTTTTCAGACAATTGGGTGATCGGACCAAATTTCCCTAACCAACTAGAAAACAACTATGAAAATTTGTTGAGTCACAGCAGGATTCGAACCCAAGACTTCCGGTTTCTAAAACCCACGCCCATACCTCTAGGCTATGGAGGCAGTTTCTGATTGCTTTTGCTTAAATAAGTGATGATGGTTTTTGACATTTTTTTAAAGAAAATAACATTAAATACTAGCAGCTTATTTTAACTTAATTGGCTTTACATGTTATTCATAAAAATAGTTTAGTTAACCTTATTTAAGAACAATGATGTCAACGTCGTATACATTTTCCTACTTTCACTTGATGATCATGTCACGAACTTCTTGTGTAACTCGCAGACAAACTTTGTCCTGAACATCTCATTGTTTATTAACGTTACACTTAGCGACTTAATAAATTTTGAGATCACCAAAAACTTAACTGTGTTAATTAATTAATGTAATTCATAATACAAGGTGATTATTGTACATTTTGCTTCATTATCACGTCACTGCCGTATGCAATAAGCGATTAAAAAAAAACAAGACAAAAGATTATTTTACATTAAATCTCATACAACTAGATAACTATTAAAGCCATTAACTAAGTATTCCTTTAAAAACTAACAACATATTGAAAGATATTAACGCTAAAACACATAATACCGCTTATAACCCATGTGTAGATATTATAACTTATGTACGTAGGAATTGAACCAACAACCGCCTAGTACAAGAGGCCACTAACTACTGCGCAAAGTGGTCAATCGTATTGCCGCTGAACAAAAAGCAGCGATTATAGCATAAACGTCATAACGTCTAAAACTCTCGGGAAAGATAATTTCGAGTTTATCACACACCCACACCCGCAGAAGTGAAAGTGGCTACACTACAACACTCACAATCGAATGAACATTTAAACCGGCCGTCGTGCAATACGTTATCAGCATAATGGCTCTTCTCCGTGTTACTGTGTTTGTTTATATGAAGGATCAACGCTATTTGCGATCACAACGATTGTATTCGAATCAATATTGATCACATCCGGTTGAGTTATAAAAGGTTTATTCCACAGAGCAGTAGACCACGTCATAAAAAACTAATAATGGAATATTAACATGTCTTAACATTCGTAACCTTAATGGCTTTTAAAATGATCGTATAAAAACAAAATATTTCGTTACAGGAACACAAAACTGTCCAGTCCCAGTCGTTAACATTTTTAAATAAGCAATGTGTTTTGGTAAAAGTTTTAACGACGTTTATTTGTTGCAGAATACTTGTAGTGTCGCTTGTCTTGCATTATTAGTAAAGAAGTACAATAAATAACAGTACAACCAATAATAAGTTGAGTTTGTAATAAAATCATTTTACATAAGTCACCTAACTAACAATGTACTCTCTGAGCTAGCTTCTAACATTGTCTACTATTATAAGAAGTTATTTTTTCTATGTAAAAGCCTTATAGTTATTTTGGTCTTAAGAAGATTAAGGTCACCGATAAATCATTTTGATTGTAAATATATTAAATGATATCGATTTATAGTATTGCATTCGTCATAAAAGTCTTGCTATTTTTAACATATTTCCATTATTTTAGCATATATTCTGTTGTTCGCTTAATCTTGTTTGAAATTATATTCAGAAGGTCAGACTGTTATAACATTTCGTTTAATCGTTTAAGACACATCTTTTATTCATAAATATAAGTTTTACAAAAAAATAATTTTTCCTATAATAAATAATAATTTAAATGTTAATGTTACAATAATTGTTCCGAATGATGCCTGCCTCCGTAGTCTAGGGGTAAGGGTGCGTGTGCTTTCTAAACCGGAGGTCGTGGGTTTGAATCCTGCGGGGACTCAACAAATTTTCAATGTTGTTTCCTAGATTGTTAGAGCAATTTGGCAGTTTGGACCGATCACCATAATACAATTCAGTCTATCCTTTGGGTTATGGTCTCATATCCTAGTCGCTCTAGTAAAAAAAAATAATTATGGAGATAAATATGAGGATGAATTAGAATCCTACCTAAATGATAATTTAGGAAAATGGATAGGAGGTGAAAAGATTCCATAAAAACAAAACAATTTTCCTTTTGTATTTATCTTTACAGTTAATACATCTGTAGTATGTTAACTGCAGAAAATTAACATACGGTTAAAAATCACCCATAACCCGTTATAAACAACTTTTGCTAGGGTATACTAGTTCTCAATAAAACTTTTATTTTTCTTACCTGAAACCTACAATTTCTCATGTCCGCTTGGTTTAGAAAGGTTTTTGAACCCTCCGTTGTTAAAATGAAAATAAATATTATCAATTACATTACATTCGTTCTATTCAATATTTGACAATTGCTATAAATAGCAAAGCACAGTTAACTGCATCCACTGATGTTGCAATGGATAAATTGTCGCAATCTAATTTGCTCATTAAGGCTTTAATCCGTAAAATTAAATAACGATTAAGCTATTTTAACCGTGGTTTTTCTTGTAATCTGAAATAGTAGAACACAATTATGTCCTCAAAGATAACATTAAAACGACAGGATTAAAAAGGCTGAGTAGACATTAATACGAAAGATATAATGTTTTGTTTGATAAAAATTTGATTATAATTAAGTATTGCACCGTTACTGCTCAAAATACTACAAATTAAAATACTACAGCCATATTTTTATATTTCCACATACAAATATTTTGATTTTTACTGAAACTTTAGTTCTGCAATATTCGTATTTAAATACTTTTAACAGTTACTATTTGAGCGGAAAATCCAGAATACCTTTTTTTTTCCTATATTTTTAATTAATATTTTAATAATTTATGCATACAAATATACTCAAACTGTTAATAGTATTATAATGTTATAAAATCTGTTTCAAGTTTAGTTGTGTAAACCGTTAGCAGTACTCAAAATTTACATACCAAATGAATAGTTGAAGGTGATTTGATCATGTGATGCAGTAGAATATTGCGAAATTACTTTAAAATTTAAACCGTATGCGATATAACAGAATATTTGCATATTGTGAAATGTATTAAAAGCACAAAGAAGTCTTACTTTATTTCCCCGATGCCCTTACAGCTTATAAATAACTACTACCTCGTCCCTCAATACATGCTTCTTTTCATAACTAAATACCAACTCTATCAATATTAAAATATATATTTTAATTAATAAAAAAACGAATGTGGCAAAATACTTATTATTCTAGTACGATTTTATTAAGGAATTTTCTTTGCTGAGTATATAATTGCAATGACCTTTTGGTTTGATTTCTTATTGCTGTCAGTGTTAAATGCTTTATTGTTGCAAGCTTTCAATTTTTTTATTGTCATTAATGAAAATATAGATAGCATTTAATAGCTCATGTTTTAACTTAATTAATTTATTGTGACAAGAAATAAAACTATATTAATACTATTTATTAATAGTCTCTGTCGTGTTAAATTCCTTTAGATCCTGTAAATAATGATTAAAATGTTATTCTATTTGGTTGCCTAAGTTTTATTATTTTCAATATGATTGTACACTCATTATTAAGAAGAACTTGTGTATGTAAGTTTTATACTATTGTAATTGTTGTGTGGCCTAATCCTTACTTTATTTAAGCATTTATGCTGGCTCCTTGATTGTCTCCAAAGTAAGGTCTCTGTTTAAAACGGTTGACGTTGGCCTTGCTTGCCAAGTTAAGCACATTTTAATAATACTTTAAAGAAGGCGGAACTTTTAAATATTCTTCAATCAATTTGTTATAGTAAGTATTTAAGAGTTACACCGGTTAGTTGGCCGTTGCTCTACAGTAATAATTTTTCCTCTTCATGTAATATGGGTTTTGAAGCCAACTCTATTTGGATCTTTACATCTCGACTACCTAGGACTCGAACTTCTGAGCGAAAAGAAAGTATCATCTAATAGCGCCTTATTTACTTATAGACAAAAACATTGCTATTGCAAAACCGAAAAAAATAAAGTAGACTGTCAAACAATTATGTAGGACTCCGTTCACCGTGTCAGTGGCTCACCATCCGACCGGGGGGTGGGGGGAGGGGTTTGAAAATCGAATTTGTCACCGGACACGCAATCCGGTGACGTTACAGCGGCGGACGTAACCGACGTTTGATAACCACTTTCTCTCTTATGCCTGAGGACCCGCATCCCAGCTTCACTCCGCCATTGCCAGCGCGACGGTACGCACGTGGCGAGCGGCGTAAAGGTTGAGACAACGCGCGAAATTCAAACAGTACCAGTACAGTGCCGACATTTACAGTGTTTTGTTTTATTGTTACGCAGTGCACAGCATGGGGTTTAGACGGTGAGTGTAAAGATAAGGCGGTACATACGGATTTTGTACGGAACGAGCGTGCTTTGAAATCGGTAGTCCTTTGTGTAAAGTCGAAACGGCGAAACTCCTCTCATCTGAATATGTAGGACAATGCCAAACGTAAACTAAGTTCAGCGCAAATTATACACGTGCTGAGAACTTTGTAAGGCTGTTGTGTTTATCTGTTGAAATTGCTTCGACACGTCAAACGATGTTGCTGTAAGCGCTATTTATTTGTAATTAGTAACATAATTTCCTCTCTGCACATTTTCGATTAAAACATCGTGAGAACGTTATAATATTTGCATTTGATCGAAATTATTTTAAAAATCAAAAACTTTTTAAATCATTATATTCATTACTTCTCGTTATAATCAGTCTTCAGCTTAGTTTTATAAGTCTTTAGCTTAATAAAAAAAAAAAACAAAACAAGGATACATTTTTTTTAAATTTTTACTTGTTATTATTATATTATATCTTACACATAGATGGCAACGTTAGAGAGGTCAGCAACTTGAGAAGTTTTGAACAATGAGAATAGGAAGAGTTTACTTATTATCGGTGTCTCTTTCGATTTTAACCACTTGATTAAACTTAAACATGTTGTAATAATACAGTTTTTACTTTATCTGTTTTGATAATGTTAGTAAATCAATTAAGTTAAATTTAAATTGACACAGATGTTGTTGATATATAGAGTTGAAAGAACCTTTAGAACTACAAATTATATAATTTGTTTATAATTTTTTTACTGTTTATCTGTTAATCTTTTATAATGTTTCAAAATTTTTCCCGTGGTAGGAATAATAATCATAATAATCATAACTGAGTAGAAAACACAAAAAGTAATATAAAGCATAAGCATTAATAAAAATATATAAATTGTACATCCATTTAGCATACAGAAAAATATATAATAATATACGGATAACTTAATAACAACTTATTAAAAAACAAAATAAAAGACTAGAAACTAACATACGATTAATACTTATTACAAAAAACACTATATTATTGAATGAAACTTGCAACAAAAATGCAACATAGTCTGAATATTGTACAAGTCCCCTTAATGGGAAATAGATAAATGTTTGTTTTGTATTTAACACCTATTTACAAGCTCAAGTAAAGAATGAATCTTGAGCAATGCATTAAATATTATTGTGTTTACAATCTATGTCGAGGTTATGTGAGTGGCCATGGTAATAACAAAATATGTGCATCATTTCAATAGGATGCAAGCACACAGCTTGATAAAATTTAATGCTTTTTATGCATATAATTACAGCATTTTTTCGATATAACCTGTATTTAAAAGTATTAGTAGACCTAACTTAGATGTAAATAATGCCACGATTTTATGCAGCTTTCAGCAATAGACGGATTGAAGAGTTTCTTGTATATCAAATGTATGCTTCTTACACCATTGAAATTAAACTTACACAGTTAACTTATATTTATAAAATAGTACAATAATTTCAAATAGGACTTTGAGGTTTTCTATGAATAGCTTTTGTGTACAGTTAAAAAAAGTTTTAGAACGTGCGAATCAACCTTATTAAGCATATCGAAGAATAATATTTACTAATAATATAAACATGAAACTTTACTATAACATAATTCAATGTAGTAACTTTTATACAGTAAAGTATACTGATATAGTTAAAATTATTCTATATGTAATAAAAAATAATGGAACTAGAAAAACCTGCCATCACACTATTTCGTCGTGCAACGTACAAAACCTATGGGCTAACAGTATAATCATGACTATTAAAAATTAATAGAAATTAGGAATAGTATTCAATAAATTACAAAATTGTAAAATTACAATAATGATAAACTAATATGAAATCTATACACATTTAACAGAAAAAGATAATTAAACATGTAATGCTCCCTAAATTAAGCAACAACCTACATCTTAAAAGTTTACCTTCAAAATGAGTTTTGTCAATTATTCACATATAACAATTTGCTAAATTAAGTTAATTTATTTATTAAATTATGTCAAATATTTGCATTGGGGTCTTTCATACATTAATTGTAATACTGGACAATAAATTTCCTATACTAGTAAATTCAATTCTTAACAACTTGTACGTTTAATATGTATTTTACATGAATTATCTAGTATCTTCCTGAGAAATCATTTCAATAATAATATACGTAAAGATGTAGTTAATTAAATGTCTAAGTAATATTGCATTGATGCTCTTCCTTGTATAATGTTGCATAAGAAACTCGTTTTGAATATTTCATAGAATCCAATGTCTAAATGAACTATAGCTAAGGAGTTTCATTTATTAAATTAATAATATCATTCACGCAATAAGATTTTGCAGTAATCGTTTTTATCGTAAAGTATAACTTGTATAACTTTTCATTGTCTTAGAATACAAATTTTACATATCCTGTTGTTATGTATTTTTTTATTAATAAAGCCTTTATAAGTGCGATATTAAAGCAAGCATAAAAAAGTAGTGACAATCTAGTAACATTAAATCTTTACTAGGATTCGTTTCCGAAGTCGTGAATACACTACTGGACTGCCTTCGTAGCCTAGTGATATAGGCGTGTGGCTTAGAAACTGGAGGTCGTGGGTTCGAATCCTGCGGGGACTCAACAAATTTTCATTGTTGTTTCCTAGTTGGTTAGGCCAATTTGGGCCGATCACCCAATTGTCTGAAAAGTAAGATGATCCATGCGTTGGACGGGCATGCAAAAAGTCGGTCCACCCACCAACCCGCATTGGACCAGCGTGTTGGGATACGGTCCAAAAACCCTCTAATAGGGGTGTATTAGGGGAGGCCTATGTCCAGCAGTGGACTATCACAGGCTGATGATGATGAATACACTACATAACTAGTTCTAACGGTTATAAATTTCCTTCAAGTACTTTTAGATGGAAATAGGGTACATTTGCTAGGAGTATAAGTAAAATTAATAATAATCTTTTTATATTAAGACATGTACATTTATTCTTTGCCTTAATTTAAATGGTTTGTTTTTGCGACCGAAAAATGTTTGAAATCGGTTACCAATCGTGGTGAAGTTCATCCAAAGATGCAAATGGTTCAGGTATAGTTTGAAACCCAAAACAACGATACAAAACTAAAATACTTTGATACGTACTGTTGTATTCAAAACGTTGTGTTCTCGTATATATTGAAACTAACAAATATGATTATTATAATTTCAAATAATCTAACTCTTTCTTTGTTGTTATAACGTAATTGCAAATCGTTTATTCTTGTTTGTAAAATACATTTTTAGTTATAAATTAAAATTAGCTTTAACAGAAAAATTAGAAGAAATACGCGTACGAAAGGCTAATAGTTTGAAAAAATTGGGCTACTTTCAGTCCAGATATGATTAAGTTATATCGGGGAATATTTTTTATTCTGTTTCAGAAGGACTAACTCAAGGCCTCGACATGGCAATATATGGATAAAACCTTTGATTTTTTTTGTACGATAAATATTTTTCGATCCGCATAGACCGACTAGCGTTTAACATCGAGTATCAAATTAAGAATACGTCTGTGATTCAAAATTAATTTATTATTCATGATTTAAATAAGAATAAATTCTGAGATGTCACCGTTTATCAAATAGTATTTATTACAATAATTTATGCATGTATACAACGACGCTTAAGATACATATTAAGTGTAATTAATATAAAACAATTTTTTTTTTCAATTTACGTAAATTTTATCAAACTGCAATGTTTACCTTGCACTTTAAATTCTGTATAGTTACAACACCTAATTTTTAAGTACAGGTTATTCTTTTATTTTATCTACCTCGTTGCAAAAAAATTAAAGATTTAAAATATTATTAGCTATTTATCAAGTTCAACTTAGCAAAAATATCTGTATAACTAAAGTTTTTGTCTTTTGGCTTTTATCTCAGGTTTTATTAGTATTAGTATTTGAACAAACCAGTCTCGCCTTATTATTTGTTTCTTTTTTCGAGGAACTTGTATGTAACTTATGTCAGCATATTTTAAGAGTAAAAACTGTAGCAAGGCTAATGAGGGAAAAATAAAATACCGTTAGAAGGGTTCAAAACCAGAAGCTAGAAAATCGGTTACGGTCTTATGAAGACTATGCGTTGACGAATTATGTGTCTTATCAACTGTCTTACTATAAAATAATTTACTCGGGTAACTTAGATATTCCAAAAATGCAGCAACAATTTATAAATGCTTACATAGTATAGAAAGAAATCGTAACCTATTTTGTTATGGGTAAAACGGCAGTGAGTGATGTAATTGTAATACATACAAATGCAGGTCGCAATAAAAATTTATGGCACGCGTCACTAAGGCGTACATCCTTGATTGTTCAAATAGTTCATTGCATAACTTGCTTGTATTTCATTAACGGAGTGTTAGCGTATTGTTAGTTTGTTGTAACCAAATAAATGGACACATTCTTGTCTTTTAGCATACGCTAAGTAAGTGTAGGGGTCTAACGTATCATACATAAAGATTATATTTAAACGATAAAATTTTAATTCATTAAGTTTTATAATAACGCTATTAACTAGTGCGTATTGCATGCTAGGAAAGCTGCGATGGAAAACGTACAGAACAGAAAAAGAGCAAACCCTATGTTTTAAAAAAATGGTTAACATACATTCGGTCTTTTTCGTCTTTATTAAGCATTCGAAAAATAGTTTATTCGGAGAATGAATAGTGTCTAATGTCTAAAATTTTATGTAAAAATTATAACTAGCAAAATCTGGCTTTGATAACTAACATCGAATTTTGGGATGACTCATGTCTCATTCGTTTAATAAAACTTATAAATACAATGGCGCGTTTACTAATTCTTTCCTTTTCGATTAAATGAAGAAAGTGCCCTAATACAACTATGCGCAATCGTACGTACGTAGATACTATGAGAACAAGCATATTTGCCCTCAATAATTATCTTCTAATTCTACAAACGACACTTAAACTGTTAAACGTTTACAATGCCGCTTTGTAACTTTCGATAGAGGTTACGATGCATTGTGTGCGATTAAATGCAATACAAATATGTGCAGGGTACGAGCCAGTGTGGATAATGTCAATTTGCGCAACCACCGAGACCTCAGCCTTCGACACAGCGCTTGCGTAATGAGTTTTCGATTTCTTCCAGCCGCGGGCGAATTCACTTTCTTTAATGACGCCAAGTAAATAACTAACTCAGTTTGTCAACTCGAAACTTACGTTATTACGAAATAGGACGTGACCAAATTTTTTATTATTGAGAGATATATTTTGTTTCTTATTTCGTTTCTTTTATGTTTATTTATGATAATAGTTCTCATGTTTTTGTTGCATTTAATAGACGAATATGTATATTACAATATTTTTAAGTAGCGACATTATTAATTAACAGAGAAATTTGATTTATTCGGTAACTTTTAATCTAATATATTTTATCATTTTTTTTCTTGTCACTAATATAAAAATAATACATAGTTTGCTAACGAAAATATGTAAATTGTTGTGTTTTGATTTATATTTAATAAAAATAAACATTCAAACAATACCACTTTCGCAAATTAAATTGAGATGGCGCAGATATTACGACTTTACATACAGCATGTAAAAAAATTATAGTAATTGTAGTAGATAATAAAAAAGCCTTAAGGATTTCCAAAATATTCCAAAAATATTAATCATTTAAAATATACTACAACGAAAGAAAAAACGCGAACCAAAAGTAACTCAAGTTGAAGGCTATCAGAACGAATGGACTAAATATTTTCCAAAAGTGGATTTCTGTGCCAAGATCTACTTAATTGCACATTTTCGAAGTATTTTCGTGAGTTGAGCGTTCAATGTTCGTGTACGCTTAAGCAACGCTTCTCTATTACCGCATAGCGACCGCGTAATACCACTTCCTTCCCCGGATATCATATAATACACGCATTTAAAACCACACGCTTACAGTCACGGTAATGTTTGACTAATTATAATATAATTATAGGTTTACTTCCAAAACAAATTGTTCTTTGTGTATAATTTTTGGTATGAATATTATAATTCAATTGCAATCTGGTTGATGTAGCTTACATTTCTAGATTAGATTTTTTTAAAGCTAGAATAAACAGAACCAAATGCTTATATCCGCTTGCATTATAATATTATTGCTTATTTCTGCTTAAAACGTAAAACGATAAATAAATTGAAAATATTATACCTTCTAAAACGTTATTTAGAGGTCGCAACGAGTCGAAGTCTGACTAGGTAGGTAGCTCAAAACGTATAAATATTCTATGTTTAATTTATTTCATGATATAAACTAGACGATGCCACAATTTATATTGATAATTATAGACGTGTTTAAATATAATTTTATTTATCTTACTAATATTACAAATGGTTAAATTTGTTAGGACGCTGATATACTTTCTTATTCTTTCATGTAAAAATAACACAACAGTTAATCGAAGCTGTATCTTATGAATTATCATAAGATACGTGTTATAATGAATATTAAAAGTTTTATTTTAAATCGCAATCATTATTAATAATTAGAATTATTATTATGATAAGCTTTAAAGAAAAGCTAAAACTAACAAAATATTGAATCATGGACTTTCTTGGTTGTGATTAAAATCACAGTTGCTCGTTGAAGTCTTTTCAAGGCGCAATCACAAAATAGGAAAATCGCGACTTACAATTCATAATTTATTTTTTCATCTTTCATTGGTCGGTGGCAGAATAATTATATATATTTTATTCTAAAACATAACCTGTGTTAATTGTATATTACATTAACAATAACTACGCAATCCAAAATTTATATAATTTTCAAAAATACCTTGTCATAATTTAATTTACTGAATCAATCTTGCTTAAAATGTCGATAATTTAAATTGTCAAAATAAATAATATAAATTTATTATTTATATATCGATCTGATATTATGGCAAGACTTTTGATCATTTTTTAAACTCTTATCATCATTTTATAATACCAGTTAAGGTCACGAATACGACACAACAACACAACGTGGTTAGGAAGTAATTACAGGCCAATCAACCTATCTGAGGTTCTATCGACTAGTTAATTGACGTTTCGTTGCAATAGAAAAAAAAACATTCGACAACGCTCAGAACAAAAGTGCGGAACTAGCTGCAAAACAAAAGATTTACGATAAGTAATAAACACATCTTGACGAAGTTTACAATTTCAATCATTTTCCATATCCTAAATTATGTGGGAGATAATCTTATTGCTAAGTGTAGAAGAAATAACAATTGACAACATATTAAATAAACTGTTTTTTAAATTTATACAATTTATACGAATAATATTACATTTTTTAAATGAAAAAAAATAAATCATTTAACTCAAGACCTTCTATTTCGAAAGTAATATCTCCGCATAGAGACAAAAATGCCGCAATATCGTTAAAACGAGACACAAATATCAATGTATTGCGAATAATAACTAGCGTCTGATATAATTATTTTAAATCTTACTTTTAACAAGAATTTACTAGTTATCATAAAGCTATTTGAGATTTTGTAAATGAACTTGTCACGTATTAATATTTATAAGATACACCTAATGTTTTTATTAATTTAATAGATACTTTACTCACTTTTCGTTGTTGGAAATTTTACGAGATATACTTTTGACTGGCTTTATTTTTATTACATGATAAAGACAATAAAAATATATGTAATAAAAAATTGCATAGATTCGTAAAGGTTTTTCATGGAATAATAATACATATTTTATAAAAAAATTAATGCTACAGGTTCTTCTTTCACTCATGAAAGAAGAAGAAAAATAAATCAAAAGTAATTGTTTTTTAAGAAGAAAATGAAATACACACAACGTCTCGACTACGTTGTCTAGTTCAGTCTACTTTTACAGTGAGATTAGTAGTCAAGGATAGATAATTACAAATCAGTTATTAAAGAACACAGGAAGTGTCATAATTGTGTACAATAATTTTTATATCAATTATATATTAACGAATACTATTTTCATTATTGACCGAAAAACACAAATTCCGAATGCAGATGAATGTCTTTGACCAGTCTGAAGGTCGCTACGAAATCAGTTACAACTTAATAACGTGATACAACTAATACGCATTTATCTTAACATTTACGTGACCGTTCATATCTTACATTATTTTTAGGTATAACATAAATTCATAATCATCATCAACCTGTATTAGCCCACTGCTGGACTCCTATTGGCCTCTCCTAATGCACGTCTTTAATTATACAAAAAGTATAATCGCTGACAAATCGAGATTGTGTTAATAAAGCAAAGTAAACCAATGTACTGCCACACACAGATTCAAAACTAACGTCTTATGGAGGTGCGAAGCCAACGAAAATTGCGCTAATCTCCGATTTGTCTACCGATAATCCGTATAAAGCCGGCCAACATTGTAAGTGGTTAAGTAACAATTCCCCGCTACACTGGGTTTTCGCAAGCTGAATAACCGGCGCAACAAACAAGAGTAGCCGCCTCATTATCTATTTGCATTTCAGATACTGGCTTAAAAACGCAGTTTCGTCTGAATCATATAAAGATAAATTTCTGATCAGTTATTAAATCCTTTTTTTACAAACTTATAACGTAGCTTCCATATTTTTCAATATATGATAGAAACTTGTCAAATTTAAATTCTGTCTGTTTTTTAAATAGATTGTGATGCAGGCATATCCCATAACAGTCCGTCCCGTGATCATTAATTTTGTAAGAAACCGAAACGTCTGGAAAAACATATGTTATGTTGTATTCCCCTATTTTCCTGCCAAAAAAATCGCAGGAAATTAAACAAATTCCATGTGACAATTTGGTAAAACCAATCAAATAACAGCTTGGGTAAACCTCTCACGTTGTCTAGCGTCGCGAATCTTGCGCAACAAATTATATTCTCGTTGAACTTCCGCCTTTTGCTATTGGTGACCGAAAAGATATTTTTATTTATTTATTGGACAAACAAACAGTTTCACAATTAGAAGTCTTACATGTAAGTAGTAATTAAAGTTTAAATAACTATAAAACCAACATCATCTGTCACTGGTTACTGCAAAATTTAACATGATTTGAGAATGAACGTAAATTTTATCTAACACAATTAATTATCTTAATTTAATATAAAGGGAAATCTTAACATGACTTTGAGAGTAAAATAACTAAAGTAAAATTAAAATTAAAATACGTGCATGCGTTGTGTAGTGTGTGTGTGTGTGTGTGTGTGTGTGTGTGTGTGTGTGTGTGTGTGTGTGTGTGTGTGTGTGTGTGTGTTTTTTAAATTGTTGAAAATAGAAATGAAAATAGTGCTTTTAACATTTTAGTTGCTTCAAAGTAATTAGTGAGCATTGCGTATTGTGTCCGCTTCACTTGTATCACTGAGTGCCTTTATAATTGATTTCTTAAAACTGCCGGCACGCATCGAGAATATATCAATATGATTAAAATATGTGTTATATGTGGACATAAGGCTGAAAAGTGGGAGCATTTACCAGCGTTAGTTCGACATTTAGCATTTGCAAAAAGTTTTAGGACACGAGTTGACCTTGTGTTAGGGCGAACAGGAACATTAAAACGTATTTTATTAATTAACGCTATGCAATCATATCTATGATGTAGTAGGTCATACATCAACATAGTGTTTAGTTGTTGGCGTCTATCCTTAAGGTGTAATATTTGATATTTTTTTAAAAGATAAGAGTAATCTAGATATTTTTTGGTACATTTGTACTCAACCGTTTTAAGAAATTTTTTCTGCACTTTTTCTATTTGAGTTGAATATTGCTCGTAAAAGGGATTCCAAATGGGTACCGCATATTCTAATTGGGGCCTGACAAGAGATTTATATAAATATAGATAGGTTGAGGATTTTCTAAAGTCTTTACAAGCTCTAATAACGAATCCATATAGTTTAAAGGCTTGGTTACATATATTATTGACATGGACATCTAAAGTAAGTTTTGAGTCGAGAGTGACACTAAGATCTCGTACAGAGTTGGGTTTTCTCTAGATTTACACCACAAAGAGAGTAACTATATTGACTAATATTATGTTTTCTTGTAAATGTTATTGAGTAACATTTATTAATGCTTAATGAGAGTTTGTTTTTTATGCAGTAGGAAGAGAAATTGTCTAGGTCTTTTTGTATTAAAATGTGGTCGTTAAGATCATTGATAGTGTGATAAATTTTAAGATCATCTGCATAAAGAAGAAATTTACAGAAGCTAAAACATTGATTGATGTCGTTTATAAATATAATAAAAGCAATGGCCCAAGAATGGACCCTTGAGGTACTCCAGAGGAAATATGTACTTCAGAAGATTCATATCCGCTAATGACAACTCTCTGTGTTCGGTTTGTGATGTACGATTTAAACCACCGCCATAAGTTACCACGTATACCATTATAGGCAATTTTTTGTAGTAGAACTTGATGATCTACCCTATCAAAGGCCTTTCGGAAGTCTGTGTATATGCTGTCAGTTTGTCCATTACCATCAATAGTTTCATAAAGTTCAGTAGTATAAAGTAATAAGTTGGTAATCGTTGAGCGACGCCGCACAAACCCATGTTGTTGGGTTAGTATATAATTATGTAGTTGTGGGTATATTGCGTTATAAATAAGTCTTTCAAAGACCTTTGATAGCGCGGACAAGATGGATATAGGGCGGTAGTTTTCCACATTCATTCTTGATCCTGTTTTATGCACCGGTACTATTTTTGCAGACTTCCAGATACTCGGACATACACCATCTCTTAAACATTTGTTAAATAAGTACAATAAAGGCGGACATATCTGTTTTGATGTGTTTTAAGAAAAGTGGTGGAATATTATCGTACCCGGTCCTTTGGAAGTATCCAGAGACTGCAATACGTTGACGATCTCACTTGGGAGAGAATGACTTCGAGATAATATTTTGTGACATAGTAATGTCCGAAAAACAAAATTGTGTACTCTATATTGTAATCTTCCGTAGTGAAGACGGTTCAAAAACCAATTCAAAGTAAGTAGAGAATAAATTGGCAATATCTATTGGATTGTCAGCAGTTTCATTATTGAAAGATACTACAGCGGGAATATTATTGATATTTGTTTTTTGACAAGTAATTCCAAAATATTTTACGTCTCGACTGATATTATCTTCAACCCTGTTCATGTAGTTACGATAGCTAATTTTGCTTTCAATGTCAAATTTTGATCTATATTTTTAAATTTATTATGATCAAGTATATTTCTAAATTTTTCCATTTAACCCAGTATCGTTTTTTATTTTTGAAAAGTTTTATTAATGATTTATTAAACCACATGGGATAGTGTGATCGTTTATTCTTAAATAAATGATAGTGAAACATAAGTAAACTTTAAGTTCCAAAAAGCCTGTGAATATTTAGTAACATACAAAATTAATTTTAAGGAGATATATATTCAATGCTACAGATACTTTGATCTAATACATTTAAACCCGTTTCGCAAATTGCCCACGATAAAATTAATCAAAATTCAGCGTGTTGCAGAGCTGCAATTGTACAATTGTGCAATTGTAGATACACTTTTTCACAGAGATACAAAAAAAATTGTGCACTCTAACCGCCTTCATAACGTGTATCTTTATCGACATTGATTTGTGATATAAATACTAATACTGCATAATGTGATCAATTATTGTTCTACGGGACTAATTATTTTCACAAAGCTCATTTTACGTTGAACCAAATAAATGACAGAATTTTGACTACAAATGACAACAATTGCCAAAGTGCTATGGACAGTTGTAACTTGTCACGATATTATCACCTGGAATTTAAACTCAACATCTCAATTTTTAAAGTAAATTACACAGTTAGACCACAGACGAATTTTCCAACAATTTCTAACCCATTACTAACAAAACCACTTCGCCTTAAAAAAATAAAGCATCAAAAATTACAATGCAAACCTGTTGTTGGACCATTCATGACAACATCCTCAATTCTGTCAATCAGCATCCCACAACCAGACGTGGCTTAATCGCGGATATACGCAGGCTTAAAAAAAACGACGAGACGTTCCTAGTTTTATATTCACGTGGTCACGTCACGTTAAAGTATCGGTCAGTCAACAAGACCGGTTTTCAATAGAATTCTTTACATGAAGCAACATACGTAATCGTGAATACATCACACTGTCATTAGTTCACGATGTTGACTTTATAAACAACTATAAATATAAAAATACCGAGAATTAAAGGTGATTGTTAGAAAAATCAGTAACATGGTTTCTGTGTTTTACTTTAAAAATTGTATAACAATAGCATATACAACTTTTAAATTGATTAAATATACTAAAAATAGTCAAAATCACGAAGCAACAATTGACTAACTCGTTTATTGCATTGAGATAAAAAAAATAACCTCAAAGATCACGATGATTATTTTGTGTTCGTTTTAATTATTCAAAACTTTCCACATGAATTTTAAGCTCGTAACGGCAACTGATTTATTATTTAAATAGCAAACGTTTTACATATAATTGTAGTGTTATGAATTTTTACGTTTTATATGCAAGAAATGAAAGCAAGAATTGCAGAATGAATGAACGTGTTGTAGACATTACAATTATTATGGCTTAAAATTTTCAAAGGGACTTCCGCTTTGAGTTATATAATCATTGTTTTAAAAGGTCATAATTAAATACAAAAATAGATTTGCTGTCACTCATACATAAACACAAAAATATTTTAACTATGAATATGGCTAAAAAAGTAGATCACAGTAGACAGTGACCATTGTCATGTTTTGGTCTGAATAAATGCATATATATTCGCTCTGATGTTTTAAATATTTATCGTCTATATTCGAATAAACTTGACAATCTATATATACATGAAAGTGATGTGAAGTTTAAACTTCGCATTCAGTCATTTCAAAACTAAGCTGACAGTATTTAACCTTCATTGCATGAAAGTAACCTTTTTTTTAATTTTAATAATAATACTGTCAACTTACGTGAAACAATGAATACTGCAGTGAATCCTGCAAGCGACATTTCGATACACACGCTCACAATCGCTAATATCGTCCGTCTAGAATCAAAGGTCGAGCAAGTATCCGGCTCGTGAGGTCATTTTAGCACGTACCGGTACTCATTTGTTTTTAAAGAAGAATCATCAGCAACCTGTGTAATTAGACCGTTACATCTATACAATATTTTAATAATAATAATATATCTATATAGTATATTTTAGCAGCGTTGTGTCCTTCAATCACTACGACTGTCACTGTTACTTTGGACATACATAATAATGATGTTGTCAGGGGTTTTGTAATTTATCCTATAAGTTTTCAAACCGGTGGTAATTTTGCTCGGCAAAACTTAAACTAAACCTAAAAAGAGCTCAAGTCGATACTATAATGGTAACCTTCGAACTATACGAATTAAGAAAAAAATCAATTGACTAGTGTATACGTCTTACTTTTGCTTTACTGAAAAACGCGGAAGAAACGTTATAAAAAATCACATATATAGATAAAATCGATGCTTTCAATAACAGAATGCGTAATATCAATCATCGAGGAGCATTCGAATACCGAATGCAATCTGTTACAACAGGCCTTGACCACATATTAAAACATTTCAAATAGTTCAGGCCGTTTTTTTAAACGAATTATGAAAAAAATGCTGCTATGTGAAAGTGGCAAGTTGACATTGCGACTTACGTGTTGCCATTACCGACGTGGAACCCAAGGATAACTGAAACTTACCGCACGCAGCTGCTAGCTAGGCCGAAAATACCTATTTATGAGCTGTCAATAAATAGTTGTTTATTCAAATGTTGTCCAATTATTTGTTTAGTTATTTTTGCTATTACCAATTATTAATATTTTAATGAAGTTTAAATAAGTTATTCAACCTACTAATATTATAAATACTAAAGTTTATGTTGATGTAGTTCGTTGCTCTTTAACACAAAATTATGAATTGAATTTAATATTTTTTATATGAAAGAATAACATTTGTAGTTACAATAAATTTAAAAATCCATATGCAAAATTGAGGGGTAAAGCTAGCGCATCAGCTATAAATGTCTCATATTTACTACATTTTTAGTGTGTAAACTTAAATACTTTTATAATTTAATAGCATACTTAAAATTTAATTAAAACACATTAAAGCTCACATGTCATTAAATGTATAATATGTTATATTCTACCGTCTGCAGTGGTTTCTGTTATTAGTCAGTGAACCATTTAGCAGCCTATTTCTATCAAGGACGCCTTACGGCCAGTAAATTGATGACAGCAATATAGCGGGAAAACTTGAGCCAACACCACCCAAGTTAATAAGGAACACCATACATTGCGTTGAAGACAATCATATCCATCTATTTGTACACTGTGGTCCTTTTTAAAACATTTTGAAATCAGCTTAAACTACATAATTGTAAGAATAACTTTAGCTCTGTTTTTAACAATAATATACATGATGAAGATGAGATGAATTTGTATAAAGACCTTCAAAAGAAAATTTATCAACAAGGATATGACATACGTATCTGACTAAAATAAGTACTAATTAGGCAATCCAGTTTCAGCAATGTTATCCTTGGTACCTAGGTAACAACTTAGTAACTTGTTTCGCTGATTGAACCCTGATAGTTGATTACTAAAATATCTTAAATTATAAAGTAACTTTTGTTTGATTATTATATTTTATAAATATGAACTATAGACGTTTTAATGATTTCACATTGTATTTGTCACTTTTGTTCCTCGATTGCGTTAAATGGCAATCAACTCGCTTCACTCGTTGTGTGTAATAATAAGTAAGCTATAATTACAGGGTCACATCTACGAAAACGTTAATTCAAGGTGAGCTAGTCTCTCGGCACCCTCGTAGTTCTAAAGATCGCTGCAAAAGTTAATTATTTATTGTATTTAATAAAATTTAAGACATAAACACGTAAACATAATAACCTTAACCACATTTTACTTCAATAATTATTCTTTGGTATTTTTGTTAAATTGGAATTACCATAGATTGGAAATAGTAATATAAATAGCTTATAATATTAATTTATAATATTAAATTACTTTCGAAAGGCATGTGAAAACAATTTTCCTGCTCTTAATCTCTCTTCTCTCGTAGCAGTTTTTTTTTCTATCAAACTAATAAAAGTAAAAGAGTTACGTCTGCGCATATTCTTGTGAACTTTATTTTCTCTGCACAGATGGCTGATACTAACATGTTATCCTATTGACTCATACATATATTATTATTTATAAATATTGGTGCCCTTCGTTATAGAGTAAGTTTCCTGTAGACTAAGATATATTTGTTAGTGCGGAGTTGGTTTTTTTATTATTTTTATAATATTCGCAAATCAGAATTAATTAATTACTGTAGTGTTTATTGCTCCCAATAAAGAATCATGTAAATATTGTTTAAAAAAAAATTTATGTATAATTTCTTGGTCGCATATATTTATTGGTCTATTATATTTATAAAAGCTATTAATGATATAATGTTTATCTTTAATCCCATTTTTTATAAGTTTAAAATTAACTAAAATAATATCCTCTTTATACAGAACGATACTTTTTAAATATTTAACATTAGAAAAAATGTACAATTACTTATTTCCCTACTATCTTTCCAAATTATCTTGTATATTTTTTTTACTTTTCTTAATCAAGTTTTGTACTCTACCATTAACTTTGTGTACAATGTCAATGACATAACTTGTGTTAGAAAGTAACGTGTACAACAACCGGTACCTCTTCATCAGATAAATATTTCCGATAAAAACGAAAGCTACACGTCTAATCGATGGTTTAACTTCCTACGTTTTCAAAGTATTTGTTCACAGAAAAAGTCTTAAGCCGTTTTAGTTTTTAAAACAAAAACTTTATTTACCAAAATATAAATCTAACGATTCATGTCATTGAAAAAGTGTCGATTACAATTTCGAGTCGGCGTATAAAAAAGTCGTGACTGTAAACACAGAACACTTCCCAAGTTCACAATATGGAAAGGTCACTTCGCCGGCCGTGAATTTTACAACTAAGTTGATTAGACTTAATAACGACGTTCTCTTTAACTATTAAACTGCACATACATAAAAAAAAACCTATTGTATCAATGTAGAAATCAGTTTATAAGGAGAGAACAATAAAATACCTCTATAACTTTTGGTTGTCATTTATATTGAGGTAAATATCAATGAGTAAATTCCACCTGCAGTTGTATAATATATAAACGCTATGTTTAATAATGGGATGCGAGGGACTTTCCCGCAAGTAGTAAGTGGAATGCACGCTAAAAACCCAAGCTTACTCAGGTTATAATTAAATTCACTTTTTCGTGATTTATCAAGTTGGTTGCATATATTATATATGTTTAACAGGTCACGGGTCAAAATATAAAATTTACATAGTCTGTTCCGTGACCATCGCGTAAATACAATAAAATAGCAATACAATATATTTTACAGTTGAAAAATTGTGACGTGTCCTTGGTTACCATAGCAACATGCTAATATGAAACCTTTATAACATTCTTTTCAGATGAATCATGGTTAAGCCGTCAGACTCAAATAAGAAGCCTCGAATTGCGTACATATAAAGTTTCTTTTTTTAAACACGTTTCATTGTAAATTGTTTTAAAATTTGGTTGCAAATTCATATGTATGATCAAAGTTTTACAATATTATAGAAATGTTCTATGTAATATAATATAATATGATTATGCGAGTGCCGTATGTTAAAAGCAATTATACAAATTATTCTTTTCTGTACACGTCAAGTTATAGTAAACATATAACGATACTGACATTTTTTCTGTTCAGTGAACTTTGAAAGATGAATGAGGAATTCAAGGAAATCATGCGGCCATGTATAAAATTAATTGTTACGTGCGACTGTCTTTTGAATATTATCACTACTTTAAATAAGGTTCAAACAGATTTAGCATCATCTTGTTATGAAAATTTCATTTCAAAACACCATTGCGTTAAAGCATAACGAAACAAAAAGCGAAAGTTACGTTTCAACATCCGTACCAATGTCATTCAAACCATAGTTGCCCATGGTTCGGTCGCAAAGAACCATAAATATTATCGTATTATAAAAATAACTTTTATATATTTAAATATGGCCGCTAGCTAAAACAGTGGCTTGATAACGTGCTAATCTTTGATAAAATGTAAACCTCTTATTACTTTAATTGCAATTCCTAAAGTATGTTTAAACTGAACAGATTTTATCTACATATAAAAGAGAGTCACAATAAATCAATTGTTCTTTCTTCTGTTTTATCATACTAGTAACTGTTTAAGTCCTGATGCACACAAAATATGAACAAATATGTTCTCTATTTATGAATTGCGTGACTCTATTATAGCCAGATCGTCTTGATCCCACTCAAATTTTGTGTGTATATAAAAAAGGATGTATTAAAACTGTTTTACGCCTTCTGTTTCTTCTCAAACAATTTAATTAATTTACTATATTATTTTGTTTTAGATTAAGAAGCGGCTTGTTGCTGCTGAGCGTCGCTCTACTTGGAATAGCTGCACAAACGAGCAAAACTGAAGACACCAATTTGCAAGCCGTACCGAGCGATCTCCGAAGAGCGGTGAGCGAAGCTTTGGCCTTAGAAAGGAGGTTTCAACTAGGCGCTAACGACCCGTGAGTACCTTAAATAATGTCAATGCAATATCGTTGTTCAATAGCTTTTACGATACGAAACTGAATGGGCTTTAAAATCATTGCTATTCAAACAAGTAAGCCAATCAAGATATCTTTAAGAAACTTTTTGTCTTATAAGTGAACCAATAACTATTTTATGGTATTAAGATTGACATCTTCTCTATATGTTTTAAGGTTTTTTATTTACATTAATTATTGATCGTAATGATACAGCATTTCGAAATTAATTATCATAACAGTTCTATGTGTACACTTTAAAATTCTATAGATTATTGAATCCATTTCGTTTGAACATGACTTTAATATTATTCTGCTAATAAATAAGTAAATATGTATCCAAGAACTTTTAAAAAGAAAAAATATTGACTTATAATATGAAGACTAATAGTAACTTATTATAAGTAAAATGGTGATGGTAATCAGTTACATTTTCTATTTATTAATAAACCAATAAAAGAGCGTCGTTAAATAATATTTAGTTATTTAACACGAAACTAAGAACATTTTTTTTTTGTGTCGTTCTGATAGCCAAAATGAAACTTGCAACTTGTTTGTCGTAATTCTTGTTTGACTTGTCTTTTATTACTACACTAAACAGTCTTAGTTTTTTTATGATTTAGACGTATAAATCTGTGGGGAATTAATGTGAAAAAAATAAGTCAAGCTCTATTAATAAGGCAGTAACCAAAACGAAAAAAAAACTTGCGTTTAAAATAATAAATATCTTAAAAATCATAGGATTTTGTAAATATCGTTATTGTATAGTTATAGTACAGTTTAAAAACAAATACTGTACAAAAATTTCGAATTGGTTAGGCTTCAGTCAATAAAACATTACGCTGTGACCAATAGTTTCGTGACAACAAGTCGTTGTGCGGGTCATCAAATTAAAGACATAGTAAACTAATTAAAAATAGTAATATAATTTCTAAATGATGTTTTCCCACAATAGCATACTATACTGTAGCTTAGTACAGGGCTGTGCCCAGCACATTTTTAATATATGATAATTATATTCGCACAGGCAAAACTGTACCTCAGAGGACGATGGTATCAGTAACACGCCGTGCCCGCCGAGCAAATATCGAAGCGCAAGCGGGGAGTGCAACAACGTACGCCACAGGCCCTGGGGCCGAAGAGGAGATGTGTTCCTGAGACTGCTGCCTCCTCATTACGCAGATGGTAAACCTTTAAATTTATTTACATGTGTGTGTCATATATACTGTGATGAGATGTGACGACAACGTGTAATAGGAGGGAAAAACGTGGGAAAGTACCACCCCGGTACCTGTTTTTGTAAGCACGGCTTCTTACGATTTGAAGGTTGATCTTAGGCAAAAAACACATTGACTTTTAACTAAATCAATAAAAACTCCTTTTGATAAGACAATTGCTAGAAACGACCTACCACGTTAACATTTAGATATTTCTGTGAAGTGTCATATAATTAATTATTTACAATAATATTAAAATAACAGGAAAATTATTTTTAAATATGTTTAAAACATGAATCATCATACACATAATTACGAAAATTTCTTTTAATTATTGATCAAAGAATAAAAGTGAACATTGGCATATATAATATTTTTTATATTAAAAATACAAATGTTTTTTTCCCTGAAAAAAGTCCTCAACTGATTTTTAAATAACCTCACGGTAATATTTTTTTGCTCCATTATACCGTAGATAGCAATTCACAAAGATTGATATAAAAATAGACACAAGAACTCCACACGACAATGTAGAGGGTATAAAAGCTAAGCTTTTATAAAATTAGATTTGGAGTCGCATAAACAAATTATATAATATATCAATTGTTGTTTAGTTTTGGCTGGTTCTGACTGGTGGCGTTTTGAGTAATATCTATTTATATAGGAAACATTTTTATAAAGAACTGCATATCCTTTAGCATTAACAGAACACAAAATTAACATTTCAAGTAAGCACGGTAAGTGATAAAAAAATTAATTACGTTATGCACTTAACGCTTAAAACAGGAAATTTGTTATCTGCAATAATTACTCGCAAATATAAGAAATTCTTTAACACGTTAATATTATCGTTTTAAACGTAATTAAATTGCTATTTATGATTGTGCTGACAGTAAATATAAATGCCAATTACATTTTTTATGATAATTTAGATATAAGGGAATTCTAATGCGCACGCTAATATTTATTCAAAGCCTCTTTCTTCCTAGATCTCGAATTTAACCCGAATTCACCTAAATAGCAGTTTTTACGCATAGCAACTAGGGTCCTAAACTAAGACAGACAGAATTGCTGCATTCAATCGATGAAGATGAGATATAAATTTAAATGCACAACTATGATATGACAATAATCCAACATTAAATTAGAACCTACAGAAAAAAAACAATCACAGTTGGTTTAAAATGAACTGTTTTATTTCTTGCAAGTAAAAGGGGAAATAAAAACGCTACAAAAAGGGCAATTAGATATTAATTTAAGGCAAATATTGTTTTAAAATATCTGTATACATCGTAATTGTTTACCCAATTTGTGACGTCAGAGCTCAACCTCCTTGTTATCATCATCATCAGCCTGTGATAGTCCACTGCTGGACATAGGCCTCCCTAATACACCTCCATCCATTAGGGACTTTGGACCTATCACCACGCTGGTCCAATGCGGGTTGGTGGGTGGACCGACTTTTACATGCCCATCCGACGCATGGATCATCTTACTTTTCAGACAATTGGGTGATCGGCCCAAATTGCCTAACCAACTAGAAACAACAATGAAAATTTGTTGAGTCCCAGGAGTTCGAACCCACCACCTCCGGTTTCTAAAGCACATGCCTATACCACTAGGCTACGAGGCAGTTCCTTGTTAATTAAATTATAGTTATATGAATGCTATTTCCAATAATTCACTAATAGCGCATTAAAGGATGACGCCATGGTCTACCATGGTACGTTTAACTGGCTCCGTTGATAATCAGTGATGAAACTATTGATTGCATTTTGTGATGAGTAGTGACCATCTTTTATGAAAGCACACACACATTATTTATTATATCGTATATAACCGGTAACCCAGTTTAAGTTGCTTATTTTTTGGCAAACTTAATTTCTGCTTCTTTGATTTATTTTTCTGGAATTGTGTTTATTGTTAGTCCGCCTTTTTACTGTTATCATCTTTTTTTTAATAATCTTTTTTTGGCAAAATAAACTTAATTTATAGGTCTATGCCTATGTACATATTTACTTTGGGGCGGTTGTAAATGATGTGCCCACCGGTCTACTATCAGGTGACTCTGCTTAATTAAGTACATATAAGACTTGTTTTAACAGGAGTTTCTCAGCCTCTATCGCCGCCTCACATGCCAGAGTCGTCCCTTGCTGTCCAAGCGGCCGCACAACTGACTGAACCAGCTGAACATGATTACGTCACAAGTCTCCTGGCGGCATGGGGCCAGTTCCTGATGGACGACTTAATAGCAACCGCCAATGGGAACAAGGTGTTTATTGAGTTATTTCTTTATTTCCGCTTGAACTCATAAATACACAGTACAAAGGTGGACTTAATGCCAATGAAAAAATCTACTAGTATATTAGTTATTATTTCAGCAATTTGATAGTCGAAAAAAAGCTGATTTTAATTGTCCGTATAAGTCGCTATTTTAATAGTGCTATTTAAGGACTAATTGTTTAGTTATTTGTCATCCGAAAATATAGTTATCATAAGTGAATTTATATTTGTTTTATCATTAAAAAGAATAATTTAATATCAAATTCTTTATTGAGAAAACACTGAAAATAATTGCATAGATTACGTAAATCTATTAGATGCTAGTTCTAATTTCATATATAAAATAAAACGTTAATAATGATTAAAACTTGCTGCAATTGATTTTAATGAAAAAAATATTTCTAAGGTTTAATTCAATATATATATAAATTTCAATGTTACTATTGACCACAGCCAGACCAATCAAATCAATTAGCTTTTAAATTAATGAACTCAATTAGCATTACTCCCTCCGGCGCCATATAAAATGTCTTAGAAGATGATTAGTATGGTAAATATACGCAGCAAATGTTACAACCATTAATTTATTAGCTACTCTTTTATATGGCCGCAAGTACTTGCAATTAATTACTTTATTTCCCATGCCACAATGCATTGCACTCTTAACCAATAGTTAACATTTTATAACTTCTGCTTGATTTACAATCGTGGTGGTTTTTTTTTATTTATATGATAGGAGATAAAACTTGAGTATAATATTTGATAGCTTGATAGTTAACCGAATGAGGTGTTTATTTTAGCCAAAAAGCATTAGTATACAAACATACACTTCGTTTGCTTTAAGCTGTACTGGCAAAATCACAGAATAAACAACTGAGACGTAATATTTAAAAATATAATAAACAAACGGAATGGTTGCGTCATTAACATTGAGAAACTTTCGGAAAAGATCCACCGTGAGGCATAAATTCATGGAGCAATAAAACTTAATAAGTAGTTTATGATTTATCATATTATACTTAATTGTAAAACAACGATATTGGTCCATTGAATCAGAAATAAATGACGCTCGGAATTGAGTTCTAGGCTTCTTGAAGTCCCCTGTACCTACTCAGTAGTTGATAAAGTTTCACACAGACACAGAACTGGAAGCGTAAATTCTAACACATAAGACAAATGAAGTATTTTCTTATTTTAGTAAAACAGTCAAAACAAAAGCTTGCTGCTATTTTAAATAACTGTTTCTATAGATAATTTGAGTTTAATTCGTAATTTTTCCTAAATTAAAGCCACGGCAGTCAAAATGTCTGTATAATCAAAAAACTAATGGTACACTTATATATTTTGCGTACATCTTGAACTTGGCCGAGACCCGATTTATCAAAGAATTACGAACACTCATTAGCTTGTGATTGCGACCTTCACTGGCGCAATTTTAAAAGGCATGCGGTTTGATTTCTATTACTTTGAAATGTCATTAGTTTTTGTCTGAACAACTCTGACAGAAATGATACTTAAAAGAATAAAATATAATTAAACAAATTTAAGAAAGAAAATTACAAAATTAGAAAATAAAATCTCCACCAACCCGCATTGGACCAGCGTGGTGGGATTCGGTCCAAAACCCCCGTAATAGATAGGGCTTTATTAGGGGAGGCCTTTGTCCAGCAGTAGACTAACACAGGCTGATGATATGTATGTAAGAAAGAAAATAACAGAGTAAAATTAAACGCGTTATATATTAAAAAATATGACTGGAGTGAAGGGCTTAAAGATTGCAATTTTGTCAAGTAAATTATAACAAGGCTTCGTATTATACACCGTACGTTATTTTGATACGTAATCATATAACCTAAAATTTAATTAATATATATTTACTAGTTTTTTACGTAGAAAAGAAATATGCGCTATGTATCTGGCTGATAGCTCGCGAGTTCGTACCAAATATAGCATAATCTGTTTGAGAGAAGAGTTGGTGAAAGCGATTGCATAACAGGCAATTCTGTCCCATTCGTGTCTCAGAATCATGTGACCAGAAGAGATGTAGCAACTTTGTACTTATATAGTAAATATAAGTCTAAATTGGAAAGTTACCAGTTTCCTTAAAGCTTTGACTTCCTTGAGTAGCGAGGTATAAATTTTACTTTCAACAGCATTAAAATAACGAGAAACGAAAAATAATCGGTAGAGGTTTCTCAACTACAAATCAAAGTTCAGGTTTAATATAGAACATTTTGGGAAATTCATAATAAAACGCGTTTACACTAAAGTTTGAGTCGAGAACTTTATATACGACGTAATATTAAAATGAACGGTCAGATATTAAACTAACATAGAAATATAATTATTGTATTCACACATAAATTAACACATACTTTTTACACATATTAATTATGATCATTTATATACTTACATACCATTGCTTTACAAATCGCAAGTTGTGGGTTCGAATCCTGTGGTAATATTGTTTTGTGATTGATAAGGGCAATATGGGTCGATTAAGGAATGTCTTCAAAATGGTAAATACAGTTTAGCCTTTGTACTTTGAGGTCAGTTGCCTTTCTCTCTTTATAAACCTTTAAACTGGGTGGATTAGTATCGCTTAAAAACTTAAAGAAAGATATGACATACATTTGTATGGTATACTTTTTTTCTTCAACGATACCTGTAAAAATTATTTCATGTACAATTACCACAAATGAGCGTACATTTTATATAACAATATATGTAAAGGTTGCATTATAAGCCTCTGTATCAGTTGCTTGTCGTCTTACGATTCTAAATACCACCTTATAAACTTTAAACTTTTCATTCGTGAGCGTCACCCAAATTGTCGATACCCATTATGCTATCAAATTATGTATTCTGATATATCATAATTTACTTAATAACATAATGGCGAGATGTCAGCTTTTGTCCTTGATTTTCAGTTAATCAGATATATGAAGATTGTTAGGTTATTACAGGTTTCTTAAATCGTTGAATTTCTAATACTACATGTTATTTCATTCTATTTGTTTGTTTTAATGCTATTGAGAAGGAGTTAAATTATAATTTAGGTATATTAGAGTTGAATTAAGTATAAACCAAGTAACCAATGGCAATGAAGGGTGACATACATAGCCTTAATTGCTTTAGGTAACTTTGTATACATTTATTTCTGGTGCAATCTGGCCAAATTATTGTTTCCTGTTCGTATACTTTGAATTGCATTAAAAGATTGACAACAACATTTTTAAATCACTTTTATTTCGAATGAATGAATTACCTATTACTTGTCATTAAGTTCTTTATCTCTACATTAAGTAAAGAAGTTGTATAAAAACCTAAATAAGATTTCCTTACAATTTGCTTATATAGCTTACACTACATAGGCTATTAATATAAAAACTTTAACTACAAAACTTCCCATTGTATTTGATGGTCCGAAAATCAAATCACTGAATTACTGAAAAATTAATTTAATTTATCTACAAAGGTAGATAAATTAAAAATCTTTGACAATAGTGATTATTTTTCATTAAATCCCAAGAAAATGCCACCACAATTACACAACGTTGACACATCAACTACGAATACCAGACTTACGTATGCCGTTCCGCCGGTGAAAGTTATTTGTATGACATTTCAAAGCCATTCTTAGCCGATTACTTAACAGATAATGCCAGATGAGAGCGATGGCCATCTCTTGTCGGAGCACGAGTGCGTTAATAAACAAACTAGATAAGCTTGACTATTACAGAAGATTACTATTATTACTGGTTTGTTTTGTGGTACATAGTTTACTGATACTGCATTATTTTAAATTAATAATAACTAACAACAGGCAACAATGTACGAATTTTACGAGTTTTTTTTCCCTGCGTTTTATAACCTTACAAGGATCTATGTTCATATTGGGCTATCATTTAGTCTGTGCCGAAATCAGTTTGCACTATCTACATAACACTGTTAGCAAATAATTTAAAAAAATAATTTCCAAAAACATAAAATAAATATATGTGGCCGGAAACATAAGACTTTCTTCTAATCCTGACTAAATACAGCTTGTAGCAAAGCAAGTACACGACTAGTAAATAATGCTTACGTCTAATTTTCTTTTAAAAATGATATAGTACAGATACAAACTCCGAGATACAGGACGAACACTATGTTAATCACAAAACTTTTCTCTTTTCAACAGTCAGGATAACTTATCACTGTACTTTAGCGGGTTTTAGTGTCCTAAAGATTTTCTTAAAAGTAATTACAGTTGACTCTAGTGTCTTATTCAAATAAGGAGTTCACTTTAACAATCAAACAACTAAGTTATTCGCTTAATCAAAACATACTAGACGAATTTATACCTATAAAAAAAGTAAAATGAAATATATATTTAATACAACTATATTATAAATCTGAAAATATTATCTAAAGATGTTTGTTACACAAAAAACACCAAATGAATTTTTATAATACTTCCTATTATTATAGTTGAAAAACGCTAAGCAGGCTAGAATGAAAGAATTTATGACTTTGATTTCCAGTTTTCATCATCATAAACAGCGTAGCAGTCCACTGCTGGACGTAGGCCTTTTTTAATGAACGCCAAAACATCTGATCTTGTTGGCGTTCAATTAAAAGTTGCTCATAATTACCACACCGAGCCAGCGCATTGGTAATTGACTAATTTAACTTGTACTGCGGATCTGTCTTACTCCCATTGTAAGGCAGATCTGCCGTCAATTGGGCGATAGGGTCGTCACATCCCTACGCCAGTTATTGCGTAAAGCCAAGTATATTACGTACCGTACCGTTCATACTGTGTTACAAACAGGTCACTATCATTTGATTATGCAATGCATGTCAACATCATAGATGTGCGAAGAAATTCTTTTATAATCACGACAACGACTGTAACTCATTGTATTGAGGTTAATATTTCCTTTTGTTACAGAAATGTGATTCGTCGCAATGTGACTACATTCGTTCTGCGCCGACGAGAAACATCGATTCGTGTGGTTTTGGTAAGTTTTGTATAATTTATAACGGAAATTAACAGATAAATATTATTTTAAACAGTCGGAATAGTAATTATACTACGGCCGTTTCTTGGTTTTGACAAAACAAACGTTTTTGAGAGAGTTTTGAAAACGTTACAAATAACTTGTCTGTAAGTCAGTAAATATTAGATCTTAACGTAATATTAATTATTCTTAAACACAATCTATATAAATTAATATAAATAAAAAACATGGATAATATACAAAAAAACTTGTCAAATCCGTAAAAAGGACAAAAATTTTTGCCCTTTTTACGAATTAGGAACATTGTATTTAATTAATTATTGGAGTACTTATTAATAGTCACAAGTTTTTTGACAAAACTACCAAAGTATAATGTAAATTTGGGAAACTAAATTTAGACGCAACATTAAAATAAAACAACTATTTATTTATTGCATAGAGGGAGCGCAAAGTTTGACGAAAGGTTGCATCCGAGATATGCAGACAGAGTTAGCTAAATGTCAGAGTTATTTGCATAATATTCAATCAGTGATATACAAGAGTAGAGCTATGATATTTCCAACTCAACAATTAATTAAACCATTAATAAATTAATAGTAACGCTCACTGTTAATTAGTAGTAGAAGTAATTTAATAAACTCAAATACTACTTATTTTATAGCAGCAATTAAATAACCTAGTAATGAAAATGTTTTATGGCAATTAAACAATGGCTTTTCTAAAATCAGCAACATTATCACTAAATTGAAATCAATAATAATAACATGTTGTTCAAAAACAGTAGTTTAATACGCGTAGTAATAGTAGTTTTTTGTGCAGGCTCATGTAGGCTTGATAAAATTAAACAACGCCAAGTTTTAATACTAGACTAAAATAAGGAAGTCAGTATAGAACCAGTTCAGATTAGGTTCATTAAATATAATACGACACGTCATAAAAATATATTAGATTTAACTTGTGGTCGTTTTCATTACTACGCTGCGTTCCGGTATGCATTGATATTTATTTATTTTTAGACTTGTTTGTAAATATTTTTAAATGGATGAGAAGTTGACACAATACTTCCTAGTCACAATCTCAGCAACTTATAATCAACAAGAATAATGATGAACACTTAAGATTACTTTTCTTTCGTAAATAAAGACATACATTTGTTAATATACATGTTCTGATTTACTATTAATACCCAGACACTAACTCATCATTAGTTTTTGTCCGTAGCGAGAATTAAAACCACACCCTATGACGCAACATTTACGGTCAATGGTTTGTTGCAATGGGCAACGAGTGGGTTGTATAATAATTTTCCTTTTTAATATATAATAACTATGAATAAAAGGAATTTTTTGTATGACTTATTCACATATTATAGGGATTCCCATATAACATACGATCATAAACACAGTAGGTAACACTGATAATAGATACAACACAAAAAACCAAGGAATTTATAATTAGCATGTTTTTTCATTCAAACCTAACTTTTGTATAACCATTATAACATAAAATTGTATCCGTAGTTTATAAGATCTAAGACACGAATTTATTGTATGTTACACACAATGATTTCTACATCATACTTTCTTCATTACCGATCCTAATGATTTAGTAAAAGAATTCGATCTTAATTTATACGTGTAAATTGGCATATTCCTGACTATCTTCTTGAGATCATGGTCAAAACGACTAGTCTAGAAAAAAGTAAAGTCTTTGTAAGTAATATGATTATCATTGAAATATCGACAAATATTTGCGACATAGTTGATGGTCGCTATGCAGCTCTGAAGGAACTCGATTTTAGATGTAGACAATGCTGTAAACTGACATATCTTCTGTCGCAGTGTTAACATATTAAAATATAAGCATTAAGTTTAAAAGCTTTACTAATTTAATTCTAACTTAGGTTCTTGTAAGGTGTATTCGGTTTCTTGCGCTTTTCAATTTAATGTCATAAACGCTTACGTGGGTTGCGTAATTACTTCTTACCTTCTCACAGATTCATGACTTAAATTGTTTTAATGTATATTTCCATATTCTTTTTATTATTTACCAACAACTGAAACGAAAACAAAATGAAGAATAATTCACAATTCACGTTTAAGCTTTTTTTGTAGTTTTTCTCTTGATTTGATAGATGATTTTACTACATGGGAACCTATCCCACGTAGTTTGTAGCCGAACATTCAATCATTCCGATACCGGTGGGTACTGTTTGTGAGTCCATTGTTTTTGCCCAAGGCCCTGTTCATTATGTGATTAAACATTAAGCTAAGCGTTAACCTAAGTGACGTAATCATTTATGCACCGTGAAACAAACTTTAATGTTTCAATCGTGTACAAGATAACACGGAATTGCAGCTAATAATTAAAATAATAATACCGAAAAACTAAAAATAAAAGGTTAGCCTTAATCGTTCGCTGCTAGACTTTGAGTATTATATTTCGTGTTGTTATTAAATATTACACATAAACATAACTGCCTCCGTAGCCTAGTGGTATGGGCGCGTGCTTTAGAAACCGGAGGTCGTGGGTTCGAATCCTGCGGGGACTCAACAAAATTTCATTGTGGTTTCCCAGTTGTGGGCAATTAGGGCCGATCACCTGATAGTCTGAAAAGTAAGATGATCCATACGTCGGATGGGCATGTAAAAAGTCGGTCCACCCACCAACCCGCATTGGACCAGCGTGGCGGGATACGGTTCAAAACCCCATGAGGGATAGGGGTGTATTAGTGGAGGCCTATGTCCAGCAGTGGACTATTACAGGCTGATAAGAGAGAGAGAGTGAGAGACACATAAACATTGTTGCATAGTCATGTGTAATATATGTTCGTAATACACAAAATTTTATTTATTAAAGTTGAAGAAATATTTTCGATTATTGATGATCATTGCTTACTTCTTATTATACTGTCCTTAAGAAAAACCAGTTTTGTGCAAATACCATTAATCGTATGGCAGCAAAATATTTAATGTCTATACATTTATATAATTTGGCATCATAACACGTATTTCTTATATCTTATTTCAATATTTAATATACACGGTAAATATAACTATTTATTGCATTTTAACGCATTGCTACGCAATGTGTAGTGACATGATAGTCAATTCATATATACATAGATTTATATGTTTCACAACCGTGGCCAAGTGGGGAAAATTCTACTTGAAGGGTTCGAAACCCACGGGAAAATAACTTTGTGTTATCGTTTTTTCTAATTTGTTGCGGCAATATGGACTAATAATTGTCTAAAAAGTAAACTGATCCGCGCGAAGGATGGACATGTAAAATTGTCTAAATCATCAATTTTATTCATATTAAGTTGTCCATCAAATAAAGTTTACCTATTGAGTTGTGAAGTTAAGATGCCAGTCGTTTTGCGTAATAGCTGCAACTACAAGATACATAGCGAATTGCAAGCTCACCACATCATAACTTAGAAAAATAAAAAATAGACACGCTTCTACTGTAATACATTTATCAATAATGCATAATAATAGGATTAAAAAAAACATAATTTTAATAAATTTTGTGTTAACAGGTGTAACGACAATTCACCAACTGCCCCTGTATATAAAGCGCTTTTATTTGAGCACAACCGAATCGCGGGAGAGTTGTATTCGATGAATCCTTTCTGGGACGATGTTGCGCTATTCCTTGAGGCAAGGAGAGCGGTAGCGGCTTTGGTACAGCACATAACTTACAACGAATTCTTACCCGTGCTGCTAGGAGAAGTAAATAATTGATTATTATTCATATTACTATACTAATGTACAATATTAGTTTCAGTGGAGAGGAACGATTTGTTTGTTCGTTTTGAATTGGCTGCGAAAGTACTGAACCGATTTGTATTGTTCCTTCACTTTTGGAAAGCTATATTGTCCTCGAGTAACATAGGTTACTTTAGACCCTAAGAAAATTTATTCCAAAAATGTATCAACAACGCTTCCAGAGCTCAGGTCGGGTTGCCAGTATCTATATTATAAATGCAGAAGTTTTTAAGAATGTAGGGATATATATTTGTTACTATTTCCTGCAACATGAGTTTCAATAACGTTAAAATGAAGTTTTCTATATACTGCGAGCGATTCAAATTATAATAGAAAAGTGTCAAGTATGTTAAAAAAAAACAGCCATCTGTTGTGGCAATTTTTTGCGAGCTATTTCGCAAAAAGTTTTTATATTGTATATTTAAAGTTTTTATTAATATAATGTGAATTCGTCATCATCACTAATTAGTGATTGCTATCACCACGCGCATACAACCGCGGGACGAAGCTAGTTAATGAAATAGGCCACAAAATATTTTGTTATTAATGTAAAACTGCAAGATTTTCTAGCAGGACATATTTCATTTTAGTTCATTGACCTTTTCATAGCCAATGACAATCATTAATCAATTATATTAGCAATATTCATTATGAGGCAATTTTTTGTGTGACACACTATTAATATTGTTATTGTCGTGTCTTTTCCTACTATGCAATAATATAAATTAAAAGAAATATATTTGTTAAAGATTTTAACATTGTAAAATAACAGCTAAACAAATAAGTAATTAAATGGTGACTTATTTAAATGATAAGACAAAAACGAAAAGCCCAGTATTTTTTAAGATTTTGTATAAAAAAAATTGTTTCCTAATAATCTAAATTTTATTGTAAAAACTGACAAGGAAACATCCCGTTTTGTTTCATTCGCCGTTTGTAAATGCTGGTAGCATTGACAATCAAAAAATAGGTTTAACACTTATACGCCAAATAAAAATATCTACAATTAATATTTTAATAATATTTAGGTTGGAATGGCTAAAGCTGAACTGAAGTTGACATCTCTCGGTTTCTGGCGAGGCTATTCTAGTGCTAACCGAGCCGGGGCTTACTCTGAGCTCATATCTGTTGCTCCGATTTTTAAAGCAATGATGCACGAGAGTTTGGTAAGTCTCATTTTATCTTTTTACTATATAAGACTAACTATTAAACTGTTTTAAACACATTACGACTAAAAGAAAATTAAAATATGTTGCTTCAGTTAAAAAAGCATAGTAAAACTTCGTAGTTGCTTTAATTAAATTTGAAATACGCACGGACAACCTTTAATTTTGTTTATTCAATTCGCAATAGAGCACTTTGAAAAGACTAATATGTGTAGGTCACCTTACCCAGCATGCTTACTGGGTAAACTAGACGTAATGTCGCATGTCAGTTGTATCGTATTCGCTACATTCCTTTTAGGGAGATTTCCTTTTTTCCTTCGTCTTATCGCTTTGTTCAATAAAAATAACAATACAGTTACAAAAATATAATATATTTTGCGAATTCATAATTAAACCTTTGCATCATAAAATATTATAGGTAACTAACATGGAAAGTTTTGCAGATCAACGAAACAGTTGGCATCATGGATTTGGTGAAGACCAGCGCGCACAGGGTCTCCCGGTTTCCACCATCAGCTCAGTGGGACTTGAACAGGTCTAGGGATCACGGGGTGGCGTCGTATTTAAGAGCCCTGCGACTCTGCGAGCCCATGGTGCAGGTCAAATCGTACGCCGACTTTGAAAACTTGGGCTTTAACAGAGCACAGCAGGAGATGATGGCTGGTATGTACAGGTAAGCAAAGGACACAAACAATAAAAACGCTCCTAAGTGTAGTTTTACCAATTTTGACTAAATTATAACTTCGACTAATTAAATACACAACGCTTCACTATTCTACAACAACCGGTCTTCATTAACAACCCTAAATAACCATTGACAACAAAGAGTCGTTATGCACCTATTTTTTTGTATTAAAAGCCCATACAAAATTCTTTCTCGCGGAATAAGCCATATTAGGGCTAGCGGTTTAATGACAATGTATATTTAATATAGATATATAAATTTAAAATGTTTACAAATTATGTGTTTTTTTATTAGTTATAATATGACATTGCCAAGAAATATTTCGACCTTTTATACATTTAATATTTCACAGAAACGTCGAAGATGTTGAACTAATGATCGGTGGTGCAATGGAGAAACCGGCATCAGGTGCTGTTATCGGTTCGACATTAGCATGCGTTATGGCACTACAGTTCGCAAATCTGAAAAAGAGTGACAGGTACATTAAAGTCTATTACAAAATCATGTTTATAATTCTATCATCTACTACATCGCTAACTAATTCTACAGGTTCTGGTACGAAAACGATATCCCACCTTCCTCGTTTGCTGCGGAACAACTGAGTGCTATCAGAAAAGTCTCACTTGCCGGTCTTTTGTGCGCTTCAACTGAGAACTTGGGCAAGATTCAACCCAAAGCATTCGTCAAGGAAGACCCATATTTGTATGTACATGCCAAAAGTATCTGGAAATTATACATGTATAGGAAATTAATTAATTATTACATTACATCTTTGACTAATCAAATTTATTTATTATGATAACAAAATCTCTAGAATATGGATTTATTAATAATTTGCTCTTTTACCTAGGCCCTGCGTTCTATAAACAGCCTCTATACTGGCTAATAGACAATGCTCAAGACATTTAGGAATCCCATTTGCAAAAGTCATGCAAAAAGTTTTAAACAAATAATACATAAACATCATTACTGACAATTAACTCTTCAATAATTTAAGCTTTTTCAGACTATATCAGATTAGAAGGCAATAACTAAAAAAGTAGTAAAAATCAAAAGAAAAAATATAGTTATAGTTAATGAAACTAGATATAAAACTGACGTGAACATACCCTTATTTTAAACATTAATAGCGCTATAAACCAACGCGTTCTTTATCGTGATCCGCAGCCATATTGAATCCTCCCGCGATGTTTAACCAATAAGCTATTTTTAAGTTTTTTAAGGTAAATTATATTTCCTAAATAAATAAACTATATGTACTTATGTTATTTATCATTCATAGGAATGCAGCCCAGCATTGTTCACAACACAATCGTTTAGAGCTGAGCGCATGGAGAGATGAAACCGGCGCGAAGGCCGCAGAAAGGCTATCACAAGACATGCTGGCGGCCGCATTAGAAAAAGCTAAACAGGAAATGGCCGACAGGAAGAAACTTGAATACATGCTTTGGGAATCACGTGAGTTCGAATTTGCTTATCATTTACCCAATTTTGCGGTACGTACGAACGTAACAGATCCCTATAGTTGGGATACGGTCCAAAATCCCCTAATGGATCGAGGTGTATTAGGGGAGGCCTATGTCCAGCAGTGGACTATCACGTGCTGATGATGATGTGTATAAAAATTAAGGTCATTACAATATGATATAACCTCGCATTAAAAACAGCTGAATTATTATATAATTGGTAACAATGAGGGTACGATAACATACCAATAATTTCGCTAATTATTATGTTACATGGCTGCGTATCAATATCAATCTGTAACCTAGTTTTTAATTTAGACGATTACGTATAACAGTGTAGAGAAGTAACACTGGCTAGCTTATTTCTTTCGCAAAGCAGAAATATATAAAAATACAAATCTGCGTTGTGGATTAAAAAGCTATGAAGCTAATAAAATGATTCACTAAAGTAGACATCTAAGGGTGGTAAGCAGACTCGTGGCTGTGGGCATAATTGCCTACATAAGTACTTTTGTACTGCTCTTAAAAAAGCAGTACCTTAGTACTGCTTACCAACAACATCTCGATATAAAATAGTCTGTTCATGAAATAAATAAATGGCTTTCTTCACAGGAGGTGGAGCTGATCCCAAGTCTCCGGTGGGCACGGCTGCTTCATTTTCGAAAGCGAACAAATACGCTCTAAAACTGGCAAACACATCGCTCTTCTTTGAATTCGCTACAAACGAACTATTGAATAACGCTAATACAGGGTATGTGTTCAGTATCTATGTGTTCTTATAGCTTTTGAACCTAATCATGTTTAGTACAACCCTTTGCGTATATTTGGTACATTAAATATATTAAGTACATTAAATATACTAGTTTTACTTATATGAAGGAATTGTGCTGTTATTGCAGAAATCGTCGTAAACGGCAAATTTTTGACGACTCAGTAAGTTTCGCTGCAAATGACTTCGTGGACTCGCTACAGTCTGTGGATGTGAGCGGTTTCCTCGGACAGGACCAACAAGGACCCACAATTGAGCCCCAGTGCGATGACAACGGAAGATGTGATGCCAACAACCCGTTTAGAACTACACAGGGTACTGCAACAATCTTAGGAACCCTAACTTGGGAAAGAGTTTGACACTTCCAGTTACTGCCTGACGAATGTATTGCCTTTTAAAATAACTTTTGAAGATGAAGAAATAAGTTTGTGACAACGATAATGCTAAACCTGTCATGAATAAAAACTAATATAATATAGGAAGAATAAGATAATTATGAATCAAAAACGTTCCTACAGCAAAGCAGAAGAATAGAAAAGGAACCATTACAGTAATATTATATTTAAAAAAGACAATATAAATCTATACTGACAAACATTTATTTGTTTCGTACTTAAAAATAGAACAAGGCAAATTCTGCAAAAAAAAACATTCTTTTTTGTATAGGTGTAAGCAGACCACGCATCAATTCGGTCACTGGGACCCCACTACCTTCACCTCGTGTCGTCTCCACCGTCATCCATCCTGATATCTCCAATCTTCACACTCGATACACATTGATGGTGATGCAGTTCGCGCAAATCCTCGACCACGAACTCACTATGACACCCATTCACAAAGGTAATATAAATATTGTCTGCTGTTCGCGCCGATAAGAGTAAAAAAAACATAAACATTATACTAACATACATAACGGTAATAACGGTAATAGATGCCTATCCATCTGTTAAGCTTCCATTTAAGCCACTAATACATTTTTTTATTATTGCCAAAGAAAGCACCTGATGGACAGAGGACACCAACGCCCATGGACATCAGTGATACCGGGGATTTCACTAAAGCACTCTCTACGTGGTATGACATAGGATGTTACGTCTCGTTTACCCAGTAAATATGCTGGCTACGGTATACGCTATTTTACACCCTACTGGTTTGGGTCACAAATAAGTGGTACCGCGGTGGAAACACATCAGACGGCCCACTGTTAAAGTCCCAAAGAGGAGACCTCCCACCTCAAATATATTGTTTGCCTCTGCGCTAGTTGAAATAAAAAAATTGTTAAAATCTCAGCCTAAAACGTTTAAATAATGGCAATATTTTTACAGGTTTCCACGAATCTATCCCCGACTGTAGATCCTGCGACTCCCCGCGCACCGTTCACCCCGAATGCAACCCGTTCCCTGTGCCAAGGGGTGACCACTACTACCCAGAGGTCAACATCACATCTGGAGAACGACTTTGCTTCCCCTTCATGAGAAGTCTGCCAGGACAACAACACTTAGGTAATAACACAAAGTTAAAGTATGATTTCCATATACAGTCTGTCACAAAGGTGTTATGATTTCTATAGTTCAAATATAAAATAAAAATAAAGGCCATATAGTCTTATCATAAATAGATGTAAGAAAAGTAACAGGTTTTTAAGCATTGGTGAGAATGACACTTAAAAAAATATAGTTATTAATATAACCTGATCCTATCGCCTTGACCAAAATAAGCTATGTTTATAAAAACTTTTGTTAAACGTTTAACTAATGGTACTTGTCTAAAAATTGTTGATTTGGCAAAATGCGAAAAGGATGTTACCTTGACTTTTTATTTCCTTTATCATCAAAAACCTTATATTGCTTGGTTTATCTATATTAAACAAATACTTGTTATATAAACTTTAATAATGTTACCAATTTTAAATTATTACACGTCTTCACAGGACCCCGTGAGCAGGTGAACCAAAACACTGCATTCATTGACGCATCGGTTATCTACGGCGAGAACCCTTGCATAGTCAATAAACTTAAAGGTTTGAATGGGAGAATGAATGCAACGGCCCACCCATTAAATGGACGTGACCTACTTCCCCGCTCGGACAGCCATCCAGAATGCAAAGCGCCCAGTGGTTTCTGTTTTATTGCTGGTAAGATAATAATAACGGTTTTTTATTGGATCTGTAATCTTCATGCATTTATTAATTTATTGTAAAGGCTAGGTACAAATATAATAAAATATCAATGCTTTAATTTTAACTTTAAATTGAGTTATAATGCGGACGGTATTGTATATTTCGTAACAAAATCTTTTAAATTCAGATAACGGTATTTATACAAAAATATTTTATCTCAATTACATTTTATCTAATATGTATTGGTTATATAGTAATTAAGATAAATCATTTTTTTATTAAGTTCAGATGAACCCTATATGGTATTTCTCAAAATTTTTCTTTAAATATGACAATCAAAAGATTATAAATTACTTGCCACTTAATCGTTAGCAATCATGTTAACCTTCCTAGAAAACAACAAACAAAAGCCGTTTTTTCCGCAGTAAATGGAGACTTTTTAAACACGTTAATAATATCGTCCTGTTTTATGAAAATTCAATGACGGAAAGGTGTTATCTATACTGTGGTACATTTAAGATAAGCAGTAATCACGAACAAACCATACCACCGCATTAAGTATATTATGTACTTTTCATACATTAATTGATGATAATAGATTTTTCGTTAAGGTGACGGCAGGGCATCGGAACAGCCAGGTCTGACTGCTATCCACACGATCTTCCTCCGGGAACACAACAGACTGGTCGAAGGGCTACGCGGGGTCAACCCGCATTGGGATTCTGAACTGCTTTTCGAGCATACCCGTCGTATCGTCACTGCAGAGCTGACCCATATTATCTACAATGAGTTCCTGCCACGTCTTCTGTCATGGAACGCCGTTAACCTCTACGGACTCAAGCTTTTGCCTGCCGGTGGGTTTAAATAAGTTGGTAGGGTTGTAAATTTAAATTTAATGGATTTTTAAGTGCATTGTGTGTAAATAATTAAAGTAAATATTTGGGAAGCGATTAAGCAACGTCTAGTTAATAAACAATCAACCAGTGACTACGTTCATGACTTGAAGTTGTTGTGATCTGCGAGAGTAAGGAACGCTGATTTTTTTCGACGAGGTTGGAATAAAACGTTTAAAAAATCTAGAATCACATACAACACTTACTATGTTATGGAAAAACTCATTTTTCTTTTGCTTATTTTGGTGCCTACCTTGCTACCTTGCAATCTCTTCACCACCCAAAGGTTGGCTGGTAGACAATGCCATCGGCATTAAGTACGCCTTTGTACAATGTTTTGTGCATAAAGAATAAATAAATGAATTAATAAACACTGCCACATTGTTGGCAGTCATTATAGGATGTCACTGCTTTCAAATTTTCTGACAACTAATTCATCCATAAAATGCATTTTACCCTTTGGGTTGTAAAGTGCAGATACTACTATACTACTATACTAGTCGACGACAGTAGACTGCGTTAAAACTGTTATCGAGGTAAATTTGGATGGATTAGAAGACGACACTAAACAACTTGGGAAAAAGGTGAAAGACATGTTTATTGATCCTATTTAAATTAAAACCCTTAAAATATTCGGTTGACTATGAAATAATCGATCACAATTCATATTTTAATACGCAGGATATTACAACGAGTACTCGCCCACTTGCAACCCGCGATCGTGACTGAATTTGCTTCGGCCGCCTTCCGTTTCGGTCATTCGCTGTTGAGACCACACTTGCCACGTCTCTCGCCCACCTTCCAGCCGGTTGAACCTCCAATCCTTCTCCGTGACGGTTTCTTCAGGCCCGACATGTTTATGACAGTGAGTATTGCATTGATCTGCTGCCGGATTTTCCAGTACGATGTAAACTTTAAGAATTAATTGAATACAGCACTACTTAATACTTTGTTTTACGGATTTTTATAAGGAATATAAATATTATACATTAAAATATTATTAATATCTATAGAGCACGTGATTAATTAAAGTAAAATAACATTATATTATTCTAGCACCCACCAATGGTAGACGAATTGATGCGCGGTCTGGCCTCCACACCAATGGAAACCTTGGATCAGTTCATTACCGGCGAAGTGACCAATCATCTCTTCGAGGATCGCAAGATACCGTTCTCGGGTATCGATCTAGTCGCCCTGAATGTTCAGAGAGCTCGTGATCATGGCATACCGAGCTACAACAACTACAGGGCCTTGTGCAACTTAAAGAGAGCTACGACGTTTGAGGACTTATCAAGGGAAATACCTGATGAAGTAATTGCCAGGTAATGATTGATAGATATTACCATCGACTCACCTGTCAAAACTACCGAAAATATATAATGCCTGGCTTTACTAGAGTCTGTTACTAGCTAAAACTACACATTAGCAACACATTCACTTATTATATATACATATATAATACATAGCAAGATAATTTTTCGTTATACATTCGTGTAAACAAATCTGATTGACATTACTGATCATTGAACTCTTTTTATCGTATAACTTGTAACTGCTTAACGTTTGTCATAAAATGTAATAATTGCAACATTTTCTATATATTAGTTTTTTAATCTACTTTTACCGTTATCTATAAAAGTTGTTATTAAGAAATATACATATTGAAATGTACTAACAATGAATTGCTAAATAATAAATCATAATAAAATACCTTAAGCAACAATTGATATTTTATAATAATAAGTACATAAAACCCTTTAACTTTTTTTTCTATATAGACTTAAGAGGATTTACCCAACGGTTGACGACATCGACCTGTTCCCCGGCGGTATGAGCGAACGACCTCTACAAGGCGGCCTCGTAGGTCCAACTTTCGCCTGCATCATTGCCATCCAGTTCAGGCAGTTGAGGAAGTGCGACCGCTTCTGGTATGTTAAATATTATATAATGTTCGATACGATAAAAAAACATTAACCTACTATCGTAAAAGACTATGATTTTTATAACCAAAATGGCGCTGAATTGGGTATAGGATATTTAAAGTTTCTTTTGATTACTGGATTAAAAAAATTGTTGGTTGCATTTGAGGCAGTTATATAAAACTTGTTATTGTAATATTAAATTTGTGCAATATTAAAAGTTTTATTTTTAGTGATTAAAATACATATTTCGAGTCCAAATGGAGTGGAAAATTTTACGAGCACGCTTATTAAATTATTTAATATCCATGCGCCTATAAAACTTGTTTACTGCGCCAAAAGTCCTATCCATGGATAACCTTTACCATCAAAGAAATGATGAAAATTCGTGATAAGGCTCATTCAAAAGTAAAACAACTAAATTGGACACTCATGTTAACTTTTATAAGGATATAGAAACTATAGTAAAATCGGCTTTATATGCCGAAAAAAAAGCCTATTTTAATAAATGTATCAATTTCGCAAAAAATGAAAAAAATTTATGGAAAAACATCAAGCGGAATGTTGTTAATTTTAAGAGTAAAGACTGTAATATTTCACCCCATTTATGCAATCCACTTGAAATTAATAAATATTTCCTTAAGCTCCCATTTACTGAGGAAAAACCCATTGGTTTATCAATTCTAACTCGTTATGAATTTGGTAGGCATAGTACTAATACTTTTACACTTAATACAATTGATGAAACATCGATTTACAAAATCATTCAATCTTTTAAAACAAACGCACAAGGAGTTGACGGGATTACTTTAAACATGGTTTTGCTGACTTTACCTCAAACTCTGTCAGTAATAACAAGCTTGATAAACGAATCTATTAGATCGTGTAAAGTTCCGGAGCAATGGAAAGTGGCATGTGTTAAACCAATCCCGAAGAAACTTAACCCGAATGGCTATGAAGACCTTCGGCCTATAAGTATTTTACCATTTCTCTCTAAAGTGTTAGAAAAAGTTATTTGTTCACAGGTGACAAAATACTTAGAAACAAATAAAATCTTACCAACGAAACAATCTGGCTTCAGAAGGTTCCGTAGTACTACTACCGCTCTCTTGGATGTTGTGGATGATATTTTAACAGCACAAGATAATGGACAATGCACTTTATTGATTTTGCTCGATTTTTCACGTGCCTTTGATACAGTAAACACTACGTTACTTCTCTCTAAACTTGCTTACTACGGATTTGATACATCCGCAATAACGTGGTTTACAGATTACCTAACGAATCGTTCGCAATATGTCAATATAGATAATAATCATTATTCTGATATAGTCTCACCAATCATGCCAGTTCTACGAGGTGTACCACAGGGTTCTATATTGGGGCCAATACTATTTATATTATACATTACTGACATCGTCGACACCATCAGATATTGTAAATATCATTTGTACGCCGACGATCTCCAGCTATATATATCGTTTAAGCCTCATGAAACACTGGCGGCAATTCGTAATGTACAAGCAGATTTGAATAGTATATTCAAATGGTGCGATGAGAATGACCTAAAAATCAACCCACAAAAAACAAAGTATTTGTTGTTGGGAACTCCGAAAAAAACTGAAAAAATCATAGCTCTAAACCCCCAAATCTACATTAACAATTGCCCCATTGAGCGTGTCTCAGAAGCTCGTAACCTGGGCATAATAATGGATGAGAGATTGCGATTTGAGAAACACATCACAATAATCATGCGTAACTGCTTCTACCGGCTCAAAATCTTGTATCGCATTCGCGAGTATCTTACGACGGAAATGCGCATCAAATTATGTGATAGTCTTATTCTTTCAAAACTTTCTTATGCGGATTCAGTCTTTGGGGAATGTTTATATGCAAGAACTGAAAAGCAAATACAAAGAATACAAAACGCTTGCGCTCGTTTTTGTTTTTCAATACCATCAAGAGCACATATCACTCCATACCTAAACCGTAAAGACTTGATGAATATGGCAAGTCGAAGGACCTTGCATCTTGCCTCTTTACTGTTTGGAGTAATAACAAATAGAGAACCGTCGTACTTGTATGAAAAACTTAGCTTTTCTCAACGTATGGTCAGAGCAGCTACGCGACTTATGTACCCAAAATACAATACTGCAGCATTTCGTGGTAGTTTTCGTTTCGCTGCTACTAAGTGCTGGAACGACTTTCCCCTACCGAAAAAGAACTCTAAAGTCTATAAACTCCTTTAAATATCAATTAAAAAAACATTTACTTTCCTCACAAAAATCTGGCACTTGATTGGCGAACAATCTCTCGGTTCGTCGAACTACTTAAACACTAGTTCTGTTAACATATGTATCACACATATAGAATTGTTTATTTGCTTATTTCTCTGTTGCATATTTTGGTAAGAGAACGACGTTTTCATTAATTATAGATGTTCCAGTTATCTAAATCGGGTTATCAAATCTCATTCATTCATTTTACTTTACATGCATTACACTTTACATTTTTACTATTTCTTTTTTATTTTAATTATGCTGTATATTTTTTAGTTTTACTTTTGTTATAGCTGTTAATCTTAAGTTTAATAATTATTCTTTGTATAAATTGTTGTCATCTATCACTCTTAGTTGGTTCCACTGAAAATCAGCATTCACAGAGTTTTTAATGCTGTGAAATTACGCTGAGTGGAAACCTTTTTAGTGCATCAAACGTTTTGTTATCTTGATATGTATTTTATATATTTGTGTTTATGTACTAAATAAAACATTTTTCTTTCTTTCTTTCTTCTTTCAAATATGTAGAATGTAATTCTTTTGTTTTTTTTTTAGTTTGTAAGTAAAGTAAATATAAAGATCTGTATATTCTATATTTATTAGTGTTTTAATTCTGTAGGTATGAAAACGACAACCCAGCGGCCAAATTCACGGAACAGCAGCTCTCGGAAATTCGAAAGGTCACACTGTCGAAGATGTTATGTGACAATTTCGACGTACAAAGTGACATCCAACGCGCTGCTTTCGATTTGCCAAGCAACTTCTTGTAAGTAATTTTCAAAGTGACAATAGTGAAAAAAAACACTATATTTTAAAATAAATACTTATAGGTCCCTAAAAAATTATTATTATAGTAGAAAGCACTTACGTCTCAGTAAAACAATTCTTTTTATTTTTCAAAATCGTAAAACCAATACAACATGGGTAATAATAACATAATGTTTATTACATACTAACAACCCGGCCCTGCTTCGCACGGGAGCTATGCTGATAAAAGATAAGCGTACAATATTAAGCATCCGTTATACATATAACCTTCCTCTCCGATCACGATCAATAAAAAAACCGCATCGTAATCCGTTGCGTAGTTTGAAAGATTAAGCATACATAGGGATATAGGGACAGAGAAAGCGAATCGATCATATTTTCTAAAGATTTTTGTTTTGGTTACATAGATCCTTAATGCTTTTCATATATTTACACATCACACACACACACACACATCACATCATCAGCCTCTGATAGTCCACTGCTGGACTGAGGCCTCCCTAATACACCCCTATCCATTGGGGGTTTGGACTGTATCCCACCACGCTGGTCCAATGCGGGTTCGTGGGTGGACTGAAGTTTTACATGCCCATCCGACGCATGGATCATCTTACTTTTCAGACAATTGGGTGATCGGTCCAAATTGCAAAATTTCATTAGAAATAAACAATGAAAATTTGGTGAGTCCCCGCAGAATTCGAACCACGACCTCCGGTTTCTAAAGCACGCATATTAACTGCGCCAATACCACTAGGCTACGGAGGCAGTTAATATATAAGTTAATATATTTATTGAGCTTTAATTATGCTGTTATAACTTTGCCTTTGCCTCGTTTGGACATAAAACAAAACATGATTAACATAATCATCTTTAGCCCGTGTCGATCCATTGCTATCAGTGCACGAAGTATTAATAAATAAATAAATCTATTTCTAGAAATCCACGCGTGCCTTGCTCATCGCTGCCTAAACTGGATCTGTCAGCGTGGCGGGAGAGTTCAGCACAGGGTTGCCTGATCGCTGGTCGTTCCGTCTCTGTTGGGGAATCCGCCTTCCCATCGCCGTGTACCTCATGCATCTGCTCTAGTGAAGGGGTAAGAAAATACCGCTTTTTTTGTACCAAATTTGTCGTGTGCTCCTGTATGTACATCTCCTGCGTAACTATTGCATAGTAATGTCTCTAATCTCAGTAATGTAAAAATATTTTGTTTAAGGTATTTTTGTATTAATAAGTAAAAATAATGTTATATCACGTCGGTGTAAAATAAGTAAACGCAATCAGCATATTATATTCATAGGTTTTGTAGCCTGTCTAATAAAGGATACATAAAATTATTTCGATTGCTGCTAGATTTGATGTTGTCAATATTAACTATTATTAGTATGGCCATAAATTTGGAGAAATCTCTAGAATATTTTCGTCCGACCAGGCCCAATGTGCGTCGCTGCGTATAACGGATTGCGCGCAGCTGTTAAGAGAATGGCCGCGCGAGGCGGTACTCAGAGATGACGTTTGCGCCGCGCAGTGCGGAGCCGCAGCGCCCTCTGCCTCAAACCCGCCACGACGCCAACCGATAAACTTCAAATTTCCAGATTTATCGCCCTTCATAGCGAAGTGAATATAATCTATAGTTTAGCTAAATTAAGCTCGGAATAAATATAAACCAAGCAACGAAGTGCATCGTAGTGACGCTGTACGTATGGTGTCGTTATTTATCAACTATCACTCTGTGATTCTTCTCATCAATAACAATGCTGATTACAAACTAACTGTTAAGAGATGTTCCGATTTTAATTTGGCTAAGCTATTATTCAGTGTGCTATTTAAGTAAACCAATTTAAGGTTGAATAGCTGTTTTCCAGTCATTAAACAGCTTTCGATAAGACATTTGTCAATAAGATAAGGTGAAATAATTTATTAAGTGTCTTGACGCAACTCGCAAATAGTTGCGGGAAATTGTGAATGTGAAACATAAATCGTTAATGATTATAGTTCAAATATATTGTGCTGTTACAATGCAAGTAATACTCAAATTATGATGGTTAAAAATAACACAAGAAAGAAAAGTAACACTGAACGGTTTGAATTGAGCAAAATTATCATAATCTGTAATTTTTTTGTATATTTATGGATTAATATAGATTTCGTTTATTTTTTAATTGTCCATTGCACTTTTAAAAACACAGATTATATAACGTATGAGCTGCTTACAAATTACTACCAAAGTTATTTAAAATATATGGTCTAAACGAGACAATTGTATGTTATTTATATTTGCGTCGAAAAAGGCCATCTTAGCTTATTGTAAACAACAAACCACGAATTTACCAGTTTGACACATAATGTTACCATTACAACGTACAATTTTTATGCAATAACCGTAAGGAAAATATTTTTACATAGACAATCTCTTTTTGAGTTGATCTGTGCTATTGTTATCATTTAGTTTTTATATATATGTAACATTTTTCACTGCCTGGTGTTGTGCCTAGGATAGTAGTGTAAAGAAATATTTTGTAAAATATTACATAGTTTTTAGTGCTAAGTTTCATATACGTAGACTTAATTATTTTATTTTTATAAATACAAATCTCACCAAGTATTTAATAACGATTTTCTTTTTTTCTACCCCTTTTTCCCACATAGCAGAAATATAAAAAAAATCAAAATTATAATCATTCTTTGATTTTTTTTATAATAATAAATATGTAACAGAATCAAATATTTGATACGAAACAATATTGAAATATACATACGATAATAATATAACTTACAAATAATTCATTGTTTATGGAGTCTCAACCACACAGCTCAATTTTCATACACAAAAACACACAAAAGGAAACGCATACTATTTACAAATCACTTTATTTTGTTGCATATTATATCGAGTCTATTTTGTTTCCTTTTTACAATAATTACATTGCGTTTCGAGTATAAAAAGTCGGTGTTGCGGTACAAAAATTAAATAAATAACACCAACGGCCCGACATTGAGTCTTCCCGCTTAGTCACAACGTCAACACCGCCTGGTGGCATACACTACACTTGGTCCGTGGCCAAGCGCTCAATTTGGATTGCACACTCACTGCACATCGTCGCTCTGCGGACAAAACAACACGTATATTAAATGCTAATAACAATTTCTGCTATCATAATCATCGCCATCATCATTACTATCACATACACATCTAAAAGACATCATCACAAAAGACACATCGTAATGATATCCACTGCCTTTTGATGGAGCGAACGGCCGAGAGCATTGGCACAAATGACAGGTTGGGATACATCAGGCGGTTATGCCCTTATTAGCATGGTATCCGGTTAAAGTTATACATCAATAACCTTCTACTATTAACGCCATCACAAAGGTATCGTGATCCCACACTGCCACGGTATCACTTGTTACGAGCAACAATTAAAAAATCCTGTTAATATCCATCCATCCATCCTGTCCACTCAAGAGCTGATGGCTGTGAAATTGACTCAAGCACACAAGCAATCACATTATACAGCAGCGAAGTGAACATACCGTAACACGACGGTTTTGAGTTTCAATTTATAAAGTGTGGTGATAATACAAAATTTTAATGACTGTTAAACTGTCACAAATAGGCATAGTGAACCACATTGTAAAATCACATTAGAATCCAAATATATTTATTCAATATAGAAGTATTATAGACTCATTTATTGATTGTCAAAACCACCGGTGCGGAAGGAAATTTAGCAGACTTTTTTTTTACGTCACCTTCGCTTTCCGTCCGTCTGTTTGTTTTGGAATCTATGGAACGGCTGGTCCGACGGGACTTCCTCTAAAAGACAGCTGATATAACTGGGAATAATTTATTTTGGAAACAAGACTAAGATTTTTTACGTATTACCGGCTACTGCCAGTAGGAAAGAAATATAGATAGAATGCGTGAATACCGCAGGGCATCGGCGTCAGTTGGCCGCCAGCTCCTTGAAGCCGTTGGCGAGCGGCGCGTCGTTGCTGCGCCGCCACAGGCCGTACACGCGGCCGGGCACGCCCTGCCACAGGCGCACCGTGCCGTCCTCCGAGCCCGTCGCGTACAGCTCGCCGTCCGGCGACCAGCGCACGATGTGCACCGGCCCGAAGTGCCCCTTGTTCGACTCTAAGGGACGGATTATGTATTGGAGCAGACCAAATACCAAAGCCCAGTATGCCTTTGAAACCGGAGGTCGAATACTGCGGTTACTAGCGTTTTTTTGTTTCTTTGTTTCTAGTTGTTTAGACGAAATTGCCTGTAAAGTAAAATAATCCATGCGTCGGATAAGCATAGGTAATGTGCCCGACCTCTTTCTGATCGTGTCAGTTATCCGTCTCATTAGAGTATGAGAATAAGAGATCAGGGGTTGCACTTATGTTTGCGCGTACACTATTTTATCTCCTGTGTAGTTGACTGATCTCTATTATAGATTGTTAACCGTAGTCGCAATCGGCTTGAAGGACGTTCCACATATAATAATATTCACATACCCAGTTCCGTGCCGGTGTTGTAGTCGAACTTGTAGACTTTCAGGTCCTCCCCGCCGCAGACAAAGGTGGCGCGGCTCGGGGCGAGCGACGCCGAGTAGCACTTGGTCGGCACTGGGAACTCGCGCATCTTGCGCATAGTGTCCGACGAGTAGAACGACACGTTCGTGCCTGGAACGGATGAACGAACGAATAGAATAACCAAGCATTGACTATGAACAAGAATGTATTGTGGAACGGTGACTGGAAAAAGATCAAGGGCAACTAAGGAAAATATAATGACGCGTGGTGCCTGGAACGGATGAACGAAGGAATGAATTATGAACCAACGAAAGAAATAACCAAGCATTGACTATGTACAAACGAATGTATTGTGAAACAGTGACTGGAAAAGGATCAAGGACAACTTGAGAAAAAAGAATGTCACTTTCGTTCCTGGAACGTACGGACAAACAATTAAAGACTATTAGGAACGAACGTCGGAAAAAAGTTACTGAGAACGGATCACGAACAACAAAGGCAAATAGAATCACATGTTCGTGTCTGAAACAAATGAACGAATTTTCGATACGTGATGTTGGCGGTTGTACGTTGAACGAAGACGGATCACAGAAAAATGTAAAAAATACGTTCGTATCTGAACCCAAAGAACGATTGATCCGTGAATGACGTGTGCAATCGAACGCTGAAGGAAACCCTGATTAGCAACTTAACTGACACGCTTTTTTTAATATAATATTTAAAATTATATATTACCGTGCGCCACAGTCAATATAGCACCATCCCTCGACAGCTCCAAGCTATTAGGAATAGTCGGGAATTCTAATTTGTTCACCTCCTGAAACAATTACAATATTAATAATAGTTTTACAATCAAATTCAAAATCATATATTCTTTACGACTCGCTCAAGTATATCCAAGTTACCATCGGTTGAACAAAATTTAGAAATTCCAGAGAGGAACGGGCTGCTGTTGCTTGTGTTTTCTAATTTTGTACATACATGAAATAATTGTAAAAAAAATTGTTATTAGTAGGAATAAGTTACACAACTTAAATAAATAAAACAAAAATATTTTTTTACGTTATCCCTACGCGGACGAATTTGCGTAGTGGTCTAATATATGAGGACCAGTAAGGAAGTATAAAGGGACTACGTGTTAAAAGTTTATAAGACACATCCAGTCCAATTATAAAACACGAAGTTGCGGGCAAGAGCTTGTCTTATATATGAGGACCAGTAAGGAAGTACAGAGGGACTACATGTTAAAAGTTTATAAGACACATCCAGTGCAATTATAAAAGACAAAGTTGCGGGCAAGAGCTTGTCTTATATATGAGGACCAGTAAGGAAGTACAGAGGGACTACATGTTAAAAGTTTATAAGACACATCCAGTCCAATTATAAAACACGAAGTTGCGGGCAAGAGCTAGTCTAATATATGAGGACCAGTAAGGAAGTACAGAGGGACTACATGTTAAAGTTTATAATACAAATCTAGTCCAATTATGAAAGACATTCACCTGACCACTGTTGCGATCCCATACTCGCATCGTAAGGTCGTCGCTCACACTGACAATTCGCGAGTTGTGCAGAAACACCGCGTGCCTTATACTGCTCGTGTGCGCGCTTATTTTCTCGATCGCTGCAAATTTATTATCAAAATTAATACATAAATAATTCACAACGACAATAAGAACCACGTACATTGAAAGAAATAATTATATACACAATGCACTGAGACTAGGTACAAATATGTTAGTTCTGAAGTCTTTATGAAATAAGTAAGTACATCAGTGCTGGACTGATTGATAACGCATAATAATTAAAGCTAGAATGTTATCCACATTGTTTAGATTATTATTGAGATTTTTACCACTATTTACATATATGCTTTATATATTACCTGCCTCTGTAGCCTAGTGCCAAGGGTGTGTGCTTTAGAAACCGGAGGTCGTGGGTTCGAATCCTGCGAGGACTCAACAAATTTTCAATGTTGTTTCCTAGTTGGTTAGGGCAATTTGGGCCGATCATCCAATTGTCTGAAAAGTAAGATGATCCATGCGTTGGATAGGCATGTAAATAGTCGGTACACCCACCAACCCGCATTGGGCCAGCATGGTGGGATACGGTCCAAAACCTCCTAATAGTTATAGGGGTGTATTAGGGGAGGCCTATGTCCAGCAGTGGACTATCATAGGCTAATGATGATGATGATGAAATTATATGGACATCATATGCACACAGATAACACAAGAGTTCAGGGAATTTAACACTACACCAAAAGAGAGTTGTCAAATAATGGACTTAAAGTAGATCTTTCTAAAACATCGTCCACAGCTGCGATATTCACTAAACAGGCGAAAACTCTATTATAAAACTTGTAAGCCTGTTTAAAGCTATTTTTCCACTACAAATATGACGATTTTTTGTTTACGGATGGTATTAGTAAATTTGTGGAGTAAAACCTCAATGTTTCGATTTAAGGTAATTACTTGGAAAATATGACGTAACATCTAAAATTTCCAGGCAAGTAGACTAAGTCCTTCTGCCATTCTTTGAAGATATGATCCATGTTAAGGGCAAACGTTTTTCCCGACATTACATAAAATATTTTATATTAACAATATTGACTGTTATCACACTGCCGTTCAGTTCGTTTCGCAAAAAAGAACGCGATTTGTATTTAATTTCGGATTTCTTATATGACTTATATCAAAGCGTTTTTATTACGTGATCACATTTATTTATAGTTTTGATTGGACATAAATGAGCTTCATTATTAATAAGTTGATCGCCTTAAAAGTCGGCAAGCACGCTTTGTATTAACCGTTTACAGTGTTATAACAGAGATCAAAAATATCTGAAATGTATATTAAAACAATTTTGACAAACTCTAATGACAATAAAAGTCTTGTAATTGTTTTCACCAATTGAACGTGAATCATTCGTATGACATTTAATCTATTGAATTTATTTAGTTGCTTTTCATCTTATCATCTTCCTTTCTCATCACCGCCAAAAGTTTAGCTGGTGGACAATACCATCTAGGTATAACACGCAGGCATTAGATCGCCTTTGTACAAAATTTGTACATTAGAATAAATAAATAGAAGAAGGTATTACCGTGATGAGATAAGGTTATATACTTGCATAAAGTCTGGACCTAATACAATCTGAGTTTAGTACAGATAAAGTTACAACAAAGAGACACTGATGCCCACGTCAGTTGATGATTTTATCTATTAACACAATAAATAATGTTACTTAATGTATTAATATAAAATCTCAATGACTCATTAATTGCACAACATTACTGTAGTGCTACAAAGAAATGTATCGTAGAACACGTTTCGCTTGCCTTGAAACGTTTATGTTGTCATGGGTATATATATAATAATAACAACACTAGTTGTTTTGCCCTTCAAACCGGACTACAGTTACAAACAATTATACAGCAGAACAGCAATGTACGGTACATTGCTGTTCTGCTGTATAATATTTAAGAATTAAATGTATTGTTATGATTATTTCCTAACGCATATCTCATTTTTGTATTTTGTTATACATTTTAGCTTGATTGATCATCGTGCTATATCCACCAACCCACATTACACCAGTGTGGTGGGATACTGTCCAACCAAACCCCTAATGGAGTAGGCGTGAATTGGGGGAGGCCTATGTCCGTCAGAGGAGTAATACATGCTGGTGATGATGATGATCATCATGTTAGCCGCTATATAATTATGTTGAGATTGCAATTTCTTTCTTAATTTTATCTTTACATAATAAATACAGCCGAAAGTTTCATGTTTATTATTAACTAGATCGACAGCTCCACTCGTGTAAATACAAAATAAAATCAACAAAATCTACCCTACAGTATTCTCGTGTATAAACTTTAATACTATAAAGTTTCATCGTAAGCCGTTCTTTACTTTTTACGTTATAGAGTAACTCAAAAACTTGCGCATTTATAATACTACTAGTAGTATCTAGTCTTTTTAGAATTATAAAATATATGAATAATCCTTCCTAATTTTAATTACTACCACTTTTCAATCTTTAAAGCGACTTATATCGGCGCATTGTTATTGTTTTTTCCACCGTTGTAAACGAAACGTGTAAACTTCGTGCGCATCATGAGTTATTCCACAGCCGTCAAAGGAATAAACGAATGGACATCGGGAGGCCTTCGGCGGTAATGCGTGACAAGATTGTCCGAAACGGCAGGCCTTTATCCAATTAGAGTGTATTGACTTAGCCGCGGTGAGGCACTGCTTTTCGTGTCTCACAACCATCGCAAATCGTAATAAAACTGTATTTAAAACAGAGCTGGCTAAGTAAAATATTATATACAATAATACTTTCTTGTATTTACGCAAATATTACAATGATTTAATAAAAGACTTACGGATTTTTTCGAGATTAATTTTACCGACGTTTCAGACACTTTTAAGATCCATTCGGATCAGAATCCAGGTCACATGATAATCTTAATATATATGTACGTGTATTAATAGGAATTCCCATTTTTGATTAATAAGAATGCCTCTAGAGCCAGTCGATTGACTTGAAAATTAGTATGAATATTTATTTTGCCTAGTACAAATCGAACGGTTTTCACGAAAGTCCACCCCACAAAGGGGATAACAGAGAATCACGCAGACGAAAGTGCGGACAAAGCTAGTAAAACATATATCATTCTAGCGTATAAGCCATAATAATGTAGAGGATTCAATTAAAAAATACGTTAAGAAGTTTTTGCATATAAACATAAATGAGGCTAGAAACAGAAAAACTTTCGCGTTTTTATATTAGTAGAGTTTTGAGCACAAACATAGCGAACTCTTTCCTTCACAATCTACTTCGTGAATTCTAATGAAACTTCACAATAACTACGGAATATGAGTTACATTCTATAGTTTAGTATAGTAAGGATACAGCGTAGTTTATTAAAAATATATTAAAAATTGTCATGAAATGTTGCCGTCAGCGAGCTATTCTGGCACGAATAGCAATAAATCTTTGGGCTTATGAATATATTATGTGTAATGATTACTATAACAAATCACACAATCGTTAATCAGGTGAGACCGCGGGGCCAAGTTAGTAAGCCTTATAAGTACAACAATTAGTCAGTTATATTTTTATATCTACGGCAAGTATACAGTAAATGCCGAAATTTTAAGAATCAAACAATGAACGCAAACTTTTAAAAAATACTATTGACATGTACCTTCTCTAATTCGTATTACGATCAATTTCGGTACAATCAAGTATAAGGTATATCAGAGCCGAATCAAACACAAAATTAATATGACTATTGTACCCCATGGCAAAATTCATTTAATTTAAAATTATTTTCCTTTGGGAAAATTCGGACATTTATCGGAATACGATGACAGCCCAACTGCCAATGAATTAAAATGAGTGAAATTTTGTATCCATCGTTATGAAACTTCATTGTTTAGTTATTCAAATGTCAAAATCAATAACGTCATAGTACAATACCGAGATGTATAAGTACTGAAACTATTTGAGACAGCACAATAAATACGAACTTTTGCGAAAAATTACGCAGGGAAAATCTTTTCCACCTTTTGTTAGGTTTTTAATATTATCCTTTAACAAAGAAGTAAGTACTCATTGGTCATTCTATTAAATTTAAACAAAGTCACTAATACATGTTAAATAACTACAAATTCTATTGCCTTATTGAATCGTAGACAGGAATTCACTTAAAAGACATAAAATTTAAACAAACAAATCTGATTACCCTGTAATTCATCTATAATAATAATCATAATGTAATAATAATAATATAATAGTAATAATAATAATGTTTTCCAGTCGATTACGACTACGGCGGCCGATCTATATAAGAGATCAGCCAACTACGCAGGAGATATTATAGTGCACAAGTGTAGGCGCAAACACAGGCGCACTCCCTGTTCCTTTATACTCTCAAAGCCCGATGGGACGGATAACCGACACGACCGGAGAGAGTAAGGCGCAGGACCGACTTTGTACAAGCCAATCCGACGCATGAATCGTCTTACTTTTCAGACAATTGGGTGATCAGCCCAAACTGCCCTAATCAACTAGGAAACAATTATGAAAATTTGTCGAGTCCCCGCAGGATTCGAACCGACGACCTCCGATTTCTAAAGCACACGCCCTTACCACTATGCTACGAAGGTAGTTAATTCATTTATACACCTTAAAATAAATAAAACATGCTATTATTATATTATTATAGCAGTGACAAGACAATTATGCAAAGCAATGTTCATCCGTCGCTTCATAGACGGCGACTTTCATGCTATTTTGAAATAGAATGTCGATGCCAGCTCGAGTTATCGGCGTTTTTGTTCACTTTCATTATGTTACAGAGAACATTTAAACTTTCGACTCGGCTAACTCAGTTCAGAGAACATAATGTATGTGTAATAATTATCTAACTGTAATTGCTATGTTTCGCAACTTCACTTACTTTAATACGTGTATTATCTTAAAGTTTATCTCGCAAAAAAGGTTAAATTTAACAAAGTTTAGAACAAATAAATTCAATCGTGCTGTCATGATTTTCACAGATAAGTGTAAATTTTGCAAGCTCGTAGCTCTAGTAGTTAATAGCTTATTGTAGTTTTTTAGCATATGGTATTCATATATTATTTCATAGTTAGTGCATGACCTGAATCGCTTTTACTTACCAGGTTTACTTCTAAACTCCTTTATATACTACATACACACATAATAACCTATATTATGGTGTAGTTTCGTCAATAATCGTTTATTAGTTGTTTTTTATTATAGAGAAAACTTACGGCAATATCTCGCATTTGTAAAATTAGCATGACAAATAACCATGCTCTTAAATCTGTGTACATCGTGAATGGAAGACGTCAAATCATTTATATGTAAAAGAATACAAATAAACACGTCGTAAAGTGTAACGAAACAAAGCTACCGTCCTACAATTTATATATATATACAATACGCGATCACGATAATAGGCTGCGTGTATTGAAAAATAGTTAATAATAGCACAGTGTCAATCCCCGCTAAGCACAAATAACTGTTAAAACGAAAACCATTGTTAAGAACGGCCAAAAACTTCGCAAAACGACCGATTTATTTTGACGCGTCGTAGCTTCGTTTTATTCTTTTGAAAGGATTGAGGATGGTATATAAAATCGTAACCTATATATTGACTCATCACGATATCTCTGGAACCATAAGGCGTAGCGACTTGAAATTTCGTAGGAATATTCCTTTCGCCGAGTAGAGGTCAGCTTATAACGGATTTTACAAAATTCCACCTTCAAGGGGGGTTGGGGGTTTGCTAGTAAATTATATGAATATCCATCTCGAGTTCAAAAATATATAAGTAAAATTAGATGGTTGAGCCAATTTAACCTTAAGAAAATATGGAACCGCTATAAACAATTTTTCCCATAGGAACCAGTGACGTCATGTCGTTTTAAAAGGAATGTTGCTCAGTGAATGAGATATTGATATCAGCGATCTTTGTAAATGTAAAAGTCAACTGATGTTCGTTCGCTACAACTCAGAACGGTTGTACTGTATTTGGTTTTGAATCATTAGCGAAAGTCCAGGAAAGCTTTAACCGGTGAGCATATTGCGCGGGGATTGACTATGGTGGCGGTCTGTGAATAAGAAGGCGAAGAATATGGACGTTAATAGACTGTACAGACTATTCTTTGACTTTGTTTTTGAATTTTTTTACTTCAATTTAATGTTTAATTTGCCTTAAGATAATCTTAATAAATCTGTACACTCACCTCCAGCCTCGGGTTTGTTGAGATCGAAAACGCGAATGAGTTTCTCGTTGCTCGCCGTCAGCAGTAGAGTGTCGTCAGCATTAAAATTTACGCTCTTAACTATGTGCTCATGGTCAAACGTTTGGACCACTTCGCCATATCGCGCGTCCCATAGTTTCGCTGCAAGTTTATATAAATAATATGAATACATATAAATAAAAACACCTTTTATAATTGAATAAAAAACGCCTGATGATAAAGTATGCGCCCGCCTCATAGGAAAAGCAGCGTTAAACGCGATACTTCCTCACCTAAGACATAATATATTGCCTCTTTTTTAGTCCCAAATTACATAAGCTATGGTGGCGTTCAAAACGGAACAACATATATATTAAATCATGGGGTATTAAATAAATAACAATGATCGCTTTTGTACAAGTCACAAAGTTAATAACAAATACTTAAACAGAGCGAATGTACAGCAAGATTGTCCGGCAAGGGCAAAGCGAGCGAGGGATGGTCCGTGGGTGCATAAATAGTAGAGTCCGACCGAAACTGTTTTCCGGCCGAAACCGAAACCGAAACCAGAAAGTTCGTGCTGGCTTCAGTTTCGGCCGAAACCGAAACCGAAACCGAAACTCACGTGATCAAGTATAAAAATTCTTAAAATACTACAATATGGAGCTTTATGCCTATTATTTTGCTTCATTTAAGTTATGGAATGGACACAGTATATTAAACGTATGCTAATCGTTTTCTTCAGTTGCTAATAATATTTTTAAGTAACAAAAATTGAAAGTATACCATTTTTTTCAATATGAGTTATTAATAAATAAATTAATAATTATGACGGTTGCATTAAAGACTAAGTATTGTTAATTAATACTTTGGTTTGTATTTCTAACTTTTTGCTTTTTGGTTTGTTTTGGTGTGGTTTGTATTTGGTGGAGTCCACCTACACACCAAGTCCAGCGTTCCAAGTTTCCAATGCTTCAATTCCTCTACAAAAAGGATTGTCTTGGTCCTGCAAAAGTTCTCCACGCATCGTTTTCTTGTTATACATAGTTTTAACACATGTTTACTTTTCAGTATTGTATCAATTTGGAGAGAAGATAAAAAATAGCTAGGCGCCAGATCTGGTAAATAGAGGATGCTCAACCAATTGTACGCTAGCTTGCTGAACGGTGGCCATCGCTAATGCCAACCTATGCGCCGGTACGTTGTCAAGATGAAACAGCTCGCCTGTTCAAAGTTTGCCTCTTTTATCATTGACGGCATTTCTCAACCTCGGTATTACAGCTGCATAACCTGTAATGATAGTTCCACGCTCCAGGTAATCAATCAAGAATATCACTTCTGAGTCCCAAAATATTGAGGTCATACCTCGGCCAGGGCAATATACCACGGCCACGGCATAAAGATCCTTCGGATAAACCCATGTTTCGACCACTGTCACAAAACTAGATCTAAAGTTTTTAGAATCTTCTTAAAACTTGTCGATCGAAGATCGAAGTCGATTTTGTTTCAAAATGCGTTGAGTACCTCTATATGAAATGCTCGTTTCGTTGGATTAGGTATCAGATAGTAATTCTTTAATCGCTAAAACAATTTTTTCGAATATGGCAGCATATTATTATTGTTCCTTGTTGATCACTGGCTTCGATGGATGGCTGCAACCATGTTCGTCTTTCGTGTATGTTCTCCCTACTCGAAATTAAGATGTTCACTTTGCGACAATTGATTATGACAGAGCAGACGCAATAAATCTCAACAACAAGATCGCACTTGGTTTTCTCTATTTTCGAGAACATTTCTCCACACATAGTAAACAAATGACTACATTCAGAAAAAAAAGTAAAGAGGCTACAAGATTTTTTATTAACATAACAAATATCTGAGCTACGCTTTCCAGTATTATTTGTATTTATTTTTGGTTACCAAGGAGTATATATTTTGTTCTCACTACTATTTGTTCCTCCTCTTCTTTCTAGAAGAATCATCAATTTCTTTTGTCAAACTTGGAATGTTTTTCTGAACTAAAATCGTCTGATCAGGGCTCGATTGTAGCATAGAAACATTTAACTTTCGCTACTATTTTGAAATTATAAACACTTCTAAAACCAGTTTCGGTTTGGCAAAGTTCGGCCAAATTTGGCGAAACCGAAACGCGGCGAAACTTGATTTTTGGCCGAAACTCGGCCGAAACCGAAACCGAAACCGAAAGTTCGGTCGGACACTAATAAATAGGGACCGCACAGTAGGGAAAATAACCTGTCGAGTTCGAGAATCGAATGTTGGAGAAGCGTCTTGGTAGCAACGACATACGGAATATTCGTTTGGAATATTCTAGAACTTATATAATGACGAAACTGTATTTTAGTACATAACAATATACACATGATGTTTGGCTCGCTTCTAAGAATAGACATAGCGGTCGCTTCCATAAGATAAAAAATTCTGCATCACCAAGCTAACTATCATAATAATTAAAAGGTCTTGTATCCATAAAACATACTTTTGATATGTAAAAAGGTAGAAATGCAATAGACTAATTAGAAAAACAGCACAAAAAATAGGCCAATCCATTACACGAGTATCGAAGTACCTCGATGACGTGGGGTAAGTGCATTTTACTACTAATACTTAAGAGGTATGCATAGATATAAAGTAATGACGGTAGCTTTTCTTCAAGGCGGCAAAAAGACCTTTACGTGACTAATTACTTTACCACCTAACACAACATTACTGTGTACCATTTCTCACTTAAACTATTACTATAAGAATCGTTTGAAAAGGAAACTTATACCGGTTTTCTTAATAGATTCTTACTGGTATTCTTTTATTTTATACAAAAATCAACGTGTAATCATTAAATGAAGAAGTCTCGAACCAACACAAAGCAGGTACGACAAAGTAAAAATCGATCAATTAACGAGATTTATTTTCTGGAATCGATTATAACACCACTAATTTCAGAGACAACGCGAGCGAGCAAAAATAATGGATTAACATTACTTTAGTACGAACATAATTGGTATTAACTGTGTCAAGGTCTGAATGGATGACGAAATAGCTTGTCAAATCGATCTTAAAATCGAGTTATTTAATCGAACATTTCATTATCTGTACCTGAAAAATCCGCCGCACCGCTTGCCGCCAAATTGGCGTTTTGCGTCAAAGCAACGCCCCACACTGCGCCTTTGTGGCCCTCGAAAGTTCCGATCCAGTCGCCAGTCTCACCTTGCCGCAACATGGGCTTGCCATCTACAGTAAAAAAAAACACTACAGACCCGCAATAATAAACAAATCATAAATAATTCATAGGCATTGACTTTGACAATGCTACCTGTCGAGTCTAAGGGCATTTGAGCAGTAATTAGGTCTACCAAATGACACTCGATATATCATTTAATTAATTCTACTACAGCATTCTTATACCTTGTAGTGATTTGTAACAACTATTAAATAAAACCTAACTGTAACTGACTGTGTAAATAAACTTTCATCCATGAATATATTTAAATAAAAATCATTTAATTTATTAATTGGAAACAACATTATTATAAATAACAATACATTATATTCGATAGTTTTACTTTTGTTTATGATAAATGAGTTGTACAAAGCAAATTAAAATTAAAGCGGAGTCCACTTAAATTTTAATTTGCTGCTCCACTACAAATATAAATAACAAACAAAGTCTCAAACAAGCATTATTGTCATTCTTATTATAAAATGAATAAATGCAGATTATGTAATTTTTGCGAATTAATTATTTCATGAGACATAAATTTTCAATACAACAATTTTTTTATAACACAGAATAGTACAATTAAGTTGTTTGTTGTGTTTGCATTGAAGTACAATGGTTAAATATTCATTTAACATTACATGAATGGATGTTTTTTTAAGTGAATACATGTTTCCATTTAATAAACAACCCACAAAAAGTTTTTATCAATTAATACTTTAAAATTTTGAAATTACTTTGCAATTGCGAACGGAATAGGCTAAAATGGGTTTGAACAGATAAAATTTTGTGACATTCAGGAATTGCTTGAATCCAAATGAAGATTTAGCCTAAACTGACTTAAAAGAAATATAACATTTTCAGCCCATTGTTTTATGATGAGGCTTGAAAAGGTGATTTTTAAATTAAAAAATCTTTGGGAAGGTTTTTAAATGACAAATTGATCTTTGTGATTTCTGTATTAAAATAAATCCATCTATGAACAAGACTTATTTTAAGATGGAAATAATGCTGCTAGCTAGAATAAATAGATAATTCTCTAAACCTTTGCCTAATCAATATGGCCAAAAACATTTAACATATGTTTACATTAATTTTAACATCTGGGAACATATTGCCTATAATCCTATATGAAATATTATATTGTATTCCTAACACCAGACTTAAACCATAATAATGCTTTGTCTTTATGTACTAAAAGGAGGTATACTAAACTTTAAACTATTTGGTTTAAACAATATCTTTATTCCTCAATATTTTGCACTTATAATAATATTAAAGTGCAACCAAATACATAACACATATAACTCAAAACTTTTAGTAAACAAAGTTGTGTTGTCTTCTAGAAAACCAAATTATATTTAACACAAGAGTTATTTCTCATTATACTATCTAGAAATCTAAATAACAACCTGATTATAATATTGTTAAGTTAAATTTTAAATAAGATGTTTCATATTAATGTTTAAAATATTTCAAAAACTAAATTCAAAATAAATTTGTACTGCTTAGACTTCATTAAAACACAGTTACTGAAGAATAGTGTAAATTAAAAGCTACCAACTACCAAAGTAAACTTAATATTTTTTTCTTATTCAATTGGACAACGAAAGTGGTTCAGCTCAACATTCCATATAGTAAACAATAATGTCAAGTGCTTTAAGGAACCTTGAGAAAGTACAAGGTGACCCACAACAAGTGAAATGTCAACAAGCAACAGGAAAGACACGAGTTCCGATTCTAGTACTATTGTATAAACACAAAGACGTGAAATGCGTGTACGTTGTCACACACCAAGAATGAAAAGCACGAATTAAACGCCAAGGCAAGCCAGCGCCGCGAGGAAATATATGAGCAAAACTCAAGGCACTTCCTACATGTCCGGAAAGAGAAGGTCAGATCACGTACAGCATGCATACCGGTCGAGTAGAACTGCTAGCAAAATAAGAAAAGTGAAGGTCTGTGAGCACATCTCGCGTTCTAACATCTGTCACACAGATTTCAAACAAAAACAACATAAAACACTTGCAAGTCTTCCATCCATATGTAGGCCATGGCAAAAGGACACCCCGAGCGCGAAGTAACAATTATAAACTTACCTTTGCAGGCAGAAATCAAATAATATCCATCTTTTGTAACGTCACTAAAATCCAAATGCACAACTGGTCTAGTATGGCCACCACATGTGAGAGGAACTTGTTTCAGAGTTGTCATTTTATGGTTAATTTCGCTTATTGTACTTTTTTGAAAATAAAACTAATATCTTTGAAAAAATTAACCTAATGAGTCTGATCGTACTGAATGTTGACAATCGACTGACGGAAAAGCGCAAAATGATAGTGATGGGAAACGAGAATATTACCGGCGTTTCGACAGATGTAATATAGAAAACAGTGCAAATGTCGTGCTACAAAATTATAGGTATATATTTGCGTTAATACATTTAACTATGTATCGTTACAGTAGTAGTTAATTTACAATAATGCACATATTATAGGTTAAATTAAAAAACAAAACTTTTGTAAATAAAATAAGCACATAATTTTTTTGTGGTTGTAAATATAAATATATTGTTTTAAAGTATAAGAAAAGAAATTTAAATAAGTGTTTTGTGAACCATGTACATTATTAAATCTTTGTTGTTCAAGTATAAATAAAATACTAAAGTTTAAGTGCATTTTACAACTGTAATTAACTGAATGTTTTAGGGTAAAGAAACATATATATTTCTGGACATTTTAACGTATCAATTAAAAAAGATACAGGGATGATGCAAGAAATCTTGTGTCTTCTGTCTTTATTTTGTCAGTGGGCACCTGTGTATAAATGATGTGCTTGACGTGTCTTTTAACGTCAAATTCATTCTGAGGTTTCAGTTAGTTCACTTGACATCAACTTTATTAAACATGATGGATTTCTTTACATCGATTCCAACTCATATTGACTATGTCGGTCAAGCTAAAGCTGAAAAACTATATAGAGCCATAATAACTCTTTTCAGTATTGTTGGATTTATTTGGGGTTACATAGTACAGCAGTTCTCGCAATCAGTATATATTCTTGGAGCCGGATTCATACTTGCTGCTATATTGACCGTGCCACCGTGGCCCATGTACAGAAGAAATCCATTGAACTGGCAGAACCCCAAAAGTGCAGATGAAAAACCATCAGGGAAAAAAGGAAAGAAATGATCTCTTTATGTCAGAGAATGTTTGGTTTGATCTTTTAAATTCGATATAAAATAAATAATTTAAGCCAATTCTGTTTTCATTTTTAATTACATATAATGGTAATACATACATTTATTTGAGTTTAAAACATTTAAACTATATAGTTATATATGAAAAAGATACAGACTTACAAAGGTTGATTATTTGGATGTACTAAAGTACATTTACGTATATTAAATTAAACTGTTTGGTAAAAGATGAGTATTGGAATATAATCTGACAAAATTTGCATCATAAGTCTTATATTAATTCAAAACACTTAATGTAATAATGCATTTGGATTTAAACAGTCAACAATGCCCTTAAAAATAAATATTTAGAATACAAAGGGAAAAACTGTATTTAAAACAATTGGGTAACACAATTAAAATAATCTCATCTATGTCATTTAGTGTCAGCATAATCAGAAATAATATGTTGTATATTGAACTTAAAGGACCCGCCATTAATAAATGAATAAATTATTGGTATTAAAATTTTGCATGAACGTCAAAACTTTTATAGAAATAAAAACATGTAAAAACACAACTAAACTTCATTATTAAAGCTAAATTTCTCTCTTAGATTTTTAAATACTTTATATATTCTGCTTTCAGTGCAGACATCACAATCCTCCGTTGTTTCCTCTTTTATGTTAGCTGAACTATTTTCATTTTCATTATCCTCTGTATTATTATCATTAGGGCTTTCCTCACTCTGCTGAGTATTACATTTATTTTTATCATTTGAATTTTCATTGATTTCTTGCAGTTTTTGATCAACAATGTCCTCAACATTAGATACGTCAGAACTATCTCCATCCATTTCCTTAAAATCCCATTCTTGTTGCATTGTTATTAAAACAAATATTATTGTTACACCATAGTTTACAATTGGTAAAATAGATATACCTATGACTAGAATAAATATTGCCGTAAGGTGGATTATTGAAGTCAGAGTTTCAAAATGTTTCCTGCAAGTTAAAGACAAACACATTAATATATTCACCAGCAGAGGTGAAGCATTGAAAATGTTTTAATTGATTTTGTAGAGAATCATATTCATACAAATTACATATTATCATAGAAACATAAAGACATAATCAAATGAATGTAACTTACAAATTACGTTTTGGCCCATCCATTTGCCAAACAAACACTGAACATACTGACATAGCAAATCCTGTATGGAATGAAGTATCAGGTTTTAACGCCACACTGTATCTGAAATTATTACCCAATTAAATTTATTTTGCAATACCTTTACGCCTCTTTATAAAGGTCTTGAAGGAAAAATTTCACATAAAATATTTAAAACAAAAATGTTCACTAAATTGCCCTATGATTTATTAAAAGACTTTATTGTGTTTAATTTGGTTAACAATTTTCCCAAAGTTTCAGACACTTTATAGGACTTGTGGTAATGGGCAGAATGTTTTATAAATTTTGTATACTTTTATTAAATCATATGTAGTATTCGCGAAAACACAAGAACGTATTAAATTACGCCGTTACATGTTTTACACATATATACTGTTTAAACTCTATATTAACTGACTTTTTGGGGGTGTGATGTGAAATAAGTTGTTATTTTTAATCTTATAGTGAGAAGACAAATAATTTTATGGAAGCTAACCAAATAAAATCAAGTGATTTCGATGCTCTAGGAAGTTAGTTGTTAAATCATGTGATTGTCATGTCAATGTTACATTGAGTTCACCCTGTATATAAATATGCGTGATAATTGTTTAAAATCTTACTTGAAGTTCCTTGCCCAAGTTAAAAGTGCTGGAATATTGACGACGGCAACTACAAGCCACAGGAAGAACATCATCACATGGAAGTTTAGGTTATTTAAATCTTCATCAATGTCAACCGCTGCATCGTTTTCTGTGTCATTAACTCTATGCTTATGTTTAGATTTTTTAGGTGTATTTTTGGCCACATTTGATCGACATGTTTTAGCATCTGAGCTAATATTCTCAGAGGACTTGTCAGTTGTGTTGCTAGCATTAGATCTTAAAACTTTTCTTTAGTACTGGGTACAACTTCCTTGCTACCTTTTAAGGATTCTGTAGGCACTGGGTTGACATTTTGATCGTCGTTTCGTTTGGATTTGAAAATTCTACATATTCTGCTGCCTAATTTTGCCATTAATTTATATACGTAATCCTCGAGATAGTCTTCGTACATTTTTGAAAGCTGAAATTTCATGTACATTTATAACAAAAAAATATACAAAGTAAGTAAAACTGCATCCGTAGCCTAGTAGTAAGGGCGTGTATTATAGAAACCGGAGATCGTGGGTTCGAATCATGCAAGGACTTTACAAATTTTCGTTGTTGTTTCCTACTTGGTTAGGACAATTTGGGCCGATCACCCAATTGTCTGACAAGTAAGATGATCCATGCGTCGAATGAGCATGTAAAATGTCGGTCCACCTACCAACCCGCATTGGACCAGCGTGGTGGGATACGGTCCAAAACCCCCTAATGGATTGGGGTGTATTAGGGGAGGCCTATGTCGAGCAGTGGACTATCACAGGCTGATGAAATACGACGTATGTCTAAAGTTCTTAATGAACAATTGTTAACGGGATCACTGCGACAACCTCTCAATGCTAGTAACTATAAGGTAATTTTTTCCAATTGCGTGGGAGATATTATAGTGCACAAGTATACGTGCAAACAAAGTTGCACACTCTATTTCCTTACCCTCATAGTCCGATGTGACGAATAAACGACACGACCGGAAAGAGATCAGGCGCAGGACCGAAATTTACATACGTATCCGACGCATGGATCTCCGTAATTTACAGGCAATCGGGTGACCGGCCCGTATTGCCCTAACCAACTGAGAAACAACTTATAAAAGTTATTAAATCCCCACAGCATTGGAACGCATGACTCCCGGTTTCTAAAGCGGAAGCCCTTACCATTAGGCTACAGAGGCAGTTCTATATATAATAATTCTATATATATAAGGGGTAAAAGATGTTATACATTGTCTTAGATTTTTTTAAATCAACTTAAACGTAATTACAAAGCGCCGAACCATGAACGCGTAAAATGCAGCGCCGGCGACCAACGAGGCCGCCCCGCAAGCTATGAGGGCGGTGACGACCAAGCAGACGCTAACCACCATTGGCACTTTCTGCAAACCGGAGGCAACCTTCTCCGCCAATCCGCCGCCGCCGCGCCACATTATTCTGGTTTTCACATTTGGTCAAATTATAAACAGACTTAGACCAGATTAATAAATGCAGATTCTTGTTTTAATAGGAATTATTACATGATAAAAAGAAAACTAAAATCCTTAAAAATTATAAAAACTAGTTTGTTCTCTTTCATATTAAAAGCTCGATTTATAGGACCAAGTCAAAAAAAAAAGTAATTTTATGGTTTATTTTCCACTCAAAAATATCTGAAAAAGCTCAATTGATAAGACTATATATTAAAACATGAACAGTATGTTGATCAAGTTTAAAATCAAAGCCGTGTAAAAAACTGTGATGTCATACCTGAATAACAACCTGTGCGCCAATTGCGACCAGAATAGCATAACAGCCAATATGGCCGCCGCGGACACATTGACGATTCCGAGGGCCGCCATATAAGTTGGCAACACTAAAAGCGAATTGCCGAAATAGTGCAGCTCCTGATTATTCCAGCTTGCATTTTCGACAAGATACGACAAGAATGGCACCGACCTGTAAGTAAAGTATAAATGACTTTCTGCCGCAAAGTTATGTGGAGGCACTGTTTTGTTTCGGTTAAGCAAGGGCACAGCTACTACAGGGCTAAATATGTCATAGAATTCAAGCAAACATAGTGTAATGTTAAAAACTAATAGCTACAAATAGTTCTCATTCGTAGATCACCGCCATATGCAATATCCACGCGATGTTTAGCCAATAACGTCGCTCGACGTTAATGCCATGTCATGTTTGGGATTGCCGATTATTTATATAAGGTATATAAATAATAGAAAAAACTTATCCTTTTCTAAGTCTCTTCATTTATTATAGGGAAATAGGAAGAATGTATAATAATAATAAGATCCTCCTAGTCGATTCCGACTACGGAGGCCGACCTATATATCAGCTGTGAATATAAAATTTGCAAGATTAATCTTTGAAAGTTTATAATAAGTTTTAAAGCGTACGTATAGATCTGTGACACGATAATAATCATAGTTGAAGAATAGACACCCGAATCTAGAACTGACTCTTTCATTCTTTATAGTCTATCTTAGTCTTATACGAGCTAGTGCTGAAGTCATGCTATAAGTTGACCAAAATCGCTACAATGTTAGGCACTAAACCAGACCGTAAATGAACACTTACAATATCAACATAGATCCCAGTCTCGCAAAGACCAGAGTGTAATAAGGTTTTACACTATCACATATCAAAGCGCCATGTATCGAAAGCCACGTTCCTTTCTCCTCCATATTAATCATACTACTTCTCGCGGCTAGAAGCAATATGGCTGCCACGTATGGAACTAAAGTCGGTGTATAATTGCGGGCGATTTGCGCCAACCGGTGGTACCAAGACGCCGATATACTGAAAAAAACAGACAGAAAAACTCATTTTAGAAAAACTTTTGGCAGTTTATTACAACGCCATCTATGAATGAGCGAACCATAATATAGAACATATTAGTTTATGCTCTAAACAAACATGTTATACATTTTAGTAATAATTAAGTTTGCATACCATAATATCTATGGTATGCAAACTAATTTCCTAGAATATAAGAGAGGCTACAGCGGTTTATAACGATTAAAGCTACTTAAAACCTTATTGTGTTTAGATATATACATATACATCTTCAACAAAACGAAGGTTACTATAGTTCACCAAATCTACAAATAAAATTAAGGCAAACAGAGTGTAATGTCCAAAAAGCCGGGGACCCTTATAGGCAGTGGTGTATTAACAATAGGGGCAGTCGGGGCAAGTACTCAGGGCGGCAAAATTTTCAAAAATAAAATATAATAGTTCATCCTATTTATTTATCGTATAATTTTTTAATGTACAAGAAATTAAATTCATACAATATTTGTGAATTATAATTTTCTTTTAAAATCGTCTTTTCGCCCGTATTCCCCTTAACCCTGTTTATAGGGTTAAATATTGCGTTGGGATTGTAAAAGGTCGTGGTTCAGTAATAAGAGCGCTTGCGCTTCAGGCGTCATTATTTTTTGGCATTGGATCTAGTTTAGATCTACTCGATCATCCTAGTCACATAAAGAACAACGTCACAGAACAATGGGAAATATAAAGTGATGGTGATAAGGGTGGTTTTTGCAATCAATACTAATGTACATACCTTATGCTGAAAGTACATTTGGGGTCCAAAAGCAAGGTGACTTTGGCCTTCTCAACGGGATCCAATCCCATAGTGATATTGGGATTGCTATTAAACAAGCGTAGCTTCATTGGGGAGCGCTTCAGATGTCTGAAATAGAATAGAGTTTTCAGAAGGGGTCATCCATAAATTACGTTACACGTTAGGGGGAAGGGAGGGGATCGAATAAGTATAACTTTGTGTAACTCAGGGGTGGGAGAGGGTCCTAAATTTCTCGATTATTACATATTTCCAAATCGACGTGTAAAAATAAAAATACTAAATTCGTAACTGTTGCTTGAACTCAATACTTTCTACATGTAAAATCGAAAAATATGTGACGTCACACGAGGGGATAGGGGTCTTACAAATGCGACCAGCTGTGACAAGAAAAGAATAATAAAATTATATGAAATTGCACTGAACTGTAGTACGTGTACTTTTACTGCGTACTTGGTTTAGTCAATCCGTAAGTTCATAATCATCATCATAATCAACCTGTGTTAGTAAACTGCTGGACAGAAGTCTCCCCTAATGCATGCCTTCTCCATTTAGGAGGTTTTGCCTCCGTAGCCTAAGGGTAAGGGCGTGCGCTTTAGAAACCGAAGGTCGCGAGTTCAAATCCTCCGGGGACACAGCAAATTTCCATTGTTGTTTCCTAGCTGTTTAGGAAATTTGAGCCGATCATCCAATTGTCGGTTTTGCATATAAAAAGTCAATCCACCTAACAACCCGCATTGGACCAGCGTGGTAGGAAACGGTCCAAAAACCCCCTAAATCCAAAAATTACGTCACACGAATTTAGTAATTTTTTGACCCAATCTCCCTCTCTGTCACAGCTTTATAGAAACAAAAGCTTTCCTTGTCATATTTCGTTGACCCCGCCCAGACCGACGAACTTTAAGTCTATATGTTCGTCTGTATGTCTGCTATATTATATACACTTGTATATTGGCTTTAAGTACCTAGTCAAAGAATACTTACGTAAAATAATGATGGTATTCATTATTAGCCCACGGCACGTGCATCTCGGCAGTAACGTGGTATTGGCCATTTTGACAAGCGACAGGTTCGACATAGAGTAAATATGCTTGATGTATAACGTTCATTTCCCCCAATATTAACTCGTAGTACAGCGCATTCGCTTGTGTCTCCTGTGTTATCTGTTGTCTGCCGAACAGTGGCAGATTTACGTCGAACCTCCTTGATGCGTGGTCGTTTATGTCCACGTTTAGGGTTATCTGTGCATTTTCCCGGAATTTTATTAGTCTGAGAGACGAACAGGACAAAATCAAATGAACGATGTAGCTTATAGGAAGAGCACATGGAATTTAGACAAAGAAAGATCAATCAAACCAAATGGCTGCACGCATTTTTATCGATTGCCCGGCACCACATTATATAGAAATGAATTCGCAAATCAAGACTTTATTTACCTAAAATCTACTTCTAAATAATGTCAATTGTCACTTAAATGTCAACAACCAAGTCCGAAACCACCTCGTTGGCTATAATACTAAATAGCAAAAGCAAACGAACAAGAGTAATACAGTTTTTACAAAAATATATCAAAAACTATAAGTGTTAAAGATAACACATTAAAAGATACACTTTAAGATATAATTAAGACATATTCACCGGTTTTTTAGTAGGAGATACTTTGACTACGACATGAGACCAATCAGGATAAGCATCCATGATGCTATGAAGATCAATTGTGGCCAGCTTTCTTCTACCGAAATCGTTTGCGGCGCCACTCCAACGACTCAATTCGGTTAAGGAGGTCGCTTGCTTACTGGGAATTGAAAATATTTAATTATTAAAATAGAATTACCAACAAACCAATTTACATAAATAACATTTTAACGCAATGAAAGTGGCAGAAATTTGGCAAAAACTGCCTCCGTAGCGGTGGTAATTGCTGGAAACCGGAGGTCGGGATTGAACCTGCGGGATTCGCAAATTTTACTGGTTGTGGGAAGGAAATTTTGGGCTGATCACCCAATTTCTGGAAGGTGATCTTTGCGTCGGATGGGGTAAAAATCGTTGGGGGATATGTCCAAAACCCCCATTGAATAGGGTGTATTAGGGGAGGACTATGTCCAGCAGTCGACTATCGCAGGATGATGATGATGAAATTTGAAGGTCAGCCTTCCAATGTAAAATTGAAGACTGACATTCTATAATGGCTCCTAAACACAATCTTACTTACTGGGACCGAATTTTTAGACGCCTATGCGACGTATGTAAAAAGGCGTGACGCAATAATTAATAGATAACATCGGTTTAAAATATTAAGCAAATTTAAGCAAAAAATCAATACACTTGAGACAATCGTAGAACAAAATCGTTAGAAAACGAAGCATTATTAATATTGACCTAGAGGTATTGGCTCGCGTTTAAGAAACCGGGATCGTTGGTTCGAATGCTTCGGGGACTCGACTATTTTTCACGGTTGTTTACTAGTTTTGAAGGTCAGTTCAGGCCCGATTGTCTGCAAAATAAGATCCTTATTCGTCCCATCTGACTACAAGGGTGGAGGAGAAGCGTAGTTGGCTGATCTCTGCAAAAGATCAGTCGCCGTAGTCGTCAATAAATTATTGTATAACAAAGTAAACGGTTTATACTTACCAGTGCCGATAAGTGCATACGTTTACTTCGCATTGCAAGCAAATATCCAATCTTTGTCATCGACGTTCACCGATTGATAGCAACGAAACGATTTTGAGGAAAACTGACCAATCTGATCATGAGAAAAGCAGTCCTGCGAACAAGAACAAACAACTTTGCCAAACTCAATTCTATTGAAACGAATTTAACATATATTTAAATGTAATGGGATTGTTTTAGCTGTCATCCTATGTTAAACTTTACCTAATACTAATTTTCTTGTGCTCGTAAGGTTTTTAACTTACGAGGTTCCAATAAAATATATTCTGCGTTATTAACAACTTCCATCAGCTTTTATAAACAAAGTCAAATATTTGACCCAATTGGCGTCTTAAAGGTAGGTCATTTTAACCACCAACACGATAGGTTATCGTTTAATTTAAGAGGAGCAAACATCGTGTGGGACTGAAAATGGTTTCATCGGATATGCAAGTCACCAAAGCGTGATTTTGTTGACGTGCATATCCTTACTGGGTAGGCAAGAGCAAAACTAGGAACATATAAAACAATAAAACTGCTGTATAGCGTAGATATAACATAACATTAATTCTATCATTATGTATTAAGTGCTGATAAGTAAAAACAATTTAAGAAAAATATACTTATAATTTTATAGAAACTGACCCTAATATAAACCCGCCCCTGCTTAGCACGGGAGCTCTGTGAAAAAGTTCGTTGAATAGTTCGAAAGATTTAACATTTCTAGGGAATAGGGACAGAGAAAAGGACTTTGTTTTGGGAGGATACGGATTTTACTAAAATTAATTTAAAAACAAAAAGGTCCGTTCAAAACAACAAAACGATAATTTTTCGATTCACAAAGCAAGCCAAAATAAATAAAAAAGGAAGAAATTTTATCTCAAACATCCACCGCCATTAATTGCGTAAAAAGCAAAAACAAGTAACTATATTATTGCACTTTTGAGGCGAAAATTTTGACGTTATTTTAAAAGTGTAAGAAGATGCAATATGATGTTTAACTTGCAGGCCTGACCTTAGCAATAATGGCTTGATACATTTTTTCAAACCCCGTTTAACTTTACGCGTGGTAAAAAAACAAAGTTAGCAAAGAAAAGTTTTGTTTTTAGTAGGTTTGGAAACCGTGGCGTCAAGGGCGTTCTTACTGCAAATTTTTCACTACGGGATAATAATTGTTTACTTCAACTCTCAATTTTCATTGGCTTATGTATAGTTTTGATTATTTAACGAGTAAAAAAAGGGAAATTTTTCCTATAAACTCCGTGTTTTTTAAGTCAGGTATAATGAGAAATATTCGTTGATTTTTCCTTAATTAAACTTAAAGAAGTGTCGACAATATAAGTATGGCTGCTGACCTCGTTATTTCGAAGGCTTATCTAATCCTTGTTGCTAAATGAGATACTGACAAATTTCCCATATATGAAGCTGCACGTTCAAATAGATACAATCTTGAAAAGATGCCAAAGTACACGTGTTATCATTACGCGGCGTAATTATTATTAGTTACAAACGTAAATGTTTCTTTCGACGTCAATAGTCATCATCGAAATATATGTAAAACCAACTTATTTATAAAAAAAATATTAGAATTGGTTTAATGAAAGACATAATGTAGTAAATTTTGATTTGAAGAATGAGAGGTCCATCTTAAGGTTAATTAATTAACATGTCCATCACAAATCAACCAAACATCTTATTTATTGGGGCAAACTCTATTATGTCAGAAGATTATAATTTTATATAAAAAATGATCTCATTTGTCACGGATATCGGAAGTAAATAATGTAACCGAAATAATAAATAGTTTCGCAAAGTGAAAGACTTCAATAATTTATTTTTAAAAAATTTGTTCGAATTTTTATAAAAAAACCTAAAAAGGTAAGGATGGTTATAACTTGATAAAAGCAGTATATTACTTTATCAAATTGGTCTATTAATTTGATAGACTCTTCTATTGTCTTCATACCAAAATGCATCTGCTGGTAGTATCACATCTGGGTGCTTTATAGCTGGATTAACTGTCATTGAACGGTTAGCCTGTAGAAAGAAACACAAATATATATTCAAAGTTTATTTATACTTTTTAGACAGGAAAACTTTGACTTTTTCCGCAGAATTAAAGGTTGTTAATACATTCAAAAAAGTGGTTCAGATAAAATTACAACAGTCATGTTTTAAAACATTTTATGAAAATAAGGACAGATAATAAATTTTGTAAAATTGGCTCTTAAGTTACCCAAACCTAGCAAGTTATAATGAATTAGAAATAGGGAACTAGGGAAGATAAATTGTTTATTGCAACTGCGTGTAAAGAAAAATATTATAATATTACTATTTTAAAGAGAAAACTTTATTTATACCCTTGAATATTTCCAATATTGTTAAAATGAATATTGCCTTAATAAATGATACCACAAAAGTTCTGGCATTAGATTGACTAATATCCCACTGTAAACCCCTCAAATATTTGCATAACAAAATTACATTTTGTCAGGTAAATAAGCATACCTGAAAGTATTGGAGTGCTTTGATTGTCAATAGCTGCCTGTTATTAGAAATTTGCTCCGATTGTGTATCCACAATGTCGAAAAGGTAACGGTTTATCACCATAACTAATTGTTTGCACCACACCATGCTAACATGGTCTGGTGACACCCAAACTCCGGGTATTGATGTGGCCTATATAACAATAAACATCATAAAAGTTAGATAGCTAAAGAATGCAAGCAAATAAAGAGTAATGCTTATAACACCAAAACATAAAATTCCAATTGTAGATGGACTTTGTTGCTGTGCCTTATGTTTTTAAAAATATAAATATGATATTAATTTACACTTTAAAAATTGCATTTTGCTTACACAGAATAAAAAACAGAATATGTTTATTGAAAAAATAAGTGTTCATTCTAAAATTAAAACATCAACATTCATATTACAATTATTAAGAGACATTGCATTTAAACTAGTAATTATGTTCTATGTGGAATGAAAACTTAGTAGTATGCTTTGATGTTAATAAAATAAATACATTTTTAAGCCGATACTATAAAAAAACATACCAATGTACTTATAAAACTATTATTGTCTTTATTCATTATGAAAAAACATACCAATGTACTTATAAAACTATTATTGTCTTTAGTCAGAGCCGCGGGCACCAGAAGATCTCTAGGACCACTTCCAATACTTATTAAAATCTTCCTATTATCAGATGCTACATTCTTGTTGTACTCTGCCCATTCTGCATTCATCAGCATGTAGTAATTGTTAAACGCAGTATCAAAGTTAGCAATGGGTGCCTTAACCGGAGCTGCTAATGTTATGGATATCTCAGTTGCATTTATTGTTGAATGATAAACTAGAAGCCGTTTTGCAATCAAACCACCCTGTAATTAAAATGAGCAATACTATATTTAAAATAAATAAATATAAATTCTTTCAATTGATATTAATGAATATATTACCATTGAATGACCAATAAGTACAACAGCGGTAGGAACTGTCTTTGTATATTTATTGCTCTTATATAAACTAAGAATCTTCAAAATACAAGCTGCAGCAAAATCTGTTTGCTTTTCGAGCACACCTCCATATAAACCTGATAATTCCTCATTATAGCTTACTGAAAAGGATCAAAGATCTACAGGTTTTAATGCAGGTCAAACAATAATGATTGAACAACAACTTTTACCTTCTTCAAAATCAACTTACTGGTAAAAAAATCAAAATGGTATTCATATCCTTTTGCAATAGCCTTGCGAAGTGCAACCGATGCTATTGAACGAGCTTGCATATGACTGCCAGAATTTCCAGGCAAAAATAAAACTGGAATACCATCAAACCTAAAATTTCAGTGAGATATGCCAATTATTAAAAATCATTAAAATTTTTGTTCAAAAAAAAAAATTAAACATCTGCTTACCACATCTTTCTGGCTCTCTCAGTAAATCGACCCTCACTATAAGCATATAGGCCATATTGTGGATATAACTTATTTTCTTCTAATGAAATTCTCTGTAAAAAATTATTTATAACCACCAAAAGTCCAACATTTGTATAGTATTAAATAATAACTAATAATTGTACTTACAACAAACTGAGGATATTCAAACATATAAGTCATAACACAGTAGTCGTTCTTATCACTAAAATGTAAATTTAGAACACCAAGAAAATATACTAAAAGAGATATTAAAGATAGTATTTGAAAAATACTAGAATTAATTATATTTAAAAATCTCATATTGAATATCTTCGGTTACTAAAAAACATTAAACAGTCTAGCGCTAGGCGTGCAATTACAAAGCTTTTACTAAAGTGTAAAATAGAGCTCATTCATATTTTTCACAGGAAAATGCATTTTTTACTATTATTCATAATAGGATTTATTTATAAATTTGACAAGCTACAGGTGTTTACATTTACATTCCATTTGACACATTGCAGTCGATGAATTTGCAACTAAAAAAAGAAATGAACTAATATTTACTTGAAAAAGAAAAAAGTGTTTTGCCAATATAAAACATTAATTGATAAATAACGAGCAGACTTTAAGGCTGCAATTTAATTGCGCTATAAGGGTGTGAGAGTTTTTTAACCACTTATGTTACGAGGAAATTACAAAAGGGTGAGAAGATTCAAAAATAATATCCCTCTTACTAACATATCTGCGGTAACCTTTATACTAAAAATGGTCTTTTCAGTAAGCAAAATAAGCACCGTGACGGTACTTCCCTGGTCTTTAAATTATATCTTACTAGCGACCCGCCCCGGCTCTGCCCGGGTGCAATCCTATCTGTAAAATATATGAAAATTTTATCTCTTAGTTTCTCTACAATGTTATGCATCAATTATACAACCCTTCTCTTCAATCACTCCTATTTATAAGAAAAACGCATGAAATCCGTTGCGTAGGTTTTAAGATTTAAGCATACGTAGGGATATAGGGACAGAGAATGCTACTTCGTTTTATACTATGTAGTGTTATATCGCGTAAAATAGTTTATTTCCTTATAAAATTTTTAGTCTGTAATCTGTAATAGGACTCTTTCAGCTTTGTTGCGATTCATCACTTTTTTGATTAAAAAAACCAAAGAATTCTTTTGTTGCTCATCAATCATGTCTAAAAACAACAATTATTGTTTTATATTTTTTACTTCCCAATTTTATATTGAGCGTTCTTTAAAGAACGCTAAATAATATATATATATAAATATAAAATTGGGAAGAATGTTTAATCTATCCCTTATTCGATCTTAACTTCGTAAAATCCCTGCCTAACTTGCCAAATCCTGCAGATTCCCTATTTCAGCTTCCGCAGTTAAGCAGCAGTTCCAGTTTTAAACCGTTTTATGATATGCGTTATTCAAAACGTTGACTCAAGCCTTTCAGATAAACGAAGCAACTTGGTTTATTGCTGTTTACCATGCACTGAACAACAGGTCTTGTCTAAGTTTTGCATATAAAGATCTCAACTGGGTTAAATTTTATTTTGTGATAGGAAAAATAAAGCAAAGGCAAGGCTTTTTTAATGAAGAAATTATATAAGCCTAGTATTATATTAATTTTGCTATCATCCAACAAATTTCATTTTCTAGCTATAGTTTAGTGGCATCTTTCCAAGTTTTGATAATTTTTGTTTTAAATAAAATATATGAAATAGAGCAAGAGAGGTGTGCTATAACTAGTGTCCGACCGAACTTTCGGTTTCGGTTTCGGTTTCGCCGAGTTTCGCCAAAATCAAGTTTCGGTCGCAGTTTCGGTTTCGCAAATTGTGAAACTTTTGCTGAAACCGAAACTGGTTTCAGAAATGTTTTCAATTTGAAAATAGTAGCGAATGTTAAATGTATCATTGCTACAATAGAGCTAAGATCAGTCGATTTTAGTTCAGACAAACATTCCAAGTTTGACAAAAGAAATGGATGATTCTTCTAGAAAGACGAGGAGATAACAAATAGTAGTGAGAACAAAATATATACTCCTTGGTAATCAAAAAATAAATACAAATAATATCGGAAAGTGTAGCTTAGATATTTGTTGTGTTAATAAAAAAATCTTCCAGTCTCTTTACTTTTTTTCTGGATGTAGTCATTTGTTTGCTATGTGTGGCGAAATGTTCTCGAAAAAAGAGAAAACCCAAGTGCGACCTTGTCATTAAAAACCACTGTTATAAAAAGTTAACAACGCAAAAGATTTATTGCGGCTCAAAGGCAACATGAGAAGAGACTGCTCTGTCATAATCAATTGTCGCAAAGTGGGCTTCTTAATTTCGAGTAGGGAGAACGTACACGGAAGACAAACATGGTTGCAGACGTCCATCGAAGCCAGTAATCAACAAGAAACAATAAGAATATGCTGTCATATTCGAAAAATGTTTTAGCGATTAAAGAATGCTACCTGATACCTAATCCAAGAAACAAGCATTTCATATAGCATATTGATCAAATTTTGAATATGAGAAAAGTCTCCGCAAGATGGGTGCGAGAATCAGAAACAAAATCGACTTCGAAGATATCGTTGATCAAGTTTTAAGAAGATTCTATAAACTTTAAATCTAGTTTTGTGGCAGTGGACTGAAACACGGGTTTATCCTGAAGGATCTTCATGCCGTGGCGTGGTATATGGCCTGGCCGGGTATGGCCTCAATATTTTGGGACTCAGAATGATATTGTCGTTGTTTTTATTACCTGGAGCATGGAACTATCATGACAGATTATGCAGCTTTAATACCGAGGTTGAGAAATGCCGTCAATGATGAAAAAGAGGCAAACTTTGAACGGGCGAGCTGTTTCATCTTGAGAACGTACCGGCACATAGGTTGGCATTAGCGATGGCCACCGTTGAGCATGCTTGCGTACAAGTGCAGTAGTTGGTTAAGCATCCCCCTCTTCACCAGATCTGGCGCCTAGCTATTTTTTTTATATTCTCTCCAAATTGATACAATACTTAAGAGGAAACATATGTTAAAACTATATATAACAAGTAAGCGATGCCGTGGTGACCTTTTTGCAGGACCAAGACAATTCTTTTTTTAAAGGAATTGAAGCATTGGAAATTTGGAACGCTGGACTTGGTGTGTAGGTGGACTCGGAGATTATGTAGAAAAATAAATAATTAAGCTATCATAGTCATTATATTCTATCTCATTTTTACTTTTTGATCCCCCCTAGGAACTACAAGTACAAACCAAAGTATTAATTAAGATTTCAAAATACCAATACTTAGTCTTTAATGCAACAAAATTATTAATGTATTTATTAATAACTCATATTGCTATAAGAAATTTATTTGAAAAAAAAAATATATATTTTTAATATTTTGTTACATAAAAATATTATTTGCAACTGAAATAAACGATTACCACACGTTTAATATACTGTCTACATTCCATGACTAAAATAAAGCAAAATAATAGGCATAAAAGCTCCATATTTTAGTATTTTAAGAATTTTATACTTGATCACGTGAGTTTCGGTTTCGGTTTCGGTTTCGTGCCAAACTGAACACGCAACATTCGGTTTCGGTTTCGTTTCGGCCGGAAAAACAGTTTCGGTCGGACTCTAGCTATAACCAATCTATTATTTATTTCACAAAAGCAGCTAATTCAAAAAAATGTTTAAAATTTGTCATGTGGCATTTGTTTTGCTTTATAGTTAGATTACTTTAATAGTATAGTAATCCAAGTCATTTAAATTGACAAAAGCATTTTTTGAAAGTCCTTAGTCTACAAATACTTGCTGTAAATTTAATTTAACAATTCCAAAATCTCGCATAGATCAAGAATAGTTATAGAAATAGAATTATTAACCAATATTATCATTGTTACCTACTTCAATAAATATTACGACAGCGAAACAAACTTACAACTGCAATATTACTTAGAATATGAAAAATACTAGTGTTAAAGACGATACCAAATGACAGACACAAATAACAATTATATTTTATTGATACTATAAATGATAACTTAGACATAAAATATAAAACAGATATTTTCACAAATAAAATAAATCAGCATTTTACTGTAATATCTAAATAAACAAGACAGAGATATTATACATTTTTAACCATTTACATACATTACAAGGCATTTCTAATATCTAAATGAATGATACTACACTATGTGAAGTTAATGTCTATAATATAATTATGTGATGACAAAATTTATCATTTCTTGAAGTACGGGTCTATAGCTACGTATTAATTAATAAGCATGGAGTAAAACGCAATATATTGGTTCAAAGATTAACTGCTTAAGACTCTGAATATTTTTTTTATTTAGTGCATACATTTGTTCTACATTGCCTTTCAACTGAATTATACATTAGAAGTCATTCAATAAATAATCATTTCACATTTTGGCTCCGGATTTCCTCAGTCAAAACTTATCAATTCTGCAGTGTTACTGCTATTTTCGGACTTTGTTGGAGTTGGAGCGTGCTGACCACCCTGTGGTGGCCCTTGCTGTCCATTTGCATAATTTTGTGGCTGCATTTTCATTTGCTGACCTTGAAAGTTTTGCGGCATTTGTTGACCTTGAGGAGGCAACTGTTGACCTTGTGGTGGCATCTGTTGACCTTGTGGTGGCATCTGTTGACCTTGTGGTGGCATCTGTTGACCTTGTGGTGGCATCTGTTGACCTTGTGGTTGCATTTGTTGACCTTGTGGTGGCATCTGTTGCCCTTGGGGCGCCATTTGAGGCATTTGTTGGTTTTGAGTTGGCAAAGTCTGCGAAGGATGTTGCATCATTTGACCTTGAGGATGCATTTGCTGTCCCATTTGACCATGCATCTGGCCATGCATCTGTGGTAGTTGTTGGGAACATTATTTGGCAACATTTGGTTAGGCATCTGTTGGCCATGAATCCCTTGTTGCATTTGGCTTTGAGGCATTTGTTGAGTTTGGTTCATGTTGGGTTGGTTTTGTGGGATGTTCTGACCCTGGGGTAATATTTGTTGCCCTTGTAACATAATTTGCTGACCGGGTTGGCCCTGCATTGGCATATGTTGACTTTGTGTAAACTGTGGTTGTTGAGAATGCTGTTGTGTACCCTGTGTTGGTTGTGCCCCTTGGGGAAGGACACTTTGGCTTGGCATATGACTATTGGTTGGGGCACCTGGGTGTCCTTGGACCATTTGCTGACCTGGGATCGTCATACTCTGGCTAGTCATTGGCATTTGTGACGGTTGAGAGATATTGGGCATCTGAGCGCCCGGCTGATGAGTGATTTGTTGATTTTGCATATTAATAGGGTACCCTGGCACTTGGTTGTTGTTACTTGGTGTGGTACCTTGCATCATTGGCATCCTCATATTCTGCATTTGCATCCCTAACATGGAATTAGGAGGGTTAAGGGGTTGTCCCATGTTTTGCTGACCGATCGACATAGGGGCATGTTAGACTGTTGTTGATTTGGTAGGTTCTGCTTTGGCATCTGTTGCATCGATGGCTGGCTCGGTTGGGAGGTAGGCGCGTTGAAACCGTTAGCAACGTTTTGATTCATCATTTGGTGTACGCCGGCCTGCATGGGCATGCGCATTTGGTGCATTTGTTGCATCATCAACTGTTGTTGCATGGGCATTTGTTGGTTCAGTACGGGGCGGGGTTGATTCATGGACGAGGGGACGGCGGGTGGGGCCTGACTTATGGTCATGCCCGAGGTGGTCATTGCGTACGTGTTGGTCAGTTGGGGTACCGACTGCGAAATAGCACCCATTGGGATGTTAGCTTGTGACATTTGCGGTTGTCCGGGTAAAGGCATAGTACCATCTGTCGTTTGAGGCATCATTTGAGGGTGAAACTGACCGGAAGCGTACATTGGCTGATTGGGATAGCTGGGCTGTTGGTAATGGTGCATCGCCACACCGGGCATGTAGTAGCTGTTGGCCGATATCATGTATTGGTGCTTTTGCTGCTCTTGTCTCATTTGCATTTCTCGCTCTTGCTCCTGGAACAAAAAATACAATGATTACTTTTACTTTGTCAATACTATATATCTTTGTCAATACTAATATTTAATAAATTTTGTTATAAGTTTGAAGGATGAATGACTGAAGGATGAATTTTCACGATAATCCAGGTAGGATTATCTAGAGTAAAAGTCGCCGTATGGACTAACTATAACCAATGTAAATACTGTTAATTTAGAAAGAGGTCTACTCCCGCCTTAAAAATCTCGTAAAGGCAAGTATAGCAAAGCGATTGATGCATTGAAGTCAAAAATTATTTAATTCATTGTTTATTTAGTAGATATAAACATTATAAATTACCACATGTCAAGCGACTAAGGCCTATATTATTAATTGCGACGCAATGCAAACGTACTCGCAAAACTTAAAAAGAAAGAAAATACCAATTTAAATAAATAGTTTTTGCGATGTTTTCAATCACGAAATTGCATATATACTAATATCTACTTAAAACTGTACAAAATCTTCACGTGAACATCATAAATGCGTTCAGAAAGTTTGAAAAGCTTGCGATGTGACGATTAGCCTCACCACTACTTTTACTACTATCCTACTAGTGTTCACAGATGACAAGTGATGGACAAATGAAAAATTAAAATATTACCAAGTTGAACAGCCTACTAGTACAAATGTTCATAGTTTGTATTTGTACGTGTGTTTTTGTCAGTTTTGTGTGATATACCTGGACTCTCTGCAGGGCGAGCTGCCTCTGGTACTGCAGGTACTCGTGCTTCTTCTTCCTCATGGCCTGCAGCTTGGCGGCCATTTGCATCTGCCTCTGCCGCTCCGCTGCCTCGGCGGCCGCGGCCAGGCGGGCCGAGTGCTCGGCCCTCAGCGTGTCCAATGCGGCGCGACTGTCACGCACTTGGGTCACTTTGTCCTGGAAACAAATACAAATATATTTAGACATTTAGTCATTTCATCGCCTCCTAGGCCTAGTCGTATGGGTTTTAGAAACCAAAGGTAATGGTCAGCTTGGATGTAAAGTACGATTATCCGTGCATCGATCGTGTTCGTTATACGTCCCGTGGGACTATGGAAGAGATAAATGAGGGATTGCTTTGCGTTTGCTCCTACGCTCGTGCACTATAATATCTCTTATTTAGTTGATTAACTAGAGATTAGCCGACTAAATAGTATAGTAATATAGATCGGCCATCGTAGCCGAAATCAGTTAGTTGAACACATATTATTATTAAGCAAAGCGTAGACTGATGATTAAATTATGAATTAAATATCAGTCAATTTAAAGGCGCCATCCTACAACGGCTGCCAATAATGTTGGCAACCGGAGGACGCATACATCACCCTACTTTTAAACGGGTTCTTCTCTATGCCTTTTTGTAGGCGGTGCATTGCACTGTAAAATTTCATTACTATGCATTCTCAAGTGTAAAATGCGTAAATGAGATGATTTAAAGACTTGAATAACTTTACTTTTATCCTATTCAACAAATTGTTACTTCTCAATAGTAAAATATCTATTGTATTATAGCCACAGCTTGTAATGATACATCATATCTACATGAAGCCATTAAGGAATATAATTTCCATTTTCTGCAAGAACAGTTTATTTTAAATTACTCACAATCGTTGTATACTAAAAACAATGGTTATATTATTTACCTGTAGACTCTCCAAATAAACTCTTTTGTCGTCCTGTTGCTGAATGTAGCGCAATAGTCGGGAATGCATAGCGGTAATGTTCATAAAGAGGGTCTGCACTGAGGTATCATTTGCTATGGAGCGACCACTGAAACGTGTAAAGAATAATAACGAAAGTTTTACGTAAGCTTAAAAAACTATAGATAAATAATTTGCTTAAAACTAATCAAAAACAAATTACCTAAATATTTTAAACTTTAAATAACTACGTTATTGTCTAAGAATAATATCATAATGGTCGGTTAGTTTATATATAAAATGTATAATTTATTCATTGCAAACAGTATGCTAAAGTCGGCCGCCAAACAGCTTTGCTGTGTTCCGAGTCGTTGGGTTGGAGAGCCAGTTATCCCCGTCCTACCTTTCCTTCCTAAGATGAACTGCGAACTCTTTGCTACTCGGAACATGCGTTATAAAGGTCTCAGTCAGCACTTCGGGCGTGATAGGTTGGCACAGGGCCAGGAGACCCGGTGAAACGGTCGACCGCCGGCCGCCCGTCGGTCAGTAGTGGACCTGAACCCGGGGAACTGCTCGCCTCCTCCACCTCGGAAGCTGTCCCGCCAACCGGCGTAAAACCCTGCCACTTGTGTAGTCGTTGCCCCGGGTGGAGAACCGGTGTGGAGACTGTGGCTACACGCAGGGGACCGGGGCCCTTCCGTGCCCGTGCCAGCTCCTCACATTACCGAGTATCTGCTGAGTACTACACTTCGCTCTCTTTTCGAGTATCACCGAGCCTTGCTGTTCATATTCCTACCCTATTCATTTATAACTCGTTATCTACCATGGCCCGAAATAAAAAAGAAAAACGTTTTACGGGGCCTTTATCCACATTTAAAGTGGATTTTAGCAATATTAGGGGAATGCACAGCAACCTAAACGCCATCCACCACCACCTTGAGACGGCGCAGCCTGCTCTTCTCTTTTTAACGGAGACCCAAATATCTACTCCGGACGACATCTCCTACCTTAAATACCCTGGCTATATCCTAGAGCACGCTTTTGTGCGTAAAGCCGGGGTATGCCTCTTCGCTCGGATGATGTTTGCTGTCGCCGCCTTCGGAACCTTGAACGTTGGGATCTGTCCGTCTTGTGGGTGCACACGGATTATGGTGGCCACACCCGCCTGTACGCGTGCCTCTACAGATCCCACAGCGGTGATGCGGAGGCAGCTCGACTATTCGAGTATCTCCAAGAGGTGACTGACCAAGCCCTTGAACAGTATCCTGCAGCGGAGGTGGTGATCCTAGGTGACTTTAACGCTCATCATCAGGAGTGGTTGGGGTCGCAGACCACTGATCTCGCTGGCCGAGTGGCGTATGAGTATGCTTCGGCCTATGGCTTCTCCCAGCTGGTGACTCAGCCCACCCGAATCCCAGATATTGAGAGCCATAACCCCTCTCTGCTAGATCTTTTGCTGACCTCACATCCAGAAGGGTACCAGGTGGCGGTTGAGGCACCTTTAGGATCCTCAGACCATTGCCTGGTACGTACCACTGCCCTGTTACATACCCAACCCGAACACCTTCTAGTGGGTCTCGTAGGTCTGGCAATACAGGACAGCAGATTGGGATGGACTTCGAGTTTTTGGCTCCTTCCCGTGGGGAGGTTCTGCTTTTCCTCAAATGACCCTGACAAGTGTGCGGACTGCGTTACTGACATAATACTTCTAGGGATGAAAACTTTCATCCCAAAAAAGGGGTACCCGTCGGTGGCCGCAGCAGTCCCTGGTTTAACAAAGCCTGTGTGGAGGCTGCGCGCCGAAAACAGTTTGCATCGCCGTTTATAACGACGCTAGAGGATGTCAGGATCGGACGGGCATAGAGGAGAAAAAGAAATTTAATGCCACTTCAAGATCCCTCAAGAGGGTGATTGCCAGGGCAAAAGCCGAGCACGTTTGCAGAGTTGGTGAACGGTTGTCGGCTTTCCTCTGAAGTCGTGCCTTTTGGTCACTTGCCAAAGCTGCCGAAGGCAACTTCTGCCGGTCCAGTCTCCCGCCATTGCGCAAATCTGATGATAGTCTAGCCCACGTGCGAAGGAGAAGGCTGATCTTCCAGTCAAACTCTTCGCCTCAAACTCGACTATGGACGATGGGGGCCATTCCACCAGATCTCCCTCAGTGCGGAGTTCCCTTCCCGAAATCCGCATCTCACAACGGGCAGTCAGGCGGAACTACAGCTCCTCAACATCCATAAGTCGAGTGGGCCCGACGGCATTCCTGCAGTGGTCCTAAAGCGATGCGCCCCGAGCTGACTTCTGTACTCACGCGCTTATATCGCCTCTCATACACGGCTAAACGGGTTCCGGCTTCATGGAAAGCAGCTCGAATACATCCGGTCCTAAAAGGAGACCGCTCAGACCCTTCGAATTACAGGCCCATAGCTATCACATCCTTACTGTCAAAGGTGATGGAGCGGGTCATCAACAACCAGCTCCTAGGGTTACCTGAGGAGAACCAGCTTATCAGTGACCGTCAGTACGGTTTTCGTCACGGTCGTTCGGCTGGTGATCTTCTAGTGTACCTAACGCACCAGTGGGCAGAAGCCTTAGACAATAAGGGTGAAGCTCTGCAGAGTCAGTCTTGATATTGCTAAGGCGTTCGACAGGGTCTGGCATGAGCTCTTATATCGAAACTGCCCGCTTATGGAATCCCCGAGGGTGTGTCAGTGGATTGCCAGCTTTTGGATGGTCGGACATCAGAGTCGTTGTCGACGGTTGCTGCTCCAAGATCACTGACCACTAATGCAGCTGTCCCACAAGGTTCGGTGCTCTCACCAACACTTTTATCCTGCATATCAATGACATGCTATCTATCAGAGATATACATTGCTATGCGGATGATAGCACAGGAGATGCACGGTATACTAGCCAACGACCAGTCCCTCGGTGTGAGGTGCAGAAGAGGCGATCTAAACTTGTGTCCGAAGTGGAGGACTCTCTGGGGCGAGTCTCCGAGTGGGGTCGAGTAAACCTCGTTCAGTTTAATCCTACAAAGACACAGGTTTGCGCATTCACCGCAAAGAAAGACCCATTTGTCATAGCGCCACAATTTTTGGGTGTCTCTCTGCAACCATCCTCAAGCATTGGAATCCTTGGTGTCGAGATCTCACGCGACGTTCAGTTTCGAAGTCATTTGGACAGCAAATTCAAAATGGCCTCTAAAAAACTGGGAGTGCTGAACAGAGCGGGACGGTACTTTACATCAAGCCAAAGCTTCTACTTTAAAGCTCAGGTCAGGCCTCACGTGGAGTATTGTTCCCATCTCTGGGCCGGTGCCCCCAAGTATCAGCTGCTTCAACTCGACTCCCTACAAAAACGAGCCATTCGAATCATCGGCGATCCAATGCTCACGGACAGGCTGGAACCTCTAAGCCTACGGAGAGATATTGGCTCTCTCTGTGTTCTACCGCCTGTTCAACGGAGAGTGCTCAGCGGAGCTGTTTGATATGGTACCTACCTCCCCATTCTATTATCGTACTCTCCGTCACCGGACTAGAGTTCATCCATACCACCTGGAAACCGTGCCAACAAATACGTTACGTTTCCAGAGATCATTCATGCCACGCACTATTAAACTCTGGAATGAACTCCCCTCTAAGGTTTTTCCTTCGCGCTATGACATGTCTTCCTTTAAACGAGATATAAAGAGAGTCCTTTACGGTAGGCAGCGCGTTGGTGATACCCCTGGTATTGCTAATGTCCATGGGCGTCGGTGACCACTTCCCATCAGGTGGCCCGACTGCTCGTCTGCCTTCGTTGGCAATAAAAAAAAAAAAAAAAAAAAAGTATGCACACAGCGTCAGTCTAAGAATAAGAACGTCGACTATTGCCGACATTAGTGTTTGACAAAAGATTTTGTTTTTTCTGCGGATATAGTCAAGTTTTAAAAATTAATGCATACTTATATTAACAGATCTAATGCTAAAATAAAACTACGCGGCGTGTGTACAGAAGCTAAAAGAAGAAGCTGTACTTCAAGAATTCCTTACTGAGTTTACAATATTAATTGTTATAGCGCGACTTATTTTCTGCCTGAATAAACGCTGAACATTGACCATATACATAGTGAAAGCTCAGCTAAAAGCAATATGGCCTGCAATATATTCTATGTATCTATGTAGGTTCGAATCCATGACTATGTTCCGGTGTAACAAGCCATACATACCGAGAAGAATTGCTTTTCATACGATTGACGAATATTTCGACTTGCGATTTGAGAGATTCGACGAACTCATCGATCTCCTTGTCCTCGGCGTCGTCCTCTTGGGCCTTGGTCGTTGTTATCTTCGGGAAGTCGGCCTGTGAAAAAAAAACACTTATAATTATTCACGTCACAGTTATATGAACAAGTTTATGTACAAAGGTCTACGCTGGACACGTGACACTATGATGAGCCAGGTTATTTTTTAAAATAATTTTAGCAAATATGCATATAGATATACATATGTATACACGCAGGTACTATTTGTTTACATACCTCAGTTTAACTATTCCATGTTTATCTCTTACATATTTTTCTTATATATGTAGTACTGTGTTATATTCGTATGTGTGTGCGTGTTGACTCATCATCATCAGCCTGTGATAGTCCACTGCTGGACATAGGCCTCCCCTAATACACTCCTGTCCATTAAGGGGTCTTGGACCGTTTTCCACCACGCTGGTCCAATGGTGGGCGGACCGACTTTTAACATGCCCATGCGACGCATGGATCATCTATTATATTTATTGAATAAAACTTGAAGCTTGGAATATAAAATACGCATTGTTTTTTTTATTATAAGTGTGATTAATATCTATTTTTATAGAAAAAACTACAAAATAAAGCAACCGCCATGCTATCTTGAACACCAATCAGAGCGCATGACGTCACGCTTTAGTAAACGCATGCGCAATACGCACAAACATCTAGTTTTTATTATTTTTGTAGGAATACCGAGTACTATTTGAGTTCGAATATTATTAATTCGAATATAAAATAACACGACTCATGGATGAAGGATTTAGTAAGGTAAACCGCGCTAATTTGCCTAGAATCGACATAATAATGCTGGGAGAGTTTTTGTCGAGATGAAACCTAACCTCAAAAAGATAGTTTATATTTTTACATTTAGATCTTGTACAAAATATTATTACCAAATACTATATACTAGAATCTACAAAAGTATGTAAAAATTTACTTCAAAGTGATCTCCTCATAATAAAGGCGAGTACTGGGAAATATTCCTTTTGAATCTCGCCTTGCAAGATAAGCTACTTGTTTCGTATAGTTTTATTTTGAGGAAGGAACACAAATAGCTTATTAGGAGGTTTTATGAATTATTCAACACTGGGAACCCCACACCACCTATACACTTTCGAATTTATATTTAATAACACAGAATAGCTAAATTCTTGCACGAGCGCAGCGCGTTTTCGTTTTAATTACTCAAACGTGACGTCACAAGCATCGACATGACAATAACAAGCGTTTTAGGGGGAAATTTAAATTATTGTTTAAAAATTGCATTTTTTTTCTACTAAACTTTTAATTTCTGCAAAAATATCTTATCTATTGTTAATAGTATATATTTCCGGGCATTATAGGTCCATTTTTAAATTATTTTCATCATGCCTATTGTGTTATCAGCCTAAATTGCCCTAACCAACTAGGAACGACAATAAAAATTTGTTGAGTCTGAGTTTTAAAGCACACACCTATACTAGAAGGATACGGAGGCAGTTGCGTGTTGACTAATGTACATCTATACGTATGTTACAGATGACAAAAGTGTATGCACGTAAGGGAGTGCTCGAGCGTTTATATATACGTGCGTGGCTATATGTATTGACGTACCGTACGTATTATGGTGTTGGGCTGAGGCATGTGTGTATGTGAGTGTGCATGTGCGGGCGCGTTTTTATTCGTGTGTCTAGATGTGTTTGCTATCGTATGAGTGCTTTTGAATATCGTACCTCGCTGCCGTCGTGCGTAGCGTGGGAGGAGGGCGCCGTGGGCGCTGGGGCGGTGTCGCGCGAGAGCCTCTGCTCCCAATAGTTGCGGTCCAGGTATCGGGAGAGTTCAGAGCTGGCGGCGGTGCTGTGCTCCGGCGAGGCGCTTATAGAGGATGCGGTCGGCGATACTGTCAAAAGAAAAAATTCCATCATCGCGATATGTACACAATGCTGACTGGTTTTCATGATCAGGCAGTAATGGTAAAAAAGAGCAGTAAATCAGGCGGTTTTAATCTGTATAGGGCTAATAACAACTATTAACGTAAGCATTGTTTTGACACCAGAATCTTTTAACTTATAACTGATCCGATAAAAGAGTAAACGAGTTCTCCATACGATTTATACGAAACATATCTATTATCACGACTATATTAATTATCAAAAATAATAAAACGGTTTTCCTAAGCCTTTGCTTTAGGTTTAACACTGGAAACCGTCTGGGAGACCATTTTCATGGTTTTTTTTTGTAAATTCGTGTTTAAAGGACCCTATAACCAATGTGATTACCGGATAAACAATGCGTGACATCCAATTTTCAGAAACGCGTTAAGATTCGTAGTATCATAGAATATTGATCTATCAACCATACATGTTACCTTAGATGTAGTTGTAGAATACACCTTGTATAACCTACTTACGCTAAGACAAGAATGGAAAGTCTTGCAGCTTATCTCGGTGCTTCATTTGATTAAAATTAATTAAATGAAATTTAACTCAATAAAGCTGTTATTAAATAAGTTTATGGTTGACGAGTACCAATAGCATCACAAATGATGCCTGGAGATCAATCACCGTGTGATCATTTAAGCATAAAGCACTTATTACACACAACACATATTTATTTAAGCATGTATGTACAACTTATTTAAACATATAGTTGATTAAGTAGATCTGACCCGTGGGATGCAACGACGTGTCGGGGGCGGCAAGAGAACGTGACCTGCGCTCTTTCTCCTTCTGCTCCGCTTCTGATTGGCTCAGGGCTAATGCTAGTTGCAATTCTTCTTCCTCCTGCAACTCCTCTTTTGTCTTCTCATGAGGCTGAAAATACAACTAGGATATTTTCACCACGTTTATGAAAAAAAAAATTTTAAGCTTGCTAAAAAAATAACTGGCGTTGTGACAAGCTGAATTAAGTGTTTATAACACAAACCCATAGTCAAGAAATATTTGAAATAAGAAGTGCACAGGGGTCGTATCTTGTTGTTGTTGTTTTTAGTCGGCTAGCACTCAGTGATTGATCTGGGTGACAATTTATCAATGAGAATGCAATCTTGAAACCAATTCAGGTCTTAACTATAGTAAGCTACCATAAAAGTGGAAGCTTTGAACTAACGGTAAGCAATACGTCTTGATTAGAAATTACAATGTCAGCAGCAGAGTCTGCCTGCCACCCTGACATGTTGAACACATGTCCAACAGTTTCTGATCGAAACCACAATTTTTTCGAACTTAGCCCCGCCCCCTAAACTCAGTATCCAAATTCAAATATCATTAATCAATATAGAAGTTTAACACTCGCTTATTTTCAAGGACGCTACCACCGGTTTGAAATAGGGCACCTCTGACCTGAGAAGAACCAGCGACAGAAACTCAGTGGCCTATTTGTTATCGTTTTTTTTCAGTAAACGGTATGTAAGTCAATAAAAGGTATTTTTTCCATACAAATTCTTTTTGTACCGATTACATTTTCATCGTTCCTAGTTATAAAATTACAATGTTTTACTAAAGTTAAAACATTATCGGCAGCAGTAATCCTTCAGCTTTTCTATTCATATATACTAATCTTATAAAGAGAAAAGATTTATTTGTTTTGAATCGACTCCGGAAATACTGAAAAGATTTTAAATATTCTTTCACTACTAGAAAGCTATAGCTTCGTAATAAGGGCTTCCTTTTACTCCAGGTAAATCCTTTCCATAAAATAACAAGTAAAATTTTTAATAAGATGTAGTGTCTGACAATGTGCTCTGCACGAAACGGTCCCGCGATTTTGTCATTTGTTTAGGCCACTGATATCTTTTAAGGTATTCATTTAATCAAAATGTCGTGCATGATATGTTTCATTTGTATTGAATGGAGAATTTTTTCAATGCATTAACTTTAATGTGAACTTACACTATAATATTATTATAGCTTCGAATATGCCTCATTTAATTAAAAAAATATGATTACTTTCTTGAACATCAACTTACCTATCACAAATTATTTAAAAAAATAGGACCACGTGATAGCTACTACCTACCATATGAAAAGAATCAAAATCGAAGCACTAGAATTAAGTACCTTTTTTTGGGCAGTCGGTCAAATAAGTGTGTGCGTGTGTGTGTTTGAGTGTAATTATATACAAGCGTTAGATGTTATACTTCTTTAGCATATTAAAATAAAAAATATCAAATAAATACGGCTTTCAGTTGACTATATAGAAGACGACACAAAAGTGTCGGCTTTTGTCAACTGGTAAGCGATCGTAAATATTTATTCTGGTTTATATCAAACAGCCTTAGAGGTTATTAGGTATATTATGTATTCTTCATTATCATAAATTAGGACCAGGTGAAACCGCGGGGCGAAGACAATAGTAAAAGAATAAAAATTATAGTATAATGTTACAAAGTTTATTGTTTTTTTTTTAATGGTAGCCTAAGTGAGAGTTCAGTGAAAGTCCCGTCAAAATAGGATCAGCAAATACAGAGATTAGACAGAACAAACAGGCAGACCAGTAGAAAAATATAATTAATAAAATTGTAATATGTTTATTTGATATAATTTCCCTATCATATTTAAAAAAAAAAAATGTACCCAAGAAAAGAACTAGAATCTACTAATCCATTATTTTTATTTATCTATGTTTACATATGTGCAACATATAATTACTGTATTAAAATTTACTTCAATATTCAAATGCAGTTTCATCAATGAGATAAAATTATAAAACCTAGAAACCATGAAAATAATGATGATATCATTTAACAAATCTTGGTAGAAACATGTTGCGGTCAATAAATGTAAACTAATACAAAGTTTACTAATGAGAGCAAATACACAATAATTTATTCAACACATAAATTTATTAACTATAAATATAGAGAAAGAAGATGAAAATAATGTATATGGTCATAATTAGTCTGTTATAACTAATAAAACCTAGAAACATCACTCTTCAATCAATTCCTAGGTCTTTCCTATTTTGAATCTTCTTATTTTGTTTTATTCTAAATTAAATCCATGTTTATTTGACTGAGTACAATTTGAGGTGTTAAGGTGAATGGTGAATGGCAATAATGAATGGCAATAGTCAAATAAATTTTATTTTATTTAAATTGTATCATGTCTTATTACCATTTTGGATTAAACTTCATTTTTAGTAAACTAAAACAGCTTAACCCTAATATTAAACCCATATAAGTCAAAATAAAATAGAATGTCAAGGCTAAAAAATTAGTATCTTTAAATAACCAGGAATCACTAAGACAATAAGGTCTACAAATAAATCAGTACAAACTAAAAAATATAATCCCTAATGTTGTTTCAATCTCCGCACAAATTTCGGAGTCTCCGGTACTGTTAGGGGTTCAGATGATTTTTCTGGAATAAAAGGTGTAATAGCAGGTATGGGTTTAGCGTGATGGATAAGCTTAGCTCTCAATTCCACTTGGGCTCTCTCTTCAGCTTCCCTTTGTTCTTTTTCTTTCTGTTGTCTGAGTTTTTCATTTTCCTCTTCTTTTTCTTTTAATATACGGTCAAATTTCTCACGTTCGGCTGCTCTCTTTTCTGTTGTTAGCGCAAATGGTGCTGGTTTGATATACTGACATGGTGGACGAACAGGTTTGAAAGGCTCCTTATATAATACTACTGGAGGTCTAGCTTCAAATTTTACACGGTTTTCCTTATTCTCCGATGATGCATTAGAGGTACTGCTCTTGCATGTTGCACTCTGCATTTGTTTTTTCACTGCAACGGGTAATGGCTGCGCCTTAAACTGAGATGCCAGTCTTCTTTCTTCTTCCATTTGTTTTTTGATTCTCTCTTCTCTGCGCTTCTTCATTTCTTCATCCCTCTTCTCAAAAGAAAAAGGTTCTGGACGCACAGGGCCATGTCTTGGTGCTAAGTCACATGGTTTTTGTTGTTTTTGAGTTTCTCTAGTGAAAATATTGTGTTTCTTATCACAATTCAATTGGTCAGAAGAATGACCTCGTTTGTAATGAAATTTAGGGCTTACAGGCTTAGTTGTCTGTAAAGGAAGCTTGACTGGAATCTGTGGTTTCTCCAAAATATGTTTGGGAGCTGGACGGGCTTTGAAGTTTTGTACTGCCCCAGGGGACTGTGTAATTTTTTTATGTATTTCAGTCAATTTAAACGGCTCAGGTATAGTAATTGGTTTTTTTTGTACTTCAGGCAAATTCTTACTTCCATCTATGACGGATTTGGGCACTGGGTGAGCTTTGATTTTGAAGTTTTTCATCTCTTCGATTTCCATTTCCTCCTTCTCTTTTTGGGACAGTATGTGTGTTGGCCGCGAGCGAGCTTTACACCGTAATAATGGTGACTGGGGTACAGTAAGACCAGAAGGTCCTGTATTGCACTGCGACCGGAACATTTGAGGGCGTGTAGAGTGAAAGCGACCTGGGGTATCACGTTGGAAATGATAGACGGACTCAGCCATTGACACAAATTTAGTTTTGGATATGTCTTGATTGCTACTACCTGTTGGCCTTAGGTATCTTGGTTCTTCTTTGATGGTTTGCAATTCTAATCTTGCAATATCCTCTTTAAGAGCAGTAATGTCGTTCATCGATAAAGATTTCTTCATACCTCCGTAATCGTTCCCAAAGGCAAAATCAAAATTACTGTAATCAACAAATTCTTCATCGCTTGGTGACACAGGCTCGTTCTTTATGTGAGATTTTTCACTTGGGGAGAAGTAGCTTTCACCACGGAAATTATTAACATAATTCTTAATCATTTTGAAAACTTAAGAAAATACGCTTTGTTTTTATTTCGTTTAGTTGTGTCCGAGTTGTTACCGTTAACTTCGAATTCGTTTGAATTGAAATGTGGGTTGACATTTGTTTAAATGTTGCCAATTACTAAATACGAGGTGCGTAAATAATTTATATATTTTTGGTAAAATATTATATAAATATATCTTTTTTGATAACCTTCCTTTAAATTGTTTTACATTAATTTAATTACATATAAAAGATGAACATAATCCAAGATAGCTTTATTTATACTTCTTATGAATAGACAACAGAAGTTCGATGTCAAACGTCAATGTGACAAAAGTAAAACGGCATTATATTTGTTTCGTGTAAATTACATTCGTTTAAGAGGTTTATAACGTATTAAACATAGTATTTTCGAACAATAACAGTACAAGTAGTTAAAAAAACTAAATATGACACAGTCATTGCCTAATCCGAATACGTTGTTACCTTTAGAACTTGTAGATAAGTGCATTGGCTCGAGAATACACATTATAATGAAAAACGACAAGGAGATGGTAGGAACTTTACAAGGTTTCGACGATTTTGTAAATATGTTGCTTGATGACGTCACGGAATACGAATCTACACCGGAGGGACGAAAAATAACAAAACTGGATCAAATCTTGTTAAATGGAAATAACATAGCTATGTTAGTGCCAGGTGGTGAAATGCCAGGTGAATCGTACGACGGACAGTGATAATAAATTTAATAAAGTATCTATTAAGAAAAAGTTTATTTTTATCACATTAAAAACCACCTTGTGAAGTTTTCATACTGTCATAATCATTTACTAATCACGCATTTTTCTTCATTTATTAAAGTTATAATAAACTTGTTTCAAGAATGAAAAGAAGAAAAAAGTAATTTTTAAGGTTAGTTTCACAATTGACCTTTGGTTACTATATTTTTATTAAAACCCATTAATTATTTAACATCTGCATAAAACTTATAGATGCATGCATATATTACATGAAAATTAACTTATAAAAATGAAGCCAGACTGGTTTAAGAAGCCAATATGATATCATCTAACCAATAAAATCATTGTTTATTGTAGGTTTGAAATATTTTTAACTATTTGATGCTAAGATTCAATAGTCAATAATACTAAACTCTTTTTTTAATAATACTCCTTCCTAATCCTTGGTGGAGCCATTATATTTAAAAGAAGAAGATGCTAAGATTACTGCAAAAAGAAAACAGATTCCAAACATTCAAATTAAAACTGACCTGGCTGGGAGTTGCATTAGTTATTTCTGGGCCGAGGGCACTTGTTTTTGGCTTTGCAGTTGTTGAAGATGGTGGACGGCTAACCTTATCAAAACATGCATCACAAACTCGCACCTGTGAAAATATCCCTAATGAATAAAGTAAATGTAGTACAATAATAACAAAAACAATTTTAAAAGTCTGTAAAAATTGGATAATACAAGGAATGAATTGCCATGTTTGAACCATACACCATTAAATTACTTAATATTACCGAATTATTAATTATTTATGAAGAAAGTTTTCATTTTATACATTCATTGTGATACCTAATATGCAATACAGTTAAAGCATAAATAAAATAAAACATACCTCCTTTTCAATACCAAATTTAGGCAGAGTGGACGTTTTGGAGCTGCACTGCTGACAAAACACTTGCCCACAAGCTCGGCAGTGATGACGTCTCAGCATCAGAGAAAATGGTACACGGCATCTAAACAAGAAAATCGCTTATTATATAAAATTGTGTACAATTACTGGATAAATGATGAATAACATTTTATTTAAGAAGTTGAAGTGCTTTTCATATTAAAATTCACATAGGCACAAATACTATTTGCCAAGTGAACACCTAGCCCCTCCTTGTCTTTCGAAAAAAGTTTTAACAAAACTTGGAAGTACTACCATGTTCAATGTAATGAAAACATTTTAATAATATTTGGAAATATGCTAGCTGACACAATGTCAGAAAGAATATTATGTTTAAACATTAAAATACTGATGAATATAACATAACTATGCTGCGAATTTGAAAATTATTATTTGTTGCATTGTCACTCATCTTTTCTATTAATATTGATATGCAAACATGCACATAACTAGATAATTCATAATTTTGATATCAAGACGACATTTTATTAGTATCTCAACTATGACAGAAAAAGACATTCAAATAATTTGATTTATAACCCATTTTACTTTCACTTTAACTATTGGTTCAGATTCTTTTATTAATCCGCAAAGAATTTTGTGATGAAAAATATCTTTTTTACTGATTTACCATATCTTCCTGTACAAGAAAGGAAGATAATGTAAATCAACTTACATAAATTAAATAACTTTGATCTGATCTTGTATGTGCTCAACATATGTTGAAACAATATGCCAACAACTATAATGAATTGAATTAAATACCTTGAGTGTGTTAATAAGTTTAAGATACTGAAATGTATTATTAATAGAGAAATATTGTAGAGCAACTGGCAATATATAGTATTCACCAATAATGAAACAACACCGCAATACTACTGTGTATTATATTGTTACATATTACAGAACCAAAAAGGAATGAAATCATTTTTGAAATTATTTTTTGCAAAATATCACAGAGAGATCAACATATAAGCTAAAATCCACTTATTTTAACATCATTCACTTCATTATTATGGTATAACCTACATGCCTAAATTTAAATCATAAACTTGGTTTATAAGGCACAATATATAATTCAATGTATGTGATTCTGGTATAATAATCTACATTTTTTTAGCTCAGATATTAATAATATAATGACACTAACCTGTGGCAGACTTCTCCATCTGCCCATTCTGGTGCTGTGTCTGCGGAAAACATTGCATCCGATTCTTTGAGTGGTGGAAACTTGTATCCTTCAGCTTTCAAAATGGTCACAGTGTCCTAGCAAAAAATACGAGACAAATTCACTCGATTTGTATCAAACAAAAACATTGTTTGCACCTTAAGATTCAGTGTCAACATTCACTAAGCGATGATTCATTCAATGACTGATAAGGAAAAGGTGAAAAGAATTACAGAATGAATTGTTGATTTGTTCTTGAATGATGTTACATACATTGAATTAACTGGTATACAGCTGTAAAAATAATTTTTCCATGTTTTAATTGTAATAACATAGTTTTAAGTTAGTTAACAAATAATTTACAATTTTTTTTAAATAAACTTTATTTAAATATTGGCATATTAAAATAAATATAATATAGTGGCATATATTATGAATAACAACTTGAAATAAAAAGAAAAACGATAAACATACCAAACACTGACAACTTGTAACAAGACTGTTTAATTTAATTATAAAATCAATAATTCCAACAAGACTTGTGACAGGCATATGGCAATGTGTTAGAGATTAGTAATTAACAGTGTATGCACTATGATGTTTATGGACAAAAATTATATATTGACATAAGAAAGTAAGTATCATAAAATATATATAAAGACTATTTAAATAGTAATTTGAACATAAAAAATGGTCATAAAATGGCGTTTTCATTAGTAATAGAATAGATTGATTAACTTATGGATATTTATTGTTTAGATTAATCTAATCCATATAGTTTAGCTGCACCAAAATATACATTCAGATTTATTCTAAACAGCCAAGTCGAACACCATTTAATGCTTAGTGTAGCATTTTTTACTAATATAAGGATCAGATCATTCCTTTAATTACAGTTAAGGATAAGGCTTTGTTTATGACTTATTTATAGTATAAATAGAAATATATAGAATATACAAAGTCAAAGTACAAATGACAATGTATGAGCTCAATATCTGCCAAGAAGTAGGGCACTCTTCTAGGTAAAACATTGCATAGCAATTGATAATAGCTGTTGCTGCTGACTATACTACACAAAGACAAGTGAAATATTAAGCAAAAAGTATGATCAATTTTAAACAGCATATAACTATTATATACCATGCAAGCAGTTAACAAGAAATTGTGTCGCAATTTCTGCCATCGCAATTTATATCTTCGATATCTTTTAAGGTATTCATTTAATTAAAATGTTGTCTATGACACATTTTATGTACAAAGAATAAAGTTTTTTTTAATGTTTACAAAAAATCAAGGGTCCTATATCAATTTACATGCTTCATGGTGAATTTCAACTGAGTCTTGATAATATTATAATAAAACATGCTAATTTTTAATGTAAATAGGTTGCTTTTAACATTACCTCTAGGAATGCTTTAACAATCTAATAATAAAAATGCAAAATGTTCCCAAAAAAGGTGCACAGTATAGATGTATTGAAAAATTATTTTCTCTCGGAACAACTTAGATCTTTATTGAAAAACAATTGCAATTGAACTGTCGATGGATGATTGTAGTTTTCATTTAAATTTTTGGATTATTGGCTTCGTAAATGAACAAAGTCACACAATGATTGCATTAAATGAGTGACATTTTTATATCCATTTATATTCAATTTTATTGTTTAGTGTCAAATGTCAAAATTAATAATGTCTATATAATATAGAGATGTATAAGTGTAGATATAAACTTTCCTGAAAATTTATGAAGGAAAATCTTTTCCCACTATATCTATACATGGCTTACATTGTAAATACCTTATTTGGCTTGCATATAATTTATTAATGTAACAACAGTTTTAATTTCATTACTTTTTATATATTATTAAAGCTATTTGAAAAAGTCTAAGGTGGCCCTAGATTAATGTCTTAGATGAACAAATTTGGCAGCAACAATTAAATGTTTACAGAGATCATGTCTCTTTAAAATTATTAATACTAACTTACATTTTTTTGTAAACAATTTAAACAAATTAAATAACAAATTGTAATGTTTTAATATTGTACCATTATTTGCTTCATTTAATAACAACCTTCATGATCATTTAATGTATATATATATATGAATTCTGAATGTATATAATATTAGTTCACTGACCTGTACTGTCCTATACTTTGGAGAGTTGCGAAAGGCAAACGCCCATGCTTGTATAAGTTCTAGAATTTTATTCCGAAGATTTTCATGTTGAGTTGACTTAACCAAATCTCGGAGCATTTCACAAAAGGCTTTTGAGGCCACTTCGTCATGAACTCCGGATCCTAAACAGTGAAAAATTTTAGTCAGTAAAGGTAAATTTGAAAAGGTAAATTAAATGGGTTCATTTATGTATTTTTGAGCAAAGGAAAGGGAGATTTGGTGAAAACAATGTAAAAAATTGTAACTAATAAGATTGCTAGATACCACACCATTCCTATGGATTACAATATTCAAATCAAAAAAGACTATAGATAAAAAACATACCATTTAAAAAAAATGTGTTGTATTATTTAATTATAATAAATAAAAAGATGAATAAGATTTTTTTAGAGCTACATTTTTACATCAATATGTGTATATAGCATATTTAGTTTTAATGCCCATATGAAATTTTAAATTAATATTTATATGTAGTCATTGCAAATTAATAAATTTTATAGTATTTCTTGCATGCCCTGTTGTAGTATTATTAAGATAAGGAAGATGTAAAGTCAAGAACAACAACTTTATATTTAGCCTACCTTATCTCCTTAAGTAATGGGCAATGCATGCAGAGTACAATTACTTGGACAGGAATCAATAGCTTATTCTGCATTTAAATTAGCTAATGATGTTACAATTAAAGTATGGAACAATATATGAAGTATGTTTTTCTTAATCATATAAATAAGAAAACTTTGTTTACTAACCTTACAAAAAAAGAATCATCAGAATCAAAAATCCATAAAATAAATGTATGTTTTAAGACCAGGTTCATATATAGCTTAAAATAAAACTTTTTAAATTTTATTTTAAAACTTTTATAAAAGTACAATCAGTATTTTTGTTCAAATGTATAAACAGCTGCACTAATGTGTCTGTTATTTTGACAAAATTTTGTTTATAAGACAAATATATCTATAATTATAAAATTTGAGCATATATTCTTATTAAATCAAAATCATTGATCAATAAAATAGAATTATTTGCAGTTTTGGGCAATTTAGACAAACAGAATCAATTAAAATGAATATGACTTTCGACTAATAGTAATGTTGTTTTATCAACCTTTGTGTGTTATGTTAAATACAAAGTTTTCAAAGCGATTATTGTAAAATTTTGTGAAAGATTGTGTAAAAAAAAGTGTGTTTTTATAATTCACATGCCATATTTGTTTGTACTGGAATTTAAGTAATTAGATCCTAAATAATTCTATTTTCAAAAATACTTACCACAGTTTTTTACCACACTTTCCAATGTCAGAAGAGCAAACATGGCTTGATGAGGATTTTGTGAGTATAGTTTCTTTTTGATTGCCGCAACTGCATATTTAGGCCTACAAATATATAAAAAACAAACAAAAAAACATTTCATCTTAATAATAATAAACCATAATAAACCTGTCGGTAAGATAATATATACTTACGAACAATCATTTTGCCTAATTAAGTCGCAAATCTGCAAAATTGTTGGCCAATCAGGCTCTAGGCGTAGATTACTAGTAGCTTTATCTGGAACAGTAACAATATCGTAAAAATCTATAAAATGACGTAAGTGTTGGGCTATGAACAATTTCTAACATAATTTTATTAGCATCTAAATAAAGAGAATCCAACAAGAATAACTTAAACGAAAAGAAAGTAAGGCAATGAAAGTTTAATTGGTACATAATCAAAGGTATGACAAAATGTTCTTATAGTAATTGAAAAAACAGCTTAGCGTTATTCAGCAAAACATTAACTTACCAAGTAATTTATCAAAATTATTAACCCGAAACATGTTTTTTGTTGTTTTGTACCTATATCACTATTGTTTTAAAAAATCAACTGTGATAAATCGTTCGATATACAGAAAGTGACAGCTCACTATGTCAATTTTGTTATTTCTATTTTAATGTTGGTTATTATGAACGTCATCTAGGGAATACTGTTGGGACAGAAAAATAAAAATAATTTGACTTTGCTTTATACAAAATAATTTATTATTTAACTTAAATTAATTCTAAAAAACTAATAATGTGTATTTTATTTTTATTGCAAAATGTTTTATTGTAAACTTACTAATACTGATGTAGCAACTGGCCACACCGTCCTGCAAATAATAATTAGAATTTTACCTATACATTTTATAACATTTTAATTTATACATTTTATAACATTGTGTACTAAAATAATTATAAACTTTTTGATACAGTGTAAAATGAGTTTTGTTATTAAGGAGACATTTTTAAATGCGACGAGAGCGACATCTGCCACTCATTTTGCTTGTTACTAAAAGGGTGACCATTAAAATATACCATTTGAATCCTCGAAAATTAATGTTTATCTTAGCTTGCGTGATCGCAATGTATGATACATTAATTGTACATCACTTAAAAATATTTATTTATAATTTTTTTAACTTTATACATTCAAGATTTTATTTATGGGGTCGATGTAAACGACAAGATTTCTCTTTGATATTCACAGAGGTTCCGCAGGATTATAATTTTAGATGTTTTGTCCTTCTTATATACGTTTACGAATTGCAATATATTACTAATAAAAACAATAGGATGCCGTTTTACAACGTCAATGTATTACTTTAATGTAAACATCTTGCAATTATATACTAAATCTAGCAGCTTTTCACTTTCATGAAGCTTTAGCAACTGTAGTATTTTCTTATAAGTCTATTAAATTTAGTAATAAAGGAAGCCAATCCACTATTGGAGTAATTCTGTAAAAAGTCTAAAGTTTTATTCCACTTGTGTGTTTCATTTACATTTTTTCAAATTAATCTTCATTCATAAGGCTATTACCATTTAAAGGAAAACATTTAACATCGTAGCCGAGTTCATATTATAATATCTTTAGAATACCTAAATGTTATCGAACTGTTTAAAATGAGTATTCTTTATCTATCATCGTAAACGTTATCACTTTGCCATCCATTCGTTCTAAATTCTCAGAATGGAATTGGTGAATAATGTTTACAGAGTAAATAACACTGTCAATAAAAGCGGTGAAAAACAATTTAGTAGTGATAAATACAACTGCAATAATTAGTGATTTTTCGTTTTGGTTAACATGACAGAGACAGTATATTTTAAAGAATGTATCAAATTAAATGCCAGTAAATTACTAAAGTTTAATCGCGATATACAAACATGCAAAGCATTGTTAACTGCAGTGAAACTGAGAATATCTGCGTTGCAAGTTCAAATGCTCGCATTAAGAAAAATGTATGGGGATTTGATGGAGTTGCGAGACTTAATATTAATCACAAACCCTCATCTCAAGAGAATTTGTCCTCTTAAACAACCTAAGTAAGTTATAGTTTTGATATATAAGTTACGTTCTTTGCATGTTATTGAGTGTATTCAGTTCAAACTATTTCCAACTAGAAAGACCGTCACAGAATTACTAGAATATAAAGAAAAGTAGTAAAAGATTTTATCGGTCAGATTCTTTTTCATGAGCCTGCAGTGCTTGCCAGCGATGTTAAATGTTTAGAAAACGTTTTAAATCAATTTGCATTATTGTATAAGCTAAAATTGAATTAATTAAACATTACTTATTTAAATATCTTTTATTCTCTTAAAATATCCTGAAATGTAGTTAAACAATAAACTTTGTTTGCATTTATTTTGTTAAGTAGTTATAATACATACCTTTGGTAATTATATTTTCTTGTATTAAAATGCCATTTTATTCAAGATTTCCCAGTATTTCAGATTCTAGTACACACGTCTTTTTAAGTTTAATTAATGTTAACTTCAGCAATATTTATTAAATATATTGATTTAATTAACTGCGACCGTAGCCTAATAGTAAGGGCGTGTGCTTTGGAATCCGGAGGTCGTGGGTTCGAATCCTGCAGGGACTCAACAAATTTTCATTGTTGTTTCCTAGTTGCTTAGGGCAATATAGCCGTTCACCCAATTGTCTGAAAAGTAAGATTATCCATCCGCATAAGACCATCGTGGTGGGATACGGTCCAAAAACCCCTTAAATGGAGAAGGTGTGCTTTAGGGGAGGCCTATGGCTAGCAGTCGACTAACACAGGCTGATGATGATGATGATATTGATTTATACAATTTTACTATTAAAAAGAAAATAGTTTCTTTTAATCAATATCATTTGTCGTTTGGTTCTCACCATGCTAAATATGTATCTCTAATTGAAGATTGATCCTAAATGCACGATGAATCTAAAAATCATGCCCTTTCAACCTCAAGCAACAATGTTACATTTATTGCTTTCACTTTGCTTGCAGCGATCGTCCGCGCGTTGTCAATGCGACAAAAACGCGGGAAGCACCTGAGGCCGGCGGATAGAGCGGCCATGACAGTCGAAAGAGCAACGCCGCAAACGGGGAGCCTAATTTGATAATCGCCGCGCACTTGACAGTAACACATCACTGACAGTTCATCTGTCACGTTGACTGATGCGACCTATGAAGGCCAACGGCCGATGTTTTCGAATTAAATTCGCATCCCGCTACAACCGCTTTCGCCTTTTCGAATGAAATGATAGTTCTGTATCAAAATTGTTAACGTTTTTAATTTACTATGACTGGGGCTTTAAATCTACGGAAAATTATTGTGATTGCCGATACCGTATGAGACTCAAATTTAAATGTTTTTTTTTATAATTATAGTAAGTAACATATGTCTGCTTACACTATATGAGTTTCTATGCAAAAGGATTTTGAATGGAGTAAATAATTTTATGTTTCATGTGAAGCTGCTATTTTCGTCTGACAATATCTTTATATTATTCAAATCCAATTTACTAGGCAAGAAATAGAAATTAAAATCTTTACCATGGTATAACAACAAATGTATTTTGGTAGGAAAAAAATGTTTTTGTAGCAGTCAAATGCTTAGTAAAATGAAAAGTTACACGATGAATAAACAGGAAAAACTGTACTAAAGTCGATAACACAAGAAATTGATTTAAACAACATAATCCGTAGCAATGAAATATTGTTGTGTGTCTTAAATTTTTGCAAGTATTATCTCAAAATTGAAAATCAGAGAGCGATTTGAAAACGACACAAGGCGTAAATTAAAATATCTACTTACCGTTGTGGTGTTGCAATTATGATGCTAAGTAACTAAACCAGGTGTAGTGGGTTCGAATTCTAATCTGTCTATTAAATTTACATTTGCCTCATTTTATTTATAAAGCCTTATATAGTTAGATGAGTCCCTTTGAGTTTCTTACGCTAGTTCTATTTGGGTCGAAGGCTTCCATTTTCGATACGGTGGTAGATTAATTGACAGTTAATAAAAAAGTAAAATGCCTAGTACAGCATGGATGGATGTTGTTATTGTTTCGTAGTATTAATATATATTTTTTTATAACTTATGACATGCAACATTGTCTGTTGGACCTTTAATATAATTTTAATGTAACACTTGTCATATATATTTATAGTAAATTTTAATTTTTTTAAAATTGAGACTGATTGTTTACGTTACGGGAATAAAAAGCTAGTAATTAATAAGGCTTAGATGAAAAACTAATTACTTTTAGCAATATTATTTTTATAATCGTTTTGCTAGTTCTTAAGGAATTCGCAGATGTTATCTAACTATTATTTCTTATTAAATTATAGTGTAAGTAGCATAATTAATAAAAGTTCAAGTACCATTTTTAAATGTAGAATACAAAACACTCCTAGAATGACAAATTTATAACGCATAAAAATTAATATTTATTAAAATATGTAGTATTTGTATTCATTATGTATAAACAAAGAAAAATAGTAAGTGACATAAATACATGTTATCAAAATTATAATTTTTTTTAACTATTTTAATTAACCCCTGTTTATGAGCAAAACACAATTCTCTTCTTGTGACTTGATTGATGATCTATAGAATATATTTTGTCTAATAAGCTGAAAGAAAAGTCTCCAATGCATTATTATTATAATATTGACGTTTACTCATTGTTTGAAAAATAAAAGAAGTTGGATTATATCCAACGTACATCCATTTGACCTACAATTCATTTGAAATTTCACGTTTTTCCTTATATTTAATGTTATTCACCGTATATTGCCTTCGTCGCGAGATATGCATATTGCGGACGCAAAATGTCGCCTTGATTGTCAAACAAAGGATTGAGTGGAAAATCCTTGGTACCCAATCGTCAACCCGCATTCAATCGTTCACTTTTAGGCCCTTTATCGTTAGACCTTTACAATGTCTAAGACTATAATATAGCAAATATTTTCACAAACTGAAAATCAAATAATCTTCCAACTTTATATGAACGATGTCGAAGTTTTTATTTTATAATAAAATCCATTTCAAATAAATTTTTCTTTACTTAAACCATACTGCACGATATGGTACAAATTATCATTGAAAAATATTACAAATAAATATAATTTGGAGTCATTATTATTTAAAAAAAACAAGAATAATGCTTGTTTACTTTCGTTTCAAAGCAAGCAATGATAGCTTTTCCATTATTTATTATCAAAATTATTTTATTAGGTACTAAACGAAAGACTGCTTCGAAAAAAATTAAATCTTCAAAGCAAAGATCCTCGAAAAATCGTAAAATGAATATTACACAATACGCAATATTTTTTGTTACAATTCATAAGTGTCATAACTATATTGTCCAAATTAGCAGAGCCTAGTTTGTATGGACTTTTTGCTTGCTTATTATTTGAATGTATTAACATATCAAGTCCACTAATTTCGCGTTAGTTATATAAATTTATTCCCGACGTTTCGGACTCTTTCCAGCATCCATGATCACGGGCAGACTGATCATCATGATCAGGAATAAATGTTCATAACTAACGCGAGAAATCCGCAAATTAGTGGATTTGATGTGTATAACAATTGCGCAAATAAAAGAAATAATTATGAATGTTTTAACTTTAAATGCACGAAAGGATTTAGAACTTTAATATATAAGTTAAAATTAAAATTACATTTCAAGCAGATTAATCTAGCGCGTGCAGAAACTAATTTACCTATTTGCGTCGATTTCTTCAGGCGTTTTGCTATTAGGGACCATTAAAGTTTAACCTCCTTTACGTTGCTTGGTTATACAGCCGGTTGACGAAAGAAACGAGATAAATCATGTTAAATTAGTTCCGAAATGACCGATTAGGTGACGTCGACAAATGACGCTGAATTTTTCAACTTGACAGATGTAACAATTTTAGTATAGTAACGCGGACGTAGTTACTATACTAAAAATAAGAAGAAAAGTTACGCTTAAAACTTATAGTGGATTGGTAAGGATATTATTGATGAATAGTATATAATTTTAAATATTCCTTTGAATGTCGAAAGGACAATATAAATGTCTCACTAAAGATAAGATGCCATTGATTGGATAATAAATATGCTAGGATAATAAGCCGATCCCGTTACGACTCAAAAAACGGTGATGAAAATGAGACAACAATATTCTTTATAAATAAATAAAATTGCATATCTGTTTGTTATATCAAAATAACGGTTTTTAAATGATTACACTGTGATATATAATCGATACGTATAAGAAAACGACTTTGTTTAAAATTTTTGTTTGTCTGTCTGTCTATTTGTTTCTGGAAATCTCAGGAATGGCCTTTCTATTTCTCACAGAACTTTTTAAAAACATAGTTGACATATCTAGGAGTGGCTTAGGCTATGTTTTTGGAAACACGGTCGGAGTCGCAGGCTACAACTAGTTTATTAATACCATAATAGTAAAACGTTGTCTAAACCAGAATATGCAACATTCACGCCTTGCGCGGTACACCGGAGCGGACATTTAAATCTTATCTGGAGGCTGCCAGCGAATACAGTCAATTGTTTCCGAACGCGTGGCTAGTTAACAAATAAACGCGGTTCACAATTGGAGTAGGTACAGAGTGGGCAAGAGTGGCGCGTATTGCCAGTTCACGTTATCCTGGCAGTCTATACACACGCTCCTTCCCTGGAGAAGGCAAAGATATCCGCGATTCTGCCAACACGTATTTATAAAAAAAAAACTCTATGACGACATGATTTATAATCCAGCTATGATAATCTGTGACAAGTAAATGTAGTTCATTCACTATGCAGCTACGAATGGTCATGGTAAGTAATTCCTGTTGTGTATAATGACTTAATGTGCAGTCATCATTTCGATAACATTATCTATTTGACAGAAACTACTTGATCCTTGTAAGATGTGATTCACTGATGGAAGATCAAGACGGTATCTCCGTCATTTTATTTATGTTTTTCCATTTTTATTCGTATTAGAGAAAGTTTTATTTGTTGTTTTGAACAGTTAATATATGATTATACAGCATCTTTTTCAAGGAAAGGATTTTCTTATATGTCTAGGTCAAGGTACCAAATAAGTGAATAAGCTATTTTTGATTAGTATTTACAAGTTATTTTTTTTTATTTTTTAGTCGTATGTTATTTTATATTTGTTTTCGTTACGTTCTTTTAGAACCTATTATTCTTGCAGTCAGTCAAAATTAATGTAAAATTATTTTTTTTTGTTATATATACGACACCTTCTATTCGCAGTTATATAAAAATAAGGGTTTTTTTTATAAATATTTTTTAAATGTTTAAAAGAGTGTATATGACAATAGATATCCTTGAACTTGTTTGGTGTTGACTCACATCTTAAATAGGTCAGGTCTTTCATTGTTTGCTTTACGATGACACTCCCAGAATAAATTATATTACCTACAATTATTCCTTATTTGAAATAATTTAAAAATAATTTGAAGGTGGCTTCCAATACTGATTAAAATTACGGAGTTAAAATTATACTTTATAAATAGAAATTCCCAGTTTTTACCACTTGTATTTATAGTGAAATTCTTAATTTAATCACGCTTAAGTTATTTTTCGAGATAACTATATGCTTTGTAAGCCTCCACTTTAATAAGTTAAACAATTTTAGTAAAAGACATTTTTTTGCACCTAAGCTTAACTAGCTATTGAAATAACGTAACAAGTTTTAGCTTTGTTGTTAACTATATGAAATATTTTACAAAAATAAATTTAAAATCATTTCTATATCAATTAATAAAAACACTTCATTAAACTTACACATTTTCTATAATTTACCGAGAAATTTGCATTTTTTCGTTTTACTTTCTTACAAGTACACAGATTTTTGTTTGATTTTCTTACGACTTTACAAAAGGTTTTTCTTGTACGCTCATATCTCACATTAGCGTCATTGACCTTTTGGTCAACGGTCACTTTTTATGGAAATGTCGCAGGTTATTTAAGTCCCAATCCGTTCAAACAAACATTCGCAAGCCGATTACCTCACGAAATAGTGACTTCCTGTAAGTCGCAATTGAAACGGGCAATAAATTCGGATCATAAGACAAGGTGTTCCCCTATCGGACATTCGAAGAAGTGTTCCTCGTTCGCAAAATTGATCCGCTGTTTAGTGACCGTCAAAAATCCCCTTCAGTTTAACGCGGCTTTTTAAATGTAATGTTTGCTTACTTTATTAATATGTATCTTTTACAAATAAAACTCCTTAATATTTACTGTTACAAATATCAATGAGAACTACTTGACACAGTTGTCAGTCAGCCTGACTCCCGAGCCAGAGGGGGAAAGAAATATAATGTTTTTTAGTTAGTTTTTATCATAAATAGGTGTTATATCTCTGATATATATTTACATTAAAAAAGAAAAGAGTGTTAATTTATTTATAATACAAGATTTGTAGCTTTTGAACAAGACAGTGTTATACTTAGGTATGTGGTGTTTTGAACTATTCGTTTATTTACATCGTCCCGCAGTTTGCAGATACACTGAATAGATTGCAGATACAGATTTTACCAATATGTCTTTTTATTATATTTTGGTTTATACACACTATAACTCATTAAATTATAACCTATAAGCGGTTTTTATGTATAAAATAAGTTATTGTATGTAAAGTTAAATTAAGACCCCTAAAGTTGTTTTTGAGAGTAACAAAACATACAACCAGCCTAAAAACTTTCACATTTTTAATATTTATTGATAATAACTTTCACTTATCAGGTTGTCCTTTAATCGACGATGACCCTCAAATGTGGGTGATAAATATTTTTTACAAGACATACAAACTTTAGAATCTCAATCAATGTTAATCTACAATATGACACAGAAAGACTTGTCAAATAAATTCGAAGATGGTTCTAAATATGTAACTAGCAGAAATCTCCAACATAGTCTGCCCCCAATTGGACACTTTAAAGAGACCGAAACATCTGCAAGAAAATATAAACAATATACGCAATAACTCTATTAACAGCGAAATTAATATGTAAAGCAACATCTTCAATACAAGAAAAAATTCTTATAAATATAAATTTTACACATTATTTTTTGTACGTAGCGAACGAAAAACCATTTTCATGCACTATACAAAACTGCTTTAAAAAGCAGGTAAAACATTATTATTACTTTTTACTCTTATTAAAATTATTTAGTGCCCCAAAGTTTAACACAAATATGCAAGCAAACCTTCAACATTACGTTTTATTGAGTCCTCGTAGTTTCGGCTATGTAATATTGAGGCTATTATCTTTGTACTAATGACTTATATAATTATTAACTATTATGAGAGTATGATCTGTTTCTACAATTTCTACACAGAATATGCATAACTATTTGTTAATATATTCTATCGGACAATATGACTGGATATTATTATTTACTTACATCACGTTGCATAATCTGTATATTGTTCTTATTTTTTTAATTTTATGAGTGTGTTCGTTCATTATTTTACGACATATTTGATCGTTGCGTTAGGACTTCCTGCGTTATGATTTTATGAATTGAATATATGACAGTAATATTACGTCATACACAATTTTATCTACAGTTTCGCCGGTCTATCCCATTCATAGTTTGTTGTTTATGGTTTAACAAAGCCCGTGTCATATTTTTAATTTAATTTCGATAGCTATCGAATAATTTTTTTTAACGGACAAGCCATCCGATTGTCAAATTGACTTACATATGCACAAAATTTAAGGTACTGATTTCTAAATGTATGAAGTAATTCGTGCGGGTTCTTTGCTTTCAAATTGAAATAAGGAGTAGTATACATCGTTTGAGCAGTATAGTATCTGTTAACTGTTTCTTAAATGCAAAATAAAATACGAGTAAATTATTCAAGAAAACTTTTTCTTAATATCCAGCTATTCTTAAGTCCTATTATAAGTTGCATATAATAAGAATTTATTGTTTAGTTGCTGAACAGCGTAAGTAATAAACTCAGAAGAAATAAGAAAACCGCTTTTAATTAGTTTGTCGTCTTTACATTGTCGCGTTTAATCAGTAGAATACGGGCTAAAGCGTCTTTCAAATCGAAATAGTGTCTCTGCAGTACATTTTTGCGCTAGAAATAGGCCTCGAGGTTAAAATGCTAGCCCTATACCCTGCTTGATATATCTTAATGTTAAAATACATTTTTTATTGCCAAGATGCAGCTGATAATGATTGAACAGGTCCCCTTGTTCAGTTATTGTCTGTTTAACAAAAATATAAAAATATCAAACAAAGATGTGAAGGTCTGACATTAAAATGGTTATTTTTTACATGTTGTACGCAAAGATTATAATAAATTTAGAGAACAAAAAAATTACAGTAGTGGTTTTGTAACAATAAAAATAAATCGAAAAAGTATATTACAGTCGAGAGGTCTATTAAAGTTATCTTAACCTATGTTAAACGTCATTTAAAATTTAATAAAAAGAAAATAATATAACCAAACAGTTAATCTCTTATCAAGAGATTTTTAGAACATTGCCTCACTTATTTACTTTTATTTGCTAATTAAGAGAGTTATAATAGGCTATCGACTTCATTAATATATCACATGTCAAGATGTTACTATAATATTTTACTGTATAATCATTGCGAAAGCTATCAAGTTGGTTTTATCTAATTTATTGTTGTAAAATAAAATAAACAAAGTTATAAATAACAACGTCTACATTTTACTTGCAATGGAATGCAAATTCATATCTATTGTTGTCGTAATTACTTCTATTAATTGCAGTCTATTGAGAAATAAAAAAATAATAATGAAAATAGATTAAGTGGTAAGTTATGGTGCAAAACATGACGACACTAGACTTTGTTTAAGTAGATTTCATGTCCCATTAGGGTCAGGTATACAATAACACAAAGACAAGTATTCTTGTTAAGTTATTTATTTTAATATTATGTTTTTTATGAGGCATACTTTAATGAATTTAACAAATAGAATTAAGATTATTGGAAATGTATTAAATTAAGCATAAATTATATTTATAATGCATATGCATATCGAAACGAATGTATTTAAGAGCGTGCAATGACCATAAAGCAATTATTAATTGCTACAGAGACACGGTAATTATGAATTGGCCTTCGCTAATAGCTCTAGAAGGTGGATGCGTTTGAAAGGCGTACGTGTTCTCTCGTGACGTTTATACGTCATTCCAGACACTTAATTATTGACTAAATAGAAGCAGGTGACATTGTAGGACGGTCTGGCTATCCGAGAATTTCGCGCGATATAAATGCATTTGAAGGTAATTGAACTTTTATTGGAGATGTTTGTTCAAATTGTTTGTTACAAAATTTTTAGAACTATGAACTAATATTATTGAATAAAAGAAGTTTTACGGACGTTATCGCGTTTATTTTTACATATTTAAATTCCTCCAGTGCTGAAGCGAGGTTTTCAGTTCTATTTCCGCTTCAGCACTGGCAATAAGACGCATGACATCTCAGTCTACCCCGTGACCACGGCCGTTCGAAAGTGTTCGAAACTTCGGAATTAAAAATGTAAAAGTAAACGCGATTAAATCGGTAAAAAGTCCTTCTATTCAATAATGTGTAGTATTCGCGTAAACAAAAGAATTAATTATAGGAAATAATATTTATTATAATATGCAGAAAGAATTTTGTCCTGATATAATGTCTACCTATCGATGACTTAGTCTATTAAAGTAAATTGCATGCTTTGTTTTGGCTATTGTAATTTTTTACTCTAAATTTCAACCTAGCGATCCGTTATTTGCTTAAAATCTATTTATGTTATACGTACATATATGGCCGTCCATTGTTTTGATTAACAAACACGTATGCAAAGTGAAAACGCTAATGCGGTGTCCATAACGTAGTAGAAAAGAACGTTAAAAACGATGTGAGTCAATAGTTTTTTCGCATATTAAAAACGCCTTACGTGATAAACATAATTTTTTCAAAAAAAATCAGAAAAGTATGTAACGGCTGCATACAACTTACCTGTTTATAAGTAAAAATAACATTGGTTTCTGCATTGTTGCCAATTTTATTATTAGGCATGAAAATTCTGAGCATATATAAATAATCGTTTTTTTGTAAAAAAATTAGGAATATTAAGGTAAGAAAAAATTAGGAGTAATAAGGTTCAAAATTTTGAACCTACTGTTGCACTCAGTTCACTAACACGAATCATAACGAAGTCAGTCCATTTATCTAATATAAAAGGGGAATGTGACGATAATGGGGCTAATGTTCAGCAATACGCGGCGGCTTCCTTTACGCAGACGCTGCAAAGGCTGGAGCCGGGAGGTTTCCGCAATATGTCAGTATTATTCCAGTGGGAGGAAATAAAGACTTCCGCTGGTGGTTGTTATGTATGCGGATCGAGCACATCCTAATGAGTGCAAGGACGTGTCGTGTCAGCACCGGAACGAAGCGTGGTGATGACAGTATTAAAGAAAAATTGTTTTTAAACTGCACTTGGCGGGAGTGTATGCTGTCGGTCGCATATTGTGTTAATATCCGGTAGATGTCGTTCTACTAAATTTAATTCCAGTAGGATGTTAAATATCAAATTAGTTTATTTGACTAAATAGCTAAATTTAGGAAACTTAATGCGGTTTTATTGTTACACGTTGTTAAGATATAATCGAGCTTGATAAATAAATATTTAAATGCTTTTGTAATTAATCCATTCGACAACAGATGGCACTGCATGTTGTATTTTGGATTAAATAAGTAATATGTTAAATTTAAAGTGCCTACCGTATAAACAATTACGATATTATTATTTATGATATGTGACATAAAGCTTTAATTTTCAGGTACGCATCAATGGATTTGTGCCTAATTTTTACCACCAATTTTAACCGAACCAAAATGTCACAAAACTTCCAAACAGACAATACTATTGTTAGCGAAATGAAATTATTAAAGGCTAGTGGGATATCGTGACCACTCGAGAGAAATGGCCGAGCCAGTATTTGAGATGCAAGTGCACAGCGAGGATGAAAAAGATGGAAAGGGAAAACTGGCAACCGGTAAAATATTCTACAAGCCCGGCGTAATAGAGGAAGAGACAGATGAAACGAGTGCTTTCGAGAGCTCTATGGTGGAGTCTCCTATGTTGAGCGGTTATGGGGCCGGATTCCTCCGGCCACCGCAGATACACCCAACGAGCAGTTTTCATCGAGTACCAACTTACAGCAGCTCGATTGGGCAGAGCACTGTCTACCGCCAAGACACTTGCAGGTAATATTTTTATCAATATCGTTCAACCTTTGTGAACGGCCAGATTTATTACACATATAAATTGAAGTACGCAAATGTTGTTACACTGTTAATTTTTTTTTTTGAATATCATCACTATTTATTTTCAGTTCATCTGTAATAGATAAATATTTTACTAAAATTTATTTGTGTTGATATTGTAGTGATAGTTTTATAGCTTTAACTGTTGCACAAAACTTAATCAGCTCGGTTACGCAAATTATATGAGAAAAAAATCATTGATTGTTAAACCAATAAATATTGACAAATTCTCGATAAGCAATGATTGATAATACGAGGAGAAAAGTGTTCATTGAAGTGCTATAACGTAATATCAACATATTTTTTATATGTATCTAAGGTGCATAATTTAATCGCTTTACATGAATTGAATGATGCAGGGAGAAATTCTGTGTTTTCATCGTGTGGTAGTTCATTAAAGGAATGTACATTAATTACCCGTAAAAATACTATCCGATATCTATACTTTGTTTACCTTAAAAATTTGAGTTATACTCACTTGGTATTGGATATTAATCAGTGTGTGCATTTTAGTTTTAAAAATGTTTGGGTTCCTTACATTATTTTACAATTAGGATTATAATGAAAATCGAAAGTCCAATTATATCTCTTAATTGTCTCTCCCATGATGAGATCTTTAAAAGTTTGTCAGTTTATTATTTGGTATTCAAAGCTCGTTTTAAGTAAACCTATTGCGTGTTAAATCGCATCTCCAACTATAACGTTAATTGCTTTCAGCGAAGTTATAAACGAGAATTGTGAAAAAAAAGTTGTGGATTATTTAACACATGAGCTAAGAACTAATATTGCCACGTTCATACTCAAAGACAAACAAGCAATAGCTATATCAGTATCAACTCTTTACAATACATCGTTAGTGATTTACAATCCTTGAGGAGTCCGTATCTAATCAGCGAAATGTTGATAAATGGTTCACTTATCAAAATAGTATCAAGAAATGTGAAATATTCGCAATGGTTTTCATACAAGTTGACAATAAGCGCGGTTGTGTTTTGTGTTTACATTGAGAAATTGGGTTAATCGCCTTACGTTTTTGACGGAATTAAATTGTTTGGTGTCTTATGTGAAACGTGTTCAAATTGTGTGCTCAAAAAGGTGTCCGAAAATGCGACGCAGGCGTAAATAGTGACGATAACGCAGACACTATCTTATTGACCAACTCTGTTCTAGTTTCCTTTGAAATAGGCGGCGTGACAAGGTATTTCGTTTGACTCATTATCTTAAGCCTTCTGCTTTGTTCAATTCTCGATATAAATAAGTCAATAATAGCAATTTTTATCATTTTAGATTTTAATAAAAAGTTTTTAGTCACCTAGTATAGTCTTCATGTGAATCATTATGACTGTCGATTGCTAGCTATATAACTATATAGATAGGAAAGTATATAGTATATATTTGATTATTTTGGGGTTTAATTTTATTGGTGCTCATAATAAAAGGCCTAAGGAATTTAAGCCTTACTTTCACCCTTTAGATAGTAATTTACGTTTATTATAATTTTTCTAAATTTAACGGTAAAGTCATGACTAACTAAATTACATGAAATATTCACTAGGATAATGTTATCTGATATTGATTATATCTGATTTAAATTCTTCAAATAATCGAAATTAATGTGTAGCAAGTATTTTACAATCTAGGTATCTGTTTATCTAGTCAAGTCTAGTATATAAAAATAAATTGCCGTTTGTTGTTTAGAGAATAATTTTCGTTTTGTATTGTTTGGTCAAGGCTAGAGAGGGCTTAAAAAGGTTGGCTTACATTATAATTAAGATAACAATTTTATTTTGCGTAAGAAATTCTCAATTTGGTTTGAAATATCCAAAAAATGTCAACGTTTAGTGATTAGCCTCTCGTTTAGAAATAAGAATCAATTTTAAAAATAAAAAACTACATGTTTTTTATTGCTTCATTGCTTCATATACGGCAGTATAAAGTATGCCAGGTCAGCTGTTAATACAATTAGCTATCGTACATAAACTATTAGTATTAAATTATATTATATACCTTTCAGTTAAAAGCAAACAACATCAGAAACTTCATCGCTTAATATAAAGTATATCAGAATTGATTTGATTTATAGCTGATGGTACCGGTTTCAAAGTACCTACCTGTTTTCAAAAGATACATGGGATTGACTGCTAGGACTTCAAAGCCCAACGGCTCTGCTCGTATTGCTATTAGATTTTTAGAACGGCTTTCCTTGTAAAAAGTAGTCTATGTTACACAAGGATAATATAGCATTCTCAATTTCAAATAAAATTGGCTTAGTAGTTTTAGTGCCATTACAAACGAACAAATCCTTCTTTTTTATAATATGTTTATGTATTCACTGGTGACAGATCCCCTTTTACAGGGGATCGTCTGGGTAAGTACAACCGCGGTGACCACTTCCCATCAGGTGGCCCGACTGCTCGTCTGCCTGCGTAGGCTATAAAAAAAGCATTAGTAAAGATAATTTTAATGTGACTCTTATTTACCCCCGTTCGTAACATCATTCATGTTAAATTTCATATAACCTATTCTTCATTTACATGTGGTTTTCAAGGTTTGAAAATATGTTTTAGATGCTCTTCACCAAGGGATAATACCATAATCTCCATCAAAATCCATGAAAATCTCCAAACAACTGATACGTGTCTAGATAATCGTGATTAATCACATCTTAAGACCTTTCCACTCCGTAGTGAAAACCCTGTGATAAACATAATTCGCCCGCAATAAATGTTAAATTATACTGCATAATTTTATAACGCAATGAAAACATCAAACTCGAAATATTATAATTCACAAGATAACATTTATATTATATGAATATAATATCATAGTTATACAGTTATATTTTTATCAGTTTATTGTTACTGTTGAGTAGTATAATTAAACAAAAAAGAATGTTTCGAAGCGTTTTATAAAAAAAATTACTTACGATATGATTTACGAGTACGACACAAGATTTATCTATTGCTCTTTATTTTTCCTTTACCTCTCTTACGGTCAAAAATACAGATATAGATACATAATAACTTTTTTCGATACTTGTTATAACGTTATATTTGTTGCGGTTATGTTAATTTAAGAAAGAACAGTTTCTGTATTAAACGTGACCTTATCCTATGGTTTTGCTAATTAAAAAAATAATTATGAATATATTTTTATAGACATTGATTGTCTACCTTTGTGCTTTCATTGAATATTATTTCATTTTGTGTAGAAACTTTTTTTAACAAAGTCATTCAGATAACCTTAAAATGTAAATAATTATTTACAATATTTAATCATTTACATTCTATGAATAGGATTTATGCAGTTCATATTTTCTGCTCTTATTTTGTGAACAAAGATTTTGTGTATCGCATTGGCAATTTCCTAGATTATTTCTCAGTTTTTAAAGATAATCATAGTAATTATCTAATCTTGTTGTGACTTAAATCCTTAACTTTCTTAAGTTAACTAATATATTTATAACCTTGTGCTCTCCAGATTAAAAAGGTTTCATCTTTGCATGGGCAATTTCCACTAGTTTATTTCTATGATGCAGTAGATCGAAGTCTTAACGTATTCAGCCATTCAATAGTGCCGCAATGAACTATTGTTCACGAAGAGCACAGCCATTATGACTTTGTCTTATGCGGTTAAACCAAGTGACGCCAGCATGTGTCTCCGGACAATTTTCATAGTGGCTTTTTATATCAAGCCTTGAATCAATTTAAAGTAAAAAATACATAACAATTATAAAACAGTTGCAGTTATTATAATCGCTACGCGTATGGTGTTGCAACGGCATACTAATATTTTATTTGGATATATATTTAACCTTATTCGATGGTTAATCCAAAAGCGTTATAACATTATATGATTTTGATGCTCTGGTTTACTAAATAATGGTCTTTTAACTTAATAGCCTTACTGTTAAATATTCCTAAGTTTTTTAGGCGTACCTGTATGTTAAGAGTTAATGTTCCCATTAACTTTATATCTACATAGATCCTATTTTGAAATGTTATATACTTTATATATATTTTTCATGCTTTAAATTTTGGTGCTCAGGGTTTTTTAATAAAAAATGTATAAAACATTGTTCTCGTTTTCAATGAACGACCATGTTCAATGAAGCCTTATTGTGCGTATATGGTCTCATACCCTTATAGATGCGTTTTTTTATAAGCTAAGGTTTTTTATAGTACAGTAAATGTTTTACGCAGAGCAATTGGCATCTTACCTCCACATCCTAAAGGGCTAAATAGTTTTCGTTAAACGTGTTAGTGATCAATATATTTCAAGGTTCAAAATACCCTCCATGATTGCCTCTCCATGTTGATCTGACTTCGTATACACGACGTATGAATCATTTTACTTTTGTCGCAATCAGGTAATCGGTGTATATTGCTCATAATAGGAATGAATATTACTAATATCAGTAAGGCTATGGAGGTGATAAATCTAGTTACATATTGACTTCATACCTAAATTAAGATTCTGGTATATTTTTATGTGGTTGTTCTGCAAGTCTAATATGTCCATTTAATATTTCTTATCTTATCATCGCCTTAAAAAATGACATGCAATCCGTGTTCGTATACGCACCTGCGCTCTATTACTCGACATGGTCAATTGTTGCTATTGTCAGTATAACGGTTTTGATTTATGCAATACGGAGATGTATGGTTGCTATTTTAGGATCAAATGCTGTTTCCTGGGTTATTTGAGCACTGTGCTGTTGCTTGGGGAACAGCTTAGTTGCGCATTTATTGTTGTTGTATGATATTGCTGATCGTTTCGTTCTAACTTTCTTAATTTATTTTAACTACACCTGTCCTCATATATCGTAGAGTTGGCTTAAATTCTAATTCGATATTACAAGAATAGAAACCCAATTGGTTTTCGTTTTGGATTAAATGTATAAAAATATATTCACTGTTGAGATCTGATGTCCCGAACTAATAATGTTAATAGTATTCATATCCGTAACAGATTTTTTAAATACGTTTTCATCGAATACATCGTATTTTTAGACAATCGCGTGATCAGCCTAAATTTATGAATTTACTGCGAATTTGATATATTATTGTTTCCTACTAGATTACAAAGAAGTCCCAGGTTGTAAAGTGTGACGCAGAGGCAGTTGATTGTTTCTGTCGTTAGCTAGATGATAATTATGATTCTTCATCATAAGCCTTAAAAAACTTAATTTTGAATACAGGCTCATCCCCTTTCTTCCCTTTTTTAGGTTTTTACGCAAGCTTTTCAGCATTTTGTCCAATATATTGGCATTATGGAGTGATCTATATTACCTTACGTTACCTTGGGTCGTCAACCTAATGGATGGGTGTATTAGGGAGGCCTATGACCATGCAGTGGATCTATACAAGTGATCTGATGATGATGATATTAACCTTATAACTCTATCAGATCGTAGTCAAGGCAGTCTATTTCAAGTAGCATATATTTTTATATGTTATCGATCGTTAATAAAACTTAGACTAGTCGTCAGAGCACTTAAATATTTTACTATAATCTAATATCGACGGAGCAGATTCATAATATGGTTTCATGCTAACTAACGGTAATTAGTGATTAAACAAATCGTTCAAGCGTCAATTTATACTTATTCAAAGCGTCTATTTTTCTTCCATATCTAATCCTATAATCGCCTAATATCCGGGAACGGATAGAGAAATTATATTATTTGTGCAATAAAATTATCGCTAGACAATGGATAGATTAGTTATAACACTCACAGATAAAAACGTGTTCAAAGCGTTTTCATAATTTATACTTATTCGTATCTATAAAGTCAGTCGTTATTCTATAAATCTCATTTTACTTTACTTCTATATTATAATGTTCCTATATTAGTATACTCCCTGTCTATCTATTCTATCCCGGTTGTGTTCGCAGCCTGCGTTATTATTTTTTTTTATTTCCAAAGTAGGCGGACGAGTCGTCGAGCTCCTTATAGAAAGTGGTCATCGACGCCCATGAGATGTCTCGTTTATCCAGTAAATACACATACTACTGCTTTGCGGCACTATAACTTATCTTATATTAGTTACATTCAACTAGAAGGGTTTTATCTTCTGCCATTTAGGAGTTAACCAGCTTGATTCTAACAAATAATGAAAAATTAAACGATTCCTACTTTAGATTACGCTTAGTCGCGATCCACCCTCATTCATGTAGCCATATAACAGGGCATACAACCATGTAACAGAGTCCTTTTATTTTGAAATATTTCAATAAGTTACATTTCGACACCGTGTATATTTATGTACAATATTTTTCAATATTTTGTATTTATACTTTTTTATATTCTTTTTAATTATCATTCGTTATAAATTAACAATTAAGTGCCACGAGCTTCCTGTGTACTCTCGTTCATGTTACTGGTTGATTTTTATCACAGCATTAATGACATAGTCACCCAGTGGAAATCAATCTGATTCCAACTAATATTTTCCATATATATGTTATACTAAAGTCCAATACGACATTCACATAAATAAAGACCCATATTAAACACAAAAGGCGCGAAAAGTGATCGCGTTCTTATTGGTGGACCGTCGCCATATTGAATTTCTGCACAATGTTTAACAAATAACGGACTAAAGAGTTTTTAAAGCCTATAATTTTGTCTTTTGTGTTTGTTTACATGAATTGCATTTCATAATACTTGGCCAGTACAGGACTTGTTTAATTGTGCCCATTTACACTACCGTCAGTCTATCCAATACCTACGAATAATTAATAGATTAAACCGAGATTTCAATCACATTTTTTTATCATTACTAACCTTTTTAGTACAAAACAAGCAAGATGCTAGACTATTTTAGGGCAATAAAGTTTTTGTCTTAATATACTGAACCTAGGAACAACGGCCTACATTCTCAGACAGAACGCTAGCCGTAATATTAAAATCATATCACATATCGATTACTTGAAGGAATACTATACGTAATTGGAGAAGCCAACTAGTTATGTTCCATCTGTCACCCGCTAGAATAGAATTTAGGATATATACAAATAAGAATTGAAATTATAGTAGTGAAGTAAATAAAGATTTTAACCTCATGATCAGTTTGGGCTCAAATTTTCCTTCTCGGATGCAAAGTGCAAATAGCAAATTCCCCTCCAAAATTTAGGTTTTCCGACGGAAAAATCGTATTTTTGCAATATTTGATTAGTGATAGAGAAAAAAATTTTAGCTAAAAAATACTGGCAAAATCTGCCATTAAATAGTTTTTCCGTAGGTAGAGCCGTTCTCGGGAAAAACGCTATTGAAAATCGTACTGAAAATATGATTTTGGTTCTTCATAGATTCAGCATTTCTATCAGTTTGATTTGCAATTTATCTTTATAATTTAATATATCTAGCGACATATCACATAACTCAAAAAGCGTTTGTAGGTTACATTAAATCCTTTCAGATGAATGGGGGAATCCGCACCCCCACCCCACTTTGTATCCCAGAAGGAAAATTTGGGTCCAAAACATATTATTAGGTAGCTAAATTATTTGGTGTTTAATGACTGTACGTTGGTAAACAACCCATCGCAATTTTTTTGTTGGCAGTTGGCATTTATTTGCTACGGGTTGTTATTGATATTTTTTTATAGTTTTTTGATAGTTTTTTAGAATAGCCAACGAGATAGTTAGCAGTGACAAAGGGACAAGCCATTAACAAAATCTGTCACGTACGGGGTTGCAATTAAATAGATTGCTTACTCTAATTTCATATTTACTAGATTCTAGTATATATAGCAGAATAATCCCAACCCACCAACCCGTATTGGACCAGCGTGGTAGGATACGGACCAAAAACCGCCTAATGGAGAAGGCGTGCATTAGGGGAGGCCTATGTCCAGCTGTGGACTAACACAGCCTGATAGCAGACATGTTGATAGCAGAATATATTATTTCAAAATTATTTTAGCACTTTGAACAGAAACTTCTTTTTCTTATCGTTTTCTTATATTCATGAGTCAGTTAGCACTTTTTTTTTCGGTTTAATATAAAGGTATTGCATCCATAATGGATAAAATTAAATTTTTCTCATTTAGTTCGCGCGTTCGATAATTTCGTTTCCTTACTACCTTCCTTACTTACGACTTTATTATAACCGGATAAAAAGTCTGAACAGAAGAAGTAATTGTTTAATAAAAAATCCAAAACACATTAAACAATTAAAACTTTCGTGAGAAATTGCACTAAAAAAATATTCTACAAAACGGCTGAACCGTCGCTTCCGCGAAGTGACCGTGAAGTTTTCCCACTCGTCCTGATGAAAAACCTCCAAAAGGCCCGAAACTAGTAGGCACTAATACCGATTTCACGTGATTTCAGCCGTTTTGTAGTATATATTTTCAACACATTTTTATCTTTATCATCGCCAATACAATCAGGTTTCTTGTTCAACGAAAGCTATATAACTTTACACGTTATTCTATTTTGTTGTCAGACTTATATTAAACAATTTAGTGCTATTTGTTGCTCTACTCACAAAATATTCTAGATTTTATTTCGTTTAAACAAAGTATCCTTCACGTAACATACCTACGGAAATGAGCTAATAAGAGCAACAAGGTGCTTATTTCAGTTTCACGAATCTCAACCTATTTCAAGTTCAATAATGAATAATAAATCGTGTTTGGCATGAAGGCGGGGCAGCAGTACATAATGGTTTTATATGTAACGTAAATATGTTATTTGAAATTTGCGTGTCGTGATAACAACATTTGAGGATATCGAGGACGCCGCCGGGGTTTTTTTTAATAATAACAAGATTATTTATTGATTTACGTAAACGTTAAACTAGATTATGAAATGTACACACTTTACGGGTTGTTGCGTGTAATTTACAACTTTAGACGTTTTGCATTTCATTGTAACTGAAAGACTTGGTACAATAATTAAACTTTGTGCCTGATCTTTACTTCTTCCTTGCATTTTCTAAAGTATCTTAGGATGGTCTTATATGTTCCGGCACAACCGTATCAACCGTACTATGGCAATTTAATATACCTTTGGAAGTATCATAGTTGCCTATTGATCGTCCAACATGTTACCACCAGTTTGGAATTGAACGTCTTTAAGATGAAAAGAATCTATAAGTAAATTTTATAAAAATTCCAGTTAAATTATGTACCTACAAATTTGAATATTAAAAGTCTGATTTTGTAAGAAAATAGTAGTATCTTATTTATATTTATCTTTTTTATACTTATCTTGTACGAAAATAATCGAGAATCGTTCCTTTTTGAACAACTTTTTAAATTGCTAAACATAATACTGTATATAAATCTAGTGTTTATATTGTATTTGTTATATTTTAACATTTATTTCACATATCAATCTTATTATTACGGTGATGCATAGTTTATCGTTTAGTTGCATAAACGATTAGAGTTCAAAGATATACTTTGAACGATGTCTTTTGTTATCTAACAGTACTTACTAATAATATGAATCTAGAAAATTAAATCTATTTAAATGTAATAAACTATTTCCGTTAAGCTCAAATCTTACTTACTCCTATGACCCTAAAAACAAAACCCTTCTTAGGACCGTGGAATCTCGATCGGTCAGTAATTAAACGCGATAAAATTCGCATAAACTGTATTATTTATCATGTATAGCATTCGGGTAAACAACCGAAAGTATAACTACAATAGTTATTGTCTTTTGAAGTAAAATATTGAAGGCTTATTTTTCTCGAGCATCGTTATTTTTTTACTGGAAGTCATTTGTCTAACGCGAGGTGTGGCATATTGCTATGCAAACAGAAAATATAACGAGTCCTTTGCGTCTTGTCCGACCTTCAATTTTAAATTGTTCGAGAGCAACAAATTAGTGTTTGGAAGAGATGCGTATTAGCAGCCCAATTCGCGCACTGGCAAATTACGTATTTAACGAAATGGAGTGTGATCGGCCATTTTGTTTCCGGAATAGGATGTTGCCTCATATAATTTGAAAAAATATTTAATATTTTAGACATGTTTTTACGAATTTAGCCACACTAGTAAAGTAATTGTTTCAAAGTTGGCCAATTATCTTAAGTTTTGATATGAAAATTATGAAATAGTTAAAAATTAAAAGGAAAGATGGACCATAAATAAAAGATAGACAAAAATTACGGATTAAACTTTTTGATCGTAGGCACAAGAAACAAATATGAAATCAGATTATTGATTTAATAAGCAATTATTACAAGGTTAACGTAAAAAGGATTTTTGAGAGAGTCTATTAAAATTATTCCAAAAACATTGAGATACAGACATATCCTAACTTAGTCTGCCTGTGATAATGGATGCAGGAAAGAGTCCGAAACGTCGGGAATCACAATATATAACAAACGATTTTTTTCACTTTATAAAAAAAGTCGCATTACATGCTTGCTCTACCAGATTGGGCTCTATCATATTATGATAAGTTCATTTATCTTTTTCATAAAAGTAACTCAAATAAAAAAAAATGTTGGCTAAAACTGTTTCTGAATATCACATAAAGACAGTTTTGGTCATTAAATTAACACAAAAGTAATGAGTTTGCATTAGTTTTTCATGAGTGCACATGATTTGACGCGGTCGTGTTCGTAAGTAGGTGCCATATGACATAAAGATGTGTTTAATTAGAACATATTATATACGTGTGGCAAACACAACATATTTATGTGACGTCAAACTTTGCTATCGTCAACTATTTAAGACAAAAGAAAAGCGTTTTCCTCAGATCGTTTATACACTTGTTATGCTCACCTAACGGCACGTGTTAAATGTAACTTAAAGTCAATGGCACAATTATTTAGTAAGACAAATGACAAACATACTCCGATAGTTTTTACACAGCGAAACATGTCGATTTGTGAAACAGAGCCTATTTAAAAAGTCAGCGTCGCTTATCAGATACGATATCGGGCACCCTATAGTTGCTATACTCGTCGTTCTCAGCCAATCCCTCGATATAGAATCTCGCGCGGCAATTATAAATTGTTTAGCGTGTCGGCGGAATCGTGATAGCGACATTATCGCGATGCTTCAGGAGATACGAGAGCGACGGGGGATGCTGGCGCAGACGTGCCGCCGCTACTGAGCCGAGCGGACGGTGAAACATGCACGCAGACCCGGAGTCACCCGCATGCCGCGAGGAGTCACAGCTCCTGCCCGACGAGTGGCTCAAAGTCAAGGCAGTACCTGCCAACGGGAACCTCTCGCCAGGCGTCTACTACCCCACAGGCAGCAAGAGGTTCGTCGTGTGACGTCAAGCTTTCGTTTGTCCTACTCGTCGATCTATGTAAAAGACTTCGTGTGATGTCCGCTTCGTTGGCAGCATTTTATGTTCAGGCTCCTATTCCTATAGTCTCGCTAACCACGTGCGAAGGTTGATAGTCGTGATGAGTGTTAAACGTTCGCACGTACTGGATAAATGGATAACGAGGTACGTCGAGCTCTTAATCCATTTCCGTCTTTGCTTGCAGGAGTCGGTCGCACCGGCATGGCGCTACTAGACGGACCAGACGTCGGGCGATTCTCAAGAATGGCGAATGCAACATACTCAAGTCTCGTATATCGCAGCGGAGGCTACGCTTCCTCCAGGATATGTTCACGACCCTGGTTGACGCCCAGTGGCGATGGACGTTACTGGTGTTCACGCTCTCCTTCATTCTGTCGTGGTTAGGCTTCGCTCTAATCTGGTGGCTGATTGCATTCACCCATGGTGACCTGGAGATCGACCACCTGCCCCCCATGCAGGAAACCTCGAATTGGAAACCGTGCGTGTTCAACATATATGATTTCACGTCCTGCTTCCTATTCAGCATAGAGACCCAACACACGATTGGTTATGGCTCTCGGACTACGACAGAGGAATGCCCTGAAGCGATATTCATCATGTGCCTGCAGAGTATCGTAGGTGTAATGATCCAGGCCTTCATGGTGGGCATCGTCTTCGCCAAGATGACCAGGCCGAAGCACAGAACGCAGACACTGCTGTTCTCTAAATACGCCGTGGTGTGCCAGCGGGACGGCGAACTGTCTTTAATGTTCCGCGTGGGCGATCTGCGGAAGTCGCACATCATCGGTGCAAGCGTGAGAGCTCAATTGATACGATCTAGGACCACTAAGGAAGGCGAGCTGCTGTCCCACTATCAGACAGAATTAGAGCTTAATGCGGATGGGTGCGATAGCAACTTGTTCTTTATCTGGCCGATCACTATGGTGCACAGGATAAACGCCGAAAGTCCTTCTACGGTGTCTCTGCAGCCGATGTCCTGCAAGAGAGGTTTGAGATCGTTGTGATATTAGAGGGTACTATCGAGTCCACGGGTCAGACGACGCAAGCGCGTTCGAGTTATACAACCAGTGAAATAATGTGGGGTCACAGGTTCGTGCCCTTGGTTACGTACAATCGCGAGCGTCAGGGTTACGAGGTGGATTACTCGAAGTTCGACGAGACCACTCAAGTCGATACGCCGCTTTGCTCGGCGAAGGAGCTGGACGAATTCTACGGCAATCAGCCTGACCGTAGATCGATTGGTAAGTTTAATATTTTATTAATACTATATTAACACCGTCTATTAGTCAGACATTTATATATAAGAGATACTTAACTAATATTTACTAGCCTTTAATCGCGGATTTGCTAACGTACGCCTATATATCATACAAAATATTTATTTATTCCTCACGCATAGGTAAGAATCGTAATATTAACTTGCATTTAAGTCTGTGCATAGTTTTCAAAAACTAAATAAGTAAAGCATTTGTCCATGTTTCAAAACAGTTACTTTTGTAATAATTACAATTATTATAAGATGAGTGCCATTTTAGATCTGTTCATCTAGCAAATAACATTTCCCTGAATCTGCATGTCAAACATTATCTTGTAACTGAAATGACGACTCGTACATTACACATCACACATCACACATCATCAGCCTTTGTTAGTCCACTGCTGGACATAGGCCTCCTAATACACCCCTATCCATTAGGGGTTTGGACCTATCCCACCACGCTGGTCCAATGCGGGTTGGTGGGTGGACTCGACTTTTACATGCCCATCCGACGCATGGATCATCTTACTTTTCAGACAATTGGGTGATCGGCCCAAATTGCCTAACCAACTAGGAAACAACAATGAAAATTTGTTGAGTCCCGCAGGATTCGAACCACGACCTCCGGTTTCTAAAGCACACGCCCATACCACTAAGCTACGGAGGAGTCGTACATTACACATGTTTCAAATATTTAAACAACACATATCGTTTCCGCAATATGTCATTCAAAACTATCTGCATATTATTTATCTAGGGTCAACAGACTATGTTTGTTTCTTTCCCTGCTCTGATAATTTCTAATTTATTGTCTATGACTCTAGTAGACGTTCATTAATCACAGATAATTTATGCCTCTTCTATCATAAGCTTATTACGTTTTCCGCTTGCTATATATCTCATTTTAACGTCTTTTAAAGTCTGTACCACATAAACTATACTTGTTAATATTCTTCTGTTGACGAAGTTGCTACTTCATCGATATGTGCACCCCAGTTGCATACTGTTTTATCTAAATCAATGCATCGATATAGAACAATATGTTATTATTCATAACTTATGTACATTATTTGCGTTATGACTTGTGAAGCATGACTCGATCGTCAACTAGCAAGGATATACTATGTGCATCTAAACTATTCATATATGAGTTACACAAATCTACTTCAGTTAACATAAATTATTATAGTTTCAGTAAGGGCAATGAAATAAATAACTGGACGTAATGAATTTTATTGAACATGGTGTATTTTAGCAGTTATTTTTGTAAAATGAAGGTATTCGATACTTAGGTAAATTACTAGATTTATTTAAATAACAAATCGGTGTCGTATATACGTAAACGTTATCGAATTTTTGTAGGAAACAACTTTGTGTAATACTTGTTTAGTTAGTGTAATTTAGGCCCATCGAACAGTTGCTAGAAAAGTACCACGCGTAAGTCGTACAAAGGTCTCAATCTCTCGGTCTCGATTGTCAAGACCATTATGATAACCTGCAGTTAAACTTTTGTGTTACACAGTTTACGCTAGCCGCTCTCAAAACTTGTTATTCAGGGGAATATATAACCATTGGACCCCGTGGTAACTTGTAAGTATGGCTAGGTAAAATAAACTCATTAATTGATAGAGAAATATTTTCGACTTGAATAATATACCTTCCGCTACATTTCTATTGATTAATTATAAAGTAATTTTGATAAAAATTATACGTTATCATATAAACAAAAATTAGGAATAGGTATCAATTTTTTACACTTCGTTCGTAAGGAGTTCAAATGTAGTAATGTAGTGTAATTTAGTGAATCCTACGTTATTAAAATACTAAAAGTACTTAACTGCTCAGAAAAACTTACTAACGCCTAATTAACTTCATACAACATCAGACGAACTTGTAATTTATTATGCATTCGCAAAATGTATAATAAATAATAGAAAGCGCCATTTTTGTACAATCTTGTATCTCAGGAAAGTATGATTAGCCGTGATGAAAATTTACTTTTACCTAATCAGATTTTAATACCCTCTCTTTCCAATTATATTACTTTAATATTTCATAAAATTGCAAAAATAATTAAAGCGATTATAGCATAATCTTTTAAACTACGAAATACACTGTAAATAAATTTAATCAAGATTATAAGAGCGGTGATAAGTGATAATGTCTTCGTCACTTCTTTGTTATGATCAAAATAAACAGCTTATACGTCTGGTGAAATTCCTAATCTTGCAGTTATCTCTAACATAAAAGTATTAAAAAGTTTATTTATATATTTTAATATCGCATAATCTGCAATCAAGCAAAGTTATATATTACGTAAGCATTTAGTTAACTTTGGAATTCTAATGTGAATTTGTATTTAAGCGGGTATTATAATATATTGTAAATTATAAATTATTTTTGACAGCCATTACTCTAGATAAATATCGTCATAAGTATTTTCGAAACTACAAAAAAAAATGATCGGAAACTTAACACTTCATCATCATCATCATCATCATCATCAGCCTTTGATAGTCCACTGCTGGACATAGGCCTCCCCTAATACACCCCTTTCCATTGGGGGGTTTGGACCGTATCCCACTACGCTGGTCCAATGCGGGTTGGTGGGTGGACCGACGCATGGATCATCTTACTTTTCAGACAACTGGGTAATCGGCCTAAATTGCCCTAACCAACTAGGAAACAACAATGAAAATTTGTTGTGTCCCCGCAGGATTTGAACCCACGACCTCCGGTTTCTAAAGCACACGTCCATACCACTAGACTACGGAGGCAACTTAACACTTAAATGAGTTTATCTCGAAAGTATTCTCATGATAGCCCAATTCTCGACGAAGGTTATAAACCAAATAACTCTACAACTATATCTAGTGCGGCTAGAAAATTTATAATTTTAAGATAAATTTATTAACAAATAACGATTTAATAACAATAACTAAAGAAGAAGTAACAAATAATCACGTAAGTAATGTGATGACTATTTGTATTTAGGCATTAAAGTTTAGAGTTGTGGAATAAAGTAAAATTGATAATATTGTTTTTGTTGTATTTATTATACTTGGGACAAGATATGTATACATATGGATGACATATTGATTAACAAAAAAATACTTTACTCTAATGGTTTATAAAAAACGAATTTTACGCGGAACGACTGGCACGAATTGCTAAGATGGTCTTTCACAACCCGGACCTTTACTACTACCTACCTACTTTTCAGGCAATTGGTTATTGCTCTAACAAAATGAAAACAACAAAATTGCAAAGTATTCGAACCTATGAACTTAGGTCTTTATATTTACATTTAAGTCCTTTCGTGTGACCTCGCATATTTGTGAATGGCCTCAGTGATTTTCACCGCTAGCAGGACAACAGGACGCGCCATTTTGTCAATTCGTATAGGCAACAAATCTGTCCCTTCCCTGTCCCCTTTTTGATACAGGATACACATCTTAATTCTCATTTGCTCCGAACAATCGACTCGATGGCCAATTTGCGACCATACACCCGAATGACTACTGACTTGAGCTCTGTACTTATTTAAATCACCTCATATAGTCGTATGGTAGAATCATTACTTGCTAATCGGTCGTCGGATGGGTATGAATATGAATCTTTTGTGGTGTGACAATTGATGTTGAGACGCTTGTTTACTTCTTGTTATTTTTTGTCCCTTGGAAGAGACACATTTACAAAATGTGGCAATATTAGAAGACTGTAAACATAAAAATCGTTGCGATTAAAATAAAGGCCAGGAGCTTAAAAGGAATATATACAAATACGCTGGTTTCATACCTGCTTTCAACTCTGGAACGACGACACGAGTTAAGAAACCGTTTCAATAACGAATTCATTACGTCATTATAAGTTTTACTTACTTCTGAATAAATGTCAAAGTAGGTGATCTTGAATCTTTAACCTTCGTTATATGAAAAATGTTAATCCTATCATTATAGCAGTGTGTACCTAAAACGTTTAATACATTTATTTTGTTTACAATTTTTGACCTTACCTGAGTGATGCATGAGGTGTTGCTTATAGTACAGTTTTTCGTATCTAAATTGACCAAATGTTTACATTTTCTGTTGACTCGTCTACGGTATCATGATATTAAATCTAATCACTGAACCTTTAGGATAGTAGAATCATTTTAATAAACAATGTAAAGTAAATGTCACACCTGAAAGAGATCACGTGGTGTTTTTCTGAACAATATGTATATATCTTATAATATTTAATTTATCGGTAAAAGTGGATGAAAACAAATTTAAAGTTGCACTGCTGATATAATGTTTGTCTACTCCAATTTGTTATGCTATATATTATGTTAGACCAGGCTTAAAGGAAACTAAGTGGGGATTCGACCCACTGCTTAAAAATAATGACTCTTGTTCCTATACTCTTAGTCATGTTTCAAATTATCATGGAGTCGTCATCTCATTCCGTATTATAGTAAACAGACTTGTGTCGAGTGATAGCGCCTATCTCTAAGTTGACCCCAAAGTAGTGCATTTGATGTCATGGATGTATTGGAATTAAAGGCAGTGACGCGAAAACTGGCTGTTTCAAATGACCTCCAAAACCTGACAGAGGTTGGGTAAACAACTTACATTGCCAAAATAAACCTATAAACGATAACGCAAAGGTGTTTTCTTAAAGTTCGGTTTGTTAACGCGGTTAAATAGGCTATTGACAAATTATTTTTTCTTGTTTAAAGCGACGAGACGCCCTCCGATAGGAAAAGCAACATAAAATACCCAAAATCATTTCATCGCTTTAAGTTTTGAAAAATTACGTCTCGTTTACCGAGTAATTACTCTGGTTACGATGCGATTCAAGCCGGAAGACAGTAGTGAATTATGCCCTACCGATTTGCAGCAGAAATAGGCACTTCGGTGGTAATAAACAAGAAGGTCCCTTGTGATACCTTCTACCTAGAAAATGTTTATTACATAGCCAGTATATGCATTGGACCAGCGTGGTGGGATACGATCCAAAAACCCTCTAATGGGTGTATTAGGGGAGGCCTTTGTACAGCAGTGGATGTATCACATGCCTGTATCACAGGCTGATGATGATGATGTAGCCAACATAACCTTTTTAAACGATTAAATATTCAGGAAGTTGCTTTTACTGTAACGTAATTTTTTGGTGTATAAAAATTCTTAGCTTGAAAAAATTTTTATTAAAAACTTTATAATCATATTTCGTTATTAAAATTTATATAATAACGGTTAATTTCTTCTTTTCATCAACCATTTTCGTTTTAAGAGTTACAAGTAAATTTTAGATAAGCTGTCTTATTCGCTCGTCTGTTTTTACATTTAGAGCATGTTACCATATGAAATTAACCGAAACAGCTATAAAATTTAAGTGAGTTTCGTAGAATTTATTTCATATCATATTTAGCTCCGTTGTTTGTGCTTTATATCGCTTTTTTGTGTTTGTTGCTCACTACTTTCGAATTATTTAGTGGATTTGTTTTTATTTGATATCTTTTTTCGTTTGTTTATGCTTCATATTGTTTTTGTTGCTTTTGTGTTCGTTTTCATGTAAATGTTTTGTGATTGTGTTGTCTCGCAGAGAGCAGTGACCATTTGGTGCTCAAGATGCCGGACAGGACTCCAACGGAAGCAAAAGCCGAACAGAAGGATGGAGATTTTACCGTCACGCTATAAGTCAATAAATAAATAAACATAATGTCAAATGAAACCAATAATTACAATAAAATTGTAATTTGCCGAAGCGATGTATTTGTTATATTTTTTTGTTAAAGTACGTTAATGATATATTTAAATATACATAAACATTGATTATACACTAATGTTAAGAAAACGTAAGCTATTTTACGTCTGATATTATCGCCATATATATATATATGACGCAATAAAGCGCGAAATCATATTCCATTGAACAGTTTCGTTTAATTCTTTTTCTTATATATTTACCAGACTTAGTAAAACTCTTTAAAATATACAAAGAAATATGGCCACGTTCTAGAGTACAGCAGTCTCAATACATAGTAATAATACTTACTCTAAGTTAAGTGATTACTGTATAATAGTTGAATTTAATAATCACAATACATTTTCTTTTGTATTTGTGAAGCTTATTTAAGGAATATCTTATTCGAATATCCTCATTTAGTTTTAGATTTGATAATACCCAGTATTTTACAATATGCATTCCAGTTTACATTACTAGTCATTTCATAGAGTTAGTCCCTAAAAAAAGCGATCTTAATGAAATATATTAATATATTTTTATATAAGAAAATTTAAACCAGTGTCAAACGTTTCAAACATGTTTTGTGCTATCAAAATATTTTTCAACCAAGCAAATGTCATTAATTTTCATGTACCTACGAAACATAGTTGTGATTTTTGTCATAAATTACAAGTTTTACGTTAGTGAATACAATATGTATGTTTAACATATAAAATGATTAAATAAGTGGAGTTGTATATTTTATTTGATGTTATATGTAAATATTGAATGATAAATATTATTTACTTGTCTTTAATTTACAACACCTTTTGTTATCATATACAATTTCACATTACGTTATTACAGTGACATAGATTGATAAAATTAAATGTTTAATTTTGAAACATCTCAGTTAAAACAACAATAATAAAGTTTTCGTTAGTAAATGTGGACATATAACTTTTGATGCACTTTTAAAAAAAAATACTTTTATATATTCCTTGTCTTGTTATTTTGCTTTTTCAGTCTGTGTGCTTGTAGCGACCTGTTTCTCGTTAATTTTTGTGTATGCTTAGTTGTGCTGTCAAAATTGGAATTTTTTGGTTGAGATAAAAATGAATATTTCGATTAAGTAATATTTATTACTCCCACACAGTAGGCGTGCCGTATTTCCGTGTTATGAGTAACAATTTATTAAAACAACGTAAAAAGTGGATCATTTAATATTAAAAGTCAAAGTTTATTTGTTTTTACAATATCCCTCATATTTGATAAACACTAAATAAATGTGCAATTAAAATGTTATAGCTACTAAAATAATAATAAAAGCAATTGGGAAAACGGAGAAAAAATTTCATTTTTTTTGCAATATCTATTTTTAGAAAATTATGACAAACACTCGATTTGCAAACACCTTAATAAGGCTGTTAAAGTGATGTTAACTAAAAACGAACTTTTGTTATTCAAGTTAATCATGATGTTTATCGACCCTTTGTAATTCAAGGTCTTGTATTATTTTTAACTTATTATAACTGATATAAAATATTGAGCAAAACCAGTCGTTTAAAAGCGAAAACAGAAGTAAACTTATCTTGAGTAAAATATTATGAAGTCGCAAAAGTCTTCCTATAACCCTACACTTCATGGAGTCGGTCGGTCGGTTATATCCATAGCCCAAAGGGTAGACTAAGGTTAGGTAGGTAAGGATTTCCATAGGAAAAATTGATGACATAATAAATACAGTTTAAAGATCTTATTGCGTTTAGTTACATACTTAACAATTACTTAATTACTTGACAAATATTTTAAATTATATCCGAGGTTTTAGACCCTTCTCAGAACTATAGTCACGGGATTAACTGAATCAATTAACTAAAACACGATTAAAATCCGTAAAATTGTATTACACGTTATGTAAAATATTCGCGTGAGCTACGTGAAATATTAGGCATCCTGCAGACGGGCAAATATGAAGCTGACGATCGAAACTTTTTACATGCCCATCCAACGCATGGACCATCACCATCACTTTCCCGGCAATTGTGTGCTTGCCCTTTATTAACCGGTAAAATCGGTAACAAAAGAATTTTGTTACGTAAAAGAATTGCCGATACTATCGTAGTACAGAAACGACAGTCACAACATAACAAAATTTTGATCGCGCCTTGTATTGTAATTTATTATAGATATTCAGAAATCTTTACAACACTTATTACTAAAACTACTTACAGAAGACATATTGGCGTGACATGTCATATCGTGAAAAAACTGTTCCGGAGTTTGACACGAACGATTTAAACACATTCGAGTCGTAGGAAACATTGACGTTATCGTTTTATGTTTTTATTTATTTAGTGACTAGTTTTATAGCCAACCAGTTATCTATAGTAGAGTCAAATAAGACATATAATTGATGTAAACGCCGTAATCTACAACAACAAAAATTGGTTGTCTGTAAAATCGGTATACAGGCGAAAGTTTTATGTGGAACGTCATATAGTGCTAGAATGATTGCAACGTGAGTATTTATTCGTGTAGTAGGAAGAAGGATCAAATAATAATAACAATACAAAATATTCCAAAAACAAAATCGACGCTCGAGTGTAAAAGAGGCGCTAGGCATGAACCGGTAAGCTTGTCCCTCTTTCTCTTTCTCTCTTTCACTTTCTCTTATGGTTGCTTAAGGAGAGCGTTACGTGAGCGGCGCTGTGACAAAGTTGTCGAGTGCTAAATAAGAAAATTAGTTCAAGATCTTGTTCTAGTTGTTCTAGTTGAGAATCTTGAACTAATTTTCACTAACTAACTAATCCTGAACTAGTTGTCACGTCAAAAGGCTTCTTGTATATTACTAGTGCAAGCTATTAATACCTATTTTAAACTTAAAATTAATTACTATCTAGATAAATTTATAAAAGAAGATTTATTTGATAAGTTTGGATAGTCTGTGAAATTGGAGTTACTTATTTAAAAAATGTAAGGTTTAATTTTTCAAAAAACGCATAAAAATTTTATTATTAAATTTGAAAATACAAAAATTTACTATAAACTCTATATTTAATACTAATGCAGTATAGTGTAGTACACGGTATTAACTATTTAAAATAATTTCACGATTAATTAATTTACATTGTATATGTTACATTACTATTTTGCGTTTGTTCGTTCTTTCACAGTTAATAAAATACTATGCAGAAAACACTAAAAAATACATAATTTTATACACTAGCCACCGTTTCTCTCGTCGTGACCTCCGTTTGGCGCTAGGTGGCGTCACTGTATATGTTGTGGGAAAACATTTTAACATGTACCGATTGTAAACCACTAATAATAATAGTAATAATAAGAAAATTGATTTTATCTTATATTTACGACTACTTTGAACGATGTTACGTTTTATCTTATATTTACGATTCCATTGAATGATGTAACTGGTTGCAATGAAACGGTCGTGATTATTCTACGTTTCTTGCTAAATGAATAATTAGATAACAAACTGTAGTGACTTTAATCAATTTCCGCTGAAGTATTAACTGCTTTGGATTATAATATTACAATCATATTTTTTATTAGTGTTGTTAATAACATAGTTTTTTTTTTAATTTATATTGCGTGAATTAATTGAAATTAAATGAAGAATGTAATTACCAAACACCAGTGTATATCAATATGGTTTAAAAAAAGGATATTTGTCTTCAACAATGATTATTATTATTAAAATAATTTCTAACCATAACAAATAGATCACAATTTTTAATCTCCGAAAAAAGTACTGTTGCCAATAAAATTCTTATTGTAGTTCAACGTACCAACGTATGCCTATCTATACGGCACACAATAATTTAAAAGAAAAAGAATCAACCAAATAGAATAATATATTTATATGTACATAAGAGATCCCGTTGTAATTCACTTATCACGATATATCTAAAGCCAGTGCTGGGCATTAACTCGTTAATCCGTTAATCAAGTAAAAGTTTTGATCGAAGTTAAAGTTTTGATTAACGGATTAACTTTTAAGTTAACTGTTAAAAATGTTAACGGACACGTTAACTTCCGTTAATATGCAGAACTCCGTTAACCGTTAAAAAAGCTTCATCATCATAATCATCATTAGCCTGTGTTAATCCACAGCTGGACATGGGCCTCCCCTAATACCCATATCTATTAGGAGTTTTTGTACCGTAGCCCACCACGCTGGTCCAATGCGGGTTTGTGTGTGGACGGACTTATTACATGCCCATCCGACGCGTGGATCATCTTACTTTTCAGACAATTGGGTGATCGGTCGGATAAATTGCCCTAACCAACTAGGAAGCAACAATGAAAATTTGTTGCTCCCCGCAGGATTCGAACCCAGAACCTCCGGTTTCTAAAGCTCACGCCCATATCACTAGGCTACGGAGGCAGTTACAATACAATAATTGCTTACTATTTGCAATTCACAAGTATGAAACGAAACGAAAAGTGCCGGACGGCGTGTGGAAGCGCGTGAAACAAAAACAAAACTACATATATTTTTCCGTTCTTATTAAATGGCTAAGAGAAATGGTTAGAATCACTCACGAATAGTGACCAGTGCCTACTTGCCGCGGCATTTCACCCAAAGTATCGGTTGATATGGCTAGAATCGTCTGACAGCAATAGAGTGGATACAGTAAAAAGTGCATGGAAAAAAAGGAAGAAGATGCCTTACGATAAGAAGCAGTGAAAAATTCGAAAGACAGAGATAGCAATACGAGTAAAACGATGATGACGAGGAGGAAGACTTTTTCAGTTCTGTCGCTCAGTCTACAGAAAAACCAAAGAACTCGAACTCTTCAAAGAGTAAAGCGCAAAGTCAGGGTAAAATGTGGCTGGACATGAAATCAAAAGACTTGTTCAACGATGCTGCTCTCCTCGGGGAACTGATTTTTATTAATTTATTGATTAAATATAATACTGCTGTACCCTCAAGTGCTGCAGTTTGCCAAAACGAGCCTCGCTTTCAGACGAGAATTTGTTAATGTTCGTTAAGGGAAATATGCACCTTATGCCCGGCGATTAAATTACACATTCGAATTATACAAGTACTTTGTTCTATTCCTGGATGTTAACTTCCAGAACCAACAAGTTTTAGAAGTTCACTAGTCACTCACACTCGATATAAAAATGCAATTTTACACATATTAACGGATTAACGATTAACGTTAACTTGCGTTAATTCTTCCGAAATGTAACGCTTTAACGTTCAGCGAAGCTAACTTTTATTGTAGGGGATTAACGATTAACGAAGTTAATTATTTGATTAACAGTGCCCAGCACTGTCTACAGCTATGAGGCCTTTTGACTTAAAATTTAATATGAACATTTCTTTTGCCAAATAGGGAGCTAACAACGAGTTTTACGAAATTCCACCCCAAAGGGGATTGCGGGGCGTAAACAACGGAAAACTATAACGCGGACGATGCCGCGTACATCAGCTAGTATTTAATATGATAAGTATTTATTTGTTTATATGTGCTTTATCTCTAACACAATTTTATTTGTCACTTTCAGCATTCACGGGCGACACGTCACTGCAGCGAGACTTGATGTTCGACAAATCAGTGCCGGGCTCACCGCTAATCAACCTGGCTGACAGACTGGTAGTGGACGCGATACGAAGAGCGAGTCTAACAAACCGGCCTTCAATAGTTAAATACCCGCCAGACTATTTCAACAGCCACGAGGACAATTCCTCGTCTTCCAGCGAGGACGAGGCGGCGAAGAAGAAGCAAAGTTCTCGAAAGGGCAGCGAGAAGGGGGTTTAGAGAATAAATTAGGATTAGCCCGAGCTAGATAATACATGAAATTTACGTAAAAATATCAATGTCAAACGGTATTGGCGCCAAAAAGTATTATGCTCTTATGGGTTAAATATGAAAATTTAATGTGGCGTTTGTGTGTCACTAAGAACGCGAGTTCATTCTTAATGCTATTAGCCTTTGATAATCCACTTTGTTTACGTAATTCCATGTCTTATTTGTCTCAGACATTAGCATCATATTGAATTTTTTAGTCAAATGCTTGATCAAAGTTTTTTTTAAAACTGTCACAAATAATGATCTAAGGTTACCTGTTACCGCGCCCTCTGGCGGTGCCTCCCTAGTTACATAGACCTGATTAAAATATAAAAATAAAATATAATGCAATATAATTATAGCTATATTATAGTTACTTCATTTGGATGTTACTAAGGAAAATAACTTAAATTGAAGGCAAAGGCAAACATTTTGCTGAGTCATGTATACTTTGTTCTTTAAAAATATTTCTTGACTGTAAATGGAAGTGTTGATGTTATATTTATATTTAGTTTTAATAAATATTAAGTGATGTCTACTTAAAAATATGACTTTTTTTTAAATACAAGTTTGTTTCACTCATGTACAACGCCATCTATTGTTGAATAGTGAACTTATGTAATTATTTTGAGCGAGGTCATCGTACATAATTCTTTAAACATTTTTAATTAGTGTTTATCAAATATAGTATAATTCAAAGGTTTAAAGATCTTTACCATATGTCATTATAGAAAGAAGTTCAAGTAACACCTCAAAATATTAGGGAACATAAATAAAACAAGTGCTTAATAATAACATAAATACTTTTTTATTACTTTATTTTCGTAACTTAGGGAAAACAAAGCTTTCTTTTTAATTGGACTAAAAATGGCGGCGCCCGCGCCGCTAAAAGCTTCTCAAATTGGGATAGTAAAATAATACTTATATTCTCATTACTAAGTGCAGCAAATCATAAAAACACCGCACATACGTAAAACATATTTATTAACATGTTACAAATTTCTGCAGTACCTATTCAAACAAAGCATTAGTAAAACTAACACTTATACACATTAGTCAAATCTAACCAACAGTACGAAACGTAATGTCTTCTGAAATACAATAAACATTCTAGTACAATCGTTTACAAATTACGCGACAGGTTGGAAGTGAAAAAATACTTTTTACTGTTTATTAGGCCCAAATAATATATTACTGTACTAAAACAAAGTCTAATGTCAAACTCTATTTATATGCGCCAAAAACTATATTATAATACGTCCAACATATTATGACGGACTATAATATAACATATTATGTTGGACTATAATATAACATATCATGTTGGAGCGTGAAAATTCAAAATGGCGGCGGCGAGGAAGCGTTCAGTTTTGGCGCGAACAAAGGTTTACATTACACTTTGTTTTAGTAAATTCATATATATTTATGGAATATTCATACATCTGGTTATAATCGATTTAAAGGCACTTTTCGCTATCACCTACATATTTTTCTCCATATATTTGTACATACATCATTTGGATTTGATCCAAGGAACGTCCAGAGTAGTCTCACGAATTGTAATTCACCTAACAGGATGACTCGATTCTTCGAAATTATATTTCGACATATTCATAATAATTCATAACATATATCATTCTCTACATCCATCGTTAGTTTCACCGGCGACAGATAGTTTAAACAAACACTAATAATGGGACTTAAAATAAATTTCTAATTACGCCTAATTTGGAGCGTTTTTTATCAATCTATCATCCCCGGTTAATTTTTTCTAGACTAATGATAATCGAAAATAAATATTTGCTCTAACTTTTTATAAGGGAACTGAAACGCACTAAACATATTTTAAGGAGATTATACTTAATCTATAGACACAGCACAGAAAAGCATAATTTTAACTATTATTGTAAAGCTAAAAGCTATAGTTACAGTGTTAATTTTGTATATTTTTGGCACAAGCAAGACTTGAACAATACTGGAATTGGAAGCTCGAAATTCTGTTCATTTGTAGGAAGAAGTTAACATTGTCTTTTCGTATCCAATAAATAAATATAGTTCGCTAGAGATAAATAATAATATATATTTTTTGCAGAACTAATTCACATTTTTAAATTTCCCATCTAATCATTCTTTTAATGGGATGTGTATATAAACTGTTATTGATAAAAATAGAACAAATCTTAAAACTCTCACAAGTAAAATTTTTGTCAATGTAATATTAAATAGAACTTTTACTAATATGCCAATCCATAATATATTTGTAAGTTACGCTTTACAGTTTTGGAAATAGATATGGCAACATTTACATATTTTAAATCTCAAACTTAGTTCTGACGTAATATCTGTAGATAAAGTTAGTTAATAAATAAATATAGTTACGAGAACAATATCGAAATATTTGCATATTAAATTTTTAATCGTTCTACTTAATCTATATATTATATTTATACAATAATAAGCGTTTTCTTTAGTATTGCCAATATAAAAAGTATTATACGACAAAAATGCCTAACAATAATGCTTATCAAAAAGTTGAAAATAGATTATTAAAGATAACAATATGATTTGCAATTATCCAATAAACAGACTTATATAAAAAGTATGGTTAAAATTTAAATAGTCAGTTTTATATGTTATACATATACATGTTCCTATTTTAATCTGTGAGAGAATTTACCAACTAATCGATTATGTATCGATTATTCATATTATAATGCATGTTATATCATTTCGCTAAATTATTGAACAATAATATTCATTTTATTTATAAATAACCTATACATACATAACTTTATAGAACCATTTTTTTTTTAATTTTACAATATTTCCATAGATAAAAACTAACGTTTTCGATTGCAAATGTTTATTTATAAAAATAGCATATTAAATATAGCAAACTTTACCAAAAATATTAATATGTTATTACTACTTTATAAATATGTATATTGTTTGGAAAAATACTAATAATATAACTTTATCTATTAAACGACCCTTTTACACAATGCTATTTAAAATCTGTTGTAATTAGTTCTCTACGTTCTTGCACGTTCACAAATGGTAATATTTAAATAAATTACGTTAAAGACATTTTTTGTATAGGAAATGTAAACAAAGAAATACAATATATTTAAATATATATAAATTGTAGGTGTAAGTACCGGGGAGAATTAGTTTTTTTTTTCTATTATTCGCATAATATATTCTTAGTGTACATATTGATTTGGAATATCTTTAATAGTCATCTAGGAAGGATGTTTAGTCTTCATGGGTACTTGCTGTGGCCGGGGATGGTTTGGAATCGAACCTTGGCCCGTCAGGCGGGCTCGGGCTCCGGTGACGTCACGAGGATCGGTATGGGCAGGGCGGGAGTGCCCTCAACTAAGTGGTTGTCGCTAGGAGATCTGCAAAGGGACAAATTAAGTTATCCAGTATACTATAGACAATTTCGATAACTTTTAAGCGGACAATTTCCGTACTAAAAGTTAATGTTTAATAAATTGTTATGTAACTGAAAAATATTGAAAGAAAATTTGATAACAAGTACTGAAGATTTTTTTTTTATTTTGAAGAATGTGTTTTTTATTTATGAAAAATAAATATAAATCATTTAAAAGATGATATGAAGAAAAAATATAATTTTTTGAAAAATTGAGATATATATATATTCATAGAGATTGAATTATTTTTTTAGCAAAAAAGCTTTACATGTTTTTTTTTATTAAAATAATATTTTAGAAATATTTTTGTCTCGGGGCGGCTAGAGGTAAACTATTTGTTCATCTCGTATAATAATATTTTATGTTCATTTCATTTTAAATACCATAAGAATAGTGAACTTAAGCTTAATTTATGATCAATACATATAAATGACAGAGACTGTACCAAAACAACTAAAACGAAGTCATAATATTATATTTGTACATGAAACATCCACATATGTATTACTATATTTTGTATCTGTATTTTATATAAGCGATACAAATCTGTAATGGCGACTTCAACCTTGCATATAATTTTACGCTTTTAGTCCGTTGCCAATCGATCAAATTCCACTTTCAAAAGGTTATTAAACGGTGATGCGTTTTAAATCTAGTTTTTATAAATAACCTTGTTTTCGTACATGCTGTTTAACGTACTTTGTTATTTATAATTAATCATTGTTATTGTTTTATTTTTCCTTGTATAAATTAACAATGTGTCGATAACGTGACATTGTGTTGTTTACGCGTGTATAAATATACGTTCGTTTAATATTCTGCGGTGTGGAATTTATAAATTATCATTGTAAAACTAAATTTCAAAGTATTTGTACTTGATTAAAAAACAAAGACATGATTTCAAATGCGGATATTAAAATTTTTCTAGTCTAGTGCCAATTACTTCTACATCTGTTAAGAGTCACATTTTTTTAAAGTTTACTGGTCCGAATTTAACTTAATTTTTTAAATAAAGCCTTTATATCGCTTGTGTAAAAAGAAAAGTGTTTCTAATTCAAAGTAACTCTCTAATTGTACGGTGCTCTTGAATACGACATGCATGTCAAAAAAGAAACATATTTCTGATTCAAATTTACTCTGACTCTACGGTGCTCGTGGGTAGAACAAGTCTGTTATAAAAAGAAAAGTGTTCCAAATTCAAACTCACTTTTTGATTCTATGGTGCTCTCGGACAGGACACGCACGTTATAAAAGAAAACGCGTTCCAAATTCAAAATCATGTTTTGACTCTACGGTGCTCTTGGATAGGACACGCATGGTACAAAAAAAGAAAACTTCTTCCAAATTCAAACTCACTTTTTAATTCTATGGTGCTCGTGGTGTCCGTTCACACCCACGCCGTTCGGCGTCAGTGCGTGCGCGCGCTTCATACTGGCGTGACTGTGGCTCCTGTGCATGCCTTCCTTCGAGTGCACGTTATTCTCCACAACCTTCTCCGCGTTGATAGCATTCATCGATAGGTTCTTCGGTATTTCCTGATTCTCCACGGCTAGATGCTGATTGATATTCTTCAGTTTCTCGTTGATGTGCTGTACGAAGTTGTTCTGCGCCATTAGCCTGTTCTCGCGGACTCTTGACTCCGGTATCTTGATCTCAATGTGCTCGTCCAACGACATGGAGTCTACTGAGCTCAGGTCTAACGTGTCGTTGGAGAACGTCTTCGGTATCGTGCCCAGCATGCGGTCTACAATTAAAAAATAAATGTTAGTTGCCAGTGTTTTGCTTTTTTGTTTTATTTTTTTAGTATTACTTGTTTTATATGTTTTTTTTAAACAAATACAACGAAGTTAACGTCTTGTCGTTAGATTCGTAAAAAAATAATTATGGATTGACTTCACAATCCACAAAAATAGCAAATCGTAGTTAAAAGTAATTGATGTACCTAGGCCTAATGCTTTTGTTCAGGACCAATACCCCAAAACCTATTGCACTTTAAGTGTAGCATATCATGTCAATGAAATAATTACCTTTCAGACTGTATGTCATAAGGCCGCTCAATCTTTTCAGATTTACAGTAATGTAAATTGATACAATGTTATAGTAATATGTGTACATACCCAATTTCTGTGAGGTGGAAACTGTAGCTCTTAGTTCATCCAGTTGTTTAGCGGAACATAGAGGCGTGTCTACTTCGAAGGTGTTATTGAAGCGAGTGTAGTCGACCTGTGAATCGGAAAAATAACAATTCTATTGACTTTATATGGTAATGGTGGTAGGTCCCCTTTTTCTGCCGCAAAGCAGTAGTGTGAAACCACTGCTGTGTTCCGGTTTGAAGGGACCACAGCCAGCGGAACAAGACTTATGACCCTATGTCTCACGGTAGGCAGCGCGTTGGCGATGCCACTGGATCGCCAATGTCTATGGGTGTCGGTGACCACTTCGCATCAGGTGGACCAACTGCTCGTCTGCCTGCGTAGGCAATAAAAATCTTCTCCTTCGCGATAAAGAGTGACTAAATTTGCAAAGTGGGCTGGATGAGAATAGCAGTGGCGTGCATTAAGGGAGCCCTACGTCCAGTTGTGGACTGACACAGGCGGATGGTGAAGATGATGACTATGATGAATTTCAAAGTTATAAAAATGTAGTATGCATTTATTTAATTTTCTCAGGCTTAGTTAGCTCTAGTGGTAAACATCCGCATTAATGTTCGCTTTTCACTTGTTTTATACGGGCGGTTATATTAATTTCTTTTGAAAAATATTGTATCAAAACGCTACCAAGGATAGTTTATCGCTAACCAGCAATCCACTAATAACAAGGCAATATGTACGGCGCCATATCGGTGCTATTGATAATATTGATTTTGAGAGGTCAAAAAAGCTCTGTATTTATAATTAAAATATTATTTGATTGTATTCTACAAGTTATAATGGCGTATACGCTATACTAATATCAGGTTTAATCAATATCAGTTAATTTCACAAACATACATACAGACTAACTTCACATTATAATATTAGAAGGATCGCCAACATATAATCAAGAACGGTGTCCCTCCTTTGATAACATGTTGACGGAGTGACAATATTTCTTCACGAGCAAAGGTTAAGTAAAACTATGCAGTGAGGAAATGCACATGGCGTTTCTGGCATATTGCCGATATGCAGTAACGTGAGATGTTTTACGTAATTACAATTGTTTAGCCAATTTAAGCTCTAAATATGTAAACAAATCATCATCATCAGCCTCTGTTAGTCCACTGCTTGCCTCCCTAATGCACGCTTTCTCCCTTTAGGGGTCTTAGACCGTATCCCACCACGCTGGTCGAATACAGGTTGGTAGGTGGACCGACTTTACATGCCCATCCGACGGAATCATCTTACTTAGCAGTTGTTGATCGGTCAAATGTCCAGCCAACGAAGCAACGATAACAAGTGTTTCCGGATTCGAACCCACGACCCCCGGTTTATAAAGCAAGGGCCGCTAGACAACGGAGGCAGTGTCAATTCTACGTCAATTCTATGAGAAGCGTCTAATGGCGATGGCGCCATTTTGAATCCCTGTGATGACGAATAAGAGCGCCTACGCTTGCCTCCAAACGAATTTGGACTAGATTCTGTTGACTGCGTCCGTAGCTAGTGGGCACTGCTTGAAAACGGAGTTCATGGTTCGAATCCTGCAGGATCAAAATTTTCATTGTAGTTCCTAGTTGGTTAGGGCAATTTGTCGATCACCCAATTTTCTGAAAGTAAGATGATCCATGCATCGGATGGGCATGTAAAAGTCGCACCTACTAACTCGCATTGGACCAGCGTGGTGGGATACGGTCCAAAACCCTCTAATGGATAGGGCTGTGTTAGGGGAGGCCTATGTCCAGCAGTGATTATCACAGGCTGACGATGATAATTAGATTTTGTTTACATAAATTATATTTCTACATTGGCTAATGTATTATTATTTGCGTTTTTAAAAGTAATGAAATAAATGATTTTCAGATATAAGCTGTAATGATGTGTACTGTAAAAAAATTGTTAACTTAAACGCGATAAATTGTAACATCTTTCTAATTAATTCTCGGTAGTTTAAGAGACCGACTTCTACAGAATCCGTTCAGTAAATTTGCGTTATATGGCAACAAATATCCATCGTCATGAACTTACACAATGTACTATGTATATAAATAGTTATTTTTATCTATTTTACTTTTACCCGTTATAGCAATGATGTATAAGTATTAACTAAAACTTTTCAAATATTAATGAAAAGTGTTTCTATTTTAAGTTTATTTCAAAGAATCACGTTAACGCAAATAATATGAAATACTAACAAAAGTCAGAAACAAACTCACCTCATATTCTCCTGTGTCCTTTCTGAACGAGACCATGGTTTCGAACCTGTGACCCCATAGGATTTCCGATGGTAAGAAGCTGCTCCTAGCCTGTGTTGTCATACCAGTTGACTCTATTACACCCTCTGAAAGGAAAAGAAAATACATTAAAGTTTTAATGAAAAATAAATGTTAAGCTTAAGAAACCCTAGCGTAACAGTTTTGCTTTAGGACAGCTGGTGATGAGTTACAATCCTGATTTTTAAGTCATTTCTGATGGCTTTAAGATAACTTTCTGACTTTTAAAAGACAAATAGCACATTTATTCAGGACTGTTTTAATATCAGCTGTCCAAAAAAGGTTGGTAGTTTATGTTCAATATTGTGACAATATTATAAAACTCAAATCACAGTCCATAAATATTGCTATGACTGCTGTGAGGTTTAATTATTATTAGTTTATTAAATATAGCGAAGACGTGAAAGAACATAACATGCATAGAAATACGGCTGCTAGATCCTTCTTGTTCCGGACTCAATTTTAATATGTTTATCCATCGCTGGTTTAATCCTTCAAACTGTAGGCAATAGTGTTTTCACACCGCTTGAACTCACATTTCACCGCCACACAACCTGTCCAATTGTCTACGATCTTAAGGACACATAAACAAATGCCTAACTCACGTACCTTCTGTACGTGTGGCCTTCACTTAAGAAAAAGTGCACCCAGCAGTTCGTGAGGACGGAAGCTTTATGCTCTATGTTAGGTGAGCTTACCAAAGACAAGCTTAACATCCGTGTTAATAACAAAAAATGATTTGTGGAAGAAAACAGCACTGTATCAGTATTTTCGATCGGTCCATAAAATAGAAACACAAAGAAACTGCGTATTTTTCGCGCACATTCCCTAAACGTAATGCGCGTTCATACTTTCCTTGACGTGAATATCTAGCAGTGGCTCATAATGGGCAAATAGGGCTTGAATATAAATAACTTGGATACATAGACGTTATCACATGTCGCAGTTTAGGGCAAACGACCAAATTTCCGTCTGTGAAGTGCCAAGTTGATGTATATTGTTGTAGAATATTATTAGAATTAAATAGTTCAGCTTTTGGTAATGAAATGTACGCTCCAGGCGAATCAAACTGTTAAAATATGATACGGTTTTGTATAAATTTTGTGAAAACTATTGAAAAAACGAATGAAATAAGTCCCGCGTTTCTTACGCCGGTTCTTTTCAGGCTTAGATTTCCGAACCGGTAGTAGTTTATTTGACATTCAATAAGAAAGTGTAATGCTTTCGTATTGAGTAAAGATATTTTGCTTTGACTTTTGTCTTTGATTACGTTTCATATCTTTAAAACTGTATTTAAATTATTTTTACCATATCAGATCTGTTACAGGAAATACTAAGATGTGGAGCGTACTAATTTAAAAGTAAATACGGCTACCATCAATTAAATAGATGGTTAGAAAAGTAATTTTAAGGGTTTTTGGTGAAGAAATATTAGATCATCATACAGAACATTAAAAAGGGGAATAGTCCGTTTTCTTAACTCAAGGCGTCTTTTTTAGAATCTGTTGGGTTCATATTTAAAATGCACATTACTAAAAGACTTATTTATTAACACGCCTTTTACTAAGATAATTTTTTCTCTAATGATTAATATGATGATTATGATGTTACCTTTATGTTTATGCAATAATATAGAATAAGCCGTCTTAGACTATCGAGTGTAGTCTATTGACTGCTTCTTATACTAAAGGATACATTTAACATTTGTTCTTCTCTCTTTTCATATCGATTTATCATAAATCGGACATGTGACAGATGCGTTATTTTACATTTTAAAAATTTTATATATAGCACCATGGATGACCATTCTCTAAGTTGCACTGCTTTACATAATAAGAAAATTAAAATATATATATATTTAAAAAAAAACTGTTTATTTCACACTTACCTAACATGACGACAATTTCGAATCTCTCTCTTAGCATATCAGAGGCGGAGAGGTTGTAAAGGGGAGATTTCTCATTGATCTTGTGCACTATGGTCATCGGCCAGATGAACATCAGGCGGTCCTCCTCACCATCAGCGCCGACCTTCAACTCTTGCTGGTAGAATGGCAACACTTCCCTCCTGTAATCTGAACATGTCATTTGTGTTGTAAAGTCGGTGATTTTTTAAATTAATTAAATATTATAATAAAGAGACTGTTACCGTACAAGCAATATTTATAAAGCTATATGTTATAAGCGTTAATGGTATTTAAAGCAAATGGTGTAATTAAACTGTGGTAAGCTTTTTGTTGTTAACGACCTACAAATTCTGGCAAAAACATGTCTCGAAATTAAACGGTTTTTGATCGAATTTGCATTTTTTCGTATTAGTTTGGAATATTTAAATATATAAAAGATAATTTTGTATTCTTTTTGGCCTTTTGAAGGAAGATTTGGATTTTTATAAATAAAAATGTTATTATAAACAATATTTTTTAAGATAGGTCGTACTTGTTTTGCAACGAAATTGTCATTCACATGTATAAAGTAAGCTTAAATCATTGCCAGTTATTTTCAAAGCAAAACGTGCGGTATTACCAACATGCAGAAAAATTACAAGCACAATAATTCATCCATAGACGGGTCTTACATAAGAACGACAATATAATATGAAAAAAAAAATACTTCAATATGTTCGAAATTAAAAAAAATAAACTTTTTAAATTTCGAACACATCGATATATGCAACGGACAATTTAAAATCAGAACAGCCGTCCGTACCTTCTTCCGTATCAACTGCGCCCGGACGTGCGCCTCGAGTATATGCGACTTTCGTATGTCGCCGACGCGGAATAGTAGGCAGAATTCGCCATCCCTCAAACATATCACAGCGTTCCTCGAGAACAGTAGTGTTGTGTTGCGTTTTTTGGCGCGAGCCAGCTTCGCGAATATAAGACCCACCTACGGACAATAAAGCGTTCTAAATTCAAACATCCCAAACAAATTGCGAGGCTGTCGTGTTAGCTTTCATTGATATCGAGCGTGCGGACCGTAATTCCCCAATCACTAACCAGTCTCCGCTTTGATGTTATAATATACCTTGCGGCGGATAACTTGTGCCCTTATGTGCGCTTCGACTATATGCGACTTCCTCATGTCGCCGACGCGGAACATCAGGCAAAGTTGGCCGTCGCGTAGGCATATTACGGCGTTGCGCGAGTACAGCAGCGTCTGTGCCCGTTTCTTCGGTCTAGACATCTTCGCGAACACTATCCCGACCTACAATTATCTCTTTTAACTACACCTTATCCAAAGAAAGGACCTGATTGATCAAAACAGTGTAACCCATAGAAACGAAGTGAGGTACGTCTAGCGTGCTTACTGATGAACTATCACTAATGGTTATCACTGAAAGACAACTATTTATAAGCAACGCAATACGTATGAGCAAATGTGTAAAGTTCATTTTTGTTCATTTGCTGTGATTAAATGAACAAATTGAGGTGAGTGTTCAGCCATGGACAATTTTTGAGACGTCATTAAACCAGTAATTTACTTGTAATAAAAATATTGAAAGCTTCTGTGGCTTATTGGTGTACCCTGTCTAATCTCTTGCGATGAGTTTGGATTAACCAAAAGGTTCTACTAGATGTAGATTTGATTGATTTTTTCTAGTTTAGTCAGAGCAATATGTGCTGATCCCCTATTGTCTGTAAAGTAAGAAGATTCATGTTTCGGTTGAGAAGATTCATTCGGCTGGGCAAGTATAATGTTTCTCTTATCTCGGCTATCGATCTCTAATAAATTTGCGGCCATTACCCAAACTGGCAATCACACTTGAATAACGCTATTAAAGCAAAATTATAGACTTTCGTTCTATAAAACATCGAGGAATCGATCGCCGTATGTGCAATCTATTTTACATAAATATAATAAGTATTATATGACTCCAACCATCCTATTCTATATCTATGTCCTGGCGGTAACAGCATTATTTCACCATTTATTCGTTAAAAAAGATACAATACTTTTGTTGCAATTATATGAATTAAATCGTTTGCTTCACAGACCACTCGAAGCAAGGCGATCATACCGCTTTTCTTATAGGGTTACCAGGTCAATGTTTTAAAACGAATATTTGATTCGTTCTTACGAAACACCATACAATCATGTTCAGTGTTCCCAAAGCATCTCCAGCCAAATCGTGTCGTGACGTCTCATTCGTAATGATTTTTAAGAGAGCACCGGAGCATCTGGTTTAATACGCTAATACATTTGGAGGGGCGCCAAGATTATTCTGATATTAAACTCATATATTGGCTCAGTGGCAGGAAGGTTCGAGGGTAATTTATTATAATAACCCTTTAAACGGCTATGTCACAATAACAGTTTTAAATAGATACTTTTCTGGATTGTATGTACTTTTCCAAACCTTTTTACGATGTATATATTACTGGATAATCAGGAAGTCACACCTAGAAGAGCATTAGTTTGTCCCGTGTGACGGGTACTGTGGTTTGTAATTACTGGTTAAACGAGATGGAACATTCTATACCGCAGGATGGCGAGCGGATTTGAGCTGTCTTAAGCCTCATTCCTTTAGTGCAGGGCGTATATATTACCACAAGGTTGAAGTTGTAAAAGAGGAGATTTAAAATACACTTTTTGTTTTGCCAATCGAATCATCATATCATCATCAGCCTGGCTAACGCTGGACATAGGATATTATGCACGTCTCTTCCATAAGGGGGCCTCCGGACCATATCCCACCACGCTGGTCCAATACGGGTTGGTGGGGGGCCAATCAATGCTCATTCGTATTTGTGGCTTTTGATACCATTTTTTGATTCTAACCTTGTTATGAAAGCATCGATTACTACAATCAAAAATTGTCACTATTATGTAAGATCTTTCTCAACAGAGATATAAGTGACAATTAATGAAGAATAGAAAATGTAGCATCTTACCATGAAAGCCTGAATGAATACACCGACGATGCTCTGAATACACATAACGAATATGGCCTCAGGGCACTCTTCATTAGTCGTCCTAGAGCCATATCCGATCGTATGCTGGGTTTCCACGGAGAACAGGAAGCAGCCGGTGAAGGAGTTGACATTGTTCAGGCACGGAACGAACTGCGTCTCGTTCGTGGGGGGCGGGCTGAGGTCTCCATGGGTGAAGATGATCAGCCACCATATCAACGCGAACAGCAGCCATGACAGTATGAAGGATAGGGCGAAGACAAGCAATGTCCAGCGCCATTGTGCGTCCACCAGTGTTGTGAAGATATCCTGGAGGTACCGGCGTCGCCTCTTGGCTACGTTCCACTGGACCACGTTGCAGTCGCCGTGTTTAAAGATCACGCGTTTCCTGACACGACGCGCCGCGTAACGCGCTTGACGGTATCTGTAAAAGAAGGTTTCTTTAAATTTAACGAAAAAGAGGGAGGCTTATATTGCATCCCATTAACTTTGGGTTGGTTTGAATGAATGAAAATGAAGTAAAAAAACCTTTTCTTTTTTGTCTAAGCTAAATCAGATTCAATATTTGATTTTAGACATCATGACATTCAACCTGATAATGTCATTTTTAGGCTCACGCGGTAATTGCGACTATGAGAGATTGTGAAACACAGAGAGGTTTTTTACAAAACCATTAGTCTAATGGACTTCATCTTTTTTAAATGCAGTAGTCATTGACTAATGTAAGCCTAACAAATAAAAAATGTTGTTCCTCCGACGGATTTAAAGTAATATGCAGTTTTTTAAACTTCTGTTATACTAAGCCACGAACGCACTTTAGTTTCAACAAGAGAATAAAACCTTATTCAGTGGCATTTTAATTTGCAATTATAAAAAAGTGCAAGTCGCAATAACAACTCTATAAAAACATTTATTTTACAGTTTTTAATATGACGAAGCAATGCTTTGTCCAATTTTGTAAGCGTCCTTCCACAAAACCGGAAAAAAATTGGTCAAGATTGAACTGCTATAATGACTAAAAATGTGTTGTTTATCTACGTTGAATATACATAGCAAGTGCGTAAGCGGAAATAATTACAAAATTGTATTCAGCTGTAGCTGACATCATTAGGAAAAATAGTCCCTTTGTACCGTACAAAATAAAGCATCAAACAAGAGTATATACATTTACATTTTGGCATAAATTTTGTTGTCACTTTATTTAAATGTTCCTTTTTAGAATAAACTATATTACATACGAAATGTTTACAAAACATAAATAGTTTAAAAAATATACGATAAATCAAACAAACTTCACATTTTCAAGGCACAATTAAAAAAAACTACTTTAGATTATGTCTGATCACTAATTAATTCCGTATATAAAACAATCCTCTGAAATAAACTTTAACGATTCATTGAATGCAAAGCAAAGTTCGTTCAACTTGTTAAATATTTCTTTCAATAAATGCTGAAAGGTTGGTAGCCAAACAATTCGAAAACGTTTCAATCTCGGCACAAACGTTCATTCGGGCATCGCACTTACATTAATACTCGTGTAATGGCAGCGGGTAATGTTTGATCGTCGTTGTTTAATTCGATCGATCACACTTGAACGATGCTAATTGGTATTATGATTGATTGCTTAATAATTAAGGCACTAAATATTTTAGACAAGTTATCTTAGTTTACCTATTAAATAAGTCTTATTAAGGTTAGTTAATAAGACTTACTTAATAGGTAAATCGTCGGATGGGCATGTAAAAAGTCGGTCCACTCACTAACCCGCATTGGACCAACGTTGTGGGATACGGTCCAAAAACCCCTAATGGGCAGGGGTGTATTAGGGGAGGCCTATGTCCAGCAGTGGACTATCACAGGCTGATGATGATGATGATGATGATGAAGGTTACTTTGTTAAGGTTCTTTGGATGTATAATTGATCGTAAGTGATATGTACTGCCCATAATGTAGTGAAAGGCGCCACCAATCCGCTGGCGACTCTTGGGCTTTCAAAGAGCTTCATTACGTCTTTTTTACCCAGTAAACGCTGGCTACGATGTCATTCAAACTGTAACACAGTAGTGTTTTACACTACTGCTTAGTCGCAGGTGATACATTCTTTATCGCTTTCTCGTAAGAACCTATTACCATTTAATGGAGGTAATTTTTATAGAGAAGGGTGTCAAAATTATTATTAATTCGAAGTGTATTGACTAATTGATATTTGGCAGCGGTCAATCAATGAGAGCGCTTTACGTTTAGATCTTTTTGTCACTCTGTTTCCAAATGATCGACATTATATTTCAATAAGGTATTGCAGTTAAATTATATAGCGCATATTCGTTAAATTATTTATTATAACGTTAACATATTTCTTTACAATTAAAGACGCTACGCTTTAAAACAAAACGTAACACAATTATTTTGTTAAAGTTTTAAACTTATCGTTTTCAAAAACGTAAATCAGAAAACAAATACTGTTTTGTATATGGAAAGAAATGTAATTTTTGATTTGCAAATAAAAATTAAAACATAACATTTTATGCAATATCTAATCGTCATTAGATCTGGAAAGGTCCTTGTCCTAAATTGCGATTGAATTTTTTTATAGATCGAATGTATTAGATTTGACGGAGACTAATTGTCTTAATAATTGCCCTTCTTAACGTTTTCTGATAACGCAATAATGAACAAAATTCTAGATTATTCTCATTGCTATTAAATTGTAATTGTTAGTAAATGTACAGAAATACTCTATTTCATAAATACTAGCACTGGGACTGTTAATGTGTAATTATTTTAAACGTTTTTCTACAATCATATACTTACTTAAAATTTTTTAAAATCGTAGGAATTATTAAATGTAGGAAATAAATAGAATCATATTTAAAGTGTTCTTAGTTTGTTCTCATGTAACTGAAAGTTCCATAAATGGTTCAACAATATTTGTTAAAATTGTTTTTAACATTAATGGGTATTAAAAAGTCAAACAGTTTAAATTGAAATATATGCTGGTAATATTATATTATCTTTTCGCATTGTTCTGTAAAAAGTTTGACACTTTGAAATTTTACTGTATTCTAATATTTAAAAAAATGTTCAAGAGCTATATATATGTAACTAATTTTACATCTTAGTCTTAATTTTCCGTTGCATAAAGATGTATTTAGTTTATATTCTAATCGATGTTTTATCATTCACATAGCAATATTGTAGAAACAAATAAATTCAAGTCTAATAAAAAAAAATAAATTTATTGTAACAAAGCTCAATGCTTCTTAACTTTACGTTATACTATTGCTTTATTTATGACCACAGATAACACATAAAAGCCTTTAAGATAACTTTACAATAAGTTTTATTAAACTAAGCCCTTAAATGCTACTTGTGCAAGATATGACGATATAGTCTGAAAGATAACGTATTTATTAAATACTGGAAGTGCCCCCGCTCACTCAATATTTCATAGTGGCACTCAACTTGATGACTTTAGTATTGGCTTACCTAAAACTGCCTAAAAGCCATTTCCATTAGCGTATCGACATATTTATTTGACGTAAAAAACAAAATCCTACCAACTATTCTTTTAAACGTAGCCAAATTGAATTTTTCGTAATACTGTAATCGTTAAAATAAATCCGATTTGATTTCTCTATATAGATTTAACCTCTAATACGTTGCTTTAGTGGTTACATTATCTGCTTAGCTGTTTTTAAAATAATCTTCCATTTAAAACACGTTCATCAATGAAAATTTTGTGGTAAAGCAGCCTTTTAGGAAGATCTAACGCAGGGTCAGTTTCTGACTTAAAATTAGTAGGAACCTAACTGCGGTACCTATTAAACCAGAACAAGCCAGTGCCCTACAGTCTGCTGTAGAACTAGGCACCTAGAATATACACCATAGCGATAACAGAATAAAATAATACGTTAATAATTAGGGAGTCATATGATATCAACAATGATATGAAACTATTGTAAAATAGGTGTAGTATGAAGTGCTTTGATTAGGAGTCATATGATATCATTGTTTAACTATGTAAAATAAGTGTAGTATAAAGTGCTTTGAAATTTTATCAAATTTAGCCTTTTCCTAATTTCCTTGTATATTGAATGTTTTATATTAATAAACTGTATCATCATTATCATCATATCTAAAATATAAACTGAAACGTTTGCATTGTTTAATCACGTTAATTAATAGATATGAAAACTAACCAAAGTAAAAGAATCATGTTATATGAGAGAATTTTCGGACCTACATTAACTTTGTTTTGTTTAAATGTAAATAAATTATTTCTATTGTTTACGCGAATATTATACATTATTAAATAAAATGACTTTACGGCAGTCTACCCCGTGACCACGGCCGCTGGAAAGTGTTCGAAACGTCGGGAATTTAAAAATGTAAAATAAACGCGATAAAATCCGTAAAGTCATTTTATTTAATAATGTAAATAAATTAACACTAAAAGCTATTTAAAATAAAATCAATTAAGATATATTTTTTTTACTTTCTCGGACTACGCCAAAAACTTAAAATTGACATAAATTTATAGACTATATTTATTTTTTAAATTAAAATATATTAAATGATATTTTATATTATTTTTTCAGATAAAGTCAAACATTTTATGCGTACATAAATTAATAGACTATACATTTGTACTGTCAAGTAGTTTATTACACTCCGTTCTCAATAACTAATCTAACCTAAAAGCCTGCGTTAAAACATGCGCTGACGTCACAAAGCACTTTGAACGCAATATGCCTCCACTGATATCGTATTTATACGAGTGTTCGTAATAAATGTTTTGCGATTGCTTTAAAATAAATGACGGTCTTATTAATCTATTAAAAGCATTATATTAAAATATACTATATAATATATATATTATAATAAAAATATGAAATAATATATATACACATTTTGAAAAAAATTAACACAGTAGAGTTGATACATATAACTGTTATTACTCATTCGAAATTATCTCATTTAAAATTTGAAAAGTTTAAATTTGTTTTTTTTTACATATGAAAAGTTAAAAAAAACTAATTCTCTTTGAATAAAAAAAAATTATACTTATGACTTATAAACGAAGTCTGATATGAAAATCAGTAACTTTTATTGAAATTTGAAATGTTTGATAATAAACGATACATTTTTTGCATAGGGTTACACTTAAACTGCATGAGAAATATTTATTTTATTTGTAAGGAATGTGAAAAAAATGGACATCCAATATTGTTAGAAGAATATTGGAAAAAGAACGTAGATCTGACACAAATTGACCACTAAAAAGATTTTTTTATACAAAACCGATGTTAAGTTTGTCAGTTTAAAATTCAGTATGATTCAAAACCATGAAACAAAAATCGAAAAAAAAATACATCCGACTTAATTCGACTGACTTCGTAAAATGATAAAAACGTACATTTTATACTTATTTCTTCTAATTTTAATGTTCTTCGTAAACATGACCATTACAAGTAAAAATAATCATAATAAATATGTACTATAATCCATTGGCACCACGTATCGTACCAGAAGAATAAGGAAACATATTTCAATGTTGAATCGAACATACTGATGATTTGACACTCTGACTATTTTGTACACTCTAATAATAGTTATTAATATTTTTAAAAAAGTTACGAAAATTGTAGAAAGTCAACTTAATGGTCAGCAATACGCCTTGTTCAAATTCAGCATAGAACGAGTATTTTTCGTCCCGTTAACGGAGTGACATATTTCGATGCCCTTCAAACCGGAACAATGTAGTTTTGTTGCCGACATAGCCACCTCATTGGTAGTTTTTAGAAAATCATTGAAGTTCAAATTAAGAAAAAATGTTGACGAGCGAATATAATTACAAGTTTTTGTTTTTGCTTTGTTATATTTTCTGATATTTATCTATTGTTTAATTAACGTTTTATGAAAATATTTTATATCGTCATGTCACATCTGTTATTAAAAGCGAATGCTGGCTGTTTATTTGTGATGAAGAAAATGTGATGCAAAGAAAGCAACGCTACGTCATCGCTTTTCAATATGGCGGCTCTATGAGTGTACTGGTTTTTGTTAGAATAATATATATTTAGTTACTACGCATGAATGGTGTAGTGTTTTAAAAGCATTATTAATCGGGCTATAAATAAGAAGAAAAGAAATCTTCCCAGTAAATAAAATTAACAGATTTTTAAGTTCTTAGACATTACATTTTTTTTGTATTTTATCAATGTATAGTATACATAGTATAAAATATACATATATTTATAAATTAAAAATGTACAAAACGGAGAAAATAAATCTGATATTTATTTAATAAGTCCCATGTTTGACGTTTTTGATACGCATACCACTTTAGAAAAGTGACGTCATAACGTTCTGTTATACGAGTATGATATAGTTGATATGACATAAGACGTCATCGTTTGACATGAGAAATTATGAAAGATACAGAAGACAGTAAGCTAAATAGTTTTTTTTTACATGGAACATTGTAAAAAATTACGCGACTAGCATCGCACTATAATTATAATGGGAACAAGTGACAGAGGCCGCATCTTTATGACATGTGTCCTTGTGGAACCGAACGAAGCAACAACTCACTTCTGCAATTCTTCCCTCCACGCCGACTCCGAGGAGTTGATCGGTTTCCCTGTCATGAACATCGACACCTGGCTTATGCATCTTTTAAGTCCAGACATTGTACTTAGCACGTAACCCGTCGTTCTAGCAATTGCTCCCACTAAATAACGTTAATCACTACACACAAACAATCCCACAGATAATTACACTGTCAACAATGAAATATAACGTTGCTATAGTTTAAAGGAGCACTCGATCCTTCAACAGGACATTGATGAGACACTCACTGAACGCTTCCTTCACGTCGAACAGATTGACGACCAATTTACGAGTAACCATCGTCATGATGACTAATTAGGGAGAAATGGCGTCGTTATTTAAAACACAATCCTAGTACCGGGTGAGAGGAGTTCTGGTCCAAGACTGAGCGGTCGTGTGTTTGGCGTAACAGATGCGAAGACGTCCACAAACAAACACTACAGGGGCGTCCCGTGCCAACGTAGACGGTGGCGCCGCGACGCGACGCGACCGTGTGACGTCAGCGGATCTATTCCCAACGCTCCGTAGTATCCGAACGGTTCCATTTTCAAATTTTAGTGTCGCAATAAAAGAAAACTACCGACCGGCGACTAATTATTAGATAGAAAAAAAATTAAAGAAACATATTTCGGGTTTCAATTTCAAAATTATGACGGGAAATAAAGAAAGTATGACTTGTAGTAACGTCTTTGAATATAAAAAAAGAACATTGCACAGGCTTTATTGAGTTAAATTGCATTATATAAACAGGTAAAAACTAGTATTTTAAATCGATATGCAACTGGTTAAATCTCGATTTGTGAACCGTAGAAAAATCACTATATTGACCACGCGATAACTACAAAAGTATGTGTATTTATTTCTTCAGTTATTAGTCATTAATATAGTTGAAACAAAACGGTTTTGCTACGCTAAATCATTTTGCGATTCATAAATCATATAAAAGCCGATTTTCAATCATTAGCGGTGTAATAACATTTTACGCGAGTAATATAATTTTAATGTCGCTGATAAGCGAATGTCTTGTATATTTCTGTGACTTTACCTATAATAGCAAAATAAGGGTATATATCGGGATATTATGGATTGTTTTTAAACAATAAATATCAGTGTTAAGAAACATATAATCTTGCATTTTTTTTTAATTGACTTAGGGAGAACGACTGTGGCCAGTACTAATCAGCCACACATAAAAATACCAAAAAACAATAGTCCTAGCAGGCGGAGTGCGTCGTATGTTAAAAAAAAAATCATAACTCCAGAGTTCCGCTATAAAAATGTTTCATATATTTCTTTGGCAATGGCAACATAATATTCTTGTGTATGATTTATAATTGAATTTTACATGTTTTTAATAGCCTTTTGCATGTTCGTAAAGCGTTTAATGTATTTATAATCATCCGTACGTACGACCTCGAACACATTCCGAAACGCGTAAACAATAACAAATCAGGAATGCAGTATTTTCAATAACAGCTATTAGTCAATTGTTGGTCATGTTCGTAATGTTTGCAAGCACGTGATAAAATAATGAACCTTATTTCTACTTGTAATTAGTTATTTAAACTTATTGAAAATATCCACGGACTATTTAAATGTATGTTCAGCTAATAAACAGGTATATTATTGTCTGACGGAAAGACATTAAATCATGAAGGAGGGTAAACGACAGAGTGAGATATTTTCGTATTAGCCAATGACTTGTAATAATATCATTGCACGAAACTCCAGACGATTTCTTGGCTTTGGAAATAAAACAGGTGCTATCCTCTTCTCCTCGAAGTTCGATGCTAATTTACTTTTTTTTATTTGAACCGATGGAAAATGCAGTACAACTTGCCAGTTTTGTTTGGCGAATATATAGAAATGAAAAAGAAAATACAATCTCGCTGAGTTTCTTACGCCAATTCTTCTGAAGCAAGCGTCCACATTCAAATGCTTTAACTTTAAATAAAAATCATCATTGTCATTATCAGCCCGTGTTAGTCCACAGCTGGACATTGGCCTCCCTAATGCACGCCTTCTCCCATAGGACTGTATCCCACCACGCTGGTCCAATGGGGGTTGGTTGGTGGACCGACTTTTCACATGCCCATCCGACGCCACGGATCATCTTACTTTTCAGACAATTGGGTGATAGGCCAAATTGTCCTAACCATCCAGAAAACAACGACAGCACAATGTTGTTTCCACGCAGGATTCGAAGCCACGACCTCCGGTTTATAAAGCAAGGGCTAATACCGCTATTTTTATATTTATCTTCATCCTTGCTAACATTTTATTTAATTAAAATATTTTTTGTAAGAAGAAATTGTGTTCACAATTATTTTAAACTAGCTGTTTACCGCTTTGTCCTCGTAGTATTATTATGATGGAAAAAGCTGTTAGATTTTTTTCTATAAAAAAAAAGCTCAATTTACTGCCATTATCATTGGAAAAAGTAATCATCTTCTAGCAACCCCTTCAAAATCGGACTAGCCATTTAAGATATCAGGCAGAACAAACAGACAGACATACAAAAATTAAAAAAAAACGTTCTTTTGTTATTTGTACCCGCTATATATAATAATGTTAAGTATTTAAAATCGTTTATTTTAATATATCAAACAGACACTCAGACTTTATTTATTTGTATAGATTAACGTACGATAAAAAGATCATAGAAAACTTTTTAGATAGCTTCAGAGAAAACGCCGAACAAAATATTAGCATTACGAAGCGGAGTTCATTTAATTCAATACCGGAATAATTCACTCGGTAATGGTTTGAAATGAGATAACAAACATCGAAGGCGAAAGTAAACACAAGAAATTAAACAATAATTGACTTTTGGTGCAGATAAAATCTTCTAGAAAAGAAATGTATTCGAATAAAGGAGATTGAAAAATGTTTTGCCAGCGTGAGTTTGACTTTTGAATGGTTTTCTTAGAATGATATTAAAATAGCTTAAACTATACCAAAGCTAAATTAGACGTCAAATAATTCAAATTATAGTAAAATCCGATGGATAGTTTAGATGTAAAATATTTGAAGACATTGACAATTCACAACCAATGCCAAAGAAAATTTTTACTACTAGGACCCAATTTTTACATGCCAATCGTCCTGATATAATATATAACGGTAACAAAATGTATCCGTCATCGATATAGCGGTAATATCAATCCTAGCAGTGTTCCGTTCGTTAAAGATAAACAGGTTTTGAATAATACTAAATCCGAATCTTACGGCTTAACGTTTGCTATCGATAAAAATTAAAAACACAACAGCTTTACAACGTTTTTAAGTAAATGTTGACGTGATACTTCTACGCTGTATAGCAGGATCTCATTACATGCCCAAGCGAGGCATGTATCATTTTAAGCAATTAAATAATCAGCACATCATCACTAAAGGACAGCTACAATCTACAAGACCCTACTAACACTATTTTCACGTTAATACTACTGGACTTAACAGACATTTGGTGTAACCATACAAGAAGTTTAGACTTAAGCAACATACGAATTTAACCGCCTTCGTGATCTAGCGGTATTGGCTCTTACTTTGTAAACCTGAGGTCGTGGGTTCGAATCCCTCGGGGAAACAACTTTGTGTTATCGTTGGTTAGGACAATTTGGGCGGATCACCCAATTGTCTGAAAAGTAAGATGATCCATGTGTCGGATAGACATGTAAAAAGTCGGTCCACCCACCAAGCCGCATTGGACCACTGTGGTGGGATACGGTCCAAAAAACGCCCTAATGAAAAAGACGTGCATTAAGGGAGGCCTGTAGTGTATAGTGGACTAACACAGGCCGAAGATTATGATGATGATGACGACGGAATTATACCCGCGCAAATTTATGGCCCCAACTGTTGTTACAAGAGCTCAATAAGAGATAGAATTAGGGATTATTATGGCCCGCAGAAACGAAACTGCGTCGTTTTTGCCGAGGTGATAATGTCAATGAACGACAATACACTCATAAATACAAACATAAACAGATTGTTTACATTTGAGACTATTTCTTTGCAATACATTATTTACAACAATTCCAAGGCTAATTTTGGCAACTGTCGAGTTTATTGTAATTGTTAATTATAACAACTTTAACTATTGGGTTATAGACAAACATAGAGTAATATGATTATAGACTTGAATACGTAGTGCGTGGGACTTCACGGAACCGTCTCACCCGACTTGCGTCAACCGTATGCAATAATAGAAACAATAATAACGTGATTGTGCTTTGATTTAGCGATATACGATTAAAATCACAAAACCTGACACACCGCCAGTCCTTCCGCGATTCGCGAACTAATCAAAACAATTCTAAATATACTATAAAAACAGGACATTGAATTTTGTTTACATTATTAAATATATCCAATTGCTTAGTAATGGTTGTAAAACGATTTTATTGAATTTTATTAGACTGTTTGAGACAACGATTAGATGCCTAACTCTTATGACGTCAATGGCAATAGGATACACAATAACAAATCATGTATCTATAAATGCACTCAGGGTCCATGATCTGCCCGTATGGATGATGGTCCCTTGATCGGACCCTGGAAAGAGTCCGAAACGTCGTCCAAAAATAAGTGGAGCTATTGAGTATGATAATTGTGTAAATAACAGTAATTAAATTATGTATCATAAAATATTTATAAATATATAATAGAAAAAAACAACAAATCATTCAGAGTTATTACCAATTTTTTTTCGTAGTTATTTATGCTTCGTTTCGTGAACAGTCGTTAATATAACTTTAATAACAACAATATCGAAGTATAATGCTTCACAAATTATATAAATAATTGGATAAAAACGTGCGTTAAAAATAAATAATAACAGGTAAATCGTTGAGTATAAAATGTTTATTAATAAACCTTACAATTTTCAAGAATTCACTTAAAGTGAACAATAACATGAACCTCTGATTGAATTGCTAAGTCGAATTCAAGAGAATCGACCGTTTATACATTTATTGATTTAATCAATTGCTCAAAGAAATATTTGTTATTATATTTCTTTGTCATAATAAATATGTATTGCGTACCTTATAAATAACGTTTTTAACTACAGAACAAGAAGTTATTTAGTAGCATTTAATGTTTCTCTCATAAAAGCTTTTATTTGAAGTAAAACAAAATATTACGAAGTTCGGGTTTGTAGGATCACATGTTTAATTAAAGTTTCAGCACTGCATTGTACGCAGTAGCAGTAACATTAGACATAGCACACTTATATGTAAGTCATTCGGTATCTCTCGATTTAAAGACACTAAAATCAAGAGTTTCGTGGAAGCAATTACAAAAGAGCCATAGTTTCTACGTTACATTCATAAAAAATACATCACTCGTCGTCTCGGAAGCCAATGATAAATATCAAAGTTTAAAACGGAATGAACTTCGTTCTGGTACGAAATAGACGAGCGCTGTTGCCAAGCGCGCCATTTCGGTGACAGCCGAGTCTGAAATAGAAACTTGCGACGAATCCACGTAACGCGAGACTTCTTTGTGGTGTCAGTTTCTGCTACTCGCTAATAGATGGCATTAGATCAGCAATTTATTAAAAATATGCAACCTTTTGGAAAAAATTAAATTAAAACGACTACCAGCTCGCGTAAATCGCACGTTTATGTAAGTCTCTCGCGCGAATTTAAAAACATTGATTATTATAGTAAATTACGTAACCTTGTGTGAATGATATTAAAATGCAGATAACTGGCGTGAACAATTAAGATGTTTATATAACATTAAGGAAAATATAACTTGTTGTTAACGTTTAGTGTAGAATATAAATCACGTTTATGCTTAAATGCACAAGAGCAACCACTTTTTATTTGATTTAATATATATATGCATGAATTATAAGCTTAATGATTTGTTCGACTACCGTTGTACTTTGTGATAGACAATTATAAAAGTCGCGTAGACATTTGTCGTCTTAGAAGACAGTTTGCCTATTTATTGGCGTCACAAAACAAAAAAAAACAGGAAGCACATAAAAGGTACACTATACTTTGCTAAGTATGCTATAATGCTAATCAAATGAAATTGAAACGGGACTGACGTTTTCAAGTGCCCAAATTCAGCAAGATTAGCCAAAAAGTTTCTATATAAGAGGAAAAAGGCTAGACCAAAAAAGGCTAGTTAATGGAATTTTCCATTCGCCAGCTTAAAACGGTTCTCTGATTCGTCGATCGGACGTTGCCAAGCCGACGGTTACACAAAACGATTGCAACAAATTCGGACGAGGTGATTCGCCTTTGGGCAAAAAATCAACGGTTATAGTACTGTGATATTATGACGTCACTATACAAAAACCCATCTAAATGCCAGTCAGAATGACATACGACTGGTTCTGTATAAAAATAGTTTAAGGATTGTGTAGCGTTCAATTTGTTTTCTTTCTGATGTAGTCGTCATTTTTCATTGTGCGTGCGTAAAACAAACTTTTACGTAATATTACCTCTACTCATTTTCTTAGGTCATAAACTTAAGAAAATGAGTAGAGAGCGTCATTTGACCTCCATATCCTAAAGGATAAAGTGCATTCGATGGATTCAACGAATTTTTAGCCTATGTATATTTTGTAACCGTTGTAAGTGTGTATAGTATGTTTATGCATTTTAGTAATATAATATAGACCGGGAATTAGTATTAGACATGCACAAGAAAATGCAAAGGAGAAATTCTTTAAGCATATTTTTTTATAACTTCATTAATAGTCATAGAATCCTCGTTATATAAATTCACAGGTTTCTTTAAATATATCGAACAGTGTCAAGACGAGCTTCTATAGTAATTGAAATGTTTTGTTAAAAAATATATAACTTAGACATGCCAAAATATAGGTTTCGTCATGTATCCGTAATTAAAATAATGTTAATGTACTATAAACCAAAAAAAATCATTCATTTCATTCATTTAATCTTCATTTTGATAGAAAAAAATTACCATAATGACACATCCTTTCAGGTTCTTTAACTAAATAGACTATATATTGAAAATAACATGAATACTAAATAGCCTACGAAGTTTTTATCTTAAAATAGTTCATAGAAAGTGCATGTATACTATTGAATTTACTTGTTATTACTAAATGCTATTGAAAATGTAGCCTGCGATAATGTTAAATTTTTTCCCTCATCCTTCACTCGCTTAGTGTGATACAAAGGATGGCTGGCACAGATAAAGGAAGAGATAAACGGACAAACTTTATGGCGTGGGTTCAATTCCCATTATGGGAAAACATCGTGTGACGAACACGTGTTTTCCCCGTGTATAGTTGGTTGTATCTTTTAAAATACTAACGTATTACTTATATAAAAAATAAGTTTATGTATTTTTTTGATTATCTGGTATTAAGAGCACAAGCTTTGCTTAGTTTAGGACTGACTGGACGAAAACTGTAGTGTTGAAATTTAATATATATAAAGGATCGCTTCGAGTTTAAATGTAAAGTTCGCGAACATCTGTTGAAACAAATCTAGGCAATTTTTTTTTTTTGAATATGTTAGATCATTGTATTTATTTGTATTTACTGATGTCTTATATTATTTTATTTTTGTATGTTTGTGTATGTATACATGATTGAACATAGTACATAAAACTTTTGTTTATATGTGATTAGCATAAGTCTGAAGTTATTAGCTTTTTTTTGTTTGTAATATAACGCCTACCTTATATTTTCTACACCACCCTAAAGTGGACTGCAAGGGAATGCCATCGGTATCATGTCCGCCTTTGTACTAATTTTTCTTTAATGTATCATTATTTTATTTTATGTGTACATAAAGTTTAAATATATAAATAAATATAAAACTTAAATTGAGAATGAATTATCATCATCACATGCAGTCGTTTTCTGCCCGAATTTTTCCTTTCCGCATTGAAAACTCTAAAACAAAATTGCTTCTTCGCAGAACTCGAACCCACGACCCCCGTTTGTTTAACGTTGTACCGTGCAATGGTGAGGAACTAAGACTACAATGACAAATAATAACTTTATACTTTTTGTTACTTAAGCGAATACCATACGTGATAAATAAAGTACTTTCTTCGATTTTATGTTATTAGGTCGGGACCCTAATTCTTTAAGATCTTTAAACTAGCCAGATGCCATATAGCTGATCTCATTTTCGGAGGATAATAGGTAGTCATAGAATTCAAATGAATTGTCAGCTAGATTGGTAATCTATTGTTTTCTTGTCCTGAATGACTCACATTGTGCTGCAGCGAAGAAAATTGATTATGATTTAACAGTGTTATAAAATTGCCGTTTCAAGTGAATCGCTTTCGATTAATCTTAAGTTATTAAAATTAGAATAGTTTGAAAAAAAACCAAACGATTTACTTTGTAACAAATAGTAGTTGATCTGGCAAAATTTGTACTCCAACAAAACCAATAAATAAAAAAGAATTTTTTCTTTACAATATTTCGCATTAATTATAAAAAAATATAGAATTACAAAAAAAAATTATTGTATATTTACTTAAATTTTCAAACGACGAGACAAACATAAAACGTTTAAAAATAATAACATGAAAAATTTAAAAATTACTTTTGAATTTAATTTTCTTTTAATACACTTATACGACGATACGAATTTACATGTTGAAATATAAAACCAAAGAAAGGTAAATTTATTGTTTCTATCGTTATAAATGTCATTGATTTCACTATAATCCAAACTCTTCCCTTCATATTTAGTCACAGTTTTATTATATTATAAACATTAAACTAGCAACAAGAGTAGTTATTCTAAAAGTATTGCCAGGTCTTTTCTAAGATTTAGCAAGACTAAAAGACAACAAATTGTTTAGTATCTACAGATATACATAGTAATATAATATATTACTCTTGGTAAGGGAAATCGTTTATAAATCTATTAATTATCTTTCTTGAATCCGTTTGTAACCTCTTCAAATATATAAACATAAATGTATGACATCTAGTACATACACTAATCATATAGTTGTTTTTGTTAACAAAGTTCTTTTTGTGTTCATCAGTGAAGCGTTAATCAATTCAACGTGGATCATAACGGAATGATTCATCTATTGCATAACGTGTATAAAGCGGTTATCATGTCCTCATATAACGACACAAGTATACAATGCATTGATGAATGATCATCCTTATTCTGTAAAAATCATCATTGATTAGTTTGTCAAAGACTCTTGATGATATTATTTTGAAATTTAATACTGAGAATCGTCTTTTCGACATAAAGCAGTTTATCATAGTAACTTTCACTTGAAAAACATAAAGTTTACTTAAGAAACATACTATGCGGCATTCGAGAAATTTTAAAAGGTTATAACTTATGCTTTAAAATATTTTATCGATCCAGAGAATTTTGTGTATAAAATAATGAGATTTAAAAACAATTTTTGCAAAAATATTTAAATATATCAAAAAAATATTCTGCCTTAAGCTGATATTATAATATTTCTGTTCAACACAGTTATTTAAATAGTCCATCTTCGCAAAGTATTTACATTGTAGAAATATCATGTCTTATTTTGTGTTCGTGGTAAATGTTTATAGCAGTCAATGATTGACTGCTTCAGTCCATAAATAAACACGTTCAACTATAAACATTTAAATCATACAATGTTGCTATCAGCGTACGTCATACATAACTCATGACAAATGTCAAAATTATAGATGATATTATTTTTCATAATTGATTTCAGTATTTACATTTTCATTGCATTAAGATCGAAGGCAGATATTCCAAAATGTTGGATTTTAAGATTCAAAATTAATTAAAAAAGCTAAGCATAATAGTTGCTATGTGTATTCTTCTCCATTAATACAGAATGGCTGTTGTATCGCAAGAACCTAAAATAAACAATTCAAATTCCATGAATTGGTATACTTCATTGATATAGGGTGTTTATTCAGGTGATACTGTCAAAACTGCGTCACCACCTTCATATAGAGCAACAATTTCGTAAGCGTATACATATATACATATAACTATATCTTTTATAAGGGCGTGCGCTTTAGAAACCGGAGGTCGCGGGTTGGAATCAATTATCCTATTATCTAAAAAGCAAGATGATCCATGCGTCGGATAGACATGTAAAAAGTCGGTCAACCCACAAACCCGCATTGGACCAGCTTGATGGTATACGGTTCAAAAGCCCCCTAACAGAAGCGGCGTGCCGTAGGGGAGGCCTTTGTCCAGCAGTAGACTAACACAGGCTGATGACGTATGTATATCTTTCAAAATATAAATAGGACAAATTGGACTAAAATTTAGCTGCCAAAGTAAACATCAGATATCGAATCCAAATTCAAATATCGAACACAGTCGATCCCAAATTAGCCCATTCGTGGAAACTTGGGTCAGTTCAACGACCATATAACATCGCATTGAATCTTTTCTCGGAATAAAGGTACGTATCCAGAACCAAAACGAATTTTCTTTATTAACATATCGTTTTCAAAGTTTATTGCTTGCTTCGCAGAATCAAGCTTTTGATATATTTTTTTAATGTGTTACTCTGCCCCGTCTTAAGGTAAACGACTGGTGTAAATAAAATTCAATACAATAATGTTTGTAGACTGATGATTTGCAACAGAACTAGACATAACGTATAAACTGTCAATCTCAAGGAATCTTCTTCGTCAAAAGGAAGATTTGACTGCAAAGCATGTATGGAACAAACAACCGCAGGGCGAGATTTTACCATTAAGAGTAGACAAACACACTAAGTTCTGGTTTGAAAGATACCAAAGCTAGTAAAATTACTGGATAAACGAAACATAACCCGTGTAACAGGACGAAAGAGGTTTATCAACACCATGAGTAAGCGTTTAATAACATGAACATTCATATCTTGTTTATATTAACAGCTCTTAGAACATTAAACAATGACCTGAATAAGCGAAACCTCAAGTAACCGTCGGTCACGCGTGAAACCTAGTTAGTCGCGACCCACATATTTCCTTGTACGAGGATGTTTGTTGAATAAACCATGCCGTTTTCCGATTAGCGAAGCGACCGTTATAACGTTGTAAGGAATCGCAGAAAATTTCTATACGATATTTAAATAAGAGATGGAATTAAAGTGAACAGTAGAACCCACAGCAAAGAAATGGCGTCATGGATATGACATTTATATTAATCGACTGCCTTTCAACGAAAGATATGCTGGGTGATTTGTATATGACGGTGAGAATTCATGAATAAGAACTGACGATTGTTTATGAATCCGGTTCGTTAATGTTTAAATCAATTCTAAGTTTTACTTTACTCAGCCATGGTTAAGTACGTGGATACTTTATTCATACTTCTTTTCTGTGGTAGAAGGGCATCAAAGAACATCAATTTCGTTCACGTAATAAACTATAAATAAATAAAACAAATTACATGAGCCTTGTGAGATTGACTTTGGTGGCGCCAAATGTAAGACATTCTTGTTAGAGAATCGCGTGCTAATTGATGTTTCAGAACCAACTAATTAGAACGTATTACATCATTATTTTTATCAATATTCTGAGGCTAATTTGATCGAGAGAAAAAAGATAGTTTACCTTTTTACTCATGAATTTGCACAGTTTTTTGACGGATGCTAAAATTTGTTAAAAACTAGGTGCCGCCTTCTGTAGACCGCGATAAGGCATGGCAGGAAACGTGGCGGGCAGTTCGGTTGCAAATAATAGCGATAAAGGGCCGTCACACGTACGAAGTACACTCGCGTACAAAAATTTAAATGCTCACGTGTACATACATATACTTCAACAGGAACTCGAGTGATCAGCCCGCAATGCCCTAACCAAGTAGGATTGATGCGTCGGATGGACATGTAAAAAGTCGGTCATCCGTCCCATCGGGCTTTGAGAGTATAAAGGAATAATGGGAGCACCCGTGTTTGCGCGTACACTTGTGCACTGTAATATCTCCTGCGCAGTAAACTGTTGTCTAATATAGATCAGCCGCCGTAGTCGCAATGGACTAGGAGGACGTTTCATTTCACCTTTAGATTGTAAAATATGTTACCACTAAAAAATATAACTTAACTGGTCAGCATATGTACAGATTAGAATGAGAATAAAAATAAGTAAGATTTTTATCTTTCATAATTATAACTGCTTTATTTTTTAACGACTATCTAGTAAGTAGTGTTTTAATAGAACGGCTTTATACAGATCATACATATAATACTTTATAGTAAGTCTGAAATTGCTAATCAATTCTAATTACCAACTCCCTAGAAAAAAAATTTTGTTCCTCACAAGAATAGGACCAATTACAGTTATATTTTAACCCTTCCAATCTATAATTATAAATGTTTAAGTCTTGTAGTTTATGCCTGTACTACACCTAATAAAATACGACTTAATTATAAGCCTATATTAATCCACAGCTGGACATAGGCCTCTCCTAATGCGCGCCTTCTCCATTATCTTTTTGGACTGTGTCCCACCACGCTGGTCCAATGCGGTTGGTGGGTGGACCGACTTTTTACTTTATTATTAGTAAATTAAACTTGTTCGGCCACGAGTGTACAGCATGTGTTAAAAGTCGCATTGTCCCGCAGAACAGGCGCCGCGGAGGAAGTGAGCGGCCTCCGCGGGCCGTAGGTGCAGTCGTGCTGAGAATTCGCACGGCCGCACTGTTTTAACGGTAACAAGAATTGCCCACTTTCTACCGATGAGATAGCCATTCGGTTAAGTAACGATGTTATCTAATTCGATGGTATTACGCTCATTCCAGATGTTTCTGCGAATACAGACATTTGGGTATATCGTTTAAACACATTTTTATAGGTTTTTGGTTATATTACTTCAATGGCCTTAAGTTATCACAACTAGATTTATTGATTTTTTTTTAATTTAATGAGCAACTCAATACTCAATATTCAATTTAACAGCCTTATAATAAAACACAGAACGAAAAAAAAGACAAAAGATAGACCAAAGATAAGACCGAATCATTATTTCTTTAAAAACGATCAGAATGTAGTAATTTAACATAATATTACGAGTATGGTACGGAGCTAGTTAAACTCGACTAGTATCGAGTTTAACTGCCTCCGTAGCTATGGTATAGCGCGTGCCTTAGAAACTGGAGGTGATGGGTTCGAATCCTGCGGGACTCAACAAATTTTCATTGTTGTTTCTAGTTGGATTAGGGCAATTTGGCCGATCACCCAATTGTCTGAAAAGTAAGATGATCCATGCGTCGGATGGGCATATTAATTTTTGTTAGCTTAATATTTGATACAGAGATATTACAAAGATATAAAGGGGAAAATAGGGCAAGGTAATATTTCTACTAAAATGTCATATGATTCAAAAATCTCTACACTTCATGTTATTTTGCTCTACAAATAATATTTAGCGTAAATGTTTGCTTGAAATTGAAATGGCGAATTGTCGTCATTGTATGAACAATGAGTTTCGGCAAACTCTATACCGGCGCCGAGTTTCCTGCAGCTCGAAGATCCGTGGTAATATAAGGAAGTCCGTTTCCTATGGACTTTGCATGCGAGAAAGCGGACGCTAAATCTTTTTCACGGCACCAATAAGTGCAAACGGAAGGACTGAACTCATCAGATTCCAAACACGTAATGTTTAAAAAGATTGGATAGACTGACAGCGACAATTAACATAGACAATAAACAAGACCAGACTGAGGCATTGTCTGTGACCTTAACATATTCTGAACGCTAGAGAAATTATTGTTAGTCACGCGCTTGTGCAGTCTTTACCATAACGCTTATGCTAAATCATCCCCGAGGTTTATAGCGCAATTACAGACCTGTGTTAGACGTTGCATTGCTTAGTTTTATACGTAAAAGAAAAAGAAATACTGAACTTTATTTTTACTATTGTTATTTTAAATATGAATGCTGCTTAATGAATACTAGATGTGTTATCTCACTATATTTTTTTTTTTTTTTTTTTATAGCTTACGCAGGCAGACGAGCAGTCGGGCCACCTGATGGAAAGTGGTCACCGACACCATAGACATTGGCAATACCAGTGGTATCGCCAACGCGCTGCCTACCGTGAGACATAGGGTGTTAAGTCTCGTTTACCCAGTAATGCGTAGGCTACGGTGCCTTTCAAACCGGAACACAGCAGTGTTTTCACACTACTGTTTCTGCGGCAGAAATAGGCACCGTGGTGGTCTCCACCAGACGGTCTCCTGTAAACAGGGGACCTACCACCGGTTATATATTTACAGTTCTGTTAAAAGCGGGCACCATTAAATGAACGAATTTAAAAGAATCAAGTTTACACAAAATATTCGTTGATATTTAGCGGAATAGCATTACTGTTTCACTGTTATAGATAATATAAATTTTATTGTCACAGAATTAGCGAAACTTACATGCGAAAATGTTAATGCTTTAAAAACTTAACTTTTTAAGTTACGAAATAATTCGTTGCTGGTATTCATTTCCTATCAATATTTCTTCTGTAAGAAACTATAACTATAACTATAATAATAAAAATAATAGCAAAAATCTAAAAAATATCTGTATTTAACAGTAGTCAGGAAATATCCTTACTTGAGAAGAAGGTTGAGGGAGCTATCATTTCTGGTTGTAGGGACGTCCTTTACACTGGAAGGTTCGCTGCGGACCCCCCGTAGGGACAGCCTGAGTTGGCGCGGTATGGTGCTAAGGAGGCCACTGCTGTTCCTCCTCTGGTTAAGACTCTTGGAGCGGGTAAGCTTGTTGGACTCTAAGTCCACGGGGGGTAAGACTTCATCTTTACAGATAGTTGTACTAGAAGCATTCGTCTTGATAATTGTAGGCACTGCGGTTTTCACCTCGCCCAGTAGTTTCTCCCAAGGCGACTCCACCTCCTCCTCCGAGATCGTCTCGAAACTCCTCGGGCCGACGGATGACGAGGTCTTGTCCGACATTTTCTGGTCAATTAAACACAACGGGAACAGATATCAGCTGAACAGACACCTCGAGCACTTCGTCACTTTGGATTTTTAGTTTCTTGACAGCACTTCACTCTTATCATAATATCCATTTGTAAATCATAATGTTTGGGGTAAAAATGTTGACACTGTAACAATAGAAATGTTTTTTCGTTAGTCGAGGATTGTTCTGAAAATATAATAAGTTTTGGTTCCGAATAACCATAACAAAAAACGGGCGTAAAAAAGTAACTGTAGATACTTAAGCCATATAACATATGGACGAGATAAAAACAGCGTAACACATTGTAACCTCTGCTTTACCTCTCTAGAGGTCGTGGGGTCAGCTTACAATCTTTACAGAATTACTTTAATCACAGTTATTACACAGACCGGTCCTTAGGGTTCTCTTAAACCTCTGTTTATCAGTATACATCTATAAGTAATGGGTTGCATGTCTGTATATTAGAAGGCACTGAAGAGAATTTTAACAACCGATTCCGCATATTAACCTGCTCATTCTCATCCACCTGCCTATTAGTACAATTTTATGCCTTATATTGGCACCTTTAAATAGTGACGTCTTCGGTTCATATCTTTAATAGTGGAATACGATAAGCTGTCAGGTTCAGTCATTGATAAAAAACAATTTAAGGAAGATAAACAATTTAGTTATGGAAAAATTGCTGAGACATTGCATATAATAGTATTAAGTATATAAGGATACATATAAATGCAGCCAGCGGAACTACGTTTCACAGCTAATTTCCAAGAGATAAGGCGCACCGCATATCAGGTGAACGTCCTACCCGTTACCACTTTCTACAAATAAAAAAACTTAAAATTATTAGGTTCCAAAATTGCCTAATTATCATACATAACATGTCGAGTGCAGTAATCAACTGCGAATGATTTCCATTATAAAATTTAATGTTGCGAGTGCTATAATTTCAAGGATGGAACAATTCTCCACGCTTCATAATTACTAATAAGCAATAATTGAAGTGAAAGGTGGCTGACACGGGCTGCCAAAAACGAAAGCTAGACTTTCCATTTGTTTAGCGGTAAGAAGCAACGGTTTGTCTAGAAACCAGGCATGCGTTGCGTGGCTGACGAAATATTTTGCCGCCAAATTACCGCGAAATTCCGTTTTGGAGCGGGTTATTTCGGGTGTTGCGAAAGCGTCCTCGATTCAAACGCGAATATACGTGCGTTCCCCTTTGCGGGTGGCGATCGAATGACTATTTTATGGTTTAATAACATAACAACTATAATATTGACCAATGCTTTATTCGTTCGGTGTGCACGCCTCGTATACGAATTAACTGGTCGGCAAACATAATGTATTATGTAACATCGTTACATAATGTATAATATTAAAACAACCGGATGTCAAAGATTTTTTTAAACCTTTTTTTGGCACAACCTTTCAGATCAATGAAGAGTAAATATAGAGCTTATATGTTTTTATTAATTGACGATAAAAATAAACAACTAAAATTAATAGAAAAAGGCTCAATTAAGAAGGCAACTATTTAACCAACTGCCATGAAAATACTACATAAATAATACTACTATACGTTCATAACATCTTATTATCACATAAAAATCATAGCTCTCCTGAAATATTACTAATAAATATGAACTGAATTATTACCCGAAGTATTTTTAATATTTCGTAAATGTAATTGACTTTAAAGTAATAAACGGCATCAGCGAATACTTGACCAGTAAAACACATGAGGCCGTAGGACTAAATAACACAAGTGAAAGTTTTGGATTTTCCTGTATGGCGTTGGTATTATTACGCATACAAGAAGCTTTTATTCACAAAGGTAGAAGATATGAAAATGTAATGATAGGTTCAGTGACGTTATCCTATGAGCAATCGATCGAGTTTTCTTAGTATTATAAAGAAACATTATGACTCAGCGCACGGAACGAAATTCATATGAAACAGCTGCCCATATAAAAATAAAATATTGATTATCTCCACTTCGTCTTTGTATTGCCTAAACAGAAAAAACGTATAACAAAAGTGGGACAACCCCGAAATTCGCAAAAACAGTGACGTCATGCCTTATACCTGCTGGAACGTGTTTGACCACTTTTGAAGTTTAAAAAAAACTTAAACCAGTTACGCGGGAAAATCGTAAAGGATTTCTCACCGATGGAATGTGGTTGCTCTACGGAAATTGGACTATTTTGGTAAAACAGATAGTAAAAGAGTTATTTGTAAAGGTATGCCGTTACTACACGGAAATTGTATTATTTTTGCGCGTGTAATAAATAGTCGGACGGAAAACGCCGGCGAATACAGACGTCTCTACCAGTGGGTTTGGTTTATTTTAGTACCACCGGTCTGCCAAGTGGTACGCAGTCTTCGGATATAGGTCAATGCTCTAATCATGCCGTATCATGATAATGCAATAAATCATTATCAAATTGCATCTATTTATTTTTGTTACTTGATTGACACATCGATTCGCGGAAAGCTTTTAGATGTTGAGTGAACGAGTAGAAATTTCTGTCGACAATTTTTTACAAACCAAAAAAACTACAGTGAATATGAAGGATTACTTATCATACAGGATTCCACAACCCACTTTATGTAGCCATCTCTCTTTGCAAATTAACAATTGTTTTGTATTATATTCGGGTAGCTAAAAATTTGCTTTTCCTTCTTATTTAACATATTTAACCTGTATATTGCAGCGCCTGTAGTGCCATTTTAGTTTGCTAGCTGTTTCCTAGAAAACGATCTGAAATCGTATGCCTTCACACACAAGGTCAAGCTTTTATCGAGTATTTAAATCGGACGAGATGCAGGCGCCATTGTTCTTACAAATGTTCTACTTGACATTAACGTCTGAATGGCTTTAAGGATATTGCACGTCTGATGGCATAATTTATTCTACTTTTGAATTACAAAAAAATAATTGATTTAATGATGACAAATCAAAGATATTTAATAGACAAAATTGTACATTCGTATACTATTTTTTTCATATTTTTCTTTGTCATATATTAGATTAGCCTTTATCTTTTTAGTTAGTTTATAATAACGATTTAAAAATATTTACATGTTGTACATGTTGATGTTTCTTAGTGATATAGTAAAAGATGTGTCAATAATTAACAATAGTTCAAAGTGTCAAATCTCTTTCCTATCTTCCTGTACCCTACTCTGCACTCCATTTTGAGGTACTTGATGTCCGGAATAGTTTATTGTGAGTGATGACGTACACATTTAATATGAACTCCGTTTCGGATAATTCATTTGAAATTATGCCAACGGGGACAAAGACGGATGCTCATTAAAATAAATCGTTTCTTGATGATAATAATCGCTGAGTCGGGGTGCTGTTCACAATAGCTTTATGCATAAGATGTGGCCAATGATAATAGTACACTTTGAGTTATATTTCCGTTTAAGGTGCATTTGACCTTGAAGTTGGAAGAGTAAAGTTCCTATAAAGTACTTCTATAATATGTTAGCGAAGTTATGGAATTGTGACTTGTATTGTATGTTCTATACGTCGGATGGGCATGTAAAAAGTCGGTCCACCCATCAACCCGCATTGGACCAGCATGGTGGGATACGGTCCAAAACTCCCTAATAGATAGGGGTGTATTAGGGGAGGCCTATGTCCAGCAGTGGACTATCACAGGCTGATAATGATTGTATGTTACGAGTTAAATGCTTGATGAAACAAAGAAAAATGTAGTTTAACCAATTTAAAGTCGAAATGAACGTAAACACATGTAATGTGAAAGACTTATTTCGATAACTACTGCGTGTTTTTTGGTTAACCGCGGCCATATTCAACCCCACGCGATGAACTTATAAAGAGTGCCCGATTTCTTGGTGCCAATTGAGTTTGACGCTAGATTTTGTTCATGTAAATTCTATCAATAAATTGGCTATAGGTCTAGTACCTATAACTGTATTTATTTGTACCCTTAAATTATAATAATTAATTTAATTATAAAAATAAAGAATGCAAAGCTTATTTTGGAAATAAAGCGAATTATATAGCGCAAGAATTAATTTTACTCTGAAGACAAATAATAAATGAATAAGTGTTCATTTATTATTTGTATATATATTTGTTACGAATTTTCCGAGTCTAAAAATACAAATATAAAGACTTAAATGAGTGACACCATCTAAAACCGTTTTGTATGATGGCGCTATTTAAATTAACCTTTTCCTTATTAAAATAACAATTGAACCGCAAAATGATAATTAAATTACGTGTAAGCTCATTCAAATATCTTATTAATAACTAATTATTTTTAAGAAATTATCTTGATAATTTACATTCGGCGACGGATACCTATGGAAGCGCTTTATTTTGTTGTGCCAATATACTTTTATGTTATTGAATAAAAGGACTTTTTACGGATTTTATGTCACGCGTCTTGTTGCCAGTGCTGAAGCGGGGTTTCCAGATCTTAATTGTAATTAAATATTTTTATATACCTATGCAAAATTAACTTATTTTATCATTACAGCCTCAGAATCAGAATTTAAATATGTAAAATAAACTCGATAAAATCCGTAAAAAGTCTTTTCATTCAATAATGTGTAGTATTTGCGTTAACAAAATAAATAATCACAGTTTCATATTTTATTATTTAGCTCTGTGTGTGTACAGTTCGTTTTGTTATTAAATACTTCTAATATCAATTTAACCTTTGTTTATTTTCACAGACAGTACTGACCCATTTACATATTATTGGTATAGATCACACGGACGTTTTTAATCTAGGCCGCCTGTTTTGAATAGATCACCATAAACGTCGAGGAATGGAAACGTATAATAATACATGATGTCAGTCCGTACGGTTATGTTGTTTTGAAGCGAAAACCAATTAGTCGAGTTCAATTATTTCTGCACAATTTATTGCTATGTTATTAAGTCGGGTAAAATACATTCCAAATGTAATGAGGCAAAATATTGGCATAATTGTCATCTCTGTAGCCGACGCAATTTATGTTTATATGTATATACGATTTTAAAAATTATAAATGTATTATGTATACTTTATATATGTCGAACTATTATATTAGAAACTAGTAGCTTGATTCCTGATTTAATCTAACGGCTGAAAAATCTGAGGTCTAAACCTAATACCTTGAAAAATCTCTATCAATATAATATAGCAAACATAAGATTTGCATGTATTATATAACAACTTTAGCCTATCACGTCTTACTTCAATTCTTAATTATTCACATGAGGAAACGCAATAAACCTTACAATTTCCATGCTAATGCACGATTAAACGAATTCATATGCCAATAATTGCATGAGCTGCTTGACGTTCAAAGTCATTAAAGAACATTTCGGATTTTTTCAAATGACTGCACGAATGTACAATAATCCAGTGAATTATTTATGTATGCATTAATAATATCTAGGCGCCATGAAGGAATGCAGTAGATTAGTATTTGCGGACATTTCGTCGTGAACTGAGAAATTCGAGGCCAACCACTGGATACCGAAGCAGCCTGTTACCGCATAAGGATTAAGGACTTGTGTAATCAATTACGTTGACAGATAAAATTATTTAATCTAATACTGGTGTAACAGTCATAGGCAGATAAACAAAACTAGAAGAATGAGTCCTATTCGCATTAGCTAGTAGGTGCGAATTTTTCAGGACAACTGTAAGTTTTGGTTTTCTAGATGATAAGAGCAGTACGGGGTTATTGTGAGCTTTTATACTGCTTCGTGGCAAACCGCCGTAGTACCTAATTCGCCTAGCAGTAGTCACTGTAATGACGGGGCCTTAAAAAGTGCCAAAAAATGGCATGCGAATGACCGGAGAACTCTTTTGACAGTCTCTATGAGATGGCAGTTCTTCGTCTAAATGAAATTTAAACCGGCAGTAAGAACAAAGTTTATCATTTCAGGTTGAGCAAATCGGTCTTTAAACATTGTTATTATATTGATATCAGCTGCATATAAAGGCCATAATAATTTGTAGCGCAAAGACAAAATTTACCTCAAAAATTGTTTTAGTTAAAAAGTTATACATTTTTTTTTAATTTGAATCCAAGGATTCAAAAAAGGATAGAGGATTTAAATTAAGAGGATTTATTATAAGAATTCATGTCATTTTTGGCCCGAAAAAATTTAATCTTGAAAGTAATAAATAAATAAGTAAAACTTTAAGAGTTCATGTAATTTTGTTCCGATAAGCTTAATCCCTTCATCTTTAAGGTAACTAATAAATAAATACGTAAAAATTTACCTACCTTCCTATTTATTTGAGAACATTTTTAGCCTTAACAAACGTACCCAGCGAGACTGATAATTAAAAGCAACTGATTAACAAAGGTTTATATGCACAATACGTAGCACTATAACCTATACTTATTAAAGGAAGTAATTATTGTCCGTGGTTAACTATATCTAACTGCATAATCTAGCTCATAATCTTTCATGGCAGGCGATTCGTGCGCACATATCGAAACGTGTCAAAACGTATCAAGTACGTAAGCCAGTGGTTTTACTCAATATAGAATCCTTGTAAGTACGCCCTTTATCTTTTAAAACAAACGTGCCTTCGATAAATGATTTTCCGTTCGTGCTCTCTGCGTTGAAATCATAAGTCGACAGTTACGTGGAAGCGATGAAGGATAAGTTATGTTTGCGTTTAGAAGTACGTTTTTCTGCTGAAGCAATCGATATAAATAGCCTGAAATTAAGTACAGGTTGCAATTTATGCAAGTATGGTTGCAGATTTCTAACGTGCACTACTATGTGTTCGAAATAATGTTTAAAAAATTCTTCTCTATTTATTTTTCATATTAAATTTACTATAAAATATATTTACTAGATATTCTCAAGGAAGGCTTCAAACCCAAAAAATCGGCTAGTATTTGACTTTCACAACCCAAAAACTCAAGTGCATTAGTTAGTACTTTGCATTTGTTTAAAAGGCAGATACTAATTATTTCATTGCAATATAACTATGTCCGACCGAACTTTCGGTTTGGTTTCGGTTTCGCCGAGTTTCGGCCAAAATCAAGTTTCGGTCAGAAGTTTGGTTTCGGCCAAATTTGGTGAAACTTTGCCGAAACCGAAACTGGTTTCAGAAGAGTTTTCATTTCAAAATAGCGAATGTTAAATGTATCATTGCTACAATCGAGCTGACATCAGTCGATTTTAGTTCAGACAAAACATTCCAAGTTTGACAAAAAGAAATTGAGGAGGAACAAATAGTAGTGAGATCAAAATATATATTCAAATTCAAATATCTTTATTCAATATTGAAGTTTACACTTGCTTATTGATTGTCAAACACACTACCACCGGTTCGGAAAAGGACGTTCAAAACTGAGAAGAACCGGCGAAAGAAACCTCAGCGGGCTATTTTTTATGTCATCTTTAAAAAACAAACAATTTGATAATTCGGCATTACATATTATGCAATTTTGAAACAAGACCTGGAGCGAGTATCCATTATCAGGCAGTGTTATAATTTGAAACATTCATTAAAATCGTAATAACCTTTAACACATAAACGTTCCTTGACTACCTTTTATATAATTATTAATAGTTAAATTTGAACGTTTACTGGATTTTGTTGTAAAACTCTATTCTTCGCAGTCTAGTTGCTGATGAATTAAATTATGTTATACTACTTGGTAACCAAAAATAAATACAAATAATACTGGAAAGTGTAGCTCAGATATTTTTGTGTTAATAAAAAATCTTCTAGTCTCTTTTAGTTTTTTTCTGAATGCAAAAAGAGAAAACCCAAGTGTGACCTTTGTCATTAAAAACCACTGTTATAAAAAGTTAATCAACGCAAGAGATTTGTTGCGGCTCAAAGGCAACAGAGAAGAGACTGTTTCCTGTCATAATCAATTGTCGCAAAGTGGGCTTTAAGTTCGAGTAGGAGAACGTACACGGAAGGCGAACATGGTTGCAGACGTCCATCGAAGCCAGTAATCAATAAGAAACAATAATAATATGCGCCATATTCGAAAAAACTGTTTTCTAAGCGATTAAAGAATTACCATCTGATACCTAATGCAAGAAACGAGCATTTCATATAGAGGTACTCAACGCATATTGACACAAATTTTGAATATGAGAAAAGTCCCGCAAGATGGGTGCGAGAATCAAAACAAAATCGGCTTCGAAGATATCGTTGGAGAAGTTTTAAGAAGATTCTAAAAACTTTAAATCTAGTTTTGTGGCAGGGACGAAACATGTTTTATCCTGAAGGATCTTCATGCCGTGGCGTTGTACTGGCCTGGCGGGGTATGCCTCAATATTTTGGGACCAGAAGTGATCTTGTTGTTTGATTATCTGGAGCATGGAACCATCATTACAGATTATGCAGCTTTAATACCGAGGTTAAGAAATGCCGTCAATGATAAAAAGAGGCAAACTTTGAACGGGCGAGCTGTTTCATCTTGACAACGTACCGGCACATAGGTTGGCATTAGCGATGGCCACCGTTCAGCATGCTAGCGTACAATTGGTTGAGCTTCCCTCTTCACCAGATCTGGCCTAGCTATTTTTCATCGTCTTTCCAAATTGATACAATACTTAAGAGGAAACATGTTAGAACTATATATAACAAGTAAACGATGCCGTGGTGACCTTTTCGCAGGACCAAGATAATCCTTTTTAAAGGAATTGAAGTATTGAAACTTGAACGTGGACTTGTTGTGTAGGTGGACTCGGAGATTATGTAGAAAAATAAATAATTAAGCTATCATATATTCTATCTCATTTTTACTTTTTGATCCCCTACAAATACAAACCAAAGTATTAATTAGTAAGATTTCAAAATACCATTACTTAGTCTTTAATGCAACAGTCACAATTATTAATTAATTTATTAATAATTAATATTGCTATAAGAAATTTATTTGAAAAGAAATTAATATATTTTTATATTTTGTTACATAAAATATTATTAGCAACTGTAATAAACGATTACCACACGTTTAATATACTGTATCCAGTCCATGACTAAAAAGAATAATAAGCATAAAAATTCCATATTTTAGTATTTTAAGAATTTTTATACTTGATCACGTGAGTTTCTGGTTTCGGTTTCGTTTCGGCGAAACTGAAGCCACGGCCGAACTTTCGTGGTTTCGGTTTCGGCCGGAAAACAGTTTCGGTCGGACTCTAAATATAACACATTCTATATATAATATTTTTACCAGAGTTTTATAACTTAATCATTATACAAAAGCATTGTATAATATCGGTATTAATAAATTGGTTAGAACAGGATATGATATATACTCCCATATGTTTAGATATTAAATTGCATTTTTTATAATTATCGTTTTTATTGGTGAGCTTCGTTGCCTAATTAGAAGATTCGTCATTAGATACAATGACTTATGAGTTCAACATAACTTTAATAATTTAATGGAAGTTTCCTTTTACCCGATAATAGTCGGTTTTGAGCACTTTTTTACACATTCTCGTGTCCAAAATCATTGCTATTTCGTTAAGAAGTCAACGTGCATTGGATGAGGTCAATATAACTAAATTGCTATGGAAGGACAAATTGATAAAGCAACGTAAACAGCATTATGTTTTTCTGTTCAAATGCAAATAGTAATTGACAATCGATAATATTTTAGTTTGTAAAATAAAATATATCTTAAATATAAGTCAAATAAATTAAATATAAGCCTTTTTCTATCGTAAATCTCTCGTTTACAAAATTATATTAAACACATTATTTTAAAATTTTATATGTGTACCTGCCTTCAATTTAGGTTCTGTAGTAGGTAATGCTATTGGTACTAGGTCTGCTTTTGTATATAAGTAAAAAAGTATATTTATATGCCTTTTGAATTTCTTTTACAAATGATTTCCATTGCTCAGAACAATTACGCAATTGACGTTTTAATGACTTGACCTTCAATGAAAGAGATGGTGATAAAGGGCCACAGATTAGATAATGAGGTTAAGGAAAAGCATGAACAACCTAAGGTTACCACAAACGTACAAAACATTTTATCATTTTCTTTGTAAACATTGCAAGCTATCGCGTTTGAACTCTATAATATATTTCTCTGGGGCAATAATGTTATCTTAATTAATACGCCCCTGATTATATTATATTAATTTATGTTTCAATAAATATGATATGTGTTGGTGCATCGTAAATAATATTGTTTCTAAAGCCGAGGAGAGGTTGCGTGTGACGTACGAGGCACATACTTGTATACTTCATCATCAGCCTGTGTTAGTCCACAACTGGACATAGGCCTCCCCTAACGCACGCCTTCTCTAGTAGGGGGTTTCTGGACCGTATCCCACCACGCTGGTCTAATGCGGTTTGGTGGGAAGGCGACTTTTTACATGCCCATCCGACGCATGGATCATCTTACTTTAAGAATTTGTTGAGTCCCCGCAGGATTCGAACCCACGACCTCCGGTTTCTAAAACACACGCGCTTACCACTAGGCTACGAAGCCAAAAAAGAGATGTAATTGACGTACATAAACAAACAAATTTCAAACGCTAATGGTGTCAGAAACTAACCGATTCTGATTGTTGGATTGTCGTCATATTCGACTCCTACGCGATGTTTAACCAGTAGAAAGGCCCGACGTTGTCATCATCAAAATCGGCCACAGACTAACAATAGCACAGATAACATATTCGCTACGTATCACGGCTCCTTGCCCTTATTCAGTATCGGGACCGTTTCCGCGTGCAAAACTGTTTTTCGAAACGAAACGCGGTGCGTTGGCCAGGCGTTCGTTCACCGCAGATAAATAATGTCAAAGCTCCATTCACGATGCGAGATGTTCTGCGTACGCGAATTGGGATGTCTGTTTTTTTTTTATCTGTCACTTTGTAGCGGCACAGTGGGCCAGATTGGCTGGAAATAAAAAATGTAACGTGATCTGCTTATAGCAGTTAAGAAACGGTTCTTGATTTTTTTTTGTTTTATCTATATAGAACTTTGATATCGTTATGTATATATTTTTTGAAAGATATAAACATAAAGGAATTGCATGATTGCAGTTTTTGTGCGTAAATATATTTCTGTATTCGCATTTAATGCATCTAACCTATCTAGAATTTTCAAATAATTCAAAATCAGTGATTTGCAAAACCATTGTAATTTCTTATTGGATAAACAACGCGTACAGATTGTATGTGCGACGGTTCACTCAACAAACGATTGCATTTGCACTAATAGTTTACTTGTTGTGTACAATGATGTTTTGCTCTCTATGGAAATGATTATATAGATTTAAAATTGTAATCGATTCTTGCAATAGAATAATAAAAGACGGGTTAGTAAGCACCCATGCAGTGCTTTCTTGAGATTTTTCTGTTAATATTTGATACTTTGAATGTTGCTTTTTCTAATAATTGGAATTCTTAATTTGGAAAACTATAAATAACGAGTTATTCTCGTATTCGCAAGGCGGAGCAGCGCGAACACAAATTTTGGCGGATGCGCTAAGGTTAAACAATGTACGGACTGCGAGACGTTTAAACTGGTGTACCCTTGTCTTAACTAAATACCGTGTTAACGTTAAAAGCAGTTAACAGTTATAACTTTATCGGCTAGTCGCTTTTGCTGATGTCATATTTAATTAAGATTAGCGTGAGATGCTATTTGTAATCCACATAAATTATAATTGATAAATATGGCTAATTATTATAATATGTTAATTTCCGTTTCGGCATCACTGTGATAATGTCAAAGAATTCCTAAAAGTAAAAAATATATATTTTGGTTTACAAGATAGTTATAGACTGATTATTCTTAGGTAATTCATTCTTTGACATTAGAACTTGAACGTTAACACAGAATTAATTATTTTAATCATTAATTCAATAAAAAGCTACTTATTATAAAGCTTTAAAATAAAATTTTATGTTTATCGTTTTCAAAAATAGCACTACCAAAACGAGGCTTTTATAAAGTATAGTTAAAAAAAACAAAGCAAATCAAGCTTCAAAATGAAACTTTAAGTCTATAATTTTCTATAATAAATAGTGCCAAAATTAGTTTTCAATAAAGTATATAATAAAAAACAAAGCAAAAGATTTAAAAAAAACAGCCAGGCGTTCATAAATACTTCGAAAGCGCAGTAGAACCAAAAGGCAATCTTTGGAATCACAATGTTTTATCTATCTCATTGATACGTTTTTATTACCGAGTTATGTCACGAGCAATTATATTGTTGACAATAAACTCTTTTACAACAGGCTCAAAGTGTACTATTACTTTTTAATTCCTATTTATTCGTACTAAAATCGTTATAACATACTTTATTGAATGTATACGAAGGTGGTTTGTTAATGATATAGAGCGGACAAAGAAAATACCGGCCAGGTTTCGACTCAAGGTAGTGTGAAAACACTGTAGTATAAGGATTTGTAGTGCATCGTACCTTATGTACCCAATTACTGGTTTTAAGAGACAGAAGAGCATTATTGTGTATAGACCACTGGTTTTCGGTTGGGCCACCAAAGCTAGTGTAGTGATTACGTTAAAATAGCATATCGTTCTACCTATGATCGGTGTCTACTGCAATGTCTTGAAACGAGGTCATTTATGTCAAAAATTAAACTTTCCGTTGTAGTTATACAATTTCAATGAAACTTATATGTTTTGAGCATGTTAAGTCGGTACACAGATTGATAAAGTTATGACGATTTCTGTATACAGATCAATTGTTTATTGGATTAATTTGGAAGCTACATATATGTACATGAATTGGATGTTTAAGATTGTAATGATCAATCACTTATATGTTAGGAATATAAATTAAGTGAACATTACGCTTCGTGTTACAAGTCTCATCAATTAACTATATTAGCAAGAGGTCATGTAAGTAGTTCAAGCGTTAAGGACAATGTGTGAAATTTTTATTATCATTTGCTCATTTCGACATTGAGAAATCAATCATGTGGCAGAACATTGAATGACAATGACGCTGTGTAATTTAATCATCTTGAACTACACATTCAAAATGCTATAGAAGAGTCAATGAACTATAAAGTAACAATTGGCTTCAAATTTCCATTAGGTTTTGACTCATTCCGACGCTGGATCAATCGGCTGGATGGATGGACCTGATTTTACATTACATCGATATGGATCATCTTCTTTCAACAAATGGGTGATTGGCCCAAATTACTAACCAACTAGAAACTTAATCAATGAAAATTTTAGTTTATGAGTCCGAGTTCAGAAATCCACGACCTCAGATTCAAGGATCCCTATACGCACTAGGCATACAGAGGGTTTGATACTAACTTTGTATGTATTTTCATGCTCTTTGTCTCTGGTATAAACTACTGACTTTTTAATGACAGGTTAGGACAGGAAGACTATTTATAATAAGCAAAGCACATCGTTTACTAAATACAGCTAGTTTCGCGTCATTTTTGCAAACGCGACCAAACATAATTTGATATTTATTTGATAACTTACACGCGCTGGCTCTTATTCCGTTGCTTAGCAACAAGTTATAATAGACCTAGTTACGGTTATTCGATGCGTAATGTTGTTTTTATAAGAGTCAGTTGGCACGTTTAACGTTACTAGCATATTAAAAATGCTAAAATAAGCAGAACCGTTACTGAGTAAGATTGTTTACGGGGTAAAGGTCAATTCCCATGATTATTTTTTGTTTTACCTAGTAATTTTTGGCTGATGAAATATCCCAAAACTAAAGCCTTTTTTGATTTTATAAAGTAACTAAAATATGTAATAATAAGAATTATAGTCTGACAATTGTAATTGAAATACGTATCACATTATCATATAACACATATTAAACCAAGTATTTTCCGTACATTTCCTATCGACCGCCAAAACAATTTGATATCAATGTCTTTTTATTTAAATTCATCTTATAAACCAATTTAAATAACTCAGTATAACAAAGATATTACATTGCGCAAATAGAAATACTTCATTGAAAACATTTGCTATATGCAATAACATTAAATTAAAAACTAGGTAAATGATATAGAGACATCTGAACAACTTTAATTATTGTAGCCATATTTCTTTTATATTCCCCACATTGGCAGACAAACAAATGACAGACCAATTGAATCAGCGTAGAGGACGAATCAAATTGCAGCCATGTTTAGACAAAAGCAATGATGAAATTTTCAAAAGTCTTCATATTTATATATGTATTTCTCATATTTTATGCATCGTATTTTCTATATATTCTGTATATTCTATTTATTCGTACTATATACAAATAGTCTAAAGCTGGCATGGCGTTATTTAGCGGGAAATTCTTAAAAGACGGATAGTTACAAAAAAATATGTTTCAACTTACGCACTATTGACATGTATGAAAAGTCAGTTTATACTTAGACTTTATTTAAAACAATATCACGACCTCAAGGGGTCGAATGCATGGCGTTCGTTTTAGTTGTCTTTGATATAATATCCTATTATCACGTTTGGAACAACCCCACATTATACGTTTTGTTTTTGTTGAGTAAAGGTCTATGTCGAACGGACCCCGATAAGCTAAAGTTTTACTAATTATGACAACAGTAGCTATTTTTGAATACGTTTGCATCTGATCGTTTTTCGTTGATAGTCTAATAAGCGTTTCAAACAGCGAAGTCGTTACAATTTTATTATACAAACAAAGAAGAAGAAGTAACGTTTCTACAGTAACGACAAGAATACTAGTTATTTTCTTTTATTCCGTCGTAAGTTTATCGACCAGACACATTTTGTGTTTCGTTTATTACTCACAAACCGTTTTTGTTACACAAAAAAAACCAACAGTCATAAAATCGGCGGGAAATCCATCTCCGCTAGATTTCCGTCGATAGATGAACGTTATTTTTTGTCATACCACCGCCATATTGTAAATTGATCATGATGTGTTCACGAGTGGGTGGATCTGAGGTTATGATTGTTTTTTTTAGTGACGCTAACTGCAAATGACTAATATCAAACTAGTGATTTTAAAATCAAACGAGAATGATGCGCACACAGATATTTCTAATAAAATAAAAGTATTTTATAAGTTCTACAGGACTAGCAATGTAAATAGTCGATTAATAATTTCATGAACACTTGATATAATAACCCAATAGCCAAGTACGTATGTTTGTTTAAGAATAAAAATAAAGCCCAGTAAAATTTGTATTACAATAAATGAAGAAATATATTAGAAACAGTCATTAAAAAAGCCAATATAGCAAAACACAAACACTGTACCTATTACATCAATAATATTACGCAATACGCTTAGTTATAACAAAACCGATTGATTTAAAGGCAAATAAGACAGCAAAAACCGACGGTTACCATTCAGTTTTTTTTAATTGTCTATGATTAAAAGGCCAATCGTCTATGCTAACAAATGTCGTCTATGGTTTGAAGCGATTTCGCGCCATTTGAACGAAACGTGATTGTGACGCGCTCACCGCCGATAGCGAGGCAACACTAATTGATGTTTTTCATAGCGCTATCATGAACGGTTGACATCGAAACAATAGGGCCACGGCATTCGGCCTTGACGCACAGTGACGTTAATTAAACGAGTGTGACGATACAATACGAAATTTTTAAGAAAAATCAACCTAAATAAGATTATCTCAATAACGAAATATATTTAAAAATCAAAATAAAATTCGGATGAAATTACTATTAACAACTAATCGCACTAACACACGCAATAGCGACATATTCTTAAACTTCACTATACAATATCATAGCGAATTCTTCTATACTTCTGCCAAATAAGATCTTATTCAAACACCACTTCATTTACCATGAACGCATACTCCATACGTCCAGACGCTGTTAGAGTATGACATAAGACTTTACTTATTAACATGAATTCCAAATTCTATCTGACTTAAAAAAATTCTACGTCGACAATCACGGCCCACCTGATGTTAAGTGGTCTCTTTCTTTGGGCCCATAGACATTGGCAATACCAAGGGTATCAAAGATGCGTTGCCTACCGTGAGACATTTATTTACCTAGTAAATACGCTGATTACCCTTCAAACCGGAACACAGTTATTGATTTGATGTAGTAATAGGCACCCCAGACAGTCTCCTGTAAAAAGGGGACCTACCATTTTTTTCTCTATTTTTTTATTTAATTTCAATGATTACATTGTTTATACTTGGTCGTTGGTATGCGTGCACATAACATTTAATGTTTTTACTGCCGCGTTATAAAAAATCAAGGTTTTTAAACAAAAATAAATATTTTGTTAACCTTTGGACGATCACAGTCCGTCAACCTTGCTACAGTAATAAACCGCATCTAACATTTTACTGAGACAATTAGCGACATAAAGTTCAAATTATTTCAATAACTGGCATAGAAATTTTAAAAAATAAACGTGAACTGGCCGGTTTAATTAATTAGTTGGTTTTTATTACCTGTTTATAAATAACTATACAAAGGACATAATTACTATGGTTAAATAACCTTTTATTTTTTTCATAAAGAAAGACAGGTGACAATATTAATAAGTTTTCAATAATTTCGTTATCATAATCCCAATAAAAACAATAAAAATATGTCTTCCTTGATGTTATTTGGATGATGAATAAGAAATTATTGAAAACTTATCAATATGTCCCCTGTCACGATTTTCTTTACCTTTCACAACTTCTTCTATTCATTTGCCGTAAACCTGTTGCTACCTTATTAAATTAAAAATGCATTATAATAACAGAAATAAAGTAATATCACTATGGATATAACGAGTAAAAACTAAAAAACATATAAACAGCTGTTATTATCACCATTCATACTCGAGCTGATAAAGAAATTATTTTTTGTAAGCAGTGTTACCATGGCAACGTCGGTGCATAATATGTCTGCTGTTCTTATGTTATAGCTATCGACGATGATCTATGATTGGCCAATAAAAAGCTTTTGATTATTCTGCGCATTATAGTATTTACAAAAAATCCATATCTTATTTTCAACTTCATTTAATATAACATGTATTAATACGTAGTAAGTTTTTAGTTTGGTGTGTTTTTTCGATGTGCTAATGCGTCTTTTTAGTACGATCAAAAGATTTTTAACTGTATCTTTATGCTCATAGCATTAGTTTTCCTTTGCCGACCTGCAGGTAATTTTACTACAGCAATCCGAGGTGATAATATAACCCTGTTAACGTAAGTAATACATGCGTTTGCCTGTTTTTGTTTTCTTGCTGACGTCACGCGTCATGATAGTCTTTTGTTAGTGCTTTATAGAGTGGGGTTTATCGATAACGTTGCATTAATGCATTCGACAGCTACTAGTGATGACCCTATAAGTCAAGCGAATAATAAGTCTGTATTCGATACAGAATTCAAAATCGATTTATAGAGTATGTCACGATTATTTTCTTGTGCGTTATTAATAAAGTATAACGTAAATATCATTTTGTGACTCACGGCATAAATAGCTAGAGATTTGATGATAAAACTGCAGCAGCATATATATTTTTTATTATTATAACAATTGTTATTTTTATTACTTATAACTATTATTTCTGTTCATATTTCTTATTGAATAAAGTCAGTATTTTTTGTTTATCAAACACGAATAAGTTTAGGGGAAGAACCTCTCAAAAAACGCGAATACAGGCTCTACAAGAAGCTGACGCAGAGTAAATAATTACACACGCTATTGAATTACGCTGACTTAGAAGAAAAGACGTTAAGTTATATTTGAGCTTATCATCTTATGATGCAATAAATTCGTCTTGTAAAGTTAATAATAACCTTCTAAAAGCTAAAAACACTTAGACTAACTTTTAAAGTATAATTATTATTTATAAAAAATTCTAATGTAATCTTTGAATGTAACGCAAAAGTGTTATATCTTTTCGAATTACAATATCCATTTTCTATGAAAATTAGTTACAAAATATTTTCATAAAAACTCCTGTAACTATACCGATCTTATGGAACAATGTACAGGCATAACAGTAAAGATTTTCTAAATTTATACGATTACGAGTTTATATTAAAAAAATATTCTGTTAAAAGCCAAAATTTTTCAAAATGCTTAAGTTACTATTAGTTACATCAGCGCCAAAATCAGACCAGTCATTCCAAAGATTAACCAGAGCAAATAGACAGACAGACAAAATTAATAAAAATGTTGTATCGTTATAGGAACGAATCAATTATATTTCAAATGTAATCATTTAAAAACAGTTATCTTGATGTAATAAACAGATACTGCAATGTTTATCTGTATAGATTTAGCACAGATACATTATTTATGTATAAGTGCAGTTTGAACTAGGCGAAATGTAATTAAATGAGGTCGGTGACGTAAAATAGGGGGCAGAAGGATGGTATGGCTATTATTGGCGATTATACGCACAACGCGGAAAACACTATGATTATATGTGACAAATGGACATGCTAAAGTATCACAGTGAATAACCGTTATTTAAACTGTTATGTTGACTTTGCCGCATCAGTATCAAACTTATTTAAATCCAACCTCTTATTAGCGTTAACAACATAATAATAGCGTTTATCACAATAGAGCAGTTAAATGAAAAATACTGTAATAAAATAGTTTGTTAAGTACAACCGTTTTTTCATCATCATCATCATTATCAGCATGTTATAGTCCACTGCTGGACATAGGCCTCCCCTAATGGACGGCGCCGTGTATAATACTTTATGGCATTCGATTTTAACAAACAAAAAAATAAATAATAAAATTAAACACCTGAATAATATTCGGTGAATACATCGATCGATGACGCCATTTTTTCTCATTTACCTCTAAAATTTATGCAAGGCCTCACGAAATTACAAAAGACGATGCAAAAATTAAACAAAACGTTACCGGTTCTACCACCTATGTCACTGGCCGGATGAATGATCAAACAGCCGTTCATTTGTTTTAAAATTAAATAGGACGTACATTCCATAAATTTAAACGTCTGAGGAAATAATTTTGTTGAATTAAAATGGTTAACACATCGTAGAATTTTTTAATAAACGCTTCACGTTTATTTTTTTCGAAATAACGCTTTACTAACTAATGTTATATGAAATAAAAATGTGTCGACTGTTCATAGTTATATATTTCGCTGCTTGCTAAATGGAAAAGGATTTTTTACATGTCCTATTCTGCCATCGTTATAAGTTCTACAGAAGAAATATATATCACGTTTTTCAGTAACCGAATATATTATAACGTTATTTCATATTAAAATACGTTTATACAAATTAGACTCCACGCAATTTTCTATAGATAACTTGATGTCACTATGTTGTAATATAGGTCAAAGTTACACGCGGTACTGAGTTTCAGCGACAAATTGGCAGTAAAATGCTAATTTAAATACGGTCTCACGATATCTGATAATGTTTTATTCATTAATAAAACTAAAGCATCTGATTGACTTAATGGCAAATTCAAACAAATAAGTATCGATCATATAATATCGATAATTAAATTAAAAACGATCAACATTACAAATATCATTATTTAAAAACGTTAACGTTGTAGTAAAATTATAAAGTTTTTGAATTCTGTAGTGATTTTTCAAATGAAATATTCTCACCGACGGTGTTTTATATAGTTTTGTAAATAACTATCTCTGATCTCATAAATTTTACGAACAAACTCTACGCTATCCCAAAACGTGTTGTTTAAGCTTTATAAAACCTTAACCATAGTCGTTAATACTATTTTTATAGCTATAATAAACATAAGATAACATTAATTACTCACCTTCATATATGGACCTATCATAAAGACCTTTTATCGCAGCGCTCCGCAAAAGAAAAACTTTCACGAAACCAATATAAAATTAAGATCCAAAACGTACTAAACACTAAAGTTTCACAACAATATAATATCACAGATGTTTTCCGCGGACGAATACAGGATTGGAACGACGCGAGTCAATATTGCACGATTTCACACGTGTTACGCGTTCAAAACACACCATGCTATTTCTTTTTAGGCATATTTGAATCTCGAACGACTTTAAATTAGAACGGCGCCGAAGAAGAGCGTGATTTAGAATAAAAGCGTTCCTTTTTTGAAATTACGGCGGGAAATTGGCACGCGTGCGCGTCCGTGTGTCGGCCGTGCGCTGTCTGAGCGGCGACTGTTGGCAAAACGCTTGATATACCCAACACTCGTATATTCGCGGCCGTTAAAAAATAAACGCGCCAAGGTGTGAGCAATGAACGAAGGCCCGTGCGTGTAAGGGGAAACGTTATCTAACTCGTTTAAATAACGTTGTACATTTTACGTGTTAAATCATATACTTATTTACCATAATAATCGCTCTGAGTAGATAGCTATAAAAAGAAGAAACGAATTTAAACGGTTCTCGCGCTGGACTAAATCACAGGGTACAAAAAAGTATCGACGCTTTAACGTGTAGCTATTAGCTATTATGTTTTATTCACTGCCTCAGAAACCTAGTGGTAAAGTTGTGAGTTTTAGAAATCGGAAGTCGTGAGTTCGAATCCTGCGGAGGCTCAACCACTTTTTTGTTGTTCCGTAGTTTGTTAGGGTAATGCGGGCAGATCACCCAATTGCCTGTAAAGTAAGATGATCTAGCGTCGGATGGGCATGTAAAATATCTTTCTCCAGTCGTGTTGGTTATCCGTCCCATTGAGGTTTAAGAGTATAAAAGAATAGGGAGTGCATCTGTATTTGCGCGTACACTCGTGCACTATAATATCTCCTACGCAGTTGGCTGATCTCTTATGTAGATCGGCCGCCGTAAACGGATTCGACTAGGAGGACATTATTAAGTGCTATAACAGTAACGCGTTCAGAGACATAATAGCCATAATAGTCTTATACTTAAACTGTCAATAATCATTATTTAGGTATAAACGACTTCGTTCTTGACGATGAAATCTAAGTATACCTAAAAAAGTAATAAACAATTAATCAACTGAGATAAATATTTAAAGCCAACGACCAAGTGCATATCAATGACCAGAAACAAGTTTACTAACACTAAACAAACTTAATGTCGATAATTTTTTAATCGCCAAAAAGAACTTAAATTCATAATACGTTTCATTATTTGAGACGTAATACTTCTTTCCGAACGAGGACTTTAATTGAAAAAAACTGTTCAGTATTTAAGAACAAGGGATTGCAAATCGTTTTTTTTGTGTTTTTTTGTTATTGTTGTACTCAAATTGATTCAAGTCGGCTTACAATTATAAAGGAAATAAGCATGAATAACAGCTTAATTTATTATTTATTATATTTAGCTTAATTTATCGTATAGGTACCCATATTCTAAGCAGATCTTATAGCTTAATCGCCTAAAAGATGTAATATGTGGTAGTTGGTACACTTTTAACAAGACTTCATAAATTGATCTGTTTTTTTGTCTGTTTTTTACTCGTTATTCCCAGGAACTTTGCCCTGTCGAACCTATTTGGATGTTTATTTTATTTAAAGCTGGGCTTCCGTTTGGTCCATGCATTTGGTCCGAGGTTCGAACAATTTCATCTGATACATTGGATAATTCGAAATCACCAATGTCTGAAAGTGCTAACAATGGACATGATGGCATGTCAATATCGTCAATCACTTTGACGTGGCTTGTTGTTTGTAATGTCTAACCCTTAGTGGTACTATGGGTTTATTAACTTAATTCAAAGATTAATAGTTGAATATGTTAAAGGTGCAAAATTTTACTGGTGTAAATTTCTAAAATTTATCTGACATTCCTTTGGCAAAATGTAGTATTATTTAATCCGTGCATTTTCAGAAAATCTAATAAAGTATGAAATTCGAATAACTTGCTCATCCATATTATTGAATAAACATTTCATTCAAATATCGAAATTAACATTATAGTTTGTTAATTTTGTTTTAAAAATTATTAAGGTTATTAATGTTTAAGTCCAGTTTCATATAATGTTCAAGGAAGTCCTACAATTTATGGAAGACATTTTAGGATTACTATAAAACACGAGACAGAAGAAGTAATTATTAAATAAATCGTTTTATAACACATGGATTGAATAAGTATCTCATTAATATTTTTACTATTAAAAAACCTCATTGTTGAAATATATGAAATATTAAACATATATAGAAAATTATGTTCTATTTTCTTTTTTTTGGAAAAAAAATTATAGCTAAGGTTATTGAGTTTCAGCCCAGTTTCATCAGCTATATTCCAGTAAAAGTCCCGTCAAAATACCGGAACCGCCATTTTAGACGATTAGCTATAACAAACAGACGGACAGACAAACAGTATAAACTCTAAAATAAATGTCGTTTTATAACACGTATCGGTAATATATCACTATGTGATTATTTAACACGATTATATTGATATTACAAAGAGACACTCCAATTTTATTTATTTGTATAATCACCGTTATCACCAATTAATATATCCTCGCAGGTAAAACCACGAGTAACAGCTAGTTAATATATACAGTTATATACGCTTATTATTATAGAAGTTACATATAAGAGAACGAATGGCGTTCTACACTCTTTTTTTCGCACAGATTAAATCTGGATCAATGCCCGGCTTTCATTTTACTTTCATCCGCTCAGCGGAACGATTAATATTTCAAACTTCCTTTTTATATTTTCGAAAATGTTTATTATAAATTACTTCAAACTATGGCTGATGAATTAAATTATGGACAGCGTCGAGAGTATACGAATAATAAATATTTTATTCAAATAAAGCTTCAATTTAACTTTTATTTTGGTGTAGTAATTATAAATTGTTTTTGATTTTTTTCCAAACGCATTTTTAATCTACTTTTAACTTCAAGTCGATATTGCATGTAACAGTTTATGTGGACTGATTTTTGCCTACATTTATATAGAATGTTTTTATTTTACATATTTTTTTGTATATATATGAGTTTTAGCGGACTCCGAGTAGCCGACTTCGACAACGATACAAAATGTTATCGTTGTTTTCAAACATAAATAAGACGACTAATTTTGATATTATTTTTTAATTTTGAATTAACTTCTGTGAGACATCATGACAATAAAAGTGTTTTAAATATAAATATGAACTACAAACGACTGAACTCACGTGAAATCGGTATTAGTGCCGACTCGTTTCGGACCTATCGGAGGTCCTTCATCAGGACGAGTGGGATATCTTCACGGTAGCTTCCCGTCTCGCACTGTTATAAATTTTTCATGTGCCTACTTAAAGGTTAATTGGTGTTTTTCCTGAAAAATCATTTCGGTAGCGTATTTGACATTTTAATTTCCATACAATATCTTTAGTTTACCAAAATAAGCCATGCTAGAGTGTCATGTCTTGTTTTTAGTAAGAACACAATTTTGCGTTTCTTGCAAACGATCTAAGGTTTTTTTGAGGACCGTCTATTGGTGCAAACTTTGTCTTATCACGTTAAGCAGAGGTATTTAATGTGTTCTCTTTTTTTTTATAAAATGTTTGAGCTTGACTTATTAAGTTATAAGGTACAAAAATTTTATTTTCACATTAAAAAAAACGACACTTCAATAAAAATCTACATCTAAGGTAAACAAATAATATCCTTAATCAGAATTGAAAATTTGCTAGTTTCACTTCAGTGAGGTTAAAAAAACCGCTTATCTGTTCCACGCGACATTACCAGTATAAGTATGGCCTAGTTGCGCACGTGAGTTAAATGGCCACGTAAATATAATTTACGGCTCGTACTAGAAAATCGCATCTATTTTCGCCGTGCGCAATGCTAGCAAACGCGTCGGCGTATTTCTAGGTTCCACGTAAATATTTTGACGCGAACGTTGAATCAACGAAATCAAGATTCATGAGTTGATTTAATTTCGTTCCGATTTGATCTGATCACATGCGTTTGTAGTTGTTTAATCCAATTGATCTTTTGAGTTAGTTATTTCTTCAAATCAAGCTAAAATGGGTCATTGGTTCTTAATTTGTCATAAATTTTCATTTCTTCATCAGCCTGTGGTAGTCCACTGCGGGACATAGATCTTCCCTACTGCACGCCTTCTTCATTTGGGGATTTGTGGACCGTAACCCACCACGCTGGTCCAATGCGAGTTGGTGGGTGGGCCGACTTTTTACATGCCCACCGACGCATGGATCATCTACTTTTCAGACAATGAGGTGATCAGCCCAAATTGTCCTAACCAGCCAGAAAACAACTATAACACAGTTGTTTTCCTACGGGATTCGAGGACCAACGACCTCCGGTTTATAAAGCTACCGCTACACCATGGAGGCAGCAGACTGACAGAGTTTTTACATTATATTCTGTCATCCTAGTGCATTATAGTATTACTTGTATTTACTTTATTCTAAAGTTCTTTATAATTGTATCTCTTTTTAATATACCAAATTTTAAGGACCCGTTACGATTTTCGCTATCTCTATCTCATTACATACATGCCATGTCAAGTTACAATATTGACATGAATGGTTCTGATCGACTATTGTAAATTTTTGTCGATTTCTGATTTAGTTGCAAGCAACGAACTGTTATCCATTATGTTATTATATTGTTAACTATATTAGCTGAAAAACACACTTGACCTAGTTTCGTAAATTGCAAAATAAAATTAGTATAATAGCGGCTCATGTTATATTAATGCGATCGACAGCCTGATTTTGTATTTAAGTCTAGCTTATCTAAAACTCTGTCATCAGCCTTACGCAAATAACTGTCGTACAATTTTAATAACCTCACAAATATTATAAAACACAATATTTAAATGTGATACTGACGAAATATAACATGAATAACATTATTTTTGTCCTTCTTAAATAATAAGATTAACTATCATTTCATTTAGTTCTTTTTTTTAAATATCGATAGTTGTTCAATTAATATATATTATGTAAAAGTTATTAATTTAATTTTAATAATTATTTTTTATCATCATATTAATATAAATTTTGGTATTTAAAATATTATTTATCAGTTAAAAAACTTACTTAAAACCCTAAAAAATGCTTATTTGCTTATTTGCATGATATAATTAAATATTTAGAATTGTTTAGTTAATAATTTTTGTTTAAACTTTGCACGCCATCTAGTGTTGGTTGGATATATGACAGATCGCTTCTGCTTTAATAATTAATTTTGATTAATACAGATAAAGATTGGCAGTTCGGAACAAGGCTAATTCTTTTTTTTTTTCATCATAGTAGATTATTTGAACTGTTTTGTTTCTAATGACGAAGCGTATATACATTTAAATAGAGTTAAGGGCACGCAAAATCCTTTTCCTCAACTACTATAGTTGAAGTATACGAGTTCAATTATATAGTAAGTACGACTATACAAGCCAGGGCTAACATCAAATCGGTGTTTTTATCACATTGAGCAGAACATAAATGTCAAAAGAAACTTTAAAGTTGGCGGGGTTCTTCTACACGAGGAACCGACTAGGTTAGTTAAGTTAAGCGCGAACACGACTGTTCTCCTGTTTTAAGGGCTATTAAGTTTGGGGATTGCTGAGTATAAACGACATTAGGTTCTATGTTTCTTTTTGGTTAATATGATTTCATATGCTACATAGCTTACAGTCAGTGCATCATCTTTCCATCAGGTAAACAATGTCTTCGTCTCATAACTTCTTGCCAAAGAACATCAAAAATACATAAGTATATTTTATTATATGAGTTAACGGCCTACATCAATAATCATCAAAGACTTAATCATATTTAACGTACTGCGTGTCTATAATCAAATAATTTTAGTAAAAATCCATTATTGCGTTGCCGTTAGTCATTGTTTCATTAAACAAAGTAAACAGAGTAAAACCTTACTGTTCCTTATTTCCCTGCCAAATACTTTGACGTCACGTGTATTACGCGTAACATATAAAACAATTCCGTGAACAGTTCTTAGAAAATATATCAAATATAAAACAAAGAAACTTTGAAAGTGATATTTATCATTAACTTTTTCTTGCGTCCTCCCGAACGTCATCATAAGTCATAGTTTTAATAAAACATTTGCTTTAAAATTCCTCCTACATAATATGAATATATGTTATATAGCCGAAAGCAGTTTTGAATTATTGATTTTTTATATTTTGATCGATAAATCGAACTCGTGTTTATCAAATTTTTTTAAACAAACGAACGTGCAATTTTGTTAGCTGCATATATACGAATATCGTAAATTAAGTAAGTAAGTAAGATGTTGTTCTTGAGATACACCTTACAATTTAACATTGTTGAATACTTTTTCAAAGGTTTTACAAGGTTTGTAATGCATGCATGCGTGTAGCATCAAAATAAAAAAAAGTAATAATTTCACGAACATATAACAATACACATCAATTAATATCGTACATTTATATTATAAATAAACTAACTGCATACAAAATCTTATGAACATAATAAAGCTATTAATCGATATTAATAAACATAGATTCCATTCTGCGAATCGCAGTACAAAGAAACTATTTATTCCGAGAACAACTATGCCCATTTATAGATTTCAATGTGGAATGAAAAGCTTTCAGTAGCAACAATAAGTCTTGAGTACATAAACTTTCGATATTTATTTTCATTACGTCTAGTCTAACTTTTTTTAGGTAAAGATGAAAGCGAATTGTGATGTACTTCTTGTTTGTAACACAAAGAAATTTAATTTCGTAGTTTATCACACGAAACCGTACAAAATTGAAGCGTTTAAAAATTTATGTTTCCGTTTAGCGTTTCTGATAGAGAACTTCAAATGTATTCTGTCTTGCCGTAACGTTCACAGAATTGTACACGTGTACTTAACAAAGATGTAGCTAAAATTAGTTATAAGTGGAAAATAAAATTTTCGCATTTTACTACTCAAAATAAAAGATTATGCTTTGGCCTTCTACCTATTACTTGAAACAAGAAAACTTAAAAGTCTACATATATACACCATATATGTGGACTTTTAAGTTTTATATTAGAGGTTATAGAAAGTAATGTTATTATTACATAAATCAATTAAATACTTTTAAAAAAAGATTGTTTTATATAGTGCTTCTATATTTTATTATGTGCTTAGCAAAACATGAGTTATTACACAGTAAATATATTGATGATTGTAATTGACAATAACTTCTACTATTATCTGTCATTTTCCTTTGGAGACTTATCAATAAGGGTTTATTGAATATTAAAATCATCGTGTTTTCGTCGATTTCGTAGAAGAAACACCCATTACAAAGGTAATGTTAAATTACAACACCATTATAACTAGTATGTAGTACTTATTAATTTCCATGAATTCTTATAATTCAATAAATGGTTTTGCGTTATCGAATGATCCATAGTAATATTACGTAGAAGAAAATATGGTAACGACGTAAAATTTTAGTAACGACCGATATAACAACATTTTTTACGTAAGTTACTCGTGACTTTACTCTTTAATTACTCGTTGACGTGTATTACGAAATATGTTTAATCATAACTACAAAAAATTTACTTGTACCACAATCTAAACGTACCTTTACGTTTAATAGTTATTGTCAGTCTGTTGAGACGTTGTAATTATTAGAAGGCATGTTTATTGCTTTCTTGTTACTCCAGAATGCGATGGGCGTAATACCGACCCGATCGTCCCACACTTGTCACTTCGATTCCGATAATATGTCACCATCTTGGCATACTGATTAGGGATCCCTTGTACTGGCATCTTTATGCCTTCAGTACATTTTAACGTATTTTGTGGAAGCACATCGTTAAAAAGGAAATAACACAATATATATCTTCCTAAACCAATGAAAATAAACAAAAAAAAAATTAAAACGTTAAATTGAAACGAATATTTATTGTAAATTCATGATCGTTTTGTTGAAGATTAAAAAAAACTGTTATCAGAACTCAGTAATTAAAGTATTGTACATAAGTGTGTACAATACTTTGATTACTGAGTATTTATTATACATAAATCTGGTATTAATTTGTAATTAGTAAGATCAGGAAAAAATCACAGATATTTTTTGTTTTAATAAATCACCTACATTATGATTTTAAATCAGGTTTCAAAAACGTACTATATATTAAAAAACAAAAGGGTATTTTTGATAGTTAGTGGATGTCCTGATCTGAGGTATTCCAATAGACATTTTTATCAAAAAAAAAATGTAAACGTTTGTGTGATCCTAGTATTTCCATCATATTTTTCGTAATACTAATATATAGAAGAATAATAATTAAATCCAAAGCTTCAGAATGAACAGAAATTATTTGGATATCAGGTTTTATATGTGCAAGGTCTGTTTATACGGTGCCGAGTAGGAAAGTGCCATTTTGGAGGTTCTCAAAACTATTGTTTGAATACCTTACTATGATAAAGTTTAGAGGACGTCTTGGCTAGTGTGCTTATTAAGAGAGACTTAATATCCCATTACTCAGGGTGGTCAGCATACCCATGCCGATTTATTTTGCATTTCTGTATAGATGAATGTATCGATCATTATCAGAAGAAACTCTTGCTTTTTGTACCGTTTATCTATACAAATAAATAAAATTAGAGTGTCTTTAACACCAGAGTAACCGTTTCTAAATGATGACATTGTAATATGTAACCGATAAATGTAACAAAAAAATTTTTTATAAATTTTATTCTGTCTATCTGTCTGTTTCACATCACATACACATCATCAGCCTTTGTTAGTCCACTGCTGGACATAGGCCTCCTAATACACCCTATCCATTAGGGTTTGGACCTATCCCACCACGCTGGTCCAATGCGGGTCGGTGGGTGGACCGACTTTTACATGCCCATCCGACGCATGGATCATCTTACTTTTCAGACAATTGGTGATCGGCCCAAATTGCCTAACCAACTAGGAAACAACAATGAAAATTTGTTGCGTCCGCAGGATTCGAACCCACGACCTCCGGTTTCTAAAGCACAGCCCATACCACTAGGCTACGGAGGCAGTTATTTCAGTCTGTCTGTTTGTTCTAGCTAATCCTCTAAAGTGGCGGTTTCGATTTTCACTGGAACATAGCTTACGTAACGCTTATCTTAGACCTTTTGATTTTATAAGAAATAAATATATAAATACACTTAGGCACCTTCTTTTATCGGAAAAACATTATAGATTACTAAGTCGCGGTCAACAGCATATGACTGTTTACAATTAAGATTATTCTTACTCTTTAACTGCGTAGATAAGTAGACTTTATGCATTAGTTAAGTCATTAACTTATAAAAAACTGTTTTTTATAAATCACTAGCCCTATTAAACGTTACAAAATCAAAATAAGGAAGTTCTAAGAAACAAAACAAAACAAGGAAGTAAATATATTTGTAAACTAAAATACTTTACTAACAACCATCTACATGCTATTTGAATATTATTTACCTTCGTAAGTGTGAGCAAAAACATGGAAAATTTATAAAATAAATTACGAATAGTGTTCTTGCGTTGTGAAGAAATATGGCTTTACTATTAGACAATAACCATATAGTTCTCAACGACTTGACATCCCCCATTAACAAGAAATTAAATATGACGCCTTAATGTTATTGTGGGTTTTTTTTTGTTGACTCCGTAGCCTAGTGGTAAAAGCGTGTGCTTCAGAAATCGGAGGTCAGGGGGTCTAATTCTGCAACTCAACAACTTTTCATTGTATCTTCCTAATTGATTAGGACAATGCGGGCTTGTCACCCGATTGTCTGTGAATTAACATGATTCATTCGTCGGATGGGCAAGTAAAAAGTCGGTCGTGTCGGTTATCCGTCCCATCGAGCTTTGAGAGTGTAAAGGAAAGGAACATGTGATTGAGCGTACAATTGTGCACTATAATATCTCCTGCAGTTGGCTGATCTCTAATACAGATCATCATTATTATTATTATTATGGGTTATTGAGTCGCTAACTATTCATGACTCTAATGGTTTTAATACAGTATTTTGTTTATAAAAATACTTTATTATATAATCGTATGATAAGGGTAAAAATATGTCAGCTATTTATTTTATTTACTAGATTAATGTAGCAAGCATTGAAGGATACCAATTTAATAAGCTTTGACGCGTTTAAATAATTTTACTCCAGACGTTTTAATCCATTTTATCAGAGCCGTGGATTTAAATTAAAATAAGCGCAATAAAATTAGCTTTATTAAACAAAATGCAATTTGTGTGTGAACCGACAATTAGGTTTTTATGTTTTACTTTAACATAATTCGTAATATTACATTTATACAATTTATTGACATGTCAATGCCTTAGTAGTATTAGTGCCAACTATTCGGGGTCGAGGAAAGATGCCCATCGGTCTGCGTAAAACAGTTTTTGATGTACCAACGCGGTGCCTAATTCTGTCGTTAATTAATGTAGAGTGGAAACACTTACATGTCCCAGTTAAAGGTTATCGTAGCTAGTACTTAGCAGTTTTTGATGTAGTATCTCAAATACGCTACATCCAGTCAAGGCGGCGAGCCAATTGTAGCTTAACCATCGTGAGAAAAATCCTGCTACTCTTATCTTAAAATCTTTTTAAAAAAATTATTCAGGTGATACTTGGTAGGGTTGAAACCGAATACAGTATATTTTAGGAGTTTTACGAGAAAAAAGAAATAGTTTTATATTTCTTTATATTCTTATATATCTTTATATATCTTTGAAACATCAAGAACAAAAGAGTAATCATATAATGAATATAAAATGTCTAAAACATGTGTAAGACGTATATATACACGTATGAGGAAACTTTTGAAGGAAAAATAACTAATGTTTACATTCTTTTACATACCTTTATCGCACTATATCAATTAAAAGGAACAAAAGCGAATTTTAATAGCCCGTTTTTAAAGTCTGTGTTAATTTTAAAAACTGCCGGTTTAGTAAGTAAATAATGTTTGTTCTTTAACGCGCACAAACCATAAAAACCGCTTTAGGAGAATTTTGGCACGGACACAGAGGCAGAAATGATTTCGGTCACTATTTTGTTTCTGTTAGATATTTTAAAAAAAACTGTTATCGGGATAGGCTTAATTTTGCAAACATTACGTCTATATTATATAAAGAGCCTCATTTCCAAATGTGAAAGTTATTGTTAGCAAGCAAAAAGTTTTAAAGGTTCTTACAGGAGACTGAATAGGAAAGTTAGTACTATTTCTGATAATAGACAGTAGTATGAAAAAATGTATTTTGGTTTTAACTGGCAAATGTAACTAGTTATAGAGACCGAATGTTAGATGTCGCGGTAAGCGCCTTGTGCCATTTTGCTTTTCCTTTAGCTGTGTTTTCGCTTAGCTGAACGTTCAGCTTATCTCCACGCTTCTTGAAATAGACAACAGTTTTTTTTCTTCGGAACATAAGGTTGCGAGGACTATTATATTCTGGTTTGACCGCCGTCATGTATTAATATAGATAAAAGTGATAGAGCGTCGTATGTCTTTAAGCATCGGGTTTTAACACCTAACATTTCAATCAGTTAGGCAACAGTATTAATTATAAAATTATCTATCTTATAACGTCAAAGGCATCAAAATGTTACAGTAAGCCTAAACAAGAAATTTAAAAACCTTTGATATTGTATTATCTCTAAGCAAAAACTTTTATAAGGAAAATTGTAAGGATGTAGACATTAAATTATCTGGGGAACTACATTGTAAAAGCATCTTTGACTTCAATGAGGAAAACACCTTATGCAAATTTCTTCTACTTAACTACTCGTATGTCGATGACATCGAAAACCAGAAAGTTATTCTGTAAAGTTTCAAGAACAAAAATAAATAGATGCTGTCATTTGCGTATCACGCAAATTATTAATAAAAAATAAAAAAAACTATGTAACTTTGTTAAGTGCAATGAAAGACCTGGATTAGTTTTATAAGAAAATTAAAATAGATCTATTGTTTTGTATGAAAATATGGTAATTTTTTTGAGAAAGAGTTATAAAACACCTTAAACGTTAAGTAAAGCCTTTTTTTTTGTATAATTGTAATAAATATGCCTCAAAGTAAAGTGATAATGGGTAACATACCCAATTAAGCTTTTTCGGATTGGAATATTTTTAATTAAAAGCTACTGCCTGCGTGGCTATCGTTACACGTTCACTGGAGTTAAGTAGTAAGAGAAAACGTTATATGTATACAAATCACGTAACTCATACAACTAATATAAATGAATAGCAAAAAGATTCAATGCTTTAATATAACGTTAATAAAAGAACACCGCCGCAATTTCTTCGTTTTTATCTTAGGTCAGATTCATCGTATTTCGAAAGGATAACAGCGTTTTTACAATCAATATGCAAGTGTAATACTTCAAGATTAAATACAAGCAGTCCGTCTACAGCTCTGCCTGTGCCGTTTTTAGTTTTTAAACCGATTTTCGTAGCGTAATAAGTAGCCTATGTCAATCAAGATAAAAGTAGCTTCAAAAAGTGAAAAATAAAAATGAGTTTATTAATTACAAAAAACATACAAAAATGCAAATCTTAATCCAATACAAAAACAAAGCAAATCTTTACAATATTAGTGTAGAAATTTATTTCAATTTATATTTTAAAACTCAAGTACTCACAGCCTATAGCGCCTGCCAAAAACGTCTTATTACATGGAACCTCCTTTTGATATATCCATCAGGCTCATAGATCATCTTACTTTTCAGGTGATGGCTATGTGACTGGCTTATATTTCCGAAAGGTAAAATAAATAGGTATTTTCTGTTCTCAAATAAAATGGTTCTTTACCACGCATCCATTTAATTTCTTATCCATTTAATTCTAATTTCATTTCAGAACCATTTTATGATATCAAGATATGAGATCAAGATTTTATGGCAAAGATTAATACTGCTGGGCTACGGAGGACGATCTATATCTCTTTCATTAAACTTAACTGTCACAGAAACTATACCTTAAAATATCTATAAAACTTTCAATTTCTCATTTTGACATTTTTTACAATATACCTAGTACTAAAAAGAACATTTTAAATGTAAGATAAACAGTTAAAAAACTGTTGTTAAAGTCAAAGTCAAAAATTAGTTATTCAATTTAGTCGCTATTGAGCAATTATGAACAGCAAAAATTTACCACCGTTTCACAAACTCAAACATGTCCTGACACGAACCGGCAAGAAATTCTGCGATCTTTTTTAAATGTACATTTATTTTTTTAAATAACGCTGTTTACAATATTCAGTTAATACATCAATTTTCTAGTTACCGGGGATTTGCAAGAGCAGAATATAAACTATTTTTCACATCTTGGTCCTCAACATGATTTATAACAGAGTAGTGGGCTTTTCTGATGTGTTGTTTTGACAACTTCACGAAAATGGAATTATTCAGTTGCATTTGGCTGTCATTTCATTTATTGTACATTCTTATACTGTTACGCAAGAAAGATTTTATAGTTATGATCAGTCCAAATGTGGGTAACTCCAACGACAAAAATATGCGAAATAAACTAGTTTTGCAGTTTCTTGTCGGACGGCTGCCTAACCTCGCTCAGTTTTAGAAGTTTGTCAAATATGCTTGGAATCAATAGAAAATCCAAGAAAATAAGTAGAGCTTTCGTAAGGGATGACTTCATCATCAAAGTCTACGCCAAAAATGTATTCTGATAGCGCCTGTTTAATTATATGCAGCAAATTTCTAAACGTGTATGTTTGCTTAGTCTAAATATTTGGCTACTGACTGCTTTGGAAGAGTATTGAACGTTTCAGACATCAGATGCATGAGCACACAAATATTCAACCAGAATAGCTGATCGATAGAAAAACTATACAAATATGATACAAATGGACAAGCATAACAATATGATTGCCAGAAGGGTTGACATGATAGAGGAAATCAGCCATAATAGTCAAATACATTGTTTCATCATTTCGGGAAAAAGTGTTACTAAACTTAAAACATATTAATGTGGATTATAAGAATATTAAGTAACGTCACAAGTGTCTACTATTTCCAATGCTGTAGAATGTAATAACACCTTCCGTCTTCTTTTATATAATGCTTCAGTGGTTTACGGGGTACCAAAAATATCATATCAAGGTCCATATCATATCCGATATTATAAGTATCGATTGTTCTCTTCACCGAAAAAAATTGTAATTTTATTAAAAACATCAAAAAAATTCCCGTACCGGGAATCGAACCCGAGCCTCCTGGGTGAAAGCCAGGTATCCTAGCCACTAGACCATACGGGAGATAAGTGTGGTGTCAAATTACTTTATTATATTAAATTAGCTTATCAATTTATGTAGTATTTTGTATATGCCCGTAGTATTGCCTAAATAAAATAAATTTAGCAAGAAATGTATAATACTTGATGTTTTAATTAAGAGATACAGATCGTAATTTCTTAGTTTAAATGACTTTATTAAAGCGACACCTAGTGTCACCAAACTTAAAATAAAGGGTGTTTGTATTGTTCTCATTATGCTTATTTTTATATTTTCTAATGTAGCCATATAGACATAATTAATATATTGTTACCAGATTAATACTCCAGGCCAGACGGAATGACCAAAATTGTATTTATTTAGATGTGTATTGTGTTTTTTATCTGGCATAACAACAGTGGTATTTTTCTCCAATACGACCAACTTGAAAGGCATTACGTAGCTTTTTATTGTAATGCAGAAGCTGTGTCAGTTTTAATTTAATGAACTCTTAAAACTTCCACGCAAAATTAATATACATGTAGTTGGCCATAGGTTCTTTAGGCGCATTTTAATTTTATTGATCTATTACGCAAAACTTGTTTGGTTTTATCACATTTTCACTGGTTTATTACTTAAACAATAACGCATGCAAATAACGCATGCATATCAATTACATTTCTGTAACAAAATATTTCAGACTTTAGCGTAAATAAATCGTAATACGCGTGCTTCAACGCATTATCGTCTCATAATCAAGTCATACCTTTGATAATCACAGAGATTTTATCAATGTCTATTGTGTTGGAACGTTCAAGATTATTAATTTATTGCATATTATTATTGTGACATTTGCAAAAATGAATAACAAGACGAACGAGGAAAATTATCAATTCCTAATCGATGTATTAAAACTGCCAGTCGTGACTACGGAAGATCCTTTTGCTGTAAGGTCACAAGGAGTCTTTGAATTTATTATAACGTAACGTTAACACAACTGAACCTTAATACAATCGGCTAAAGGTCAAATTTGTTGAACAGAATATCGGTTACACTATGGTGTTGTTCAAAACACGTACGCCTTACATTGAGGTCGCGGCAAATGAATGTAAGACTCATTGTATACTTATGTTACATTGCACTGACTCACTCCAAATAGAGTACAGGTGGTGACGCCAAACCATCTTATTGGTATTCAGCAAGGAAGACATGGTGTCGAATTAAGCACTTATCGCTCGCAAATAACAGTGTCCTTTAATCATAATCACTTTGCAGTTCAGAGTGATTATGCTGTCCTGCGATAGTCACAATTTTTTAATATTCGAAGGGATTGAAATTATCTTGTGTGGTATTAACTTAATTTGACTGCATTAACTAAATCTGACAATATACACGAAAACTATATCGACGGAAAAAAAAAAATTGTCAGTTACATGTTTTCCTTTGAGAGAACCTATAAATACATTAGCCTCGTATTTAAAAGAAAATATGAATTTCTTTGGTTATTTTTATTACACAAACATTATACAGGGAAATATTACTTGGTATGGCTAAAGGACAAATGTAGCTACTAGTTAACATCTGAATAATTTTTGAAAAAAGTCAAGTCAAACAAAACAAATCTTATTCAATATAGAAGCATTATACTGTCTTATTGATCGTCAATTAGTCTGCCACCATTTTGAGAATGGAAGCCTCTGAACTGAGAAGAACAGGCGTAAGAAACTTAGCGAGATTGTTTTTATTTTTGCATACCATAATGATTCACAATGATAAACCATAATGCCGTCAAAATGAATGATCTCATACTGATGGAATGCGTTACAGTTGCATATTATTTCATTTGTTTATTCAGTTTATAGATGTCCTTTGGCTTGGTATAAATGCACAAACCTTTTTTCTTTCCTTTTAATGTAACAACAATTGACTGTAAGACAAAATATTTGGGACTATTAATATCCCATAACAGGTTGAAGATGAGTAGAACTAAATGGTGCTTATTTAGCAATGCAACTATCAAGTCATCATTTCTTATACTGCTGTGACAACACATCACTAGACTTACGCCATTGTGTTGTTATGACTTTTACTGCTTGGCGTTAAACGTTTCCATACGTGATACAATAAGGGCATAAAGTATTAATACGCAGATATTAATTATCACGATAATTTTATGCAAAAGAACGACTTAAATTTAACTGTCACATCTATTTTAGTACCATGCAATGACAGAAACCATTAAATACCCAAGTCTTTTTAACTTAAATGATTTGATTAGTTACGCTAGAGAAGGTTAATATAGATTTTTATTTTTAGAATCGAAACAACAATCGACAATGGAAACTTTATTTTATAGTATTGAGGCATCGTATTTTATTAATGTTCAATAACAATTTATCAGCTATAAATATACCGCGATGATAGTTTTTTTTTAATTTATTTTATTCTCATTTTATCGCCTTGTTATAAATTATATCGTTATCATTAGAGAGATTATTAAAATGTCAATTGCTCATGTCAAAGACGTTTATCAGACAGAAAAGTTAAACATCGCGCGGAGATTGAAAATGGCAGCGAATTACCAATAGGTACCGTTTCACTGACATTATACAATTATGTTATTTACATATAAACCTTATTGATTTTAGAAAAGTGTTATTGCCTATACAGGCGCACTCCCTGTTCCTTTATGCTTTCAAAGCCCGATAGGTCGGATAACCGACACGACCGGAGAAAGGGACAGGACTGACTTTTTATATGGCCATGCGACGCATGGCTCATCTTACTTTTCAGACAATTGGGTGATCGGTCCAAATTGCCCTCACTAACTAGGAAACAACAATGAACATTTGTCGAGTCCCCGCAGGATTCGAACCCACGACCTCCGGTTTCTAAAGCACACGCCCTTACCACTAGGCTACTAAGGCAGTTAAAATGCCTATAATTTTAAACTAACTAATAATATTAAATAAATTTAGAAAAAATGTATTTATGATAATTTCGTCTATAATTTTGGCTTCGTAGAGTTGCAATTTTAGTTTTAATTTGTTTATTTATACGATATGGTAAAAATACGTATATACGTATAGTATGCATTATATATATTGCCCATAATACTTGAATAATATAATATAATATGCTGAATATAATTATTCGATTATTTTATGTTCGCCGCTTCACGCTCACATCATAGTCACAAGTGATTTCATTGCGTTAAGACACCCACCCATAAATATTCATATTTGCACGTTTATGCTTCAATGAATCCTTTGACATATTATTATCATCGATTATAAGATCCACACTAAATAATAATGTCGATTTAGTCGTACTTTGTTTATTGTATAGTGAAGTTCACCAATAGTTAAAATTTAGGTTTTTTTATTTAATTTAGTCAGAGAACCATTATAATATTAATTACTCTAAGCGCTGGTAAAGAAGAATATTTATAATAATAATTAAATTTTTCATATTTGTATTAACAAAGCATCCAGCAGAGAAAAGAAAATAAAATGCAAACCCCCAACAAAATGCGTTAGCCAGTGACGGCTTAAATTGATTTACAATTCAAATTTTCAATTTTAACTGGCGATTCGGCTCGTGCTTATTAAGACCATGAACTAGAAACATGTGGGGATAAAACGATATGCGTTTTATGCGATTATGCGTTCCTAGTATTTATGTAAAATGTTAATGTTGCGTTCTGATACCAAATATGTTTGTTATCAATATTTTTGTTTTAATGCCCACTGGTAGCTGCCTCGGCCTTGCTTTACAAATTACACGGAGGCCGTGAGTTCCTGTGAGTAAACAACTATGTGTAATACAAGTAGCTGTTTTATGGTTGGTAAGACCATATGGGATGTTTACCCCATCATCTAAGAAGTGAGATGATGCACCCGCGATGGGCACGTAAGAGTTTGGTATCGCTGTTATAATACGTCGTTCTTCATATTCACTACTGACAACCGATACGGTACTGAGTAAAAGCATCGTTACATCTTTAAAAAGGAATAAATACTATATAATGACATTATTTTAAGAACTCCGGCTGCCTCCGTAGCCTAGTGGTATGGGCGTGTGCTCTGGATAAAGTGAGTAGATCCAGGCGTAGGATGGGCATGTGAAAAGTCGGTCCACCCACCAACCCGCATTAGAACAGCGTGGTGCGATACGGTCCAAAACCCCCTAATGGATAGGGGTGTATTAGGGGAAGCCTATGTCCAGCAGTGGACTATCACACGCTGATGATGATGATTTTAAGATAGAAAATTTCCTAATTGCATGTTACAACAGGCCAAATATAGTCTATATCTATATAATGCTGACGGGTGCCGGGCATTATTAGAATAGAGATTCTATCAAACAAGAAACATACCTTGATGTGGCGCAGATATTGGTAGGGAAACTTTAATACGAACGTATAGTCTGAATGGGCCCAGACGATAAGGGCAAATACAATATTCCCCTGTCTGGTTTAAACTTAGGGGGAAGTCATTTCGTATAAATTATACGGAACGCAGACTCCCTGCTCTTAACAAGAGTAAATATCTAAATAATTCATCCATTAAATATATTGTAACATACAATTAAACATTTTTAAATGATTGAAGTGCGATATACAATAAAAAAGTTGTATTTTTATATGATAATATATTTTAAATTTTCGTGTCTGTTTGTCTGTTTATTCTCATTCTAATCTCTGCTATAGCTGGTCCTATTTTTAGTGGGTGGTAGCTGACGTAATGAAAAGTAACTTAGGCTACGTTTTTTCATGTATTTTTTTAAGTATTTCCGCGCCGTATTATATTATATTATTCTCACCTCTTACTTTTAGTTTGAAACGAAGTAATAAATAGCTGACTTGAACATTAACATGTTAATTAATAATATTATTTAGCAAGAAATTATTTATAAATGGATGACAAATTTAATAAAGCTATTTTTTTTAATTGTATGTTTCTTTTTAACACTTAAAACACTTACATTTTGTCACTATTCAAGATTCGGCAACGCTCTTTGCACTAAATAATCTTAAGAGGCAAATTTGCCTTACATAAATTTTTACATGAAAAAATGACCAATTGTAAATTACATACATTGCTGTTTTCCGGTTCAAAGGACACCATTGCTAGATGAACTGCTACGTGAATTCAAAACGACATAAATTTTTTAGGAATGAGGTAAGATTTTAGGTTAATCTAACTTCCTAATTAGACGCATATATCGCAGAGTAATGTTTACTTTTCAAGCCACTTCATGTAGTAAAAAAGTAAAAGCTGGAGATTTATAAAGACGTTATAATATAAGGGTTTGAATCTAGGGTTGACAACAACATTTTACTATTTAATATTTTGTTATTTGATTTTATGGCTTTTATTTAAAAATTTAACAACGCAAAAATACTAAATTTTTTTATGAGTACTCGTTTTAGAACGTGATAGAATGAACTCGATAATTACTAATAAAATTTTAGTATAGATAAAAAATATGGCGCTAAGCATCGGTAATATTATTTGTATAATTATAAAATCTACAAACATAAGGTAAAATCGAGATTACTAACTTAATTTAGATGCAACGACGATGGGGCGATGCAAACTTTGACTACGCTCTGCTACCTAAGAATTTTGTCTAAGTGTAAAAGTAGCAACCCTAGACTGTATAATACTGAAGCACAGATGTTAGACGGCGATTGTAAAGCCAAACATGTGTTTAAAGGACCGTTCCGATGATTCAGTTATCGTGTTATGGAACAGTTTACATTAAAACAGTGCGTTAAGATTGTCTGTAGTCAAATAAAAGAAACATCTTTTTTTATTATTGTTTAAAATCGCTTAGTTTAGGATTTTTTTAAGAGACGAGCCGGTCGTTTATTTGCCCTTCGCTTTAAAGCAATCGCTGGATAAATCGCAACAAACCTCTGTCCTCAAAAATATGTAATTATCCTGGTTACGGTGTACTCTAAACCAAAAGACAGTACAGTAAAGATAGTGTTCACACACTACTGCTTTACGCTAGAAATAGGCATCGCAGTGGTTCTCCAGGCTCCCCTTTAAAAGACATTACCGCTTCGAGTAAACAATGGTATAATTTTTTAAATGAAGGCGAATTCCTATGAGTGGTAAGGTCCATTTGTCTTTAGAACTTAACGTAATGGCTTAAACAATTGGATGGTTGAAAAACTACTACTGTAATTGGACGTAGTAGTTTACTGAGCTCATCATCATCAGCCTGTGATAGCCCAATGCTGGACATAGGACTCCCCTAATAAACCTCTATCCATTAGGGGGTTTTGGACTGTATCCCACCACGCTGGTCCAATACGGGTCGGCGGATGGATCGACTTTTCACATGCCCATCCGACGCATGGATCATATTACTTTACAAACAATTTGGTTATCGGCCCAAATTGCCCTAACCAACTAAGAAACAATAATAAAAATTTGTTGCGTCCCCGTAGGATTCAAACCCATGACCTCCATACATATAGCCCATAGCCTAGTAGCTACGGAGGCAATGTACTGAGTTACTGATTTTTAAAAATGTGAACGCCAATAACTGATATGATACATTTTTCGACACAAATAACAAGCCTATAAATTAATCACAATTTAAACAAACTCTCATTACAATACAGTAACATAAAGTATGTAATTCCCTCTGCGTTACAAAATGTTCTTGGATGACTCAAGGGTACAAAAACTAGTTTCCATCCTGACTCAACCACGACGCTCATTCCTATTCATATAACTGCAACAATCGTACCAAAATATCAGCTATAAATGATATATTTAATCCACTATATCCCATTTTAGTCTTTCCGTCTGAAACGTCGGGAATAAATATAACAAACAAACGCGAAAAATCCAATTTATAACCCATAATCAATCCGTAAAAATCCGTAAAGTTTCATTTCATGCATAATAATTACGTGTAAATAAAAGAAACAACTATAAAAAAGCTAACTATCTTTACACTTTATTAATATGAGATGGGGAAGTATGTCTGTCTGTATGACTTTCTATAACGCAATACAGAATGGGTTTCGGCGTAACTTCACAGTAAAAAACTTACATGCCAGAATAATATATAAGAAACAACTACAATTAATTTAGACATCGTTACGCGTGCGAAGCGAGGGGTGATAACAAGCGAATCAGAAAGAAAACCACGCTCACTGCTTAATTGTTTTTTTGAAAAGAATACTCTGATATGGGCATCTGTCATTCACCCGGCGAAATCACAAAGATAAACTACTCGACAATTATATCATAGAATAAACATAAAACACAAGAAACAATTTAAATATTTTATGCATACCAACAAATAAAGCTTTGAATACCTTTATTTATTTATCGCGTACGCGAATTTTGTAGTCTTACAGGAAAAATTCCGTTGATATCAAAACCGTCATAATATCTTCTACATACGATACAAGCACAAATCTGTTTTTAACCAGGTTAACACCGACGATTACGTAAAGCGTAATAAAATCTCATGTCCGGATTGCGTGAGTCTGGACGCACTCAGATTTTATCCTAATGTATCACGCGATAAGTGAGGGCTTGATCGATCCCATACGCTCCCCATGCACCGCCAACCCTCCGTCTGGCCGGGGCGGGTCTGACCTTGACTGACCCTAACACCCCAACGATCAACTGTGAGTGCATTGCTCTATAGAAAGAGTTATCAACGTTTAAAAAACAATCTAACGCTCGCTATTGTTTATTACGTGTGAACATCGCCGAGCCGGAGGCGTCATACGCCATCGGAGTAGTTGCCTCATGCCCCAGCCGTCAGACCGCCAGTCGCAATCCACGCGCCGTCCGCGCCGCACGTCCCCGCAACGAGCCATGCTGTCGTTGATTATAATCGCATCGGTCGCCACCGCGGCCGCACAAACACCACAAGCACCAGCAGCACGCGCCCCTACGCCACGCCGCGAACAATTCCGCGTGATCTACGAATGGAACGCTATAGACTTCCAATGGCCCGCGCCGGAGGAGCGCGAGGCCTACCTAAATACCAGCCAATACATACCCCGCAACGTCCTAATCTCTGGGATAAACTTTTACGGAGAAAACATATTCCTCACCCTGCCCCGGATGTTGGACGGCGTACCAGCGACGCTGGCGACGATACCGGTTCAGCAGGTCGACACGGCACCCAAGCTTAAGCCGTTCCCCAGCTGGGAGGCAAACAAGCTGGGCGATTGCAATGCACTGCAGTTCGTGCAGAATGTGGAAGTCGATAGAAACGGTATCATGTGGATTCTGGACAACGGGCGCATCGGTACGCTGACGCAGAAACCTGACACGAAGTGCCCGCCATCCCTTGTCCTGATTGACTTGAAGAGCGGCAAAAACGAAATGGAACGCATACCTATCCCCCCAGAAACCGTAAATACAACCACGTCTTACTTAAACGACCTGGTCGTTGACAATCGGGACGGAGACTTCGCATACATAACCGACAACAGTGCAGTGGATCCAGGCGTGATAGTATTCCGTCGCAGCGACGGCAAGTTGTGGAAAATCCGCGATAGCAAAACGATGATGTCCGTGGCAGAAGCAGCCATCTTCCGCATCAACGGTACCACAATCAACTTGCCAGTAAATATTGACGGCATCGCTCTTGGCCCTCATTTTTGGTAGAAGACGGCACCGTGGACAGAACCGTTTACTACACACCGCTTTCCAGTTTCCATCTGTACGCCGTCAACGCTTCTGTTTTGCGCAACGAAACACTAGCCGCCGGAGGTGATGGTGCCCTGCGCTCCTACATTAAGGACCTCGGAACGAAAGCCTCACAGACCGATGGTATGAAAATGGACTCCACCGGAACTCTGTTCTACGGCTTGATCGGTAACTCGACCATCGCTGAATGGAACACAACCCAGGACTTCCGCGTCGGTCAGCGCACAATCGCCAGAGACCCTAACTACATTCAGTGGGTAGACCGCTTCACATTCGACGACAGCGGCAACATATACGTCGTGATCAACAGGCTTTACAACTTCATCAAGAACCAAGTGTCACTTGACGAGGTGAACTACAGGATTCTGAAGTCTCACACGGGCACCAAGAGCTACATATTTGGTCCAGAAGTAACGCCGTTGACTCCGACACCTCACGGAGCGGCAGCGGCGCCGGTGTTTGCAGCGTCCCTGTTATTATTAGCTTTTGCGCATTTGCTAGCCTAGTCGGAACGTACATTATGTGAACACAGACCGACGACTTTACCAAATATTCATAGTTACCTTGACCCAACGGTCTTCCATGTGAAAACGGAATGTAGATTTACGGATTTATCGTTTAAGATTATTGTAGAAGGTGTATACAATATGCATACCGGATCGAAGGCAATTTAAAGACGAGCCGTGCCACTAAACGTGTAAGATAAAGGTCGAGGGCATGTTTCCTAATACAACAATCCGCACTTTAACCCGAACATTCCAATGTTATAGTTAAGCACTTTATTAACTTACTCCTATGACTTTCTTGTGTATTTATTGTAATTGACTGGTTAGGGAAATACTTGAACGACGTTAAGATGAGGTGGCGTAAATACCCAGTTATTTTGCCAAGTACGAAAGCTTTGGTGAGACGAGCCAAATACTAATACTAATTTTACATTGTAAGAATATATTTAATATATAAAATACATTATGAATGTATGGTAGAATTTAAGCTATATGTATATTTGAAATGAACGTGTACTGAATGAGCGTGACTGTTTGATGTAATAAAACGTGTATTTCACATTATAACTACGATTTTTTTATATCCTTTACGTGTTACCCGTAGATGCGAAGTGTTAATGTAAAAGTCAATACTTATTAGAACATTGTTAGCACAACAAGCTATTCCGTCTTAGTTGTATAAAATGTTTACTACATTAGCATCAACCTCGCTTCAACAATTAATAATATACCTTATCGATATTCATGCAATATAAAAACATATTTATGGTGGCGTCCGCGGTCCGTGGAATATTTTTCACTTGTTTTTTTAGTATTAACTTCAGTATTTAAAATTCTTTCTTAACATTGTACTATAAAAGCAGTTTGGAAAGTTTTGCTCCATACAATGAATAAGTAGATTAAAGTTTACCGTTATCAGAATCTATTAAAGTATCAACGTCAACTGTAATTAATAAGTCGTGTTTAATTACGTTCATTTATATTTGCAACAGCAAAAAATATGTGCTACTTAATACGAATAAAGATACATGTACATATCATTCACTGAATAATTCTCTATAATAAAATCTGAAGTTGATAACTTAACATGGTTTTGTTTAGTCCTTATCTATTCGTATCATCGTGTCTTAAATATAAACTGTTAATTAAGATAAGAAATAAAATAATAAAATCCGATAAAAGCGTTTATTATCGCGTTAAAAGAATTTCTTTACGGTGTGCATTAATGAAATATTAATGGATATGACATGTGTCAAACGCGGAACCAGTTTTGAAATCGTTAATAGCACATAACGTGTGAAGTTATTTTCACTGAGCACTTTTTATAACCTCAGGGTGATATGTAGAAAGTGAACGCGTGTCCGTTATGAAAGAAATTTTTAGACATTGACATTTTGTTTTTTTTTCTCATCGCGTTTTATAAAGCTAATAAGTTACAAAAGTTATGTATAGAGTACCACACAATCACTTACCTATTATTACCTATTTTATTTACTTTGGAAGAAAAAGTATAACCCAAGTGAGTCCCAGTTACATCAGCTACCTTACAGTGAAAGTCTCCTCAAAATCGGACCAGCCATTTCATAGCCAGAACAAACAGACAGACACAAAAAAATAGAATATTATATTACATGTATCGGTTATATCACAATGTGTTCAGTTAAAAACAGTTATCTTAATGTTACAAACCGACACTCCAATTTGATTTATTTGTATAAATAAACAAATACTGAAACAAATCCGTGGGTGAAAATATTCCTAATTAATTCGTGCGGTACATTTGTAAATAAAATAGTAGAAAACTTATAAGAAACGCTCTAGTGGCTTACACGTCGGCCTTGTGGACAAGAGGTCGCAGGTTTGAATCCCAATGGCGAACAAATGAGCCAGTGTAATAGCCTTATAAGTTAAGAAGGTTAAGTACAAGACGACAGCTGGTTTTATGTTGTAAACTCCACTAGAATAATATCTACATAAATAAACACGAATATTCAATAAACACTGTATTGGAAAATCACTTTTATTGTCAAATAGATTATACAAATTGTCATGTCATATATAAGTTTTTAGCCTCTCTATTTTGATATTTCCAGCAATGTAGCAGTAGCCTCGAGACTGATTGAAATTAATTTGACAACTATTACTACAATTAAGAAAAGTATATAAAAATACTTTTAATTGAAATCCGAAGTGTAATAGTTTTCTCCACCGTATAAAGCAAACTCGTTTAAAGGTGTTAAAAAATTATTTAATAAGGTAGCAACTTCTTTGGAAAACATCTCCATATAAATAATTTCTTTGGGAATCCTTTACTTAGATTATAAATGTATTGTTACTTCTAAAAATTGAAGTTGCTTGTACAAGACTAATTACAAAATTATGAACATAACTTATAATATTTTATAAACATATGTACAAGGTACATCGTTGTGTTTTTTTTTATTGCATACGCAGGCAGACGAGCAGACGGGGCCACCTCATGGAAAGTGGTCACCGACGCCCATAGACATTGGCCATACAGGTATCACCAACGCGCTGCCTACCGTGAGACATAGGATGTTAAGTATAGTTTACCCAGTAATTACACTGGCTACGGTGCCCTTCAAACCGGACACAGTAGTGGAAACACTAGTGTGTTCGTTTAACACCATTCACACTACAGCTTTGCGGTAGAAATAGGCACCGTGGTGGTACCCACCCAGACGGTTTCTTGTAAAAAGTGGACCTACCACCGGTGTGTGTGTGTGTGTTCTACGTGTTAATTTTCATCACAACTGCACTTTGATTGACTCCACATAACATTTTTATGTACTTCAATCAATCAATTAATTTATACTCTATTTTTTTATTTACGTCACTAGAGATCGACGTAAACGTTAAATATATATAAACGGATACCGAAAAAGCTTTATACCGAAAATTGACGGCTTAGGTTATAATAAATAAAAAAATATATTAGGTGTCTTGTTTAATGCTTTAAATTGATATTCTATGGTGAGAATTCACATTAATAGATTCACATTGAACTATGCTACCGACTTCATCATAGCTTAGCGGCATTGGCCGTGGGTTCGTTTTGCGGATGAACAGGTTTGCCTTAGAGTTATATTATGGTTGATAGCTTTGCGGGCAAGTTGAGATGATCCGTACGTGCTTTTAAATTTTGTGATATATAAGTCATCTATGGATTTGATTATTTTACTTGCAGAGGTCAGCAGGGGCTTTAAGTATAAACTGTTATTAAAGTGGCACTGGATAGAGACGTTTGAACTAACCAAAACATCATTTTTTTATCATACTAATATTACGGATGTTGGTTATTCCATAAAGAACGAACTGATATATTCTGATTAAACTTGATATCGTTATGTATAGTTCATAATTTGTGAATCTTTTGTGTAACATATTTTATACACATTCGAGGCCGTTGGCATAAACTAGTATTGAAATAAATTTTAACGACACGAAATGATAAATTTAAATACATAAATACTAATCCATATGATTCTCAAATACGCACACGCATGTAATAAAAAAAAATATCTTAACGCATTTGTCACGCTTGTTGTGTCATCCAAAAGAATTTAATCACGCATCCGTCATAATTTCGTCATTGTAATATTAATGTACACAAAATAACCCAATTGTCAGTAGATACTAGGGTTGTACCGGTAAAAATAACTATAAGCCCATACTCTTTACTATCTTCTGAATCCCTTGTGCTTGTGCATCGATATAAAACATGGGTTGTTAAGACAATCAAATAAGTAATGAAAATAAGTGTACCTATATTAGATTGCGTATTATTTTATTAAAGGTACCTTCCTCAGTTAACATGTGTTTAAAACAAGAATTTGAAAACAGCATGTTTCTTTTTCCACGATCCTTTGCTAAATTTGTATTTTACTCTCTCATTTATTCGATTTTTATCACTATCAAATTATTATTTTTTTAATTCTTTTTTGAAATGTTTCGACTAGTGCTAGTATCGATACTTTTTTGATACTTATTTATGTAGTATCGACAAATTATTTGAGTACCAATAAATGAGTAGATTTAGGAGCATGCTTACTCGTCGTTCGGAATGTTGGCGTCCATAGTACATTACAATAATGAAACTGCGATTGTCAAGAATCAGTATCAGATGCGAATTGATGACATCAGAGTTTATATTTAAAATGTGACCGAATCACGAGTCTATAAGCAATGGCGTGTAAATGTTTTTTATACATATACCTACCAACCTAACGATTGTTTGTTTGCATTGCGATTAGTTAGTTGATATTGAAGGCACGATAATGATTGGACAATTAACATTAGTTATTGTCGTTTACCGGACGACGGCCATGTTGGATTATTTGCGCGTGTTCTTTGTTTCCTTTTTTAAGGTTAGAATATTTAACGTTTAATATACACACATTATTGCAAATTTCTATAATATTGCGTTACTAAATTTTATACGTTATTTTAATATACTCTTTTTGCTCAATAGCTTATTTGGAAACGTTACTTAGTTTTCCAAGCATCTGTTTTTATTGCTAAAATCCTGAAAAAAGCGTTATAGCTCTCAGACTTCCTCTGTAAATAGGCTATAAAAAACACGCCTTTGATGCGAAGAACTTCACCTTTAAATTAATTTAAAAATGTAATTACTTGCCAGGATTTTGTTTATAAAATAGTTATATGACTAAATGTTTACATAACGTTACATTTAATCCACCATAAATAACATCGAGGTGATTAAGGGATAAACATGTTGTTACGTTTAGAATTCTTTAATGCAATTACTAAGATTTTTATGTAACTATGATTAATAGAATAAATTTAGCTTAATACGACATCTTATTAGGTAAAGCTTTATTTAATCGAACAACGCAAACTTAGGTTAGCTCAGTCTAATTAAATTAAAATTACTAAAGATAGAGTTACGTAATTTTACAAGTCTCTAATGATATACATATACTATAAACTCATTTAGTTAAAAAAATATTTTTATATTTAAATTGTAAAAGTCTTTACTAATTAATTAATTTAGGAAATTACTAAAAGCGAGAATCTGATAAAGGCGTTGCCTAGTCCTGGTATCTGTATATTCATTGTTAGTTTCGAATTTTTTTTTAACTTGTAACACTATTTGTTTTAAAAAGCCATTTTTACTTATTTTCTGTTTATATGTTAATATTATTATTGTTCTATTAGTCATTCTAATATATAACAATATTTCTTACGCTTAGCGAAATATTTATCTGAAGTTTACATCTTTACAATTTCACTAACACAATAATTATATAAAAGGTACATACAGCCGTAAATTTAATCATTGCGAATGAAATTCGCTGTAGAATTTAAGGCATCCAATTCTTAGTCATTTTTACTATAATTTTTATAATAAATACTATTAACTCCTGTACTGTATAAAATAACACAATCCCATAAAATCTATAAATATCTAAATAGGTAGCTCCCATTAATATCCTTTGCATCAGCTATTTTTGAATACCTGTTTCAGAAAGATCGAGAAATCTGTGACCAGAAATGCCTAGTGAATTTCAAAATTTAGTCGAGAAAGTTCTGAGGGACTCCAAGCCCCAAATCCCAAATTCGTTACCCAGGATCCGAGTAGCGCTAGCCTTTGGACTTGCTATATCTATATATATTTTAGCCAATATAGACTAAAAACCAATTTAAACAAATCGTCAGATGGGACCATCAAGACCATCTTTAGCAGTCGTAGAATGTCAGATCCTTCAAATTTACTGAAAACTAATTTCACATTATAATGCCGTTTACCCTTTGGCTTGTGGAGGTCAGATGCCAGTCGCTTTGCGTAGAAACTGTCTGCTAAATCTGGATGGATTAGAAGCCGACTCACACGAAGCGATATCACATAACTTGGGATGTTAGCTAAGTTAAAGAAAGAAATCTAATGTCACACTAAAGGCGCTAGAAGAGAACATTTTTTGTTTAATCCCCAAGTGATTGAACCTGTAAGAGTGCCCGACTTATTGGCATCGATTGAGTTTGACCTAAAAGTATGTTTTCGTAAACTCCGTCTCTTGCAAAGATTACCTATAACTTATCAAAGGCTTAAATCGTTTTTCTAGCCGTCAAAAAAGAAAAGTCAGTTTTTACCACCAGTCATACATCTCACCTAAATTTTGACTATGCAAAATCCAGTAGTTAGTTCAATGGTTGAGAATGTTGTCTCTCTCATACAGGTGCTTAGCACATAGCTGACCACAGGCACCAAAGATCGTGAAATTCTACAGTCAGCGCTCATTCATCATCATCATGAGCTTGTGATAGTCCTCTGCTAGACATAGGCCTCCCCTTATACACCCCTAGGGGATTTGGACCGTATCCCACCACGCTGGTTCAACTCGGGTTGGTGGGTGGGCCGATTTTAACATGCCCATCCGACGTATCATTTTATTTTTCAGACAATTGATTGATCGGCCTAAACTGCCCTAACCATCTAGGAAACAACAATAAAAATTTGTTGGGTCTTCGCAGGATTCGAACCCACGGCCCCCAGTTTCTAAAGCATACGCCAATACTAGTAGGCACGGAAGTAGTACAATATAATATAAATATTCCTAACGGAGAACGTATTTTCTATGTACATCATCAGCCTGTGATAGTCCACTGCTGGACATAGGCCTCCCTAATATACCCCTATCCATTAGGGTTTTGGACCGTATCCACCACGCTGGTCCAATGCGGGTTGGTGGGTGGACCGACTTTTACATGCCCATCCGACGCATGGATCGTCTTTCTTTTTAGACAATTGGGTGATCGGCCCAAATTGCCCTAACCAACTAGGAAACAACAATGAAAATTTGTTGAGTCCCCGCAGGATTCGAACCCCGACCTTCGGTTTCTAAAGCACACGCTTATACCACTAGGCTACGGAGGCAGTTATTTTCTATTTATTAACTATATTATTCTAAGCAAGTATGTGTTACTATCTGGCTAGAATTTAAAGTTTTCAGAAGATTATATTCAAGCTCAACATTTTCAAAACACAATAAGGTACTGTTAGCTTTGTTCAAGATAATTAATCACAAGAATTCATCAGATGTATAGGAAAACTTTGACATCAGGACATACTACAACTCAATCTGTCCCGTGGTCATAAATACTGCATGGATAAAATAAACCTGATTAGCCACCGATAAGTTTCGTAGATAAATTTAATTATATCAAAACATAATCAATTTTGACTTTTAATCTGACCGACTTACTATGAACGTATAATCAAGTACGCTTCGCTCCGCTCTAACTTTGTTTACAATAAGTGAAACGGCTACGTGATTCTGTTTTAGGACAAAGTTTTCTCTCGCATAAGAAATCGTGTCGCATAATGTTTATATTTCTTACTATCTACTTATCCGTTTCAGACGCCTATTGCTTCGAAGTTATTATTTTTGTTTGTTTTTACATAGTCGGTTGCAGTAGTTCGGACAGATTAACCAATTTCCAAGATATCAGATAATGCGTGGGATAGGTACGTAATAAATTAAGGCATTTTCTACGATATTCTTTTGTTCACAAGACGTTTACTGTTTTCTTGTCTGGTAGAAATGCGTTAAGAGAACATTTTTACAATTTATTTGTAAGAGATATAAACATATTTACAGTCATGGTATTTTTATACCAATGCTTACCAATAGTTTCAATTTAGGTCATTTGATATATTAACTAATCAAACGACTAAGTAGTGGATGATATTATATATTGTAGTGGTATATGACAATATTGAATAGGTACTACGAACTGCCTCCGTAGCCTAGTGGTATAGGCGTATGCTTTAGAAACCGGAGGTCGTGGGTTCGAATCCTGCGGGGACTCAACAAATTTTCATTGTTGTTTCCTAGTTGGTTAGGGCAATTTGGGCTGATCACCCAATTGTCTGAAAAGTATGATGATCCATGCGTCGGATGGGCATGTAAAAAGCCGGTCCACCCACCAACCCGCATTGGACCAGCGTGGTGGGTACGGTCCAAAACCCCCTAATGGATAGGGGTGTATTAGGGGAGGCCTATGTCCAGCAGTGGACTATCACAGGCTGATGATGATGATGATGATGACTACGAACGGCTGAGTTCAGGTAAAATCGGTATTGGTACCTTCGGTATTGGTGCTTCCGGACCTATCGGAGGTCCTTCATCAGGACCAGTGGGATAACTTCACGGTCGCTTCCCGTCCCGCACTCCAGAGTGCTACTCTTGAGTTCAGGCGTTTGCGGTACATATCTTAAGTGCTCACGATAGTTTTAATAGTTTGATTTCATAATATTATAATAGTAATAATATAATATTTCTGGACGAATAACACAACATCATCTAGTCCCAAACTAATCAAAGCTAGTACTATGGAAACTAGATAAATGATAAATATATAAACTCGATCCCATCGAACCCACACCCTTTGGCGCAACAGTCAGGATCACTAACCACTGCGCCAAGCGGGTCGTCAACTATATTGAATTTTACATATATACGATAAGAAATACGAATGATCAATGCATTCTTATATCGTAGTAACGGTGATTAATATCTAACAAGTACCGGCATACCACGGAGTAAACGAAGTAAATAATAATGACTGTTAAGTTAACTTTAGCTTTTATATGCTACAATTTTTTTTCAAGAGCTTCTATTAAGAAATCTCAATTATCTAAAGAAAAAACGTCGATCTTTCATCCAATTAACGAGTACAGCAGCTAAAGACTTTTAAAGGAATCTTCCTTGTCCATAATCGTTAATGTTTCATCTACTTCAAGATCGAGCAACCAAGGTTTCGACTGCTTTGTTTCTAAAGGTTTTCCTTGTCGTTGTGAGAATAATAAATAAAATTGATTAGTTTATTATTTCTTCCGTTTTGTGACGTATTTCTATGGTTGAAATGTTAGCTAAATTAACTATAGGTGTATTTGTCTGCCAATGTATACAATTTCCCTTACAAGCGATACTATATAAAACATTATTAAAAAAAAGATATAATAGATAGATTGCAAATTAGATCAAAATGTTGTAAACCATTTGATCCTTAAAAAACCTCTTTATTATTATCTTATAATTTGGCTTTTAAATGTCTTTGACGTATTAACTTAATTCAAATACCTTTTAAATTTTTATTATAGTTACTAAACAATCTTAAGACGGCTAAGTATTTATACAAGTGAAAGCTAATTATTTTTTTATACAAAAAAACTCTGCATTACAATTGTTTTTAAAGTAAGTTGCTTAAATAACTACAGGTGACATTGAGGCTCAACTTTTTAATAATTTTTGTGATTTTAAACCGGTTAAAAATCCTGAGCCGCTGGCCTATATTCTACAGATAACATTTATGTTATGTAAATCTTGAAGTGTCGATTAAGTGTTAGCATAATAATTGAAAAAAGCACAAACTTATTGCATTACATTATTTTAAAAATGAAATTTAATTAATACAAATATTTCATAACCAGTTAATAAGATAATAAAATAACGTTTTTATGAATATAAATACCTTTTATTTACAAAATTAAGTATTGTAAAAGTCACGAGAATTTTTGAAATACGGAACTTACTTAAAAAGTGTAACTTCGAAGTAAAAAGGTGCCAAAACTTTGATTGCACTCTTATTAATAATATATCACGAGGTAATTACCTTTTGGGGGCAACAGCTTAGTTAATCTACCCGTAGTTTAAAATTATATTTTGCAAACATTACTTAGTAGCGTGAAAGAAAGCAAAGAGCGCACACTCGACCTAGTTATGATTACCAAAGGTTTATATTTTAAGTAGATTATAAATCGCCGTAAAATAAATTAATGCAATATATAGAAGCCACCGCAGTGACGCCTTGTACGAGTTTCTTCTTATAGTACTTACTCAGCTCTAACTTACGTACTTAAGAGGGAGGTTTTAGTAAACTGCTACAGTGAATACAGACTATTTTTAGTTTATGTTGTAACTTTTCTGATAACACTCTAATTAAGACAGTGATACCATATCTTATTTGAGAAAGGAGTCTGCAAAAGTAATGTTATTCTGGTTTATAGAGCGAGCTTGTTCAGTTAAACTATACATGAACACATAATGATATATATATAATAGTAACTTAATTACTAACGCGAAATGCGTTACTATCATAATAAATTAGTCTACAATATTCTCTTTCATTCAAACCTTTTGTGGATTCCTTAGTCAATTGAAAGACTCTAAATTAAAAAAATGTATTATGTGCGTAAGAGTGTCTGAAATTTCAAAATGCAAAATTTCTTAAACAAGCTTATGTTCGAAATTCAATTATATTTTTTTACAATAATTATGAAATATCGAACGACTCTATTTGTGTATGGACATTGCCGCTTATTTAATTTACAATTATACTATAGTCACGGGGCAGACCAGTACTGTGACCGTGGACGGTGGGTACGGCCAAAAATGTCGGTAAAATGCGTAAAAAGGTATTATTTACCATGCAGAATATTGATGTAACAATGGTAAGTTACGCCAAGGTAAGGTAAACAAACAAAAAATCATTATTTTATTTAAGTGTCACTGAAAATTGACCGGCCTAGTGATTTAATGCGGCGAAGATACGCCTTTTTATATTAATTCAATATTTCATTCAGTATTAAAGTTTCTTATATGATTTAATTTGACAATTTTTTTTTCACGTCCATCCTAATATTTAGAGAATTTATTAAATCTAAACAAATTATTTTGATGATGCGAAAGAGATGATGTCCAAGTTTAAAAGCATACAGGGACAGATGGACTTATGTTTTATTATTTAATTATATGGTATTGAGTTAAATTGAATACTCTCAACGTTTATAATTTATGTATCTGATCAATGCTAAACGGTTTTTTTTCATTCGATCGGCCATGATAGCCTTCACGGGCCGTGCCCTCAAACGGCTTGTCGTAACGAATTGTGTAAACAAAATTGGCTAAACCTCTTTTCGAATTGCACACTTTGCCGACGCTTGGGTGATATAACACGCGATGAAACATAAAATGTCAGAATGCATGAACTTCACACGCTTTGAAGATTTATTAACATTGTGTTATTGAATTGAAATTAAAAGTTACGAGTCGAGCATTACATTTACGTATTGGATATTATTAACATGCTCGTTGCAAGTGTCGTCTCCTAAGATGTTAGACATTATGGCTCGTCTTGTTAACAATTACTCTACACTCTAGCTAAATAAGACATATATTTTATGTAAGCCAAGCTAAATGCCACTGCACGACTATGGCGGCCGATTTATATTAGAGATCAGCCAACTGCGCAGGAGATATTTCAGTGCACAGGTGTACGCGCAGACACAGATGCACACCCTGATAGTCCGATGGAAAAGATGATCGACATGATCTGGCGCAAGACCGATGTTTTCAGAAGCTAAGCCGATGGATGGATCATCTTACTTCACAGACAATCAGGTGATCAGCCTGCATTCACATCACATCACACATGACATCATCAGCCTTTGTTAGTCCACTGCTGGACATAGGCCTCCCCTAATACACCCCTATCCATTAGGGGGTTTGGACCGTATCCCACCACGCTGGTCCAATGCGGATTGGTGGGTGGACCGACTTTTTTTACATGCCCATCCGACGCATGTTAATCTTCAGACAATTGGGTGATCGGCCCGAATTGCCCTAACCAACTAGGAAACAACAATGAAAATTTGTTGGGTCCCCGCAGGATTCGAACCCACGACCTCCGGTTTCTAAAGCACACGCCCATACCACTAGGCTACGGAGGCAGTTTAAAATGTATTTATGTATATTTTATTTACACGTTGAATAATTATGTTCAAAATAACAGGCTAGTGTTTTACTTTTAATATTTGATAACACTTGTTTTAGATGCTTATCTTACTTATATCTATCGTATTTTTAAACTTGTGTTATTCTTATTGTTTGCATAATAAAAACATTTGAAATACCAGTGGCGCTTCTGCTTTCTGTTCCAAGGCCGTTTATTCCAAACCGAAGCCGGTTTTAAACGCAATTGTGCATTCGTTTATTTATATTGGGCTTCATTTACATTTTTTCGAACGTCATTGCTGTTAAAATACAACGCGTGATACGAAATCAACTTTTCGTTTGCGTCGGAACATTTTATGCAGTTCTCTTTCCTTATATGCTAACGATATTGTTATTAATATTTGTGTAAATATTTTTACTGTTGTCAAATTTAAATTGCTAGAAGATGTAAATTTAAATAGCTATAATGTTTTGTTTTTTATTTTCTGCTACCATACTGGCTGTGTTTTGTACTAATTGATATATAACTCCGATGAATCTCAGAAACTCCGCTTTATATTATTTAGTTTAAAAATAACTTCATTAATATAAGCAGCGGTTTAATCGCATTTTGAGTCATCGACATATTAAAGTTTTTTAGTCGCATTGTTAGTTCTTAAAGCAAAACAAGCAAAAATTCATTTTGTATCCAGTGTTATAGTAAACAGTAAGCAGAAGTTATTTTCTTAGTTCTTACATTGTATACGCGACCGACATGAATATCAGTTAATGTGCAATAAAAATGTGCATCATTAAAATACTTTATTGGCTGTAAATTGATAAACCGGTATGTTGTCATCGTTGATATTGGCGGGAAAATAACATTGGAGATATAAAAATGTCTGTTTATTGCCCGCTCTCATTGTTTTATCGAACAATGCGCTCCCGTCATTTATTTATTATTTAATCACAATCGACGTTTGTCCACGTTAGTTGCTTCACTTGTCTTTGGTTAGATGACCAGAGGGAGAAGAACTTTATATTTAGTGACGGTCTTACATTTTAAATCATATTTCGTTTGTCGTAATTTCAATGAAAATTATTTCGATACAGATTTCTTTTCAATCAGGTACTGATTTACATAGACAGACATTATTGATTATTTCATTAATAGTAGAGTAAATTCACTAAAACTAAACTAGTCACCTAAATATAGCAAATGGGAACTTATCGTTAAATTAGTAAACTCTTGAATGAATTTATAAGTAACTTATCATGTAAAGATTTCATACCGAGTTCTCGTATCACTAATTCGTAACAACTTTTTTGACAGTATTACTCATCGTCCTATGCATGACCTTTGACCTCTGAGACACGAGCATTCTTTAAAGGCAGTTAGGTATAACAAAGGTTAATTGAACCGAACGGCAAAGAGGCGAATAAAAACAAACTCGCTGAAATATAATTATCTTTTCAACGGTAAAAGGAAGTGATTTTTTATTGCAAAACACTGCAATTGCAAGCTGTTTAGATTAGCAATTTTTGTTTCGTAGATCGGAACATTTCTGCACAGTTATCTTAAACTCTTTATTCTTGAAATTTTAAGTTAATGATTTTTTTTCTCTCGATATAAGTTAGATTGATTTTTTTAGTTAAATTTTATTTCGTGAAAGTTTTATATAAACAATAGTTTTATAAAGTAATAAATTTTTCATCTGTAAAAAATGAGCGCGAAAATGAATATGTGTTGATAACTTCTATTTTTCCAATAATACCAACCATACAACTGTAATATTCAATTGTAGCAATTTAATGATGGTACGTTTTTGTACCAAGTAAATTGTAATAATAGGTTGGAAAACCGTGTGATATTTTTATGAAAAAACAATCACACGGAAACAATGATGTGATTATGTTACGTAAAATTGAGGACAACATTTATAATACATACATATTTTTTTACATAGCAGGACAAGTACACCTTCTTACATATTCTACTATCATCAATCAAGATATCTATATTTCTTTGATCTGTTTTCGTCAACGCAGTATTTTACAAACATTCCCGCGTTTCGCTTTTAATTACTTCGTATATAAACCAAATGAAAAAGTAAAAGTGTAATTTAAAACACTAATGGCGTAAATTTATACAGCATTCCGATTGGTTCATACTATTCTATGTCAATCAACACTGATTTTGGCTGCATCATGAAAAAAAAGTCTTTTTCATATTTGACGTATTTGACGATGTTTACTTTGATATAATAATTATTTTAAAATTATATCATGACCGTAATACTCTTTTCAAATCTTAATGCCAATAACATTTTTATAATCATCTTTTCTGTAAAAAATGTCTAAAATTAGATCAAATGGAACTTAGGAAGATGTAAAAATAATTAACTAATGGCAACAACATGGCGACATTTAACATGAATTCAGAGTTTAAATTGACTCAACTATCTTGTTTATACAATTTACTTTTAATTTAGTTCTTAAACATTTTTAAAATAGATATATTATAATTTGTTATCGGTTATAGCGGTACACTGTTACGTCAGATACGAAAGTGAAACTGCGCAAAGTTCTTTATTGTAAAGTGTACGTGCGTCGGAGCGTGCCATAGAATTATTGTTGCAGCAAACTTATGCAGCAATTGATTCCCTCTAGTTATAAAAACATATAAAACAGCGAGCCAAATTTGTTATGATAATAGTTAATATACTTTCGATAATGTTAGAATATTTTTATTGTATTTGCATTTAGGGCATAATAAATGCTTTACGAAGTTGTGGTCATCCCGTCAAATATGATTGTTTAAAATTATGTACGAGTGTGTATAAGCTATTGTTTTATTTTAATCGGATCTTATCATCGCACTTAGACATGGAACAAGACGACCCCTAGGTCGGTAAATGTACTTAAATCGGGGCCATTAACCTATTTGTGATGCTTTAACTTATATAATTATAAACATGACTCATTCTTAACCACATTTACGTAACAATAAAACTGTATTAATTAAGAAAAAATATAGGAACTTAAAAGCAATTACAAAATTATTCTGCAATCAATCCTCCAAGCGATTAATTCTTGAGCAATAGGAAAATAATCATTTAATTGTAATCGATCGATTGTATTATCATAAGTTTATGTATGGATTTTAAATTAACTATGATCGTTAATTTTTTAGATGAACTAATCATACAAAACTTCATCCTTGGATACTAGTTTACTTAAAAATCGTTGGTAGTGGGTTCAAATATTGCGGTGAACTAATTTTATATATTGAGTTTGGCCCAGTGGGTTACAAAATTGTGTTGCTAATACCGAAATATCAAGTGCCCTACATAACTGTCTAAATAATTAATGTGATTCGCGGTTGATATGAACTTTGTTATTTATTATAGTACGTCAAAGCATTGATTTGCAGATAATTCTTTTTAATGTTAAGGTAACAAGCACATGCTCAATGTGTTTATTTATTTACTTCAGCGACAATCGTTACATTTAATCTTACATGTATACATAGAGTAACATAAAGTATTATTCTTTAATGCACAAACAATTACAGGTTAAAAAAAGAAAAAATAAGTGTACAATTACAGAAGCACACGAATATCTTAAAACTTACACTTTTCAATTATTATTACTAATACAAATACCAGGACTATACTAGCTAAATATATGAAGAATATGAATAATTATCATATTTCAGAGCATATCTCTAATCATCAGGTGATTCATGGTCGTCTCGTCGCTTAAATCAATAAAAAGAAAAAAGAATAGATTTTGTATGTTCGAAGTTGACGGCAAATTTTAACAATCTATTAAACAAAAGAGTTGTAACATAATTACAAAAACTGCCAAGAAATCGCTTTTTATTTATAATCAATTATGTATTACCTACACAGCGATTTAAATAAAATCGTGAGACTAAATCTATTTAACGAATATAACCGCCTTTACTTACTTAAATTTATCCCTGATGACACTAAATTCATAAAAAGCGGTTATTAATTAGGTCACTTCGAAACTTAACGTAGCAAATGTCGAGGACTAAGATTCAAGACATATTCGAGATTGGCAATATCCTGATTATGAATATTCGAGAGCATCCATAACAAATTTTACCGGTTCTTCAAATTACCATCTTTACATAAAAATTAGCAGAAATGTTGGCTAGTTAATTCATTATATACAATGTTGATGGTGTTTGCAAAACGGATGTATTAAGAAATATGTATATAAATTATCTGAAGAATCTATTACGGTAAGATTTACTATCGGTAGCTTACGCCATATAAAAATAGCATCTAGTATCTTGGTCAAGAATGACTCTTTTGTATCTATAGTCACAGTTAACCAGAATTGATCTTCACTTATTCGTCTGTTTGGAGATACAACATATATAAATTTGGCCGTATATTTATGTGTACAGCTTAAGGTTCATACGCGTGACATAATACCAGTCGTCAACCACAGTAACCCTCTGCTGGTAAAAGCAGCAACGTATACGGCCGATACAAACGCTTCTGTCGCAAGCGTAGACTGCTTAACGTTCTCCTCGATCCGGACGAAGAAGGGTCGTCGAGACTCTAGACCCAACAGAGATCACGTCATTCAACCTTACACACCGCACAAGTAGGTATAGCACACACTCACCTGTAGTTCGCCCTAGCTTACGAGAACAACGAAAAACACACACCCGGTACACTAGATACACCCGCAAACGAAACCTAGCAAACGATTAAAACAGTCGCCAGATCGTCCGCGTCCGCAAACCGATCGTTGACGATCCCTAGGAGTCACCAAAGAATGCCTAACTCAAGTACCTTTTGTACGTGTGGCCTTCACTTTGGCAAAAGTATAGGGTCACCTAGTTCGTGGGGACGGTAGCTTCCCGCGAACTCTGTTTTAGATAAAGCTTACCAAAGACTAGAGTCTATAAGCATAACATCATTGCCAAGAAAACTCGTAAAAAGAACTCAGCTTGAGACATCTCTTTGTTTATTTGACGCATTAGAAAACTGAATATCACTTCACAGTTCCCATGCCTGTCTAATTTACTTTCAATGTTAGCGAATATTCACTACACTTGGTGAAGCGTGCTTAATCGCCATCATCATCAGCCTTTATTAGTCCACTGCTGGATATAGGCTTCCCCTAATTCACGACTCCATCAGGGGGTTTTTGGACCATATTCCACCACGCTGGTCCAAAGCGTGCATAGCTGGGAGAAGTGGTTGAAGCAACTCATGCACTGCACTCATCTCATGAAACTTCTATCGTAGATAGGACACAATTGATCTGGCAGGTGTGTATGAAACGAGAGCGAACTGTACCTCAAATTTATTATCAGCTGCACAAAAAGATTTTGGGGTCAACAGAAGAACTCCCATTTGAAAGAAAAGACTCGTACTAGAAATAAGGCGACGAATTTCATATCGTCATTTCGTAATATCACACCTTTTTCGGAGTAAGAAAATAATATCAATAAAGTATTTTGAACTATAACACTACTATAAATAAGTGAAAGATTTTAAAGCTTTGGTGTTTATTATTGTATACATGACCCTAATATTATATAATTTTTACTGGGTTACTTAAAATTTACTAGAAATGTCTTTAAAAAAGGAATAAAACTAAGGCTCAAAGCAAGCTAAATATAATTTTACAATTACAAAGATTTTGCTTGCATAGCAAAATATCGTAAGTACTTGAACGCAATTAAATCTGTAAAACAAACATAAACACAAATAAAACAAATATAGAAAGTAATAAAACCGCAAGGTAAGGTTTTATTTTTACATGGTTTTAAATGATTTATGCAACACAATTTCTTGCGGGTCAACGTAAAAGAGATCGCATGTCGTCCCTAATTTAGAAGCATTACAATTCTTTCTACACAATTTCGACTGAAATAATAGTTGTGCTTTTTCGTATAACAATATTTTTCCTAAGGTATTTCGGGTAACATAAACTGTTTAATTCCTTTATTTGATATATATTTTTTACACTTAGTTAAGTCGCAAGTAATAATAGTCATCATCATCATCAGCCTGTGTCAGTCCACTGCTGGACATAGGCCTCCCCTAATGCACGCAACAGCTTCCGATCTTAGGCTATTCTTCCTAGCCCACACCGGCCACTTTGCGAATGTCGTTACTCCATCTTGCCGCAGGGCGTCCTATAATACGTTTGCCGAGCCTCCCTCTCCACTCTAGAACTTTCCGAATCCAACGGTCGTCAGTTCTACGGCTTATGTGAACGACCTACTGTCACTTCAGCTTACTAATCCAGTGGGCTATGTCGGCGATTTTGCTTCTCTGATTGATCGCATATTTTAAAGGCGGGTGTTCAGAGATACTCCAAGCTCCATAGCTCACTGAGCGTATTTGAATTTGTGAACAAATCGAAACATAAGTGTCCAAGTCTCGGCACCGTAGATCAAAACGAGGCACTGTGGGATGGGTGACGAGAAATCTCGACGAAGCTTATGAAAAGCTGCCTAGCCCAGCCGAACCCTTCAGTTGGCCTCTTCCTCAAAGTTCTGCCTAGTTCGAATGTGTGCCCTAGATAGAGGTACCGTGAAACCATTCCGAGGGTGTGAACCAGTGCGTGAAGGACTTTTTAGCATACGCAAGCAGACGAGCAGTCGGGCCACCTGATGGGAAGTGATCACCGACGCCCATAGACATTAGCAATACCAGTGGTATCGCCAACGCGCTGCCTACCGTGACACATAGGATATTGAGTCTCGTTTACCAGTAAATACGCTGGCTACATGGTGACCTTCAAACCGGAACACAGTAGTGTTTTCACACTACTGCTTCGCGGCAGAAATTGGCACCGCGGTGGTACCCGCCAGACGGTCTCTTGTAAAACAGGGGACCTACCACCGGTCAAACAGGGACCTACCACTGGTAGACTATCTTTCTCTTTTAAATGGTACAGTTCAAATTGCGTAGCCTATATAATTAATAAATATAACGTCCTATCATCATGACTTAGGAGAGTACAATTGAGTCATCATAGGCTGCATTTCTTATATGTAGTGTCGTCGTCTCGTCGTTTTTAAAAAACAATAAAATATAAATTTGATATTAATATATCTTTTAAAAATACAACCCATAACGTCTTGGAATGCGTCTGGATGGCCACCTATATAGTTAATCAATACGAACGCAATGAAAATAATAAGACTATTATGCTATTTGTTATTATTTATTTACTATAACAAAAAGTTTTTTCTTCTTCTCAGTCGTAGCACTCTTTACAGAGTGATCGCAGTCAACATTTTATAGTGTCCTGTAAAGATGACGCTCGCTGAACTATTTCTCGCTTTTTCTTTTGTCCCTCGAAATTTTGGCGTGTTCTTGCAACGGTTTACTCAATGTGATATTGTATTGGTCGGTCCACCGAACACAAAAAATGTTTAAGACATTTAAACTACGGCTAGTACAATTTATTTTTGGAAAGTGAATTCATGAAAACAACTTTAACATATTGTGCTAATTATGTTCACGAGATTTCGTGTGATTTTTATTTTTAACGTTCTGCGCCACGCCTGGCCATCTAGGCCACAAGGACACGCTACGGCGATTTGCATAATCGATATAATTGTCAACAATTTAGCTTTAATTATTACGGCATTTTTACTTCCAATTAATTTCAATTGTCGGCACAAATTAGTTATTGTACTATTTTTAACTTAATTATGCTTAATTTAAATATTTTGTAACGTAGAACTGAAACCACGTGACAACATGTAGGAGAAATATATTTTTTGTAAGACTTCACCTGGGTATCTTAAACATTTTTGAAAACCATATTTTACTGTGGGATTTGAGCTTATAGTCTGAAGTCCTTAGCCGTAAAAGTATCATAATTTCTACATGGAGTAAGCTTGAGAAAAACTTTCAATTGTAAGTCTGAAGGTTTTTACATATTTCGAAATTTATTTAATCCATCTAATGGAGTTAATAAATAGAAGAAGATCACATGCTAGCGAGTTTGTTTAAAAATTGCATCCTGGCGATTTAGACAAATATCGGAACAATTAAAGCTTGATTAAAGAATAGGTAGAACAAGGAAGCAAGTACCTAACTTGAAATTGAAAAAACTCAACTTATGCAAAACTAATGGTGTATATAAAGTATTTAACTATTCGTTTGAAGGTTCACTGGCTAATTTCAAGATCGTTTCGATCGTTGGCCATTCTTTTTTACTAATTTGTCATTCCACGGCTGTCGAGGCGGGACGTTTCATGCTTCACGGTCGCTAATTTCCAATGTTAAGAAGACGTTTGTTATACTCGGGGTAATTGTACGTTGACGATCCGTCGTCGAACATGTTTTCCACTGTGATAGTATTAGTTTCATATTTCGATGTTATAAAGTAGCTAATATTATAAAGAAGAAAGATTTGTTATTTCTTTTAGGAGGTTTTCCCTTTGTTCCTGGGCGCCTTTCGGGGCGGTAACACCGCGATGCCTATTTCTGCTGCCAAGAAGTAGTGTGAAAACGCTACTGTGTTCCGGTTTGAAGGGCACCATAGCCAGTGTATTTACCGGATGAAGGAGATTAACAACGTATGGCTCACGGTAGGAAGCGCGTTGGTGATACCCGTAATATTGCCGATGTCCATGAGCGTCGGTGACAACTTTACATCAGATAGCCCGACTAGTCATTTGCCATCGAAGGCAATAAAAAAATATTTTGGAAACTACTGAATCGTTTTGAAATATTTATTAAAATTAAACTTTACTTTTACTAGAGATTTACGTAACAGTTTCTTGAGAAGAATAGGCTTATATAAACTACACTTTTTACCCCAAGAAAATCCATTCCAGAAATATAAAATAACACCGGTAGAGTCGTGGACGGGCTGCTAGTATAAATTATAAGCTAAGAAACATAATTAGGAAACAAGAGAAATGTAAACAAACTTATAACCGACAACGTAAGCCCCTTCCTTCTTACCTCTGTAACATAGAATATTTATAACTTGTGAGGTATGAATACGTACTATGTGATGTGCATGTAATATGTATACATACTTCAATTTGCTTTTCTGATATACACAAATTGAACAATGTGGTAATCGTGAATATTTGGACAAGGAGCTTTACTGTACATCTTTTATTTTTTTTCCAAATTTCTTGTAGATGCTATTTTCCAAATACCAAGGTTTTATTAGATGGTCAGATTTACTTTGTGCGCTTAAGTCATCATTCTCAAAGTAAGTGGCCATAATTTTTATGACACTGATTATGTTTGTTTACTATGTTTTACAATAAATAATTTGATTCCGAATTTCACTGTTTACCAAAACCTTTTTTTAAGTTTGAAATAGACAGTGATAAAGAACAGAAATCTCATACGTATAGAATATGATATAAGCCAGTGCTAACTTTATTTGTGGATAAATGAAATTAAGTTAGTAAGGCGACGGGACTAGAAGTGTTTATGCTGTTGAACTTATATAAAAGGTATAACATATATAGTAAAATTACCTAACTAAATATACATTTTAATTGTGTCATTGAGCTAGCGCAGATTTTTTAATTGTATCGTGCGCCAGCATTAATGAGGTCGTTAAATCTTAAAAAAAAAAATTTCATTTTTTTTTAATTTTTCGTAAAATCTGTGTCTAGGGTAAAGGCTGTTCTTAAAATTTTACCTTGGTAAGTCCTAATCGCTTAGGAAAAAATGTACTTATTGGTTGGACCAACTACTCTTACAATTACAACTAATTTGATAATTCAAGCATCCGAAGTGGGTTAGTTTCATCATCATCAGTCTGTGTTAGTCCACTGTTGGACGTAGACTTCCCCTAATGCACGCCTTATCTATTAGGGTTCTTGGACCGTATCCCACCACGCTGGTCCAATGCGGGTTGGTGGGTGGAACGACTTCTTACATGCCTATCCGACGCATTACTTTTCAGACAATTGGGTGATCGGTCCAAATTGTCTTAACCAACCAGAAAACAACGATAACGTGGGTTTAAAAAATCAATTCCCCCATATCATAGGCTCCTTAAGTGTCCTGACATAATTTCTGTCGCGTAATTACAAGAAATATTTACTTAGTAATTTATCCTTTTCTATAAGGCGAATTGTCAGTTTTGAAGCACTTTACTATGCACGAAGCAGCATTATGTATGCTTATCTTCTATACGTTCTGAGCAAAGTAAGTAGACCATTTATAGGCAAGGACATAATAATGAGCATGCCATTATTCTAATACACACAAACAAGTTTCGAATAAAAAATATTTAATCATGTATGCACTATAAATTATTTTATATAATACTCATTTACTTATTAATAGAATTTAATCTACGTTTTATCCAAATATTTGATTGGAAAAATTTTCCGTGCATCTGAGGTTCTATGAAAACATCCTAGCTGTCGTATTCGGAAAGGATATCAATGCTTTAAATATCTTAATTACATGAAATTATTCGAATAAGTTATTATTCCTTTACTTTCTAGAGGTCAAAATAATTTTAATTTGAAGGCTTCGTATTTTTAAAACTTAAATACTAGTCACAGCATAAAAGAATTTTGACAGATTAAAAAAAAGGAAAAATCGTAAAAAACAAAATCCCTGAAAAGGGCTTAGTAACTTTTTCAATTATTAAAAATGTGACATAATGATTCTTCTTTCATATTTGACGTTATAATACAGGTTTTTAGGCAGAATACTGATCGAGAAAAAGTAATTTTATTGGCTAATCCCTGACTTGTAAGTTTATTTTAACTGGAATGTGCTAAAGTCACTTTGCATATGAAAAGAATTGTGAGTCACATGACTGCCACTCTGCATTCGTGTATGCTATTAGCACAGTTGTTTTGTTTTTCTTTTATTCTTTGCACAACTCTAGTCTCGGGCGAATTGTAACGTTTGAATCTTTTATTACTCTTCACCTTGCGTTACTTGGTGTATGATATGAGAGGTCAAGGCGTTAGAGGTACAAAATTTATTATATTAAACAAGTTCCACAACCTTTTGCATGCTTGACACGTAATGTTATAACATATAGTTGTTGATAGCTTACGTCATCTCAAGACCATCCATGTAGTGCCGATGTATCAGGTTAATTTTAATAAATCGACATCAATAGCCAAAAAAATCGTTTTGTATTTTGGAAGTGCAAAATGTTTCCTCTTAAATGTGGTTTAAGTTTCTTTCACCTTTGAAATTTTACGTATAATTTAAAAACAATAGCTATACAAATTGGTATCAAGTTTTCTTCCGGAATACAATAGCTTATTACTTTACTAAAGGCCCATCTTATTCCAGCAAAGAACTTACCCTTAAATTCTTTGCTGAATAGGCCTGCGGTTCCTTCATCTGTCATAAAGCAGTAGTAGTAAAAACACTATTGTGTTTTGGTTCGAAGCACCAGTGCCATTAGAGGGTAAACTAGACGCATAATAAATGTCTCAGGGCATCAAGTGAGCTCATGGTGTTTTCGCTCCATTTTGAATGGGCATGGCATCTTCAAGTATATATTTTAATCTTAGAACTACTATATTATATATAACAGTTCTTAGATTAGAATTTATTATTCATTGAGAGTTTAGCTCTATACAGCAACTTATACTTACTCAAGCGCGTGATAAAGAGATCCTGTCAACATTATTATCATTTGCTTCGTTGCAGTTAACAGGAATGGCATGTTTTATATTAGTAAACAGCAAATATTAGTGCTTTCACGGAAAATTTGCTGTACTTGTGTGATGTGATGTGGACACTTGGCATTGCGAGCGAATTCTCCCGCAGAACGCATTCTCGGTGCCGACTCTATTACAAAAGAGGCGGACGAAGTCGAGTTATGTAATGAGATAAATTATGAATAGCCCCCATCTGCATGTACTTAATATTAATAAACACGGTGGCATTAATTTCAAACTTTCTTTAATAATATATATAATTGTACTGATAAAACCGACTCCGTGGTCTTGCGGTATTGGCCCTTGCTTTCCAAACGAAGTTCGTGTCGAATCCCTTAGAGAAAAAAACTTAGTGGTATCGTTGTTTCCTGGTTGGTTAGGACAATTTGGGCCGATCACCCTATTGACTGAAAAGTAAGATGATCCATGCGTCGGATGGGTAAAAAAAAGTCGGTCCAATCACAAACCCGCATCGGGCCAGCGTGGTGGGATACGTTCTAAAACCCCCAAATAGAGAAGGCGTGCATTAGGGGAGGCCCATGTCAAGTAGTGGACGAACACAGGCTGATGATAATGATGATGCACTGATATCAACAAAAATATAAAAAGTAATGTTTTTTTACGTATTGTATTTTGTATATGTCTATATAATAATATTGAAAACGATATACATACATTGTGATCCTCGCACTGTAAGCCGGTCAGGGTTTATTCACTTAGGGAACTAGTGACACGTGTATAAACGTATTAACGACATTGTCACGAAAGGCCTTAGCTATCTCTTAACAGTAGTACAATTGAAGATCAAGGTGCTACACATATTGTATTGAATTACGAACGATTTCTTTAATTCAATGAAGACACAAGACGGACATTAACCTAGTTGGACGTTCTTTGTCCATGAAAAATTCATTGCAGCCCATACTTCAGGTCTCGCGTTAAGGAAACATAGCATGTGAAGTTTACTTCAATCATTAAAACCGCTGCCAGAACACAATAGTATTTTAACATGCAGTAGAAAGGTTCAGCAGCAGTACCTAGTCAGTTATCAGTAGAAAGCGGACTCACCACCTTTAAAAGGATGTATATGTGTGATTCTCTATTTGTCTAGTCAATATCAACGTTACCAATCGCCCATTACTAGAAACAATGCTTTCAACTGTAAACTGAGTGACTACGAATACTGGATTCATGTTAGTTTTACGTACATGGTCGCTTACAATAGTGTTTCGTACAATTTAAGAAAGAACAATTATTATTGTTGAATGCCCGAACGAATTATCATAAGCCGTGTAAGTTGGACATATGGTTGCCTTGCCTTCTCCATTAGGGGGTTTTGGACCGTATCCCACCACGCTGGTGGTGGGTGGACCGACTTTTACATGCCCATCCGACGCACGGATCATCTTACTTTTCAGACAATTGGGTGATCAGCCCAAATTGCCCTAAGCAACTAGAAAACAACAGTGAAAATTTGTGGAGTCCCTGCAGGATTTGAACCCACGACCTCCGGTTTCTAAAGCACACACCCTTACCACTAGTCTACGGAGGCAGCCCGAGCGAATGGTGAATATTAATGTATCAATGCCCTATCTCATGATATACCGCTCTTAATAGTAAAACATCTAAATTACGATAATGGCAGTGAAACAATTAGGATTCTTTTGTTTTTTGTCATTAGAGTTTGAAATTTTGTTTAATATTCAAAACCTATATAGGGTTGACACTTTTAAACCGAGAGAGCACAGAAAAAAACCTAGTGCAAATGTATTACAATTATCTTATACTTGCTCAATTTTTCCGTTAATAATTATAATATTATTATTATTATATAATTTTATTATTGTATTCTTAATTACTACATTCCTAGGCTGATATGATTCTATTGTTCATCGTTTTTAGTTGCATAATGTTAAGCATTAGGTGAATAATAGGTAATTCAACAAAAAAATGAAAATGGAAGCAGTCATTCTAATTAAACGAATGTATACGTACCTATACCACAAATCATGCATCTTAATACACTATTTGTAAATTAGTTAGTTAAAATTCTTAAAACGAATACCACAAACGAATGTTTAGCAACATTTTGGTAATTGTGAATGTTATTTAGGAGAATTAGCGCAAGCTTACTAAATTGTGTACATAGCATATTAAAGCACCTATTTCACAAAAAAATGTTGTTACTTTTAATAGTGAAAGAGAAATAGTCGGTTCCGAATTCGTAATCATCGTTTATTATACTTTTAAAATAGAAATTGATACAATCTTTGCCTAATATTTTAGTGTAGATATATTTTTTTGGTTTGTTTTATAAGTTTAGGAATGTTTAACATTATTTTTAAATAGATAAGACAACTCATAGCTTACTTACAAATTTATAAGTTACAAGTTCGCAAAATTTTATGATTTTACTTTAGAAATTGAAACAGCGAAATAAACTTTTAGCATTACCGAGACATGAACCGAAAAATAAAAAGACATTGTTAAATTTAAGCGTCAAACTTAAAGCGATCTTAGTAGTTGATCACCACAAAACGTCCAGCATATTTTAAGTATAAAGATTTCTGTCAAATTTTGGCTCGGATATAACTAACTTTAGTTGATGAAAATTAAAAACTGACAAATGTATCGATTATAACCACTGTCTCAATACAGAGTTAACTGATTTAGAAGTAGTGGAGCATTGAACCATAATGATGCAGTTTGATAACATTAATGCACTTATTGTTCTCGGAAGATTCTTATGGCCACAATTCCTCACTTTATAAGTTATATAGCATAAATCGTAATAAATATTATTATCGTATAATGGTTATTGTTATTGAATAAAAATGGTTATAAATATACTTTTATTGTGTAATAAATGATTAAAATAAAGTACTCGAACATAGGATCGTTATATCTGGCATAAATCTCGATATTTATTGTTTATTTATTTTTATAACTTAATTAAAATATTAATGCCTTATCTGTATAATATATGAAAGCGACAAAGTGCAAGACAAACACGCCTATAAAAAAATCCACATTAAAGATCCAACCAAAAAAATAAACAAAACCCTTATTTTATTTTACTTTCTTACATATATTATAAATGCTAAAGTTTGTATGAGTGTATAGATGTATGGTTGTTTCTTTTATACGCAAAAACGACTTATTACAATAAAATTTCTTAAACATCAGAATAACTCTTAAACTATAATTTATAAACATATAGTGTGATTTTGTCAAAATAGTTATAACAAAAAGAGCTAGCTCGGCATGTGCAAAAACCGTATCTGTTACATGTGTATAATTTATTTGAAAAATAATAATCGTAAATAGTGCTACAAAAAGCGCAAGACTGTGCGTAAACGCTCCCATACCGTTATGGGAATTTTTAAGGCACCAGCGATTTGTTTTGTTTAGATTTTCCATTGCCACGCGGCAGAAACCGCAAGACGCACTATAATTGGGAGCATTTGAATTGCTTACACACAAATAATAATGATCAGGCTCATAAGTAGATAAATAGACTGATGGAAGATAATCTCTCTCTCTCTTTGTAATGTTGCTGCAATTTTGATGGGAGCTACCAAGTGCATTTGATAAGCCTGCTTCAGGTGGTGGAAATGTGAACAAGAGCATGCTCAATCCTTCATTCTTAAAGTATGTACCGTCGTAGTGTTATTGTACCTATTTCTTGAGAACAAATCCATCTCTTTGGGCTCTTTGTTAGACATAGCTTAATACAGAGAAGTACTCAGGAAGCATACATCGGGGTTCACAAAAGAAGTACTTTATGAGTAAGATGAAACCTACTTTTTTAGTTTTTAACTTCAAGTTCACTTTTAAAGTTCATCACATAGAGGGATGTATGGTCATTTTAATTCTTTCTATGGAATTTTTAAGTTTTGGATATATACGAATCGTCATACCCGAGTCCGCATCTTTCAACATTTGTGTACTTTATTCCTATTGTTTTTATTGCATATGAAGGCAGACGAGCAGTCGGGCCACCTTATGGAATGCGATCAGAAACGCCCATGGACATCGGCAATACCAAGGGTACCACCTTTTTTTTATGGCATACGCAGGCAGACGAGCAGTCGGACCACCTGATGGAAAGTGGTCCCCGACGCCCATAGACTGGCACGGTAGGCAGCGCGTTGGCATACCAGTGGCATCGCCAACGCGCTGCCTACCGTGAGAGATAGGTGTTAAGTCTCGTTTACCCAGTAAATACGCTGGCTACGGTGCCCTTCAAACCGAAACACAGCTGTGTTTCACACTACTGCTTCGCGGCAAAAATAGGCACCGCGGGGGTACCGAATCAGCCCCCTGTAAAAAGAGAACCTACCACGTCTACATTTTATTTATCTTAATGCACATATTATGTAGAAAAAAACGAAAAATATCTTTACATCGCGTATATAATGGAGCACTGTGAGTGTCGTTGAATTTAACATTGATTAAGTTTATCTACAAATGTAATAACAGTAAAAGAAACATACAATTATTTTATATCTACACTATAAGCTATTACTAATAGGCCAATTTACTAAAAATACCACTTATCACATCGTATGCAATCAAATATTTGTCTTACTGACCCAGGGAAAGTAGTTAGAAAGTGTCTGTGAATTAGAACATTAGTAGAGGTAAGAATTAATTGGGCTGTCTATTACCGCAAAAAAGGTCTGTTTATAGTGACTATTTTTTTATTTTACTTTCTAATCTAAATCTCAACAAAGCATCTTACTTATCCTTTGCAAATACTAATTACAGAAGTTAAATATTACAACTAAATTAAACTTAAGAAATATTTGAAGTATTTTAAATATTTTCGTTCCTTCATCATCGTCATCATTAGCAGCTTTTCTTAGTCCACTGCGGGACATAGGCCTTTTCCAATGAACGCCAAGACGGTCGATTTTCGTTTATATAATATAATTGACATACTATGCGCTTAAATTAATCGGACAATTATATAGTTCAACATCTTAACTACTATAAAACTCTTAAGGCTCTCGCAACTTTTGCACAAAATATATAACCCTAATTCATCTTGTCGCCCAATGTAGTCTAAATTTAGCATTTGTTTGCATATCGTATTGCATTATTTAATTAAGCTCGAAGTTGTGAAAACGCTGTAGATCTATATCACGCAGAGACAAAATGAAATAAAGTAAATTTTTCTTACAATGAATTTTAGACAATATAATGTCTAACTAAATATAGCCGAAAAAGTATTTTTATTGATCCTTAGTGTATTTAATTAACTTTGGTAGTCACATTAGCTTTAAATGGCAAACGTCTCGTATAAAGTATACTATGTATTTTATATATTCAAACGTATCAACAATTAATAATGATAATTTAAGCAGTCAAGCATATTATTAAACGTGTAGTTATATACAGAACAAAACAGTAATGATGTTTACTTAGATATATTTTTTAACTTTCAACTGTTATAATTTTAATAACAATTTAATCGACTGGCTGATTGTAATGCACTTGAAATTACCCTTACATTATCGATAAACCTGAAATAGAATAATAAGGTTATTTCTTCAACGACTAAGTACATATCGTTCGTTTTTAGAAAGAATTATGAGTTCTATACATATTATTAAAATAGACTAGCTTAAAACGCAAATTGTATCATCAGAACTTAAAACCTATTAAGGAATTGGTAAATGGTACTTACTTTTTGTTACGGATCAAAAGCTGATTGCGAATTTTCAACATTACATTTAATCCATACTGCATTTAGCACTAAAGAGCTTTAATTGTATTACAAAATAACTGTTGCCAGCAACTTCGTCCGCATGGTAATATAAACATACATTCTTTAAGTTTTTTTTTTCAATATAAACGTACCCTAAATATACTCCTTTGTAACATTACATAACTTTCAAAAGTCCCGTTAAAATCGGACCAGCCATTCCAGAAATTAGCCAGTACAAAAACACGACAGATAGACGCAAAAATTAAAAAAAAAAGTTTTGTCATATGTATGAGTTATACAACACAATGTAATAATTTTAAAACATTTATTTTGATGTTACAAACAGACACTCCAATTTTATTTATTTGTATGGAGAAGGAAATATATTTCCTTGTAAAAAAAGAATTACCATACAAATAAATCATCCAAAAGCGCCATCTCGTATCTATTTATTTAAAATATATACATGGATATTCTATAGGTATGTTATACTCAAAAACGCTAATACAAGATGGCGTGAATAACAAAAAGGCATCCTAACAAAATAATCATGTTCTTAACCGGAACTTCTTAAGTAATTAAAATAGAAGCGATCGCAATTTAAGCTTGAATAAGGCCAGTAACGATAAGGCCACCTTAAATATCTCAACGCATCCTAAAAGTTATATAAATTCTTTGCAATCTGTACAACCAAATAAAACTCCGGTACCGTTTACTGTATTAATAACATGTTACGATATGTGCAAGGCGTAAAATGGCGGTTTTTGCAAACATTTACGCAACAAACCGTTTCACAGACATCGGAAAAGGAAGCGCAGTATGCCGTTTTACGGTCGGTCGAACCAACTGAATGTTCGGGAACGTGCATAACTGGTATAACTATTTATCATCCTGATATAGTAAAGTGCGCAAAAAGCGTTTCCATAAAATATGCTAAATGCAAACGAACGTAGAATATTGATGAGTCTTTAGATTTTTCCATAAATGCATGAATGAAATGACCGTATGGCATTTCATCGTGTTTAATTATGTTTATAATATGCACGATATTTTGGACCGTCCTTGGTCAATAGTCATTTGAGCTGTCCTTCGTTTTTAGTTTAAAAGCAAGGCTTTAAGGCAATGTTTAAGAAACACCTTGTGGTGACAAGAAAGTATAAAATAATAGTTATTACACGCATTCATTGAGAACTAACCTATAATCCGACAGATTTTTGTATAAAACCTTCGCAATTGCGACTCATGCCGGTACCTAACTAGTATTTTGATTTTATCAGTAACATTTAACCGGAATGCGTTTGGTAGTTTTTGCATAATAAGCGAAAAATTTTCAATCCAATCTTAACACTAGATATTACCCATTCCGACTACCGGTTTTAGGTAAATAGAAGCTATTGTTTGTGGCTTGATTGGCGTGAAATTAGTTCGAGTAGATAATGTCCCATTAACGTGTTAGGTTAATTGCTTAAGCTTTGTCTGATTTATTACAAAAGTATTACTAAAAACAACGCAAAGGGTAAAAAAAAAACAATTATTTATATAGTGAATATAATGATAAGACTACCAATCATGAAATGTTCGTTTTTTGTTAATTTTATCGTTTGTCTACATTAATCTTCTCCGAAGATCTTAATACCCTATTTCGTAAAATATCTTAATCATTATATTTGACAACCCTCCTTCCCCATCCCTGCTTTTCATATTACTAAAGAATAGAAACATAACTATTTATATATTACCTTAACTGGAACCAACTTTTGGGCTTAGGATTGTGGAGGTTGCATACAGAAACAATTTGGCTTATTTAATTTTAGTATGGATGTGTAGCAACAAGTGACCGCCATATACATCTAATGACCTGCTATCGTCCTGTTTTATATTGATTTCTGGTATATAATTAATAAACAGCGGTGATGCAAATTTTACTGGTTGTCCCTTTTTTACAGGGGGCCGTCTGGGTTGGTACCACCGTGATGCCTATTTCTGTAGCAAAGCAGTAGCGTGAAAACACTGCTGTGTTTCGGTTTGAGGGTCACCGTTGCCAGCGTCGGCGACCACTTCCCATCAGGTAGCCCGACTGCTGCTATTAGCTCACTGCTGACATACATAAAAATCAAATATCCTTAAGCAAAATTACCAGTTAATATTTGAAATCAGATGTAAGATAATATTATTAGCTTATTATCTGCCTATTCCATTTTATGTATTAAACAATCTGATATTATAATAATTATAATATCAATTTCCTTTTAAATGGTACAATGCTATGTCGATTCACATATGGCCTAACCAACTAGGAAACAACAATGAATATTTATTGAGTCCCCGCAGGAATAGAACCAAAGACCTTCGGTTTCTATAGCACACGCCCTTGCCACTAGGCTACGGAGGCAGTCATATTCAATCATGGCGCGATATTTTAACCAAAAACGTTTTGGCACCAATCGGGTTTGGTTTACATAAATTCGGGAAGTTTTTTGTCCATTTAGGTATAGAGTGAAATCACTCCATGACAATAGCCGATTGGATATTACTTCAAAAGAAGAGCACATTAGAATTAGAACAAAGTAGAGAGAAGTAAGACTCTAACTTAAAGAAGGAGTCGAAGAGAGATTTAATTCTTCTTCAAGAGAATTATCAAAATATGAAACTATAGAGTAGTCAAATACATTGACATAACAGTGGGAGAATTGTGATTGAAAACGCAAAGCGATAAATAAAGATATTACTGTATTTTCCTCTCTTATTATTTACAACACCAGTATTATGCACATACCGTATTAATCATTACAAATGAGATAAATAAAAAAATCTAGTGCAAATTTACAGAAAAAATAATCATACTTATACAAAACTAAACATAATATTGTTATAACTCTCAGAATGCTGCTATTTAGCGACAGAATGTATTTAAATTTATACAAATTTCTATTGCCATAAGAAAACTATGGTGATGCATTATCCGATCCCAATTACGTCTTTAAAACACTTTTATTACAGATCATTTTAAATACATATAACTTGAAAATAAAAATAATATGAGAAAATAAACGTTTTTCAAATGACCTATTTTTGAAACATGTTATACTCAAAAGGCAATGATTAAGAATTTAAAACATTAGGATTAACGATTTGTAATACACTGATGAATGACCAAGTGCAACCTTATTTTATTACATAATTCAATTGGTTTATATTACAATTTTTAAAGAATATTTTTAATTAAGGCCGCAAAATCAGGACGCATCTACGATCAGAAAATACACCCAAGTAGTGAGTAATAATGAGATATGTCCAATATCTTAAAGTATTTACCTATTATAATAAATTATGTATACAATTTATTGATAATTATTCATATATATAATTTATTATTACATAATATTAAAATGTAATTGCTCGTAATCGAAAGTAGTAAAATATGGCGACCCAATTAATAAAATCAGTGCGATTAAAGATAAAATAAATTTGTTAATATTAAACTATTATATAATACATGCATTTTGCATGCAAAATAGTTAAGGAATAAATAAAAGTTAACTAATCTTACTTCGGAAATCAATAATGAAAATTAAATGTCAGAAAAATTGTAGTGAAATGTGTAGAAAAGTGCTTTATATCAGTAATATGATCAATAATAATATCTAAGTATCTTAATTCAGAAATATATAACAGTAACATATCGCACTAATTGTCAAATTCAACGCAACTACACTTAAATCGTATTTACAATTATAAAAAAAAGATGCTATACCAATGTTACAATATAAACTATAACAAAGAAAATTATACTAATCAATTATCATACATTACCATAAAGTAATACTTTCATTAATACATATTTAGACTAATTCAACTGTACAATTAAACCGATATGAAATAAAGGTTAGGCCAACAAATCTGGCAAACCATATAAACAAATTATTGTCAAGGCAATGAGAAGCATTATTCGATTCACGATAATCAAAAAATCACTTCACCTAATCAAATACTCACAAAAACTTCCCCAAATAAAGTAATTTCGCAATCGAAAACGATGAACACACGAAATAGGCTGCAAATTATTGCAAAATTGTAAACAATCTCAACAACTTTTACACTATGCTATAACTCACCTTTTAACCCAGTTTAATTTATTTAATAATATTTTCTAGGACTGAAAATTATTTACACAGCCTTTGTATTGATGTATTGGTTTTAATGTATTATCTATTAAACATTTGGATTAGTTAAATTGAGGTGAGTTATATCAAATCACCTATTTTAAATTATTTAATCGCGCTCAACCTTAACAATGTAAAAAAGTTACATACAAAATTCGCTTACTAATCAGCTTTATCATGATGGTATTTGTATATCAGGCACTTTATATGGAAGTCAACATTTTGACTGTACTCAATATGATTCTATAATTTTATTTTACAACAAAACTTGATTCTTCATTAATGTCTGTATCTGCAGGGAACAGATATTTTGTATTGCTTTATTATTACTTCTTTCAGATAATTGGAGATAAATTTAGACCACTGTGAAATTTTCCTACTCATACTCCATTACTCAGTCTTCCTTTTCAATTTACATGGACAATACTCCAGCAAATATATGATAATACCAATAATTTCAAACAAGACAACAAAAACTGTCTAATCATTAAGGAATTGCTACTAAAACTCCAAAACTAAGATCCGAACATTTTACAAGCGCATTAAATTTTGTTGTGTTTAACAAAAATATTGCCCGTCGCTAAATTCAGTTTGAGATAATACATCATTCATAAGAAACAGTGTTTACAATGATTATTGTTCATTCCCATTTAATGCAGAGTACACTTACACTGTACAATATATATAAGGACGAATGCCATCTTGGAGTATATCACAATCCTATCAACTTCAACCAATGACAAATTGACATTTACATCCCCTTTTTATCTAATACAATATAAGCCAACACAAGATGTTCCTGTTTGTAGGACTATTAACGACTAATGTCTCAATCAATTCACTTCTTATATTATTCCTCATATTGTCCGCACAGAAGTTTTACAATCTTGTTCGATAAGCACAGTGTTTATGTCACTGATATAGTGGTTTCGGTGTCACTAGCACATATTAAGCATTGGCTAGTGGGAACTTGAGTGTATATTGTGCTGTGCTTTCTTCTTGCGCTGTGCCAACATGTCGTAGAAGGGGTTGTGGCTGATTGAGCGACGGAGGCATTCGATCCATTCGTCTCTCTCCTCCGCTGTGGCTGCTGACATTCTGAAAAAAAATACATATAAAATCGTTATTAATTTGGCAACAATCTGGTGTCAAAGTATTACTGAGTACTGAGTACAAATATAGTTTGTTAGTAATTTGTAAGAACTATAGGGAAGAATACGAAAATCTCTTTTAATTTTTTTAAATTATATGGTAAATATAGAAAGTTTAATACATTATGGCAGTAAAATATTCAATAAGCATTAATTATGAATTGTTGCATCAGAATATCTCTATAAACAACTAGCAAGTAAAATTCCTACAGAACTCATTAGATAAACAACACTGATTACATAAAAAGCAAATAAAATACGTTGTTTTCAAAGTAATGAACTAATGTGTGTGTACTGTCATTTGGACAAAGTAATTAAAACAACTTGTACATATAAATAACAATTGATAAGGAAGTTATTGATATGTGCAAACATTAGCCTCATTAGTATTTACATGATAAAACACATTTCCAGATTATGTAAATTATAATGAAACATATAAAAAATTTGAAGGATGAAAATGTTTTAGGATTTATCCGAATTAAACAAATATGTCTACTTAAGTAATAATACTGCTCTTTCTGCTATTCTATTTAGATGCATAGCATTATTTTAAATAACACAATAATTTCTACTCTGCAATTAAATATTTCTCAAGTAACAGATTTCCACCTGGACTTATCAGTATAAAAACAGTGTATTGAGATTTGTCTAACATTTTATTTAATGGAACTATAAATAGTTTCTACTTCACAATACAAATATTTGGACCAAATTTAAAGTATTGGGCCTTATGACTACAAACATATTGAAATGATTTATAACATTGGTGGATACCTAATGTATATACAAGACAATACCATGTAACACCAACAACAATACCTTTTTTACTATATACTAATAAAGAAAAACTTAATAATAAAACTACTATACTACTATACTAATACTTAATAATATTAATAATTTACATAAGCCATATATAACACTACATGACATAAAACTACAAGCTTTTTACCTATAAACAGTGTGTTTCCCTTCAACCACCTTTCCTTCGGAGTCAGTCTTACAAGCCTTTATGAGATCAGCACCACCGCTTGCGTACAACTCGAGGCAGTGTGGCCTTTGCCGGTCACTGGCAGGGCGCACCTAGAATTGAAAAATAATTTATCAGTTGCAGTAGAAAATTAAATCTATCTTGTATAAACTAAGAATATTCGCAAGAAATGCTTACAAAGAAGGCGTTTAGTTATTAAATGGGTACACAACATATATTATGTGTCTAATATTACAGCCATCCATTAGAATTAAATTGTTGTTTGTCTATTTACTAGATAAAACACTACATTTTATCTGCCATGAGTCATATGACTTCTTGAAATAGACAATGGTGATAACATTGCAAATGTATAAAAACTTTAAGAAATATTTTACAAAATAACCTGTTTTTCTATAATATAAATAAATAGTATATAAAATCAAGAAACAATAAAATCTCATGCAAATAGTCAGTGAAACTGAAGGTTAATTTGCATTTCGAGAATAAATCAACGGAATTTCCAATTAGCTCAGTCGAAAAACGATGTAACGGTTCAATACAGGTAGTTTAAACTGGTTTCTAAAGATTGTGTTTCTGATTATACCTGAGCCAAAATAGGTAAGATTAATGTAAACATTTTATTTTATTAATTAAAGCCATGAGACGAGAAGGGAATTTCACTATTAGGATCCGCTCCCCGCCCTGAGAGATAAGATGTTATGTCTCGTTTGCCCAGTAATTACGCTGACAAAGGTGCACTTCAAGCCGGAAGACAGTAGTGTTTACGCACTACTGATTTACGGCACAAAAAGGCACCTCCTCTTAGAACGTGTGACCGAAGCTGCGAAGTGGCGTCATATTTTTGATTTTCGCCCACTTTATAAACAAATTAGGTGACTACAAAAGCTAGACGTATGACACCACTATATTATAATACGTTACAAACAATGTAATCAATTACGCCATTTCTTCGGCTCAGGTAGAGCAATGTTATGTATATATCACTCTGGCTTACTCTTGTGCTGTGCCTGAGCGCTACTTCATTCCGGTTTATAGGGCTCCATAACTAGTAAAATTGTTCGGTAAACCGAAAGTAATATATACTTAAATAATGTCACGATGAGGTGTGGCCAAACACTTATAGTCCGGTCAATTTAGACATTCGAAGTTACATAAAGTCCCATCAAGCTGAATTTTGTGAAGTATTTCACAACATAATTATAAACAATGTCTGGAAGTTCCCATCATTCCCTGTAAGGAAAAAATTTAATTCAAAGGTCAAAAAAATTGATTTTTCGCGATTTTCAGCAAAACGGTAAGTTTCATCATAAAAGTACCTCAGACAAAAATTGTAGATCATAAAATTATCAATAAAAATGTATCAATACTTTTTTCTTACGAGCCACCGTTTCTGAGATACAACGATTCTAAAAGTTATAAAAGTTGTTATCGTCATAATATGCATGAGTACGCCACGTATATACATCTAGAGTTGTAAAATTTTATATTACATATATATATTTAATGTTTAAATATTTTTCTATCGGTCATTATAACTTATACTTACAATATAAAATATACATAAATTCATGAAGAAAAGTACCTATTTACCCTGTATGTCTGAAAAAGTACCTATTGTTGTTCCAACGCATGAGTATTACTGCAGCATTTCAAGATGAATTAGCTCCTACCCTTTATCGTTATTTGATGACATCGGGATGCGTAAAACACAGAAATCTACCATTTACGATTGTTTTGAAAAACTAATATTGATATTAACGCGCTAAGTACACTACCTCATAGGTGGCGTGAAACGTGTGCATATTATGACGATAACAACTTTTATAACTTTTAGAATCGTTATATCTCAGAAACGGTGGCTCGTAAGAAAAAGTATTGATACATTTTTATAGATAATTTTATGATCTACAATTTTTGTCTGAGGTACTTTTAATGATAAACTTACCGTTTTGTTGAAAATCAGCGAAAAACAAGTTTTTTTCACCTTTTGACCTTGAATTAAATTTTTCCTTACAGGGAATGATGGAACTTCAGACATTGTTTATAAATTACTGTTCAGAATACTTAAAAATTCAGCTGATGGGACTTTGTAACTTCACTCTCATTTTTGGTCTAAATTGGAACGGACTATTAGTAAATTGGAGCTTTATTTATGCAAGAGGTACGAATTGGCTGCATTTAAATAGGTATTATCGTGTTCCAGTTTAAAGGACACCGTGGCTCGTGTTATCTACAGTGGTCGCTACTTGCTTTATCTTAGAAGTGTGAGAACTTGTGACGTTATTCGCTGCAATTTTTATTGGCGAAGATTTCAATCAAGTAAACCTTATGCACGTCTCGTCACTTAATGAGATTAAAAAGATCTAGTACCTTTTACTTTCATTGCGACTGGTGCAGTAAAAGTGGTTGCTAAGTAAGAGTCAACTTACAATCATGCAACACTCAGATCTCGATCGTTCACTTCAGTGTTGAAATAATGAAAACTTTGACGTCATGTCTACGTGATGGAGTCACTGATGACGTCATCAACCTTGTTCGTAAACTGACCTTAGTATGAGCTGCTCAGAAAACGCATTGAAATTTCATAGCGCATTTCAAATGATGTAAGTTTAGTGTAGTAACTTAATCAACTAATTTCAGATTTACTGCGAGTAATAAGTTGAAGTAATTACTAAATTATAGTAATAAAATAGTTAGACATTCTTACAGATATGTTCTCTAGTGGAATGATCCCTCTGGGCTCCTTATCCGTGGTGTATTCGAAGTAGTAGAGACAGTTGTCGTTCAATATGAACCAGCGTCTCTTCCATGACTTGTATCTGTAAAGGAATAATAACAATATTTTTAGATAACGAAAGTATAAGTGCAGGTAAGCATTAGTGCAAAAGTTTTGTATGGGAAATAATTGATGACGTTTTATAACATTAGAGGAAAAACTTTACACGGAGTATGGACTATACGTATTTCGTGGTCTACGTTGAAGTTATTTAATAATTTAATGATGTTAGATAATACAACATAAGAATCAGTTGCTGTTTTTGTAATTAAAACAAAAAATATTGCAGGTTCTTGACAAAAACCGTAAAATGACCTTAATGAAATTATTGTTTGAAAACAACAAATGATAAAATTGTAATAAATAATAAAATTTACCACATATGCAAACTTTAATTCTTCATTACTGTATGGGTGTACACATCTTTTTTTTTTTTTATTGCATACGCAGTCAGACGAGCAGTCAGGGCCACCTGATGGAAAGTGGTCACCGACGCCCATGACATTGACCATACACGTATCACAAACGCTGCCACGTGAGACATATTATGTTAAGTCTCGTTTACCCAGTAATTAGCTGGCTACGGTGCCTTCAAACCAGAACACAGTAGTGTTTTCACACTACTGCTTTGCGGAAGAAATAGGCACCGTGGTGGTACTCCAGACGGTCCCTTGTAAAGGGACCTACCACCGGTAAATCGTAGTTATTTAGCAAACTGAACAAAAGTAAGATATCATTGAAACCAATTTTTTGAAAATAAAATGCAGAATCACCTAAATAATGTAAGCATATAGTACTATCACACAGTTCCTATACAAAAATTAAACCAAACACAGCCTTACAAAACAAATCCTTTGTATAACTCATAATACTGCTAAATTTAATAGTTTAAAAGTCCCATACCTGCCGCCTTGCTTCCACAGCCACCCCTCCTTGTCCGGGTTGAAGAACGTGTGCATCAGATCATTACCGTCGTCCTCGGGTATCTTGAAAGGCTCCGTCTTTATAGACTCGTATAGAGACTGAAAGTCGAAGTGAAAGAGAAAGTCAAAGTCAAATACTCTATTGAACACCGCATGCCTAAATTGTATGAAGAAAACTTACATAATTATAGTTGTGTGAAAGTTATTCGAGTTTAAATCAAAGAGATTTTTCGTTAAATTCTAAAGTAACCGAAATAAATGCACAATAAGTGTTTTCGGGTTATTTAGAATTGAAATTCAACTTTTAATATATTAATTTAATAAAGAACTAAAATAGACAAAAACAGTAGTTTCAGGCATTATTGTATTCAATACCAAAGATGTAAAACATCAAAATTTTAAAGAACAGTAACTTATATCAAAAGACGACACGACAATAGCAGTGTCGGTCTCACTGTAACTGTGCCGTGCGTCTTATCAGTTCAATGATAACGGAGGTCTGTTAACATTAGCGATGACGTCATAACGGTTAAGGTTCGCAACCTGAACGGGGGTCAATGCGTACCAAGTCGATTGTGTTTTGATCACGCAACGCTGTTATGAAACTGGTATATGACCGAGAAACTCAATTTCAATGTTAGATCCGCTATCTATTATTTAAGATATATTATATCTTTAGCTGGACCACATAAATAAATAATAAAACGCGTATTAATTAATTATCGTATTACGTTAAAAAATTACAAATTAATATTGGATACAATCGTCAAATTGTATACAAAAAACTGCGTGTTGCACAATACTTTGTCTAGAGATATTGTTTCACGCAATAGGATTTACATTTGTGTAGACACTCTTGGACTGAATATCTTAATCTTGTCTCTATCTAATACCAGAGTAATATAAGGACCACATAAATTTTATATCTGCCATATAAAATTAAATTGGAACGCATACCAGGTATAACATCGTATTTTAAGATAGTATTTAAGTAAAAGAAATGTATTTAATAAGTAAGGTGATTCAACACTTTGAATAACATATAAAATGACAAAATAGTTTTTGAAAATCAAAATAGTTATATACATATTAATCCGCCTTAAGATCCACTGTTTGACATACGCCTTTTTTAATGAACGACTTTAATGATCGATAAGGTTTTGAAGTGAAGGCGCGTTTAGGAAGACGGAGTGTTGGTCGACCGTTGGTCGTTGCCGGTTCGGGTTGGAACCGAATAGCAGGGGATCGGCCATCTTGGCGAATATCGACAGGTATAAAAAATTGCCTCAACAGATATAATTAAGCCATTTTATAAGTAGAGGAAAAATTAGCCAATGACAGCTTGGCGACTATCAACCAATAAAAAAGATTTATGCCAATGCCACAAGATACAATTTAGAAGTATACCTCGATCAGTCCAGATATAATAAAAGTTATGTCCGTAATGTCTCGTTTCAAAAACAGAAAACGACAATGTGGTCCAGTAGGACGCCAGTCTGAGCACGTCTTCAAGCAGAGCACCCGTACCATAGCTAATTCGACTTTACGCCTGTATAGTTTCCATTAGCTTCGAGAAACGAAAGTAATCTAATTTTCATCGCCATTATTTTTTTTAAAGTAATTTACTTGAATACAAAATTGTTTGTCTATTAAACTTTTTGTATTAAGTTATTTGAAAGATCGCATAAGACTGTACAGAATGCTACCTTGGTCGTTTTTTATCCTTTCAGAAAAATATATCATGTACAATGTCTGTCAAATAAATGGATTTAACATCTACGCCCTCTACTGAAATCTCTACTACTAAACCAATAGACATATATGGTACGAATTCCTATTCATAATCTTTGTAACTATTCCGACGTGGTATCGCTGTGCTATTTCAACGCGATTCCCCCTAACCATACAATCATACGCTAATAATGAACATATGCAGCGTATGATTATATAGTGAATACTGCAGCGCAGCGAGTAAATAGTAGGTGCACGCGTCTAATCAAATTGAATACAATTGGTATTAAAATCAATCTAGTTAAAACAAGAAAGTACACCAAGAAAATTGCTAGAACCAGTCGATTTTCTGTGGAGAGTAACGCTTTATCATACTTAGATCGAAAGCAAAACATGTACTGATATTAACGATGCTAGGTGCTTGGATATAAAATACTATAGCATTCGGCAAACCCCCTTGTGGGTGGAATTTCGTAAAATCAGTTCTTAGCTGACTTCTACTCGGCGAATAAAATTTCAAGTTGCTATGCCTTATGGTTCCAGAGATATCGTGATGAGTCAATATATAGGTGGGAATCTCTTTTATATATAAAATATATAATAATATACTACGATTCGCTTCGCGTAGTGTTCAGTGACTGTGACCGGCGCGCAAGTGGGCGTGGGTACGATTCCCACCACTATAAAAGTATTGTGTGATGAACGTAGTGCTTTTCCTATGTATTGGGTGTGTTTAATTAGTATACAATTCGTTTTTATTTACAACAAAGAAGTCATTTTGTGCATTTGTCAATCATCTAGTTTTGATAGTAAAATCTTAACTCAGTTTGGGATTATAGTTTATACTCAGAATAGAAGTAACCCATAGAAATTAATGCCATTCTAGAGTTCCTCATCATCATCAACCTTTGTTAGGGCACTGCTGGACATAGGCCTCCCCTAATGAACGCCTTCACATTTTAGGGGTTTGGACTATATCCCACCACGCAGGTCCAATGCGGGTTGGTGGGTGACATTCTTGCGATATGTAAATCACTGTCACACTGACAAACACTTTAAGACGCTATATAGGTAACACAATGAATCTCTTTGTTTACATAAAATCCGAGTGTAATTTGGCTAAATTATAGACAGCGCTGTGTGGTTAATTATTCAATTACTATTATCTTATATCTGTAATATATATAAAATTTAATAAATAAATTTCCCTTCATATTGCTAATATATCGTGACAATTGACGTTCGGAGGCAGAAACCTACCGAACGGAACAATTTGTGACGACATTAGGCTTTGTTAGCCCATTTCCCCCTTTCACACAATATGCGGATCTCATACATCTCCATACATTAAAAACAAAAGTCAACTCACCAAGAGCAACTCCTGCGGGAGATCACCGCCGTTGTTGATGCCCCTGTTCATCGCGACGAACTGTTCGGGCGAAGGTTTGTCCTTGACGCTCGGGTTGTGCAACGAGGTGTTCAACATGATAATGGCGAAACTGAGGACGTAGCACGTGTCGGCGTTGGTGAATATGTCCGGATTTAGCTGGCAGTAGCGCTGGGCGAAGCACTCCATCATGCGGTCGATCTTCTGCGCCTCGCCTGGTAACCGGAAACTCCAGAGGAATTGCCTGTAAGGGAGAAATAGACATCAGAATGGAAAGTTTTGATTGCGGTAGGCACCGTTTTACAGAAGAGCACTGTGATGTCACCCACCAACCCGCATTGGACCAGCGTGGTGGGATACGGTCCAAAAAACTCCCTTATGGAAGGTGTGTATGAGGGGAGGCCTATGTCCAGCAGTGGACTATCACAGGCTGATGATTATGATGACTGTGATGTCTATTACTGCCGTAAAGCAGAAGTGGATGGTCTCGAATCAAGTCTCGATGATACAAACTAAGCCTGCGGGGTACATGTTTTTGACGCGCAAAGAAGTGTGAAAACACTGCTTTATTCCGGTTCAATAAAAACCGAAGATAGTTTATCTGGGTAAACTAGACGTAACTTCTCCTGGCACAAGGCACTATTAAAGTAATAACACTTCGTTTGTTAAAGATAATATAACACCATCAATTATGTCATACCAGAACAAACATATATGAATTTTAGTTATTATCGTAACCAACGGCAACCTAATTGTATTATATGTGCATGTATACCCCTCCTATTGATAGAACATCGCTTAGAAATTGACAGCTTGGCAAGATTCACCAACAGGAAGTAAAACGCGTGACGATATGACCTCGCAGTGTCTTACGTAGTGCACAAATAATATTATCTGACATAAGGAATTTAGTTACAACGTTTCTTAAATAGCTGTTTACTGTTAAATCTTAAAGCCTGACGTTTCTAAAGGCAACCTCGTAAGAATCGTTATTCGACCCATTGAGTAGTAGCAGTAAGATGACTATAAAACATTTTTTTAACAATCTGGTTATATTACGATCTCCTTGATGATTTCGAGTGATATTAAAACTGTCACAATTTTAAGCCTTAGGACATTACAATGACATAATATTTCAGTATAATATCTACCGAGCCATATAATAGGCAGAATTTATATAAAACAAGGTTAGTGTTTATTATTTGGGCGTCAAAATTTATAGCCATTATATTTGTAAACATAGCGTGATTATCGTCGTTTGGCTACGGATACCAACCGGATCACTTTACACTTTGGAGCCATTACACTTTTTTATAAAAAAAAAATTGTAAAAGACGAGGAAAGAAGTCCTAAGTAAGTTTCTTTCGCCGGTTCTTCGCTGGTAAGAGGCGTCCTTTCCGCTGGTAAATTTTTGACAATCAATAAGTGAGGGTATCACTCGTATGTTGAATAAAGAAAATATTTGTATTTGAACATATAAAAACGCAGATTAATGCCCCGGTATAAACAACATTTAAAAAAGCAGCACTTGACGGCCATTTTATTTAGTTCAATATCATATATTATTTACCTCGTTATCAATGTGCCGTTACACGAGTGACTTCCACTTCCGATCATGACTCATTCGAATAACAATGCCGCTGTGGTTTTTGAGCAAATATCATAAAGTGCCATTGATAAGGGCAGTCCCGCATTTAAACAAAGGACGACTGAATCACGTTTACAACATTGCATATTTTAAAGTTAACGATAATTAACATCATCCACATGTCTGTTACCGGCATTTTGGGCTTCATACATTACATTTAGCGGTTTTTATGGACGATGAATTTGGTGGTAAATGTTTCAAGAATTTATAACCAAACACTTTTTTTTAATATATATTGAGCCAAGTAATTGATTACCACAAGATGTCAATCGCTGAGCGACATGAAGAATATGCTTTGTTGCTATTAGTTATATTGTTAACATAAATTTTATCTTATATTTGGCCTTTAAAAAAAGTTTATTAAAAAGTTTGCTGCCGACGTATGCCACCGATGAGATGTCAACAATCGATTAATAACATTTCGTTTTTTTTCGATGCTATTAGTAACCATTGTCATCAACACCTAATAACTCTTGTATAGTTAAGATTATTGTAAAAAAAAACGACTAACCCGCATTGAACCAGCGTGGTTCGTGGGTTACGGTTCAAAACCCTAATGGAAGAGGCGTGCATTAGGGCAACCCTGTATCCAGCACTGAACTAACACAGGCTGATAATGACGAAGACGATAATTTCATAAAAAACGTATTTGCAATATTTTTCTTTCTGTATCTTTCTTTACTATGTATACTAAACTAATAAGCACTTACAAAATTAGATTACTACGAGTTTATAAAAACATGTTTTGAAGTAAATTATATATTAATAATAAAACACGACAGATCAGCGTAAACAGGATGAGTGTAAAACTCATATCGGAGTGACTAAACGAACTGGGTAAACCCAGCAAAAAAACTTCCCACAAAACACCACTGTGTTTCGAACTCATTCTCGATAAATAATAACTCGGTTCATAACTTCATGCTTCTCGTAAAACATTGTAAAGACGGCCAAATGTGGCGACCGTAAAATTATGCAATAAACGCATGAACCATGAAATATTTTGGCACTGCAAATACGGATTGTATTACCCGGAACGACATAAAGACTCTCTTGACACATTATTAATGTAGTAAATGATTAATTAATATAAAAATATTATGCTTAGCAACTGAGCGCTGTAAGTCAAAAGTTCTCAATTATACCGTCTATGCGATGTCAATAACTAAACGATAGTCCACTTATAACAAGGCCCAGGACACAGCTTATATCAATTTCATTTGCTACTTAGCACTGATGTGTACGCATAAACATTCATAATATCGAAAGAAAACAAGAGTCAAGAATGTAAACAAATAATGCAAAACCACACTGGCAATGGTATAACGACATAAAAAGATACACACAAAAGGCATAGTTTAGCCAAGTTAGACTCGAAATTGACGTAGACAAAGTAAACAAACAGTACAATACATTGACAAGAAAGCTACATATAAGCCGTAACTTCGTTGTCATGGGTTACAAATTAAATTAAATCCAAGTCTTAATTGGCCCACATGTTATGTATGATCAGTCTTATAGTCGGATTACGAGTGAAAATTTATATGCATCGGCATTGTACTAAATGACTCAAAGCCCATGGAGTATTAACGGGGAGATTGTGCAAGATTGATGCCAACTAAGCATCGATTAGTTACTAAGCCACGTTTAGAAATTAAATCACATACGTTATTAAAAATTATTATAATCACTATGGTTTAATTAATATAATCGTGAAAATGAATAAAAATACGCATAAAGTAACGTTACTAAAACGACAGATATAACAATAAAATAGAGAATTAAAAAAAAACGTAGAAGTTGTTCCTTTCATTTGATTCATCGGGTCTACTATTTTAAAGACATTCAGTCTTAAATTTTACGCAGAATTTATTTGATATAGAAAAACATTTCATTAAATAGAAAAGGATAATAACTAACGAGGTGACCAAATAATTAAATTTGCACTATTACCATGAAAAAATATAGTGTTGAAATATTATAATGAAACCACTTTATCCGATATTAACTAGTACGTACGTGAATTACTTTTGTTACTTGGAGGCAATGTCAAGAACGAGTCACAATTGCCAACAGCCTGAGCTGTCTATTAAGACAGGCGTAAAAAACTGTCAAGCAAACTGTAGCGTGATTGATTTTTTGTATGCGTCAAATGGAAAAACTTGATATAGTGTTTTTGTTCTTTATATCTATACCTACTTACAGTCACATTGATAAACCGTTCTGTTTTACAAAATTCCTTTTTTCACCAGATAATAAAACGCTGTAAGAACCGCTAGTTTAGCATTTTTTACAACTTTTAGACCTCATCTTAAACGTAATGCTACAAAAAATTCACCGGCGAAAACAAGGACCGAAATATTAACTAATCAAAGTTGGCAGTTGGTATTTCATGAATTCCAACATAATTTTATAATGTTACTTATTCGAGAGATCGCTTACAGTGAAAAGGTTGCACTTGCCCTCCTTTAGCTTATTATGCTTATTTAAGTTTAGTTTAGGTGCATGCTTGATAACACTTAAAACGAACCATATAATAATGTAACATGACAAGCTATGTCTATATCTTTATACAGTCAATGTAATGAGTTCCATCATCATTTAATATAAACCACATAAAAGACCGCATCCGGATATACAGCGCACGCTAAAATCGCGTATCCAAAAATAGATATTGCCTTCGACTTGAGCGTATGTTATGCATATTTGTTTGAACATGCGCATAACTCTCATTATGCGGGCGTTACGGCTCAATAACATTTAAACTTGATAAATGTTAATACCGATTTCCGTAATCTAAAATAAACACGATCACGCGTTCTCGGAAAAGCGATGGGAAAAAATAAACATCTGCCACTAATATCGCAAACATTGATAATAATATAGAATACCAACTTAAAGAGCATGGAAATATCTTATCTCTTTGTAATAATATTTGTTTCATTTTTCTGCAGTTTAAACTACAACGCGATGTAGTTTAAATCACCAACAACGTTATTAACTGAATATGTTTAATATAAAAATTTCATCATTCGTATTTACTTTAAATCTACAATGTAACAACGTTGTGAGATTATGCAAACAGACCATTAACAACAATTTTTAGGTGCACATAATTTATATAATGTTAGTTTAAAAACACGATATTCTTTTGTTCTAACTATAGTTTTAATCCTGATCTATTATGCCTTTAATTTACTTTAACAAATATGGGCTGTAATATATCCCATTTTTCCACTACGGTGTCTGTCGCAAAGTATCAATATGAAAAGTAAAGTTTAGTACTAGAACCCAAAGGTAGATTCGTCGTTCATAAAATCTTTAAGAGAGTTAAAATTTCACTACTACGTTCTGTTTTGAAGGGATACCGTATTGCCGGGTAAGTTGGTATCGTCATACATTTTATATAAATAGGGCGTATTGCTTACCATAATATATTGTAATGTAATGTCGTAATAAAAAAAGTAGCAGAACGGCTAAAAAAAACTAAGGTTAAAAACATATAATTGCCTCCGTAGCCAAGTGGTATAGGGCGTGTGCTTTAGAAACCGGAGGTCTTAGATTGGAATCCTGCGGGGACAGAACAAATTTTCATTGCTGTTTCCTAGTTGGTTAAGGCAATTTGGCTCGATCACCGAATTGTCTGAAAAGTAAGATGATCCATGCGTCGGTTGGGCACGTAAAAAGTTGGTCCACTCACCAACCCGTATTGGATCAGCGTGGTGGGATACGGTCCAAACCCCCAGAATGTATTAGGGGAGGCCTATGTCCAGCAGTGGCCTAACACATGCTGATGATGTGTGTGTAAAAATATGTTACGTAGAAATTTTATGTCTGCCATAACAAGAATTTGTAAAACAGAAAAATTTCCTATTTTCAAAACAAAATTTAAATTAACGTTTAAAAAATACATGTACCGTAACGAATAGTAAACAGACCCATCTTGTTAGTTTACTTGTTTTAATACCCGTGCACGTTAAATTTATTCGCGTATGTTGTTTTTAACCTAAACAAATAACGGAAAACTTTTGGGTAACCTCATTAGGTCGGAACTGAATATTTGAAAAGCTTTCTACGTAGCAAAGATAATATGTAAAAAAAAGATACCGTATGATTCATGATTCAAGAGACTCTTAATTATTTAAATGAAACGTCAAATCAACGTATTAGAGAAATGATAATTCGTCAAGAGAAATTTGAGTCTTTTTCCGTCTAGCTATTTTACTTAGTCGTAATGAAATTGAGTTTATATTCAACTGAATAACAGTTTTTACGCGGCTAGAATGTGACCTCCATTGGTTAAGGAGTTACGATGCCAGTGAATTTGAACGCACTGGCGTCCTACGGCTACCAAAAATGGTCTTGACAACTGGGATCTACTTTTAACATGAGCATCAGAAGCTTGGTTTCTTTTATTAGTTACACAATTAAGTGATCATCGACAATAATGAATATATACAGCAATTTTCCCGTAGTATTCAAACTCGCGGCCTTAGGTCAGTAAAACAGAGGGCTATACACCGGTAGCGGCAGAAAATGTATTTATATATGTAGAGTACGTGATTAACAGTACGTACTTAATATTTACGAGGTTAATAAGGAAGGAATACCCTATAATTTGACATCCACATGAAATAATTAAGTAAAATACCCACGAAATCCTATGAATATTTACCTACTTTATGTATGATGTTTGTGGCTTTTAGTGTAAAACAAAAACATATTAAAAAAATAAAGTGTGGGTAAAGTGTGGTGTAGTGGGTAATACCGTGCTCAATTAATTTTAAATAAAAGCTTGTATTTAAATGTTTAATACAATATTTTGTTAAATATTAAATGATATTTGTTAAATATGTCCGATTAGAATGTGATTTCTTAAATTGCTTGACACACTTATCAAAAACTAATAGTTATAATAATTAACGATAACGATTAGTTAATTTATCGCAAATGAGTTATTGGACAATTCGTAAATTGAACAGCTTTAAATTATAAGACTATTACACAATTATTCCTTATTTTCCGACAGTGAATCAGGACGTTCCCTGAATTGCAAATCATCCATTGCACTATATAATCCACTGTATGCCTAACTAGCCACCCGCCCTGCTTCGCACGGAAGCCACACATCACCTCACATCATCAGCCTTTGTTAGTCCACTGCTGGACATAGGCCTCCCCTAATACACCACTATCCATTAGGGGGTTTGGACCGTATCCCACCACGCTGGTCCAATGCGGGTTGTTGGGTGGACCGACTTTTTTACATGCCCATCCGACGCATGGATCATCTTACTTTTCAGACAATTGGATGATCGGCCCAAATTGCCCGAACCAACTAGGAAACAACAATGAAAATTTGTTGCGTCCCCGCAGGATTCGAACCCACGACCTCCGGTTTCTAAAGTACACGCCCATACCACTAGGCTACGGAGGCAGTTACGGAAGCCATGCTGATAGAAAATATACCTACAACATAAAGCATGTATTAAACATATAAACCTTTCTGTTCAATCACTCTATCTACAAAAAAAACCGAATGGAAATCCGTTGCGTAGTTTGAAAGATTTAAGCATACATTGGGATAAAGAAGCAGAAAAAGCGACTTTGTTTTATACTATGTAGTGATGAACAGAAAGTTGTATTTGTATATAATTATATTATTATCTTTATTTTTAATGTATTTTTTTTAATTCACCATTTATTCTACCACACAATTCCAATATTTATTTTTTGACATTTTATATTGTCATTTCGTTAATCTACTTAGTTTGCCTTTAATTAAACTCACAGTCGTCACAGTATTATATTTAATTTTAATATTTGTACATACACTAGAAGTCTACTGAAGGTGTCAAGTCTACATCAGCTGAACATTCAATGGTCTAGCATTTAACACACTTTTATTATATTGACGTTATTATATCTGACGTGTTTCTTACCACCGCTGCACTGATTAAATGCCTTCATTATAATTCTTATTATTATATTACGTACCTGAGAGCCTGCACCAGTATAAGGTCCGTGAAATCGTGCAGCTCCACAAACGCCCTCAACACCGCCTCGTTGAAATCCGACCTCTCGCCCAGGTAGTCGCCGATCGCGGTCTTGCTGAGACCCTCTCCCTTGTGCAGGAACTGGGCAACGTCTTCTGGTGTCCTTTGCAGAAGTCCGTTCTCGTATAGGTATTCGATACCTGTGACAGGAGAATTATATGAAAGTTAGGTACGATTCTATTTAGACTACGACCGATCTGTATCAGGGGTCACACATTTACGTAGGAGATATTAAAGTTCGCAAGTGTACACGCAAGCACAGGTGCTGTACGTATGCTATCACTGTAATATTCCGATGGATATAAATAACAACAATAATTGTTCATTTTATTTCTGCTAATGTCTGTTACATAATGAAATCAAACTGGTTTTTACGCATAATGTTTATTTCCTATTGAAATGGCTTCGAGTCGTCGAAAACAAAATAATAATAAACGAGATAATTTTCGTAGTGATCAATCTCTTTAATTTATATAAAAACAATGAACATGACACATCAATCACGTCAATTAATAGACATTACTAATTTATGCAGATATAAAAGAAATAATTAATAATTTTACACAAAAAGATGAATTTAATTAATCAATGTTTCCTTCCTTTGTTCCTTAAAAATATTAGTTAAAGTATATTTTAGGTTGATGCTTCCTGACGTTAATCCGGTAAATGTTCCGTTTAAGATAAATGGGATATCGCAAATTATAAAGCAATTAAGCCACGATGACCGTAAATATTCCGCAAGGAAACATATAATTCTCTCTCAAATGTCAAACTTCTTTCAAATTTATTGCGGCCAAGACCGTCGTTATAACGTAAGCTCGTAAAATGGAAAATCGACTATCGAAATCCGTTTCCGAAAATCTTTCAAGACCGAACGTAAGGGTCATTAGTCGAGCCAAGAACGGATCTTGAAGCTCTATTAAATACCTAACCTTAGTGCCGTCCTTGATTACGACGTCTACGAGTTGATTTATGTTCAATAAAAACTAATGTACGTTGTATAATTTGCTGCGGTCGTCGCATAAATGCGGACATACTATATCATAGCTGTATAAGACACAAAATCGGTAAACATGGCAACAATGCGGTGTCATGCGTCCAGTTAACTTGTCACAGATGTGTCAATCACTAACGACAACGCTATCGTAATTACTCAATACATTTACGACGCCACTTTGTTATCGCTGACGGTATTCTTTCATAGAAACTTTAACGCTACGAAGTAGCGTCATACTTCAATCCATATCTTATTTGGCACTGATATACAAACCTAATAATTATGTAAAGTGACAATCAACAGGGAACAAATAGCGAGCATTTCCATCGTGTTCGTCAACTATTATTGCATCCAATCATTATCCATCGCTAATGTATCCGCACCTTAACACGGTCGCAGCAAGAAGCGTCATTTAGCGATTGCAACTAACGCTCGATAGGTAAAAAGGCAACGCGACCATTATCCTTTTTGCCCTTGCGAGATCGCGGAGCGTGCTAAATTGTAGATGGCATAATGACAAATTGCCGTGAACGATGAAAAAGCAACGAAATAGCAAACGACGCGAGGAACACACGGCGAAGACAACAGTAACAAGCGAGCTTGTTAGTCGCCCCTTTTCTGAAAATAGCCTTTATTCGTGTACGGGACAGGTGTATAAACAAAGTAAGTACACCACATCTTATCTGTCATAACAATTTTCAGTAGGTAACTTTTAAAAAATTCTTTGTAATGAGAAACTCAACAAAATTTCGAATTGAAATTTACGTCAGGACAACCACAATATTTATAATGTTTATAAAACGACACATTAGTATTTAGCAGATTCAGGGTTATTTTAAAATTTATTTAACTTAATAAAACCAGTATGGTAACATGCATGAAAATATAAAATATAGAAATGAATTCCTAGGAAAACCATAACGAATCGCGCGGAAATTAATGAGAATATGCACGACCGTACATGAGAATATGTTCCGATTATGCAGCATTATGAGGATTCTACAACATCGTTGAATTATTCTAAAATTAAAAACGCCTATGAAATGAACGAAGCATGGAATAATATTATTACGTGCGAGAATGTTAATTAAAAGATAGCGAGGAATTTAAATTCATATATCTTAATTCAATATAAATACTAGGAACGTGCATAAAGTCTTCTTCTCTTCTTCTTCTAGCAAAACTCCTAAAAAAACGAAATATTTTATAGGACAATATATATGCTGTACAACTAAATCCTAGAAGACGTTGAGCTTTCGTTTGTTAACAAATTATAAAAGTTTTATAGGAACGTTTGTGTGTAAAATGATGTTATTGCTGTAATGACTACTTAAACGTAACTCACCAGATAATTATCTTAGTCTAGGCTATTCCGCTTCTGAATCGGTGGATCAGTATAATAGACAATCATTAAAAAAGTGTAATGATGCTATATCGGAAAAAGATTTATGCAGCATGCAACTTGCTTATTGGTTTTCAAAAGCAACTCAACGAGCCTTTTTTAAATATTTGTTAATTTATCATGCACACAACTATATTTTAAATTGTATAAAAAAAATACCGGACCAAACATTCCATTATCAGGTTATTTTATGATTTAAAAAACTCGTTAATATGCCTCAAACTCCATAAACGAAGCTTCACAACTTTTTTATGCCTGTTAGTAGTTGAATTCTGAACATAAGGACGATTTGTCTTTAGCCGCTAAATTTGTATGATCGTCATTCACTTTCCAAAACTTACATATTTCAATGTCGTAGTTTTCCCCTTGACAACAAATGATATATACTTTTGCATAAACATTATTTTTAATAAAGTTACAATTTCTTATTTTGCTTAAGACCGTTCTTAAATACTATTTAAAAATTAATATAAGCTACAACAGTTAAGCATAAAATCCCAAACCCTTTATCTCTTTCTTTCTCGAAAGAACTGTGTACACCAGAAAAATAATAGATGCCGAGTGACACGAACCGGATCCATTATAACTAAACGACAGGACAGGAAGAGCCATATGCCAACAGACCTTAGCTTAAATATTTATTTTGTTACTTCAAGTGTAGACCACGACAGGCAAATAAAAAAAACTATAAAATGGCGCTAATCGTCTCGAAATGTTCTAGACGTTAAATATTAAACTATGTTACAAAACCGAGGATAATTGATTATAAGTACGGAAACAATCTTGATAGTTATCAACTTTTTATTGACCATTGATTCTATGAAAAAATATCATCAGCTATAACAGTTAAAAATATAATATTGGAAGAATGAAAACAGAATTCTAATGTCAAACTCAAATTACTCTAAAATGTACACAATTCTGTTTGGATTCCTTTGCCAAAACTCGACTACTAACGTAATATTCGGCCTATAAAACTCTTTTGGCGCCACTAATATTTAATAAACATATGACTTGTTAACATACATTTCTGATGTACTTTAGTATACAATGTGCGAGCGGAAAAACTACCGTTTTCATATAGAGATAATCCAGTTAGCGAATTAATCAAAGCCCGCGTGTTGCGCAAACGGCATTGTGCTTAAACCGGGACGAGCATTGTTTACAGGCGTGTTGTTCTAAACGGGAGCAAGGCTTATTAAGCAGATTCGCTGGCGCATTTAAAGGACTTGTTCACCCTCTAGTCACATACACGCCACTACTTGACGTTTAATTAAAGGCATTAAAAGTCATTCACATCATCACAGCATGAGCCTGCGTTAGTCCACTGCTAGACATAGGCTTCCCCTAATACACCCCTCTCCTTTGGGGGTTTGAACCGTATCCCACCACGCTGGTCCAATGTGGGTTGGTGGGTGGTTGATGGTGGCGACTTTTTACATGCCCATCCGAAGTATGGATCATCTTACTTTTCAGAAAATTGAGAGATCGCCCTAAATTGCCCTAACCAACTAGGAAACAACAATGAAAATTTGATTTGAACCCACGACCTCCGGTTTCTAAAGCACATGCCCATACCACTAGGCTACGGAGGCAGTAAAAGTCATTACGGTTACTTGAACCATTTTCAAATCTTAATGTTGTACTTTTAGATATAATACATGTCCAATAATACGATACTTCTTTGGCTCAATTATTACATATATATTATGATATTGATGCTGCACCTAATATTGTACCTAATAGATAGAATTTTATCAAAGCGTCAATGCACAAAGGCAAAATCTGTAAGCCATGTGTTAAATATACACGCATGATCATAATTCCTTTGTGCTTAAAGTACTCTATTTATATCAATAAAATTCATACGTTCAGTTAAATACGGCAAGCAAGAAAATTATTCACCATTTTTATTACTTACTAAGTAGTTTACGTACATTAAAGCTTGTTATTGCTGCTTAGATAAAATACCCAGAGGACCGGTTATGAAGCAAAATCACATCAGCGGCCGATACGTCAATGATTAGCTACGGAGGACTGATTACGGCCGCAGTATGGCATCCAGAGTGTAAACAAGAGTGCAATAAAGACGACTAAATGTAGTTAGCAACATATATATTTATTACACGCAAATAAGATTTTTTTTATTTTATTTCTTCTAAATAATTGTAAATATATTCTCGATGAATTATTAGAAATGTGGGCAAAGATATCCGTAAAACTAGTTTTACTCATTAATTATAAGCTGTTACTTGATCAAGTTACCAATGCGAATTTGTGACAGAGTATGCTGAATGAAAAAAAATATTTACGATTTGATGGTCCTTTGTTCCTGGGAAAAAATTACTAAGAAAATATCATTTCGGATGAAATTAAGCTCGTAATATAGTAAAATGACACATCAAGTAAATTTTATCACATCTCTGCCTCCCTATCAATTAATTTATAAAATTAATATTGTGTAGACATATATAACTAAAAACTTACCTAAGACTTCAAATAAACAATTTTGTTATTACCAGTGTCATTTTTAATTATATCAAGAAGGTTATAAAGGTGTTGAACAGTCTGCTCGTGTATACTAAATTGCTTTCAGACAAAAAAAAATCTGCAACGAGCATCCTAAATTATTTGACTTCCTACTATTAGCCTTCGAATGTATTCGTTCAAAGATACCAACAAAATGAGGAGGTGGAAGTAGATAAGTGCTTCCGTGTTCTCGCCGTTATTCAATACATCCTGCAAAACAGCTTCTTGTAACCGGCAAACACCGCGGTTAGGGCCAATGAAGTGGATACAGTACAGTGTCGAGGAAGAAATATCTCACAAGTTAATACCAGAATGAACTTGAACGTTCGTGAGGATGAATACGATCGATTCATCTTTTATGTTAACGAGAAGTGTCATTTGTTGAGACACAATGTTTTTGTATTGAAATTAAAGAAATATGAATAAGATAGGAAAATTTATTGCGCCTTAAAGTATATACAGATTTTGTTTTATTTAAGCTATTACAAAATAAGATTTATTTAAAACTAGTTTTAAAGTATTTTTTCTGGCCTAGTTAACCGGCGCTAGAAAAAAGCAAATAAGAACGTGATGAAAATAAAAATTGAGATGATTTATATATGGTTATCAAATCGGCAACAAGTGAAAACTAATAATTAAGTTAGGTCCAATTCTTCTACCTGCTAAGAAGTAGCTTTTTAAAAATATTGTCATTGATAAAAGAACAAAGTTTCCATCACGGCTTATACCATGTATAGAAACTTTCCAGACGAATTCGCTTTAGGCTTAAGACTTTATGCAAGTAAGTTTTTGTTGGTGTAAAGTTTTTTTTTTTATTTTTTATCTGCCCAAGCTGGAATTTGGATTTAACGTTCGTCATGAATATAGATGAGCTTTTTTTCCACACTAGCTGTCTCTGCCTGTACTATTTTGTTAAGTAAGCCTTTGTTTCATAAATATAATATAGCTTTTCAGTAGTGAAAGAATAATTCAAATCGGTTCAGTAGTTTCGAACTACTGAAACGACGACAAACTAAAATTAACAAAACTAAAACAAACAAATCTATTCGCTGTTTTATATTACTAGATGTTTATGAAACACTTAATCTTCTTAGGAGTGTGAAATTATATGTTATATTAAACTTCTTTTAGAGTAATAGATACGATATATGAGTCTCTAATAGAAGGTACTTATCTTTTAGTATTGAGTATGCGATAGTCGATCTCAACACACTTTCTTCACTTTACTCGACCGTGAATTACAAATATTATTTATATATTGATACGAAAGCAGCGACTTCGAAAGTGATTGAGTTCTCATTTACAGGGAAACGACTGGGAAAGTACTGCCCTTTCTTTCTGCCCAATGCTGTAGCATAAACACTGTGTTCCGGTTTGAAGGACAACGTAGTTAGTGTTATTTGTCAGTAAAAGCATAGATCCATGTCTCAGGGTGGCAATAGAATTTTAGTGCCCCACGCGGTATATAGTAATAGACATAATATATTTATATTAGTTTTAATATATGGAGGTCATATAAAATATGGAGTACAAATATATCTCTTTCCGCGATACAACTGAGTAAACTGGAGCGATTTTCCTAAGTTAAATGAAGCGCTTTCAAAGCAAAGAACACGCTTTCAAATCTTACATTCCTATCCGTAAACGAGAAACACGAATAGAAAAAGATACTATTGGTGTCAGCTAGAAAGGCGCACATTTTAAAACGGGTGCTAATATGCTTTATCTTCTCTTGACATCAATCTTGCCGAATCTTAAGATCAATATGACATGAAGTTGAACGAAACAATGTATCCTATAACAACAAAGTGGCATCGGACGTATGTTGTCATAAGACGATTTTAGCTCAGCGATGAACATCTCGGTGACAATTCATCGATAATCACACTGTTTATGACGCCACGATGGCGATGATAACGTTAATGATGACATGGTTTGTTTTAGGTAGGCATATTTATTAACCCGGTCATCAGAAATGTATGTTAACAATTAAATCTTCCATGAGATATTGCGCTGAAAATAAATTCTACAAAACAGCTGAACGCTCGCATTCGTGCGAGACGGAAAGCAATCGTAAAGGACCTCCAATAGGTCTGAAACTAGTAGGCACCATTACCGATTTCTCATGTGCCGTTATGTAAAATATATTTTCAGGTATATCATCATCATTAGCCTGTGCAAGTCCACTGCTGTACATAGGCCTCCTCTTCTCCATTAGGGGGTTTTTGGATCTTATCCCACCTCGCTGGTCCATTGCGGGTTGGTGGGTGGACTGACTTTTGCCTTTTTTTTACTTTGACTGACCATCCGATGCATGGATCATCAAATTGCCCTAACCAACTAGAAAACAACAATGGAAATTTGTTGAGTCCCAGCAGGATTCGAACCCACGACCTCCGGTTTCGAAAGCACACGCCCTCACCTCTAGGCTACAAGGGTAGTTGTTTATATGTTACCAAAAAACTTTCAGTTTTGTATTATTGTTCATGGACGTTATTATTGTTAGATAAGCAAAAAAAAGAAATGGAATAAATTGTTAATATAATTTGTAAATTGCTAATAACTCTATAAATTTACTAAATTAAAATGTAAATAACATGATAAAATTTTATCATTTATAGCACAAAAAGCAGGTGCAAATATGCCCGATTACAACCTTGGATATATTTAATGGGGTCTAACATAATGGATTCCTTATTAGATATTAAACAAACAGACAAGTTACGCTAGTATTTTACCTCTTTTCGTTTGTTTCAACTAGACCCTAATATATAGTAGTAAATAATTTAAATAGTAGTTATAAATAGTACCGAAGACCAAATTATATAATTTAGGTAATCGTATTCCTATTTATAAAATAACTAAAAGACAAAATATATATTATTAATTAAAAAAATATATAATAATAGCTATCCGACATATTCTTACAACGTTCGGTCACCCGCACGAAGAGCGTGGGAATGCCGCACCTGTCGAGTGATACGACAAAGTCTGCTTCACTATGGCATCAACAAGTTTATAATCGATGAAACTCAGCCGTTTCCATCGCCACAGGAAAGCTGTAAGTCTCGTCATCTTTCACATTAGATATCTATACTAGATCTTAGCTAGATAACACATCTAATTAGGGTAAACAAAGTATAATGTCAAGTTCTATAGGCATTAAAACGTATGGCGATCTTAATGGTAAGACTTAGATTGGTAACTATCTGGTGCGGTGGTCCATAAATCAAAACATTTTATATTTTGAACGACTATATAAACAGAAATTCGTCATACTATATATATATATTTGTATAAATCTATAGCTAATAAGAAATGAACTACATGCAAACGACAAAACTAGCGTATGAATTGCGATCTTGTCGTGAATTATTAGTTTTTAAGTACGATCAGTATTATATTAAAGCTATTAACTTGGGGGTGTAGGTTTAAAGAAATCAATGTATAGTTAATTTACAATAATTATTATATTAGTATAAATAAACCGTTTTCGTAGTTTAGCGGTATTAGCACTTGCTTTATAAACCGGAGATCGTGGGTTCGAATCCCGCGGAGAAACAATTTTGTGTTGTCTTGTTTGTTTGGACAATTTGGACCGCTCACCCAATCGGCTGAAAAGTAAAATGAGCTATGTGTCGGATATGCATGTAAAAAGATGGCCCACCCACTAACCCGCTTTGGACAAGCGTGGTGGGATACGGTCCAAAAACCCCAGCCTATGTCCAGCAGTGGACTAACTCAGGCTGATGGTGATGATGATGAATATAAATATAGCTTTTAATGTGAAATATTAATATTGCACATTACAAATGTATGTTTAGCTTTGTAGGGCATATGACTTTAAACATAGCCATTAAATATTTGGCGTGGGTTGATTATGGTCTCGCTTAAAGCAAACATTTTGATTGTGCCCATTGTGTTATTACGCAACGGAAGCAGGTGAACTGGTTAAAACCGCATTGTTCAAACGTACATTATAATGGGAAGCAAATTAATATTTTTAATTACGAACCACTTGATTAAGTAATAGGCCAGAACACAACAGCCACTTGTTTTTGACTTCCTTACTACTACTTTAAATGTTATCATTATATCATCAGCCTGTTTCAGTCCACTGCTGGACATAGGCCTCCCCTAAAGCACGCTATATTTAATATTTAAAACTTATACCGAACAATAATTTCGAACCTATATTAGTTAATATTAAATGTAGTAGTAAATAATTAATATATAAATACTCGTTTATACTGCTAATTTGCAATCCTGATTTTAAAAAATTATACATATATCGTTATTCACTACGAAAACGTATCTTTAGAGAGAGCACCAACCTTTTTTCGGATCCATATTGAACTTCTTCCTGCCTATGCTCATCTGTTTAGCCTTACTGTTCTGCTTGCACTCCTCCTGGCCGTCCAGTGCCTCCAGCTCAGCGACCACCTCGCCGAGCTCATCTTTGAGTTGCTGCGAAAGAAAACCAAAATTAATACTCTATTGATCAAAAGCATACATATTTATTAAGCCCACTGCTAAGCAAGGCTTATAACGATGGTTTAGGGGATTACCTTCACTAACCGAACTAATAACGGAATAGTTCAATTCACATATTTTGATCTATGGGTACTGCCTCCGTAGCCTAGTGGTAAGGGCGTATGCTTTAGAAACCGGAGGTCGTGGGTTCGAATCCTGCGGGGACTTAACAAATTTTCATTGTTTTTTCCTAATTGGTTAGGGCAATTTAGGATAAACGCCCAATTGTCTGAAAAGTAAGACGATCCATGCGTCGGATGGGCATATAAAAAGTCGGTCCACCCACCAACCCGCATTGGACCAGCGTGGTGGGATACGGTCCATAAACACCTTAATGGATAGGTCCTGCAGTGGACTATCACAGTGTGATGATGATGATCTATAGGTGTTACTTTAAATAAAGTAAAATGTAAAAGTCAATCAACCTAGCCAAATTAAGCAGTGCCTGAGAAAACTCTTAAAACATTTTTTTAATACAATAATCTCTGTTTTCCTATATATTTTGAATATTTTTATAACATATATTACCCGAAATGTTGAATTTGAAATATGTGCTTTATAAATTATTATAGGTTGGCTTGTTTGTTAGAACTTATCAGGCCTAAATAATACGACCCGCCGGGAACATACATGTGCGAAATGGGTCAACGAATTTCGAATATTTCGTGGCCATAATTAAGGGCATGGTTACTGCACCGTCATGGTTCTGACGTAAGATCTCAACGCTGCGTCAATATAACATTGGTTTATCATATTTCACTTTGATAGCGATGTCATATTGCAAAAATACATCAGGAATATGACACATTTATAAAAGATTGACAAAAATTCAATTATAAAATTCTCGGGAAATGAAAAAAGAAATTTATTAAAACCTTAATAGAACATTGTGTATTATTATTATGAATGAGCTGAACTCTTTCAAGTCGGAAATGAAACTTTTTGATTTGATTTTATAAAGTAAATAGAGTTCTCAAAATTGAAGGTACAAACTTTAATCCCTGCAACGATCAAAAGTTTAAGCATACCTACCACTTTTAAAACTACACTACAAGGAAAATGGCCGAATGGTTTTTGCATAAGACCAAATGTGAGGTGCATTGTCCACTTTCCTTATTAACAAGTAGTAACACGACAAACACGTTCAACCCAAACGAATCATCCTCGGAACGCAGTGCTATATCTGCCAGTAGTCCATACGATACCAAGATGCGAGTTTAATGAAGCACTGTAACTCCAGTAATATCACTACATAGTATAAAACAAAGTCGCTTTCTATGTCCCTATGTATGCTTAAATCTGTCAAACTACGCAACGAATTTCGAAGCGGTTTTTTATAATAGATACGAGTGATTGAAGAGGAAGGATTATTTGTATATATACAAATGCTTAATATTATAAGTATATTTTCTATCAGCATAGCTCCCGTGCGAAGATGGGGCGGGTCGCTAGCTTATATAAAAGCGGTTTTAATAAGCTACTTCGAAACACTAGGCAATGTTTTTAGATAAAAAGTTTAAGACGCAGATTAACGTCTGATTAATCTAGAAAATTCTCTTGAACAAAGTGTGGGCGCTATCGCCTTCATCAAGGGACGCTCAAGCGCCCGCATAGTTCGTGCGCTCGGTGTAAAACTTCTTAAAGGGAAATTTAATTAATGCGACGCAAAAGTTTAACTCGATACTCCTTAAGCGTTTATATATGCTTACGGGGGAATGGATCTTGACTTTGATTAGACGTCTATCTATATGCAAAGGAAGAACTTTAAAGACTTATACGCGTTTCATTTTAATGTTCATGAAACAATTCAGTTAACATTGATAGAGTAAGTCCGAGATGTTGATCGTATAAAATTCACAACTTGCAATGAATACCTAATTTTCACAAAAACCACAGACAAATCAGGAATTATTATCAGTAAAGTAGAAGGATTGAACCGGCTGGTAGTGAAAACAAATGTAGTGAATACTAGACAAAAAACAATTCAACACAGCTCCGCCTTGCGACTGAAAATGCTGTATCGTTAAGGAAATACTTATCGACGAACGTTACGTTATCCACTTGCTTATACCAAGAAAAAAGATATATAATTGAAGACATCAATGAGCAATATTTTACATAATACGCATTGTTACAAGCGAATCGTCACACAGTGCATGACATCTCAGTTACAATTTACCAAAAAAAACGTCAAGGGTACAGCTTCGTTACTATGAGATACACTGTTTACACAAGTTCCGCATCTCATTTCGCTTTGGTAAAGCGTAACCGTCGGTACAATCTCGTACCAACTGCAGGCCAACATTCCCCAAGCACGAATACTCCCCTGCCACGACCGCATCTGTGGCAAGGTAAACCGCAGCGCAGTCGCGATTAGAATGCCCCGTCTCACGATCAACTTTCCAAAGGAACGAGCCAAAACAAAATAAATCAAGTGTGTTTTAAAGGCAAAGCGATCGCTGAAGGGAAATTTCCTTGCCTTTTTTCCGCTCGATTAGGCAGAAGTAACTTCTCAGATAGGTTATACTTGATCATGTGAAAATTTCTTACGCAGTTCGTAGTAAACCAATTCTTACCTTAACATCAGTGTTTTAAAACAGTTCAAGAAAAAGTTTACAATATTTGTAAAGATAAAATATACACAACACATATACAACTAAATAAACAATAAAGACAACAATTTTCACTTCGTTTCCCTATTAAATGTAAGTTGATCGACGATAAAAGGTAATCAAGACAACTTTGATGCTACCGAACGATTCGAATCATATCCATGGCTCATCAGTTGAGACAGTAAAAAGCCCCACAATGACCGTGCACCTGCACTCGCACGCTGGAATAACATAGACGAAATTCCACGGAACGCAGGTGGCGAACAAAAAGACCGGCCCGTTGGTAACGAGTCGCGCAAATAAAAACATGTATCGTTCAGTCGCGTACTAGTCACATTGGTCTCGGTCTTAGATATCGATAACTACAATTGTATGAAAGTAACCACAAACATTTCTATTAAATTGTTTCATTTAAAATGCGCGTCACACAAAATTTTAGTAATTACAAGCGATGGTTATAGTAACTTAAAGAACGTTTAGTTCCAATCAGTTAGTCGGATGTTTATGTATTTAAAACAATCCGGTTGTAAACAAACATTTTATATTTTAGGACTTAAATTAACAATCTGACATAGAAAACTCGAAATCATAGCGATTTTATAGTTTTTTATAAGCACATTATACGTGGATTTCACTGCACACTATCATTTCTGCATTTCTAAATACGTAAAATCAAACAAAACATTTCTTTAACTAAATTAGTAAAGACTGTTTAAATAACTGATAGAATATATTTCGACTTGCCGTTAAGCCCGTAGCAGGTTTATTTAATTAGGGCAGGTGCATTTAATTGCTAATAAAAAGAAATAGATTAACGACCAATGAACTTGGCTTTGAATAAAATAACATTTTAAATTGTTTATGAACATCACATAATGTGTTAACGTTATAAACATCTGCGCGTTATCAACGTAATTATAATAGTAGCATCCGCTTTTGGTAAGATATCAGAAAATGCCACAACGATGCGTTAAACCATAATGGTAAAAACCACAAAATACACGAGAGTTTGTTTTAAACATGTGAATTTTTCTTTTTTGTAATTTTATTAATAACAACAAAGCGAAGATTTGTAAGTATGGATAGCACATTTAAAAAAAAATGTAAAGTTTTCCATGTTTATCAAATGTACCGTACTTCTGAAAAACAATCGTCACGATAATATAACACATTAAAAGATAGCGGTGGCGAGACTAACTCGGTAACTGTTTATGAATGAACGAATGAGGGGCGGCGCTAAATGTACAAGGAAATACATTTGACGGAAAGAGGGGAATGTTTTATAGAAACGACTGTTAATTAAAAGAGTATCGAGTCTTTTATGTAGACATATAAAAATAACAATAAACAAATAGCAAATATTATAGACAAAAGATTTATGCTTCATCAGAGACGAAAAAGGACGCTATTAAAAAAGATACCAAAAAAATACCACATACACGATTGACTTTACTACCAGTTAATAAACGTTAAAGTACGCTTCGTAAGTACGACAAAGAGCCTGCTTAGTTTACCAACTCTTCGTAATGAATTTTGCATAATCCTGAGATTACAGTATCTCCATTTATCAATAGGTCGATTTCTCTAAACTTACAGCCGGGATTAACAATTGATGTAGTTAACCCCAATGGTGACTTAGACTTACAACCAAAAATCTTCTAATAATTCAAAACAAACGTATAATTCAATTCAACACACACGCAATAATTGTTCCGAGTCCTATACAGTATTGTGTTCTTTTTCTTTCACATTTTTTTTGTCCGCATTTTGCCCATTCATGATAGCGATGTGTTTAAAGTATATATTTTTTTATAACAACGTCCTGCTTGTGGTAGTGCACTGCAGGACATGGGGTGTTTGTAAACCGTATCTCACAGAGCTGGTCAAATTCGGGTCGGTAGTGGTCCGACTTTTTACCTTTCTCACAATTAGGTGAACGGCCCAAATTGTCCTAACCAACCAGAAAACAACGATAACACAAAGTTGTTTCCGCGCGGAATTCGAACCCACGATCTCCGGTTTATAGAGCGAGGGCCAATACCGCAAGGTTTTAAAATATAATCTGAATATTTCAGTAAGAAAACTGAATACGAAGTTAATTCCACACGTCCTTCACATATTCGTTCTTGTATTATATTGTATATATTCGAGTTCCATTCATTGTACAGCCCATAACACGGTCCCAAACAGCACAAAGCGCTTCCGAGGCAGCCGCGCCGTCGCGCTCCGGTGGCGATGTGCTAACACAATTTGCGGTCGCCAACCCATCCTCCCGGGGGAAGCGCGGACCATCCTCGTCTAGACAATTGTATACTGAAAACCCCTCCATTAAATACGTAACATTTCGTATTAAAAGTGATATAGCCATAATTACTTTTATTATGTACGCCGGACACTACAAAATTATCTAAATCAGTCAAATGGAATTTTAAAAATTCATCGTGCCCTAAAATGGCAGTTGTCAATTTTATTTTCTATTGACTTAATAAGATAAAATATGATTCGATGAATTGCTTTATTGTGCTTATACTTAGTCTCATTTATACAACATTATAATACTATATCTGGCACATTTGTATTTACGTTAAAAGGTCCCAAGTCCGCTACGAAGGCAAACTATTTATACAGTATACCACGGCTTTATTAAAATTAATTAAAAATCTTAAATAAAACAAAACGAGGTCGCAATTGTTATATAATCACTGCTGGTAGTGTTGCAAACAATTAAAAAGAAGAACCGCATTGCAGATCAAATGCGGCAGACGTAATCAACCTTTTTGCCGGGGGAGGAAAGCTCTATCCGTGTTAATTATAGGCAGTATTGAAAAGTTATTGCTTTCAAGTTATTTTCAATAGCAAAGTCTTTAGCCTCTGGGAATATTATATATAAATCCGACGAGTCGTCTCATTTCATTGGCCAGTCCTGCTGAGCCAAGGTTGACAATAACTTTAATATTGCACATCGTCTATATGCCTTCCCAGGCCTAAAAGAATGTTTATTACCCCTAGACCCCTGTCTAGACGGGTTTTTTGCTAGTGGCATCAGGTGCCTGCATGAAAAGCAGTTTAGAGATCTCTTCTTATTGCAGAAAGAGGCAAGTATAATCGTGTCTTGTTGGATATACGGAACTATTGGGTGCTTTCGCCACTTATCACACTTCTTACTACTTTTGCGTAATGTAACTAATATATTACTTTTTTTCCGGACTGGTCGTTTTAACCTTATTCTTATATATCGCCCTTAAACATTCCCTGGCGTAAAGTAAATAAGTAGTGAGGCAGACAGAATCTAACACAGAGTTACGACAATTTTTTTTTAAAACCAAATCGATACAAATTATTGTGTCATAGATTAATGCTATACAAAAACAAGGCTCCGACAGGATCATTATTTTAATTTTCTTTGTAACTAAATAGAAATAATCGACCTGTCGGATACGACACAAGAATATTTCGCTACACGCATATAAACAATTTTGCGTGTCGATCTGTCAGCCCGTTCAATGCGGCTGACCCCCAAAACGGCTAAACTGCGCCGACGAAACTTTCACCGGCAGATCATGTTATTAAAAATAAATTAGTTTTTTCCTTTGTTTTTGAAAACTTATTACTCCGTGCAAAGGAAACTGTCCAGTTAATTATACTTCTTACTATGGCGTTCTTTTCTTCTTATAATGGCTCCACCTGAGCATGTTTCGGTGATTCTGCCAAAATTACTATGGCGTTAGATCAACTACTTGCGATGTGACAAGATCAAAAACTTGTTACTTCATATTCTCATTCTCTATCTTTTCCGTTTCAGTAAGTTAGTTTTTTCGTAACAATGAAACGCATATGAAATGTTTACAATGAAACGCATATGAGCTTTCATTGTTACCAAAGCTGAATAAAAACCTTTTCCTAAAATTATTTATTAAAATAGAATAACTTCTTAAATCGGCAAATTCAAGCGCGCCTACGTACAAATATATAATGCACATAGCTTACCATTCCTGTACACACTTTGTGCATAACCAATTTTTTCCCATCCATTTCTGTACAAATTGTATATAAGAACGGTGAGTTATGCCCGCGTGCAATCACAATAAAATGGTCCTTTCACTAATAAAAGTGAATGTGCCCAAATCGATAAACTCGTGAACGGTCTTGGTCTACGTAACTCTTGAACGTTAACGCGTTTTATTGCACCCCTTACGTTTACGATTATACTCTACGTCTTCAACGATTAGCTGTGTGCAAAATTTATCACGTCATACGATAATTATAAAGATATATTGCGATCATCACGGATATTTCCAAATATCATTGAAATAGGGAAGAATCGATCATGAAAAATCAATTTTACCAAAATAATAGTAATATAAGGTCCCCTAACACTCAAGAAAGATCCGTATATTCTGCATTCATTATGACAAAACAAACTATTTATTTTGAAGAACGCATACTAGAATTTCCTCTCCTTCCACCCGAAAAAAAAACAAAATAACAACTTAATACATTCCTCTTTAAGTCACGCAGCCAACCGATAGTCACGTATTGTGGCTATTTATTAAGTCCAACAATCCTAGACAAAAATAATATCCTAGAAACTTTTATCAGCCATAATTCAATTTAAAAAATGTTACTTCCTCCGAAGCAAGTAAGTAAGCTCTTCGCTTACGTCACACAAACGAAACGAAAGCACTCCATGGGAGCTTTTTATGTCGCTTTTCAGTCGCACAGGCGGCACATTATATTGCGGGGTGAGTAATATAATTGCGCAGCTCGCATCCTGTCGCTTATGCCTACAACGGGCCTTCAATTAACAGTGAAATTACTTAGTGAGTACGCGTGCAGCACTTGACTGTGCTCTTTAAACGATGTGCGGTGATGTAGCGCGCGGTAAAACAAATATTAATTAAAAAAAGATCCAATGGGGAGACTGTCGGCTGGCCACTTTGTTATCTCCCTAGTTATTATCTCGTCTCGGGATACGGTCCAAAAACCCCCTGATGGATAGGGATGTATTAGCGGAGGCCTATGTCCAGCAGTGGAGTATCAAAGGCTGATGATGATGATGATTATCTCGTTGGTTTAACATATAGATTAATTGTAAAGCAAAGCTTACAAAATAGCCGCACGCATAATCTTTTACGAAGAAATACAACACTAAACTTTACAGATAAAATACTATTAGTAATTTTTTCGTGTATTACTTTGGTAAGTATATATATCACAGCAAAGACTAAAAAGTCCTACATTACACATATCTTATACATAATTAAATAACCTAGCCTTATTATATCCACGCACTTTCATGAATATTATTAAAGGAATATAGCAAAGTTATTAATTGCTAAATGATAATCCATAAAAAGTTAGACCATTACTTTGTTTAATAGTTTCGATGCAAACCAAGACGACTTTTTATTTTGCCTTCGTACAAAGCTACTTGATCCTATTCGACACTTGCTGTATTTTGACTTGTTTATACTCAACCCGCATGTTACCACGTTGCATAAACTAAATAGTGTCACACCAAAAATTGTAAGTTTTTTTTAAAGTAAAACATCAACTAACGTATTCCAATTCATAGAAACTATTGCATTAATAATATTTAATTCCCTCAAGCGCCCAGCATATTGTTGTAGACTTTACGAGCAGATTCAGCAAGCAGAGTACGCTGTAGCAAGTGTACCGACTGCGTCAATTAAACGATCTCCCCCCGAAATGTATCGTTAAGATTAAGCCGAAATATAAATAGCTAGAGAGACCGTTATGTCGTGGCGATCGTAACAGTAACGGGCCAATGTATGCACACATAATTTCCATAATCCGTACATTAAGGAGGAATATAAAACCTGCACACACTGTACGGTCGTTTCGAATTCGCCTCAAAGTTGCTTGCAGTTTTCTCAAAAATGTAACAAAATCAAATAAAATATTATATTAAATCAAAGAAAGTCTAGAGTAAAAATAAGGCATTTCTTTTTTACCTGAATAATTAGTTTGTTGATTAGTTTGAAAGATCTAATGTTAGAAACTAATGATTCGTTGATCGTTAAAGCTAATAATAATTAATTTATTTAGGAAGGCTGAAGACATCACGGCACGGACACGTGAGATGATCAGGATTAAAAGTTATCTCATTACTAAACATAATAATGTATGTGTTGTTTGATGTAAAAATGTGTTAATGACTTTGAATATCATATAGTTAACAGTTATAATATTTTATAACATTTTTAAATTTAGCAATATCTGTAACGATCGAACATTTGATGTATAAAGTGTAATCATCGTCGTCTCCATCACTGACGTGGATAGATTTCACTTCACGTTTTACACTAATTTCGGGCCATTATAACATAATGCCCGTTGTCGTAACATCTACCTGCGCCGCATCCGTTCTTACTAACAATTGAATTGCACCAAAAGTGACCCGAAGCTTGACAGCATTGTTACATAACAGACAACGTTTCGTCCGATTTCACAATACGAACAAAAACCAATATTTCAGTCACACTGGCTGAAGTATTGAAAATCGCGATGGAGCTATGTCTAACGCGTTACAAAATATGAAATTTTGCACGCCACCATCTCATCGCAGCGAGTTCGGTTCTAAGCCTTAACTTTGAAATCATCATCATCATCATCAGCCTGTGTTAGTCCAGAGCTGGACATAGACTCTGGGGTTTTTGGACCGAATCCCATCACGCTGGTCTAATGCGAGTTGGCGGGTGAACCGACCTTTTACATGCTTCGGTAATCGGCCCAAATTGCCCTAACCAACTAGGAAACAACAATAAAAATTGTTTGAAAAAATTTCTTACCACTAAGGATACGGAGGCAGCTTAAATATAGGAAAACATTTTTTACAATAAAGCTACATAAAACTACTCAAACAATAAATAACAAAACAAATTAGCTAGATCAAGAGTCCGTCTGAATTAAACTTAGTCACAGTAACGACATACAACTTTTTAATCTTAAATTTCGTACTGTAACGAAAAAGAGCATTAACAGTACTTTTGTTTACTCGTACATATTTACCGTGACTATACATTAGAAATTTACAATCACGCAAAATATCGAATAGACAAAGCGAGATCGACCATAACGAAATATAGACTACATTAAATCAATTCCACCGGCTTTATCGGCAGCGATTAGAAAACGACTTCGAAAGGCGATGAGATTTCGAAACGAATGGTAATGCACTGAAACAAATCAGTTGCGTAACTGAAAAACGTAACATCTCATACCTTCATTATATTCTCGTATAGTTCTTCACATAGCTTACTTCAATATATTTCTTTTAATGTTTTAACAACATTTTTTATTGCATGCAATCAAGAACATACAAATGTGTTTAAAATTAAGACGGCCTGAATACGTCGAATTGTTAAATAGCGTGCGACGAGTCTCCCGGGACATTACATTTTCTTATCTTCCCCTAGAATATTCTCTTAAAGTATTTTTATTTTATTGGTAGTGATGTGTACAAGAAAAGTAAATTAATTTTTATTTTAAATTATTATTCTTGTTTTAGAAACCACGTTTCTTTGAAAAGTGCTGCAAAGAAAACATAAAGTCCTTCAAGATAAAATAACTACAATTAAAAAAACTGCTATTGATAATTATATAGCACATATTTAATTATAATGTTATTTACAAAACAACCAACATTTTGCAATGCCTAAGCTTAAATTGTAATTGTTTTATATTTCCTATATAATGTAAGTCGATGACATTTTTATTTTTCGAATACCCCAAAATCCTGATGCATTCATTACTTATTATTAAACGTAAAAATATGAAAAAAAAAACAAATGAAATAGATGCGACGAACAGATTTTTTTCTCATTTTTAGCTATAATAACATCAACCGCGTTCATTAGCATACTGTGTTCTAAAAAGATCGTAAATTAGAGAAGAAAAAACGGCCACGATCAATCAACAGCTAAAAGACTTTTTTAGAACAAGCCACAATGGACCGCCATCAATCTGTATCAAATGCTGTGATGCAACGACGCCCGAGTAATGGCGAGAGCGATCGTTTGCAATTTTGTATGGTGCTTACGTTTATTGGTTAACAACTTCACAACTTGTTATTTAATTGAGACACGATCTTTGTACGGAGACGGACATCGGTGGGGTTCAATGTGCAGTGACACGATGTTGTAACGAGTGAGATGTTTACAAAAGTTATGAAGCTGGTCTCCTTTCTGCAGGCGGCTGAGACTATGGGTATGTCATCGATGTACCTTTTTCGATCGCAAAGCAGTAGAGGTAGATCCCCTCTTTACATGGGACCGTCTGGGTGGGTACCACCGCGGTGCCTATTTCTACTGCAAAGCAGTAGTGTGAAAACAAGACTGTTTTCCGGTTTGGAGGGCACCGTAGCCAGCGTATTTACTGGGTAAACGAGACTTAACATCCAATGTATCACGGTAGGCAGCGCATTGGTGATACCAGTATCGTCAATGCCTATTGGCGTCGATGACCACTTTCCATCAGGTGGCCCGACTGCTCGTCTGCCTCGTAGGCAATGAAAACAAAAAGTAGTGTGTAAACACCACTGTTATCCGGTTTGAAGTATAAGTTAATAGGTAATCAAGACGTTACATCCTATTTCTCATTGCGGCATGTGTGTGTGTGTGTAATGCAGACCGTATCACATACCACGAGATAAACTTCCTGCTCTTCCCATCAACATACAAAAGTGACTATTATCCGGTAAAAACCATGGGTTGTTTTCTGATTGACTGACTTCAACTGATTTTGTGATGGATCTCTATTGCATGAATAATTTTCATATATAAACCTTTTAAATTTGTGTAAACATAAAGGCTACCGTTACGACATTAAACAAATGTGTAAATTTAATCCAATGACGGCAGTCGAAATGTCAAACGAGCTACCTCTCTGAATCCTTTTACTTTCCCCGATTAATTCACTTTCCCTGTGTTTAGACACTTCCGAAGCCGGATCCGTATCGAGCGTTAACAGTGTCGGACACAGATTGAATAAATTTCGCAACAGAAAAAAAAATACGCTACGAAAGCGTTTACTTTCTTCAAGTTGTTCAAAGTAAATTAGGTGGCGAGTCTGGGTTGGTACCACCGCGGTGCCTGTTTTGCGCAAAGCAGTAGTGTGAAAACACTAAAACCACAAAAACCTCCTTAGTTAATAAGAGACGAACTTGATACTAGTCTGATGATACGCGATGCAAACCGGAGTACAGTAGTGCTTTTAGACTTTTTTTATGGCATACGCAGGCTGACGAGCAGTCGTGCCACCTGATGGGAAGTGGTCGCCGACGCCCATAGACATTGACAATACCAGTGGTATCGCCAACGCGCTGCTACCGTGATACATAGGGTGGTAAGTCTGGTTTACCCAGTTTATACGCTGGCCACGGTGCCCTTCAAACCGGAATACAGCAGTGTTTTCACACTACTGCTTCGCGACAGAAATAGGCACCGCGGTGGTACCCATCCAGACGGTCTCCTGTAAAAAGGGGACCTACCACCAGACTATTACTATGGGAAAAATATATCGCGATGGTACTTTCTAATTTGGTGCCTAATTAAAATGAGATATTGAAATACCTTAGGCTTTCATTGCATTAATTATTCAGCTTACTTCTAAATACCTTTAAAAAGCGTTCAAAACGCACTACTTTTGTTTCAATAACAAATATTTTTCATAGATCATGTGAGCTTCGTAACAGAGACACTATCCCAGTCGACGTATATGTTTCGTGCATTTGAGTGATTGAGGGGGAAGAGTTACTTTATCCTTTTTTCAATGTGATGTCCAATCGTGTAATGTATCTCTTCAATCCTATCTTCTTTTCTTCAATCGTTTGTAAACTACTCAAAAGACAGACCATCTATCGATCACTTAAAAGAAAATTAAAAAAATATATCAAACTATTTTTTTAACTAGCTGTAACCCGCGACTTCGTCTGCGTGAAAAAATATAGAAAAAATCGTTTTCGAAGTTCTTGTAATTCCATCAGTTATCTTTTAGTGAAAGTCCTGTCAAAACAGGACATGCCATTCCAGAGGTTAGCCAGAACAAAAAGACAGACAGATAAAAATTTTGAAAAATGTTGATGTGATGTGTTAGTGTTATAAAAAGTCACTCGAATTATACTATTAGTATACAATAGATTAAAACTCTTGATAACTGAAATGCGTGAAAATAATAATATTGATAACTAGCTAATCGCATGCCTAAATTAAATTAGGCGTACGAGGTATAACAATGTTTAATCAGTTCAGTATTATTCGTGTATACAGTAGCAAAGACTTGTCCTTTAAAAGAGTGTAACTAAAATAAAAACTAAACCTTTTATTTATAACCAACTTTACAAGTATTTTACATCCATTAACGTACCAATTCAAATATAGCTAACCATGGCCGTTAGCTATAAACGTTAGCTAAACAAAGCTAGTCCACTAGGCGCGATAAAGCGATAATGCTGTGGGATTTTCGACTTTACCAAAACGCTTTGCCCACACGAGGGGATTAATTTAACATTAAACGGTCGAGAATAACTAGCTGCGCTCGTAACATACTGATTCAATAAAGCTGGCTTGTTGGTTTGTTTGTTTCGTGCGAAAATATGTATAGGATGCATAAACTTCCTTTAGCCTTTAGCTTTTATATTTTTTGTTTGCTATAGTGATCAAACAGTAATCATAAAACTAATAAGCAATCGTAAAATCATCATCATCATCATCAGCCTGTATCACTCCACTGCTGGACTTAGGCCTCCCCTAATGCACGCAACCGCTTCCTATCTTCGGCTATTGTCATCCAGCCCACACCGGCTACTTTAAATGTCGTCACTCCATCTTGCCGCAGGGCGTCCTACCCTACATTTGCCTAGCCTCGGGCTACACTCCAGAACTAAAATCAAGCGAAGCCAACTGATTATACTGATTATAACCAACTTCTTTCTTCAGTCTTTTAATTTTCTCTTTACTATGAGTAATAGCTCGCTATATTATTTACCATACTTTATGATTAATCAGATTGTTAATCATATTTTACGGTATATATCGCCCAAACATAACAGTCTTAGTTATAATATTAAACTAAATCAACATCAAATTAACCTAGTTATTGCTGAGTACGACGAATCAAAAGCGTCAAAGCAAACGGTTCATAAAGTTTCAACACAAAATTAATTATGACTGTTACATTTTTAATTAAACGGCGGGTGCATCCGCGGATAACGGCTAGTTAATTGTATACCGCACGCGGGCGCTACATGGCTCCTACGCTCCGTATAATTCCCTTCACTGATAAGGAGGGGCAGTCTTAATGAGTGCACATTAGATACTGTTACAAAGGTACGCGTCACGTGAGTAAACATACATCGGCCGCCGGCTATTAACGAACAAACGTTAAAGTGCGTATACTTACGCAAATGAGTGTGTAATGAGCATTCGGTGTGATGTTTACGTACGCGAATGCACGACAAAAGCGAGCCGTTTCTGGTAAGATTGTAAAAGAATTCCTGCGCTAAATATAATCCGAACACGTTAAATTATAAAATCGTAACAAGTATACGCACTTGAATGTATTCCTTCCTTCGAATATACCGAATGGAAGTCGAGCCGCGGAAGCAATACGATTTCAACTACTGTTCAATATTAATTATACCCGTACATATAGCTAGTTTTTTTAATATTACGCATTATTCATTAGAGAAAACAGTTCCTGTCGTAGTTATTAGTATTTGTTTTATTACCAACTTTATATATTGGCGTGTGCACGGAATGAGAATTGAGCTATCAACAACTCTTACTAATACATATATGGGCAATTTAGGAAACTTGGCTTGTCACGCGAGACATTTAATTACGAATAATCTAGAATAGACAGAAAATTAACATATATTAATTACCGGCATTAACATATTACTCGAAACATTTCAAAATAAACTAATTGACGCCTAAATTTGTACAAAAATAACGCAGATTACAACTATTACTCAAGCGGTAACGACAATCCATCGCACTAATGGGCCTGGGCTAATGTATGCCGGTCTATAAATATTGTAACCTATTTTAAAGGGCCGTGCGTTTTCCGATAATATGAGTTAGTCATTCAAGTCTAGTTAACCACAAAGTTACTATTGGCCGACCTTAATTTATTCCCAACAAAAAGAACGAATTACCTTTTTTTAAAGTGTGGCGATCTCCGGAAATAATTATTAAATACGCGAATGCTATACATTATTCAATATAACTAATATACCTATTGCAATGTTCTCCGTGAGCATGTATTAATATAAACGCGATTAAAATCGTCTAAGCACTTGTACAGTGTATTTCATAAAAGTTTTATGAAATACACTGTGAAAGCTCAGTCATTCAGAACTCAACTACAAATATATTGCCAAAAAGTAATCTTTTCATCTAGCCAGTAGGTGATCAATGGAACTTAGACCCCATCACATAACTTACATTAACCATTGTTTGTTAACATTTAGATTACTTCATTGCTGATTCCGTCTTAGATACTTGTCAAAAGGTAATGTTATACATCCTGTTCACTTTAGTAGGTGGAATAGTTTCGCTATCACAGAACCATCGACGAATGACGTCACAACATAGATGAGATCACGCATCGACCGTGTTGAGAATATAGCGCACATGAAATGTCAACAATGTAACATCCATCGCGCCCTTGAAGCCGTATCTGCGCGGGTGTAAAGTCGACTCGAAAAATGATATCATCTTTCGACACTTTTTTGAACAATTGTACCGAGCAAGCGCCAAGGCATGGCGGCATATTTCGGGTGGCTGCTTTCTCTTGGCCTAGTGATATTTCGTAGTGCACGCGACGAAATTCAGCCTAACTGCCAACTCTAATATTAACCGAACGTCTATTTCGTAAATCGGCCTTCAAAAGAATGTAACAAAACCGAACCTACGTTTCATAAGGTTATCACAATAAGATATGAACATATTTTTAGACCATATTGAACATATTTTTAGTAATAAGGTTGCGCCTAGTGCATAGTTACTAATCGTTTATACATAAGTCCAACATAAGCTATGTGTCACAATGACGTTACTATAAATGACGTAATTCACAAAGTAACGTAGTCATTTTACATTTTCCTTAGTTAAAGGATATGCTACAAAAATCTTTTCATATTTAGAACGATTGAGGTAAATAGGGGACCGTTGGAACTTTATCGGAAAGGGACGTGGTATATCATCTACTCGACATCTCCCCTTTATCGCCGACCACTAACTTACAAAAAGACCGCATTTAATCACAGGCCAAGACAGATAGGGCGGGATCCAACGCAGACTTTTACGTGGTTCCGCTCAATGAGTTATAAGCTTTCACGAAAAATTTTAGATTAATACGACTCCAGTATTTAAACAAGGACTAAGAATACTACAGCTTTTAATTTTCATTTCAAAGTATTAAGATGTAGGTATTAGGTATGCCACTGGAGTAAAAAATATCACATGAGAAAATTACTGAATTAATTGCCCTAATAATTTAGCAGACTAAACAGACTAAAAAGACAGAAGGTAAACACAGCTCATTGGCAAACTCAGAAGACTAGACCTAAAAAAACTAATCACATTCAATAGAGTAGATAATGTAAAATACGTCAACGTTGTTTAAATCATCATCATCATCAGCCTTTGATAGTCCATTGCTGGACATAGGCCTCCCCTAACACACCCCTACTTATTAGGGGGCTTTGGACCGTATCCCACCACGCTGGTCCAATGCGGGTTGGTGGGTGGACCGACTTTTTCAATGCCCATCCGACGCATGGATCATCTTACTTTTCAGACAATTCGGTGATCGGCCCAAATTGCCCTAAACAATTAGGAAACAACAATGAAAAATTGTTGTGTCCCCGCAGGATTCGAACCCACGACCTCCGGTTTCTGAAGCACTCGCCTATGCCACTAGGCTACGGAGGAAGTTGTTTAAATAGCTAGATGATATTATGCCTTAACACTGTGTGAATGATAGTTACATATTCCAAACAAACGATTCTCCCACGCACTTGACATAATGCAAAGTTATAAGTGTCATCTCGCCAAATGATAGGGTTTATTTATAGTTGTGCACAAAAACTCTGTCATCAGCAAAATATACACAGCTAATCCATAGCAGAACAAATTAGGAACTTTTTGTGAACAATACAGTCCATACAAACAAAAAATAGATTTTGTTGAACAATTGAGCTAGTAATATCTATCTATTTATAAACTTGAGCACTATTTCTCAAACTATTAAAAAAAAACAATTTTGTACGTATTTAAAGACAATTTTAACTAGTAACACTATACAGCCCCATGGGTTTATGCTGTTTATAAACTCTCGGATTGTTATAGAGTTTAAATTTACGTTTTAGGCACAAATCGTATTTTTGGCCTACGGTCGCCTTATTTACATTTCCAACAACTATAAAGCTACAAAGATCTAAGCGCAACGTACAACGTAAAAAATCTCCATCGCGTCTTGAGTATTAAGCAATTTTTGCAAATGGAAAAAAAAACCCACATTAAAGCAACCATTCCGTCGAACACATTCAACGCACATTCGCGCAAAATAACGCGTCAAGATACATTTAGCATTCATAATATGGTCTGAAAAGCGGGCCAAGAACAATTGCTATAGTGCATTATGCAAGTCGCGTAGTGAAAGGATGGACGCCGGCGCCGAACAAGACTACGGCGCCCTGAAATAATTAGAATGTAAGCAATCTTGAAAAATATATACATCAATCACCATACTCAAGGATTATTAACGAAGATGATAATTATAATTGACTAGCCTTCCCCGCCACAACTCAATTTGCAATTTGGGCATATGTGTATGTAAATTTTCGAAAGGTAAATTACGTTGCATTTTAATGAATAGAGAGAAAATGCACTAAGCCATGTCAATGATAATATTATAAAGAGGAAAGATTTGCATTTTTGTGTGTAAGTTTGTAATGTATAAACTCAAGAACTAATGTGCCGATTTTTAAAAAAATCTTTCACCATTAGAAAGCCGCATTCACCTTGAGACTACTTTTGAACCTATAAAAATAACACGGGCAGGGCCGTACACCAAGCAATTAATAAATATAATAAACACAGTTATTTTTAGAAGATATTGCACATAAATTAATATTTTACCACACCTCGCTTAGACTGGTAGAAAATGTCCATTGGCATTAAAGCCGCCTCTTGTAAAACTTAATTTTAAGTTTTTGCAACAAATATTAAATAAATCAATAAGGTCGATCTTTGATTTTTCAATATTAAGCAACATGTACCTGAAATAAAAGCGGTTAGCCAAACGTACAAGCTCGTTAAACTTTTTGCACAGCATAGTTGATTACCGTTGTTCACTATCCAAGTTATCATAATGACATTGGTTTATTTGGAAATAAAAATATAAACGTGATCTTTGGCCAATTTGACTTTTATCTAATAGGCAATAAAAATGAACGTTTAAAATAAACTTAAAACGACCTTCACAATCCGTTACGTTATGTCAAAATCAGGACATTATGTAAATATTAAAACCACATTGAAACCTATAAGTTTCAAAAGATTTAAGTGTTATAGGAAAGAAAAATGTATGTATAGATGAAGCTGTAGGAAATACTAAAATTAATTTTAATTTAGCAGTCCGCTGCTGAGAGAAAAAATGTGGACACAACCAAACAATGGTACATTCTGCTGGGCGACAACTGAACAAACTATTATAAAAAAAACACTATTAACTGACGTCACACGAAACCATTACATAGTGTAAATTACACCGCCATTAACATTGATTGCAGTAATTAGTACAGGGTGCTCAATATCACATGCTATCCAATATACGATACTAATTACAACAGGGCGTTGTACTAAATCAATATGCATACCATTTATTTTAGCCATAGAAAAAATCCAGCTCAATCTAGTTTCGGGATTATAAATTCGTTGACCTGACCGAATATTTACTTTAAAGACACGAATAAATACATAGGATAACTTAGTCTAATCTGAGACGGGAGAAAAGAAGATGAAAATTGCAGTTTTCAAAAAAAAAATACATCATCATCACCAGCCTTTGTTAGTTCACTGCTGGACAAAGGCCTCCCCAATCACTCATAATGTACGCCTTCTGGGGTTTCTGAACCTTATCCCACCACGCTGGTTCAATGCGGATTGGTGGGTGGACCGAACCTTTACATGCCCATCCAACGCATGGATCATCTTACTTTTCAGACACCTGTGTGATCGGCCCAAATCGTCCTAACGAACCAGAAAACAACGACAACACAAAGTTGTTTCCCCGCGGGTTTTAAAGCCGCCTTTGATTTATAAAGCGAAGGCCAATACCGCTAGACCACGGCGGCAAAAAATACATTAACAGTTCAATTACTATCAAGGATCCAGTTCAGGTCTTTAACTACGGTCTATTTTAATATAATTTTTATTATGCCTCTGACGTCGTAAGCTATGACTCTAAATATAGAATATAGACAGTAATTGATTACATAAACATAAGTAAGAACGCAGAACATAGATAACGTTATATCTTGACCGTGACAGTGAGTGAGGGAATACATTCACTACGGGACCGATAGAGAAACTTAATCAAGAAGTTGTCGCGCCGACTGATTGCGAGACTATGTTTAGTTATAACTTTTGCAATATCCACGGAGACGGAGTTTATTAACACAGTTATGCTATAGCGAATTGATATCAAGACAGACGAAAGCCCAAAAAAAGGTAGAAATTATGTAAACAGCAGCAATGATATATCGCTTATATTCGCCAAAAAAGTTACATTCGTATTGGCGATGGCATGGATATGACCAGGCATATTAGACTGCTTGAAAAAATTCTTAAAATTATTTGTTTTATACAAGCGTCAAAAATTGTGTTATTCGTTATGACATTAACTAGCACAAGCACTATATCGTGTGTACTACTTGGTTTGTCAACGTAATGAGAATATTTGAAACAGAACAAAAAAATATGGTGCAATTTTAAAGATATCTATGGCATAAACTCCAATAAGAAGATCCTTAAAAACCACGACGATTCAAACTTTCCTGTTCCTCTCCATTGTATAGTTTTTGTCTGAAAAACTGTACAAAGTAACACACGCAAATTGGACAATAAATTACAAGAACGCGATTTCAATACATCACTAGCAGACTGAAGCGCGAAAAGATCCGCCAAGTATCCCCATCAATACACGAAAGATAACAAATAACTATCATCCGTCTGAGAACAAACTCGATCGAAAGCAGCTCTGTCTAAAGTTGAAAACAAATGTTAGAAGATTATTCACCTTCCTCGTTAGTGAATGCAGACTTAGAAAAAACCCTCCTAGACTAACGATTTTATCGGTCCTAGTTTGTTCCCTTGTTACTATTTTATTAATAGACTTGAGTTATACAGGGACACGAAAACGTTTTCCTGATGAGAAGTAATAAACCCTCTGTCCATGTAAAATGCAGCTTAAGCGCCATTTAAACCGGAACACAGTAGTGCTTGCACTTAACTGAATTGCTACGCTCTAGTCCATCCCTAGTCGCTCCTGTTAAGAAAATTGTACTACCTACCGAACTATGACCCAATTAAAACCTATAGTGTACGCGACTGTAAATATACAAACATTGTAAAATTAACGCTAACATTATTGTGAACAACATTAATAGGTACCAGTCATGGGTCAACCAACATAGACGTCAGTCAACGCTAATTTATATGCGCAATGAAGTAATCGCTCAAGAATTCACAAAGACAAACAACATCACCGCGTGACAGTAAAACACCTGGACTGACCTTCAGGCACCTTTGTTACAAGAAGAACGTTGTTTAGTTATATTTAAAAATACGTAAAACTCTCATAAAAACAAAAATCTTTAACACGTTAAAGCGCGCCTATTCAATATAAACGCCTGAGGAAAGAGCAGGAAAACATTTTAATATACTACAAGGTTATTCAAATTAAATTACGATAAAATACGATGTTTAAATCATTCAAAATGTCAATATTTCAATAGGTTTTATATTTATATCATCGAAGATCTATTCAGTGGTTTATAATAGTGGTTTCTTTATAATTAACTATAGGAGGGTGACAATTAAAATGAATTAAAGCGCATGTCCAACGCGACGCCATCATCCGAAACCGTCAAGGTACATTAATTTTACATTATGCATGCTAGTAACTATCGTGATCTAAATAAATAGGAACTCACGTAATAACGCCTGTGTCTGATATGTCAAACCCGGAAGAGGGAAGATACGAGAAAGAAGTTAATAACATCATTATGATTATGACCGCACATAATATCGTAAGTGACACAACATTTTCTTTCATAACTGTACATAACAGAAGAATGCAAAGCAAACTGTGTCCGTTTTAAAAATAACGTTTTCACAAACAATTAACATTACTCCATACTAACGTCACTCTAGGAAGTGTCACCGATCATTCTAATTGTGCTGATTTATTTGTTTGCTATGCTCACTTTATAACATGATACCTTAAAGACCTTCGACATAATAAAAAACAAATGCGTTGATTAACAAAAAAGTATAAATATAAAGTTATGAATATAAATAAAGTTGATTTTGGAAAGGTATTTAAATAAATAATTTCATAGGATTTGATAAAAAAGAATATATCTGTAGCAGAATGCCTTAATCATAAAATATAAATAACTGTACAATTAAATTAATTCATTATTACTATATTGATTAACTAGTAGTAAATATTTGTATCTTAACAACAATGCTTGCAAGCGATTGTTAAAATCTGACTTCAAAAGTATACACGAAAACTAAACGTCTATTATTACTTGATTATAACGGCAAAAATCTGAATACATATTGCACAATACATTACCGGGAAAACCGACCAAACCTTACAACAAGTTTTCAATTCACAACAAATTAAAAACATTGATAATCAAACAAAGAAGTAAGACCCGAGAACAACTTTTACGAAGGTTATCGGGACAAGATAAAATTTAGCGTGTACTCAAACATTGGGCGCCTTGAAAGTGCCTCGGGCGAAATACCGAGCAAATGAGCAATTTGAATTCGCAATACGTGCGCATTAGACTGGCCGACATCGGTACAGTACAATGTAGTGACAAAGGTGAACTACCAACAATAGCTAGTACCAACAGCAATCACTCTGAACTTTATTTGAATAACAACTAAAATAGTACAAAAACGCGCAACTTACTGCCAGTGGATAATCTAAGATAAGGTCGAGATAAGAACACGTTGCTAATAAAATATACACGGTATACCTATCTCCGTGGCTTCTTAACCCAGCAGGGACCAAATACGTTTCAGAATTCAGGTTTTTGTCCAGATGACAATTGCGAGCAAAAACTCATGCTTAATGATGAACTGGAACCCCAGACAACGTCACAATGATACCAACGACTACCAATTATCATCCGAACAAGCAAACCGCCGCGGGCCCGAACGGCAATGGTTTCTTTGTAATCGGGGAAAACAAAGTGAAAATACACATTACAATGGAGGGTTGCGTTCAAACTGGGCACACAAAAAGAGCGCACAATGGGTCACCGTATCCGGTTTGCGGTCGCGGAGACGGGTCCAGATTTTAGCCCTATTCAGCCGCGCACAATGCGCTTAATTTAAGACTTTGCGGAGCTGGCAGAATGCCCCGAAAACAACTTCCTACCGTTCGCGTTAATGGATGTGTTTCTCACGTGTCTTGCGCGGCTAATGCGCGCGGGTAATTTGCAAAGTGTTTAAGGTATTTTTCCATAACGTGCTCGTTTTAGAATAAGATTTCGGGAGCCGGTTTTGGTACAATAACGGTTTACATAAAACGTAAAATATTAAATGAGCAAAGACAACACGGAGAAAATAACTCCTTAGCGACAAACTGCTGTAGGATTAAGCCTTACGGTTAAGTCATGTATAGCCCATAATCTTACTTCTTTGAAATATTAGCGAACAGTACAAAAAAGGCGCAAGTTGAATTCCATTCTAAACATCCCTATCCCTATTTAATTCATTAAATAATAGTCGTATTAATCCGAACAATTAAACATAGAACACAGTTATAATTTCAAATAAAAATAAAACAAACTACTGCAAGTTTTAACCTAATCACGGGGAAATATTCGATCACTTCGTTGAGACGTCCTCATTAGATTTCTGTCGCAGAACCCCCAACGCTTAAATGGGATTTGTCAAAGCGTTGACCGTAAGTTTTGAATAAGGACCGGTCCTTAGTTCGTACACGCGTATTGAGCAAAGGCAAAAAGGGGCAAAACGAAGCAAAAAGAGGCAAAAAAACACCTTCCCAAGGGGAACGAGACGGCTTGTTAGAGTGCGATGAAATGAAAATAAGTGAACGACGCCCCCCACAAAAAACGTTCACAGTCCGACGGCACTTTGATGAAATGCAAAATTAATCTCAAAGTCTACAACGGGCCTTGTCTTCGCGAGGGTTTATTAATTTTTTACCGATAGCGCTTAATATCGCCGGACCACGAAAGTGGGTCGGAGTGGGATACAAACAGGCTTAATAAAGTTATTGCATGGCATAAACGTCGTAAATATAATTGTTTAGAATAAAAGCAATTAATGTAGCTCATTCAAAACAACTTATTTAACAAACAAACATCACTCCAATGGCGCCAAATTATATAAAGGGCGTGTCTGTAGCCTCTTGGCTTTAAACGGAGTTTTAATTTTTTTATTCATATAACACGTTATTTTCTGCTCCGGTATAAGTAAATAAGTAACTTATCAGAATTTTATAAATTTATATTGCCTATGATACAATTTTCCCTAATAAAATGTCATTACCATTTCAACCACGAAGGATGGATGGATGTTTCCATAAAATAGTACGGCCGTGCTTATACCAATAATAAGCCGATAAATGTAATCATCACGAAGAAATAACAACCGAAAAAAAATACATACAAAAATATAAACAGCATTTCACCACTACACTCTGGAACAGTGTATCCGAACAAACGTAATTATTGTCGGAGCCAAAATTACTGTTACACTTCCCACGACAGCCTTCATTATCTGCCTGCGTTATGACATAGAATTTGCAACAATCGACATGTATGTCGAATACAATCTCAGTTTTCTCAACCATTTACTTGCGTCAATATTACAAAATCGATAAAACAAATGTAGTGTACTTAATCGTGTGGCGTAACATACTTTTGTAATGTATGTAGCAATAGGTTCGAGACTGGATAATTATTTACATAAAATAAATTGTGTATTAACATAAGGTCTAAATATTGTATACTTTCAAAACCATTCTAGAATAACAGAACAAATGTCTATTAACGTCGTTCCAAAACTATTAGCGTATTATATTTATCATATTAACTTGCCAACAACTCTAAATAATACACCATAAACTCCCTAATAAAATTTACATAATGACCTTAAACTTGGCAATATCAGCACGTAAAGACTACAGGTAAAAACACATTCATAAACTTCAATAGATTAAAAACTTTATCAAAAATCTCCAAACATTTACCAAACACGTATATATTGCCTACGTATATATCCTTGATCCTATTAGGTCGCCGCGATAACTTTTTGTTTGAAGAAAATGGTTAAAGACACGAGTCGCACTTCAAAATCCGTTCGCGGGACATTTAAGACCAAACTGTTCGTAATAATTCGCTTGCCCTTTTTCAAGTAGGCCAGTTATAGAACCCACATGGCGGGGCACATGTTTCATGTCGTTTGAAACAACCGTGACCTTCAATTTAGTCTTCAGATTACTAAAGATAAGGAAAAAATGTTCCAAAAAGTAAAGAAAGTTAAGAAAAGCATATATGAGAACTTAATTGGTGAACACATTAACAGTTTTTCAGACTTCCTAAATACCAAAGAACTATTCCCAAAACATAAAAACCTTACCAAAATAATATTCTAACGCTACATCGCTTAAATAAATAAATTTACCGAACCCAGTATTATTTTAACATTATCAAAGTACATTGACCAAATAACTGAACGAACATTAACTAGACCACGTGTCGTACTGTTTAGTTACCCTCGGCTGATAACGTCCAGACGAAAATATAAAACTCGTAAAATTTTATTGAATATACATTGAATATTACCAACAGACACCAATAAAACAGTTACCTACTTTCTTCAATGTTTACATTAATCCGACGCTTATTTATTCTAGACAAATGTGTAGAAACTGGGGTATCGCACAAAATAAAACAATCATGGTTGATGTGTAGTTAGTCAATAGTTGTCAAATAATAAACAAAAGAACTAATTACAAGAAATGATAAAAACACGTCTATACAAATTAACATGCAAGATAAACTAAAAAAATATGCTCTAACGCTTAGTCTTATTACATTTGCTTTCTTTGAACACATAGAGCAAAATAGTAGCGAAGTAAGGAACGTATTACAAAAAAGGGAATGATTTTTTCCCGCAAGAGCACTCGAGGGATTACCAAATGTCAATGGAATCATTACCTAGTTTCGACGCGCCCTAAATATGTCCCTTTGGGACAATTACGTCCCATGCCCTTGAAGCAAGCCCGACGAAAAGGCTTTGTCTGCGAAACGTCGAATCCCGGAGCAAATCAGTTCTCTGACATTATCTATTCTTTAAGTGAAAAACTGAATATTTCATACTTATAATAATATAAAAACAAGAGTTAACCTCTCTTCTTTTTAAATAAAGTGGAGTGTTACTATCGGTGTAAAGAAAAAGGTAAAAAATTTGTGCAATAATTGGATTGCAAACAGATGGTAAAACCTGACCATGTTTTTTATTATAAGTTGAATGTTTCTTTTATTTTAAAAAATCTTTGTGCCAACATTTTTTTCCATGGCATACGGAGGCAGACGAGCAGTCGGACCACCAGATGGGACGCCGGATTGAAGGTCACTGACAACCATAGCCATTGGCAATACTAGTGGTATCGCCAACGCGCTGCCTACCATGAGAGATAGGGTGTTAAGTCTCGTTTACCCAGTAAATACGCTGGATACGGCGCCCTTCAAACCAGAACACAAAGTGTGTTCACACTACTGCTTCGCGGCAGAAATAAGCACCGCGGTGGTACCCACTCAGACGGTCTCCTGTAAAAAGGAGACCTACCACCGGTAGGTCTGACATTTCTAAAACTTTTTATTTTTGTTTCTAAAAATACTGGCATGCTAAATATTAATTCAAATAGCATTTTATGCACTATTATGTCCTATGGAATGCGAAGCGTCATTAAATACGAGGAAAATTATGACGAAAATATTAATGGTAAAAATGTTTGATTGTAAATAATATTTAGGTTAAACGGTTTCAAATTTTTTTTTTACATATCACGATAATCATTGGAACAAATGCACATTCATAAAAAATCCTAAAAATTTCTTAGTAATATATAGAAATTAGTGCGCGGTATCAGAACGCAGGTAGTATTTTACCCTAAAAAAAATTGTATTGAATATAGCTCAATTGCCTTTTACGCATTGTGTGCCGTTCTTTTTTGCCACTTGCTCAACACAAATAACTAAATTGCAAACGAAGTACATTGTGGGTAACCAGTATGCATACAAAATTTCTTTAAAATATAACGCTACCCTTAAAAACAAGTTCTGCTTTAATGTACGAGGCAAAATTAATTGGAAAAAATATTCAGTTACATCACAAATATAGTGCAAATAAACTAAATATGTCATATTGAAACGCAAGGAAAACATCGAGAACAAATAGTCTTCAATTGATTGTAGTTAATAAAAAAAAACCGCCTAAAACAAATAATTATGACACATTTTTCATTAGCTATAACTTTCTATAATTTTAACACGCAAGTTACATAATTAACACACATATTTGTAATAAATTATACAATTTGTCTAAAAAAATACTATCGAAACGAAATAATAAACCCTTAGCTTTGTTGATAAATCACGCATATAAAAAAAGCTTGACTTTTGTTTTTAGTTGATTGTCGTTAGAACCTAATTAAGGATTCACTAAGCATTTCTATCAAAATTACTCGTAACAAATAACACCAAACACTATAAGTAAAACTAAATCCATCTAAAAACAAATCTGTAGACTCATCAAAAACGCTACGACGAGACACATTATTCAAAAGGAAATAATGTTAAAGAACGCTAAATCGTAGTTGTTTGTATTTGGGCTCAGTGTATTTGTTCAATTTATAAGTAGAAGAACTGCATCGACTTCAAATCGCTGTTAAAAACGTTGCGAAGTCAAAGGTTGCAGCGGGTAAACGATATTTTATTAAAATATATATTTAAACATAGTTAAGCTATATAATATAACGCTCAAAAAAACGAAATCGAAACAACGATATAAGTGATGAGCAATGAGCGATGAAAAGTTACAATTAACAAATTATTGCTCATCTATTTATATATTATTAAATACGTTAGTCCACAGCTGGTCATAGCCACCCCCACCCCAATGCACGCTTTCTCCGTTATGAGGTTTTTGGACCGTATCCCACCATGCTGGTCTAATTCGGGTTGGTGGGTTATACGTATGTTTCACCAATCAACCTCATTAGTATAAATGTAAAATATTAATATTCTACCTAAATTAATAAGAATTATTCCCAATACTACTTTAAATACAAAGATCTAAGAATATTTTTAAACAAAATAGTTCGTCTTCTTTGAGCATTAGCGTCACGTACGAATTCAACTCCACCAGGATGACGCCGAAAACTGACATTACATCACGTAACCAGAGGTATCGCGCTACGATTCAATATTATGGTAATTCCTCGCACTGATCTGATGTTTCCATTCTTGCCTACACATAAGTTAGATAAAAGACCGAATAGATTTTAAAAATATAACCCCTCGCTATCAAACGGCGTTATTACTTCTAGCATTTATATTGACAAATTGTCACCGAGAGTTATTCAAAGTGCTAAACAAAACATAACATCTTCGTTCGTATCAACGGTCGATCACTTAATTATTTAAATTAAAAACGAGCATCTAATCATCTACTAAAACGCTAAAGAAAAGTCAATCAACCCATACAATCACACAAACAAGCAACGAGCTGTGCATTAAAAAAAAGGCGAACAACAACCGGTTCAGTGGCGAATTCCAATCGCAACGTATCACACATATGATAACAGCTAACTGTGCCACAGAATGCTGCACGAACCTGTCACACAAGTCGGTGACCGGGCACAGGTTCCCTCCCCCCCTCGGGCAAGGTCAAGGCACCCCCCCCCCCTCATCAGGGGTCTATTCTGGGCATCACAATGACGCTACTCAATAACAGCAGTACACAAAACGTTCCGGAATAACCTCCCCGATGCGTAACAGAATGCTTTCATATCACAGGCATCTCGTGGTGCGGTCCGAGTAACGCATTCAAGGCAAGAATTGTTTGCTTGTGAAAAGAATTTTTTTTAAATACGAAAACAACTCATTTGGAAACATCTTGAGAAATACGTTTCTCGTCGAGCAAATATTTATACAACTTCAAATTTTTATATACTTTTTCAAATTTATTGATGTATGGTGTAATTAGCTCAGGGGTATTCAAGGTCATATTTTAAGTAAATATGGAAGATCTACCTGATTTATAAAAACTAATTTTTAAACGGTTACTAAAAATTAAGTTTTAATTAAGAAACAAATTAATAAAAGTTAAAATATATTTGAAGACAACAAAACAAAAGTTAAATTTTACATCTGAAACCATAAACTTGTACTTAATAAGTTCGACACTACTTTAGCAACGCTTAGAACGAACCAAGCGCGATAAATACTAAAATTGACACTAGGGTGCCAAACTGTGCTCATTTAAACGGTGACACGGTTTCTAATAAAAAAAATTAACAGTTCTCGGTCACGATTGGTAACAGGACAAAGAGGAACATATTAAAATATGCGTCCATTGAGGATATACTTTCTGTAAACAGTTTACCACAATTTCGTGCGTAGGTACTGGATTGAAAAGCAATACGTCACGCGCCACCCATAAGTTTAAATCCGACGCATAAAATTATAACACAACTCCTGACTACGACAGCTATGACACTATTTAATATTTTAAATATTCATAAAAAAAGGTAACAGATAATTAACAATAGACAAGCGCGTTAAAAAACCTAAGATGGACGTGAAGATTGTAAAAGAATATAAATAACATTTCGTACACTGCCTTGTACCGAAAATGCTGAATATTCCTAACTTTGGCAGCAATATGCATAACAATACGTAACCGCTAGGTTATCGCATTGCGGATGTTGGCGAATCTCAGTTCGGACTTTCAGTATTCGAAGCTTACCTTCGAATTCTACATCGAACAAACGAAATACTAAACTTCCTCGACAGGTACGAAACTCTCAGTTTAACTTCGCCTGGTGATCTGCCAGTTTAGAAAGGATATTAATATATCATTTTAAACGACATTATTTGACATCGAAATTTAAAACAATCATAATTTTGCCATGGGTTTATTTTTATAAACCCGTTTCAAAAATTAATAATTACAAGAACTCATTTTAAAAATATACCTAATACCAAACTGCTCCATGTAACTTGGGGGATTACTAATCTCCGCATTTTGCTTTCTTGAAGTTAACAAAACTTAAAAGTTTTAAATCCACAAAACTAGATTCTAGTATTCAGAGAACGAAATAGGACGATATCGAGTGAGGGAAGTAAGAAGAAAGCTAGAGCGGTGGGATTTCAAAGGAACAGAGCGCATTGTGCACTGACGCGTCACGTCATGGCCCGCCGGGCCCTTTCATGTGACACAACTTTGAATGGGCCAACCGACGATTTTGATACGCTGAGATAATCAATGCATCGAAACAATTGAAACAGACTTATTTATAGATATTACACATGTACTGTGGACTACTACAATAATAACGTCATACGCACATATCAATTATGATAATTGAGGTCATAATTATCCGTACTAGAGATAAAAATACTAATATAATTTATTTCAAACCAAAATACTTACTACCACTCGATAGAATGAGGGGAAACGATCAATTCAGACTTTATACACTATTGGGATTCATCTATCGATTTTAGTAAGGACTCTTTGACAATATACATTTTCTAACTTTTACATCATCTTCACAAATAGCTGCATGCCACTATTAGAAACAAAATGGAGCACCGATAGCAATAAAAACGGATATATTTTCTGCTACAAATAATGTGAAAGCTAGTGCCCAATCAATAAAGACCCCATCCGAAGGACGCAGCCAAAACGTCTCGTTGAACTAATGCCAAAGTTTGATACAGACATCTATCAAGAAAATATATTCATTAAAAGTTTTTGAAGGCGAGAGAGCGTACTGGACATGACCGTCTGAAGAGCCAATTATTTACCGTTCAATTTGACCGACGCTTGACATCTGAGTCATGATTGGCGGACGCGATCGAATGTATGTGATACTTGTACAAAATATTTTTAGGATGAAGAATGATCGGGATATTTTGGTTAATACACATTTGGCGTTTTAAGTAATAGATATGAATTGGTAACGGTCAAACGTCTCGTGTGATTTATTTAGCAACTAAATCAAACTTATTATTAATATAAAATCTGCTTTAACTCAGTAAAAGTTTTTTTAAATAATCCCATATTATGAAGACATGAAATGGAAGATAACAGAAAAATTTAAAACGATTTCATCCTTTTACATAATATTATTTATCATCAGTGTTTTTAAATTAAAAAAAATAATATAGAATATGAATATTTATACTCTTTATATTTTAAATTCGTCAAATAACACATAAAATCATTACTAAAGCGTTTAATGCATACAGAACTTCCGCCACAATCACTACTTACAGCTCCCAATGCAATCTTTAACAAAGGCACACAACAAAAAGGTACCATTTTCTTCATATAAACTATATGGATCTAGACAGTTTTTTCCTCAGCTTTAAAAGCTATTACTATTTTATTATATACTTAAAGAATAAACAAGTGCAATACAACCGCCACGTGTAACTAATACTGTCTTAGCGACGGCTAATCGCATTAGCAATAAATTAGGGTTTTCCCCCAATTTAATCGCATTGCCGATCAAATTAGGGAGAAGGACTACCTACATGTGCTTTAGTACGCACGAGCTTAAATTTCGCCGAAACGTATCCGGTCGAGGCAAAGTTAAAACGCTAAAAGGAATAGCCAACTGAAAAAGCAAAATAAAAATGGCTTCAGCTAAAACATCACATTCATGTCACATCCCTGTGTAAATCTTTTCGTTTAACTTCTTTTTGCGCGACCGCTACTAACCCTCTTGAAAGAATTTTAAATTTATAAATGGCTGCATTTTTATCATATCTAAAGAGCGTGAATAGTGTAAGCACATTTTAAAGATAAAAAAATTATTAAACCTTAACGATACCATTAACTTCGGAAGATTTATGTAGTTCATATAAGAGACACGTGTTCGTAATCTAAAATTAAAATTACAAATTTTTTAAGGAGTGACCTAAAAAATTTGCAATTTTAAATTTCTCAAGGGACATAAAATTCTACAGTACAACGTCAAACAAGACATTCAAGTAAAATAATTCACAGCAACAAAATGGCGTCGTTTTTGCCGCTCAGTCATTTCGGTGACAATTCATCAAAAATTTACGCTAGATGATTAGTGAATACCATAGGTAATAATGAATTAAACATTTCCAAGTCATATTTAATCCTGGTGTGATGATCACTAAACGAAACGAACTCACGAAAAGATATAATATGTAACGCCACGACGTTGCTAAACGGAACGTTTTTACAACTGGTACATACGTTACAGACTACAGAAAAAATACCAATAGGTTGACGAATTCTTATATGCCTGTACACATGTTTACAACAACTTACAAGGTAAAAGCTGTAATGACGTACCTGTAAAAACCGCCAATCACTTTCGCATGACTAATACGGGTTTCTATTTATAAAACGAACAGACAGAAACGACTCCACCTTAGCCGTGCGTAATTTGCATACAAAAACATTATGGAGTTCGTCCTCATCTACATATAAATAAAGGGCACGGACTCTGCAAGTTCGAAGCGGGGTAACGTTGAACCTTGGAATTCTTGCGCGAAATCATAAATATTACTGAATAATGTGCTAATATTGCAATACTCATTTTATTAACTTACTAATACTAGCTGTTGACCGCGACTCCGTTCGCGTGTTAATATATAAATAAAATATGTTAGATTTTTCTTATATTAGTAGCCTAGGTTTTTCAGTTACACCAGTCTGAATTTTCAAATGTATTACAATGTACTTATTTCAAATAACGGTTATTTTATTGTTACCAACAGACACTTCAAATTTATTTGTTTGTATAGATTAGACATTGTAGGGTTAGTTTTCTTAAACTGACTAATCTATTGGTGGTATTATAAAATATTTCCGTGTTAAATAGCTCAATTTTTAAGGAAGGATGTATAATAGAATAGGGTTATACGAATGAAGAATGCGTCAGAATATTTAATTTACTTCTCTGCTTTACAAAAAAAACATTAACTTTAATGAAGTCGCCTATTCTTGTTATTGAAATATAACTATTCTACGAGGAATATCACGCTAGTGGAACCTAGTCATTTTAAATAAAAACAGCCAGCAGCTGTTTAAATTTGTTTAAAATTCCCACATCTTGCGTTATGTACGCATTTGAATCTTAACTTATATCTTTAATGTATGTAAATATAACCACAAACATAAACATCATAGTTTAACGACAAAAAATGTACATTAAGTTGCATTTTTAATTATAATGAGAATATTTTTTATAATTTCAACAGTGAGTTATAATTATAACTAAGGCTATAACCTGTTCTTTACAAACTTCCTGTTCGTATTAAAACAATGAAATTTAAGATTAAAACATACACCACATTTTTCCTTGTTTATTTATACATGTTTCAACCATGAATCAGATTTATTCCTTTGTGTAAAGATTTCTAGCCGTAATTCGAAAGCCCCTGTCCACTCGTGAAGCCGTTTGAATTAAAAATCAAAGGCTCGTGTTCATAAAAAACAACCCTTGCATCTCTTATTTTCATGTACGCTTCGAAAACATTGACTTACAGAATTTTGAACCGAAAAGTCCCGACCACAGCAAAATTTTTAAACATAATTTATTATAAAAGCAAATTAAAAAAAAAACTTAATAGAAAATTCGTAAAATCAACTTACAAGTAAATAAAAACCACGATACCATTATAATACAATAACTCCTATAGAGCTATATAACTTATTCAAAATGAGCTTACCTCTTATCGTTATGTATTTTTAGAAATGACAAAACTCAAAGCACTCCATGAATTAGACAACTGATACGGGCGAACCTATTTTTCTAATATTATCAGATATCGTAAATGGAAAGTCGAGCGCAACTGATAATTTCAAAAACAAACCCGCTATTTGGGTGTAGAAATCGGCGTCGCCGATAACGCTTCCAATCGATCAAAACTACGAAATAAACGTCATTAGGTGTATGTCTAAAATACGTAACGTAATCATCGATAAATAATTGTTATTAACCATCAAACTAAAACTAATAATTCGTATCAAAGCCATATATACACTAATTGTTATAATTACAAAACATTATGGGCAGCATAATTAAATTGTATTTTGGTAAATGAAGTAACAATTTACGATCTATTAAAAAACATTTTAAACTGTTAACATAAAATTTTAGTTTAGCGCAATAACATTATAACGCAAGGGTAAGGGCAATGCCTTTGTTAACGACGGAAAGCCAATCTTTCGCTCACTACCCTCCGTTACAGAAGCATCGAGCTATTAAATATTAAAGCAAAACACATCCTTGCACGAAAACAAACATGTACAGTCACGGCGTCGCACGCTGACTCGCGTGACGTCATCGATCCGGCGCATTTGGACGGAGGCCAACGCTCACGCGGACCAACAGTCTCCTGTCCTTCCACGTTACCCGAACGGACACAAATTAACAATGCGAGACCCTCTGTCGGATACAGACCATTCGGGAGACGGTCGTGAGGTCCCACGCGGACCTCGTCTTCCCTCGGGGCTGCGTATCCTTCCTCCTGCCCAACGAGCCGTAGCCCGTCGGGGCGGCATCCTCGCGCTTCCGTCGACCGCCACGACGCAGCGACGAGAACCAATTCGAGACGGACCCACGCCTTTCGTCGTCCGCAGGCGAGGCCTTTATGAACATAACTGTCTAATTGCAACGCACACTGCACATCACAAGCGCAAGCCTACAGTTACCTAGAAGCCGATCCGTTGTGTAAGCGTCAAAGGTGTCGCGCAAGGGTTGAAGCTAGACGGTGTTGGTTTCGTTGTTATGCGGTCGTTTGTGTACCTGGTCGTAGCCGTCGTCGTGGCTGGCGCGGCACCTCATCACCACCGGCCACCACAGAGCGCCGCACAACAGACGCACATGCAAACACATCACTACCCGCTACGGAGGGCGCACGACTGAGCCCGCGCCGCCTTGGCACCGTGACAGCTATACATGTGTGTACGTATCTCGTTATCTATAGTACACGGTGCGCGTGCGACACTTCGCAGAGGTGACGCCGGCCAGCGTACGGCGAGGCTACGTTTACGACGTAAACAACGTTACTAAGAAAATTCGTTACGTTTTATGGGCGAGTACAATTACCTAACTAAGCAGGCATAAAACATTTCAGCGACAGTTGATCTAAGCTTACGTACGAAATGTACCTACACGCCAAAAGTATATTTTGAATGTTCTGAATTATGTCAAATTTGGATAGAAATTTAATTATGTTTCAAACGAGAGCATTATTAAATTGATATTATACTATCACATTTAAAAAATCCCATTCAAAAAAGGTTTTCAAGTAGAAATTTAGTCCACACTGAATCATAGTAGGATGTATCCTAGGTAAACATAAAACATTATAAAGTAAATAAACAGTTTGAAATTCCACTATAAGAATGTTTTAATTCAGTTAATTTGATACGCTATTACTGCATTGTTTGTAAATAATTAGAAAACCCGCTCACGTTATCGTGTTTCGAACAGTCAACGGAAACTGAAAAAGGAAGTTTGATAAAACGCCGAAACGGGACCATTGTGTAGTCATGAACGCAATTACTTTTTGCAAATTTTTCGCCACAACATCAACAGTACTTTCACCTGCTACTCACATTAAAATCACTGTGAAAATAATTATATTGCACTGGTAATGGTAACAATAAGTTATGCAAAACTAACAGTCGGTGTATCGACAAACTATTTGAGTACGGTCATCGCAAAATGAATCACTACCCGAGCAATAACACAATAATTTAATGCTTTATTGAATCAATTAGATAACAATACGACTACCAATGCATTGTACAAAGGGCACCATTACCTAGTTAAATGTATACAGCTCTTAATGTTTGTCAAATTTCAATAATTACTATGACGCATTTTATGAGTTTTAAACTGCACGTGTATGCCAACCGAACAACACATTCTAGGATTTTAATAATCAAGTATTTTAATGAAAACACTATGTTAAATAAAAAGTATATTATACATGACGTTTTTAACCCAAAAGATAAAAGTTTTTGGGCTCGTAAAATAGTAATTCCGAATGTTCATTAATTGCAGTACATATCATTGGAAATGTATTATATAAAATAATTATTAAAAAGATATAATTTAACACGGTAACCCTCAGTAAAACGAAACCAAAAACGTCTAACTTCACCGAGACTTGCGAATAAGGCAAATACTAAGACTGCAAAATATCCACTCACTGTTTTTATGAGTTAAATATGACAAATAATGACACTATACCGCGTTAGACACTTGAACTATAACGACAATTATGCACTTCACATAATTCTATTCAATGCACGCGGTATTTTATTGATAGCAGGGACCGGTATTAAATGGCGGCAAAATAGCGCGGGACGTCCTACTAACGCCGCGCTCTGACAGAAACTGACATTGCCCGGCGATGCGATTTACCCGCGCACGTTGTAAATCGTGAAGTACGTGCCTCTCGCTCGGTCGTAGTAAACGAGCATTGATGCCTCACGTCAAGTCAGATCGCGTGTTTGAATGAAAACGGCTGGTTACTCATACGAAATTTTAAAACTAGTAAATCCGTAGTATAAAATTAGGTAGTACAAATTTTGAAATAAAACTTATTACCAAAGCATTTATTGTCTTTGATTAAAACAACCTTTCAGGGCACTGCCTATGTTATTAGATTTTTGGATTGGTTTTTTATTAGGTGAAAGTAGCTTACTTAAGGATAAAATTGCTTTTTTGATTTAATTTCTTACAAACATATCATCACCATCATCAGCCTGTGTTGGTCCACTGGGCATAGGTCTCCCTTACTGCCCACCTTCTCCATTAGGGGGTTATAGACTGTATACAGACAATTGTGTGATCGGCCCAAATTGTCCTAGAAAAGTAGTTGAGTCCCCGAAGGATTCGAACCCACAACCTCCGGTTTCTAAAGCACAAGCCCATTAGGCTTCAGAGGCAGTTACAAACATATACTACACAAACATATAAATCTCATTATAATATTAGTATAAATGTACAATTAAATTAATTTAAAGTTGACTATAAACTAGTATAAATTTACAAAGTATAGAACTTAATGTTTATATAGAAATATAATCAAATTGTGCTGTATAAAAAATGTATCTGAAGTAAATGGTATTCTGACATGATGATTTCCAGTTTGTGTAAAATATATAAAAAGATTTTAGCTTAAGTAACTACATGCTCCTTATTAGAGATCCCTTATTCCATTCTTTACTAATTATTTATATGTTACTAGCATCTCGCCCCAGCTTGGCACGAGTCTAATGCTAATACCAAAATACTACAGAATGACTATATACAACATTCACCGTGTTTTATCATTGTCTTATAAATACAAACATGTTTTCTTAGAAGGTACTCAGCTAAAAGCAAAATGGTCATTATGGGTTTTTGTCTAAGAAAAAATATATACCAATCACGAATTAAACATTTTTCAGACCTTAAAGTGTATACATACTATATGTCATATTATCAGTATTTCTCTACTACATATTGTACATTGAAATCTTACTCTTTAATCACTCTATTTATTTAGAAAAAATCAAAATCCATGCATAGTTTCAAAGATCTAACCAAGAAATAACTTATTTATACAGTAATTAGTGATGTTGTAAACTAAAAATAATCAACACACAATTTCTTAAACTATACCGCTATAGTTTGGAGCCTCAACAGTTTAACACCCGTCTATGTTTATGCAAGCTTCATGTTTTATTTAGCTTTAGTATGTACATTATTAAATTCATAATCCCTTGTACAAAATAAGCACAACTGAAACCAAATTCTTTCTTATTATTTGACATACATTTTACTTTGTGGCATAAGTTTAAAGTTTAAACCAAAAAACTTCAGCGTTATGTAAAGGCCACTGCTTTGCAACAAAAATAAGTTTTAAATAAGAAACCTAAATACATATAACACCTCTATCCAACATAACAATGTTATTTAACAAAGTGACAATAACATAATTGATAACATTTTATAAATTCAACACCCAACCAAGTCATACAATCAGTAAGTTTTTAACAATTATAGAAGTTTGGTTAACTTATTGCAGTAACAAAACATAAAAAAATTGAGGGATAATGGAAATAAGTTCACTGGTAGCTCAATATTTTAAATTTTTAAAAGTATAGTTTATTAGATATTAAACACCAAGATCAACAAAATAGTGAAATAATAAAAAGTGTTATATTATATGCTTCAATTTTAGAATTCCTAACTAATTAATTTATTTACAGTGTTTGCTAATATTTAACACAGTAAATGATTTATTCTTCATAAAACACAAACATACAAATCTTAAAGACTTAAGAAGCATATACCGATATCTACAATTTAAAACAAGGCACTTGTAAAGATGTAATCACTACTTACCTGTATTTCCAATAGCAGTTCAGTTTTCCTCCGTCTTATATCTATAAGAGCTTTCTGTTGTTCAGGAGTTAACTCTGAAAGTAACATAACATTGCTACAGTATGTAATCAAGTGTTAAATAGAAGCTTTATGCATTAAGGTCATATGCGAAGACTAATGCAAAACAAAATAACACTGTTGTAGTTACCGGCGTGAGTGAATGGATCTGCATGATTACTAGCAGTATTATTTCCCCCGAGAGACAAATTTTCAAATTCACTTATCATGTCTTAAAATTAGTAAAAACAGTAAACAAAAGTTTACATCGTTAATAACTGACTGACGGCCATATTTATTTACTACTCTGACTACTCATCAGCAGTCAGTTTTAGTCGCGTTCATGTTTTATATATGTTTTTTAAAATTGATATATTATATCTTTATCCAAATTCAAGAGCAAACTCTTTAGTTTATATAATATATTAAGCAATAAGTTTTAATCATAGTAGTTATATAGTTATTATATTTCGTTTTATTTGCTTTAAGTATTGAGTAATAATGAGTAAATGTATTTACTATTAATTAAGTCACCTAAATGTTACATTATATTAACCAGTTTTAATAAATTTTTCTTGGTCTTCTAAAGTTTTAGTTTTGGTCCTCGGCGACACCAGCGCGACGTGACACTCGCGGGCGTCTTGTCTCCAGGTGTGTTGGGGGAAGCGGACCGTCGCTTTAAGTGCCGTGCAGGAGCAAATAGTACAGCACCCCGTCTTGAGCCCTTCTCTGGGCGACGGACGGACGCTGAGGGTGACGCAGGGGCTGAGCCCCTGGAGGCAGGAGGGCGTCCGCCCATGTTAGGAGGGAAGTTTGCGCGCGTACGGCACTCTTCGGCGCCCTAGCCTTTTTCTGCGGATAGCCAGGGCGCTGTTGACTTCCCTGTCTCTTTCCACGGCTTCCTTCTGAACCATCACGTCCTCGCAGAACACAAGGACGGCGCCCCACGGCCTTTCGCTCTCTAACATCCTGCGCACTATAGCAAGAAGCGAATAGTCATGCCCTACGACACTACGCAGCTCTCGGCGTTGCTCAACCCAGGCTGAGAACTCGTACAGCGCATGCTAGGCCGCAAATACGCCACAGTGGTGGCACTCCTCAGTAGGCTCCCTACCGGCCACGCGGCGCAGGTACCTTCCGAAACAGCCGTGTCCCGATCCAGGTCGATGTATGCACAGTACGCATAGCGACTTACGGGGGAGGCCTAAAATTTAGGTTGGTAGATACATATACGTTCATTATCATCCTTTTAGAAAAATATTTTTCAGGGTTTATACATTTTGATAAATTTTTCGTTCTACTGACATTATATTGATTAAATCTCTTTTTTAAAAAGGCCCTTTTATTATTTGTACCGAAAATTAAATTATTAATGTTTGTTTATATCATTATTAAATAAATTACATAACAGAGGGATTTAAAATTTTAAACGTTTTCCCAGGAAGTTCATGTATTGATTTCAGTGACAATAAACAGTCCATAAACCATCGGAACAAACTGAGATAGCCAATCACTACTCATTTAACTATATTGAAAATATAGATATTGTTATGAACATGGACGCTATTTGAATACTGTAAAAATTTTAATGGCTATTTTAAAGCACTTGGCCGCAAACTAAACTATGCAATAACATATTTAATATTTTTTGTGATATACCTCTGTTTTTGAATAACACATAAGTGTATAGTTTAAAGAAAACATAAGTTGCATAAAAGATAAACAAAATTATTAATATAGGTACATCTGTGCATGCGTAGGTGGCTCCAAGCCATCCCTGGCCGAGTGAGCGGTGAAGTTAAAATCATTCGTCTCACTGCTCACAGATTACTCGCTACTCGCTGCAGTAACTGGATAAAGAAGCATCATTCCGAGGTTGTCTTTTAGGGTGAGAAAGGAACACGCCCTTTAATTGTTTGTTATTATTACATTTTAATAAAATTTTCTTTTATAATCAAAGCATTGTGTTATTGTATCTTCAAGTGTGCATAATGTTTTGTTTTAGATTAAAATAATTTTTTACGGCGTAATTTTGCAGTGCCGGCACTCCTATTTTACAAACAAAATAATGAATGACGGTGGTTGTATTCACTTGAGTAACTTTAAGGCAGCAAAAGGAATTAATCCATATAAAATAGTGCACGCATTTTTCGTTGCGTGCACTTCGTTTGACGCGAGGAGATACAAGGTAAATACAATACTCTAACGTCGTCGGTACCCCCCTGTGCTGTGTCACCTAATTCTAAGACAATAATAATTTATAAATGCTCTGGGAAGTGTTTTGAGAACTATGTATTAAGTATTTAACAAGTGAAAGAAATTGAAGTGCTCTTTAATGTTTTGTCATTTACGCATTCTGGCAATCAGCTGATTGGTAATCTTTGACCTCAAAACAGCTGTTTGCTAGTATAAGTTTTTTTCTTTGTTGAAAAGGGTTGTAGATTAGGCTTTGGTATTACGGGTTAATTTATTTTCGTTATTGTGAAGATCAATAAAATATTTAATATTAAATGTAATATATGAATGTAATTTATTTTAATTCCATGTTTTTCTAGTTTTATTATTCTATATTAATTGAGGAAAAATAATTAATTAAAAAAATATTAATTTTTTGAAGGCTACATCATGTCTTTGCTTCACTTGTGGTCAGCCTGGACCCCGCATGCATTCATGTCTACACTGCATATTCTTTGCATGTTATGCTGGTCATATACAAGACCATTCAAAATCAAAAAAACACTTTCTATATGTGGACCTGAGCTATGGAAATATATTTTGTGCACAATGCCAGGATTATATTTACGACAGGGAATTCACTGAAATCGCAATGACACACAGAATAAAAGAGGCAAAGTAAGTATATCTGTCTTAAAAACATTGAGTGGTCACTACTTGCATCATAAATATTGGAAAAGGTCATGGATTTAATCTTCATAATATTGAATAACAATTTGAGTTGTTAGAATGCGAATATAAATTTTTAAAAGGTATTTTCTTGCATTTTTAGATAATGTTGAGTTTTGATTTTATTAATAATGGTCTTTTCAATAATGTTTCTTCTGAGTTATTTTCCTGTATATAATATATTATGTAAGAGAAATAGACAGTATAATATTAATCCCCATATTTTCTGTATAGAACCTTGGCTGACCTCTATTTGATTATGTAACTCTAAGGATTGTTTAGCTTATTCCTGTATGAATTATTTATTATATATATTTGTATATTGTCAATACATTAAAAAACTTTTAGGTATTGCTGTGCCATTTGTTTAATAAACTCTTTTAACTAAAATTTTGCTTGTTGAACTGATTGTCTGATATGCAGTCTATTTTTTGCTATAACAAGTATGTTTTGTTTCAATTTATCTGTTATTACGTAAAATACAGGTCCCTTGGAATAAATGTGCCATTTACACCATGGCTGCCAAACAATAATGAGGCATTGGCTCTTCGCCGTCTTCGGAAACGGCGCCTCATAAGTCCCCATACCACCATAGGACTTAGGGGTTTACAGAACTTGGGGTCTACTTGCTTCATGAACTGCATTGTTCAGGTATTGTTACTGTAATTAAAATTCCCTATTATGTGACCTTATTTGTTAAGTTTGGCTTTAAATTTAAGTGTTATGATAGCTTCATGTTAGTGTTTTAAAGTTTTTTAATAATGAATGCATGACTTACTATAAAATTTTTGAAATGGTTTAAAGGTCAGTTTATGCATTGCTTCGTTAAAACGGCGCCTAGTGTTATTATGATACATTAACGAAAATAATTGCTTTCTCTGAATTGCGCTGTAAATAGCTAATTTTAATAATGTTGCGTAGAAATTATTTAGTATCAAAGTCAAAAGTATGTCTGAGAAGTACTCGGACATTAACTAGAATAATTAGTACTTTTACTTAGATAATGAAACTGACAGACAATAAGGCTTTGCATATTTAATTTGTGTAATTTACTAAAGTTCTGTGCACCCATTGTACGGAAAAAGCTATTAAAATCAATTTTGATGTGCAATCTAACATTCTCATAAAGAAACACCGATATTAAAAGGTTAAAGGTTATCATTTCTCCTTTGCTATTTGAAAGCGTAGTTATTTATTAATAGCGCAAATGTTCTGTCATTAAATTTTATTCATATTTTCTTTGTCTCGAAGAAAACATTACATAACATTTTAAGAAGTGTAATTTAAACAATCTACATAATATTTTTTAACATAAATAGAATTCACAAAATACGATACTATTTTACTTAAACCTTAAATCTCATGACACAAAAATTGTGTTTCGACGATGACTAAAGTGTAAAATATTATCAAGTCTTAAATCAACATTGTCCCGATGTTAGCATTTGCATAATCTATTAAAAAAAAAGAACGTTCGTAGCGCTGGGAGCGTTTTCCTTGCGCCGAGAGACGGCGGAGCCGCGCAACAGTGAAATCAATACTTTTAAAATTGCTGGAACTTTCGACCTTTGAAATATTAACGGCGCAACAGCGCATTCGTGAAGGATTCGAATCGATTGAATGAAACGGCTCGTTCTTTTTTTAGAAATGAATTGAAATGAGACGCGTTTGATGTACGGTCTGTTACTTTGTTGTGTTTATTGCTGTTTATAATTTTACTGTATTACGTAACATTTAATAAATTATTTCAAATGATTATATTGTGTATATATTATTATTTATTATACTAATAACATGATTTTATTGATACAATTTTAATACACAACATTTTTGTTTTTTTTACGCTTTACGGTATAAAATGAGTTGTTTTTGTGTGAATTCTTTACCTATCTTTTACGATGTTTTTCCTTATTCGCGAGGAAAGATAATTGGAGGTTACGGCTCGCTTTCACAAAGAAAGACTTCAAAAGCTTTTACAATGAACCGTTTCTCCGAAGCTGTATGTTTGCAAATAAGGAAACGTTATCATGTTCCGCCATGTTTATGTATAAATACAGAAGAAATTAAATAACGGAAGATTTGATTACTCAATAAATATTTTGGCTGTATAAATAATCTCGCAAGAGGTTTTCATCATCAGTTTTTGTTAATAATACTTTAGAGAAAATAAATCTTGTCTTGGTCAACGCGTTACAATTTATAAAAGCTCAGCTTCGTATGTCTTATTGTAAGCATTTGTTGTCTCATGCAGTGGTTATTGTGTAACATTCAGAAAGAGCCTCGCTTCTTCGTTTTCGTGAGACGTACGGCGATTACACGTGCACACAAAAACTTATATAAACTTTTATGTGAATATAGAGTTTTGTTTAACGAATAAAATAATCTTTATTACATATAAAAACCAAAGAAGATATTTTTCTAAAGACGGTTACACGTTAATGATTCTTCTTTATATAAAGTGGCCAAGTGTAATTTCGTTCGGCTGAATGTTTTCGTTTTGCGGTTTTGTGATCGATAAAATATCGATTAAAGCGTTTACCTGATGGTAAGAGATACACTCTGTCTATAAGAGAAGCTGCAATAGGCTACACATCCGCTCACCGCTTTGAGACGAGATATGTTACGTCACGTTTACCCAATAATTACACTGACTTCGGTGCCCTTTAAACGAGAAGACGGCATTATTTACACACTATTGATTTGCGGCAAAAACAGGTTCCACCCTACACGGTCTCTTGTAAAAAGGGTAGTAACGACCTTAGATTAGATTATTTATATTATATATATTTTATATTATATATACATGTTCACAAAATGAACATGACTGCAAAGAGATAGTGAAAAAGTGGCTTTTAAAGCAGACATATCAAGAAACAGAAGATCTTCTTCATGGAACTCTATAAAGAAAACAACACATAGATCCAAACACTCACACAAATATATAATTAATTATATATATATATTTTTTTCTCTTAGTCATCCAAAATACGTCATGGTAGGAACAAACTATTCGGTGTAACAGTCTTTTATTGTAATAAAATAATTGTCAATTGAAGGTTGCTGGTATTTAGCACAGGCTACGCCTATTTAAGTACCAGCTGATACTATGTGAAAATTAATAAAAGCCCCTGTGTGTCTGATCGATTTTCTTTTGTAAAACTCATTTATTTTGTACATAATAAAGTTTTTATTATTATTATTATTATTTTATATATTAAAACTGCGTCTGTAGCTTAGTGGTATGGGCTTGCGCTTTAGAAACCTGCGGTCGTGGGTTCGAATCCTAAGGAGACTCTACAACTTTTAATTTTAGTTACATAGTTCGTTAGGGCAATGCGGGCTGATCACCCGATTGTCTGAAAGTAGATGAGCCAGGTAGAGGTTACGTAACGAAAACGTGTAAGTCTGTATGTGCACTTCATCTTCCACAAAATTTTTTATATGTTTCTTGTAAATATTAATGAGTTTATTCCCAATAGTTAACAAACAAGCATTTAAAAAAGGAAACCTAATAAAATAAAATTAATTTCTTTATAAATAAAGGTGTTTGAATCTCCACAAATTTTACTTGACCCAAATAGGGACTGTTAACGAACTGTTATTTACATGTTTAATTATATTTAACGTTTCGAACTACGACCGTAGTCACGGGCAAAATGTTTGATTGTGTGTAGTATTCGCATGTATAAAATAACTTATTAATATATACTTTTTGAAGACTATAAAAAGATAAGTACTTTCTAGAAAGTAAGCTAATGTGATGAAATGTTACAATTTAAGCAGTAACTTTAAATCTAAGCCGATTTTTCCATGATCGATTGACCTCAATTGGGCGTTAAGAAAGTTAACTATGTCGATTTAATCACAAATGGATATTCAAACAAAAAATAATTTATAGTAGTATTGCTTGAATATAAATTGCTTTTATTATTTTCTAGGCCCTGATTCATACGCCTTTGCTGCGCGATTACTTTCTGGGGGAGAAACACAAGTGCAAATCGCAGGGCACCGGCAAATGTCTCGTCTGCGAGGTCTCTAAGCTGTTCCAGGTACAGAAAAACTTTATTTATCATCCATACTTGACCAGAAAATTTGACATTTCTTTTAAGCAAATTTTAGATTAAAATTTGCAAAAGATAAATGTCAAATTCAAATGTGACGTTACATCACTGAAAGAGTTTTAATAATTTTAGTTAATTGTATCTAGAACTTTGTGCGACTGTTTTGTTTAAATAATTTCTCATTATAATTTTGACTCTCATTAATATTGGCCTTCCCTCTACATTCTGGGCGGTCGTGGGTTCGATATCTACAGGGAAACTCTTCTTTCTTACTCCTCGTTGGTGTTCTGGTTGGTAAGCCTATCCGATTGTCTAAAAGGTGATATAAAAGTCATGTACGCGTCGGAGGATGATATAAAAGTCGGTCCCGGTTGTCAAGACCACCTTTGACGATTGAAAAAGGGCTTTTTGGCAACTTATCCACAAATCGATTGCACTTTGCCTGATGCTTACACTTCATACGAGCTGTAAACTATACTTAATGATAGTATTTTATGCTAAAAACTCTCGGAAGTTTTACAAATTATACTTCATCACTTACGTTTTGATGAATAATATTTTAGGTAAGGAACTATTTGTATTAATAAAACATAATGCACATTACGAAAGTAACGGTTTGCCAAAACAATCCAAAGCTCGTATAGATTTGATCGTAAATCGTGGTTTAGTCTTTACTTTGTTTGGCCTTTCCCAATTACTTATACATCGTTACTTTGTGGCTAACTGCGACTTCCTTTTAATTTGAACTTAAGCGTAGTAAAATCTACACGCTATGTTAACAAAGAAATTGTGGTGTCAATGAATAAACAATTAGTGGAACAGGAGGAACTTTTTGCATCGTAAATTGTAGAATAATTAGAATCAATGTAAGATTATCTTTTGGCTACTAATTATATTTTTGTTTAGCAATCTATTTTTTTTCTAGCTTTTTATTTACAGTGCTATCCAGAAGAAAACACAACTTACTAAGATTTTAAATTACTTAAAGTAATGTAAAGAAGTGTGCCAATAAAAAATGTAATATAGTTTGTCGTCATAATATAAGTATGATCTTACTATATGTCTCTGTCAAATGTAGTGATCATAGTAAAATCCGTGATTAATGCTGGCATATAGAGACTGGAATTTTATAATTGTTCGCCTGTCAAGTGATAAAAGCGGAAAAAGGAATCTCTGTCCCTAACTTGTCTTTTCTATACATACATCATCAGCTTGTGATAGTCGACTGCTGGACATTGGCCTCCCCTAATACGCCCCTATCCATTAGGGGTTTTGGACCGTGTCCACACTACGCTGGTCCAATGCATTCCATCCGACGGATGGATCATCTTACTTTCAGACAATTGGGTGATCGGCCCAAATTGGCCTAACAGACTAGTCTTATCAACAAAATACCCAAAGTATTTAGTTTAATTTTAGCCGTTAAAGAATTTTTATTGTTGCTTACATTATCATTTCTTCTTATAACTGAAGGAAATGACAAGTCTGTTCGTCGCTCTATGGCGTAAGATATTACGTTTACAAAGGCACTTACGGTAGCTACTAGTTTGAATATTACCCTTGTTATGCCGTATATTTTTAGATTAAAAGTAGCAGTAACAGTATTTTCCTCAAGGATTCTATAGCTTTCTAGTAGTTAAAGACCATTTCAAATCGGCACAATAGTTTTTGAGGATCTTCATTACAAACATATAAATCTTTTCCGTTTATGTATATTTGTTTTCTAAAAAAATAGCATATGTTACTTCCAGTTATATCAGCTATATTGCGGTGAAAGTCCCGTCAAAATCAGACTGGGAATTATATAGATGAGACGGTTAGACGTATAGACAGACGAAAATTGTAAAAATAATTCGTCTTGATATATGTACCAGTTATTATATATCACAAGGTTCTTATGTAAAAACCTTTATTTTAATGTATTTAATAACACACTCCAATTATTTTTATTTGTATAGAGAGAAGCATTACACTTTGTCATCGATTGGCGATTAGATTAATCGATCACTAACTATAAAAACGTCCGGTTTTGCCATTCGAGATTGCTCATGGTATCAATAAATTTCTGGTTCAGGAGTTCTACTCCGGCGCGAAGACTCCTGACCCTGCATCGCCTGCTGCACCTGATCTGGACCCACGCGCGCCACTTGGCCGGCTACGAGCAGCAGGACGCGCACGAGTTCTTCATTGCTACACTGGATGTGTTGCACAGGTGGGTTTGCTTGTATCGTGCTGTAACATCATTTACCCTAACACATTACGACCTAAATAATACAGAACTCCCTAAGATGCCATATAATGGTAGTATTCATCGAGAGTTGGTAGGTAGGAGGGAGGTACCTTGGCGGTGCCAGTCTTTGCCGCAAAACGGTAATGTGACCACACCACCATGTTCCGGTATGAATAGCGTAGCTAGCATATTCACTAGGTAAACAGGACGTCACATTCCATGTCTCCATGTTAGGCAGCGCGTTGATGAAAGCCTTAATATTGGTGCCATCAGATGGCCAGACCGCTCGTCAGTTTTCGAAGACAATAAAAAAGGTGATTCATCGATGCGTTACCTACCGTTAGTTTTTGACTGTGAATTCGAGATATTATCATATAGACAATAAAGTAAAGAAAGTGGCAACTGAGTATTGATATTCCGACATAATATTTATAAAAGTTTATTGGACATGTTTTATTTAAAAATTAATTAAAATAGTTATCTTATCATGGTAATATTTATTAATCGCTTTCTTTTGCACATAACTGCTTTGCTACATACACAAGTATTGTAAAATACTGGGTTACCTAATGGCGTAATGGCTGGTGGTGAAATGCATCCATCAGCAGATCTGTTTACACAAAGTAGCCGGGGCCAGAAGGAAAGGAGGTGAAAAGTTGAAAGCGCCGTAGCCCAGTAGTTTTTTGGTCGAGAGGAGACCTGTGAGCAAATTACTATTCTAATGTGCCCGTTGAATGTTCAACTTCCAGGCACTGCATGAACGGCGTCGAGGACACTGAGAAGAAGGAGAACGGCCGCTGCAACTGCATCATCGACCAGATCTTCACGGGCGGCCTTCAGAGCGACGTGGTGTGCACCTCCTGCTCCGGCGTCTCCACCACCATCGACCCCTTCTGGGACATCAGCCTGGACGTGGCCGGCCCCGGCTCCCTGCAGACCTGCCTCGAGCGCTTCACCCGCGCCGAGCACCTCGGCTCCGGCGCCAAGATAAAGTGCTCCAACTGCCGCGCCTACCGCGAGTCTACCAAGCAACTGACGTTGGAAACGCTGCCCATCGTCGCCAGCTTCCATCTCAAGAGGTTCGAGCACTCCTCCCAGATCGACAGGAAAATATCCGCCTTCGTCTCGTTCCCCGCCGAGCTGGACATGACCCCGTTCATGTCCTCCCACCGCCGTCCGATGGACAACGCGGACAACAACAACGCCCCCGACGGCGTGTTCGAGGACAACAGGTATTCGCTGTTCGCGGTGGTGAACCACCTCGGCTCGCTGGACGCCGGCCACTACACGGCCTACGTGCGCCAGATGAAGGGCAGCTGGTTCAAGTGCGACGACCACATGATCACGAGGGCCTCTCTGCGCGAGGTGCTCGACAGCGAGGGGTGAGCCGGACATTCTACCTTTATATATATACGGCGGCCGGTCTATTTTAGAGATCAGCCAACTACGCAGGAGATATTATAATGCACAAGTGTAGGCGCTAACACAGGCGCACTCCCTGTTCCTTTGCTCTCTCAAAGCCCGATGGGACTTTTTACATGCCCATCCTAAACACATATATCATCTTACTTTTTAGACAATTGGGTAATCAGCCCAAATTGCTCTAACCAACTCCTCCGATTTCTAAAGCACATGCCCTTACCACTAGACTACAGACACAGTTGTATACATTATATACCATCAATAAGGCCTTGCAATGCAATCTGAATATATATTTTTTATGCAAACAACCTAAGTAAAATTATGGATTGACTCACTAGTAGATGTTACTTAATTGTAGACCAGTTACTTATATAGTTTGCTGTTTACTTGTTTACTGACTACTACTAAATAAACACAAATAATTTAATCAAAACAATTGACCTCTGACTAAGGACCATGTTGTAACCTAAAAATATAAATTGCAAGACATATTCTATTGAACAAATTGTACCTCTCGTAATTTTAGACCATAATAAATGTTGTATCATTTTTATAATTGGTATAAATTCAATTTAACATGTTCACAGATACCTGCTGTTCTACCACAAGACTGTTATGGAGTACGAATGCGATGTCCCTTAAGCATTGTCTTGCATACAAGTCCTGGATATCTAGATCGGGAGTCATCTTGGAAAAGTTTATTCTGTAACGATGGTTATATAAGCAGTCATTCTCTCGTGATATTAGTGTGTAGAGCGGCCGAGGCCAATGAGTTTCTTAGTGAATAAGCTTTAACTTGAATGTCTATGTTAACTTCATTAAATTATTGCTCTTATATGATATGACTGAAAAAATTCTCAAAGTGTTTGTTGATATTTTGTTTTATATTATTCTAATCATTAATTTAATTTGTTTATAAACTTGAGAGATGTCTTAAACAATTAATTCCACAATCGTGTACCCTTGCTTGTTAAGGTGTTGCAACATTATTCCTCTGTTGCGTATTTTATTTCATCTATCCGAAATCAATTTGTACATATTATCTGGTGGAAAATCAAGTAAGTTGAGCAAAAAAATATTAGCTAGTTGTATACAATAATTGATGTGGCATGAGTCAGTTTTAGTCCGGTGTTCTATGTAACAAACACTTGAATCTACCTCGCTGTTTATCTCTTAATTGCATTTGACTTTGTAGACTTATACAAATTGCGTGTGTCTAAATGATTTGTGGGAATCGCTTTTTAAACGGCTTCAGACTTCATGTGTGAATGTAACAAGATAGCGTTTAACCTTAAGCAAATTATTAATGTTCACTATATTTTTGAAAATTATGTGATTGTGAACATGAAAGGAAAAAAAAAGATATTTTATTATTCACACACAGTCCAGACAATAGGTTCGGGAAATCCTCATCTTTGAACAAAGTATAAAACTACGATTAAGATTTTCTCAATTAATGTTGTGCTCTATGTGTGTTTCTATTTCGATATAGTTCATAAAGTATGACTGAACTGATTTAGCTTAATGTGATATTTAATATTTATAACCTGTATTTTTAATGTAGTTAGCTTTACGACTTAATTTTCCATATGTTAGATTTTATATTGTTTGAACACATCTATTTTGTGTTAGCAAATTGTGCATAGTTTTTATTATAAAATGAACTTTTGATCCTAAACTTATATTTAAACCTAATGGAAAATGCTTTCTATATGTCTAAAGTAAAATATTTTATGTGTAGACAATGAAATGTGTGTAAAATGTTGTGCTTAATGCTTTTTTAGTTTATCAACGCTTATCTTGAATCACATCATTTAAAATAGGTAACTGAACAATTTGCTAATACCAAGGGAGTGTATTCATTGCATTTACTACTGATTTAGTTGATTAGCTCCGAGCCTAACTAAGTAATTATCTCTTAAACTATTAGCTCATAGTATATGAATAATGTGATAGAATATGAACATGGTATTTGTCTCTGTGTCAGTACTGTGCGTTTTATTTTGTGACGTGTCTTTGTGGCATTGTGTGCGACACATTTATGGTATACTAAGCGTTCAAAGATTTTAGTTGTAGTCATGTGGATCTATGTTATACAGGTATATATCGAATTAAGTGTCATTTTTAATGTTTAAGAATTATGAATATCCAATGTCGTGTAACATAATGAATTAATCGCTCTCGGTGTCTGTCCCCATATCAGATTGTGATCGGTGTTATAAATGTATTGAACGTGTAATGTTCCCATTGACCCCCACTGAAATGTCGTACATCCCCGTGTGTCGACTCTTATGGTAATACACAAATATAATCAACTGAAACAATGTGTTTAATTTTTTTATCATTTAATAGGTTATAACATTACAATTTAACGACACATATCACAAATAATTTAAATAGAACAATTGTAAATAACAATTATTATGTTACAAAACAATTTTGACGATGAAAACGTATACGTCAGTGAAAAATATTATGTATTGGTATAAAATATCATTTTCGCATTATATTCAGGGTTATAAGCAAAAATAAAAAAAATATAACATAAAATTTCAAAAAGTAAACAAATTTGTTCATGACCATGTATAAATACAAAGTTATACAATGTATATTAATATTCAAAATGAAATATCATAAATGACATTACATTATTACTTCTATCACATCATGTTCAGACTAAATATAGCAACCACTAAGTGGTTTTAACTTAACCATCAATAGATGATTTCGATATTAAATATTTTTACATACATACTATAATAAGCACGTATAATAGTGACTAATAATTTTGTAACACTAAAGTTTTTTTCTCCTCAATATTTCAACAATAACGCACTAAACGAGTGCTTGCCATTGGTTTAGGGTTTATTGTTCCGAGTTTAAATTTTTTATTGCTTTAAATACGATCATTACACGTCTTTTCAGACAGCTGGTAATAGAATTTTCCGTGAATCGTAATGTAATTGACGTCCAACGATAATAAACATTTACGTTTCATACCGATTTTATGTTTACAAAGGTTCAAGATCAACTTTTGCTTAGACATAGAAAGAAAGAAAAGAAATATTTATAAGCTTTCAGCCATTACTATTTCTACTATTTTTTGTATCTAATACATTATCTCTCCAATGGCACTCCAAGAGTGACTCATATGATTACTACTTTATCAAATATTTAACTTTTTTTAATACTAAAACAGATCCAAGACATTCAAGGTATATTATGAACAGCTAGCTATTTTTGATGAGCAATTAATCTAAAATACTAATAAGACAGACCTATTGATTGAGAACAGTTATACATTTAAAAATGACATTATATAATAATACATACAAATGTATGATCTACTAAAGAAATTCATAAATAATAAATGATGACATGAAATAACTCTTCGGCTCTTCATTTAGAGTTATTTAATAAGCTGCATGATGCATGGGAATCTGTAACCAAATGCAAATTTATTTCATCATTGCATACTTATTAAAATAAAGTAACACTATTGTTATATATTTGAAGTTTGTTAATCTTTTAATAGTTAATCATATGAATTATTTGTTAATACATAAATATATAATTTTCTTTTATGAAAATAAGTCAAGAAAAGGTCTGCAAACATAAGAAGCCTTATAAAATCCGTTACTATCCCGAATTTGTCTTTAAACCATTACCCAATAAATTTTAATAAACATTGTTTTCTATGAAGAAAGAAATTAAATGAAATCATAACTTTTTATGAATATCGACCTATTTCTGCACAAGGTACTTTAATAATATATACAAATTAAATTAACTCAATGACTTATTTATCTCTGGCTCACTAACCCTAGAAAGAGAAACCGGAGGTCGTGGGTCCGAATCTTGCGGGGAAACAAACTTGCGGGACTTAACAAAATATTATTCTTGTTTCATAATTGGCAAGGCTTAACGAATATGATCGGATTAATTTGTAATGTCTGTTTTACGCCTGATCCCACTCCGATCGTGTCGGTTGTCCGTCCCATCGGATTATGAGAGCAGGGCGAATATGTAGTAGATCCCTAATATAGATCGGCTGCTTTAGTCAACTTATTATCACTCACCCTATTTCCCGGAGAGTGGTTCGTCAAGCAACGTCTCCAGTTGTTTGACATCCGTAACGGGTAAGGAGCAAGCGTATCGACGACATACATACGCCGTGGGCGTCTCACCTGACGCGCGGATTCGGCTTAGGACTGCAAATGGGAAAGTTTTATTTATTAAACTAATGATTTTTGTTACAATATGTTGTAGTTAACTTTTTATTGATATAAAAATATAGTGTTTTTATAATAAAACACCTATATTTATCACATACATCAGCCAGATTATAAAATGTTGTGTTTATTAACTAAGCGAAAAGAATGTTTATATGTAGTCACCCCCACCGAATAATCCAGTAAAGTGCAGGGTTTGTTCTTAATGTCAAATTCTGCATCTATGGGCCTTTTGAATGTTTACTATTATAAGTATGAATTGAAAGATCATTTATTTTAACGGATAATTCTTTTATTTTTTGCAACCATTTTTTTTAACACGAAAATTACTTTATTACAATAATGCGTTAAAAATAGAAACGTTAGAAAAGGTAAATTGAAAAAAATAACCTTTATTTATAAATGATATAAAACATCATTAATAAACAAAAAGTTATAAACGAAAAACAGTCTTGAGCTTCCCCTGTAAAATTTTATTTTTTCTATTAAGGGATTATTCGGTCGGGCGTCGATATATGTCAGTGGTCTAATTACCATACTATAAACTTCGCTTAGTTTAGATAGCATTGCCTGTTATTGTCATAGACTTTCTAGTTTCTATCTTACGTACAATAAAATGTTTTATATTCTTTTCTTCGATTCAAACAATTATACTACTATTCAAAGGTAAGCATTGCGTCAGTGAAATGGAACATGAGACAAAAATATACAAAGCTAAAGCGTAGACACACAAACCGAGTCAAATAACACATGAAAACTACTCAAAAGTTAAAAAAAATATCTCCAAAGACATTAGATCCTATTTGGCTCAGAGAGTGCAAATCTATAAATATGGCAAATAAAACATGGAATAAACGTAAACAAAGCCAATTATTAAACAATAATGTCGCCACAAGCAGACGTTTTTATTTACATATGAAGGCAATCGAGCAGTCGGGCCACCTGACTCGGTCGGCGGCAAAACTAGTGGTATCATCAACACGCTACTTAAAGTGAGACCAAATGTTGCCTCGTTTCAATAGTGTTTCACACTACCGCTTTGCGGCAGAAATAGGCAGCGCGTTGGTGCCTCCACAGACGTAAGAAGGGGACCTACAGGTTCCTTCTAATGAACCGTAGCTATGTCGAACTGATAAGAGTACCAACGTTTGGGCTTCAATTGACCCTAACATTATACTTTATCATTATCATCATCAGTCTGTATTAGTCCACTGCTGGACATGGGCCTCCACTAATGCTCGCCTCCTCACTTAGGAGGTTTTGGACCGTATCCCACCACGCTGGTCCAAAGGCGGCTTGGTGGGTGACATTGTGTGACATTATGCTTTGTTCAAATAAATTTATCTTTTGGCCGTGGTATAAATGAAGGGTGAGTTTATTTGATGGAGTGCAGAAACACATGAGCGCACTCACGTATCTCCGACATACCGGCGGGCGAATCGGCAGCAGGGTCGCTCACTGCCAACACCCTTCCTGGAAGAAGGCGCGATCGCACCACGCGCACCAGCTCCAGGGTGCGAGGGTCCGAACATCCGCCCGATATCAGCACCTGGTTAAGAACAGTCCGATTAATGATGGTTCTTCGAATGGAATCACATTACGGCCATTTAGTCGATAGAAAATTGTCAAAATAAGAAATATGATTAAGCCATTTTCCCGTGTTAAGTGTTCATAACACAATCAACTTCAGAATTAAGGTACACAATTCTATTTATTAAAGCGATAGGATAGGCCTAGCAAAGTGAAAGTCGTAAGTTTTACGCCCTGTCAATAAAATGTAACATATGTACGCCCTGTCAATAAAATGTAACATATGTCTCCACAACTCTGCTCGCCGCCTTGAGAAATGAGGCGTTTCGTCTCGTATACCTATACCTTGTAATTAAGCTGCCTCCGTAGCCTAGTAGTAAGGGCGTGCGCTTTAGAAACCAAAGGTTCAAGTTCTGCGGGGACGCAACAAATTTTCATTGCTATTTCCTAGTTGGTTGGGGCAATATAGGTTGATCACCCGATTGTCTGTGAAGTAAGATGATCCATGCAAGATGATCGATGGATTGGCATGTAAAAAGTCGGTCCTGCACCTTGTCTCTTTACGGTCATGTCCGTTTTCTGTCCGAGAACAACACCTTAAGAATATAAAGGAATAAGGTGGGCACATGAACATTTCACGTTACACGATTTTGTGTAGTTAATTAAGGTGCCAAGTTAGAGCGAAAGGTCGTGGGGCGCCGTCCTTGCTTTTGCGAGGACGTGATGGCCCGGAAGGAGGCCGGGAAGGGACAGGGAGGCCGTGAGCGCCCTGGCTATCCACAGAAGAAGGCCAGGGCGCCGAAGAGTGGCGTACGCGCAACCTTCCCTGACACTGAGCCCTGGGCGGCCGGCAAGAGGGTGCCCGCCGCCCAGAGTAGGGCTCACGATGGTGCGCCGTGCTGTTTGTTCCGGCACGGCGCCTAAACGACGTTCCGGGTGTCCCAACACACCTGGAGAAGAGGCCGAGAGGGCCACGTCGCGCCGGGGTCGCCTGAAGACTGTGATCAGTGCCCGCGGCCCCGGCTACAGCGACAAGAGAAAGGAACAACCGTTGGTTTTTAGTGGGTATACCGGCGCTCCATCTTGGTCCGGGAGCCCCACATATCCCCTGCCCCTCACTTTGGCGGCGGAAATCCGTAAGCTGGATTTTCCAACGGCAAAAAAAAAAGGTGCCAAAGTTTAAATGTTTCAACACACAATAATTACACCTGCTTTTTATAGTAAAAAATTAACGTTTCGCAATTAAACACATCTTTCCTAAGAAGAACCGGTGAAAGAAATTCACATTATTAAATATGGTATAGCTAAGTTTTCACAACCACTTCACTAAATGACACGCGCTCGAGACTATTTTATCATAAATTCCTTCAAGTTCATGGGCCGGAGTTACTAATGGGGTCACTGTCACGCTATTACTATTCGAGTTAGTTTTAGATTTAAATTCCAGTCGTAATGAATGATTGTAAGATTAGAATTTCATCAGTTGGTCAAAGTCCACCATATGTACGATTTTATGTAGGGGGACTTTTGTTTTGCAGAACCACATATCTGCTTGATATGTTCTCAGACGAACGTTGGAATGGTCGGATTCATGTATAATTCAATATGTATCCCACATCTCGCTTACGAAACTTGGACCAAAAGGACAAACAACTTGATGCATACAACGAAATACTAAGTTTCTGAAGCATTTAGATGCGCCTTGCGCTAATATTATCTAGAATAAATATAGATTGGAATTTATTTACCAATCATTTATCACTTTTTAAATGGAATGAACATTTACACACACTATTTAGAGAGCTCGCTATAGTTAATTGATAGCCAACTCGAATACAAAATGTAGGCGGTCTTACCTTTAAAGCCCTCACGGCTTTCTGTTTGATATTAATCTTCAGTCATATAAATTCCACGTCATATTCAGCGCGGTTTAAATTACATATCGTTCTACACCTAGCAGAACGATATCTATTCACTTAATCCAAGACATACCTTACCATGTAATATATTACTAACTCTAACGTGTTTCGGGGAAGTTGTTGTTTAACATTCTTATATTTCTTGTTTTTGATTGATCATCATCATCATCAACCTGTGTTAGTCCACTGCTGGACATAGGCCTCCCCTAATGCACGCCACCACTTCCGATCTTCGGCTATTCTCATCCAGCCCACACCGGCCACTTTGCGAATGTCGTCACTCCATCTTGCCGCAGGGCGTCCTACACTACCTTTGCCGAGATTTGTTTTGATTGATATCTTCCTTTATTTTTGCTTAAATGATGATGACACATAGCGGCAATGGAATGCTTGCTCCATTTTTTTTTTCAATAAAATGTGTACTTGGGACTGTTTGTTGATTGTATTTCATTGCACCCAAAGGTTTTGTAAACAATATTGTCTTTCGGTTTGATGGGCACCGTAACTAGCGTAATTGCTGCGGTAAACGAGACGTAACCTCCATGTTTGGTGTGAGCGGATAGGCATCTTATGCAGTTTCTCTTACGGACTGGACGCTACACTTTCAATTAGGTGAATGTCTCATCCCTGTATATAAAAAAAATACCTGCGTTGGCGAGTCATTATAGAACATCAGGGCGGACATCATCTCTGGCAAGGAGGTGGGTGCTTCGTTTAATCGCCTGGAGAAGGTGGAGAGGAGCCGTTTGGCCATATCCCGTTCAGCATCACCGCCTTCGGGGGCGGCACTCTTGTCCCCGTACGCGGCCAGCCGTTGTAGGTTGTGGCAGGCCACACTGTTGCCTGAAGGCTCGGCTCCGTCGTGGTCTGATATAAACGGCAGAAAGTTGATTAAAACCCAAGGAAAAGACTTGGTAGATAAATTTAAACGTGTTCGAAGAATGAAGTATTGGGTAGTTGTGGAATTATGTGGGTTATCTGTTATTCGCATTGACAAAGTACACCAAATTCAAAGAATAGACGAAACTTATGAAAATTATGTTAGCGTGGCGTTGTCAGTACTTAAATGTAGTTCAGTGATAGACTTCTCGATACCAACTCATTACAAAGCACGCTAGGCGTGGCCGCTTTGTTGTTATAGGATAAATTGTTTACATTGATTACGTATAATCTTACTATTCTACATAAGGCAAGTGAGCAGTCGGCCCAAATTAGACTATATAGCTAGAAAACAACGATAACACAAGTTGTTACCTCGCAGGATTGGAACCCACGACCGCCTGTTAGAAAAGCGAGAGCCACTAACACTAGACCACAACAGCGGTAACCGTCAGTTGAAAATTGAACTATATATGGAAGTCCAATTAAAATATTTAATAGTCCACGCGTTGGGTTATCATTCACCTTCACACAGCGCTTTGAGAGCGTCGAGCAAGGGCGCCAACAATTACAAACAGGAAGTGGTTTTGATATGTTTCTATAGAAATTTTTATTGCTTCGATCCACGATGTATTCAAACAAAATACAAAACATATATAATAATGACCAAGAAGCAATTAAAATGCAAATCGATCATATAATGTCACTTTAGTTTAAGATAATGAAATGAATAATCATTACGTAAGCAGTCGAATATACAGATTAGAAAGTCCACGCGGTTCACAATACGCTTGTAATGCGGATATAGAGACAAGAAAAATCTTAAATGTTATTGTATTTAATACTTTTTAACCTATTAAGTGCCCTGGAACTCAATGGATTTCGTAACTATTATTTGCTAATTTTTCTCGGTCTAGGCCGAAAGAAAAACCATAAATTTGTACTTGTATACAAATTTATATCCTTGAAAGGTAGGACAATAGGAAGAATTGTCTGAAATGATAATCAATGTATCGCTTTGGTACGTGAACGGTTGAACTCGGTTGTGTGAATACATATATGTACTTTTGGTATAAGATGCTAGTGCTCACGAAAAACCTGACTTTTCATCCGTCAAATCGATCTCATCAAATGTAGTTTATCTATCAAATTATGAACGTCAGCAATCTGTTCCTCTGCTTGATAATTGTTCCCGGGTGATAGTAGTTAATTTAAAGGAATATTCGAAAAAGTCTGGAAGGATAATTTTCATCACCATCATCAGCCTTTGATAGTCCACGGCTGGACATAGGCTTCCCCTAATACACCCCTATTCATTAGGGGGTTTCTATCAATTGTTGTTACTTAGTAATGTTCTAATGATGACGAGAAAATAATGAACTCCCATCGTAATGTAAACAAGTTACAAAACTATGTATCTATTTCAAAATCAAACAGTATTTTAAAGTTCGTTTAATCAAGATTTTTGCAAAGAGTTTTGCCAATTTAGATTTTAAAGAAGAAAGAAATACATTTATATGGATTATAAGAATAGAAAGCTGATTTATCATTTAGATTTGATCTCATCAATAGTTAATCATAAATAGAACGCTTCCATAGCCTATATGGTCTGGCGGATATTGCTTTTAAAACATTCGAAAGTCTGGGTATCTAATCTCATGTCTGTGATCGCTACAAATTTTCATTGTTGTTTCCTAGTTGGTTAGGGAATTTGGGCCGATCACCCAATTGTCTAAAAAGAAGATGATCCATGCGTCGGATTTGCATGTAAAAGTAGGTCCACCCACCACCCGCATTGGACCAGCGTGGTGGGATACGGTCCAAAACCCTAATGGATAGGTGCATTAGGGGAGGCCCTTGTCCAGCAGTGGACTTTCACAGGCTGATGATGATGATGAATAAAATACAATAAATAAGTAACCCATAGCAACAAAGTGGCGTCTTACGAGAAGCGTTATTATCTACTAGACTCATAGAACACTGAACGAAAATCAAATACAAAAACGGTATAACTATGAGTTAGCCAGTTTTGTCAAGATTTGTTGTTTTTATATCTATCCCGTAGTTTGGTTGGCTAAAGCCTAGTGAATGACATAGGTTAACTACAGTTGCACACTTTGACTCTGTTTACCCTAAACCAAATTAGATCTCACTTGAGACAAAAAGAGGTTATAAAATAGACCAATAGAAAAATAGACATGGAGTCTAATTCATTATTTGTTACATCTTTTTTAACACTTGGGAACTTTAGTAATAATATTGCTATTGAAAGCAATAAAAAAATGGAAATAAATCTAATAATATTTATGTCCATGGCATGGTGTTAACATCAAATTATTTAATTCAATTTAAATGCCATATTATTTACATAATTTACCAATCTATTTTACTTTTTCAAGCTAATTTCCTTGTTGCATAACACTATGTAAGATTACTATATCATATCTGTTTACTAGAAGCCAATATTTATTTAATTATTTAAATCTACCTTTAGTGAACAAATATCCTAATGCAATAACATACTTATTTTAAAATAATAATGTATAATAAAATATAAACACAATGCTCATTTAGTCTATATTGTAACATAAAATGCGTAGCAAAATATTTGCAAAATCACTAACAACAACTTAAATACCTTCTTTAAGCCTTAACACCACAGATTCGTCTACGGCAGAGCATGTGAAGTAACCACCATTTTCGTTATCCCAGAACAACTCATTCTGTTTCTGTTGCAATTCACGCGCCCAGTTTAGCCAATACAGGTCCAATGATGCTTCATACAGATCCAGCAAACCCTTTATGAGGAATGCATAGTCATCTAGAAAGCCCTGTATTGGTTCTTGGCTGGAAGATTACAATATTATTATGAATATATTAATATTCAAACATAAGGATATGGATAACAATGACTAAGCACTTGCAATAAAGATAAACAACCTGTGAGACAAAAATAGACAAACTTAATTCTTGTCTATTTCCACTATAATAAATATTTACTGCAATAGACAAACATTATAACATTTTACCTATTAGGAGTATAAAATGCGATCAAAACAAAATAACAATTTTTTTTTAAATCTCTAAATAATCTTAAGTAACATTTGGTTTAGACCTAAACATGAGCCTTTTATTTACATAAGAGACGCCATAATTAGTATGTGTTTATGATACCATTTCAAACCTTAAATCTATGAATGATAATCATTGGCAATAAGAAACTAATCCAGAGCCAAATAATACATGGAATAGATATAATCAATGTAATCAATACTTTAAAAAGGAATCATTTTATGGCAATTCATTAACAAGATATTTTTATATAACTGTTATTAGAATTCAATTTTAAAAATACCTTTTATTCTTTCAAAATTTAAATAATGTTTGGCATTTTCTATTATTTTGTTTAAAATAATTTACTTACATTTGGCCACAGATCCATCATCTCCTCTGTAACATGAGTGCAACAATGTTTTATCTGCAGAATTATACAGATGAGTTTTGATGAAATTTGCCGTTTTAATAGCATCATCAACAAAACTCTTTTCTCCCAAACCTTGCCCTGCTTGAGCCAAACCGGCTATAATGAGTCCATTCCAGGAACACAGCATCTTTGAATCTAAATGTGGGCGAGGCCTCTTTTGCCTTTCCTCATATAATGTATTTACACAGTGTGAGATCACTTCTTCAAATTGCTCTGATGTCAATCCAAATTTGGTCTGCGTATCTTCCTTGCTTCCATATATAATCAAAACATTTTTGTTGTTCAATTCGCCATGGGGATCGCTCTCTGGTGAAATGTTACCACTCTCCTCCACACTAAAGTAATCACAGAATATATCAAAGTAAGAAATTGAATTTACTTTCTTATCATCAAGGAGTGATTTCAATTCGTCATATTCCCAAACACAGAATGCACCTTCCTTCTTGTGGGATGCTCCATGGTGTGGATAGGAGTCGGCATCCTCTGCACTGTAATATCCACCAGTCTCATGTCGTAAATCACGGTTCACATATTTAATAACATCACGAACAACATCAGCGTAAAAATCGTCTTTAGTCGCTAGATAAGCATCAGTGTAGGCCACCATTAACTGAGCTTGGTCATAAAGCATTTTCTCAAAATGAGGAACATGCCAGTCATTGTCAACAGAATAACGGGCAAAACCACTGGAAATGTGGTCATGGATGCCGCCTTTTGCAATTTTTGTCAGAGTGTAAAGGCACATATCAAGACACTTTTTCCCATCTGCATTAGATTTGTCCCGAGCATAGAAGTGAAACAGAAAATTGAAAATTGATGCTTGCGGGAACTTCGGGGCCAGTCCAAATCCGCCAAAGTGTGGCTCAAACATAGAAATATACCTCCTTACACATTTAGTCCATGTCATTTCACCAGGTATTGATTGTGATTCCGGTTCTTCAACAAGAGAAATCTTTTGCAATGACTCAAGCACATTTGCACTGACATCCATAAATTGAGCATTGTTTTCTTTCCATTTCCTAGCTAGTGACAGTAAAATGCTCTTAAAACCTGGGCGGCCCCAGCGGTCTTCAGGTGGGAAGTATGTTCCACCGGTGACAGGTATCAGATCAGGTGTTAGAAATACAGACATTGGCCATCCACCACTTCTGGTTGTAGCCGTCACAAATAGCATATAAACTCTATCTATATCTGGCCTTTCTTCTCTATCAACTTTTATATTGACAAAATGTTCATTCATAACTTTTGCCACATCTTCATTTTCAAATGATTCCTTTTCCATCACATGGCACCAATGGCATGTGGAGTAACCTACTGAGAGGAAAATGAGTTTGTTTTCCTTTTTAGCTTTTTCAAATGCTTCTTTACCCCATGGATACCATTCTACAGGATTATGTGCATGTTGAAGCAAGTATGGTGACCTTTCAGATATAAGTTTGTTTGTGTGTTTTGGTTTATCATCTGTTTTATGTTCTGCATTAGTGGAAGTCATTTTGATAGTATTCTCACTCAGGCTCCTTTTTAGTGTTACAGAGCACAAACTATTGTGTCCAAAAGTTATACACCTGCAGAAAAGTTTTTCAAAAAATCAATTACTACCAAACAAGAGTTTAAATCAGATTATGGTGTAGAATGTTTACAAACAAACAAGGTGAAAGAAATCAATATGGATGTCTAATATTTAAGATTGTTTCAACTCGGTCCACAACAACAACACTCAAAGATAAGAATACACTGATAAACAGTGGCACAAAGATTTGTTAATAAAACTTCACAACTTTTATTAAACTTTAGTCTAATTAATAAATAATAAAAAAAACAGAAATAATTACCCTATAGATGATTGGAAAGACGATTTTACACACCTTCGTTATTGAAATTTAGATATATTATTACTTTACGATTTTTGCAAAACACTGTTTTAGCATATTTTGCCAAAAAGGGTCATCCAAATATAAAATGAAGTTGTATTTGAAATAAAAACAAGGTCACGTAACAGCATCAATAACTGATGTACGTATGTATAATGTTTATTGTATATAAATTACATAAACGTTTTGACTTCCTTGGACATTGACGAAAGATTAAATTAAATAAATAATGAATTGTACATAGGTACCTTTTATTTGTGCTGAAATCTCGCGTTAAACACACCGGGTGTAAAATATGAGTCTCCTTACTCGTACTTTGGTTTATATTCAGATTCTTTAATAGATTATCACCATTCGACAGGCGTCGAAAGAGAAGAACAGCTCTACCGCTAGGCATAATAAAAATACGGTTATGAGAATGTTACGTTGACGACATATAACATGAATTTTAATGAACGTAATAAAAATAGAAACATACACTTCAAATCTGACAGACATCAAAACAAGAATGTATTGACATGTGCAGATAAAAATAAAAAATACAGAAATAGAAATGATTTATATGGATTTCCATATATTAGTAAAAAATTAGCATATAGCTGAAATATTACTAAAAAGATTATAAGTAGATAAGGTTTAAGTAATTACTGTTTTGAATTAAATCAGTATTCAATTTGGTAATGTAAGGATGTTTTTTTTTTCACAGTTAACAAAAACATCAATTATTTATTTGTATTTATGTATTTAAAAAAACATTAAGGGCTTTTAATGTCCGGACCCTGACTTCTAATCCAACTACTAAATATAATAAATACATTTAGGTTAAGCAGGTCAAAAGAGTAAGTGACTTAAATATAAGTAATAAAAATTCTTGATTTATAAATCAAAACGAATACATTGAAATGCCTGACTTAAATACAATCGTTATAAATCTGTTTAGTTAACTGTAGTTGTTTGGTTCTATTATAAGCGCGAATATATATTGTTAATATATATAAAACGATAGATTTTGACTCTATCATTGATGATACTAATTTTCTCAACAGAAAAGTATGTATTGTGAATATGTGTCAAACTAGCATACCCTCTTTCTTTTAATTTTATGAATGTTACGCCGAAATTACCGAGTTTTAGGTAATTAATAATTTTTTTTATCGAATTTAATTCGTCGAATAATAATATATTCTTACGCGCCTTTAGTCTTACGTTTGCATGTAACTGTTCTTGCTAGTTAGTTAAGAACAGGCGTATTTCAAAACAATTATATTTGATTAAAACAAGATTTTACTTGGCGGCATCGAAAAGTTATCATTGTGTAACTTTTCGATGCCGCTTTGGGAAGTGCATATGCATCTAAATGACAAAACTCCATGCGCATGCGTAAAAAATGAGACGCCATTTCTTATTTCATTGCAACAAGGCTTGTTATGACATTAACAATTAAGTTTAACATAATGCGGTCTAATGTGGTCTTGACACGAAATGTTTCGTAATATAATGGTGGAAATTAATTTTAGTGTGTTCTTACCCTTATGATATTAAAGTGAACAGATTAAAAAGAGGTAAGTGTCAATTGTGTTCATTTAGATGCAAAATTGGTTATGTATAAGAAAGATAAACATGTTGCTTTAATTAAATAAACGGAGCATTCATTATACCACACAGATTTAAACTATTGATATATTTCCATATTTCGTCTAAAAGTATTGGAAAGTAGGACACGTGAATTTGACGTCTTTTTTAAATATTTATATTACATTTAATATGACCGAAAGTTTGTATGGAAGTAGTTTCTCGAAAGTATTTTTAACATGGAGCAATTCAAGTCAAATATTTATAAAAAATATATAATATTACAAAAAAAATCCAAGACGCGTTGATTAATGCGCCGATTTTTTATTAAAATAATAAGAAATATTGCAAACTATTAAAAAAACGCAAAAAGAGATTTGCTGTTCAAAGATAAAATGCAAAAGGATTTATACAATTTTTTTCCCTCCAAAAGAATTGTTCTTTGCGTACTCCTTACCAATATCAGACGTCCTGTTTCCATGGTAACCACAAGGGGTGAGAACGCTATGTAAGGCATTAGGGTTTGGGGTCCAGAACGGTTACTTTCATCTATAGTACAATAACCCCTAGTGAAAGTGCATTTTAAAGATTAATTTGGAAGTCGTTTAAATAAAAATTGTTTATTTTTAAATAATTAATTTTTCATTGTTTTCGTGAACATAATCTGCTTTTATATTTGCTGTATTTTACTTTATGTTCATCAATAATGTCATTTATGAAAGCTAACTTTTTTTGTGGTAAGGTTAAGTCATATGAAGCACTAAAGTTTTTTAAAAGATGCGATATAAGAGCATCTTACGCAATGAAAATAGAGTTTACGTTAGAAAAGAAGGAAAATACGTTCGTTTAGCTATAGTTCAATTAGCAATTTTATTTGACGAATAATTCTCATTCCTTTACAACGGCTGAGTAATATAAAGCTTAAAGCTTTTTAATTTATAACGGAATTGATAAAAACAATATTGACAACGCGGGAAATTTGAAATAATTTTAACCTGCATATGCAAAATAATGTATAGGCATTCTTATGCCAATCACAAATGCTTACTTTGTTAAAATATGCTTGAACTATTTTTCTTATAAATTAGCACTTTTTTAAGGTACTATTATTAGCAGAACCCCTGTATTGCTTATGGTCCAAAACTAGCAAAGTCGGTCGTTATCTAAAAAAATAGGTTGCAATCACCTTTCTTCTTTATTATACTGCTAAATAAAAAATTATGAACAAAAAATGTTTCTTTTGTTTATTCACTGAGAACTTGATTATATGTTTTACTTATTAAATTAGAATAAAACCCATATAAATAGGTTTTATATAGGTTTTATATTATTACTCAGCGAAATTACCTTATCCTAAATCAGATAATATTAACAAAGTACAATTCATCATCATCATCATCATCATCATCATCATCATCATCATCATAGCCTGTGATAGTCCACTGCTGGACATAAGCCTCCCCTAATACAACCCTATCCATTAGGGGGTTTTGGACCGTATCCCACCTCGCTGGTCCAATGCGAGTTGGTGGGTGGACCGACTTTTTACATGCCCGCCCATCCGACGCATGGATCATCTTACTTTTCAGACAATTGGGTGATCGGCCCAAATTGTCCTAACCAACTAGGAAACAACAATGAAAATTTTGTTGAGTCCCCGCGGGATTCGAACCCACGACCTCCGGTTTTAAGGCACACGCCTATACCACTAGGCTACGGAGGCTTTCTAAAGTACAATTAATGCCTAGTTTTATTTTTTTCTTAAATAGTCGACGTTTAGTTGTTTCGAACAAAAGATATTATTTTTCTTAATGATTTTTGTATAGTGTAGGAAATTTTATAAAATTTTGTGTATTTAATCAAACATTTATTAACGAAATATTATGTAAGTTTGTACTGAATCTAAGTTAAATTCTTGCTTGTCCTGTGTATTCGTTGCAACGTTCTTTGCCACAGCATTTAAATTACTGAGCACTTAACACCATTTTTGAACAAGGTGGAGGGTTGGGGATGCACTGCAAGTCAAGCACTTTTTGCAAAAAAACTTTGTGATTTTCCTGAAGCTTAACTTAAATAGGACAGTCGACAAGTAAAATTATATCTTCCAAGGTATTACGTAGTATGTAATACCTAGATAATTTATTATAATATTAGGCAGTAATGAAGAAATTCCAGTCTTGTGCGAACTCGGACACCGATGGTTCCGCACCTATCCATTAAACTGCCCTAATAAAAGTGTTATATTTTGTATTGGTATTTAAGTAATAAGTATATATGTCCTGCGCAGTTCGCTTATATAGATTACTTTATATAGACTTGGAGGACATAAAGTTATGAGTGTTCCATAATAATGTTCTTCAAGATCAAGGCTAAGCAACAGCGGTCGATCTTTATTACAAAATCAGCATTCTCGCTGGAGATATTATAGTGCACAAGTGTATGCGCAAGTACAAATGCACTTCCTTTTTTCTATACTCTTATAGTTTTATGGGAAAGATTTCCCCTTTACTGAAGAGAGGTCAGGCGTAGGGTCATTTTAATTTTAAGGCAATCAGTTCACCGGCCCGCATAGTCATCAAATATAACTTTTTCAGGCAATTCGAACCATTAGGCTAAGTTGTTGTATACTTACTATAATTCTTTTAGTTTTATTTATTTGCGCAATGATGATTACAATGTTTAATAATGCGCAACACACTTCACCCACTCGAGTATGCAAAATTTATAGATCACATTAACATTAATAGTTACAAATTAAATGTTTTTCTAATAATTATGATAACAAAATTGAAAAATTTAATAAAAATACGAAAAATAGAATAATAATCTGGATCGCGATACAATATGCATTCGGAAATTAATTTATTGTGTAGTATACTTTTTGCACTAATTCATTATTTAACGCTCTCTTAAATTGAGTAACTGCCGTTATGTCCTTGGTACGAGATGATAGTTCATTTATCATCATTATGATCATAAGCTTGTATTAGTCCATTGCTGGACATAGGCCTCCCCTAATACACCCCTATTTATCAGGGGGTTTTAGGACCGTATTCCACAACGCTGGTCCAATGCAGGTTGGTGGGTGGACCGATTTTTACATGCCCATCTGACGCATGTATCATCTTTATTTTCATTGGGTAATCGGCCTAAATTGCCCTAACCAAAAATGAAAATTTGTTGAGTCCCCGCGGGATTCGATACTAACCTCCGGTTTCTAAAGCACCCGCCTGTACCACTAGGCTACGGAACCGACTACCTAAAAGACGATATTTTAAATTAACTGTAGTGATATTGTTGACCATTTTTACAGCAATGAGTTTATTAGCTAACTCCTTCATTGCTCCATCGACATGAACCCTGGATGAAAATATACCTGAGCTAAAGAATGATGAAATTTGTACAATGTAACAATTCATCGATAAGAACGCTCGACGTACATACATAACATACAAAATATAACCCACTTTTTGTATGTTATAGGTACAATTTCGTGGTTTATAAGGCTTAATTATATTTAAGAATCCTTTCTAAATGTGTCAACTTATGAAGTTAACTTGTCAGTCTCTTTTCAGGTCCACCGAAATCAAGAAACCAAACAAAGAAACTTTCGTGCCTTAATATAGCCTACTCCACTAATCGCCTATTGCACTCGTTATTCACATTGTACATTCTTTAACGTTGAGATATATATAACGAACTATTCGGTCCAATTACCTTCCTGTCCAAATAACGAATTTGCGCCATATTTAACGTTATTAAAAACAGTCGTTGATAGACGATCGAATATTTTATGTAGATATAGTTGTTATTATGGAGTGTTTGGGTGGTCTGAAACTGGAATAGGCTGGTTTTGAAGAATTGAAGGCGGATAGACCAATCCAGTTGTGTGGATGGTGTTGCCAGCAAGATGTCCCTGTGGGTGGGTGGGTGCGAGGTGCAGGGCTCCCACGCCACTGCCACCGTCCTGTCCAATAACACGTCTATGGAGTCGGGAATTGAGGCGGGGGTCCTGCCGACAGTCACTGGATCCCTGGCCTCCGCAAGGGACTCCCTGGGCTCGTTGTCGCGTGCGGCGGAGCACTTGTATGACACGGACCACACAGACCTGGGTTCGGAGCTGGATGAGGCGGAGATCAGGAGGGAGCTGATGCATGACGTAAGTTACAAATATTATCAGAACAAAATGAGCCATGGAATCTGTATAACGAAGCCTGATGTAAAGTTATAACGAAGTTATAAAGATTTAGGGTACATTTACAAATCGTAACGATTTACCATTTGTTCCCTTGAGAGATTTATATTAGTGTTTGTTCATACAAATACCGAATCTTAATTCGCTTTGGTATTACTACTTTGACTGATTTTAATAGCATTTGAGTTACAAAATCAATTTTTATAAAGTTATGATTTTGAATCCCGCGGGAAAGCAACTTCGTTTTAGTGTTGTTTTCTGGTAGATTAGGATATACCATCCTATATGTGGCGGCCCGAGCCGATCACCCAACTGTCTGAAAAGAAAGATGATTCATGCGTCGGGTGATGTCAGTCGCTCTGCATAAAAACTGTTCTTTAGGTATAAATCTAGATAGATCAGAAGCCAACCCCATGATAACTTGATAAAATTGATAGATGCAAGGAAAATAGAAAAATTATCAGTGCATGGCTGTTAATCCTAAAGCATATAAACGTTTTGCAAGAAAAATTGTTGTAGATCAAGTTTTTAGCAGCATTGATTCAAAAATATTCTTTTAACAATTTTTTTAAATTTTACCATGTTTGTAAATATATTATCATTTTTGTGTACTCGATCGTTAATAAACAACATCTTAAGGGACTTAGTGACAGTTCGTGATGATTTACTTCAATAAAATATTTTTTTATTACAGAAATGGCGCCTCCTGTTCGATCGGGTAAGCATTTTTAATTATTCATCTAGCGTTAGTATTATAAAAAACCAAAAGCAATAATAAGATTGTCAACAAACTCCTTTCTAAGAAAATACTTCTATTAATAGGTATTAAGTTATACGCAAGGCGTTCCACAGAATGTTAGACATTTTTTGAAAATTATTATCGACAAAAAAGTTGCTAAAACAAACATATCACGGGTGGTTATGATTATATGTTACCGTGAAGATAATAACGCGGAGATTTGGGACGAAGACGCGGCGTACGTGCCGCGCCGGCGAGGATAATTTATTCAGTTGACACGTTTAGTTTATTCCGATGCGACATCTTGTTATGCAGGTGAAAAAAAGATTTTGTCTCTTTTTTAAATATGCCACGTCATTAGCACAGATTGAATAGGGTTCTATTGCCTGCCAGTTTCACGAGAGTTTTAAGGTGACAATTGTTTTTGTCCGTTAAATTTTTTTCATTGTTAAGAATGCAATTACGCTTTTATAATTTTGCATTAAAGTTTTAATTTTTTTTAACAATTAAATATTTCGTGAGCCATGACCGGTATTGGTGCCGACTAGTTTCGGATCTATCTGAGGTCCCTTATTAGAACTAAACGGATAATTTACGGTGGCGTCCCGTTTCGCACTCTAGACCTTCAATATTTGTTTATTGTTTCTAAAAGAGGTACGGTTTAGAAATAGTTTTTGAAGAATACCACGCGAATTATTTCCGATTAACTGAAAGCCTCTGTCTGCGTTAATATACATCACGCATCGCGTATATTCTCCATAAGCCTGTTATATTAAAAAAAAGCGTCGTTTTACGACATCAGTACAGATTTCAAGGAACATCGGGCCTTTGTTTCCGACTGATTAAAATGTACAGAAGCGGCGCGAGTGTAAAAAGTGTCTGATAAAAAACAGAACGAAAAGTCGAAGGAAAACGAGGAAGTTTTATAAGCGTTTAAACGAGGCGGTACCTTTGGGCACAAACGTTGTGCTCTCACGTACCAAGCATTGAGATAAAGCTCGCTTCGGAGATAGGGTATTGTTGTTTTTGTCCGTCTCTTTTGGGGAAGGACACGTTATGTATTCATGTGCGATGACACCCACCTTGGCGTTATGATTTCGTATCGTGAACTGCGATAAAACTGTGTGAGCCGTATACAGGATTGGCAAAGTGTCTTCTTATTCCTCATCTTAGCTAGATGAACGACACGTTAACTTGCAAAGAATGCATACACTATTAAAAATTACGTTTAAAATGTTACACACCAGTCTTGATAGAAAACATTACTTTATATATTGTAATATTCTACACATAAAGGACATGGATAACTCTCCATACATTATTCGGCCCCCTAAACGAAGTTCAAGGACAGTATGTATATAAAAAAATATATTTTTTACATATTTTATTATATAGAAATTAGCATGTATAAGCTACATTGATAATATTGAAGGAGTCGTCATTGGTAAATTTTATTTATATTTAAAACAATTTACATTAAATCTTCTTAAATGAACATTATAATGTAAAAAAATAGCAAAATATATTAACATATTTAATTAATTCTAATCTATTTTTTTATTAATTTATACAACGAAATTAAAAGTAAAGAAATAGATTTTTGTTTACATATAAAATTTTAAATTATTAGGTTTTGGTCTGAGTAAATTTCACTTTCATCATTTTTTGGGATACGGTCCAAAAAACCCCCTAATGGATAGGGGTGTATTAGGGGAGCCCTATGTCCAGCAGCGGATTATCACAGGCTGATGATGATATACATTTTAACAATTAATATGCGGTTCTTAGTAAATATACGCTTGCAGAGTGAATATAGTTCTCGTATTATTTTACAGTTCGATCCTGAGGGCTTCGGAGAGATCCCGTGGCCGGATTTCCTTCAGACGCTCCAGAATCCAGAATTTAAAGGACAAGTGCCGCCACACAAACACGAGGTTAGTTGAACTGGTTAATGATTATGCATTTAGAAACATTGCAGACTGATTATACCTGTTCCAAAATAAGTCAGACTTAATGTGAACAATGTAACCCATAGCAACCGTGAAGGTGCCGTCACGCGTTTATTTATTTACACTTTTGTACAAATATAGTACAATGGCGGACTTAATGCCAAAGGCATTGTCTCCCAGTCAGCCATTGGGTGACATAGAGAAATTTTTCGTAGATCGTATTTAGATTATAATAAAATATAATTAAAGACCTTACAATAATTAGGATACATTACATATCTAAATATATATACACACATACTTAAATACAAATATTATATGATATCTACAGTTATTCAAGTAAACATAATACTTGAATAACTATAGATATCAGATTCCATTACATTATCTGCTTAGCCTATTTGATGGAGTAAGTACTTACTAGTTTTGCTTTAAACTCAAAGCGACTTTTAGACCAAAAATTTACGAAGGCAATTCGTTGGTATAGGTTGCAGAGTTTGATTTAATTTTATTTTCTCACTTAACTTTAACTTAGCTATATAATAAAACTGATTTATTAGAGACCTCCCAGTTTGGTAGTTATAAGCTCCGAATAGGAACCACGATAGTGCAGTGATATTATCTTTTTACTAATTTCTTTTTAATAACTTCTGTGTCTTTATGTTGGGTATTTGTCGAGTTTTTATTGCCAAAATAAATCTTAACACTATGTAAACAAGTTATCGTACGTTAAACAAAAAAACCTGGTGAAAGAAGTCTAAACAAACAAAACTAAAGAGACATATTTTATTAATATCAACAATATTAAATCTTTTTATCGTACATATTAAAACATATTTAATATGGATGTTTATCAATGTTGAAGTAATAAATATGATTAATATTTTTCAGATATTATTGGACAAAGCGCGCAGTGCAACATCTGAAGCAATAACATTTCAAGAGTTCGTCAATGTGGTAAGTCATTTTTACAAATGAGTCGCGTCAATAAATAAATAACATCTTCATATAAATGTGTAATCATATCGTATAAGTATATTTATATAATGTCCGATTTTGCAGTCTTCTTATCTTATATCAATCTCTATAATCTCGTATTTATTAATAAAATCTCGGTGAAACAACCCGTCCATGTGACATGGCGTCGTGTAAAACGCCCTGAAGTTTATTTATACCTCCAATCGTAGAGCAATATATCTCGGGCTCCGGTATCATTAGTCTAATGGCGGCGCCCTTTACCTCCCCGGAGGTTCGATATATTTAACTTAATAAAATAAACCCCATTGACCGTCGCCATACAAGACAACTAAATTAAGATGCGACACCGATTAGGGTTGGGGGCACCATTGGCCCGTCCGAGCCACTAAACCGCTTTGAAAAGTAAAACCGTTTTTGTGTCAGAGATGGCCAAGATAGTGACGTACCGACAATATTTTTTGTGTGTATAATCTAGAGTTCAGCCAATTTAACACGGTCAGATCGAATTTATTGAAATGATTAAATGTGGGAATAGTGTGTGATATGTATAAACCGAGTGTCTTGTCTGTTGGTGAAGATGGAGAAATAAAACTCTCGGGAGTCTGGGCTTTGTACTAGAACATTTATGTTCCGGATAGTATAACTTCTTATTTTTATTTAGAGTGGCTCCACCAAGATACTCTTGGTGTTTCTGCCATTGTCAAGATTGAATCAAACAGGTAGTATGTAATTGAAATGCCGGTTAAACTTTGCTGTTGGTCGGCGCGGATGGGCAGTATAACGACGTATGGAATATAGAATGACGGATACCGACTAACGACTACCTTTAATATTAATCTACCTCCCCTTTTATACAATTCTGTGATATCCATTTATATAACTATTTATCTACAAAATTATATAAAACCAAATGTAACGATATAATAACAATCAATAACCTTGATATATCACATTGATAATATAAACCTGTTTCATTAATTGAATACGATCACTACAATCGCTCAAAATTATAATAAGTCGCATAACAATGTAGCATCCTGATTTTATGTGTTAACAGCGGTTCTTAACACTATATTATTCAAAAAATATATATAAAATCAGAACTTATTTTTGTTCGCTCATATATAATTTCGAACGGTTTTATTTTATTTAGGCAATTAAGACATACAAAGTAACATACTAAACCTATATAAACTATAGCAATTAATCGGCGTAGTACGTAGGCGTTGTTACTCGACTGTCACAATGATTGACATCTTGGTTATAATTTATACATATTATAAAACAAAGTCGCCCGACCACGTCTGTATGTCTGTCTGTTCGTAATGAACTCAAATAATACAGCAAAGATTGTCACGCAGTTTTCACTAATCGATACAATGATTCTTCCGGAAGGTTTAGGTATATAATTTGTACAGTTTCTGTGTTAATTTGAGTAAAAAATATTAATATTTGTCAGAGTTGTCGGAAATAAATTAAGCCGCGTGAGAGCTTTCTACTTAAACGCTGTCCAAACCCTATGAGATATAACAAAACAATGTATGGTCGAAATGTTCTTCTTTTCCAGATCTATAAAAAAGTCCGCGATAGCATATGTAATGGCTAGAAGATATTTGATATAAAAGGTAGTAAAATATATATTTTATCTATATCTTTTTTTAGATGTTTTTTACATGTTAACACGCGAAAGTAGCCGCGACTACAATTACTTCATCAATAAGAAAGATTGACGTTATTTTATGACACTTGCCAATCGCAAATATCTACAATTTTATACACGTATTGATAACAAACCTATACGTGATAACTAATAAAGTTTTATGCATTTTTATCACGTTTAATTATTATACAATTATTTAAAATTACAATTGACGTTTCGACCAGGGTCCAGGTCATGGTCATGGTCATGGGACCCATTAAGATGTTGGGCGTCGAAATGTCAGTTCAAACGTTAAATATAGTTTTAAATAATTGTAAAGTAAACGCGGAAAAAACCGTAAAACTGCATTATTTATCATGAATAGTATTCGCGTAAGCAAGAGAAAGTCTATACGCTGAAATAATTTTTAAAAGCGATCCGTTAGTACCTGAGATTATATTTGGGTGAACAAAAAATACCCGATTGGTTACTGGATTCGTTTTCTTATCGTTTTGACTTTTTTTTACCGTCCTGGAAAGATAAGCCATCCAAGGATTTATTGGATGGACATTAATTTCCCTTATGGTCAAATATATTATCTTAAATACATATTAACGCTAAGCAGTGTAATTCATTTTGTTTTGTTCAGAACGTATTTGGTATCGTTTAATTGTTTACGGTCGTAATTATTTATCCTTTTCCAAATACGTTTTCGGTCAGATAATGTGTTGATTAAGAGATGCATCATAACTGCCTCAGTAGCTAAGTTGTCTTACGTCTTAAAATCCTCAAGTCTTGGCTTTAATTCCATGGTAATATAAATTTGTGTCTCTTTCCTCATTTTTTTACTAACCCAGACGGTCCCCTGTAAAAAGGGGACCTCTTCATCAGCCTGTGATTGTCTGCTGGACATAGACCTTGCCTAATACACCCCTAATACATCCATTAGGGGGTTTTTGGACCGTATCCCACCACGCTGGTTCAATGCAGGTTTGTGGGTATACCAATTTTTACATGCCCATCCGACGCATGGATCATCTTACTTTTCAGACAATTGGGTGATCGGCCCAAATTGCCCTAACCAACTAGGAAACAACTATGAAAATTTTTTGAGTTGAGGGACCTACCAGTAAATTGCCTAAATAGCAAAAATATATATACACCCGTGTATACATCGAAGGTATTATTTGTTGTTGAAAATATCAAAGTCGATTTAGGATATTACGATAATGTTGAACGATCTGTAAGCTTACTCAATACATAAGCTATTCAATGCTATAGCAGACCTATTAGGATCTGGATTTCATGCAAAGAAGTTTTTCATTTCAAAGTGCAGTTACTGAACATACGTTCAGTTGCAAAATGAGCGAGTAAGATCAATGATGTATGATAGCGGAAACCAATAAAAGCCGCAATTATTCATGAAAACCATTTCTTCGTTGCGCCATTAAATTTAAACAAATATTTTTGAGCTAAGCATAAAAAAATTGTAAACCAGTACTTACCAGTATTATCGACAAAAAAAAACTCCATATTGTCTATGGTTATCCATATTTCAGTATCGATTCATATACCAAATTGAAAGTCGATCCGAATGATAGAATAAAAAATGTCAAAATCAATGATCACCCAGTATCTTCTCGCCATCTCGAATCTTAATTATCGACAGACGACATTTGGCGCGCGCGACATAATTAATGCGAACCCAAAAATAAAAGCAAATCGATGGGTTATTTTTAAGAGGTGTTTTGAAATAATTAGGCGATCTGATTAACCCGTATGCATCACCTTAACGTCAGATGGCCTCTTGCCTCCGATTAATTAACTCCTCGAGGGTAGACCTTTGCAAAAATTAGCATAAATATACATAAGAAGCTCTATAATGTGCCATTTATGCGTGGGCAGTGAGTTATTGCATCCATCTTCGTTCCTCTTCAACGATTAAGCTATTACTTAGAGGTTTAAGTTATACGAGCGATATTTAAATATTATGGCACTTTTGGTAATAAGTTTTTAAGTTAGGAGCGTTCTGTATTCATAAGTTAACGAAAGTATTTAAATATTATCTGGTTCGATGATTTGATTATCTATTTTTGTAATATTGCTTAGTGTTCAAAATGATTATTCAATCGTTTTTTAAAGTCAAATTCGTTATGTTTTTATATTATATTATGGACAGTTATCGCTTCTTACAATTATTTAATTGTTTCGCGCCGCCATCGTCGTTTTCTTTCCTAAAAATCATAGTTTGTATTGTATTCTGTTACTTAGATATTCCTGGTCACATAAAACTTATAGGTTAATGTACATGTCTACATGAATTAAATGTGATCGGACAAATTGATTTAAAGTTTAATCGTCACCATACTTTGTAGCGTGCCTTTATGCGTCGTAAAGTCAAATAAAGATGTCCAAATTATTCCAAACGATCGGCATTCGAATAAAAAAATACTTAGTGAACACTCGTCGTGGGTACAATAAAAATTTAGATGCCCTCATCGGATTAAGAGAACGGCGTAAAACTTTCGCGGTTTTATCGAGTCGAACGCGGGCCGGCGTCCATTTTGTTTCGGTGCGTTTCGCGCGCAATTGCTGGCGCTGGACGTAAATCAAAATTAAATTCGAACGCACAAGGGGCACGGGGACCGTGGGCGTCCGTGATGCGGCATTCTTATGCTAATCCATTCGAACCACATTCGAACGGGGTGGGCCAAATTGTTATTTATACTGTCACCTCTTCTGTTATTCTCGGTTTCTTTTTGTCCCCCCTCCCCTCCCCCTTCCGCGCAGGGGAGTTTTTTTTTAAAACCGACCTCACCGAAATTACCCGCCGATTCAGCCACGGATGGCTACGTGATAATAAGCGAGCGTTATTTATTTGCTTAGAACTCTGTTAGTGTTTATTTTTAACACAATACCATATTGTTTAGAGGTCGACGAACTTTATTGTGTTCTTGGTGTGATTTTTTGTTTACTTATAAAGCATAACACTTACTTAGTTTGTTTTTATTTCTTAATTTGGTAAAGGTAAAGTAGATCTATTGTAGGAAGCGTCCTTTGCGTGCCGTTTTGACACTATTTTAGGTTGATATATATCTTTAAATGTACGTTTCTTTGTTTGAAAGCGAATGATTGATGACGAGTGAAGCGCTTTTGGGGAAATGGCACATTTCGTCTGGGAGGCAATTTCCGGAAAGGAAATTGTTCTACTCCATTACGCCATATTTGACGTCGAATGGTTTAAGTTTAGCCGTTTCATATCCCCTCTCTGTTTCTTTATTGTTGTCTATTAGATGTACGATTGGCGCGTTTAGTATATTTGTATTAAATGGAAATGCATCTTCTGTTAATAATCGTAATTATGATATGAATAATTTATTTTTCTTTTTTATTTCATTTTCAATATTAATTTTTATTCGTTCTTAAGTAAGATTAAAATTTATTTGAGGGATTCAGATAAAACTATATATCATCACGGCATATCATATACATATATCAAACCTATTACTACGTTCAGTATCCTATTTATAGTTATGGTTCAATACTTTTATATCGTTTGATTTATTTTTACCAAAATACTACATATCATACATATGATCATACAGATTTGATGTGCGACAACATACTTATCGCAAATTGAATCATATGTGTATTTCGTACAGATAATTTAATTTATTCATTCAGGTACGTCATGGTGGTCGAGTCCTTTTTTTTTAAATAAGCGCCTCAAATGTAGATAAGCTATCTTTAGGCTATTTACGTTAATGAATTTGGTTCTATCTCGTATTTTTGTAAAGCAATCATGTAGGGAAACTGAGTTACAAGTTACGAGTAAACTTTAACGTTACAGTTTAAACAAAAGCTTACTTTATTCTAGCTTTTCAGTTGGAGTCTAGTGAGATACGGATTTAATGGTCAAGGAAGCTTTATTTTAAACTTCAATGCCCCGTCATCCAACGTCAATCACCACGCAATGTTTGGCTTATCATTATCATCAGCCTGTATTAGTCCATTGCTGGCCACCTAATGGACCCCTTCTCCATTAGTATTTGGACCGTATCCCACCACGCTCGTCCAATGCGGTTTGGTGGGTCAGCCGACTTTCTACATGCCCATCCGACGCATGGATCATTTTACTTTTCAGACTCGTAACCAACCAAAAAACGAAGATAACACAATGTGGTTTCGCGAGATTCGAACCCATGACCTACGGTTTAAAAAGCAAAGGCCAAAACCACTAGGCCACGGCGTTGCCTCTCTTATGGTAGTGCCATACTTTTTGGTGCCAAAAGGTAATGAAATAAATGACATGGATTATTTGAAAATAATGTGCACCCATATGCATCTAGAATATTCTGTGTTAAGAGAATTTAACGTAAAACATTAGTTCCACTCAATGCAATTTTTTGACACGGCAAGCTTCATCTAACACATCGGAAGCTCCCGACCCCACGAACTAGGTGGGGTCTGCAACGCGACATATTTGTCTTTACACATTTCACTTGTCATTAGCTTAAGTTTAAGGTGTCAGTTACGAAGTGGTCGTCACAGTGATTGATATAACGCCCTGAGCCAGTTACATATCATTTATATTTTCGACAAAATAGTCCACACCTATATTATAAATACATGTGAATTCATCGGATCAATTCAAAAATCAAACTATAATATGGACATTAAATTAATATAAATTATAAAGCTTAATACGATTCGCATGATATTATTATATGGACAGTTGCCCAAGAAAAAAATCACGTATCAATGAATTCGAATCGAAATCGATTTTTTTAGTCATTGCGATTATAATAATCGGAATAAACGATACCTGAACTTTGACCGGCCAGGACGGCCGGTTGGCGTAAGCAATCGGTCACACTAACCTCTCAACCGACGGTCGAACCACGAGTTACCTGTAGCGAGGGCACAAAAAAAACATTTGAGGGTCGCCGCAGCCCTTTAATCAATTTATGGTGCGCTAACTGGAACACGGAAAATGTATTAAAGAATTGTGTGGGAACTACTAATGCCAAACAGAATACCGTAACGCTATTATGTTACTAATATTGTCTATGCCATGATCTGCGTGTTTGTTTATGGTCGTATTGTCTTGAAAATTTGATCTATTAGACTATGGAAATATGTACTCCGTACGATCAAAACGTTTTAAAGTTTTGTTAAATAGTTTTGAAAAAATTAGGGATATTTTTATTATATATTGGCAGATTTGTAACTAAAAAGTAAATTATTTTCCTTCATAATTCGATTCATAGTAGTTCTTTTGTATTGTTTTTAATCAATCTGTTATATTCATGCAATGTTATTTTTAAACAGATACCTTAGACCATGTAGTATATATTTTTTTTGTATATCAATAATCACTTATTTTTACCATTTGTAATATTTTTTTATTTAATTTTATTACATCGTTTTCGCGCTTATTTAATTTGCACATGATCCAGAATATTATTCGGTCGTTAATCCAACGTGTTCCATTAACATTATAATTAATACAGATAATATATGCTTATGAATATAAGCTAATTAGTACTAACGTTTTATTGCGGTATTTAATACTGGCTTTATTACTGTAATAATTTTTTTTCTACTCAAATAATTATAACGTGTGAAGTTTTAATAACTTGTGTATGTTGTATCTGTTGTTTTGATAGCATTACGTTTACTTCATGGTTTCTAAGTTCATTTTTAAGGTGTATAAGGTGTATTATAATGAACGATAGACAAAGAAATCATTTATTCACCTCTCCAATATCAACATGGCCGTCCGAATCCGCACCGGGGCACAAAAACAATTAATTAATAAAACACACCTCAATCAAAATTAATTGCTTCACGCATTAATCTCTTTATCTCTCCTCACCTACATAACAACGTGTCCATCTCCCCTGGTAATGGAAGCAATCATTCGAGATAAGATACCCCTCTAATGTGAGAAAAGGACGACGCCTGCGGTTCGGACCAGGGCCGATCGTTAATTTAATTCGAAATAATAAAAGTTATATCCGTCATTTATCACTTTCGACAAATTTATATTTAAACGCCACACCGCGGGACGCTTGCGCGACCGTCGGTGGTAAAAAGTCGCCTCGGAAATAGACCTGCCACGATTCCGGTAGCCTTGCATTATCTTATAACAATCTGTCATTTTCGCTAGACAGCGTACCATAGATAGCGTTAACGTATTTTTAAACTTTATTTGAAGACTTCTCGGAAAAGCAAATAAACAACAAAATGGACGATGAGATTTTATATGTGTGTATCATTAACTACTATAATTCTAAGCACGTCATTGTTTTCATTATAATAAAACTAAAGTAACTCGACGATTTCAAGTTAATATTATTTAGACATTTTTTTCCCTTATTTTATTATTATTAATATTTAGTATTATTAGTTTTCTATCAATAATGTGTAAGTGTTTTATTTTATAAGGACAAAAAAGTTTTTAAAAGATTTCCTACAACAATTTTTTACCCTGTAATGATATAGTCTTAAGCCTTACAATATAGATCTTTAGTAATTGATGTAAGATCTCGAACTTTCACTTTAGAGTCTTTAGAATAAGAAACTTATATATTTTTTTAATTATACACGACATGCTCTGTCTATGAGAAGTTAGGTGGTGTTCCCGTCAGACTTTGCATGTTAATTTTCGTTTGCTCAGTTTTAGTGGCCTATGAACCGGAACACAAGTGTTAGCAGAATAATATTTCGCCGCTGTGATAACAAATTTGCTAATTACTAAATTGTGACTCATGAATAGGTAATATGCAACATTCTGCATTCATCTGTTATAAATATGTGGAAGGGCAGAAAGTAGATTTCATTTTTGTGTCACATTACGTTGCTAAGGGGCATTGCGTCGTACTTTAACTATTTGCAGAGTTTAAACTATTAAATAATTACATTGCTATTGCGTTAAAAATCGAAAGCCTAAATCATATTTTGATAAGCTTAATGCAAACATTTATTATCATCCTACATTTCAATTTTATTGTAGTGGTTTCATATACCAATGATAATAGAATACCGTCTTAGTATTAAGAAATTTTCTGCCACACTTTAGTGAAATAAAGGAATGAGAATAATAATTCCCATTGCTCTTGATGGATATCTTTAATTTTTGTGCAAACATTAACAATATTTATTTAAAAAGTATTCGCAACTATACATTGATTATGATGTACATTATTGTAAAGCAAAAAAACAAAAATATACTTTCTTCATTATAATATTTTATTGTGTTATTGACAATATTTCTTTCCAAAGTCGTGCTGTAAGGACTTCTCAGCGCAATAGAATTTCATCCAGTCTTTTATATATTGGTTAGAACCAAAGGTTGAGTGGTGTTATATATATATCTATGTATAAAATGTGCCGTCCCAATTCGAACCGGGCTACCAATTCGTTAGCGGGCCGCGTCGCATTCCGGCGTCGAGTAGGTTTTCGTGTTCCGTCAGTTTGTCCGTCCGTAACTCACACGGTATCGGCACGATCTAAATTGAGATTTTATTGACGATTACTGTTCTATCTGCCTGTATCGTATGCGATCTTGGCGCCTGCCCCTTAGACCGGCCGAGGTCCGAGATAAAAACAATCCCCCATCTCGGAGTTGGAGGGAAAAAAGCTTATCTCTAAATTCGTAACGTATAGCGCGATCCTAATTAGTTTTTATGTTGAACTGTTATTGCGTGCTTATGTTTACGAACGTTAGTGCTATATGCTTGTAATGTTAATAAAGTTTGTGCGTATAGTTATTCCAAAATGTAACAATTTGTTATATTGCTTATACTCCAGAAAAAGGTATACGTTATAGGGTGTAATGAATTAGTGTTATATATTGCTATATGTACCAGTATTAGAATATACCAGTGCCAAATAATGTATAGATTAGTTGGAACAATCAAACTCAAAGCAACGTAATATCGCCTTACGCATTATGTTACAATTAGCAGGCTGTCAATCAGTGATTGACATTAATGTTGACAATCTATTAATAAGAATACTAGGGACAGACTGCCTCCGTAGCCTAGCGGCATGAGCGTGTGCTTTAGAAACCGGAGTTCGTGGGTTCGAATCCTGCGGGACGCAACAAATTTTCATTGTTGTTTCCTAGTTGCTTAGGCAATTTGGGCCGATTACCCAATTGTCTGAAAAGTAAGATGATCCATGCGTCGGATGGGCATGTAAAAAGTCGGTCCACCCACCAACCGCATTGGACCAGCGTGGTGGGATACGGTCCAAACCCCTAATGGATAGGGGTGTATTAGGGAGGCCTATGACCAGCAGTGGACTAACAAAGGCTGATGATGTGATGTGATGTGTGTGACTAGGGACATGTCATTACCATGTTGCTTTTGGTTACATTATTTAAATCGATTGCATATTTTCTCGATTTGCCACAGTACCTCTTGAGGTTGATCATATCACTCGATTAAATTTCGATGTTTTTATTTAATGCTGTCTGTCGTATTTTATATTCAGGGCAAGTTGTTCACTAAGCTCTAAATATTTAACAAGGTTGACGATGCAGCGTTGTCGTTTGTCGTGTTTACAATAATAATTGTCTTAAGAATGTCACAACATGAGCCTAACAAAAGTAATATGGTTTTATACGTTAACATAATTAATTGTATTCCATTTCGCTCATTTGTGGTCTTCGAAAGTCATAGTGTTTATACATAAATATAGATGTTTTCCATTTGGCTCATGACAGCATAGCAGTAAAACATTTAATAGGTTCAAACATATGGACAGTATACAAGATTACGAATAAAAAATACATTAGCAATATATTGATGCTCTTACTGGGTCGGTGTATCATTTCGCTCGTGTCGATTAAATCGTGCTTGACGAAAAAGGTCCATCCCTTCTTACTAAATTGAGGGCAAATGATCAACCTCTAGAGGTACCGTGGCGAATCGAGACCAAGGGATGACGATTCGTGTGATCTTCACACTTTTTCTTTTTCAAGACGACCACACCGGTCGTGGTTTTAACTGTAATTTCACGCGCGATTTGTTTACAAACATGTAGTTTTTTTTACAGGACACGCTGATGTATCTAATGTTTAGTAATGATCGAGAAGACGAAATGGAGTGAATTTTTATTCAGTTGAGCTTGTGACGTGATTATTATGCTTAGGTACGATAGTTTTCAATAGTCAATACTACCGGACAAGTTTCTGTCACATATAAACAAAGCAACAAAAAGAAATCAACTTGTTTTGGAGATCTTCGTCATCTATGCGAGCAGCTAGTCATCTGTGTATCACCTCGGTATGCAGACGATACGGTATTGCCAAATCGACCAATGACTGCCTTATCAAACATATTGTCCATTTGCGAAAATTTACAAAGGCATTGAAAGCTTTATTATAATAACAAAAAGAGTTAGTTGTAGTCTTAAATTCTAATAACTTGTCATGCCTCTGACCTCTACTGCTTAAAAAGTAATCTAGATGTTAGTAAAATTTAAAACTGAACTTATAACTGCCAAAGATGGTTTTAACAATCTTAAAAACCTTTACTTGTATATCTGATGCATGGATCATAATACTTTCAAGGCATTTAAGTGATCGATCCATATTACTCGAGGCCTCTAGAAAACAACGATAACACAACGTTGTGACCCTTATGTTTCGAACCCACGAACTTCGTTTTCTAAATCAAGGGCCAACAACTAGTCAATGAGACATACTTCAACAGTTGATAAAAGATTATTTGGACATTGAAGGCGTAAGAAATGCTTTAACGATCCATTGCGTTATTATTATCCGGAAGTTTCATGTTGTTCCAAAAAATATGAATACCCCTTAAAATCACCCCTTTTCTATTAATTAATGGCTTGATTACACGCAGTTGTTTAAAAAGGTTTTTGATCAATATAGTAATGCTTTTAGGGTGCTAATGGGGTTTCCACGGGACCTTTGTACAGAAATTATTTGTGGCTAAGAGATTTTTTATAACCTTCGAAGCAGACAAGCACACACAGTGGGTAAAGTGGCCTGACACCTGATGAAAAGTGGATCAACGCGCTGTAACGTAACACCATGAGACCTATGTCTCATGGTGTTCGTCTTCAGCAGAATTAGGCACCCGGTGGTACCGCCCAGGTGGCCCCCTATAATAAGGGGACCTATAACCTCCTAAAATTTATTTACACGATATAAAGAGAAATATTTTTCTGCATAAGGCTTGAAACATTCCAGATAGTTACAGTTCAAGATCAAGTCTGACTGAGTTAAGGCCTCTAGAAGGCAGTGACTCGCCCAGGCCCAATTGACAAACATAAAAGAAATAAGTCCGATTAGCAGTAATAAAATATTGTCATATAAATAGTTGTCTACTGACATTAAATCGTTATATTAATTAAATCTACAATTCGATCTGAAATGAACTGTTATTGCTATGAGTAATGAATAGTTAAAACGAAATCTTTACATCACATAGTAATAAAAAAAAATCTTTTATTCGAACAAAAAAAAAACGCTTCCTAGGTTTCGGTACATGTCAAGAATCAGGAAGTGTAAGTTAACCTTTTTTAGGTTAATATGTAGTTGGTTTCTGTTCATTCTAGCATTACCTGAATTGTAGTTTACAGCCTTAACGACTGACGTCGGCTCTACACGATCCAAATAGGCTAACTGCATTTATAGGCTAATTATAATCTTAGAATATTTAAACGAAGAACCATCCTATCACGATTTTAAAAGTCTGTAACGTTAGGCAAAGGCGCTTTGTTATTCTTTTAATCATATGTAAATTTTCAATCTTAAACCGTGTCAGACAATCCAAATACGTACTAAAACCTTGTTTAGTATTTAAAAGACCTTCGTTTAAAAACTTACATCTGCCCGTAGAAGAGCTGACAAGAAACTTATGTTAATTCTACACTTTTTAATTGGTATTGTCTTAATTTACAGAAGCCGATATTGTTTAAATATCATATGAAATAATATTTTAGTATGGCGTACAAGGTATATTATCGGTTTGTCAAAGTCTGGATGCATCTAAAGTGTCAATTTGGAAAAGCTGCGATTATCTTACGAAACTGTCAAAAATTATATCGTTAAGGCAGTGTAAAGCATGTTGTAACAATCCCATTATAGAGAACCGGAACTGATTAACAAATAAATATATATGTATCGCAGTTCTTCACCTTGAGGCGTTTATGGCTAGGAAAACCCCATTCATTCATAACGCCCATGATACCATATGTGGTCCGTATCTGTTTTGAGCAACCATTGATGAATACAAAGCAATCACAGCCCATATTTGTATTTGGGACAATAAACGACCTTGGACGAAAATTTGACTTCAATATGTCTTAAATATTAAGCAATTGTGAAAATATATAATCAACTTGATCTACACTTAAAAATGTTGAGAAATACCTTTATGCGATATTTAATCACGAACATACAATTCAAGCACGCGATTAAACCGTGCTTAGTTGGGTTTCGTGATAAATGTAAAAAGAAATCATTTGTATTTGTATTCAATTTGGTGTATAAGACGATATTTATCAGGAAAAGAAACCTCTTTAATTGCTAATATATTATGTCGTTCAAGCAAAGTTGACATTGTTTTTTAAAACATTTTTTCCTTACATTCTTATCAGTTAATCATCCCAATACGTAGTGAGAGTAAAAGAAAATAGAGTTCACCTCTGTCTGAATCACTTCATCATTATTATCATTTTGTACACTATAGGTAATATCCCCTTTCTAGATGGCAAATCTCTAGTAGAGACCAGCTGCTTTAGTCGGAATAATTTTGAGGACACAACTATTATTATGTGTATATAAGTCTATGGTTATTTAGACATAGGCATAAACTTTTTATATAAAAGAAAAAATGTTAAAAAAAAATAACAATGCACTTATATAAAAACACTAGTCTTTATATGATTGGCAATATATATATACACATATACGTATACGCAGAAAACTAATTACACCCTAGTTCGTGGGGACGGAAGCTTCCGTGAACTCTGTGTTAGATGAAGCTTATCAAAGACAAGAGTCTGGAAGCATAACATCCGATTTAAAAAAAAAAAACTAATTACATTTTGCTTTTATAAGTGCATAATATAATTTAAATTAAAAAAAAGTGTACAAAATAAAATACCGTCTTTCCGTCAAAAATGGTCACCACTCACCATAAAACTGCAATATGCAATATGCACTTAGCTGTTAACAAATTTCGTTTTACTATTTGATAAATGATACAAGAAAACAACCTAGAATAGCCTCCGTGGCCTAGAGGTATTGGCCTTTGCTTTATAAACCGTAGGTCATGGGTTCGAATCCCGCAAAAAATCATCTTTGTGTTATCGTTGTTTTCTGGTTAGGTTAGGATAATTTGGGCCAATCACCCAATTGTCTGAAAATAAGGATGATCCGTTTCGTCGGATGGGCATGTTAAAAGTCAGTTCTGAATGGATGGAGAAAGCCTTCATTTGGGGAGGCCTATGTCTAGCAGTGGACTAAGACAAGATGATGATGATGATTCGATAGATATGTAGCTTCTTATTGTTTGTTGACTAAAGCGACAACGGAGGTGGAAAGCTGGAAGTTTACTTAATAGCAGGCTGCTATTATTTGCTTACACTAGATGCACTACACTGCTGTTATAGGTGATTCCATGCCGTTTATACCGGAACACGGTAATTGAAAGTTGAAATTACAGCTTTGCGCAATACGCTCCATGTTGATGTTTACTATATCCTTTATTACAAATACCAACACTGTGTATATTCTTAGTTTGTCTCCTATAAAAAGCTTTAAGCTTCTATGTGTATCTAAAAAAAGGAGAAGTAATTGTAGCAGCTCTGGTCTTGGATTTGGTGAGTTTGCCTCCTGCTATATAAAATAAACTTGACACTCTGTCAGTTTAGGCCGGTTGCCGTAAAAGTCTAGATCTCTCCATCGCTATGACTAACGAACTATCAAGTGACAGGATAATGGAGCCGCCCGGTGAATGAACCGCGAACATTATGTGGAGGTGTTGGCCATAAAGTTGCCAAAACGGGGCCCCCGTGTCGCTGTGGCGTCGCGGTGACATCAGCTCGATAACGGCACGCGATAGAAAACTAAGATGTCTTGGGTTACATTTGATTATCTGTGGTTAGGTTGGACTTTACTGCATTCTGTGTATAATAACGACTGTACCATAGACTTTACGCTTTGTCTGTGATGACAGTTGTACCGAGATTAAACGTAGGTAATATCATCTGTGCTTAACGTATGAATATGTCTTCCGCTTTCTGTTTATTAAGACGGTCATTGTGTTGGTAAAATAAATGCACATTTAGGCTGGGAAGCCTCTGCTATGTACAGGTTAAGAAATTCAAACATAGGCCGTCTATATTATCTTTTTGCACTGTAATATATGCACGCCATATTGACCTCTAAAGGTAGTTAACTTTTTACGCCATTCGACTCAGTTTTATAAAGATTCTATGCTCAATGATAATAACCTCTTATTAAATGTTTTTTACAAAACGCAGACTTAACTTGAGAAATATTTCGATGGTCTGTCTTGCGGCTACCGTGTTTACAAGTAAGTGCGCATAAATTGAAAGGATAATCGTCCCGCTCCACCTGTTATTCCCGTCCAGGTTTACGACCGTGTACCGAAATAAACCGAGAATCGAACCCCGAGGTGTCAATTCCCAATAGTTTACGGATCTGTATCCTGTCGGCGAGTGCGCGAGATAACAGGAGGGCATCACCAGACGCGCCTGGCTAAATATTTACCGTGCGATTGAGGAAACATAACAAATAGTTCGTGTTCGACAGGATTCGTTAGTGCATTTAATTGGTGTAACTCTAAAGCTGATGATGTACTCTTATCTTATAGGACAGATAAAAGTATTATAAATTCAAAATAATGAGATGATACAGGATGAATGGGATGTGTTTTTTAATATGCGCATTGAACTTTTATTTATTGGAGACTCTTACTAAGAACTCATCTCACATTACTTTTCTACTTTCCTTAAGCGACATATTTGTTTGTTGTACTACAATTCAAGATGAAATATTTGTCTTTAGCGACTTTTAGGTTTTGACAGGACGATTTGGCTGTATTTTTATCTTAATGTGATATGATTATGATTCAAAATTTACCAACCGCGGTACCTACTAGTTTTAAGTTAAATTAATCAAATACTAATTCCACCAAGAGTTAATTAATAAAACGCTTTTACAACAAAATCCCAGTAAACGTTCAGAATTTAAATGTTAATAAATTTAAAAAGTAGTAAAGGAACGTTTATGTGTTAAAGGTTATTATGACATAAATGAATTTATAAATGATAACACAGCCTGGTAATGGAATGCTCGCTCCAGGCTTTTCAAAGTATAATATACGTATGATAGTACTGTATGTAGCTCAAAAGAAAATTTATATGTATGTATTTGATTATTTTAAAAGATGACAAAATAGGCCCGCTGAATTTCTTTCGCCGGTTCTTCTCAGGTCGGAGGCGTCCTATTCCGAACCGGTGGTAGCGTCCTTGACAATCAATAAGCGAGTGTTACACTTCTATATTGAATAAAGACATTTGAATTTGAATTTGAATTTGAAAACCCTTTTGTATGATGTTAGTGAACTTTGCTACTCATGTAATAACTGACTTGTGGTTGTTATTAAGAGGTAGCGGTCAATTAAAACTAGTAACAAGGTGCGTATACACTGTCGAGCCGCTATTTTCCAAAGCTCACAGATAATAAATACTATTACTTGTCCCGTTAATGGGAGGAATAAGTTCTGAGTTCACAAACATGTCATCACTTTCACCTTTCCCGAGTATATTTATTTTCGAAAACTATTCTTTTCTAAATTAAGTTCTTATTAAGTGACTACAAAACTGCGTAGTCATCGACGATTGTTTGTGTCCAAACAAGACTTTTTTTTATAAAATTTCTTATTATAGTTCCCACTACCAATTTTTCTTCCACACCAAGTTAATTGCATTTATAAGCTTACAAACTTAAGTCGGCTATTGCATCCGCACTTTTAGGCTTTTCCAATACGCGGGGCTGTCCAAAGAGTTGTTGATTACGGTGCTATGCACACTCCTAAATCAACTACAAGTAGTTCAAAATAAATTCATCCGCCGCGCCACTGGGGCGCAGTGGTACCAACGAAATGTAGACTTACACAGCGACTGCAAGTTGCCGACACTCCGCGAGCACTTTAAAAGTTAACTCGCAAACACATAGATAAAGTAGCCAACCAGCAACCCTCTGCTGGTAAAAGCAGCAACGTATACGGCCGATCCAAACGCGTCTAGCCAAAAGCGTCGACCACGAAACGTTCTTCTCGACCCGGACGAGGAAGGGTCGCGCGACTCCGGACCAACGGGGTCCCTACATCAGACCCTACACACCACACGAGTAGGGATAGCACACACTCACCTGTAGTTCGCCCTCGCTTACGAGCACAGCGACACACTCACACCGCGTATACTAGATACACCCGCGTTCCAGGGCGGTTCTCACCGCCCCCAGCAATCGATTAATACAGTCGCCAGACCGTCGGCGTCCCGGTCCGTAAACCGATCGTCGACGATCCTTAGGAGACATAAACTAATACCTAACTGACGTACCTTCTGTACGTGTGGCCTCGTCTTCTGTTCGTGGGGACGGGAGCTTCTCGCGAACTCTGTGTTAGATGAAGCTTACTAAAGACATGAGTCTGGAAGCATAACTTCAAGGATAAAAAAAAAAAAAAAGGTGCTATGGTTTTCCGTACATAAAAGGCCGCCAATTAACGGTCACGCTCATACGCTTCGTAAAAATGTGGTCAATCGCTCATAAATCTTCGGTGGTAGGTCTCTTTTTACAGGGGACCGTCTGGGTAGGTACCACCCCGGTGCCTATTTCTGCCGCAAAGCAGTACTGTGAAAAACTGCTGAGTTCCGGTTTGAAGGGCACCGTAGCCAGAGTATTTACTGGCTAAACGAGACCACTTTCCATCAGGTGGTCTGACTGCTCGTCTGCCTGCGTAGGCAATAAAAATCTATTTTAAAGATTAAACATATTGCTTTTAGCGATTCCATATTTAAGTGGAATGACTTTATGACCCGCCAATCGTCAGCTCAAGAACGAATATAGACATTGATGCTTTTAACTTTGAATATATGTTTACAAAATAAAACCTGTAATGCAATACGTTGTCATAATCCATAGAGATATATAAAATTGGTGTGAGTAAATGAGTACATTGTGATGTATAACCAGTATTTACATTTAACAAAACATTTTTTCTCAGATTGTCTGTCCGTCACGTTCTGACTAAACTTTGGATGGCTAGTCCGATTTTGGCGGGACTTTTACTAAAATAGCTAATTTTGTTGTAATTAACTTGGGCTACTTTTTTAGAAAGATTTTTTAATGTTATCACGCGCACGCAGTCTAGGCAAATTGAAATATAATGACTACATTTTTTTAATGTACTACGTAAGTTTCGAAACATGGTCATAAAAATAGGTATTAAGCTTTTAAGTTGATTAAAATTTTCTTCACTTTATTAGTTAAGCTATATTCAGACGGCAATGATTTTTTTTAATAAAATATTTTTTTAATCAATTTCAAGTACCTCTATTCAACGTTGAGGCATTACCACTTTTGTATTAATCGACAAATTGACTAAATTGTGTACAAAATTCATTATTATATCCCAGGTTCTATTCGCAATAATTTTATACAATAGTATCAGTCTATTTGGATTATTAAATATTAGCTGTTAGTTCTTTAAACTTCATAAAAAAATTATATTTTAATTCAAATATACAGTTACACTACGCCGAAACCTTTCACACCGCTCCCCATTCAGCGTTCAAATTTAAGATTGATGTGAATAATTAAACTAAAATTAAAACGCTACTTAGCGAGAAATTAAAAGAGAATGTTGCCTAATGGATTATTGTTTCGTCGGATATACATATTTGAATGGTATAATTTCATGGCGTCTGAACACGTGCAATTAGCCGTTCGTACGTGAGAGTGTGCTGCGATAGGGATCTATCGCGGGACTTTCCGGGATAAGGTATAGGGACTTCACACGGACTTTTACTTAATATGTTACGACAGTACAATGAATAGGTCGTCCAGGTTCACGTCGTAATAAATACTTTGTGGAAAATTTGTAAACAAACGACGATTCGATTATAATACTTGCCTTTTTACATTGAAATTTGAACACTAATTATAATTAAATAAATGCGGTCTAGTGGTGCGGTAAATCTACTTTTATAGTTAAGCCGGGCAAAACTCGAAGTAAATGTAAACAAATTAACGTTGAACTCATCATTGACAATCAAATAATAAGAACACAACTTTGTTACTTTTTATGATTTTTCAATTTCACACTGTGTCACATTTGGCGACATTGACAATACAAGAAAACCTAATAAAGAAATAATTGTCCATGTAGGGGCGAATAGCGTTAAATAAAAGAGTTTGTTTATTATTACCGGAACTTACATTCCTCTGTGCTATTAATTGCATTGTTTTCAATTAAGTATAGTGCATATTTCTATATATTTTACAATTGCATACTTTCAAAATAATACAATTTGTAAATAAGTCTATTAATTAAGAATAACAGAAAAGGTCAGTTCAGTCAGTCACCCCCTCCTTTTCAAGTTTAATCCTATGTCCGTTGCTATATTTGCTTTAATTAAAAAAGATGGAAAACGAAGGCGTCTTACGTCTAAAGTTCTCATTCTCGTGTTGTCGTCAATTGTCATTCGACAACAATGCCACGCGTATGTCGCCATACATTATATCGTTTTGAACAGTTCCATGTGTCATTTGGCACCGATGTAGATGGTAAATGTACAATGTTATACATAATATATAAAGACAAGTAAAATGTTTGCAGTCGAAGTTGCGGGTAATTACAAATAATGGTCCCAGGTTTTATTACTTTAACTCCCGTGGCTGTGCAGTCCTATAGAGCGGTTCATGGGAAATTATAATAAGGCATGTATGTGTAATAAGCACTTTTGATTAGCATACGCTGTGGTTATTTCGACAGGTTTTTTGTGTTCTATGTAAGCTTTCCTTATCGGTCAACTTTTAGAGGTTATTAAAATTCATGTTATTCCACGTGTAATGCAAAATCGTAAAGTTTTATGTCCGTTAATACATAAATAGTGTATGTTTTTGTTTTAAACATTAAACGGATTTATTTTGGCGACGTTTCAATTGATTCGTCGACAGGACTGTTTGAATTCGGCAAAATTTTCGGTATTATAAAACGCGTTTTTAATGTGCAATAAAAAAGGATTATTGTCCATTACTTGGTCACGGGCGTGTAAAAATGTACGGTGTTGTAATAAAATCTCACAACGTACAACTCCAAATGTACATAATTAATGTGTGTATTATTATAAAGATGTTCTGTTCGACTGTGTTTTGTTTTTCTGTGTAAGGTAAACAAAATGCGGGTGGCGAAATTATATGTTTTACCGGAAAAATATGAAAATCCCATACAAATTACTTTAGTATAGCTTGTTTTCTTGACAGAGGATAAATTGAACGTATTGCGAATTTTGTATTTAGTTTTTCTTTTGATACCGTGTTCATAATGCAATGTAAATAATAAATCAGTGATTCAATTGATAAGATATGTTTAATGTGTAAAAATTAAATATTATAAATGCAAGGTAACTTATAGTGGACGATAACAAAACGAGACTACAAATTAAGTGAATTTGATCTTTCTTAATTTAATATGTTATTGTATTATCGCGAACGTAGGCACATAAATTTAAAAGTCTAAACGAATAAGTTATACTTTAGTATCTTTAAAATATAAATAAAAAACGTTTTAGATGATTTCTAGGTTCCACAGTCGCGGGACAGACTAAGATGTTGAACGACAGGATTTCAAAAATTTATTCGACCAACTCATGTTAAATATTTATTCAATTTACGTGTACCGAGCTTATAGTATCTTGGCCTAATTTTCACAAAAACATATCTTAATCAACACCTTGTACATAGTCTGTTGTGGTAGTCTGTTATAATAAATGGTTCAGCCCTGATACAAAACGGTTCATGGCGTAGCCGTGAAGTGGACAAAAGGACCCAATTAATTATAAACACTAGAGTTTCGGCCACGCTTTGGCTGAAACAGAAACTCACGCTGAAGTTAGATTTCTTAGGAAATCTACCAATTGGCCGAGACCGAAACAGAACTGTTGGCCATATTTCATAAATAACAAACTAATAAACCGGCAAATACTGTTGGGGGCTACTGTATCTGGGCCAAAATAGATCTGTTCCGTCTGAAAACGTAGCAAGTACGTGGCGTCAATACATATTTGCCCATTATTGGTTTCGTGCGTCAATCACTTTGTTACCTTTTAATGTAATTTATTGCTGTATGTTACTTTGCCTTACTTTTACAATTTACCCTTTACCTTTTACAATTTACCCTTTTTTATTGCCAACGCAGGCAGACGAGCAGTCGGGTCACCGACGCCCATAGACATCGGCAATACTGGTATCACCTGCGCTGCCTACCGTGAGACATAGGATGTTAAGTCTCGTTTACCCAGTAAATACGCTGGCTACGGTGCCCTTCAGACCGGAACACAGTAGTGTTTTCACACTACTGCTTCGCGGCAGAAATAGGCACCGCGGTGATACCCACCCAGACGGTCCCATGTAAAAAGGGACCTACCACCGGTCCCTTTACCTTTTACGATTTACCAGATTACCTTTTACAATAATTGTATATATAATGTCGTTTACATATCATCCTGTACGTTCCAAGTGAGACGTCGGTTAGAGGTGGGGGCGCCAGACTGTTTGCACGGCGCATTAGCGGCGGAGCGAGTACGCCCGCGCGCCTTTCCCACGCCCACGGCGCTTTCTTTCGAAAATATCCGAAGCCATTGTTCTACGATATCACCGGTAACGAAATGATACGCTGAACCGAGCGAATTGTCTGCTGCTGAAATTATTTGATGGGTTAATGAAGCTGTCATTTAATTTTTTTTCGATTTCGGGCTTACTCAGACATAATAAGTTGCTTAATATTTGGGCCAGGCCTAATATTGTTTCGCGTGCTTTATAACTTTAATACTAATGTATATTATACTAGTAAGTATAAATAAAATATGTGAAAACATGTTAGTAGCTTGTTAATAATTGGCATTTGTATCTAAGTTTTTATTGTATTAGCTGTTTGCCAAATAAAATAAACTAAAAAATTAAATTACAAAATTCATTATTTTTTAATTTAATAATACAATAGAACCAGACTGCTCGTCTGACTGTAAACGATACACCCTGCCCATAAGAAATTCTGCATATGACAAGTCCCAAGCCGCCCTGTACTATATTCACGAATGGCGCATTCCGGTAACCAAGTATTTACGCTGGCTACTTTAAATAGTTCAAAGTATCTTCGAATTACACATTATTAAAATATCTCTGTAGTTTATCAGCAAATCGTACTTTTTGATTTATGGACAAATATTAATAATAATCACCACCACACAAGACGCCCCATAAGCCTTCGACAAATCCTCCATTAAACCGCAAGACCGGACATTGCGCGCTTAAATATTGGAAGGCCGTTAATGTGTTGTTTACTCAAATCCGGTCCACCTTTCGTCACAGTATCCTTTGTCCGCCATTTTGAATGGTTATAATGACAATTCGTAAAGGATTTAGCGCTAAACCCACCGTGAGTCGTTGGTGGTATAATCCGATAAATCCGGCGTTTTTATTCCAAGTTATATTACTTTATATTTTCTTATACTATATTACATTATATCCTGTCAAAATAAAAACAAGATATGTTTCGTTGATAGGAGGACTAATGTTAATGTTATATGTTAAATAATCTGTGATGCATCTACTATTAACATAAAGCCCGAACAGGACCCTGTTATATTGTGTTATTTTTCCTTTTGTATGTAATGTATATGTTTGTCGTCCTTTTGTATGTAATAGATGTGATGTTAAATCAATTTGATGGTCTAGAAATCCGGGCGTGTCTAGGATCGTGGGTCGTATTACAAGGCTTATCTTTTTTGACGCTACTTAAAAAAGGTTTGGGTTTATTATAAAAGATCGTATAAAATCATTTTAACAAAACAATTTCGAACAAAATATGATCCATATTATTAAAATTGGAACTCGGACAAAATCTACAGATCTATTTTGCGAGTAATAAACGCAACCTAAATTAAACCCATGGTAAATGTATAATTTTTTAAATTTATAATTGATTTTATTATTCCATTACGCAATCCAAAATTACTGTGATACCATTTCTGGGACTCGGCGAGTAATTAAATTGCATAGTTAAGCAAAATATCAAAGAAGAAAGGATAGTAATAAAATGTTGGGCTTACTTGCACTTCACAGCTTTATTACAGGATGTAATTGCTGGTCCCAAGCGGCAGTAAATAGTAGAATCCAAATTATTGATATTGTTAAAGTACATTACGGATTATGATATGTATAATTTGTTTAGGTACAATATTTTCGATATAACAGACTTTTTAAACATGTAGGTAAACGGTGCAAAAAATTACTTATAAAACGTGATAAAATGTATACTAATATTTATTACGTCATTTGTATTATTCATTATTTCACTAGAAACTTTTTAATGTATTTTATAAATTAAAACAAAGGTATCTTAAAATATTTTTATGTTAGCTACCGTAGAGGAGATTAAGACAGAAACCCGCTACCACATTACAATCTCGTATAACAGTTCTCCCAAACTAGTGCCCCGTCCATTATCTATTCCGGTAATCCAACATGGAGTCTAGCGGCGATTGGGGTATCACAATATTGACATATAAAGTGGCACTTAATTACACGTGTTCCGATAGTGAGATCACATGTGCGCTCGCCGTGGGCAGACAATAGATGGCGCTGTGTGGGCGTCGGCCAAAACTGCGGCCCACATGGAGCCATCCTCCGGGCGAAAACATCGCTAAATATTCGCCATAGATGTATTATAACGGTTAAATGTGCTATCATTCAATCAAAATGCCTCCGTAGCCTAATGGTAAGGGCGTGTGCTTTAAAAAGCGGGGGTCGTGGGTTCAAATCCTGCGGGGACTCAACAAATATTCTTTGTTGTTTCCTAGTTGGTTAAGGCTATTTGGGCCGATCATCCAATTCTCTAAAAAGTAAGATAATCCGCGCGTCGGATGGGCATCTTAAAAAGTCGGTCCACCCGCACTGGACCAGCCCAAAAACCCCTAATGGAGAAGGCAAGCATTAGACTAACTAGTGGCTGCTGCTGATGATGATGATGATGATGATGCTATCATTGCAATAATTATAGCATCGGTCTTAGAGAGATCAATCTTAAACTGCCATCGCGTTTGTACGAGTCACTGCTAAAGTCGTGAATTCGAATTTTAGTGGAAACCGCTTTGTTTTGAGTTTGGTTAATACACCACGATAACCCAATTGACTGATGTGCTTATCTATACGTCCCTATACATGTCCTTTCAGATCTTCGTCTAATTTTCTTTCTTATAGCCTATATATTTTTTCAAATACTCTAATCCACCCAGGATTAGTAGCGTACTCAGCGTTTTATCTAAAGAAGAACAGTTTTTATGCAATGCATTTCGAATCTGAAATCTCGATTCAAAGGATATGCTGCATTGTGTGGATAGATGGTTAATAACGAAAGCTTAGGGTTTTCACCTTTCTTACTTCTCCTTTAACGGCCTTAAGGTCAGCTCGGAATAGAAGATGATTGTCTTTGCAGGGTAGTTTGTCCTCTTTTATATTTAGGAAGACCTCTTTCTGCAAAGATTCCTCTTAAAGTCATACAGTGGCGCAAGATTGTGTTTATAGCCGTCGTTTGTCTGGAAAACATTTGCCTAATTTTCTGAATATAAAATTGTTCTGCCATCAAGCACCAGTTGTACATTATGGTACAGGCGTTTTGAAAAGGGTTACCTTTAAATTCACTAATTTCCGTAGCTTGTTTAACTATTTTTTAACGAGTTATTGATGCCCATGAGGCATCAAGCGATTGATAATATCTAGAAAAAGTTGTTTTACACTAAAAGAATGCAACTTAATAAATAGCACTCTCTAGCTAGCAAAGCTCTTATACTGGACTCGAAGTATTAAGTTAATTTAGTAATAATATTAATTTTGGCATAAAAGGATGCTTTGAAATATTTATTACGTTGATTTCCGATCAGGTAGACAGTAATTGAGATGAAAACACATTACATCGGGGGAGGCCCTAAATTCAATTGAATGTTACCCTGACTCGTTGGTACTAACAAACGACATAAACAATCCAATCAAATATTTATACCTGACGTGGAATCGAACCAGTGGCCGAACCCCCGGGGGCAATGCCGACAAAGTGGGCCCCCCGCCGATGCTGTACCCCCCGTCTTCCACTTACGTGAGAAGTCGTCCCAACGTACATTTGGTGAGATTGGCTGATGTCCAACTAACTAATTTAAGGCTTGTCCAATTGTATTAAAGTCGAAATGCTATTGCAGCGGCGGGCGTAGCTTGTAGCCTTTGGTCGCGTGTCAGTCTGACATTATTTGTCACTTGTACGCAAACGACTAAGTGCCGCAGCACGTCTCAATAAAGCGCGTAAGGCCCGCGCCATCGGCCCCGGTGGCCTCCGTGATATATCGCCAGACGCGCGTATAAATAAAACGGGCCGCGATGGCCGGGCCAACCATTTAGTCATCTTTCCACCCATTTTTTCTGTTCAATTTAATCTATCGGGCCCTCTCGAATCTGTGGGCAAACTATCGCGCGTAATAAATTCATGTCCGCCCTTCTCTGTCGTGTTTCCATGTGAACGAATCAATTACGGACGGCGTCGGGAGTCGAGCCTTGTGCTGTGGGGGTACAATAAATTTGTGATGTGTTATGGTGCGCCAATGAAAATTTAACGAATGTCGAAAACGTCATTTTGAGGTTTTTTGTTTCGACCAAATATTTATTTTCATTCTAAATCACCTGTAATACGCCGAATATCAACTGAATAACAGTTTTACTTCTCTCCCACAAATTCGAAAACTCGTAATAAAAAATTTTTCTTACATTTCATAACTATACCCGTGCCCGAGTCTATGTGTTTCCTTTACAGAGCTGAATTCTCGATTATTGAGATCATAAAACCGGTCCGTCACCACTTTTCCCCCGAATACTTCTCCGTAAGTGAAACGGAAACATTCCAATCGGAACGCAACGTCTGCGATGAAGCCATCACAGTCAAAAAATCGATTCGTCACCCGCGAACGTTGTGATCTATCGGTGCGTCGTGACAGGTGCCCTGGGAGCGTCGACACGCTCCGGATCCGTACCGATTCCGATTATTCACAATAATTGGTATCGGTACCGAAAAGTCTCGGTCACGTATCGCGCCGCGGCGGAATCGATTTCCTATCGATTCTCGTAAATGTGCACGATCTGCTATTTTACGACGGAACGCACGATCAGTTCAAAGTGTCGTCGCAACCAAGCAGAAGTTGGACATCTCGTTCGCGCCACGGAGGCTCTGTGGGATTCTGACAAATGACCGACTTAAATGCAGGAAGCTTCGCTAGGGATGCGGCTAGTTATTACGGGTGCAATATCGATAACAAGATTTTATAACATATTTGTTATATGTATATAACAACTTTCACGTCAAAACACACAAATCTTGATGTTCAAGTTTTTTTGTGTGTAATTTATGATTATTTCCTAGAACTATATTTTCAAATAGAAACTTTGACATACGACGAAAAGTACTGAAACTACACAAACTATAGATATTTAGGACGTTTAAATAAATTTTAACATATTTCTTTTATAAAAAACTTACGAACATTAGTGGTAAGCTAATTTTGGAAAAAATGTTGCAGAAAAATGTGTAGTTATGCTACTACAAAAATTTTATTCTATTTAAATATTTATATTCCATATCTATAATCTGTAAATAAAAACACACTACAGAATACCAACTGGATAATTGTTTTCAGATCTTGATACGAGTACAAGAAAAAAAAAATAGGAGGTCAAAAGTTCGTTTCACAAAATTTTCACACGAAGGCTTGTAATAAAAATAGTAAAAATATACAAATAGGTTTACATATTTAGCACAGGGCAGAATAAAATCTTGGTACACTGCTAGTAGTATTAAAATATTAATAAATATTGTATCATACATCATAAAACGGCCCCATCACTATAGAGGTGTCGTTTATAATAAGTTAATTTCTGACAGGGTCCTTAAACCGATTACCACTAACAAGGTGGTCCTGCAGGGAACCTCATCTCGCAGTTAGCACGAAATCTCATCCCTTTGCTTCGTTTTGTAAACCGCAAGGATACACAAGGTGTCCTTTACGTATTCATTGTGTCCAAGGATTAGGTTTTGCATATCGCATATAGTATTGCCCGTTCTCTGTATGTGATCGTTTTATTGCAAATCCTTTTCAGTGAAATGATCCGCTAATATTACTCGTGTTTCAGTTTATACGGTTTATTGGTTTTTGTTAATTATCTATTAGATGATTATATTGATGCGAAAAAATTAACTTGAATTAGATGATAACTATTGATAATTTACTTTGATCAAGATTTTTTGAAGAAAGTTGTTATTAGTATGAGTTCAGTTGGCTTAATAATTGCTGTTAATTAAATAATAATTTGGTCACATATATTTTACTTGTAGCGATTTTTTAAATACACTTTTTGATCTAAAGCTAAATAGACTATTAACAAGGCTATTTGTTTATTAGATTTACATTTTGTTTTGACTTTCTGTCATAGAAATATTCCTTTCCTCAATTTAAAGTTATTTCCTTTAAAGAAATCGTTACTGTAATATTGATTTATTTATGTTTTGTCTGCTTAAATAAAGTATTATAACCATAGTTTTTTTAACAGTAAATTTAATCTTTTTTTTTCACGTTATAAAAAAGGAAATTCATGCTGCTCGAACATAGACTAGTTAAAACTGGAGCTACACTAATATTAAAAGGTATATTATAACTGTATTGTTTAGCAGGAGTTTATCCCATTATCATAAAATATTGCGATATAATACCAATGTACTGACGTAACAATATTTTTCTAGTAAATTCATAGATTCGGCTTTCAATAAAAACTTTTAGCTTATGCATCTCCGATCATCCTAATCGATTGTAGCTTATAGATAACACACTAATTTGTATGCGTTAGACCTGCGTCCCGCTAACGCCGTTTGGCGTCGCGGTATTTGTGCATTGCCATTGGCCGTGCGCGGCTGCTATTCCTGTCCTGCCCCGTGCCCACGGTTCCCGGAATGCGGCGGAAGTCCCGGGCGGAGTGTAACTCCTTATTAATGGCCTGTTTAGGCGAGCTCCTTTGTTACTCGCTCGCGTCCCGTCGCCTGATTCCATTACCGGCGCTACGTCCGACACAGTTTTAGTGCGTGCGCTATATTTAACCCGTCTCAGTTAAAAAGTAACGTATAGCGTGCAACTCGTTAGCTTCGCGCTCCGTTATCTAGCCGTCCCTCTCGGTTTCGTCTTCTCTGAATTGACACATCCTGCTGTCAGATTTCCTGGCGTTAATCTCTCGAATGAGTCGGATTAGTCACTGCGCTTGATTGTTTCTTTGATGTGCAACTTGGATCGTTGGACTTATGCTATTTCTGCTGCCTGATAGTCTTGAGTCGATACTAGTGATCACTGCACTTAGTATCTCCGGTGTCCGCGATGTACGATCGCTGGAGATGTGCAAAAAGACTTTGATGCTAAAAACTTTGATATTGGTGTAGATATTTGATAAGTTCATATTTAAGTTTAACGCATTAGATTGATTTTAAATTTACATGAAATTCCGAGTTGTCTGCAGCCAGTTAAAGTTCAAATTTGCTTGTTAAATTTCAAAAACGCAAAAGAAAACTCGGAAAAAAACAGCGAATCGGATTCACTATTTGGCATATTTTACAATAAAATTAAATGAGTGAACAAACAATTATGAGCATACAATTGTCATGTCATTGAAAAAAATCGTTTTACAAATTCCCATATCGTAAAGGTTTAAAAACTTCTCATAAGCCCCGGTATTACTTTTTTATCTTGCATACAGTTTATGGAAACTTGTTGGCAATTTGATGTTTCTATTTGGGCTCATCGCGCATATTTACCTCTTTATGTTTTTTATACATATATGTACATATGAGGCATTATGGGCTGTGATCAACTGCCCATTCATGTCGCCTACGTGTTATTCCACTTTGGCGGTCCCAACTAATTCTCAACGGACAAGCTAAGATTACCTGAAATGTCGCTATGTTGAATTATTATTACTAACCTAGAATATAACTTTTGATACCTAACTCGAAAATTTAAAAAAGAATTTGACGTAATTTATCGATAGTCACAATAGTCGAGAAATAATAAACAATTTCAATATGTAACATTGCATGGAAAAGTACATACGTTGTATAGTTTGAAGTTGCTATGCTTTTCCCAATTCTGTTCAGTGGAAACAAACATTAAGCTCCACTAAATGGGTTACGCTAAATGAAAACAAATAGTGGAAGTTTCGGTGCAACGTTTAGAGCGTTACCTTGATGATTGCTCAATCACAGGACCTCCTAGTAGAGAAGCTATACAGAATAGAAACTTTGAACTTTATTGGTATAGATATAAGGTTCTTTTAGTAACAATTATTCCTTCTATGTAAGGTCGGCGGAGAACAAAAGGCGGCTTCGAATCCGCGCCTTATCATTAGAGAGCAATCACAATCGTCGACAGTTGAGGATGTGGTTTTTTTAAGCCCAAATCCCAATTTCGGCTCCCACTTTGGAAGCGTGCCGAGAGCAAACATTAGCGGCTGCGGTTAAGAATGTATTATAATTGGTTCGCCTACCTTTTTTGCATACTTAGCCCCGTGTTATCCCTTTGTAATTGCAACCGGGCTTGTAATTACTAGGCAGAGCTTTGGACGACGATGCGCTGGTAGTGTCGCGTCGTAAATCAATTTGGATGAAGATATTTTCGATGGTTCGTTATGTTTACCTGGGCTGAGTTGAATTTACTTTGTGTAAACAACGTTATTTGTTTTATGTGCAATTATCTACCAATAATGTTGATAATTTCTGCTAATGCTTTTATGTAGTGTATTGTTTTGTGCCTGAGATTGAAGTAACTCAGCATTTGTTAGGAATTTATGTATAAGTTTATATCCATTTTTTAATTATTAAAATATATTTTGGTACCATTAGATTGATTGTAAGATATAGATATAGCATGAAAAGATTTTCCTCCGAAATTTTTAGGAAAAGTTTTTATATGTCGTGCTCCCTCAAATAACTTTAGTACCGATACATCCATTTGTCATACAATTTTGATATTTGGGAAGAAACAATTAAGTTTAATATTAATGAACATAAAAAGTTTGGGTGTCAACGTACTCCGAGGAAGATCCAAGTTTTCTCAAATGAAATCAATTTCTCACTACATATTTACTTATATTTTTTTTTACATTACAGATGTACGTTTAACAAAACTGTGAATATGCACCAAGCATATAAATTATTCGCGGCCCACGTTTGACGTGGACTGACATCAACGAACTAACGAATTGGGTAAACGAAATGCCACTATACATGCACTTAAACTCCCACGAATCGTTGATTGAGGAAAAATTCTTAATTATCTTGGGAAACGCACGAACTTGCACCAAAGTTATTAAATAAGAGCACGTATTTTTCTCACAGCTCGTAATCGTAACAATGATTCGAACGTAAAACCATCTCCATAAATTACAGTTACATTAATTAAGCAACTAACAGCTTTCGTCTCTCATTCAAAATAATTAAAGCGGACAATAGCTGTTGTTTTTTTTTTTTAATCTTTCACTACCACCATATAAGTTGCCAGTCGTATTCGCATAACCTCAAATGTTAGTGTGACTGTGAATATTATCTGTTTATTGGTTTTTGATATCAATTTTGTCACACCCACATAGTCTGTAAAACCATATATTGAATGCATCTAATAAGGTTTTATTTTAGTCGTAATAGATCGGGTCGCCATTTTGATATTTATGATAAATTATACATATTAAATTCGAAAAGGTAGCGCGTGTGCTTCATAATTACTAAAATAAACATATTTTTTTAAGCAAACGACTCCGTGAAGAAGAGAAATACTGAGTTTAAATATTTATATATATCGTTACTGCTTTCGTGCAACTTATGGTATTTTTTTTTTCAATATTTTGTTATTATTTTAGTTACCAAAATAACTAATTTTAAAGTTAGTAGGAAAAATAATGTTTACCAATCTATGCTAACAGAATTTCTGGAGCAATTAGCCCATTTAACGAATAAGGCAAAGTCGACATTTTTCAGGAGTTGTTCTCTAGGAACAATTTAATATTAAAAATATATAATATTAAATATATATAAAATAATATAAAATAAACATTAGCTTCCATTGACAAATTTAAAATAAAAGTAATTATTAAAACACCTAGTAATATTGTGTGGTATTACATAGTGCGCTATTGTAATAAACATACTCTTTATGATATACTTGAGCTGTAGCGCAGGTGCGTGATTCAGTCCGTCCCGAGCTCGCGCAGTACGGACCATCTCGTCAGCTCCGCATGACTGACAATATCGCATACGCGCTTCATTGTTAGTTGGCGTGACAGTGTCGCCGCGTCAGTGTTTAATATAGTGTAGTATGAGTGCTGCAGCAGGTTCCGCTTTCTTTAAGTATACATACACCACACAAAAGCCCAGTGGCATTTAGCTTGTTAAATTAATCGTCTTGCTGCATTGAGAGTGGCAGTAGTAACACTCAGCGCTCCTAAAGCGCTACACCGTTGTTCTATTAAGCCAACCTCCCACTCAGGTGGGGACTATGTAGCCAAACATCAATGGAAAACTAGATCCCGCCTATATCGTGACGAGACATCGACGCGTACTTCCGCGAGAACGACCCTGATGGTTGAAAGACTCCATGCCGTGTTTTCGTCGACGCTTATTCGACGGCAAAGCCGCGTACGCCGGTCGCCAGCCGGACCGAGAAAGTTGACCGCGTCGTCGCCCTCAGCGACACCTACCCGGACCGTAGCCCGGTCGTAACGCCTGCCCCGTGCATATTACCTCATCAGCGCAGTCAGACGCTGAAGACGAACCCGCGGAAATGGAAATCGAACCTGGACTCGCTCCCATGAGGGCCGCTATGGACGCTGAAAACGAGGCCGATAGGGACCGGACGGTTTCACACCGTCCGTTCTCGTAAGAAGGCAAGAAACGCCCTGCAGTAGAGAGCGACCCCGCGAATCGCGTAAATTCGCCGCGGCCGTCCCCAACCGCGACACCGACGATAAAGCCAGCGGCCGAGCCGCAAGCCACCCCCGACACCTCGGAGGTTTTCATGGGTAAACGAAGGCCAAGGCTCCACACCCGGTCGTGATTCACGACAAGGGGCACTGGAGCCGTGTCCTTACTTGGCTATCGAAAGCCAAAATCACCAAGTTTAGGTCGGCTAATACACGCATAGGCAACCGGGTCAACGTTGAGACCTCGGACGATTTTCGCGACCTCTACTAGACACCTTTCGCGAAAACAAAATCGCCTTTCATACTTTCGCGTTGCCGGAGGACCGCCTCCTTAGAGTAGTAGTTAGGGGAGTTCCAAAGAACTCGATTTAGACGAGGTCAACGCGACCTCAAAAACAGGGTTACCTCGTCCATAGGTGCGCCGTATGCACCATCCTAGGTTCAAATTTGAAATGGACCTTCTTATGGTCGAGTTAGATCTTTCCCCGAGGGAAAATCCATTTTCAATATTAAATCAATCTGTAAATTGACCGCCTGCGGGTCGAAACTCCCGCAAGACAGGACTAGTTGCGCAGTGTCATAACTGCCAACATTTCGGCACATACGCGTAACTGCTATGCTCGCGCGCGTTGCGTAAAGTGCGCCGGTCGCACAGCACTCCGGAGTGCCCACGACCAAAGGACTCTATCGAGCCGCCCGCGTGCGCAAATTGCGAAAAACGTAGGTCATCCGGCTAGTTATAGGGGCTGCGTTAGAGCAACCCAAAGACAAACGGAGGCCATCTGCCGCGCGTTCCGTGAATTCCGCGGCCACAAAGCCAAGCTTTATTCCTGCACCTGCGCCGGCAGTTAGTGCTTGGACAAAGCCCGTTCTATTAAGAAAGCCGCCGCCATCCCTCAGATCGCCGGGGCACATAAATAGCAAGGGAACCGACCAGGTGGGCCCCACAATTACGTGCATAAATCCGCACCTGCGCCCGCGCCCGCCGTACCCGCGTCTCTACCTGAGTCCGTCTCGCTGAACGCATCACAAAGGGCCCGGTAATTACGTAGACCGCCGCCCGACGAAGTATTCTGCAAAATACTTTGAATTCGCTCAAGAAGTTAGTATGTCCAAATTATACGATTTGGACTATAGAATGCATCTAGCAACCGGCCCCATGGAGAAACTCAAAGTCTTGTTCGCTCACGGCGAAATCTTAGACGCGCTCAGTAAATTCAAAACCCATAAAACCGAAACAGACACAAGTAAAGTAGGTAAACCGAATTAAGATGGCTAACAGCATAGGTAGGGTAAAACCGCGCTCTCTAGTCGTATCGTACTTTAACGCGAACGGCCTTAAGAAGCAGCGATCCGAAATCGCAAATACTTGCAGGATTATAGTATAGACATATTTCTAGTGCAAGAGACCTTTTAAAACCAGTCAATAGCCAATCCTAGAATCAGTGGCTATATCTATTAGAAACGATAGGTTGTCAGGACCGCTGGGTGGCTACATTTATATACTACAAAAGGTCACCCATATCGCACCATTAGAAACACCTACGTTAACTAACTTAGAGGACTGGCATGTCAGATCGCACTCACCGGCCATAGGCCGCTTGTACTTGTTTCCGTGTACCTGTCCCCATCTAAGAAGTTACTAGATCCGACCTAGAGTTGCTTCTCGGCTTAGGTCCATCAACCATAATCGCAGGCAGACTTAAATAGCAAACATCCTGACTGGAATTGCATTATGCCAAACACAAATGGCAATAAATTGCTGGAACTCGAGGAGCCACTCAACATAAAATAATAGCTCCGGGACCCCAATCTAGATACTCAGACTCAGGCATAGGCCTCCTAGCACTATAGACCTGCTATTAGTTAGAGACGTCTCACTCGATGTCGTATCGATAGAGGCACTCGTGAGTTAGACTCTGACCACTTGCCGGTCTTATTCAAATTGGGCCAAGGCTGCCAGGTGCGGTCCCTAGACAAAACCGTAACAAATTGGCATTGTCTTGAACGCAAACTCAGCTATGGACCCCTAAAGTTGCTCTAACCTACCGGAGGTTATTGATAGTGTAGACAAAGCATATATTGCCATCGACAGTATCACTAACGCATATCTCATCAGCCATCGAAGACTCGAAAGGACAGTCAAGGTTTCGGGTGACCGCAACTTTGGCTTGCCGTTCAGTATTCGATGTCTGATAAGAGAGAAAATACACTCAAAGCGGGCGTTTTATCGCTATCCGTCCGAGTCAAACCGATTTCGCTTTAGGAAACTTCAGCTAGAGGTCAGAGATAGGATAGAGTTACATCGCAAAGGCTCATGGTTAGGTCTGACGGAAGACTTAATGCCATCGCACACTGCCCTATTGGCAGTTGGCTCGACTATGAAGTCGGATCCCCGCGACGCCATGCCGCCATTATCAAAGCCAACCGGGGCTTGTTAGCTTTCGATGACTTCGAAAAGGCCGAATGCTTAGCCGATACCTAGAAGAGCAATGTACGCCATCTCGCGCACACGCCGACGCGGCCCACCTATCGGAGGTGGACCGTCTAGTCAAACTTAGGGCTGCCTTACCACCAGAGGGCGATAATTTAAAGCCAGTGACCCCGGAGGAGGTTCAGAAATTATTAAGGGTCTTAAACCCCGGTCGCACCTGGCCCAGACCGTATCTCAAATAGAACTCTAAAATACTTGCAGGCCCCTATTGTCTGTGTATTGGTCAACATTTTCAATATTCTACTATCAACTTGTACTTTTCCTGATGCCTGAAAGAAGCTCATCGTCATCGGTGATTCCCAAGCCGAACAAACCCTCTAACCTACCACGAGTTATCGTCCAATAGCTTGCTCAATTGCCTGGGCAAGCTGATATGAACGCATAATTTTCTTCGTTGAAAGACCACACCTTCTCCAATAACCTCATCCCAGACGAGACAATTCGGTTTTCGTCCGAAGCACTCGTGTCCCGACCAAATTATCGCCTGACGGAATTCATTCTGAATGGCCTTCACCAACCCAAACCCCGTATCACTGGGGCCGTCTTTCGATGTCGCATAAGGCATTTGACAAAGTCTGGCACAACGGTCTTGATTTACAAGCGACATTCTCAAAGTGCCGGACAGGCTGGTTCACATCATCCAAAGCCTACTTTACAACGCTCTTTCCGATATCGAGTCGAGGGCACCCTGTCCACGAGCCGTCCGCTCAAGCGGGCGTCCCTCAGATCGGTCCATCACCTTTATATTCGCGCTCTACAGAGCGACATTCCAAACCGACGATGTCAATCTGGCATTTTCGCCGATGACACTGCTTCTATTGTTCGTCGCTTAGAACCGAACTAATCTTTAAAAGCTCCAAAACGCGATCAATCGTTTAGGCGAATGGTTTCGTAAATGGAGAATCGACAGTCAATCCCGATAAAAGTGTGCAATACACTTTCTCGGTCTAGATTACGTCATGATTACACGATACCCAGTCTCAACTCCAGGCGTCAGGTTAAGGCCACGCGCGGGCCGGCACCAGACACTAGGGAACCTAAAACTTTACGCCAACCGATCCCTGGGAAAGGAAGGCCAAATACCTAGCGTGACCTTGACTGCAACTGTCGTTCAAAGTCATATTCAGGACGTTAGAGACAAGGCTTTGTTCGTTTCGACTCAGACTCTATCACCAACGAATTCTAAAGGTAAAATGTCACTCAAATATAAACTTTTATTGACAAGGTATGCATACGACCAATCATGGCTTATGCAGCCAAACTTTGCTCACGTATCCTCCACACTCCTAAAGCAACTACAAGTAGTTCAAAACAAATTCATCCGCTCGCGCCACTGGGGCGCAGTGTATTCCAACGAAATGTAGACTTACACAGCGACTGCAAATTGTGCGACACTCGAGCACTTTAAAAGATAACTGCAAACACATTGATAAAGTAGTCAACCACAGCAACCCTCTGCTGGTAAAAAAGCAGCAACGTATGATGGCCAATCCAAACGCGTCTAGTCAAAAGCGTAGACCGCGAAACGTTCTTCCATCGACCTGCGCAGGAAGGGGTCGCCTGAGACTCGGACCAACGGGGTCCTGACAATCAACCTTACACGACCACACAAGTAGGGATAGTAAACACACTCACCTGTAGTCTACGCCCTCGCTTACGAGCACAGCGACACACCAACCGCGTATACTAGATACACCGCGTTCCAGGTCGGTCTCACCGCCCCAGCAATCGATTAATAGTCGCCGACCGTCGGGTCCCGGATCCGTTAACCGATCGTCGACGATCCTTAGAGACATAAACTAATGCCTAACTCACGTACCTTCTGTACGTGTGTGCCTTCATTTTTAGCAAAATGTGGGCCACTAGTTCGTGAGGACGGGAGCTTTCGCGAACTCTGTGTTAGATGAATACTATAGACATGAGTCTGGAAGCATAACTTCAAGGATAAAAAAAAAAAAAAAAAAGGTGCGTGATTGTGCGTTCCCGTAAAATACGGTAAATTTTAATATGCACGCTTAGTTCCGCCACATGCCACGGCGGCGCTGCCAGTCCCCCACCCGATTCTAATGGTCACGCTCCACGACACTTATTGCCGTTCGTCCCTTTATAATTACACAACAACTACCGCCTTAAATACTCACAAATTGCACGCGTTTCAGATTATCTCTCGACGCACACGACGAGAAAGGCAACAGTTATTAAAACGCTTCACGCTCAAATAAACCACCATACAGCGTCGCAAGCGATCGATGCTAAATCAAGTGTTGCGTGTAACATTATAATCCGCCATGTTGCATCCCAATTCACAACTAACGAAAGACTGATGAGCGGGAAACGAGATGAATTATTTGAAGTGAAATTACAAAGTATACTGATGTAAAAAATCTCCATATATTTGTTTTGGCGTGCTGTCGCCTGTATTTTTTTTTTATGTTACGTTTTTTTATCTGTCGCATCGAACGAGAGCCCGCGGAGGTTTCGCCTGTTAGCATTGTGGTGTAAGTAAATAAAAATAATCCCCTCATTGAGCCATCGGCAGCGGGCAATTTGGCACAGCTGATGCGTTCCGACATTTATTGCTCTACGAATTAGGATTTTGTAAACATTAGTAAATCACGTGAACGGTTGCAACAATGGCGGACCCGGATCTAGCCTCTCTACCTGCGGCTTCCGAATGCGCGCGAGCAGAGAAAAAAAATCACAAAATCGATTCAATGGGTCCGACGCAAAAAGCTTAGCAGCGTCCCTTGTATTTAGCAATGCCGATTTGTGCCAAACAAATACGGTTACATCGTGCAGAAAAAAGATGGCGGATTATTAGTGTGCGAGTGCATTTGGTCCGCCGTAATAAATGCGTAAGCTTGCAATTTTCATTTTGCCTATTATGAATTTTTGAATTCGCATCGCGTTTATACCATTCTAATCATGTTATATCACATTGTGTATCGGTTTGGCAAAACAATTTTTTGCCAGAAATGTAGGTCATGAATGAGTAATGTCATTCGAAAGTTTGTATAAATGTAAACTTTGATAAGTTAGAATAACGATTTCATACCTTTAATATATTTTTTAACCTAATAAGTATTATAAATTATTTTTTGTGATATTGTGCAAAAGAATTATAATTGACTGAAAACTGTATCTACTGTTTTCATTCCTTGTTCTTGTCTGATTTTAGTTTTTCGTTTTTACATCACTCTTATGGTTTTTATGATATTGATGATTCGAATCGTTGGTCCGAAAAGATTATCGGTATGCAAAGTTTTTGAAGTCATCGTTTTATAACGACTCGTGTAACTGCCTTCATGGTTAAGTGCCGTAGGTACAACTTTGTTGCCTTTCGCTCGATTGCCAATTAATTAAGATGATCTTAGCGTTCAATGGGTTGTAAAAGTCGGTCTCTGTACCTCAAACACTACTGTAATGATATTTTTCTACTTAACAAATGCAGACAATCCCTTTTGTTTTAGAAGGTCAGGATTAGTATCCAGATAAGAGATATGAGGGCTGTTTGAAAATTTATTTTCAGAAATAAAGAAAAATACACTAGTTATGTGTACATTACATTTTTAACAGTGTCCTCTAAACAATTGAATTCAAGCTGAAAAATGTAAGCTTCGCATTTGATGCTCTGAAATCAAGATTGATGCATGAATAAACTAACGATATATAAAATACCATAAAGGGTAATGATTTTAAGAATCAGATTGAAGTAGATCCTGACAAGAAATAAATAATTCAGCTTCATATATTGCGGTATATCGATCAAAATATAAAATTTTTTGTAGTTTGCATTATGTGATATCCTAAATGCTTTGTAGCCTGCGTCCTCCAAAGGACTGATAAGGTCCGTAGATTTTTTTAGGTTATAAAATAGCGGTTTTTGCCATGTCATTAATGTGCACAAGTTTAATCCTACTTTTATGGGATCCTAATGTTTTTTGATTCAGGTAGGTATTCTGTTTGACCTTTTGTATAATTTTATGCTGGCTAAAGTTTTAGTTAATCATTTGTATATTTGCGTGATTCAATTAAATTTTGTAAATCTTAAAAGTACTGCACTATTCGTTTTAAATTTAGTGTTGAAAAGTCAATAATATTTTTAATTTCAAATAAATGTTTTACTCGTATTGCAATCTTAATCGAATGTTAATTAAAAGGCAGCTTGGATCGTCACAGTTTTTATAATCTTTACTTTATTAAAATACATTATTTAAAAAAGACATACAGACCAAATATATTAAACTCTATGACTTAATGTATCGGACAATCATAGATAAAAAATATTGTCTATGTCGACTGGCGGGAAATAATGGCGCTTTCGTTTCAGCAAACGAGTGACTCGATTGACCCGGTTCTATCAGCCGGTGGAATATGGGTCATTGTTAGATCATCATCGGGAGGAAGGAGTAGACAGGATGCTGTAATGAGACTAAACGGTCCTCGTCCCACACGGACAAAACAACTGTACGCTGCGTACGTTTATATTAACGCAATGATCCTATTCGTTTATTGGCTTCTTGCGTTTACGCGAACACTACAAGTAGTTATACAAGTATCATCTATATACATAATAGAACACGAGGAATTATTTTCGTGATTCATGTTGTTTTGTTGTTGTTGTTGTGAATTAAAAGACTTTCATAGCATGAATAATTTCTTAGCAGGATAGAGAGAATCACCATATTTGGGGTCAATTTAGTAAGTCAAGTAACTAAGTTAGAATTTTACCCTGCAGGTTGCGAATCTTAGATGCAAGTCCACCGGCGTAAAAACTATTATTCAATTAAAAGTTTATAGATTAGAAGCCAACCCCATGTAAGTAAAGAAATTGGCAATAATATATTTTCTGCTATTTTGTTAATATATCTCCCTCACAACAAGATTTATAGAAAACATTTATTAAACGGGATTGCAGATTTATTAATTCGGAAAATAATAATGACGAAGGTTCAACTAAAGCATTATGATGCTAACTAAATTTCCTTCTTCACGATAGCAATAATATCAAGAAAATTTACAAACGTCTGGACCACATGACCGGATTTTTTTTATTAGAGGAGACTTTACGTGACGCACTTTGTTTATGTGACACCAAATTGGTCCGGCGCTGGCCCGTTTGATGTCCGATCACTTGCTACATCAAAGTGGTTGCTATGAAAAGTGATGCAAGTGGCCTGTGGCACTGATACAATATCGATGGTTTAGACAAAAACAAAAAAGTTTAAAGTTTCATCAAAGTAATAGTCGTTACACGACTGCTTATTTCAACAAAATCTTTAGTATATAAGGTTTCATAACTAAGCTTTACGAAATTAGAAAAAAAGAATAATCAAATCAGGTAGGTAACACAACATAATTTCAATAAACAATTATTGTATTATTCAACAAGTGGACCCCGTGTCTCGTGGCCAAAAGACGGGGCGCCAGCGCCAGTGTTTATTGGATAATGAGCCAATCCAGCGCGTCCTCACTCAATCAATTGGCTGATTGGATGATTACGCTCGGTTGTCATAGCTACCCTCCACGCTCATTCCGATACACGTGCCGTCGATGACGAACATGACAAATTATCTAGTATCTGTTTTGACCGATTTTAAATATATTTTCCTATATTCGAGCCAAGTAATAAATGGAATTTAAATATCATACTGATGATATAGAATTAAATAGTGCAAAAACTTAATATGTTCTTATCGGTGCCGACGTTAATTAACGTTCGAAACAATAAAGCGCATTATATTTCGGTGCCTATAGAGTTTTACATTAGACTTTGTTTACCTAAAGTTCGTGAGGTTTTAGCCCTGGTACAGGACAGTTATACGGCGACATTTAGAAAATTTTGAATATGACTAAATTAATACTTACAAGGCTTATCCAATATACAAGATTTTAGGGTTGGCTATTTAGAGTTGCGTCGTCGGATGGGCAATTTGGGTCGATCACCCAATTGTCTGAAAAGTAAGATGATCCATGCGTCGGATGGGCATGTAAAATTGGTATACCCACAAACCTGAATTGGACCAGCGTGGTGGGATACAGTCCAAAAAACCCTCTAATGGATAGGGGTGTATTAGCGGAGGTCTATGTCCAGCAGTGGACTATCACAGGCTGATGATGATGATGATGATTTAGAGTTGATACCCTAAATAGTTAACCCTTTACCTTTTGAAGATATCGTTATCATTAGATATAGTTAAATGCAAGCTTAAATTTATGAAAAGGTTAAATTTATGTGTGATGTAATGGCATTGTTGCTATCTAACATCTTTTATACCGGAGCTAAAAAGCATTATGTTAAACTCAAATATTGGTCAGATACCATCTGATAACTGACATTAGGTGGTTGGAACCAATGAGGGTGCTTTTCGTTTTGATACTCTTGAAGGTAGTTTATTTAAATGTCTTTTTTCAGCCTTAATGTAAAATTCTACGATTTTAAGAATTTGTTATAACAAAGTTATCTAATAATAAAAATTGGTATATTATGACTACTAAACAATAACCTATTATCTAATATTATACGCAAAAATTGTAAGTGTAATACAGAAAATATGAGGACAATGAGACAACTCCACCTTTCATAACATACTTTGTAAACAGTTTACGTATTGAAAAGATCATTGTTATACATGAGATGATCAACTATTGCTAGAAATACTTATTGTAAACGGCTTAGATAGGAAGTTAGCTACACATGTTTTATTATAAAACCACCTTCATGTTATAACGTGTTATTGCAACTTTTAATTAAAATATTGTAATGATCCGATGAATATCAGAACCCCTATTTGCTGACGGATATTGATAAAACGGCTTAGGGAAAGTTAGTAACGTGGTAACGTATCACTTATAATATACAGCGATTCATGTCAACTCTTTAAGTTCATACCAACCTTCTACATAACATAAAGAATTGATGTAAAAAATGGCGTAGTATTGATGGCGTATTGTTGTATTAATAACAATACTATACGAATGATGTAACGTAGTTGTGATAAACTTTATGTGCCTTATTTAATAGAAGCTAAATAAGATACAGAATGATTTTACAATGTATTATGATTTAAATATACTTTTCGAATTTATAACTTATAATTAAACTGTTTATTTTATATGTTCCGGACTCTATGACGTCCGTGATCGTGGGACAGTGTATAGTGGAATAATTATAATTGGGAGGTGTTTCTATTTGATATTAAGTAATATGATTATTATTTCTTTCTTTTTAAGAATATAATATGAAGGTGCTTTAAACGAAGTATAAAGTGCAGTAAATTTATTATTGAAACGTCTAAATTCTCAAATATTGCCTATTTAGAGTGTATTTGCGCTAATAAATAACTGCGTAATGCCGTTCGACTATCACTTATCACGTATCAGTACAAATCACAAGCGCTAATTTCTGTGGGAAACCGTCATCCACATTCAGCCACTGAGCGTATTTGCAATTCGCACGCGCAGCCCCCGCTACGGCGCCGACCAATTGACACTCTGGTCCTATTTCTTTGAAACGCGTTTAGTATGAGATCTTTTGCTCTGTGAAGGACACTTCTTGACTTTGTTACGTAAATTACGTATGAATAAATTTATTACCGAATGAACGAATTTTTTAATGGATATCTTAAGAAGTTTTATACATATTATTTTATCGGTACTACAACATCAGTCTGTATTAGTCCACTGGTGGACAAAGGCCTCCCGTAATGTACGCCTTCTCCATTAGGGGTTTTGGACCATATCGCTGGTCCAGCAGTGGATTAACACAGGATGAATGCCATTACGAACACACAGCTTACTCGCATTGTCTTAGGCAAATTATGTACCCCATATACTTTAATTTTTGTGTACACATAGATAGTAACAAATTTCTTTTTGCAACACTTTGTAATGAGTCAGCTTAATAAGATTGGTGCCAGAACGAGTACAATATTCTTGAAATTTGGTGATGGTACATGAATATGAATGCTATACATTGTAGCCATATCGAAACTCTTATAAACAATATGACTTCCCAAGGTATATATCGTATTATTAACACAGCTAGATAAAATGTGGAATTGAAGGGAACATTTTAAAGATTTGTTTTAAGATCGATAAAGCTTGAGATATTTTGATCTTATTTTCTAACTATTATATAATATAGCATTTATTGCATAAGTATTGAGATGAAATACGCAAGCGATTGCAGAACTGTTTCCATGTTGAAATCACAATATTACCTGGAAAATTTTCTCTAAGAGAATACCTTATATGAAATGCTCTTTGTTCTTTAGCAGCTTTAGAAACACTATCAGTTGCATCACGGCTTAATTATCTTTTGTTTGAGCCTTGTATCCGCTAATTGGTATATTGACCGACTTTTTGTTGCGTCTAATACAAAGTTATTACTTTACATACATGGATATACATGCAATAGTTAAAAAACATACCTACGATATTATATGTCTATGAAACTATACTCAAAGTGAATTATAATATTTTACAAAACCGTTATTCTGATTAAACGATAGATTATTTAGACGATAAATTAAATTATACTATAGATTTTATCGCGTGTAATCACATGTTAAATCCATTTTTTTTTTTACGTTTTTTTTTTTCACGTTAATTTGGATCATTCCAACGTCCATTACAGATCCCGAGCAGATAAAGCGTTTATTCGCTTCATAATATCTTGGATCTTGTGAACACTAAAATTCAGCTATTATAAGTTTTAAGCCTTTTACCTTAAAATTTCTGCATTGATCCGATTTACGCATACAGAATCAGTGTTCTCGCAGAATTAGACGGCTTGGTTTTGTTTCTTGCAATAGTTGGTTCTCAAGAAGGTGGCAACACCTAACCATTCTTTTTTAACTCTTCATGTAAAATACTACGGTACCTTAGCTATTGTAGTCCTTTTCAAATGTTTTCGAGCTATCTAAAACTTATTTATACGGTATAATTCAATTCGTAGACATTAACTACATACCTAAACCGATAAAAATATGGTAATAACTAAGTTTAACATGTGCAGCTGTAGCAATAATAATTTAATTTACTGCATCGATATGTTTTCACATCTTCCAAAATCGTCGATGATTATCGATTGCACTAAGGGTGTTTCACGCGCCTGTTTGTCCCTTGGTTAGACGGTTTTTTCTTCAACGCTGGTGAGAAATCCTAGCAGTCAAACAGTGTCCCATCCAAACAACACGGGGGCCCAGTTATCGCGGGGTGTGACCTGTAACCGAGCCGTATCCATTACGCGGCGTGGGAATCTCCTCTCACTGAATTATTAACAAAAATATTGACACGCTGCCTACTTAAAAGATTTGTGCCCGTATTGTTGACCGTTGAAACGAATGCCGCGGCGCTTTTCAACGTTGATGGGAAAACCGTGAGCGGGACAAACTGTGAGGGCTTGTTTGACAGCGTGTTTGCAGTTGAATGGAAAGAGGGTAGGGGGGCGTGTTTGATTCGAGCCGTGAGGGGACTGCCGTGTTTGCGTTGTCGATAGCGTCGATACCTATTGGAACTAGTTGATCGCTTGTTACTTACTAGTGTTGTACTTTATCGATCGGATTGAATTATTGCTAGTAGCATGAATGTACGCACGTTTTATAGGCTTTTCATTAGTACTTGAGTAGGAAGCACGTATTTAAGCAAATAAATATAAAGTTAAATGGTTTTGGGCATAAAATATTTTGTTATCAAGTAACTTAAACTTGCCGATCTCACCTTTTTTTTACACTAAACAGCCTAAGTCACGCGATATAAATAATAAAGCTTTTCTTATAAAAGCAAATTTAGGATTGTTTTTGCCATCTAGGTGTCATGTTCTTTAGAGATGATGAAAGAAAATAAATGCGATGAAAACAAATTAAAGTTTCCAACAATTACGCTCTCATTGCTGTCATCTATTAAATTTAACCAAAATCATAGACGATACGGGAAATAAACCGTAAATGCAAGTAAAATCAATGCCAATTATTTTGTTTTTCTCGTTCCAATAAATTAGCTATTGTTGTTTTACATTATTTTTGTCCCAATAAACTTATTAAAGTTTAAGTATACAAATAATAGACTATTGTTATTATACCAGAGTCGAAAACAGATATAGAATTTATGTAACAGTGTTATCTAATAGCAACGATATGGCGTCATGCGTTTTTAAACAATTAAAATTTTGTCAGACAATGCACCTGAAAATATATTTTACTAACGCAAAACTCATATGAAGATTTCACATTTGTTAGCGCTGACTAGTTTCGGACCTATCGGTGGTCTTTCATCGTGTCAAGTGAAACAATTTAGCGGTCGCTTCCCGGTTTTCCCTCTAGCACTGTGCGTGACAGAAAGCCTACAGAAAACTAGTTTTGGACCTGCGATAGGTCCGAAGCTAGTCAACACCAACACCGATTTTACGAGAGTTCAGCCGTTATCTATACTAATATTATTAATATATACTTACTACTTTTTATAATAACTTACTCCCAGATGAAACCGAAAACGCCGAAAGTTCACTCGACCCAGATTCGATTTATTTTAATCGCAATATCACATAAACCGAATACGGTAGTGTGTACATACTACTGATCTGCGGGAGTAAATGCTATCATGTTAGTATTTGCCTTGTAGGTCCCAAATTAGAATGATACTTATCACCTTCAAATAATTATAATATATGAAAGAATAATTTAGTATTTAAATAGTATACAAAAGAGCGTTACGAAAACAATAAAGCATATCAGACTAAGAATATTGTCATCGTAAATTACAATGTTTTTATTATACTTGTCCATATAAAATTACTTTGCATAATTATTTTATGCTCCCTGTTTAAATGCACAGTCTATAATAAAAATTACAATGCATGTGATTAACTTAACGTATTCAGTTTATTTTAGTCAAATCTAGAATTAGCGACTACATTAAGAGAGATGGAATAAATTAGTATAATTCATTACTTCCATTTACAATAAAAATTAATAATGAATCCATGTTTTGACACTGGAATATTCCACGATCAAAAGCAAAACAATTTCCCACATTTTATTAATGTTTAAGTTTCAGTTATATTTTGTTTAATATTAAAAACTAAACCAATTTTGTTTTAATTATTGAACCATAAATTGTAACGTGTGTGAATTTTTTAAAGCGCTTTGTTGATAAAATCGTGCTTTTGTGCATAAATTATTTTATTTTATACAAATTAACTTGTTTAATTAATTATTTAACATTACATAGTAAAATAAAGTCGTTTTCTCTGATACATATCTCTATCTATGCTTCAATCTTTAAAGCTACGGAACGGATTTTTATGCGCTTTTTTATATAGATGGAGTGATTGAAGAAAAAGGTTTATATGTAAAATTCATGCGTAATAGTGTAGAGAAACGCTGATATATATATATATATATATTATTTTCCATACATTTTACAGGTACAGAGTCGCTAGTTTATTTATAAATGGCTTGCCAACTAAAACAAATAGGACCATTTACAACACAAAATTAAGATAAACTAAACCCTACATATATGTATTTAAATTATACGTATTAATTATTTAAGAGAACACGGATCCAGACACGTAGGAACATTTTAACCTTAACTCAATATTGCTTACAAATTATGTATAAAAATTAAATATAGTCTAAAAAGTTTTTAGATTGTTTCATTGTGCTTAAGAATTTAGTTTTGATAGTAAGTGGCTTAACAGAACATATATCTACATACATTACACTTTTGACAAAAGTTGTTAACGTGTTTATTGAATTGGAAAAAGGTGTTATAAAATGCAATCAATAGATTAGATAAGATAGAATTTTGATGAACATGAATCACTCCGTGGAATCTTGCAGTGTAAAGAAATTGTAAGGTGGAATTTTCACTGATGATTAGTCACTCGGTCGCTATGCCGGAAATACCGGCTGCGGTCGGAAGGCGGATCTACATAACCTGCTACATATATACATTTGAAAACTGTATGTCTGTTGTTTTGAGTTTACGTTACTAACTTGATTAATATAAATTATATTATTTTCTTCAATCGGCAATCTGACATTTATTGAGAAATGTATGTGTCTTTTTACTCATCAAATGGATTTAAATTAATTTTGTTTAGTATAAAAACGTGAATCTAAATTTGTTTAAGTTTTGCTTATACCAATTTTTAACGGCTTTTTGTGTAAGAAATGAGACGTGTATAATCTTATTTTGTTTTGCTGATATATAAATAATTGCATGGGTTTGTTTTTATTATAGGATTTTCAAACACAAAAACAAACCTTTAAACTGTTGCTAATAATCTGATATGAAAAATGTGAATAACATATTTTCTAGTACGTTAAACATTAATAAACACTCGGCAATTCGTAGTTTATATTAGTCGGCGCGTTAAGCCACGAGCGAAAGTTAGTATGTCGTGCACGAGTGGGAATTCGTAGTGCTGCAGGCCGCAATGCACCTGACGCTGCGTCATAGATTATGCCGCCTCGTAGACGCTACAGTTTTCATATTTCATTATATTTAATCCGTTAGATTGCACGCTACTTATGAAAATCTTTGCGTGTCAAGGCAATAGCTGTAGGCAGGTTTTTTGTTGATTTAAAAATATTGGTGTTATAGAAATTGTTAGTATAAAGTAGTGAGGTTCGTGTGCAATTTAATTGAATCGCCGTAAATGTAATAATAGCTAGTCGGGAATTATGACGAATAAGGAATTGAATATTTTGCATTAGTTTTATTAAATGCAGATTGGAAACATTTCCTTGTTTTGCATTCATGGGCAAGTTACTACTTATTTTGTTTCAGATTTTTCCTTTATCGGTTAATAATTATTTTTTCGGGAACACAAAAAAAAATTGTTTGCCTGAAAAACATAATAATTATTTTTCTTCTGATTATTAATAATTAGATTATCTTACCAAGTTTATTTACCGTAGTATCTAATGGTTTCATAGACTTTTTTCTTAAATACATAGGTATCAAATTCTCAAGGAATAAATTTATTTTAGTTACATATAAAAAACAGTTAATTTACCTATCTTAACGCGTAATTACCAGTTATTGTATTCTTTAATAAAATTTAATACAAAGCCATTGGACATATCTCGCAGAGCTTACATTTAACTTGTAATAATACCTAAAATTTGTTTAATCGCACGCGTCACTCGTGCTATGCCCACCGGCGTGTGTCCCACCACGTTGATCATTGTCCAAGAGCGATCAATGGCGTCGTCGGTTTGAATCGGAAACCGGTCGTCGGCGTTCCGTGACCGGACTGTGCGATGTCCGATCCATTCACAACTTCCACGTCCGGTGCGCGGCGTTCGGTCCCTTTTTGTCGCATTGTTTACATTGAGAGCGAGAACAATGGCGGTGCAATAATATGGAATCGCTGTAGGTGCGTATACGTTGGGCGAACGTGTGGTATTTTCGGAAGAAAGCCCTGCGCACGCCGAACGTTATTGTGTATATCATCACAGTTATGGCGAATGTTTGTGATAGATTCGGCTCGATAGTGTGCCCGCACGTTTAGGTTTTTTCCTATTTACCGTGCTGTGGGAACACCCAAAACTCCCATCCCTACGTGCCCACTACAAAGGACACCTTACGTTTGTTGTGTAGGCGATGGACGCACCGTGATCGTAAAATTCTATTGCATCTTTAAGCCGAGAAACTTGGGCACAATCACGTCAACGGTTTTAAGCAATTAAACAATAATTGCGAGCGACCGTGGGAAAGTCGTTTCTGGGTGTGGACTCTTTGTTACATTTCCTGTTAGCTAAAATAATAGTCACTAAAGCCTTGTGTCTGTCTGTCACTTCTGTAATAGAATGACGAAATTCTTTTCATTGTGTGAGCTTTTTCTTGAAACGTAAAGCCTTTTACAAATTACTGGTAGGACGCTTTAATAAAGCAAATTCAGATTCAAGATAAATGTGAATAAAGTAACCCATGATAAGACGGCGTAGTAAATATTACACTCTTATTGTGATAGCTATTACTGAGTGATAGACGACTAATTACAACATTATTAATTTGACGCCGCTTTGTAGCTATGGGATACTTTAACTACAAGTATTCAAAGTCTAAATTTGTCAACTATAGAAGTTTTGCTTTCGTCATCACTACATATTATAAAACAAATCCTTTTTCTCTCTTCCTATGTCCCTATGTATGCTTAAATTAGATAGACCAGATAGATTTTGATGCGGTTTTTTCAATGAATAGAGCGATTAAAGAGGAAGGTTTATATGTATAGTTCATACATAATATTTTACAGATATTATTATTGCACCCGTGTGGAGCAGGGGCAGGTCGCTGGTAGTATATACCTGAAAAATTCAGTCAGTTATGTTATGATATAACAAAAACGTCATAACAAGTTTCGTTCTGAAACGTATTGCTTTATATAAATCTCTGATAGAACTATCTAGAAGTTAAGCTTCCGTTATAATAAGTCAGTTTATACCAATGTGGTAAAAATGGAGGACATAATGTGAATGCAATTAATTAAGTTGAAATCTCACACGGAAGCCGAGAATGGTCCTATTAGTGGAACGCTATGTGGAATTTATGTTCGCTTTATTGTCATAATTAATCTTTGCTCGCCACGCTAATAACGTTCTATTTTAAAAGATTTAGATTATGCGGAATAAAACAGAGAAGATAGAAATGTTAGACAACAGCTGAAAAGTCTATAAAAGTGTTTAAAAACCATTTTGTGAGTGACTTCGATATGTAAAATTAAGTTTTAGCTTTGGTTATTTTTAAGCTTGATTACTTTTTATATCGTTTTTCATATTTAAACCTGTATAATACGAGGCGCGGCAAACGTATTCAAATATCCTTGTTCCACATGGAAGAATAAAACACTTGCTTATTGATTGCTACTTGTTCGGATTAGGACGCCTCTCACCTGAGAAGGACTGGCGAAATAAACTCAGTAGGCATTTTTTGTCATTTTATAAAATAATCAAATATTTATTTATATTGGGAAGATTGAGTTCTATGACACGTATTGAGATTCGAAAAAGACTAGAGTGAGCCTGGTAATGGAATTTTACCAGGTTGCGTTATTCTATTTGAAAATAAATTTATATTATAATTACCTGTGAAACATAAATGTTCCTTTACAACTTTTTAAATAAAATAATGGTTACATTATTTTTAAATGAAATAATGGTTACATTATGATATCTCCCCATTAAATGGAATACGCACACATTACAAAATGTAATGAATGCTAATTTATACTGCACGAAAATAGAGATTTTGGATTAGTCAGTATTTGCGAGTGAATATAAAGCTGCTATAAATTTCTTACAACCACAATGATTTACTAAGTACCGTAACTGTGTAAACATAATAATGTTCCTATCTCTTTAATGTATACATAATTAAGCGTAGTCCGTTTTCGTTTTCGCTTGTTAGATATGAATTTTACGATGCGCTTGATTAGCGAATTAATAACGGCTTATTTGCCTAGAGGCGATCGAGTTATAAAGCTGTAAGAATTGTAGGGATAAATGAAACATTTTAAATGGTCAGTTTTATTATCGAGTTTCATTATTATGAAAACATTTTGAATTATTTGTACTCACGCGTTTAGCATTTTTACAATAGCTGTCGCGCGACTTCGTCCGCGTATTGAAATAATTTTACAATTTTGTTTACTCCCACATACATCAGCTATGTTCTAGTGAAAGTCCCGTAAAATCAGATAAGCCGTTTAAGATATTAGCTTCTTCTAGCTAATATCTTAAACGGCTACGGACTACGGCTTTACGGACAGAGACAGATAAGTAATGAAAAAAAATGTTTCAGTATATGAATCGGATATATATTACAATGAAATTTACAAACGCATAATATGATGTTATAAACAGACACACCAATTTTGTTAATTTGTATAGATTTAGAGTAAATAACGTATTGCCATGAAAGCTTCTTTCGTGTCAGCAGTAATGTAATTGGTGTCCGAAGTGATTTAATTTTATAACGCTAAATCAAACATTGTGAAGTCTTACGATGAACATTATAAACATAAATAGTTTTTGGCATACTTAAGTGCTCAATAGAGCCAGGGAAAGAATTTTCGACTATAGTCATGAATTTGAATAACTTACCTCAATAACAAATAAAAATCAAAATTGAGAATCCCAAATTGTTCACACTCTATTGATTTGCGGAAGAAATAAGCACCCGAAGGTACTACCGTAGATTGTCCCTTGTAAAGAGAACTCAAAGAAAAGAAAAATAATCCTTAAACACATATCGACAAAGCAAACGCAATCTGCGTTTACTCAAAGACAAACTATTCTACAGCAATAATAGTTCACTGTTAAAGGGTACAGTGAGAGATGAAAAAACTCCTTTAAACAAGCATTGAGCTTTAGTTTACGAAACCTCTTATGGGCAATTAACAATGCGAACACAAGTACACGGATTAATAAAGTGCGCGTCGCATGAGTTGAACATCCGGCGGACGTGGCGGACTTCCGTCCCGCCATTGTGGCCCTAATGTTGGTAGGCCCTGCGCTCGGCACTACGAGTGGAGGCATATTTTTTTTAATGGTACGTGCCGAGTGTTTTAAAGAATGTACAAACGAGGTTTTTCACTTTTAAAGAATGCAATGCTATTTATAGGACGTATAGTTTTACTTAAGAATACGTATTAAATATCGAGATTGACTCAGTTTCTAAACGGCGTTCTTTATTCGATTCCTTTTATGATATTGTGCTAACGTTTATTGATACTAAATTTTTGATTTAAATCTGCTGAGTTTACTGACTTATTTTGCTAAGTTATTTTTATCATTGTAGTTGATTTTAAAACCAATTTTTAATGTTATTATAAATTTAAAAAGGCATCGTTGAACTATCGTTTAAAAATTAAAAATACTTTAAAAATACTTGTTTTCAATTTGTTTGGGCACAACAATTTAAGATATACGTACTCATAAATTGTTTTTACGTGCTATATATTTTTTTCTGTGATTTGTAGAGGAATATAATGCTCTAAACCGTCCGCAATCAAAACTTAAAGATGTAGTTCTTTAAGACTATCATATATGGGTAATTATATTAGTACAAATTTAATTGGGTATAATTAGCACGTAAAGATTACAATTATTTTAATTATGCAAAAAAATATTCCAATTTATAATTAACACTCGGTTACATAGAATTTTTTTAAATTCTATTTTAAATTTAATTATTGTTAAATATCTACTCATTTCAAATTCAAAATGGCGTCATAAGACTCAACTTGTCACAAGAAAAGTGCGTATTAACAAGACGAACCGAGATCGTAACGTAACATGTTCTGCGGATAATCAAGTGTCATCAATGATCACAAACATTTTTTGCTTGAACGAGAAGGCGACTTAACGTATGTTTAAACACTCCATAAACGGCAACATTTTAACTCAAGGAACTTTACGGCTCGGATTAAACCGAATGTTCGCCGTCCAAATTATAAAGAGGGCATTTGAGCAATCAGTAAGTCTAATTGATGAAAGTAATTCGATGTTCCGGTGTCTGTTGGGCTCTTTTAACTTTTTTAATTAGGGTGTAAATTGTATATACTGCAGACTGTATATTGTAATTTTTCTGGTGTTTTATTATTCCATCAGGTTTTGGGTGACTGACTTTTTTACGTATGCCCATCCGACGCATGGATCATTAACTTTCAGACAATTCGGGTGATCGAGACACAATTGCCCTTCAACCAAGACATAGGGTAAACAACAATCGAAAATTTGTGAGTCACCGTCAGGATCTTCGGAAAACAGACCAACACTGGAGTTTCTATAGTCAGTCCTCATCGATCCGACTGCACTAGGCTGCGAGGAGCAGGTCAATGGCGAGAAAATATATGTGCCGCACAATATATATATTTTTTTATTTAATACGTAAATTATGTGACAGCCATAAGGAAAGCAGAGTAAAACGCCACAATTTCGGTGGCCGAGTCTTCGAGACACGCAATTCCCTTCAAACCGGATAGTGTTGATAAACTATTACCTTGAGTCCAAAATAGGCACTGCGGTAGTATATCTCCTTACACGTACACGGACCTTTCTGTAGAAAAGAGACCAACTAACTTGAGAAATAGTAATGTCGTATAACGTCGGTTAGCTCTCAATCGTTAATCAACGAAAAACTTGACATTACTCTGTTCTTGAAAATTACAAATCATATTTGGCGTAGATGAATTTCCTTCTATTCTATCAATTAGGTATATACTTTCATTTGAATATATCATGATTTTATCGTGAAAGAAGTATCGTTTGTTTTATTTTTCAAATTTAATGTGACCGCACTAAACTTGCTGCATATGCAAAACGTTAAAGGGTTGTAGGAATGTCTCGCAGCTAATGCAAATAAACCAATTAATTCGCTGCGAAAATGGGTGAATTTATGCGATCGACCTCCCACGTCTCAAAGCCAGTTTCTACTTGACTTCTCAATTTCAATGTAGTCTGTATGCTAGCCTTTTCCGACGATATTATTTAGGTAAAGAATAGAGCTTCCAAAAACATTAATTTTATCTAATGTTTCCAGCTCATGTACATACGGTTCGTAATTAAATGTTATTCGGGACTGTCTTTTAGCTGGAGGAACAGCGAATAAATAATACAACAAAAACGAGAACATTTATATTTATGTGTCGTAGAGAACGGCGACGATTCTGTTTCCATCCAAGTTAATTGTGAAGACAGATGCAACTGTTAAATGTTAAACGCTAACACCATTCAAGCGTACAACAGCATTGGTCCACCTAGTTCGTGGAGACGGGAGCTTCCTGCAAACTCTGTGTTAGATGAACCTTACCAAAGACAAGAGTCTGGAATAATAACATCCGAGCCGCAAAAAAAACAATATTGCTAAGATATTGCGCTGAGAGCGACGTTTGTCGGCGTCAAACAATCAGTTTTGTGATCATTTAAGTTCGACATGTAACTTTGTTAATTTAAAATCCGAACAATATTTGGTCGTAACAAAAGGTTACGAGATTCATGACATCGTCGTGTATATGTGTGTATATATACATATACGTGTCACAGAAGCTTCTGCCCTTTTCTTTTAAAGTGATCACAAGTTATCATGTGGCTTATGTTTCAATGCAAATCATTTATTTACTGTTTGCTGGGTATTAACGAGTGTCAGAAAGTGGAGCTCTGAATGTTAGTAGGGAGCTCGTGTCTTCCCGATGAACAACAATCGGTCTTGATTTTTCACAATCTACTGTTGCTTTTCTCTTATAATGTTCGTGTTATAATTACGTATTATTATTATTAATACGATATAACTAAAGGTAACAGTGATTAACAGTATTGTTTTAATTCACCAGCGTACGCTCCCACTACGCTACATATATTGCTATGGGTTACGTCGTATACAAAGTTAAGATTTAATTTAATTTAGGTATTTATAGCTCTATACAATAATGAAATGTTTTCGAATACAATTGTATTTATGAAAGGTAAATTTCTTTTGATATGAATATATAAAATAAATTTAATATTCCTAAATAGAAAGCTTTCATGTATGCTGCTTTGTTATACAAGATCTCTGACCTACATTACGTACCTGATAACATACAAAAAGTTATTGCAAGTCATGAAAAGATTTTCGGATAAGTTACGCTTTATTGTATGTATTATCACGCTCTCTTTGAACTTGTTTGGGGCATTTTTTCATGAGTGATGGTGATTATATTAGATGTATTTCCTTTAAAAATAACTGATTTATAGCTTAGCGTTAAAATGAAACCAGATAAAACTAGCATAATATCTAGTAACTAGTACAATAAACTTCAAATATTATTAAAAATGTTATCTTTACTTAACAGTTGTTATGTTATTTTACTCTGTTAATTAAAACATGATCTATGTATATGGCCTCATTATAGGGATAGCCGTTAAACGGTAGTTAAACTATAGGCACAGATTAACTTTACGGGATAGTTTAACGTGAGTATATAATGCAGTTAACTTAGTATTTTGGGTGAAAGCCATCGTGCTTGATTTTTTACGAAACACTATCGAATTATTCTCCATAATCGATTAGAATCGTATAAATTTCATTCGATCCACCCTAACACAGAACGTCTTCGACAATCAACATGTGATAACCGATTACACCTCGACCAAATAGCTTTCACATGCGATTGTTGGTTTTTTTTTCAACGCTCTCGTATCAAATTGGGCCAAAGTACACGGGATGGGTGCCAAAGCGCCATCCCATCAGAGGGTGGGAGGCAGGTGCGATGCGCACGTGTGCACCAGCTTTCGCCGGAACCACCCCGGCATGTGGATTAAAGGTAGCTTTGGTGTATTCGTGAGTGCAGTTGTAAAGGTGCATTGTACACAAGACGTGGAATTTACGGGTACATAGCCTAATGTTTAAGTCTATTTTTGCTAGTAGCTATTGGTTGACAAAGCGTTGGGGTTGAGTATTGCAGTCTAAAAAGATCTTGTTAAAATTTGGTTGTATCAATGTCTACGTGTGTGTAACCTATGTCTTATTAGGCTTGGTTACAGACAAATTGGGGCTTCCATATCATATGTTCGGAGCTGTCAGCGCGGTGCTTATTGCTGTAACGAAACAATATTGCTTTAAAACAAAATACTGTTGTGTTTTGGTTTGAAGGATCCCAAAGCTCGTGCTGGATTTATAGTGGGAAACTGATGTAACATACAATGTCCGAGGGTAAACAACGATGCGTTGTTTAGTCACAGCAGTGTCACAACATATCTCACCTTCTACCATTATAGGATACATCAACAAAACATTCAAAATTGTATTTTTATTATTGTCATATATTCCGTAGTGGATCGATGTACAATTTTGCTTATTACGCCACGTATGGAAGGTGACGTCATTCTTAAAAATGTTATATTTGATCAGTTCCTTAAACTTAAAACCCCATACAATCTTCAACTTTGCACTGCTCTAACTTTAGTTCGGATTAGTCAGCTAGTCTGTTGGTTTGCAAGTTTCGTTGTTTGAATTCAGCCAAACTAAAAGCTGTTAAGCTAACAGATTTTGCTTACAATTATCTTTTTCAAGTTAGGTCGGTGTTTATATTTTAAAGATAAACTTTTTTTCTTATTTCGAAGCTTGTTCATTGTAAATTATTTGTGATTGCCGTTTTATTATAATTTTAATTTAGGATTAAAATGTTATAATGAACAACGCTTAACAACAAACGAAAGAGACAATATAAATTGATAATTTCTGCAAAGGACTAGAGGTAGACACCTCAGTTCATAATAAAATGCGTATATAAGACACCAAAACAAAAATTTATTTTAAATAGCAATCAATCCGTTTTCCCCTTTAAATTATTTAATTTTGATATAATGGTCTATGCTTGCTTAGCGCAATGACGCGTGCAATTCTCTATCCTATGTACAATATACATTATTATATAACATTTTCTTGGGGGCATACATGAAAACCTGGAAGGCTGAAATATCGGGAATATTGCACGCTATACTATATATATATATATATACATATATAGCGCCTGGAATTTATATACTATTTGTTAGTAGTAACATCAATCAATAAAACTGTTAAGGCCAAAATAAAACATCTCTGATTGGTTTCTACCGCCACAGGTTAATAATGATGTGATATTCGACCAATACGTCAGCTATACGTTTAAGCGAAATCCGAATTTGACATAATCCTTTTTACACATATTGCATTTCTCGTTCAGTATGCCTAAGTAGTAACTAGTAGTATCTCGTAACTTAGTAACTAAGTAGTAACAAGTAACTTTAAAATACTTGCGCCAATAATAGTAATGATCACTTTTCAAAGTTCAAGCGATTTCATCGCCATTAAAACGCAGCAAGCAGCGAATGAAAACTCAATCCGGATTCGTTGCCGCCACACCTGTCCCGCGGGAGTTATTTAACGCTCCGATGGTAATGCCCGGCGCTTTTACAATGGTTTTTATGTCCGGCCACCGTTCGCTATGATGGAGCGCATAGTTTGAATTCAAATCGTACGCGTGCGCGGTATAGCTGAACAATTTCTTTTATTGTTCGAGCAGGGCTGTCGCGTACCATTACTGTTTAAACAAAATGCATGTTGACTGGATTAGTTAAGCCTTTCGCGTTTGGTTTTGGATTTTTTTAATAAATTTGACGTGTTATCGTCCAACTTTCTGATTAACAAGGTTAGTTAACCAGCGGCAATGATGTGTGCTGATTTCCTTCGCTATATTTCCTTCCGTTAATCACGATAATCAAATCAAAAAGTGAATTTTTCAGATAATGTTATGATGTGAATATGTTATCATTAATAGGTTTAAGTAATCTGAGTGAAAGAAAGAAAAAATACTATTCTTAAAATAAATACTAATATAATAAACTACTACTAGTAATAATAATAATTACTAATGTTAGATTAGATTATACTAAAAATACTAATTTTAATGATACTCAACTCACTCTTACAAGTAATCATACGCTTCTACGTAAATAAAACCATTAAATGTTCAGGCAACTCTGACTATTACTGCAATGTCAACTGTCTTTACACATGATAGTTGCACGCCTAACGGCCCATTCGATTACGTGATTGTCATCGACGTTTACCGTAAGCAAGACGGCAAACAACAAGTACTGTCTAGAACTTGACCAGTTTGCAGTTGTTGTTGCACATGTCCTTACGACACTCAACCATTTGTACCTCAACAGGCTCCAATGTGAATAGTCATCTGCTGATTGTCTAACAACGTTTATATGGAACAAGTGATATGACATCGAATTACCTTGTTTATGAAATTTTTCAGACTTTTTAGCAGATTTGCTAGTTGCGATGTCGACCTCTTCGAGTATCAAGCAATTTGCTGATAGGATCAAATCTAGCAATGCTTTTTAAAGTTATATTGGAAGAAAGTGAATAATATTAGCTATTACAGACAATTGTTATATGACGAATATTTTTCAATTTTTTGTAACACTAGCTAGTACGTGCGACCTCTTCTGCGGTTATGCAACAAATTTTAGCTGATGATGGAATGAAAACATCTGCAACTTGGTGTCAACGTTTTAGCAATGAAGAATAAACTTAGCTCTAATAACTGAGCTACGAAATTCATATAATATCGACGAAAATACTTTTAAAAGTAAAGTAGTAATTTAAAAAAAGATTCTCGGTCTTGTCACATGGTCTTATCAAACTTTTTTAGTCGTTAAGAAAATGGAATTGACTTGAGAAAATTCGAGGGCGCTGATTTATTATGACTTTCGAAGTGATTTAACACAAAAACAGTGTATTGACTGGATGATTTCTGCATTTGGTGATGAAGCCTCATCCAAAACCACCATTTATCGCTGATTTGCTGAATTTAAACGTGGACATATCAAGCTCAGTGATGATCCCCATCAAGGTCGTCCAAAAACTGCAGACACACAAGAAAACGTTGATGCTGTGCGTAAGCTGATTGAGAAAGATCGACCTGTGACATACCGCGAAATTCGGGCAACTTTGACATTGGCATGAGTCAAATACAAATAATCTTGCAAGAACAATCAGGTGTAAAAGTTGTTTTCCGATGGATACCGCATTCACTCTGTGAACAGCAAAAAGCGGCTCGCGCTACTTGGTGCGTCACAACTCTCGAAAGATTCCATGCAGGATCCTCAAATGCTGTATACAACATCATATCAGGTGACGAATCCTGTGTGTACGCGTACGAATCCAAAACAAAGAATGAATTAGGGTGATCGAAAATGATTTAAAGCCAACAAAAATTCATCATCCTCCATCACGACAATGCGAATTATCACACCGCGCACTTAACAAAAGAGTTTTTAGAGCAAGAAAACATAAAATAGTTAGACCATCAAGAAGAGAATAAATTGCGCGGTCAAACGGCCATTTTGGAGACCGAAGCTTCCGATTGGAATGGTTGCTTCAATGATTTGTTCCATCGTAAAAAATGTCTCGAAGTTCGCGGAGATTACTTCGAAAAGCAATAAATAAATGTTTAAATAGTAATGTTGTGTCACTACCTCGATTCCCGAAAATTTCAGTGCCGCCCTCGTATTTGCGATTAGGTTATCAAACTCAATATACTTTAATAATAAAAATTTTATAATTTATTCAATATTTCGTTGCTCAACAAACCTATCAATGAATAGCAGAAGCTATTGACACATTGTGAACACCATTGAACAAGATCATAGACGATACGGTTGGAGAGAATTCTATCTTGGACACGCACGTCAAAAGCACAATGGTAGGCGTAACTCTACGCAGACCTGGTTAGCGTATTCGATACCATTCATAGATTCGGGTCGGTATTGCATTTAAATATATACTAATATGAAATTTAAGACTGGAGTATAGTTTGTTTGTTTGGTTTGATGCGCTAGTAAAACGCAGTTCGAATTTCAAAAATTCTTTTAGTTTTGTATTTATGGTAGCTCTAGAAGATTTTACGTTACTAAACATTTTTGATAAAATGGAATAAATTATGTTTGTAACGCATGTAAATGCGCGCTCTAGCGCTTCTTTAACTCATTTTATTTACTAGTTAAAAAGATCAATTAAGATTCAGACGTCGTTTTCTTTTTGTCTTCACAGATTCCATATCTTATTAGGCTTTTTAGTTGGTTCTGAAGCGTTCAAAGTTCACATAAAGAAGATCGATCTTTTTTGCTGCAGAAAACAATTTTCTCTTATTATTACGAGACCAATTTCGGATAAATATCTTACTGCATATAATGTATTAAAAACCGAGTGAGCCCGTATGATATATTCCGGATTCTTTGGTTTTAAATTGAAACAGGATAACATATGCGATAAATTTATAACACAGAAACCGTAGCACGTGTCACCCTTAATATATTGCGTTTGGAACGAGCAACGTCGCCGACGGCGGCCATATTTGCAACGTCAATCCGCTTCCCGCCCTTTGCGCGAGCGTGGCAGCACAATCGGCCGGAAGCGGAAGGCGCTGCGATCTCAAAATTCGAATTGCAGCTGCGCGCGCCATCTGCCGGCTAATGGGCGGTTTCCGTTGCGGGTGTCGGGGGCGATCCACGTTTTATCAATGCTCTTTCGCGATGGTCTTGTCGATGCGAAACACTTTGGCATGAATTATGATGTCAGTGACGTTTTCAACTTTGAGAAAAATAAATTCGATTATAGCTTCGCAAAGCTACGTGTAGCTTTTTAAAGTTTGTACGGAAATATTCGACGACATCATTGATGATCCATCATCATGTTTGTGCATGATTTAAATCTATTAAATGTTATCTCATTTCTGAAGTTATTGTTTTAGTGTGTAGTAACAATAAACGTTTAATACATTATTCATAAAAAGATTCCTTAGGTTAATAGAAACAAATAACTAAGTTTAATTTTTACATTAAGGTTTTGACTCGTTATAATTATTATAACTTATTACGTCTTACTTCGTTTCTCTATTTTAAAATTTTCTCAGTAGCAATAAGAATGTTTAAGAGGTTGTTGAAATTCATTAGAAGTAAATATTTTTAGATAAATAGTTAAAAATTTTGTGCACAAAACAGTTAATCGCAAACTCAAAAATATGGCATCAAAAACAACGACGATGTCAATTCATTGCACAATATTCGCTTTTTGCTTTCGAATGGATATTGGGTAGTGGTCATTTACGGGCAGGTGAATTCGCAGAGAGCGGGGAAATTATAAGAGTTCTGTTGAGAAAAAAGGAGAAGGGAATAAAACAGTTCTGTCGTAAAAACTAAGGTAATGGCTCTTATACATGTATTAGTATATACACATATTTATCGTGGTTGATACTTTCTATTAAAGACCTATAACGGTAAACAATTACCGAAAAATTACGTTTTAAAATATTTTCTCACTACATATATATATATATATATATATATACGAGATATATATATATATATATATATATTATATATATATAATATATAACTGCCTCCGTAGCCTAGTGGAATAGGCGTGGCTTTAGAAACCGGAAGTGTGGGTTTGAATCCTGTGGGACTCAAAAATTTTCTTGTTGTTTCCAAGTTGGTTAGGCAATTTGGGCTGATCACCCAATTGTCTGAAAAGTAGATGATCCATCGTTGATGGGCATGTAAAGTGTCCACCCACCAACCGCATTGGACCAGCTTGGTGGGACGGTCCAAAACCCCTAATGGATAAGGGAGGCCTATGTCCAGCAGTGGACTATCACAGGCTGATTATATATATATCTCATGGCTACAAAGCGACGCCGTAAGTATGATTCAATTCAATATTTGTCATCTTGATGATATTATAGGTCATCGGTCATATTATAGGCTAGCAATACCTATATTTTGGTAGTTTCGGTGTCTGAAATGATACTAACGACTTTCGTAAATAAGTATTTTCGGAAAATGGTAACTAAGTTATAGCTGCACATCAAGATGGATTAGTTAAAAGAAAAAACCCATTACAAGCCGCACATCAAAATCTATATTTAGATCGAAATAAATTAGTTTTGTCATAAAAAGGCGAATGGTATTTCCGGTACTTAGGGGAGATGGTATGAATATGAAACACGTGGATCTTAAAAAACCACCCCGTGCCATACCCTCGAGGAAAGGTGCTTATGTTCCTTCCGCGTTCATTTAATTGCGGTGTCATCGGACCGCAAAACATCACGTAATGGTTATGCAGCTGTAATCTTTTACACGTGTACTAACTTATACCTATGCGTAAATAACTTACATATGTAATAGCGCCAGTTGAATTCATATATATGGTTCTAAAAACTAGAACATAAACAGATCATAATTAATTTCTTTATTAATTATTTCTTTTACAAAAGTCATGAAACGTTATTACGTCATTTCATCATTCACACATTCATCCACCAGCTAAGCTATTTAAATGAAAAATCAGTAAGTTAATAAATTCAGCAATGATAAATTAGGAATAATAATGCCAAAGTTTAGCGCAGTCCATGCACAACTAATGGGTACTTTTCATACTAATTTCTGTTTGAGCTTAAGCATCCTCTAAAATATTACAATCAACAGCTTACTAATGGTAACTTAATAGAAAAGCGCTGAAATAAAAGTTCTCGAATTAATACAAGCGTAAGTCCAAAATCGTAATTACAGACTGTTGTAATCTTCTACAGCGTAGAGCAGAATAGTCCATAATACAACCCAATTGAGAAAAGTTTCCGATTCTTCGAAAACTACCTCTGCATCCTTTGGTTGAACAGGAATAAAACTATTTGCGTCGTCCAACGCAGTTCCAAATAAGCCGGAAATCATTTCGTGTTGTCACCTTTTTTATTACCACGAAACATATGAATATTTTACGATGCCCCTTAAAGTGTGGCCGAAATCTACGAGGCACGATGACCGACGGGAGACGTCATCTATCTCGTTATGGCGTTGATTGAACATTCACGAAACGGGAACGCTTAATGAGTGTAATTTATGGAACTTTTACAGCTTACAGGACGCATTAATAAAGTCTAGACTATTACGCTGATGCTTTCTGTGTCCCTACAAAAGAGACAATTAACACTAGATATGCCAGCATTTCTAACGTAAATTTCCTACTAAAACAGCAAACGGTGTAAAAGTTTTTGTCACGTTTATGTATGATATTGGATTAAGCTCCGTGTTTTAATATATCGATTATTTTAATCCTAATTATTATATTGTTTGAGTAAAACCTGTATGCTGTTGAACAATATCTTTTAAAATATTCAGCTACTATAAAATTTTTGTTGCAGTCAATATTTTATATTCAAAATAGAAACGTATAGCGGAGGATTTAAGTTAGTGATTGTGATTATAGAACACCATATGCACATTATTAAACAATAGTAATTTTACAGATTTTATTGTGTTTATATACTTATATAAAGTAAAAGCCGATATTTTGAATTCTTTTCAGTAATCGATTTTTATTTTGATAAACTTTGAAATAAATGCGACAAAACGTTTTAATAGTTTTCATTAAATTTTGTTTTATATTAGACTTTCTGTAGATCTAATAAATAGACAAAGATTCATATTTATGTACCGTATACTTATTTGATCGATGATGTTGTTGTATAATATGAACTTAAATAGCAAAATCATGATACAACTTACGACATACGTAACTCTATAGCCGCAGGATGCGTCGTTAAGTTCACTTGAAATGTTACGGAGGTCCTTCACATCTGCGATGAAACCTTTCAACGCGTTTCGATCGACAAAAAGTAACGCGTGCAGCTTTTTCTTCGTTCTCACTTCCGGCGCATACCTCTGTCACCAGTCGCTGCCCGGGGATATTACGCGATCGAATGAACTGCACATTGGATTGATATATACTCAATGTATATACAATTACAAGCTCCAGAAGCGTAATTGTATTAGTATACAAATGTAATTATAAATTCACAAAATAGTAACTAGTCATTAATTAAACGTTATTCTCATGTAGAAGTTACAATACCGTGATAGTGAACAATATTAGTTTTTTAGCTTTTATTTTGCAGTGTGGCCAACATCCATTCTAGCAATTTCGATATTTGTTCGATATTTTTTTCTTATCATTTCACGCATTAAATCCGCCTTTGCGGTCAATTGAACCAAGCTATCTATTAGCTTGGTTGATGTAGTACTCGCTTTTAATATGTACAAACAAACGTAACGATACCACGTGCATGACATTGCGACATTGAATTTAAATATTTTATTTCATTTAAATCCCACCTTGGTAATATACTATACAATACATGTTTGAGATAACATTATTACACTCCAACAATATCATCATTAAAAACCGTTGATTATTTAATTATAACACAAAGCAGTAGTACTTATCTTAAAAATTACTTACCATACATTTAACCGCTTTCTCAAATTACTTAACGCTAGCTGTAACAATTCTCGAATGCCATCAAAACATTCTGCACATACTCATCTGACGCCATTGCTCTGCGGCTAACTTCCGTAAGCTTCCGTGTCGATGTTTATTTGAACGTTTTCGGTCCCTGCCCCGCGCGAGACATGGTATTTCTCAGATGCGAAGCTTAATCAAAACAGTTTGAACTAATTCGGTAGCGATCTTTTGATATCAGCTCAATAATTATACAATAGCAAAATGGGGCTTGCAATTCATGGAAATAGTGTAATCGGTGAAGACTAAGAAGTGGTTTTATGAATTTTGCGTTCTAAATGTTGATTATCCCCGAAATGGCAATTACTGAACGATAAACATATCGAGAAATATCATTAACAATAGCTAAATAATATATATATTGCTTTTTTGTCCTTTTTATTAAGTTTGATTATTATTGAATTTGTTAAATGATATCTTTATAGATCTTCACATATATAACATATATACCTCGATGCCTCAGCTTAAAACAGTAACAACAATTTCATGTTTCATTTATCACTGTTACCAACAGCTAGTCAAATCAAAATGTAGTAATAACACAAGATATATTTCTAATAATACATATTTGTACATTTACTATTTTGTCTGTATTTTAAATATATCTAAATAAATCGCATAGTCTATGAAGAAAATAGAACGGTAATACAATTTATCTTCGATCCGATACTGAAACATAAAAGATCATCAGTAGCTGCTCAGATCCACGTAATCTTGTTACAGCATTATTCGATGTTAACGTGAAACACGATTACGGTGTTAAATCGCCTCCACCGCCATTATCCTTTGTATCCATCCCTTAATCCTGTTGTCCTTAGCGTTTATACAATACGGCGTAACAGTGTTATCCTCACCTATCCGATCCAGATCGATTTTCTTATGTGTAATTCGAACCGAGCCAACTAATCGCGTTTGTGATGTTATCGTCCGTTTCTCGTCGAAGCTTTTGTAATACGCGTCATCATTTGTTATCCCATTGCAATGTGTTGTAAGCTTATTATAGAATAGATAGTTTGCAAGATTCATATCAGTCTTAAATATATTCGTTTAAATTAGACGTTGGTAGAGGTTGTGATTTTCAATTACTATAAAATTATTTGTACTGGAGGTTAGTGTAACAATGACTGTTTAATAATTATTATGACAATTCTGGTTATTGAGCAATGATTTGATAATAGTTTAAAATGGCAAAGAAGCGCGAGTCGGTAATTTATTGTGTCTTCTTTCGTTTTTATACTTCTACCAGTGTTTCCAAGTTATAATGGAATCGGCTTTTATTGCTGACTTCTGTGGTCAGCTGGTCCATTATATGATATTAAAGCTTTAAACTTGATATTTTCTATTTACGAACTAAATCGTGAACGGATTAAGCATAATTATAAATTGTTCTAAAGTACCTAAAAGTTAATATATTAATATTAAATTTTATTTGAAGAAAGTTGTTCCTTCCTAGTCAAAAAGGGGACCAACAGCCTTCAGCAACATCTGTAAAAAAATTGGATAGGTCATAAACATTACTCACTTAAACTTATTAACTTACTTAAATGAGTCCATTATTTTTTTTAATATACCACAAGAAATTATACGTTACAAAAAAAAGGTTTCTTTTTAATACACATAATCAGGTTATATCAACGAATTAGTCAGCCTCTATTCATTGGACGTAAAAATCTCAGAAGTAGCTGCCGTAATTAATAATTAACAATTCAAATCTTTATTAGACTTTGCTTCGTGTAATCCACTGTATGAGAACAATAACGAGATTGTATTTTGCTGATGATACTTCTTTAATATTTAGAATAAAACGACGTAATTTGCAAAATGACGATGTAAATAATACCCTCTCAAAAGTAAAATACTGGTTTAGTGCAAATAATTTTTGTTAAACAAAATAAAACTAAATGTATAAGGTTTACAACTCCTAATGTTCCTCAAGCTGGGTGTGATGTGGTCGTAGATGGAGAAGCGCTAGACCACGTACATTGACCTGTATTCTCAGCATCACAATAGATTCTAAACTGCAATGGGCCTCTATATTCATAGACTGGCGAGTAAACTTAGCTCACGGCTTATGCAGTAAAAAAATTAGACAATTAACCGATGTTGAGACAGCCCGTTTAGTATATTTTAGTTATTTTCACAGTATAATGTCTTATGGCATTCTACTGGAAACGCAACTGATATTAATACTATTTTATAATTCAAAAAGAGCGATTCAGCAGTCTATACCTGGGTCCCAAAGAATCGCTGAGAAAAATGTTACAGAAATTAATGTAATGACTGTTTTTCTCAATACATATTTGAAAATATTATGTATGTTCATAAAAATAAAATGATTTTGTAAAACATTGTTGACAACATATAAATACTGGAATAAGCATAATTATGTTCTTCCAAAACTAGGCTCCGAAGAACGATAGAAATCCTTCATGGGACAATGTATACTCTTCTACAATAAAATACCAGAAAACGTTCAGCTTTTATCTGTAAATAAATTTAAAAAGTTGTAAAGGAACGTTTGTGTGTTAAAGGATATTATTGTTGCAATGACTACTTGATAGATAACTACACCTGGTAATGAACTGTTCACTCCAGGCTATTTCAAAGTAGTAAAATGTATGGTTTTATGTAAAAGTTTTGTAAAATTTATTGAAGAAAAGGAAAAGAAAAAGTCCCCTGAGTTTCTACGCCGAGTTCTTCTCAGGTCAGAGCTTCCATTTCCGAACCGGTGGTAGATTATTTGACAATCAATAAGAAAGTGTAATGCTTCCATATTGAATAAAGATATTTGACTTTGACTTTGACTTTGAGATAATTAAAACTGTAAAGGCTAGATCCCTCAGTATTCTAGTCTTTATGATTGTTCAAAACTGCAATCAGAGACTATTAGTCTAAATGTTAAGGAATTTTATCTATATATATAAAAACAATTCCACCTGTATATTGACTCATCACGATATCTCTGGAACCATAAGGCGTTGCGACTTGAAATTTGGTAGGAATATTCCTGTCGCCGAGTAGAGGTCATGGATTTTACGAAATTCCACCCACAAGGGGGGTTGGGGGTTGCTAGTTTTAAATAAACACGACGTACTAAATGACCGAATGCATTTAGTTATAGATACTATTTTCTACCTGTGCTTTAGCCAATTGGGATTCGTAAGCAAATGTAAGATGAAACACTAATGACAACTGAAGCAAACGCATTTTTATTGATGGCCTATGGTCATTTTAAATCTGCGACACGATGTGTAAAATTAAAAATATGAATAATGATGATTTTTTGGTGACAATTGAGTTTGACATTGGACTTCCTTATCGTTAATTTTATCTTATAATTGACTAAGCAATAAATAAAGTCTAAAGGAAGCTTAAAATATGTATAAAAGTCGTCCATCATCATCATCTTCATCATCACCATGTGTAAGTCCACTGCTGGACATAAGCCTCCCTTAATGCACGCCTTCTCCATTAGGGGGTTTTTGGACCATATCATAATACAATTGTTTCATAATTTAAATTATAAATACAGACTAAAGCAATCACAAAATTTTGCAAGGAAAATTGTACAAGGCTATGTGCACGTAGCAGTAAATAGATATAAAAGAGTGCTTCGCAAAATTACATTAATGCGAAATAATGGTTTTGATAAGAACATCGCGTCATGATATAAGTCCCAACAAAAAAAGCGATATAAACATATAAACTAAAGATATCCTTTCAATATTATCATTTTCATATTAAATAATGTTTTTCTATAATTCTTATGTGTGTGTATTGTTTATCCAATTATTAAACTTCGTCGAATGATAGCAATTTTACAAGTTTTATCGCTGTACACTCCGCTCTCAATGTTTGGGCTTACCTCTTGGCGTAACAACATTTTATTAACACCTTTAATTAAATCTTGTTGATAGAAAACTTGTATTTTGAATAATATATAAACTTTTTTAACTTCTATTTTAATAATCCGTTTTAATTATTCTAATGGAAAACATAATGCACTATTTACATATTAAATACTATTATAATTTTTGTAAGTAATAAAACGGACATCTCTTATCGTAGAGCGTTGCCGTTTTATTACCGTCATAAAAATATTAAAGCATCACAATTAGCAAAATTATTTTACTCAAATCTCGCATAGTAATAAATAACGTTTTAATTAGTCATAAACGTAGAAATAACAACACGAGTGTACCAAGTGAATGTGGTGAATTGATTTTTATTAAAAATCGAGCAACGACAGGTTAACGATTACGATTATTTCTATCGAAAGATTTTTACACTTGACGACGTGTTGTTGTCAACAGTAATGTGTTGGAGGGATGTAGCGTGGTTTAATTAATTAATTTCCTGCAACATATAGATTTATTACGTTGACGGACCGGAAAATAGTGTGTTGAATGGTTAAACATAAAAATATGTCAATTTTATTATGTTCTGTTGGAAAGTTATTAGCGATTAGCGAATTAATTAGTATGTGAACGTATTACGAATGAGGCGTGAAATAATTTGTGCCCGGCGTCATAACAAGAAACATTATTCATACTTCATCTAATTTACGTTTATATTTATTAAAATTTTCTTCTAATATCTAAATTAAGTTTTGTGAGGGTAATATCATTATTCATTTCCTCTGGCGACTAGTTGACCTATATTTATAATGTTTTGACTACATTAATAATTGGTATTTCTGTAATTAATAATTCAAAGAAAGTTTCGCTTAATTTAAATCGTTGATAAGCTTACGGTTCTTAAAAGAAAGAAAAAAGCTAAACTGACCCAAACATTTCTGACTTTGACATTACCTTTGACAAGATAGCATAAGCAAATTTCATGCCATATGGTAAATGCATCTCAGATGTTCACATCGATCACATGTAGCCAATAATGGGGCACGTATTAATGCAAACTTTGTAAATCGTTACACGCGCAAAAGCTTTTAGCGTGTACAATGTGTTGGCCGGGCATTAGCCGGCTGTAAAGGGATTTTTTCTCAGACATGTGCTACTGCCAATTTGGTGCAGGCAAGGTGCTTGCTAAGTCAACACTTCGACCGTGATTTGCCACAAGGCAACATGTGTGCCATGGGTCTTTTGTAAATATTAATTATAATATGACCGTAGTATCGAATGATATTTGAATTGTGTTCAATGGATATTATAAAATTTTTGCCTGCACTTACATGATGCAGGAGGCAGTCAAATCATTATAATCATCAGTCTGTGTAAGTCCACTGCTGGACGTAGGCCTCCCCTTCTCCATTAGGGGGATTTTGGACCGTGTTTCACCACGCTGGTCCAATGCGGGTTGGTGGTTAGACCGACTTTTTATATGCTCATCCAACGCACGGCAGTTAAATTTTAGGTAAATTAAATTTTGCTGTTATAAGATAACTTACCGCATATTCGACTAAAAGAACAATTAATAGACATACATATCGGGAAAATTACTAAATTATTAATTATATGATATACAGTAGGAATTTCAATGTCACAAATAAAAACAATTATGTGAATTATAAAAAGAATTTGCTTATCCTTACTAATATTATAAATGCGAAAGTAAATCTGTCTCCCTGTCTGCCTGTCTGTCTGTCTTTACCGTCTCAAGCATTGAACCCATTTCAATGAAATTTGGTACATACTTAGAATAGATTCCAAGAAAGAATATAGGCTATTAATTATTGCGATAAAAGTGATTGAAAGGGTTAATAGGGGATGAAAGTATATACGTAAATTCGTCATTGTGAAACGTAAAATTATGAAATTTTGTGTCTAAATACTTGAAGCGAGGATTGAGTGATTTTTTTTAGCAATTTTGCAGTTTCAAACCGTATGAGGATGATCTAGCAGTTAAAAAAGGGATAAAAGTTAATATGAAAATTCGTCATCGGCCATAAAACCTTGTGTCTGATTATATACATATGTATACACATTATAATACCTTATTCATATTATTATACAGTATTTTTAAATACGCCTCGCAGGCATGCCTCCTATTAGCTAGTATGTCATAAATGTTATTTTGATAACGATAACAGTCTATATATTTAAAACAATACACTGCGAACTAAATTACTACTTACTTATTTTTATGTAGGAGTTGCAATTTAAAATATATTATCGACTTTATATAAATATTACGAAGTTCGACATAAAACGCAGCGTAACATGAGTACAAGTCCATTGGATGTTGGATCACACTAGCAACCGTGCCCCAAGAGCCGGAACATATGCGTGGTTTCACTATTGGATGTTTCTCTATCCGGTCCTCTATGAATAACGACGTTTTAAAAGCACGTATATACGTATAAAAAGTCGGTACAATCAACCAACAACTCGGCAAAATCTATGTAAGCAAGCAATTATATCCGTGTAAGCAAGCAATTCAATAAAGAACGATCAAAAGAAGGGTTATGATTAAAACAATCTATTCAAACATCGTCTAACATCAAAAGATTTCACCATTGATTGTACATGCTTAAACCCCATGACGCAGCAGTCGTAAATAACTAGAACGGTCCCCTAACAGTTACGTTCGTACTAAATTATATGAAATCCACCCCTAAAGGGGGGACAAAGTATTAGCAGTTGATTTACTCCAGCGATAGCTGTAACAACACACACGTAGCCTAAAAGTATTAAAAATATTCCTAGAGGCTTACAAATGGTTATAATTTCGTAGTTAGTATTGAATAATACTAGATATCATCTCTCGCGTAGACAATCATAAAGTCTTTATTTATTTTAAGATCTATATTTTATATTGTCGTAATTTTATTTCCCAAAATAAGTAAATTACTTTTAACGTTATTACGTAACGAACATCTATACAATCAATATTCCACATTAATTATATTAGTATGATTGTGTAGTATCCTTTCAAGATAATTTAAGATTTCCAGGCTCGTCTCATAGTGGTCTGTCTACTTATCTAAAAAAAATCGATAATAATTCTGTATTAGTTTTTTTTTAAACTTTAAAAAAAATACTTACATGAATATCCTCCGTATTAATTCATGAATACACGTGATTATTTGTGTTTTACAAGTTATGTTGATGACTGAATAATTGCCAATATTCACTCTTACAAGGAATGATTTTTTTTTAAACAAAACAAATCAGGTATTAGATATGTACAAACACCGCTATTGGTAGTATTTTTCGTATTATTAGTAATAAATATAACATGCACATGTCTTGCTCAGGTATTTTGAGGTATGTACTCAACTCGATACTCCAACTCGATGAAGGCAATTAGATATTCCTAAAAATGCTCGCCAACAAAACGCAAACAACGAACCGCCCCTCCCCGAGACAAAACGCTAGCTCAATTTCAAAGATCAAAACACATGTTTTTGTCGCGCACATAATGATCTAAGCAAAAACGTCGGTGCCCCGCTCCTTCCGCGAAGCAATTTCGGGGACAGACATAAATCATATCAATCATAATAAGTTTCTAAAACGGGACAATTAAATAAATCCCCGATGAAATATGTAATTATGAAACATAAATCCGAACGATAGGTATCCGCGTATTAAATTGTTACCATGTTGAACATTCACGTGTGGTTTTGTTAGCTAAGTCTTAAAGGTTACCGCGGCCGATTCAAATTCTCTACCGGCGTCTGCGTGCTTGGACGAATATGACGGAGCTTTGTGGACAATTATTTTTGGTGTGTTTATCATCAATCTCTCGTTCGACTGGCTAGGAGGCTTGTGATGTCTCAAGAATGACGAATGAACCGCCGATATAAATAATCGCGGAGCGCCCTCGGTCAATGCGAAACGAATGCTTGTGTTATTGTTTCTTTTAGGGTTGGTCCATCTATTTAGATAGTAATTTGTTCGTGATTTTGTGTGATGTTGGTGAACCAGTGAATGTTAAGTTCTAATGGCGCGAAAATTAGCCTTGGTAAGCTTTAATTTTGGAGACTGACGTTTGTGTTATTGGTTGGTATTAGAGGTTATTTAGTTTTATAAATTCCAAGACATAGATGGGCTCTTGTGTAACAATTGCATTATTGCCTATTCTAAATGCACTAAAGAAATTGTTTGTTATAGTTACTTTTCCCAATACGGACGATAGTACATTTTAAAAAAAGCGACCCACCCCGGCTTTGCACGGGAGCTGAGCTGATAGAAAATATGCCAACAATATTATGCATATCTTACACTTATAAACCTTCCTCTTCAATTACTATATAAACCGCAGCGTAATTTGAAAGATTTAAGCACACAGGGATATAGGGCAGGGTAATATAGTGATGCACAATAGGTATATAGATATGATAGATTAAAAACAAAATTATGTTTATACATATATATATGTATATACAAATCTTTTTCAAAGTTAAAACTTACACTTGCCATAACATAATTTATTAATTATTTTTGTTAGCAACAAAAATCTATTCATATAAATCGGCATTACGATTACGAACATTATTACGTAATGTCTTAAAATAATATTTTAATAATAATACTATTTAATAATATTTATGTTATACTTTAATACATATTTTATTCGGACAAATATTTTTTTAAGTATTTAGCCCAATTCAGTTAGAATATAAACGCGTGTTTAATTCTTGCTATGGAGTAATGTTTGCTGTCTGAAATTGGGGTATGTCACTTTGTCTAGACTTGCTGTCGCCCTCAACGAAAAAGCTGATTGTCATAATTGTAGCACATTTTTACCGTGCACTAACTTCCTAAACTGAAAAAAGAAGATGGAAAGTTTCCACAACTTTCCATCATTATGTAATGTTGAGTTTTTTACTTTCAGTTTAGTAAAATACTGCAAAATATATACGTTCAGATCAAAACTGTTTAAAAATTTTATATTTTACTAGAGGTTGCTCGCAACTTCTTCCGCGTGATAATATAATGTATAAATAAAAATAAAGTAGCGTAAATTACTCACAATAACATAAGTCAGTGAAAGTCCGGACCAGCCATTCCAGAGATTAGCTAGATCAAACAGACAGATAGACAGAATTAAAAAAAACATGTTTTGTTATATGCACAGGTTAAATATGATAATGTAATAATTTCAAATGAGTTATTGTAGATGTTACACACAGACACTCCAATTTTATTTATTTGTATAGTTTAATTAGCAAACTGTCATGGATCCGTGTTAAAATACATAAAAATTTTTAAGTCCAATATGGCGTATATATACAAAGCAAGAATATTTTTTTAATTTTTATTATCTATATGAGTGTCAAGCAAAACAAAGAAACTTACTTTTTTTGTTTTTCGACTGTGTACTAGAATTGTACAATATTTCGATGTTAAAACAAAACACACATAGTAAGATACAAATGGTTCATACATTGAATATGAGGTTGCGTGACATTTTTTAAAATTATTTATATGCTTGGTTTAAATTTATTGCCAATAACTAGTTCTTGACATGTAAATGAATATTAAAGGTAAATAAATACCAGACTGGTTGGCTAGACGGCCTAAAAAAATGGCGTCGTGCATTCTATACGATTCCATAGTTATTAACAAGCCATCAAGCAACTTCCTCCGAAGCCTTACAGTGACGGAAGACGACGACCCTCCGTCTGACCCCTCCAGCCGAATTTATTGCAATCCGATACTTGAACATTGCCGCATCCCCTTACTAGCATATAGCTTAAGCTTTGAACGTCTGTGATTGGACTGCTTTCTGTTTTATATAGGTTTATAAAGATGTAATAAAAGTTTAATTTGTGCATACTGTTAGAGTAAAAGCTAAGTCTTTTCCTGACTTTATTTTGATAATGTAAATTGATATAAAGCCAAACGCGCCACCACTTTTCTTACTTTGATTGTCAATTGTTTTACTAAAACTAATACATTTTATAATTGCATTACAGCTTTGTTAAATATTGATTCTGAAGCGGAAAATAGTTGAAAATAGATATTAAAATAAAAAATAATTTACGGTTTTGCTACAAAAGATAGATGGGATGGAAAATTGTCAAATATCACTTTCCTTTTCATGCTCTATACATCGAAATAGCCAAAACCCTGTTTGTCCATTCAGTTATTTCACATATTTGTCATTCGCATGTCCCCCAATCACTCACTCCAACTTCGTGTAATCACATCATTCTATTTGTCTAAAAGCCCACTCGGTCACTTCCCCGTGGCCTTAAATAATAGTTCGCATGTTGAAAATCGTCCGTTTTGTGGCCCACATTCGTACTCGCCGCGGTCAAAGCACGCTCGCGCCTAGACCCGAGCGATAAGCTAATGTTTTCGCCTATAATTTCTTTAGTGTCGATCGATGCTGCCTCGGTCGCCTTGGCGCCACTGTACTACAACATTAAACGCGTTATATAACAGTTTTTTGATGTCTAAAAGCTAATTTGTAATGAAATACTATAATGTAAAAGATGGACGAAAATACAGATAGCGAAAAAGTAAAACATTTTTAGAGAAAGTGAACGAAAATAAATAAATAAAAATATACGGTCTTTTAAAACTTCCTTTCCTCATTCCATGTGGCAAGTTAGTTTTATAATTGTAACGAACACATCGTAGGCTTAATTAGATGTTACGTAACGATTAATCTGAGTTTAATATATTGAGCATTAACATTATAACAACCTGGTAATCTCTATTAATATTAAAAGTATACTTTAAAAGACACATATAAAGATTCGATTTTGAATTGATAGAATTTTCTTTTAAAACAGTTAAAAATTTATTAGTTCTTCATTACTTCAAAATATTGAATGTTTGCGTTCCATACACCTTACAATATCTAATGATGAACTGGATTGAAAGACTTACAAAGATGATGTTGGCGGGACTAACTTTTATAACTCCAACGCATAATGACCTAACCACATAAGAAACAACTATAATACTAGGTTGTTTCACTGCGGGATTTGAACCCACGACTGTAATTCGTAAAGCAAGTACAACCAGCGTCATGTTCAAGAAGACAGTTAAGTAATTAAAAAACAAATATAACGACTAATTTACCTATTTGTTTCCACCAAAACACTTGAATAATGATTATGGTGGCCACATAAATATTGTGATAAGCATATGGACTCATGCGGGTTTCACGTGTATATATGTATATGAATATACAATCGGTAAGTACTAAATGGATTTGATAATTATGATTAATTTTAATTAAATTATCGTTATTTTTTTATTTATTAATTAATTTAATTTATTTTTCATTTTACAAGCTGCTGTTCTTCATACATATGATGATATTGATATCGATATCTTTAAATACCTACCGAGTCGAGGTATTGGCTTTGGACCATCAATATATGATTGCGGATAAGTATTCTAAGATATTTGTAATGTAGCAATTGCTTATGGTAAGATATTTATATAACTTTAAGCCTTTTTTATTGGATAATTGTAATTAACTAGATCTCATAATTTAACTGATAAAATATTAGGCTTCAATAGGCAGGAATATTGCAGGAATATTAGGTTATGTATTTTAAAGTTAATTTGTTACTTAGTTGAAAGTTTGACTAGTATTAAAGTAGGTTAACTTAGCATTTGTATTGAAACGGTTTGACAAATTTTTGGGGTCGTTGAACCTTATAGCCCCTCTTTTGGATTCGCCACTGGTCTATAACAATAACCGTATCCATTAGAGGGATCGAACAATTCTTGTAAAAGTAATTGAATCTCTGTCCATTGAAACAAACAGTCTCGTAAACGCTTCCTCGATATTGGAACAGCCATTCGATTGCTTTTGCAAAGGTTATAATAAAATTTCATTGCCACTGTGTTTCCCTCCAACTTGAATAGATTACCAAAGTCTCTTTTTGTTTTTAAAGGAGGCATTTAATTTAAGTGCTTACAATCTTTTTATTCTATCTTATTGACGTTGTTGTTTTTATTTCTGACGCGCCTGAAACAGTATCTGAAAAGTTTTATTTTTCCCGCTATTTTCTTCAGTATTTTAATCATAATGCCGCACTACGAGTTTTCGCATGGAATATTGTACGAATAACGGAAAAACAGCTAAGTATTTCTTCAAAGAGTTAAACAGTTACCTGTAAATACCCTATTAATCGCTTCACTGTCACGACATTTGAAATTTGTGTTTGCAAGACAAAAAGTGTTTGTTCAAAGGTAACTATTATCATTATGTAATCATTGCGGTACTTATTTGTTGCTTTATTGCAAGTGGAAAGTTTAACTCTAAGTATTTAACACGAATTTGTTTTTTTATAGACATTATAACGTTTATTACGATTTTCGGTGAATATAAAAATGACAAGAATAAGTTTATTTATCTTCAAAAGTTACACTGCAAACTAGAAACCTGAACATTTCTTTTTATTTCATTTTTATTTTTAGTTGGTTACTTTATGACGTATTCTTAATTAACTAAAACAATTAATTTTATAAATTAGTTCTTTAAAAGCATGATTTTATTAAGTTTTTTTTTTATAATTGGCGTTTGATACCTCAAAAACCATGATACATATGACCTAAAATTATAATATATAAGCTACTAGCAGTCCATCCACGGCTCTGTCCGTATTATTTTTAGATCTTTTTAAAAGGATTTTCCTCGGATAAAAGGTACTCAAGATAAATGTAGCTTTCTATTGATAATAATTTTTTAAATCATCGCTGTAGTTTTTGTTTATACTCATTACAAACATACACACAAAAAAATCTTTTCTCTTTATAACATTAGTATAGATGTATACTGCGTAAACGTGAAGTGCTGTGATTGATTTCCGCCGCCTAAGGTCAATGACCAAGCCATGTTGACGTGTTTTACCATTATAAAGGTCATAAATGTCGTACCCTCAACACTGTCAGAGGGAAATTAGACCTTATTTACATAAACTTCGAATGTTACATAGGTTAGGTACAGATTAGGCACAGAGACATTTTCCTATCGGAGGGAGAAAGCTCTCGCGAGGAAATCGTGGGATCTCCGCCGTGGACGAAAGTAAACACGATCACAATGCACCGACTCCATTATATCACGTTTCTATTGACGTACCGTTTTTTGACATTGTTTGTTCAACAGAACAATCGCAATAAGCCTAGATAGCTTGCCATCAATAACGTGCATTTACATTGCGAGAAAACAGTTGTTGTCTTTTAATACGCAACATCGGTAGATTGGTTTTTCTTATCTCTCAACCAGCTTTCGCTCGTGACTCCGCTCGCTTATATTATAGTCAGCATCTTTGTATTAAGTCTATATGGTATAGCTGTATTATGGGGTAATTTGCTCAAAATTATTTAAGTCAAATTTTCATATTCAGTCTTTAAATAGTTTTATACTATTTGGTTCGGCAAATGTGTAAAGGGCTTCGATTTAATTTGAAGTGTTATTTGATATGTTATATGATTTTGTTTTGAAATAATAGTACATAAAACTAATCAATACTCTATAACGATGGAAATGGTATATTTATTTGCAATATGGTAAATTTATACAACAAGCTTAACAATTTTTTGGCAAATAAATTTAATGAGATCTTAGAAAAACAATTTTCTGTTTTCTTCGGATTCACAGCTCGGGGAAAACAGAAAAATTATAAACAAATTTATGTTAATTATTAACAGTTAGGTTTAGATAGTAAATAATAAATAGCCTAGTAAGTAAAATGACTGACTGAATAAGCATTTATTCAATTTTAATACGTCAACATCGACTAGTCAAGATTAAAGTTGCCGAGTAACTAGGCACTATAAAGCCTGTTCGTGGTACACCATGAACGCTTGCACTCTAGGAGCTCAGCTGCCGAGCGCAATCCATAGCGCATTGCGATACCCGATGGCACGCCGTCCATTTGGACAGGAAACCGAGAAAAAGTCCACGGGCGTTTCGCGTGTTGAATATAAACTCGGTGGCACCACCTGCTCATCTGTAGCGGATGGCAGCGCGTGCCCTGACGAGAAATGCTGATGTCCCTCGACGCTTTTTGCGCTGGCTCGTGGAGGCTTTTTAATGAGCGGGCTGTTTTTTTTAGCTTTAAAGCTGGTCTTGTAGGTTAGCGCGATTGTCGCCTTGTGTATTCGAGCCGTGAGCTTAAGTGGGTGGAAATTGTGATAAATTATTGTGTTTTTTATCTACGAAGAAGTACAGGACAGGTTATACGTCATAAGAGTGCAAATCTCTTTGAGCCAATGGTTTCATTTACATAGTTGCAATTGCTACGGTGTTCTTCGAAGCAGAAAACGGTGGTGTTTTCACATTTCAGATTTGCGATGGTAATAGGGAATGTGGCAATTTTCAACGTGAATTTGCCGTTATGACTAAAAAAAGTTTTTCAAAAATTAATGCTGACAGATGTTGACGCGGAGCAATACTTATTATTACCACCATATCGAGAGTCCAACGTTTGCTGGCAGTATGATTTGACACAAATAAATATCATCATTATCAACATCAGCCTGTGATCCTCTCCTAGTACACCCCTATCCATTAGGGGGTTTTGGACCGTATCCCATCAAGCTGGTCCAATGTGGATTGGTTGGTGGACCGTCTTTTTAGATGCCCATCCTGGGCTTGAATCGTCTTACTTTTCAGACAATTGGGTGATCGGCCCAAATTGCCTGACCAACAGAAACAACAATGAAAATTTGTCGAGTCCCGCAGGATTCGAACCCACGACCTCCGGTTTCTAGGTGTCCCATATATATGGATATTTTTATTATAGACAAATTCCAAGTCTGACTCTTTTTTTATCCTTGAAGTTTCCAGATTCATGTCTTTAGTAAGCTTCATCTAACACAGTAAATCTGACTCGGCCCGCATATAACAACGTACGGTCGCGTAATCTTTCAATTGTTCCCGCAATGACAAGACATCACAATGAAATCGGACGTTTCCACGCTATAACAGTCGGCGCGGAAGACTATCATAGAAAACGTTTCCTCGAAGCGAACCAGAGCTTAGCAGACTTTGACAGGACCCTGTGTCCGTGGGAGCATTTCGCCGGGCTCGTGTGAACTGCTACGACAATGGGCCCGACACACGATGGCCCGATTTAGAGGAGACATTACGAACAATGCGGTATCGGTGTGGCGCAATCGTATAATTATGCATTCGCCACGTAGGCGGCATGGGAACTCGTGTGCGGGGACCGTTTGTGTTGACAACGTGTAATGACGATGTGGTCGGTGTGCCGTCTGTTGTATGCAATTTTTGTGTATGCCCGAGCCAAAGAAAAGACGGTTTCGATACGGCCAATGTTAACCATTTAGCATCGGCGTGTAGCGTTCTTATTAATGAATTATCAGCGTTATGGTAATTAGTAGCAATTGATATTATATTGCATTGTTTACGTTGATTCAGCATCTTTTATTATCTGAAGTTTAGTATATAAAGTCACTATGCCTATGTCTTACACGATTGTGAATGTATGTAAACAAACCTCAAAATATATATACAACATACGCAACGCTTTGCGGATAAAGATTACGAGGTTTGTTCGGCTTAGAAATAGGTGCTAATGTCTTTTATTCAAGTAGTGTCTATAAATATGCTCCTCTGATATAAGACTCAAATACCCTATTACGTTTAGGCTTCGTAAGAAACACAAAGCTTGCAATAACTACTTGTTGGAAATGTTTAAATTTGATATAATAATAAAGAATGGAGTACAATTCATAGTATACATAAAATTAAAAATCACACAAAAACAACACAATCTTAAATCAAAGAAACGTAGTTATCTCAAGTTATTGAGCTGTTTCGACGTTTCTTGTTTGACCCACTTAGATATAAGCGAGCCATTTCTTGCCCACTCTTCCGTGACAGAATATATGTTAATCACTTGTGTTTACATTGGAGAGCACACTATCGGCTATTTTATGGCCCATCCGTGGCAGCATATAAATGCCGTATTATTGAGATTTTTATAATAGTACAAGATGTTCTTTTAGTTTTATATCAATCCTTAAAACTGTACCGAAAATTCATCACGAGTTTTACCCTTATTTAATGAAATGTGAAAATGACAGATTCTGCCACAGTATAAAATTATACCAAATATAAATAGGAAATCAAATATAAACAAGTTGGTGTCATGGCGCTGCGGCGCTGTTATACTTGTACTTCCAATGACATATATTTGATGGACAATTTTTTTTATCATAAGTGACTCGCATCTGACCTCTACAATCCATTGGAATAATGGTCACCAATCTGACTCATCGTACTTTTCCGACTTTGATAATAAGCTCATAAAACATTAACCAAGTATATTACCACCACCAAGTAAACTGTCACTGGAGCTACAAAAGTCTTGGAATTGGTCTAAACATGGAAAGGAAGTGGCGTCATACGTGGGGCTTTTATTGGTCGATAGTTGTTAGGTAATTTACCTATAGGTAACAAATCAATAATAAGAATGCTATTTGGGAACTTCGTTACTATAATGTGTTTATCAATTCCGAGTTGCATTTGATCTTGTATGAGTACAAAAGTCAACAATACAACCTAGTTGTGTCGCTTAATTCATACCCTAAACTTACGGGTTGTAAAGCAAGGACCAATACCACTGGACCACGGAGGCAGCATCATTATTAATTTACCATAAAATAAATTGTTTTCGCAAGAACTTATTATATAAAATAATAAGTACAAATCTTGCCCTTATTAATGATAATAAACATCGCTTCAGTCTTAACCAATTACGATTAATTCGGCAAGGTCCTGGCCGATTGCGTGTGGCACGCGACCCTCGGCGAATCCGAACTGACATGTAAGCGAAATCAACCGGTGGCTTTGAAAGTACGGATGAATGAAACATGTGATGGTTTGGAGATAACCCTTGAACTCTCATTCGTACAAGAAATGCTGAGATTCATACGGAAACTGTCATTGGTTGATGAGACAATGATTTTTGAACCACTTGATGACAATCTTGGTTGTCACTACGTAGCATAAAACAAAGTCGTTTTGCTTCTATCTGTCCCTTTACGCTTATAGCTTTTTTTTTAATTGATAGAGTAGTTCAATAAGCAGGTTTATGTGTCTGAAAAATGCATAATATTATAAACTGTGAGAAATTTATACGTAAAATTTATGTAGTGTAGTATTTAAAACCTTTAAATATCATATCAAATCCACTTATTTACGGATTTTTCGCGTTACTTAAATATATTTATTCCCGACGTTTCGGATTCTTTTTCAGCATCCATGATCACGGGCAGACTAAATTGGTATATATATATATGTATTTACCAACTTAGTCTGCCTGTTATCAATTATCTGTATATCAATGTTTTTGGAATAACCGTCCGAGTTTTTATTTAAAATTGATATAATATCTTTCCATTTTCTTAATTTTGAACATTAGTTTAACAAAAAGAACTTATATTGTCTTGTGGCTTTGTAGTTTTTATATGTTTGGGTTTAATTTTTAAAATTATTGAATCCCATGAAGGTGGCAAAGACCAACCATCCTCTCTTTTAATTTTTTTTTAATTTCTATTGGTTCCCAAATCATCCTTGGTATAAATCGATGTTCTTTAGCAGGTATTTTTGGTTCAACAAATGTAATATAATGATTGGGCTTATCTAGAATATGGTCGCAAATTGCAGATTTCTTATGGCGTCGATGCTAATTAGTGCCAATGTTACAAAATTATTGTACAAAATTACATATATGTATAGGCGACAAAATGATGCGTATAAATTTGTAAATGGCCATGATTGTAGAAAAAAAATGTTAAAAACAAAAATCAATCCAACGTTCGCGATTGACTAAAAGGAGCGGCGTGACTTTGAGACGCGCGCGCAAAGAGAGCAATTGGACAACTGAAATGCGACGGCGACGACTCGGATGTTGCCGGATTTAGACGGACATCGAGCGCGCTTAGGGTGGCCACGAGTATGGAAATTATAATGTCTTTTATCTTCTGCAAGGATAGTTAGAAACAGTTATTTACAGGCACACAGTAATAAGCAGGTGAAAGATATTGATATAGTGATCCCCTCTCATATGGCTCCAGTACGTGTGCACCTCTATATTGATACTAAACAATAAAGTTTAGAAATAATAAATATGAAAATGTTACTCATTGTCGTCGTATTTCGATAAAGATCCGTGTTTTCTCCAATAACATAATTTTTCACTATATCTATATTTGAGCTTTTAGAAGCAACGTCAATACGTTACGACAAAAACACAAACATGTAATTGAAAGATTACGTCGCTAATTATTACTTTAATAAAGTGAATTTTTACTTTATCTACAGTTTTACGCGTTTAATTCATCCTTTAATACTGGAAGTGTATAGAGGGTTACCTCTCTATATTATACTAGCTGAAGCCCGCGACTAGATCCGCGTGATAATATGAAGAAATATGTAAACCTTTTAAAGTAGCCCTAGCTACTTCCAGTTAACTATCTGCCGAAAAAATTCCCGTCAAAATCGGACCAGCAATTCGAGAGATTACCCGAAACAAACTGACAAAAAATAAAAAAAAATGTTTTCGAGCACTAAAAAGTTTTTCGACAATTTACACGACCTATTTTTACCTAATCAAGTGTTTTACCCTTTCCACAAATATCTCCACTTGAAATACAAGAGAATAGTTTTTCCACAATATTATAAATTTCTTCAGTACACTTTTTAAATCCTTAAACCGTATTGTTGATGAAAATCACTTACAATTCAATATAGACGCGCACTCTTCGTCTGTCTTCAACCATTTAAAAAATAGTTTAGTTATCATTTCGTATTTACAATGGATTAATAACAATTATCAAACGGATAATCAACAATTTCGCTCGCAATGCAGCCCTGAAAGATTCGCAACGGGGTGAGCCGCCGGCGTTCCGAATTGTCTGCACTAATTCTGTCGTTTCAGAGGTTTATGGACGGGAAACCTTTCAGAAACGAGTGCCAACTGTAACAAACTCGGCGTTTGTTGCTACATGCATGTCTCGCGCTGCGTTCGTTTTAACGTCTCGGTCTTTATGATTCGTATTATTTATAGAGACACTAGCTTGTCCGCTCGCGTGTATACGAATATTTTAGACAAAATCATTACAAATAAAATAAAATATTTGTTTTTTTTTTAATGCATAAGCTATAATACTGTTTCATCTAAATGAGTTCATTTATTGTTGCATTGAATTCAAAAATTCTGTATCCAATTTTAGCTTTATTGATTTCTCATGAACGTCAATGTACCTATTTAAAAATGCGCTAAATGGTAAGTTTATATATAAAAGTATATAAACTTTGTGATATATTTTCATAGAACAAATTTTTTTCTAAATCTGTACTTAAAATATATGCCAGAAAACATCAAACTTGCTCTTTTGAATGCCCGTTAAGAAGATTTATTTTTGCATTTATCGTCTAAAAAGTGAAGCTTCGTTTATGTCTAGAGGAATTAAAAAGCTGTAAAGGCGCCATGTCGAATGTATTGTGTACTTTATTGACAAATTGAATTGTCAATTAGGTTTAGAATATTTTGGGACTTTGCTATTTAAAAAACAACATGTTCGTTGATAAGAGTACATTTCGTTAATTATTTTTTTCATTAGATGTAACATAAATATATATGTATTTGACAGTAAATTGAATTAGAATCTAACAGAATAGAATAATAGAAACTTATATAATTATATGCCGCCGGTATAATTATAATACGGTTTGCCCTTATCTATAAATGCACTTTTTATAAACATAATTGAAAACGGAAACTAAATAACTGTTCAACACTAAATAAATATTTTTAGAATACACATTCATATTCTATTCAAAAGGTTAAAATATTAAAAGTAAAGGAGGCAGTTTACACTTTAACTATCTCATAGCGAAGAAGGCAGAGGACAGTGTTACTAATATAGACCGGAATATGTTACCGCCGGTCTATTAATATCCATAGACAATTAACTTGGAATAGCACTCAGCTGTAGCATTCTATTACGAAAGCATTATTTCCACGCTGTCGGGTGAAATTTAAATTATTGCGATACAACATCTCAGTAAATATGTTGCGGATCTGTAAATAAAATGTTTATTGAGATTAGTATTAGTGATATATTGTTTTTAAATATATTACGGACTACTCTATTGGAAATTTATTGAAAAAGTTTATATTCGGCTCCGTAAGCCAAAAGCACCGAATGAATTATGAAGTATGTTTATTTATTTATACTTCTTGCACAATTTTAGTACAAAAGGCGGACTTTTTTTATGTATAACATTAGTAACTGTCGATGTATGTTTCTCTAATTAATGTGCAACTGTCACATTTCATATGTTAGGTATGTGCCATCATGATCATCAGCCTGTGATAGTCCACTGCTGGACATAGGCCTCCCCTAATACACCCCTATCCATTAGGGGGTTTTGGAACGTATCCCACCACGCTGGTCCAATGCGGGTTGGTGGGTGGACCGACTTTTTCATGCCCATCCTACGCATAGGTATGTGTAGCGTATTTTATTCGTGGTTAAAATCTTATAATTAACCTTTTTAGAACTGCAGCGAAAGTGTGTACGAACTATGATTATTAGTTTAATAATTTAGAACAAATTCAAATGAAAATTCGAAGCTAGGAATAGCCTAGCCAACCAATACGTTTAAAATCCAGTCAGTAAGTGTAAATTACTAGATTATTACCAAACGTGCTTTTGACAAAGATGACATAAATAAATAGGTACATAAGTATGCATAAATTTTCTCTATGTGTTTATTCAATGTGCCGTTCATATCTTATATGTTAATACTCATACAGATATCTATATATAAAGATAGTTGATAGTAGTAGTTAGTGGAAATGACTTGACAGGTAATGCCTAGGGGCAGGTGATCTGGGGTCCTTGCGCCGGGCGCGTGCCTAGCGGCCCGGCCTTGTGACCTATTGCTCGGCCTTGCGATGCGCCCAGGAATGCTCCACAGTCGCAGGTGCCGACGCACATTTGCAGGGCGGCGTAATTGGCGCGAAAACCGTTCATGCTGCGACGCCATTTATTTGCCGGTATTTGCGTTATGGACACGCGTTATTTAAATGAAGAATTGTTTATTTGTGTTTGTTTTTATAATATGCTTTTTTATATGTGTGAGACGAGCACGACGTTTACCTGATGGTAAGTGAGACGCTTTGACTCTTTGTACAAAGTCGTTCACTGCACTGAGAAATGAGGTGTTATGTCCCGTTTACCCAGTGATTACCCTGGCTACGGTGCCCTTCTTATCGGAAAACACGGCTTTTCGATAGTATCGACATCAAGAGAATGCTATGCGTAGTTAAGTGAAGCTGTATTACGGACTTTGCAACCGCTTTACGGTGGCCGGACTTGCCGAAAGCCAAACTTTTACTATTTTGTTCCGCAAATAGAAGCGCAAAAGCATTTATGTGTTCTGATTGAGAGCTCATTTGTAAAATAATATGTTTTTTTTGTTTCTATAACTTTAAGCTTCCAAATTCTTGTCTTACCTGTGTAAGTTTCATCTTCCGCTCCCTCGAACCAGGTGGTCGATTTTTTTTTGTTAAAAGTGAAGCCTACACGTTCAGAAGGTATGTAATTTTGGCAATCGGTGGTCTATCCCGTGGATTGTCGATCGGTTTGTGAACTAGGACGACGCCAATCTAGCAATTGTTTCTAATCGGTTGCTGGGGGTGGTGAGAACCGCCCTGCAAAAATACTGGGTTTAACGTCTAGTTTAGTTTTAAAAGCAATTTAATCAGCCGGGTGTGTCGCCTATCATTAGACAAATATCTTTCTAAAAACTATTTCATTGTGTCAAAGCTCTATGATTACACACTAGGACACTAGGATTCGGTACAAATATGTTAAACAGGCTGTTATCCGCGACTTTTACGGCGTAGAATAGGACAAATATCCGCAGAAATATCCGCATGGTGTATTGCACTATACTGTATAGTAAATTATAAATTAGGTGTTTTTATTGTATATGCATATCATTTATATTTTCTGTTTCGCAATAATTAATAGCCTATGTCCTGTCTTGGAATCTATTGTAAGTATATGCAAAATTTCTTTGGAATCAGTTCAGTGGTTTAGACAGTAACGACGGACAAACAGACAGACAGACAGTTCTTTCGCATTTATAATATTATTATTGAAGTATATATTGGTAACTACCCAGCTATTGTCAAACATATGCATATGCGGTGATAACTTTATCTGACATTATTTGACAAATGTAAATATTACTTTACATGTTTATCTAAAAATGTTTCAGAAGATGCATTAAACTAAAGCGCCGTAAAATAATTTATATTGTTTGCCAAAACAATTTTCAATGATAAATTATTTTCTTATTAAATGCAACAATATTAAAACAAATTTATGCTCAATCAGCTTCCAGCTAATGTGGGTTAGAGACAAAACACCACTTTCAACAGTTTGCTTTTGTGATATTAAATGAACGCACGATATTTGGTCATGTAAATTATTTTTCTTAATTCGCTACTGAGTTTACCGCTAAATGCATTAGTGATAAGTTGAAGGCTTTCTTCACTTTTATCTTAATTTGTCCAATATTTTGTTTATTTTACTGAATCACTTACTTGACATTTGTCAATGTGAAGTAACTTAAGATTTTGTTTCATTTTCTTTAAAATAAATTGGTTGCCTGTAAATTCGGTATACGTGCGAAAGTTATACGAGACAACGTTTTTTTTATCTAACATGACCTATTCAACCTTATTAATTAATCAATCATATTTTATCATGTTCTAATATCAGTGTAGAATTATTTACCTTTATTGTTGTAATAGACCATCAGAGAATTAACTTGCACGTGTAAATATGAATACAGGCACTATTTGTGTACTCAAACTGCAAGAACGCTCGATGTTTCTCTTCTCTCCGTCTCTCTTTCACTTAAACAGGCCAACTGCGCAAGAGTAAGAGAGTCGCGTGCCTCTCACTTTTTCTTATGGTTGCTTATGGGGAGCGTTACGTGAGCGGCGCTGTGACACACTTTTCGAGAGCGCCTCCCTCTCTTGAACCAATTCATACGTCAAAATGAAATAGAAATTTTTAAAGCTTCTAGTTTTTTCGTAAGGCAAGTGTCAAATTTCACCTCTATCCAAAAAATCATATAAAGAGATATGATTTTTTGGATAGAGGTGAAATTTGGCACATTTTGTAATATTTAATTTTCACACTTATACTTTATACACTTTAGCGTAGATGGGTTATTAAATAATATTTAAAATGTTCGGCATCTAGGAATTATGCCTGAAAATTATCATTTATGGGTATTGTTGCAATACAATTGCTTCAGATAAAATTCAAAAGGATTTTTTTTTTCAATTACAACAGGACTAGAAAATGATCTTACTTACTGCTTGGGTGGCCTTTAAAAAATTATAACTAAATGCATACTCAGCAAACGTAATAGACTAGATCACACTTTGTAACCGCCCTATCGTTCTGGTGAGTCCATTTTAAGTTTTTGGCTACGGGAATATAATAGCAAAATCAGATCGACTTATGACAACCCATAACGATGACGCAATAGGTGTCACAAGCCAACAACAATGACACACTTGTCGATAGCCAAACAGTAGGTGACGCGCGACGTCATTTGAGAATTTTCTATAGATAAGTCGCGTGTCGGTCCGACGATACCGTGGTCTGATGCACTAAATACAAACGGGCAAATATATCAATGTAGACGTTTCTTAAACTATCGGCTTTATTATGTAGGTGTTAGGGCGATCGTGTACGAAGGATATCCTTGGTAGGTATGTGTCGGCTGCGGCTCAAACAAGGAGGTGTTTGAGATAGATAACAGCTATCGCCTGGGAACGTCAAACAGGCGGACCCAGCCCGCGTGCCACCACACGAATGCCACTTGCCACACAATAACTATACAAGGGAACACCTCTGGAGCTGTTGGCTGATAACGGCATTAGAGAATTTTTCGGGTCAACAATTCTCTGTCAGTTTCTGTTGCTGTAAGAAAATCAAGTCATGGGATTTACTTAAGCAAAGTATTTTGTTTGATTTTCTCGGCGCTAAAGTATGGCCCGCCAATACTGGTAAAGCATAAAGATTGAATAGTAGTGGACGAACGAAAACGGTCCGCTGTTGGTTCTAGTATAAAAACATTCGCAAACTCACTAATCTTACTTGCCTTTTGAAAATCTTTGGTTTGAAGTAAAAACAACATTAAAGAATTATCAAATACTGGATAACTATATAGATATAGTCCTATGTATCTTACTAAGAAATAACATATTTCTGTAAGGTTTTCAACCAAATTTTGTTGTCTATTAGTGCAATTGCTTTTATGGGGACAATACAAACTGATCTCTTGTTAAAATAAGATGATACATACGCTGAAATGATGCATTGATCAGGCATTCTTATGCTTATCATACGCTCATCTCTCATTGTTTGTTTCCACTTCTGTCTATGAGGAATAACAACAAAGTAATGCATTTACTCCGTAAGCTGCCTCCGTAGCCTAGTGGTATGGGCGTGTGCTTTAGAAACCGGAGGTCGTGGGTTCGAATCCTGCGGGGGCGCAACAAATTTTCATTGTTGTTTCCTAGTTGGTTAGGGCAATTTGGGCCGATCACCCAATTGTCTGAAAAGTAAGATGATGGCCATGCGTCGGATGGGCATGTAAAAAAGTCGGTCCACCCACCAACCCGCATTGGACCAGCGTGGTGGGATACGGTCCAAACCCCCTAATGGATTGGGGTGTATTAGGGGAGGCCTATGTCCAGCAGTGGACTAACAAAGGCTGATGATGTATGTGTAATGCATTTACACTAATTTTCTACGCATAAGACCAATCTTAAGTTTGCGTCAGAATTTGTGGACAAAATCCGTTAAGTACATAATTATTTTATAATTGACGTGAATTGCTTGTCCCGCGACCACGGCAACTGCTAAGCGCTCGAAACATCTGGATTAAAAAACCGATACTCACGATAAGAGTCCTTAAATAATTACTACATGTTAAACTTCCCTTTTCTATTGCCCTCTGTTAAAGAAGAATCTACGCTTTACGCAGAAACGTAGATTATGCATGTTTCCATAAAATAGCCGTTTCAGCGAGCACGCGCAACGGTCCCCAGCAACGCGTTCCAGCAAATAATTACACCGTTATGGATAGTATCGACGCAATTACAAGGCTAATTACAATAAAGCCGTATGAATTTATATTGGAGCCAGCAATACGCGTCAACATTGTAGCGTATCGGGGAGGGGTTTACGCAAAATTGTACACGTTAGCGACTAGGGCTCCATATTTCTTAGGAGGCCTGAAATTATTATACTTAGTACTTAAGAAAACAATTTTAGTGTTAAATATCAAATAGCTGCTCGATATTTTACTAGTAACGATATCAGTTTTTGGTACCATTTTAAAAAATCTGTTCTAAAATTTTTAATTTTCTCTCTTTTTTCACGCGTCAAAGGTATATTAGATAAGTAAATTGAATAATTTATTTAATTTCAATATATAGTATTATATTTTGTGTTTACGCTTTAAGACATTTTGCCCGTGGTTTTATATTATCTGGTCTTAAGTGTCCCATACCACAAAAGGCCCCAAATGCGTCCCTGAGTGTAACAGTACTGCAACATTGTTGCAACACTGAATATGACCACATAAAGAGATCTAATTTACGAAGCGGACCCGACAGCTTCACAACTTAACTGCATCGCCGTATACAATTTGGTAATTGTTGTAAGATCAACTATATATACACATTTGTAAAGTTAGTGTCTTTTCCTCTTCCTTAGAAATATCTTAAAATATGCTAGAAAACACTTTTTTAACGTACGCTATCAATTTTTTATTCCACCAATAGGCTTACTGGGAGGACTGAAGGCTTTTTTATTAAAACTCATTAATTAATACAAATAATTCCAACTATAAAATGGCATGTTATAGTGTTAATTGGGAAAAAAACACCCAGCCCTGCAATGGCGATATCATAAGGAAAGCAATGATGTGTGACTTTTGAATTTTAGGCAAGCAAAGAAAATCAGTTTACTAAAATTTCAGGTCTTATTGTGTATAGCTAATATGAAATGATATTTCAGTCGACATTAAATAAGTGAATTGTAAGTCGAACGGTATTACTAGGGCATAACGTTTATAAGTCAAAATGGTATTATATGAAAATTTTCTTCAGCTCGTTACGCAGAACATTTTATTGAATTACAAAGACTGCAAAGTTGAATGTTTTACCATATAACGCAAAATAACGAATTTAAATTAAACTTTACAGTAATAAGTTTATCCGAAAGAATAACAAATACAATAATAAAGTTGTAAAAGTTATTATGATTTACAATATTTTCATATTTTGGTTATTTGTGTTATGTGTTGTGCACAAATAGCCCAATAATAAAACATACTAGCTTAAGCCAACGGGTATGCTGGCTTAAGCCATTAAGATTAGCTAGTATAAGCCAGGACTATTCAATGGATTCATAGTGATAACATCTGACGCCGAGACATTGCAAAATGTATAAATGTATCCTTGTCATGTTGTTTGTATTTCAAATTGTGAGACTTTATTCCGGTGGATTGGCATCAAAATCTGGAATAGGAATTAGCCAGGAACTAAAAATTTTTAAAAAATCACTGAAAACTGGTATAACTTGACATACATCTTTGATACATTCTTCCGATACAATCTTTATTAGACGTTTATAAATATATTTTTCAACATCATCTTCACCATCATCATCATGATCATCATCAGCCTCTGATAGTCCACTGCTGGACATAGGCCTCCCTTAATACACCCCTATCCATTAGCGGGTTTTGGACCGTATCCCACCACGCTGGTTTAATGCGGGTTGGTGGGTGGACCGACTTTTTACATGCCCATCCGACGCATGGCACATCTTACTTTTTAGACTATTGAGTGATCAGCCAAAATTGCCCTAACAAACTAGGAAACAACAATGAAAATTTGTCGAGTCCCCCTTAACACTAGGCTACGGAGGCAGTTGCAGAGCAATTTCAACATTAACGACAAAAAAAAAATAAGTAATATGTATTATTCATTGTTTACGTATTTTATTTCTCATAAATATTTTGTTACAGTGTCTTTATGTGAGTCAACCGATTTTGTTTCGACTCGATTGTCATAACTTAATGTAAGCATCGCGTACGGAAGTGCTACTGAACAAACAATAAATATTCGATTTTTTGTTGGTTTTTGTTGGCCAAGCCAAGCAATGCGAGAGAAAATATGAAAATCGAACAAAAAAGCGCGTGAGCGATCGCATTAAAAAAACATGGCGGAAAAGCATCACGCGTTGTTTACGAAAAAATCATCGCGTCGGGAATAAATAAACGTATACATTGCAATAATTAGCCATCGGCGAGCGTAATTGGCGCGAAGAACTGAACATGCGCAAGTACCGGTAGCGTCCTTAAGGAATGTAACAATCGGACACAGGTGCGTGAACACCTGTCGCATCTACTTATGCCGGTCGAAGCCTGCCTCGATACCATAGAGTAAATAGCATAGAGATGGATGTTTTTTTCCTTTTTTTTTGGTGAAGTTGCCAGTCGAGCAGATTGTGAGGCTTATTGTAATATCGTATTAGTTGTCTTTGTCACATTGACGGTAGCCACAAATTTGTACAATATTTACACTGGATACGGCGCCTTTCAAACGGCGAGTTTTGTACACTACTGCTTTGTGGAAGAAATACTCATTGGGTAGGATATTCATTTGCGTGAGTTTAAATAATAAACAAATTTTCATTTCTGGTTGAACTAGAATATAATATGAAAATTTCATTTAACACATCAGAAGAATTTTTATTCTCTTTAAGGGCCCTGTTCAGATTCGGATTAGGCAAACAGAACGGCCAATTTTCTTATAACTCCTATAAGGAATAGAACCTTATGACTTTAGTAGCTGATAGTGATAAATTAAGAATATTAGCAGAACAATTATAGTTATAGCACATATGATCGCTTTACTAGCCTAGTTAATCAGTAACCCGATATAAAATTGGTGAAGTATCCTGATATTAAATAGCGTCTTTCAAAACCAGCGTTGACGTAGTGACTAAAGTTAGGTATATTTATTGTAAGTTATTTGTTATGTTTTTATTTTAATAACATTTACGTAAACAGGCAAAAAAAATAGGGGAAAAAATAACGCAACTAGCACCCAAAGTAATTAAATAAAACACTTGTAATAAGTTACACTATAATAATAGTGCAAAAAAAAACTCATATTTTCAACATTCAATTAAGTCTAAAAACAAAAAAAATATTTATTATTTTACTTATTAAAAAAAAACCATAATTTTTTATTTTTTTCTATGTTAAATTATCGTTTTGTATCACTTTCAAGTGCAACTTATAGAGATCGGTCTATGATCTGTCTGTTGATTTAAGAATTGGACGTCTATAAATATACATAATTGAATTGTGATGTTCATTTTCAATGGAATACTTTTAACAAACGCGTATCTATATCTAAAGACTTAAAAAACCGACATATAGTAACAATAAGTGAAGACACCACAATTAGGAATATCCTCATGTAGAATATATACAAAACGTTTTTAACAAAAGTTTTAGTATTTGCTTCTTAATGAATAAAGTTGTAAAAGTTGCCACTTTTGAGTAATAATAATAATAATATATAATAATAATAAATAGATAATAATTCGATATAATTCCACAAGTTCACATGATTTACTGCCTGAGCTTATCTCACGCTCAGAAACTTTGAACCAATACTGAACACGTAATTTACGTTCAAACACGAAATCCTAACACCGTCACTTGTAATATAGACTATTAAAGATATATTTTATGAGCATTTACCGGTTAATGATCAGGTTTATTTTCTTAAAATTACTATTAAACTTTAAAAAAATATAAAGAACATATACTTCAATCTTGAAGTAACGAACATATTTAGAAACGATTTTCGTGTCGTTCTTATGATAGCAGTAGTAAAAACCCTTTCTTTCGCATGTCAATATATTTACTTTGTAATTCAATGGGTTTTTATTAAATTAAATACTATATAAACGTGCGAGTGCGTGCCACTGCCTCGATGCAGTACCTGTGGGACCAGTCCCCCGACAAAAAGCTGATGATTTAAACATCAACCCGGTCTTAATTCCGAGCCACGGAACAAAACTTATCCGAAGAAAAACAGTATAATCTTAAACATTTCATATCGAATGTACATTAAAAGTACAATCGATAACTATGCGCTATTAAAAGTGCAAATTTGTTAAGTGCATAATGTATGTATTTAAGGAAAACATTGATTTTATGGTGGTAGATTGGACTGTACACTGTATAAAGCCGAATTTGCTAAAGGATGCCTGTTTGCGAAGCAAGTTTGAAGTCAAGCCAAGCAAGTTGTATTATGAAAACACTTTTACTTAGCTCAAGTAGTTTAAATTCTAACAAGGAAATGAGTAAACCAGCTGGTAGGGGTCAGAAGAGCCCTGGCTATCTGCCGAAGAAGACCAGTGCTGCGAAGAGTTGCCTTCACGAGTAGTTTTCCCCCTTGACACTGAGCACCTGAACGGCCGGCAAGTAGGTAACGATCTTGCTGCCGTTTAGAGAAGAGGAATTGCTGTGCTGTTTGCTTTGACAGAGCACAGTCCGGCTTCGGCTGAAGAGAGGAGGCCTTCGCGCCACGGACATGAGAAATGAGCCACCATGGGTTTTTTTCGGTTGGTAGGTTAATAAAACATTAACAATATCTCATAATGAGTACCACGTAGGAAAAGTAAGAAGTATTTTTAGGAAGTATTTCAAGCAATTCAGAGTAATGTTAAGAACCACTATTTAAGAAACGACTTATGCTAAAATAAATTACACAGTTGAATTTAGAGATGATTTCATTTGCTTTCCTCGTCCTTTTCATACAAGTTAAGGAACGTATTTACTATCCTGTAATGTATTCCATTACATAGATTTCATATCCGCTTCGAGACGTGCAATAAAACAAAACTATCAAAGTACATAAACGAAAGTTAACCTCAAAAACTTGTTTGACGAAGTTCAATCTGTTACAGCGACCGTGAACGGTGTTAAGCGCAAACAAATCCATAAAAACGTAATTTAGAAAGAACGGGCACGGCGTTAATACGACCCGTTATGCGGGGGCGTGTAAATTCGATAGACCCATATCCAATGGCTGACCCACGCGATGGCTCGGTTTTGGTACGATCGACTGTCGAACGCTATTATCACTATACCCGTGCCATTAGTCTAAAATTTACGTAAATAAATGGAAAAGCGAACTCAATGGTTGATCATTGCCTAATGGTGGTCAACGAAAATCTCGTTTACTGTCGGCGTCGGCAGTGTTTGTTGTTTATTATCAGTGAAAAAAGCAAAAGTCTATACCACACGTTCTGGTGAGAAATTACAGTTCGCGTAATAAACAAAAAGTGATTAAAACAATTAAAAAAATATTAAAAATACAATAATCATTTTTAGATCTTATACGTACATACGTATCTTGTATGCACGCGAAGGGTAAATTAATTTAAAGAAAATTCCAAATATGTTGTATTTGGTATTTTCCTTAAACTAATACTTTGTAAGAATAGTCAATTTCATAATTTAAAGCTTCATTCGTTACATTATGCGCTTATTTAATGGCGATTTATTATCCCCGCAAAGATATCCTAGTTCGGCCAACTGTTAACTTATGTTTCCATTCGATCTCTTTTACTGTCACTGCTTGGTCAACTGTTTTCTAAATGTTGTAATAAATTCGCTTTATTATAGCCATTACCAGACAGCGGTTCAAATTGGGTGACCAAAATTCGCAAATGTATATTATTATGAATAATATTCACTTTTTACTTTTGTCGGCTTACTTTGACTGGAAATTTAGAGTTTCGCAAAGGAATTTAAAGTATTTATTATTAATACAAAACATGTTTTATGATCATTGTAGAACGTCAGCTTTTATAGAGTTTTAGATTTCTTTATGATAGTCGCTCCAAGTATAAACTCCGTACCCTAGTTGTAAGGGCGTGTGCTTTAGAAACCCGAGTTCGTGAGTTCGAATCCTGCGGGGGCTCAACAAATTTTCATTGTTGCTTCAATTGTTGAAAAGTAAGATGATCCATGCGTCGGATGGGCATGTAAAAAGTTGGTCCACCCACAAACCCGCATTGGACTAGCGTGGTGGGATACGGTCCAAAAATCCCCTAATGGAGGGCATTAGGGGAGCTCTGTGTCCAGCGGTAGACAACACAGGCTGATAATGTAATGTATGTAATGTAAGTCGCTCCAAGTAATAATAACTACTAAAACTCAATTTATTTTCAGAGATAAAAATATCTCTTCTTTTTATTCAAGTAATGTTGGTATTGAACTTAAAACGTCACACTAAAATATATTAAGCAAGAATTCAATTTAAGACAACGCACGTTTTAACTGCTTAATCTAATGGATATTGTACAAAACACTTGATAAATAATTCTATTGAAAATTAAACTGCCGTTGCTTAGTTTTAATTCAAAGCATGCTCTCAAATGTGAACTGTATGTTAAAGGAAGTAACTATGAAAGAAACTAGTAACGAATTACTTAAAAATTGGTGTAATAAAATTACATCATTTTCTTTAAAAAGATCTAACAGATAGTTTGAAGCAAATTGATATTTTAAGAATCAACTTTTATTTACTTATTATTTACAGGGAAAATTACTAACAAGCTGTAAATCATTTTGTGAACAATATTTATTATTCTTTTCTTTTATTATTTGAAACGTGTGAACCGTTCATCTAAAACTTTTGAGTTGTCGCCACTCAGGCCGAATAAGATATTGAATCATATTAAACATGGACGAGCGATGTAACTATGGATGCAAAATGGAGAATCTATGCTGGCGCTAGAGTGGAACAAACTTAAAAACGCCATATTGCATGTGTTGCTCTTTTATTAGGATATTGAAATTTGATTGGAAGAAATTTAATATTAAAAGTCAGTTTATAATGTTCGATATTTTTTTTTTATCAGCCTGTAGTAGTCCACTCCTGGACATAGGCCTCCCTTAATACACCCCTATCCATTAGGGGGTTTTGGATCGTATCCTACCACGCTAGTCCAATGCGGGCTGGTTGGTGGACCGACTTTTTACATGCCCATTCGACGCATGGATCTTATTTTTCAGACAATTGGGTGATCAGCCCTAAATGCCCTAACCAACTAGGAAACAACAATGAAAATTTGTTGAGTCCCGTAGGATTCGAACCCACGACCTCCGGTTTCTAAAGCATACGGCCTTACCACTAGGCTACACGGAGGCAGTTTAACATTATTTTAATTTGTAATGTTTTATTGGTACTAAAGGTTAATTTCTAACAATCTTTTTTTTTTAAATATTCTCTCCTAATATTTTTCGTAATGTTGGCATCAAATTGAATCTTGTTACCGCTGGCAGTCGGTAATTGGTCTCGTCCATCGGCTGCCAAGACGGAAACCGCAGTGTCGGCCGTGAAACTCGGTTTGCGACGCGGCGCCGGCGCGTGGGAACCTTTGACACCGCTCGTTAAAAAATAATTAAAAATAAACAGAAATATGCACGGCGTTACTATGTTTAACGTGAACGCGGCTTCTTATTGAATCATAAATCGTCTCTTTTGAAAAACTGACGACGTTGACACTTTTAAGTCATGGTCAGAAAAGGTTATGCGTAAAATATCTCCCGCATTACCTCAATTGTTTTATATGAAACTGTGTTAATATTTGAATCATTAAATATCCCTTTACGCTCAGGAATACTTAGGTCATTGACCAATATGCGTTGTCAGTGATGACCTACGGCAGATAAGGTCCTTGACTACTTATTAAGTGCGTTATGCAAACGTCCGCAGTAGAACGACAGTAACGGACATAGCCCGCTGAATTAACAAGCTGAAGTGGCAATGGGTCGGCCACATTGCCCGTAGAACTGATATAACCGTTGGGGACGAAAGGTCCTCGATTGGCAGCCTCGTACTGGCTATCGCAGTATCGGACAACCCCCCACGAGATCACGAGTAGAGTGTAGTGATGACCTGTGAAAATGTGTAGGAGTACGGTGGATGCTGGTGGCACAATATCGTGCATCTTGATGACTGAAGGTAACCTGAAGGAAACCTGTGCTCAGCTCTGCTATGTCAGTCTGAAACAACGACTAATTAAATAGTGCTTACATATGGTCTGAGATATTTCTTACTTTAACAATATCACAAATTTATTAAGCTTGACTATAACATGGAAAATTAGGCTACATTTATGAATCCCACCACACGGCACAAGCCATAAATAGTCCATAGAGAAATTTCATCCGTTTCACGTAACTTTTACTTCTTTTTTTGCCACGTCGTACTTATTTTAGTTTCCACCTTTAGTGCTCGTGAGATTACCTTCACGGCCTAAACTCAGCTCCATCGACACGCCCCAACAAATAATCGATTCGCAACAAAACCGACAGACGGATAATTCAAAATCACGCAAAGCTGAAGGAAAAAAGAATTAAGCGTCTTTAGGGTTAGATGTCAAACGTCTACGATTATTAGAAACTTTCAATGTTTTTAAGATAAAAAATTTATCTTTCTATTAATTTTGGTATCGTTTTTAGATTTAAATATGTAAAATTCGAAAATTAAGGACTTCTTTACAAAAATAAATACAAAACGATTTTGTTTATATTGCGCCCTTTCATAAGCGGATTGATTTTGAAACTAGCTCAAGTTATAAAGGTCGGCCTCTGAAACTTCGTTTAATCTATCGACTGCAGTTTACTTCATTATATTAAACGTACATGAGATGCAAATCTCTTAGCGCAAAAACGTTTTTTTTTTAAATTTAGTTTTAATCTAACACAAAGAGACTAGAAAAAAATTAAGAACTTTTACAGACTGGAGGTTTCAGGAGTCTTCTCCTGAGACTACATATATCGTTTCTATAATATTGAACTATTTTACATTTTCGTTCACAAGCCTCACACATGTGTAAGTACCTGTACACCGGTCAAAAAACCGAGCGGTGTACGTTAAAAAAAAGTCAATTTCGCCTCCTGTAATTAGCCGCGTTACCGATGATTTAACAGCCTCCCCGTGGCCGGCGTTTAGCGTCCCGTGTAATGGGCAAGGAACACGGGCACCCATTTCGGCACAACGCCGTCCCGAAACTAATTTAAATCGGAATGTGATATGGGCCCCGGGGCACGCGCCCGGCTTTTAATCACCTATACCCTTACACTACCTACTTACACTACCGTAAGGTGATCGGACGATGCCCGCAGAGGCGCCACTCCGACTTGGGTTGTAAGACCGAGTTACTTAAAAGGTCAAGCAGTCTTGTTAACTACGCCATATAGGTGGAACTGCCTCCGTAGACTAGTGGGATGGGCGTCTGCTTTAGAAACCGGAGGTCGTGGGTTCGAATCCTGCAGGGACTCAATAAATTTTAATAAATATAATATTATTATAATCAAATTTTTGCACAAAAAGATATAAAGGGCGCAAAAATATGCATCGTTCTAGTTGGTAAACCTTTAGTTATAATGTATTAAAAAAATTTTATACGTATTATCTGTTATGTTTGATATTTATTTTCTTGATTTACGTAAAAAAAACGATTAGTGACGGATCTCTAGTAAATAATGAAATATATCAGATCAGTTCAGAGACGTTGTAAACAAATACGTCAACTATTACTATAAAATCTTTGCACAAATTTTTATTATTCTCAATCGTTACTTAGGTGCAGCTCATTTTGAAGAGTTCCAACCATTGTTACTGCAAAATAGCTTTTACCTACATTATTCTACAAAATTTGCGTTCTCGTAATTCATTTCAAGCGTTAAAAGCGTCAGTTGAACGAGAAACGGCGCTAAGTGGTGTTGTTCCAATATCGAATATTCCCACGAAAATCTTAATTGATCTACTTTTATGAGGCGATATTAAAGTGCATTAGCCAAATGCAAGATCACAAGAGATGCTTTGACAACGACTTCAGACGAATGAGGTTATTTGTGTTGAGCTCGTTTTACAATTTGCTGCAGTAAAATTTTGGGCGTTAAATGGCACGCCTTGCAATACTTTTCTTTTTCAAAGACAAATATGATATTAACAAAGTGTACTGTAAAAATTATAGCGCTCTTAATAATATAAACATCGTATTGTTATCGTAAACTCCATAATGTAGAAGGCATGCATTAGGGGCCGAGGGGAGGGCTATGTCCAGCAGTGGACTTACACAGGCTGATGATGAAGATTGTGAGCATGTGTACCGGGGGTCTAACAATTAGTACGATTGAGATTTTTCTTTACGTTATTTTAAATAAAATAATAAATGAATAGTAAATAATGTACAATAGTAAAATTATTATGATTTACCTGTATGTATTTCTAAACTAAACTTGCTTAATGGCTTGAATGTGAAATAGGATTCAATCAACGGAAAATTAGTCTATCACAAAAAATATTGTTAAAATTAAATAATTGCATAACTTATAATGTATATGCATGAAAATGACATTTGCCTCTCTACATTTTACAATAGTAATTAATTATTTTACTACATAACTACTACTATATTATAAATCACACTAATAATGAATAAAAAAAATACATAAATTTATTTACGTTTTAAGGAATATGAAAAGTATAGAGGCGAGAAAATTTTTGATGCTACAAGTTTTTTCTAATGCCACCTGGTGGTAAAATCTAAACAACTACAACTGCTAATTGGCGAACGCATTCGGCCACATTGCGGATCGGTGAATTTTAATGTATCGCCCCGGGCCCATTACAAATTACAATGGGCGTATTGAACAAGCTAGTATATGAAATACCAACCGTTGAAGATCTAATCGTGTCCAAATGCCAATTGCTTGTGTGTCCATGAAAGTGAGTTTGCAGGTAACGAAAGCTTCCAAGGCCTATCAAATGTCTGCTATATAAAGATATCATTCATTATACATCTTATTTAGATCTGATTGACTAATACACAATGAACACCGCTTGCAAATTGAACTTTAATGTAACGAAAATTTAGTTTTCTCCCTATGAAGTGTATATCGCATCGTTGTTCAGATTTGTCTCACACTTGAAGTTCAAACACTCCTAAATCGCCCCAAAACTTTGTTCCCTCCACGTCTAATGGATCGGACGTTATTGATGCGTCGTAATAAAGGTATCTTGTGCGCACACGACGATTCCTCGGCACCTATGGCCGAATCTCGTTGGGGCGAAAGGAGTTGCCTTCCCACGACATCTAAGGACCTCCCCGGAGCGCATACATTACCGCGGCACGCATTGTCGTACCACCTCCCCCCACCCCCTCGTCGTCTCCCCCCTCCCCCCACCGTGGTCGGAGGCCACACGCACTCCCCAACCACGGCCAATTGAAAATGGCCTTAATTATTCCCCCAACGGAACAAACACTCGGTGTTCACAATCGATTAATAATTTATGAGGATTTTAACGGCGTCCCGCGATCCCGACGCAACGCCTGTTATCGTGCCGATCTGTTTTGTTTACGAATCGAGGCTTTCGTGGCTTCCCAATGGTCGGTTCACACGAGAAATGTCTTGGTCACGTATGTACTTTCTAATGGTACCTTCCATTTTTTAATTGTGCTCTCATGTGAAGCGACCTTAATATATAGGTATGTTCCCAATAATAACGGAGAGAAAGGATTTGTGTTGCCCCTAAAATATGCTATTTAAACCTTAGGCTAAACAAACTAAAGTAAAAATTATCCAGTTTATTTAAATTATAAGTACCAAAAATATATATGTCCAAATCATGTTCCTTTTGACAGATTAATTGTGCGCAAATATATACTTAAAGGACTTGATTTAACAAACTTTTTCTTATTCAAAATTTGGAATTCCTGTAGAATTGAGAACTCATCTCACAGTATACTGCACTTTTAAGTGTTATGTTAATATTTAACCTAACATTAAAAATACACATCATACATGAAGATTTCATTTTTATAACCACGCATCGATTGCATTAGGTTCATATGCTGTACGCGCTAATCTATTTTTGAAATGGAAGGTGAATCGTGCACCTGTGTTTGATATGTCAGTGTGTTAATATCACAAGGATCACATTGTTTGTCGTCCCGATTGCTCCAGAAACCGAATTAGCATATTAATGAAGGGGCGTGCCCCACCTGACTGGTTGCACACATATCTTGGCCCTCTCCCACGCGTCTGCCCGCGTGCTGTGATATATGCCTCACATAATAACCAATTACATTGTCCACTTGGATTTTTTTCTCACCCCGTTACATATTTGTGTTGATAACAAACGTATTAAGACTTTTCTGGAGCTTAACTAGCTCAAAATTAAGCACGAACAATATTCCAAGCTTCAGATTTCACAAGGTACGCTTTTGGCTCCACTGAATCAAAATGTTTGAAAGAAACCGAATGCAGCCAAAGCATTTGGTTTAGACATCGTATTAGGTTCACTGAAGTTAGTAGTATTTAAAAATACCTGAGCCAAAGAGTAACTGCTATATATATAAACGAAGCCTAATCTCAAAGTCTGATGGCACCAATATATAAAGCTAATTATGGTTTTTTTTTTAAATTGTGGGACTATGTTTTCATGCAAATAGATTTGGACATAAAACGTTGTTTATATGAATTTGAGGTCTGTAGTTTTGACTGCACACAATAATAAAACTATATCCATGAGCTTCTTGTATCTCCACTATTTAAAATAGTAGCTTATGCGTGAACAAAGTAACCTATAGCAATATTATTGCGTCAAACAGATGTCGTTCATATTGACGGATAATCGCTAAACTCATGGTGTAGTCAATAACAACACCATGGGTTTTTGTTTTAAATTTTCGACGACATTGATTATTATATCGCAAAAAGAAATAACACTATATTAATTAGATTTAACAACATACCGATGGATTGGAATCAAAAGCAGCCTAAAGAGACATAATAAAAGAAACACCAGTGAAATGTATAGCACTTCATCACGCATATATGTTTGTGAAGCAACTGAAGTTAGTGCAGGATAAAGAACCTGGTAGCAGGTACCTTCCGCTTGACTCGATTAACTTAGTAAGTAAGGGGCGGGTCGTCAGTAACTCACACCCGCACGAAATAAATAATTTACCTCAGGAATGCGAGCGGGCATAATGGTTAACCCGATGAAACGCCGGGTCGTTTAACCGCTCTCGTTAAATAAACAGATATTAAAAATATGCTTAATAATATGCGTATATTAGAAAAAAATTGTTAGATTATATTTATCAAATTAGCCAGGATATGATATTTTGATTCTCAACATTTTCTCATGGACAATGCTTGACCGCTTACGCGTTTGCTAAACGTCTCCAAAACTCAGGTGATGTTTATTTTTAATTAATAAAGTTACTGGACGTTTTATATATATATATTTAGATTAACTGTGATCAAAAGTTTTTACGGTTGCAATAATATGTGTTAACGATCCAAGTTTTAATTACGATTAAATTTACGGATTTTATCACCTTATTATAAAAAGTAATATTTCCTGTACATAATAGTCTAGTATTCGCGTAAAAAAAAAAATAAAACAACTTTTAAAAAGGAGAATTAAAGTTTTTAATATCATGTATTACACAAAACGTGGCATATTATGACGAACCGAAACAAACACAAGTACGATGCTTTGTTATTAGCCTGATTGAAAACGAGCACTATTTTATTTATTTCACGACGCAACAGAAAAGAGCTTTTACAAACAGTATAACAATTACCTCTGCGAAATATATTGCCAAACAATATACAAACTTGAAGTTACTATCAACTCTCAATGCAAGTTATGCGTTTAGAGCAATCATATTTAATCTGCTTATTAAATAGTCTATCTCTACGAGTAAGACAAACGCTACTTTAGAAACGGTATTTGTCTTTAAAAAATGTTATTATTGCGTTTTAATCGCACTGCTTAGACAGTCACGTCTCGCATTTAATTCAATATAAAAAAAATACCGTCCGAAGTATTTGTTGTGGAATCCCGCGGCAGATGGGTTTTCGTGCAGTGGGTGGCATCTGCATTTGTCACAGGCACTACGGAGGCATGTTTGACTGAGCGCAGTTGAGATACGCCGAGTTTGGTTTCGGACTACCGAGAACGTACGAGACAAGGCGAGATCTCTAGCTTGCAGAATCCTAAAATTAAAGTGGTTTTTACTAGTAAAAAAGTAAACTTTTTTGGTTTCATTAATTACCACACGACGTTCTACACATTTACCACTATCTATGTTTGACTGTCTTTTCTTGGGTCTATTTTTTGCAATACATAAAGTAATTAGACAAGGAAAGCATTCACCTGATATAAAGCAATGCGCTCTGTCTATAAGAAGTTTAAGTAGTAATCCTACTAGGTATAGTGCCCTTTAAACAGGAAAACAGTTGTCTTTTAGAACTATATAAATTGGCGTCAAACAGAACAAAACACTGGAAATATCCGAGATATTTCCTAATATAGTTTAAAAGATTAGAATTCCAAAAAAATTCTTTCAGCGTTCTCAGACAAAAAAGTGAATTTAACGCTTTGTTATTTTCTCCTTTACATAACCGTTGCATAAAATTTTTGGAATTTTGATTGGTATTTAATGATCACTAGGCTACAGCACGTTAACACAGAGCCATGAAATTGTACGAAAATTTTCAATTTAAACTGGACAACTTTCACTATCTATTAACCATCGCATTCTTTTCAAATCAGTTAAAGGAGTATTGGCTCAATTTGATGGACTTGATTACACTAAATGGTTTATTGTAAAAGCGTCCCGTTATCTACATTTATAAAAAAAACTTTGCCAGTAACTTTTTTTTAATTTCCATTCCGACTATCACTTTGCATGAATTTGATAAGATTGTTAATTATGATAAAGAATTTTCGTTTAGCAAAAAAACACGTTAGGCAATTGAATTTCTTGATAATAATACTAAACGCAAAATAAATATGTAATTGCTATTAGTAGACCACTAACTTTGTTTTTAGTTTGCTGTACAGATTAAATATAAATACCATGTCGCATCCACGCTCCTTTTCTGTTATAAACGTGTGGCGTAGAATCCTCGGTGGCCGCTATCCTTCCGAGGATCTCTCTATGCAAATTTAGTTTTTGCCAACTACCAATTGAGCTGATCCGAAAGCTGTGACAGTGGGTGGGCGAACTCTTGTATTAAATGTACTTGCTTACGAGAAATCGAAAAGATAAGGTCAAGATCGATATTTCAAGTTAAATAAATGTAATATAATATTAAAAAAGCAATTAACCCATGTGCCTTTTTTGTTGAGATAGATCAATAGGCATTTTTAAAAAATATTATAATTCGGAAAGGAATGCGGAATTTTATTTTTATGCCCATTGCCTGACTACAATACTATGAGATTAAATTCTTATATCATACATTACAAAAACAATATAATATTGTTACGAAATATTTTAATATGCGCACTAAGTAATTTGCAACAATTAAGTTGAGCAATGCTGCACCAGATTTATTAAAACAAATACAATATATCAAAATTTCAATTAGATAAAATTTAAATCAGGTTTCAAATTTGAACATCATTTACGTACGTACCGCCTCGTAACATTTGTAAATAATAGAAAAATTATACAACGGCCCCAATCGTACAGACGTTTCGGCCCATTCGGTCTTATAAATACCTACTAATTGTTTGGAGACATAACACAATGTTCCAACCGAACTCGTCGACATATTATAATATTCAAAATTGCCCTCGCGGCGTCTGAGTCATGCACCGTCAGAGTTATATGTTCAATTTCATTTAAGGAGCAACACGGCATCTTTCTACCTTGAAAGTGAAAACTAAAAAGATTTACCTATTCATTAATTTTAAATGTTTTGCACAATTTACAATGTGCAATGGCAGTCTTAGTGCCAGAAGTCATACTTTATCAGTGACACGGAGTAGATGTGACAGGTGCAGTAATATATCGAAGCTTTCATATGTAAATTTGGTATTTTTCATCTATTAAGCAATCTTCCATTGCATTATTTTTAATATTGTAAATATTTATTTACACTATAGCAGTAATTTATTTTGAAAGTGTTACGTTAATATAAATTTAATTAAAACTGAATTTCACGTTTACGTTTTGTAATAAAATATAAAAATAATAATGCTCTTATGAAATAAAGCTATGTCAAAATATGGCGAATTTGTACAAATATAGTCTATATAAATATAATAATAATAGTCAGGTAAAAATAATACAGTAATTTTTTTTATATGGTTACAATCTACAAAAGATTTTAACTTGTGTTTACAATGTAAACGAGATAAATTATTTTGACTTCTTATTGATCTAGACACAATAAATACACTCGTTTTCGTTTTATTATTGTCACACTGATCTCATTACGCTGTTCTTTTGTCTAATCTGTTTGCGGCAGTTTTTGTACTTTACACCGCTCCAAACAAACCACAACTGCATATGTGCTTATGTTATACTTGAGCCGAATTAACTATCAACCATTTGATAACGACTAAGCCGTATATATAAAACACAGTCGTCGCGTCTAACGTAAGGCCTTTGATTAGTGAATACTCGTTACAATGCTTCGATGATAGCATATGGTAAGGATTGAATGATTTACCGATAGATCAAATCACATCTTAGTATAAAACAAAATCGCTTTCTCTGTCCCTATATCCCTATGTATGCTTAAATCTTAAAAACTAAGCAACAAATTTTAATGCGGTTTTTTTAATAGATATAGTCATTGAAGAGGAAGGTTTATATGTATAATTCTTCCACAATATTGTAGAGAAACGCTGATAAATTTATATAATATTCCATAGATATTACAGATATCATCTGTATTGCACTAGTGTGGAGCCATTGCGCTAGTGTATAATAAAGGATGAATCAAAAGGCGTCACTTCACCTTAAGGCTGTAGCTTTTTTTGCGCGTTGGGCCCACTGGAGCACGGGCATAAATTAGATGCGTTGAAATGTTTGTGTTGTTGAGTCTGCCGCGGTTGTCGGCGACGCCGCGCGTGCATACATTAGCGCGGTATGCCGCGGGGCGGGCATTGTGCCCTCACGCTTGCCAACCTGACGAAGGATTCAATCGCGGTTTGTTTTAGCAATTTATATGGAGTATTTCGAGAGGAATAGTAATGGTGGATGATGGATTGGATGTGGGTTAATTGATTTGAGGAGCTAGCTTTTTTCTTTGATAAGCTTAAGCTAGGCTAGGTCGTTTGTAATCCCTCTGATAGGATCCAATAATGCTGATATTTTTATTTGGGTATTATAACAGTTGATATCAAATATAATAAATATTGGCGTAAATGATGCTCGCGAAAGCTCCGATTGGTTGTAAATTTAGTGGATAATAGACAATTAAACTGGAGGTTAGGCTAAGTAGTCTTGAATAATTTTAGTAACGACATAAATTATTACTGAAATTTTATATGTGTAAACATATTTTGTTTTCCTTTTAATTTTATCATATCGAGTACATGTAGCAATTTGAAAATGTTTACACCTATGTATACTGATTATGTATACACCTAAGGACATCGCAGGACTTATAATGCACAAACGGGATACCGCATGTTATATACATAGAGAGCCAAAAGTTTGCGAGGGTTGATAATTGCGTATTGTATTTACATAAACATGGTATCACGTCAAACTCAATTGGTGCCAAATAGTCAGACACTCTTTATAGGTTAAAGACCGCGCGGGGATTACGAATGCGGTTCTGGCTCCACTATTGCTTGACAGTAGATTTTATTACATTTTTCCTAGTCTAACTTAGCTAAAGTATAGTTCATTTATGCTAACACATGATATACTTCCAAGTAAATGAATATTGAAATAGCGGCTTAAAACAAGAAGGTTAACCTAAAATCCGGATTAAGTAAATCAATAAATGATTTAAGCTTTCACATAAATGTTTCTTTGTCTATTGTTTACAACGCTTGAACAAATTTTGTACACGCAACCGAACCGGGTTCGCGTATGCTTACAGTTGCAGACCAATTTGGTAGTTCCCGTGGGTTCAATGCCGACTAATGACCAGATAATCGGGCGGCAGGTGCGCCAACGCACACGCCAAGCGCCATTCCCGCTTTAATAAAAGCTACGTTTTTTTTTCCACAGACACAAAAACCGTATCAACAGTTAGAACGCAATGCGTACTTTTGATTCGAATTTCTGAATACGCCGCTCACTTCCGTTTTGTTGTTTTTTTTCGTGATAAAAAATCTCCTTCCCCTCACAGCATGCCAGTATTACATCTGGTTGTTTTTATTTTTAAATTGAGTGTATTATTATTTAAATGTGTATAAATATTTATTATTTTAGGAGAGTTAGGCCGAAATTAATAATAATATGTCGGGATGTCAAGGAGGCCTTAGTAATGTTCAAGCAAGTTGTCAGTAGATCCGTCAGCTTTCTAAACTGTTGCCGTATGACAGCTGTCACGTAATTTTGGCCTCTATGTTGTGTTTTTTTTTGTGCATTTCACATAGTGTTGTATGTATTCATTGTCACGTTGTATGTATTTAACAGTTTGGAATAACAATGATTAGTGTACTAGTCAGTAAGTTTGCTATGCAAATATTTTGTAATAATAATTAGTAATAAAAATAACATTTTCATTTTGTAAGTCTTATACAAAAAATTGTTTGTTTAAAAAGATTTAAGTAAATAAAATTTGCTCTTTTTTATCTTTTTCGACATAATTGTATTCAATCATTCAAAACGTGACTAAGGCACATAAAGAAGGGCAATGTAAGTAACTATAACTTTTATAGAATAAACAGCTGCCACAAAACATTTGTGAAAATATCAGACACAAATATTTAAATTCCACTTTCATTATTAAAAAAAAAGATGCAATCACAACTTACTCGAAAAAAAACTCGACATAGATCTACTCCGAAATGGAAAAGGCAAACATTGAACTTTATGTACTGAACTGACGTTTACAGACGTGGCAAGCTGTCACTGATTTTTTCAAGCGCACCTGGCACACACCCGCGCCGTTGTATAAAAAAAACCTCCAAAAAAACCAACCCCAATATTTGAATATTCCCACAAAAAACAATTAAGTTCGCCGCACCTCACCTGTTGCCGGCACGAGATACGCATTTGCATAGAAACAAATTTCCTAAGGCTGCCCTCCCACAATATCGCGATCGTAGCGATAATTTTTTTCGAACATTGGAGCATTTAAAAAATTATATTCGAGCATTTTAACAATACACGCCACACGTTCAAATTCACCCTCGTTTTTTTTTTTTATTTTCTACTATCGCTGATATCGGCCGTAAAGTCGACTAGATTGACTTATCGCTTAAAAAGTTTAAAGTTTTTTTTGGTTTACTGTTTCGTAATGTTTATCAGATTGGCAGTCTTTAAACGAATTTAATAATTATATTTAATTAAATTGAGAAACAAATAAACAGTTAATACTTAATAAATCAAATATTTATATAGTTGTTTTCATTGTTTTGCCATTGATATGTACTATTGCTCTATCTGCAATTCTGCAGATTTTATTTAAGATTTCATACTAACTAGCTCATGTTCGCGACTTCACCGGCACCCTAATTTTATTTATTTACATATACAATAACGAATGTAACAATGTAATAAGTATGTGAGCGCTACACGAAGGATTTGAAGCGCACTGACAATCGTCGGTTTTCGCCCCCGAATCAAAAGGCCCTCGCTGTACCCTCGTATATATCAAAAAAGCTGTTGTATACACTAAAAACTCTCAACCACTTCGTTTGGTTACAGTTACAGGTCGTAACATGAATACGCTCCGCAAATACGTTCAGGCAACGCCGTGTTCCAGAATTGTAACGCGCGTACACACTAGAACCTCTTCTCCTATCACGTAAGCTACAATTACAGCTCGCTAATAGGTGACTGCCTCCGTAGCCTACTGGTATGGGTGTATGCTTTAGAAACCGGAGGTTGTGGGTTCGAATCCTGCGGGGACTCATCAAATTTTACATTGTTGGTTCACAAACATTCCTAGTTGACTAGGTCATGTACAAAAATTCCTATTTGATTAGGACAAATTGGACTGATCACCCAATTGTCTGAAAAATAAGATGATCCATGCGTCGGATGGGCATGTAAAAAGTCGGTCCAACCACCAACCCGCATTGGACCAGCGTGGCGGGATACGGTCCAAAACCCCCTAATGGATAGGAGTGTATTAGGGGAGGCCTATGTCCAGCAGTGGACTATTACAGGCTGATGATGATGATGATGATGAATAGTTGCCCGGCTTTAGTACTTAGTATAGTATAGCATATTTATTTTTGCAGCACAAGTCACCAAGTCGATGTTGCCACGGCTCGATTGAAAGTCGTTCATAAATGTTTGTCATAATGATACACTGCTAACCAACAATAGTTATTAGTGAACTCTCTACAAACACTGGCCACTCTGACTTTTGTCGGTTTTCAGGATGATAAAAACAAAAACAATAACAACAATCAACGTCAACATGCGGTCGGTGTCATTGTCTATCGAGGGGGGCACTGGGGCGCGTGTCTACTTTATGTAAATACGCACTGGGCCATTGTGGCGGAGAACAATCCCGATGTTTTGGATTCCCCAGCGTTGACTGTCGCTGTCAACTGTTGAACTTCGTATGCAAACTTGTGTATCACAGATTGACATTAACAAAAGACGAGACACTAGGTCTATGTAAACTTATCTAGTGATTGCGTAAAACGCTTAAGTTGAAGCGTTCGTATTGTTGGACGTCTACGTAATATACTGCGCGATATTTTTCAAGTGTCGATGTAATAGAAAAATTAATGATTTTCAACTAAACATTTAATTTATTAAACTTAAAGAAAAAAATTTAAAAGTAAATAATTGTCTTGTTAGTACATTAATTTAGACGTAGTATACATTTTGAAACTGCTATTGTTATGTTTAACCGACGAACAATATAGATACTATGCATATACTATCACTCTGTTTGTTCGTTAACCTATAGTATAATAGTATTAGGGATAAATAATTCAATAAGTTTCATACTTTCTTCGGTATTATTGTGACATCCATGGTTAAGCGACAGACTGATTCTGTCCCTATCCTATGTCTAAGACAACCACAAGTGGACTAAGACAGCCTGATGATGATGATGGTGATGAACGTGTTATTCTATAATTGTTTCATCTTATATTTTTCGCTAGCAACGTCGTCCTATAAACCAGAACACACTCTACGACAGATGTAAGCAGTAGTGTTTCCTCAGTCTTGTTCCGTAAACGAAAAATGGCCAATATAGTTACTGGAATCTTTATATAATACTTTATAATGCCCATCATATAGAAATCGCTTTCCAGAAAGTGTTTGTAATGTTGTTGTTTAAACTAGGACGTAATAACTTAGCCGTTTATGTAGTATGTCGACGAGTAAATTAGTGGCTACAGTAGAAATAAAGTTGTTGAGTACAGGGTAGCATATTTAGCGAGATGTTTTACACGAACAACTGTGAACTCTACGTAAAGAGAATTATTAAGACAAATTGGAATTTTTCGCTGCATCGATCATTTTGTAATAACAAATAAGTGTATCGCTTATTTGGAAATATTTTTCAGTCTTAGAACTTAAGGAAAATTATTATAATTACACATTTTTACTGTCACATGAGTATAAAAAGTATAAAACATATAAATGGTAGCATTTCAACCATACAGTATAAAAATAATATACTTACGATATTAAGAATCAATGCATAATTTACATCTTTTTTTAAGGTTATGTATATATTTTGTATAAAACGTAATACATAAATATAAACACTCAGAAAATGGATACAGGAAAAAAGTATAATTAAAAGAAAATAGGGCATAAGTCCGTCGCGTAAATTTTTTTCCATTGCAGGAATCGAACCGACGCCCTTGGGCAAAACATTCAAGGTCAATGACCTCTACGCAAAGCGGGGCGTGTCGCACCGAACTGCAGACAAGAAGATTTATTTTTAAACTATCGCTTTCGACCCAAACATCGGCCGGCCAGTGACAATATGCAAAATAATATATAACTTTTAAATTCCTTTGTAGTTTATCCGCGAATATCACTTTATGGGAGCGCTTCTAGTGATTCGCTCATAATAATGTCTTTAATGGTGCCCTGGAACTGGCAAGAGTACGCGCATACCGCGGTTTTGCGGCTGAAAAAAATCACCCGTCTCTCACTTGGGAAAATCACGCGTACATCGTTAATGAACAAGGCTATTTAAAGGCTAATACCATAGTTTTACGGTTGAAAATTGAGTTGTTAGCGTAATAATGGTGGCCATTACGCGATATCGGTACACCTAGAACCTTTCTCCATCACTAGTGCAATTACAGCTCAATAGGTGCTCCTGAGCCTACTGGTATGGGTGTATGCTTTAGAAACCGAAGGTTGTGGGTTCGAATCCTGCAGGGGACTCATCAAATTTACATTGTTGGTTCACAAACATTCCTAGTTGACGAGGTCATGTACAAAAATTCCTATTTGATTAGGACAAATTGGACTGATCACCAATTGTCTGAAAAATGAAGATGATCCATGCGTCGATGGGCATGTAAAAAGTCGTCAACCACAACCCGCATTGGACCAGTGGCGGATACGGTCCAAAACCCCTAATGGATAGGAGTGTATTAGGGGAGGCCTATGTCCAGCAGTGGACTATTACAGGCTGATGATGATGATGATGATGAATAGGTGCCCGGCTTTAGTACTTAGTATAGTATAGTATATTTATTTTTGCAGCACAAGTCACCAAGTCGATGTTGCCACGGCTCGATTGAAAGTCGTTCATAAATGTTGGTCGTAATGATTCACTGCTAACCAACAATAGTTATTAGTGAACTCTCGACAAACACTGGCCACTCTGACTTTTGTCCGTTTTCAGGATGATAAAAAAAAGAAAAAACAAAAACAATAACAACAATCAACGTCAACATGCGGTCGGTGTCATTGTCTATCGAGGGGGGCACTGGGGCGCGTGTCTACTTTATGTAAATACGCACTGGGCCATTGTGGCGGAGAACAATCCCGATGTTTTGGATTCCCCAGCGTTGACTGTCGCTGTCAACTGTTGAACTTCGTATGCAAACTTGTGTATCACAGATTGACATTAACAAAAGACGAGACACTAGGTCTATGTAAACTTATCTAGTGATTGCGTAAAATGCTTAAGTTGAAGCGTTCGTATTGTTGGACGTCTACATATATACTGCGCGATATTTTTCAGTGTCGATGAATAAAAATTATGATTTTCAACTAAACATTTAATTTATTAAACTTAAAGAAAAAAATTTTAAAAGTAAATAATTGTCTTGTTAGTACATTAATTTAGACGTAGTATACATTTTGAAACTGCTATTGTTATGTTTAACCGACGAACAATATAGATACTATGCATATACTATCACTCTGTTTGTTCGTTAACCTATAGTATAATAGTATTAGGGATAAATAATTCAATAAGTTTCATACTTTCTTCGGTATTATTGTGACATCCATGGTTAAGCGACAGACTGATTCTGTCCCATGCCCATGAAAGCAGAATAGATCGAAGCGAAAAGAATAATAAAAAAAAAAAAATCCGGTTTTATTTTTATAAATTATATTAATTATTTATCCCTAATGGAAAGGCGTGCATTGGTAGAGGCCTATGTCTAAGACAACCACAAATGGACTAAGATAGGCTGATGATGATGATAATGATGGTGATGAACGTGTTATTCTATAATTGTTTCATATTATATTTTTCGCTAGCAACGTCGTCCTATAAACCAGAACACACTCTACGACAGATGTAAGCAGTAGTGTTTCCTCAGTCTTGTTCGTAACAAAAATGGCCAATATAGTCACTGGAATCTTTATATAATACTTTATAATGCCCATCATAATGAAATCGCTTTCCAGAAAGTGTTTGTAATGTTAGTTGTTTAAACTAGGACGTAATAACTTAGCCGTTTATGTAGTATGTCGACGAGTAAATTAGTGGCTACAGTAGAAATAAAGTTGTTGAGTACAGGGTAGCATATTTAGCGAGATGTTTCACACGAACAACTGTGAACTCTAGGTAAAGAGAATTATTAAGACAAATTGGAATGTTTCGCTGCGTCGAACATTTTTTTATAACGAATAAGTATATCGCTTATTTGGAAATATTTTCAACGAAAATGGCTCCTACCTATTCTCTACAGCAGTCAGTCTTAGAACTTAAGGAAAATGATTATAATTACACATTTTTACTGTCACATGAGTATAAAAAGTATAAAACATATAAATAGTAGCATTTCAACCATACAGTATAAAAATAATATACTTACGATATTAAGAATCAATGCATAATCATTTCATCTTTTTTTAAGGTTATGTATATATTTTATATAAAACGTAATACATGAATATAAACACTCAGAAAATGGATACAGGAAAAAAGTATAATTAAAAGAAAATAGGGCATAAGTCCGTCACGTAAATTTTTTCCATTGCAGGAATCGAACCGACGCCCTTGGCAAAACATTCAAGGTCAATGACCTCTACGCAAAGCGGGCGTGTCGCACCGAACTGCAGACAAGAAGATTTATTTTAAACTATCGCTTTCGACCCAAACATCGGCGGCCAGTGACAATATCAAAATAATATATAAGCTTTTAAATTCCCTTGTATGTTTCATCCTGCGAATATCATTACGGAGCCTTTAGGATCGCTCATAATATCTTTAAGGTCTGAACTGGCAAGAGTACTGCATACCGCGGTTCTGACACTGAAAAAAATATCGTCTAACTACTTGGAAAATCACGCGTCACTAATGAACAAGGCATAAAGCTAATACCATAGTTTACGGTTGAAAATTCTTTTAGGTTAATATGGCCTGACCGATATCACGTAGCTTAAGCGGGGCGTGCTTTGAGGCGACGTCGATCAACAGTAAATTGCTCTTTAATGGTGCGCTGGACACGGTTGCGAACGACGGCGTACGAGTACCCATATTGACGGTTCTAAAAATCCTGGTGACCCGTACTCTACGGTTGCTGTTAAATCGACGCGTAAGCTACTTAATTGAGATCTGCAGAAGGTGTTGACGCGACCTATACTGACCAAGTTCTACAGCGTGGTGACAAATTACGGTTGACTGTTCGTAAAAGTGGTGAGCATTACTGCGATATCGCGAAGCTAAGCGTGGTGCGCGTGCTGCTATTGAGGCCCGGACATCCGATTCAACGTGACTATCGTACAAGATTGCCTCTTATTGATTGCAGCGTTTGACACGGTTTGCGGAACGACGGCGGTGACGAGTACCTCACTATTGACGAGTTCTAAAACGAAGGTGGTGACGCGTACCTTACTATTGGCAAGTTCTACAACAACCGTGGGGACCCGTACCATACAGTTGACTAGTTCTACAAAGACGGTGTGAAGCATACCTTACTATTGACGATTTCTGCAACGAAGGTGGTGACGCGTACCTTCCTATTGACAGAGTTCTACAACTAATGTGGTGACAGGTCCTCTCTTGTGACGAGTTCTACTCGATAGGCGCAATCTATACCGGTGGCAGGTCCCCTTTTTACAGGAGACCGTCTGGGTGGATACCACCGCGGTCCCTATTTCTGCAGCGAAGCAGTAGCGTGAAAACACTCTGTGTTCCCGTTTGAAGGGCACCGTAGTCATCGTATTTACTGGATAAACGAGACTTAACACTTTATGTCTCACGGTAGGCAGCGCGTTGGCGATACCAATGTCTTTGGGCGTCGGTGACTACTTCCCATCAGGTGGCCCGACTGCTCGTCTGCCTGCGTATGTTATAGAAAAAAAAATCTACCGAAGAGGTCCTAATTAGAAGATTTTGTCATTTTTCAAATGAAACTTTCCTGACGTACCGTAATCGATAATGTTTAAAAATAATGGAATCTATAGGTCGATAAGTAAATAACGTGTGCACCGTATATGCTGTGATTAGAACGGTTAGTTTTGCGTAATCACGAGTAAAAAATAAAGTTGCTGCACATCTTTCCATTCCTATATGTGCTTAAATCTTTAAATTTACGCAACGGATTTTAAAATACTCTTTTTAATAAGTAGATATATTCCAGAGGAATGTTTATATGTAATAAAACTTTGGTAATATTAAAGAGGAACTCTCTTAAAGAGGAAAATTTAGAGATTTCTAACGTGATACAACATGGAGTGGCGACAATTGCAGCGGCCGGTCTGGGCTGGATAAGAATAGCCGAAGATCTGAAGCGGTGGTGTGCATTTGAGGAGGCCTATGTCCAGCAGTGAACTGACACAGGCCGATGATGGTGATAATGATGATGATAAACGAGTAGTAAACACAATTTTTTGCGTTTACAAACGCTGGCTGAACTCCACGAATTAAATCTATTGTAGGTACTACAGTATTTCAAACCTTAAAAAGTATAAAACCCGGGATGGTATATGTCTAACACTTAAGAATAGCCCAAAGAAACTATTTGCATCCTTTACATTTTACATATATGTACATATCAAAGACATCATTATAAGTGTTTAATTTGATGGTACATCAACAAAGAGCGATACTGCAATGAGAATTAAAGCGTTACTTTTTTTTTATTGCTGACAAAGGCAGACGAGCAGTCGGGCCACCTGATGGGAAGTGGTCACCGACGCCCATGGACATCAGCAATACCAGGGGTATCACCAATGCGTCACCTACCGTAAAGGACTCTCTTTATACCTCGTTCAAAGGAAAAACCTTGGTAGGGAGTTCATTCCAGAGCTTAATAGTGCGTGGCTTGAATGATCTCTGGAAACGTAACGTATTTGATGACACGGTTTCCAGGTGGTATGGATGAACTCTAGTCCGGTGACGGAGGGTACGATAATAGAATGGGGAGGTAGGTACCATATCGAACAGCTCCGTTGAGCACTCTCCGCTGAACAGGCGGTAGAACACACAGAGAGAGCCGATATCTCTCAGTACACTTAGAGGTTCCAGCCTGTCCGTGAGCATTGGATCGCCAACGCTTCGAACGACTCGTTTGTAAGGAGTCAAGTGGAAGCAGCTGATAAGTGGGGGCACCGGCCCAGAGATTGGAACAATACTCCACGTGAGGCCTGACCTGTGCTTTGTAAAGTAGAAGCTTTTGACTTGATGTAAAGGCTGATTTGAATTTGCTGTCCAAATGACTCCTAAACTGAACGTCGCTCGAGATCTTGACACCAAGGATTCCAATGCTCGAGGATGGTTGCAGAGAGTTACTCAAAAACTTTGGCGCTATGACAAATGGATGTTTCTTCGCGGTGAATGCGCAAACCTGTGTCTTAGTGGGATTAAACTGAACGAGGTTTACTCGACCCCACCCGGAGAGACTTTCCCCAGAGAGTCCTCCACTTCGGACACAAGTTTAGATCCCCTTTCCTGCACCTCACACCGAAGGACTGGTCGTTGGCTAGTATATCGCGCATCTCCCGTGCTATCATCCGCATAGCAATGTATATCTCTGATAGATAACATGTCGTTGATATGCAGAATGAAAAGCGTAGGTGAGAGCACCGAACCTTGTGGGACGCCCGCATTAGTGGTCATGATCTTGGAGCTACAACCATCGACAATGACTCTGATGCTCCGACCATCCAAAAAACTGGCGATCCACTGGTACAGCCCCTCGGGGATTCCATAAGCGGGCAATTTCGATAAAAGAGGTCTATGCCAGACCCTGTCGAATGCCTTAGCAATATCAAGACTGACTGCTAGAGCCTCACCCTTATTGTCTAAGGCTTCTGTCCACCGGTGAGTTAGGTACACTAGAAGATCACCAGCCGGGCGACCGTGACGAAAACCATACTGTCGGTCCCTGATTAGCTGGTTCTCCTTTAGGTAGCCTAGGAGCTGGTTGTTGATGACCCGTTTCTGTAAAAAATTGATCGCAATAAAAACGTTTTCTTTTATTCTGTCAGTCATATCAATAAAAAGAAACAGAACAGCACAAAAAGTGTCATATTAAAGTGTTACAATTAAATTGTAATTATTATATCTTTATTCAACATAGCGATACACTCACTTATCGATTGTCAAAAAACTACCACCGTATAGCAATTCGCTATCAAATAACATTCCAATTTCAATAAAGAAATTAGGTGGTAAAGTACCACCAGCGTGGAATCCAATAATTTCTAAAATTTAAGCCCAGTGATATAAAAACTACGATGTCACATGACAATATAAGTATTTCTGTCAAAAACTATTTTCAAAATAAAAAAATAGAAAGATGTGTCGAGTTTTAAAAAAAAAAACTCCGACGGTTATTGGAAACATATTGAAATACAGACACATCGCATCTTAGGAATGTAGAGTTAACTCGAAAAATCCTTAAAAAAGTGTTTTTAATAAATATTTCAATTGTAAAGAAAACTATAGCGAAACGTATCGGGGTCCGCGATCATAAATACTCGTGGAATAGACGTGTGCCCGTGTCGACCGGCCGAACGTGTTCCGAACGCGACGATTTGACATGCGACCTACCTCAAGGCGGCCCCGCGCGTAAATATACACCTCCATTATAAATGTAACCTTTTTTCGTCTCTAAATGCAATGAACGATGCGCTGACATCTTAAAATAATTATTCTACAATTTTACAAATTTTAGCGTTATAATAATTGTAATGGCTTGCTATGTATATAATGATACGGTTTAACGGATTTAACTACGTTTACAATTAATTTAAAATTATTTTCGTAGCTTTAGTCCCAATCCAGCGTCGGACACTGGAAGATAGTTTTAAATGTAATTGTAATGTTAGTAAAACAAGATATAATCCAAGATTTGTCACGTGTAGTTAGTGTTTCCAACCATACTGTTTAAAACGGTATTATACAGTTTTTCACAAAATTATAGTTTTTCCTGTTGAACACAACACTGTTCTTAGCATAAAAATGCAAATAACACATTTTTATCATGTGTTATACTTAAATGCTCAGAAAAATTGGATTTTATTTAAGGAGATGGCTCGAAAAATATGTATTTACATTAATAAAATACTGTAAATTTTTCTAAGAAACATTTTAATATTCTTTATAGACCTCAATATTTCTTACAAAAAAAGATAGCAACCCAATGTGTAGCATTCGAAATAATGTTTGAAAGTTTTAATGTTATTGCCTTTACAACTTTATATTTTTGTAATATTGTAGAAAAAAATGTTGAAATAAAAAAAAACAAACGGTAAACAAAAGAATCGATCTACGTTTGTTTTTAATTGACGGCGCACACACGAAACGAACGATCACAAAACTTCAAAAATGTAACAACGAAGGCTCGTTTTTACTTTTAATCCTCGCCCCGTGCGGTCAGTAGCGCGGCCGCGGGCGCTCGTGCCGCCGCCGTTCCAATTTCGAATGCAAATCTCGAACGCGAAAAGAAGCAAAACGGAACGTGCCTACGCTCGTGTTACGCGCTCCCGCGAATTTCGTTCGGCTCGCGTGAAACGGGACGTTGCACTTTACATCCACCGCCGCGGGCCGTTAGTTGGTGAACTTCCTTTTTAGAAATCGATTTTACGTAAACACTATCCGAACGGACAGCCTAATATCCCGGCATCATATAGAAATCGCAATGATATAATTAAAATTAGCTTTCGTTTTGATGAGCGATGGATGTAACATCACGTAAGGTTTGTTAAATGGAAATTATCTATGCCTTAAGCGATTTAAAACGGTTTTAATAACTGAGGCGCTTCGTATTACGGTATTGTTCTTATTTGATATAAGATGCGCAGTTAATAATACTATCTGGTTACAGTCATTAAAATTTTATTTAAAAGCTTTTTTTCGCTTTTTAACGCCAAAGCAGATATATTTGTATTATTATAAATTAGTTCCGACTGAACTTTGTATATACAGATATAATCGAGTTTCAAGCGAGTTCTTATCTAAAATCAAGAATTTGTTACGATTCTGAGTTTCGAGCCAAATCTTGATGCGACAAACTTTGCAGAAACGAAACTGTTTTTAGAAGCTTTTCCAATTTCAAAATACGAATGTCGAAAGTAAATGTATCATTCACAATCGAGCCAGATCAGTCGATTTTAGTTCAGGCAAACATTCCAAGTTTGACAAAAGAAATTGATGATTCTTCTAGAAAGACGAGGAGGGAACAAAAGTATGAGAACAAAATATATAATCATTGGTAACCAAAAAATAAATAGAATAATACTGGAAAGTGTAGTCAGATATTTGTTGTGTTAAAAATAATACTCTAACTCTTTGAGCCTTTTTCTGAATGTAGTCATTTGTTTGTATGTGTGGCGAAATGTTCTCGACACAAAATAGGACCGGGGAAACCTAAGGTGACGCTTTGCATGGTGAAAAAACCATTGTTATTGACAAAGTTAATCAACGAAGAAATTTATTGCGTCTCAAAGGCAATATGAGAAGAGACTGTTCTCTGTCATAATCAATTGTCGCATAAGCGGGCTTTTAATTTCGAGTAGGGAGAACGTACACGGAAGACGAACATGGTTGCAGACGTCCATCGAAGCCAGTAATCAAACAACGATAACAATAAGAATATGTGCCACATCTGAAAAAACTGTTTTTGAGCGATTAAAGAATTATCATCTGATACCGAATCCAAGAAACGAGCATTTCATATAGAGGTACTCAACGCATATTGACACAAATTTTGAATATGAGAAAAGTCTCCGCAAGATGAGGTGCCGAGAATCAGAAACAAAATCGACTTCGAAGATATCGTTGGACAAGTTTTAAGAAGATTCTAAAACTTTAAATCTAGTTTGTGGCGTGGACGAAACACGGTTTATCCCTGATCTTCATGCCGTGGCCGTGGTATATGGCCAAGCCGAGTATGGCCTCAATATTTTGGGACTCAGAAGTGATATTGTTATTTGATTACCTGGAGCATGGAACCATCATTACAGATTATGCAGCTTAATACGAGGTTAGAAATACCGTCAATGATAAAAAGAGGCAAACTTTGAATGGGCGAGCTGTTTCATCTTGACAACGTACCGGCACATAGGTTGGCATTAGTGATGGCCACCGTTCAGCATGCTAGCGTACAATTGGTTGAGCATCCCTCTTCACCAGATCTGGCGCTCTAGCTATTTTCCATTTTCTACAAATTGATACAATACTTAAGAGGAAACATGTGTTAAAACTATATATAACAAGTAAACGATGCCTTTTGCAGGACCAAGACAATCCTTTTTAAGGAATTGTAGTATTGGAAACTTGGAACGCTGGACTAGGTGTGTGGTGGACTCGGAGATTATGTAGAAAAATATATAATTAAGCTATCATAGTCATAATATTCTATCTCATTTTTACTTTTTGATCCCCTGAACTCGGAACTACAAATACAAACCAAAGTATTAATTAGTAAGATTATAAAATACCAATACTTAGTGTTTAATTATTAATTTATTTATTAATAACTCATATTGCGATAATAAATTTATTTGAAAAAATTAATGTATTTTTAATATTTTGTTACATAAAAATATTATTAGCTAACTGAAATAAACGATGACCACACGTTTAATATACTGTCTCCATTCCATGACTAAAATAAAGCAAATTAATAGGCATAAAAGGTCCATATTTTAGTATTTTAAGAATTTTTATACTTGATCACGTGAGTTTCGGTTTCGATCTCGGCTGGAAAAACAGTTTCGGTCGGACTCTAATTATTATAAAGATAACACGATTTTTTTACGCTTTATCTTACCTTTATAATAATACAAGATAATAAATAAATTATTATATAGCAGATTTGTTCATTTATTCTAAAGATGCTAAGAGAAATTTGTTAACGGAATCTACATATGAACGTATGCGGCCACTAAATCTTGGATGCGGAACCAAAAAGAGCTTTAAGAAAACGATATCTTCGTTATCTTAAAGCTCTCTTTTATTAAAAAAAAACCTCCTAACATAATCCAAAACATAGCGCTGTTGTCACGAACATAAAGCTCGTAAAAATATCCAAAATTAAACCAGTGACAGGGAGCTCAGCCACATTTATTTCAGAATCCGGCTGTCCACGTCATGTTAAAATGGAAAACTCTTTGAATACAATCTCATCTAATAGAGATGATTTAGAAAAAAATACTAAAATCAATCCTATTAACACATCTCGGGATAAGTAGCGCGCCGAATCGAAAAGAACAATCGTCGGATGTGCGAATGAACGATGAAAAATAAATAGACTCACTAGAGGCTCAATGATGCCGGCAAGGCCGGTCACTAACGCGGCCAATAATCTTAGACGCGTGCGTAACGTGGTGTAATAGTGACTCACCGCCGCGAATGAATCACTTTCACGGCTCGACCCGGCGGGGCACATCACTACGTCCGCGGGGGATTGTCACTGGCGGTGGAGAAAAAAATATATTTTTGAATTTGGAACGAAGATAGTATTCGTTAAAAAATTGGGGTTTGTTTTTAGGTTACCTCCTTTTGAAAACGTATATCAAGATATATATGACATACGTATTATATATAAATATACATATTAATGATACAGCATGAATTAAGAACCAGAATTTATGTTACTAAAGTTGTATATGCTATAACCAAAACAAAAGATAACGTCTGATAATATGAAAGCGTATTTATATTTATTAAGAACACAATGACTTTTGAAAGAATGCCAATTGCTAATATAAGTTAGTTGTATTGGAAGGTAATTCTTAAGTAGGATGTACCCTATATCCTATACCCTACTTAAGTTATGTTGCAATACGGCAGCGTAAATACCCTAATGATATCATTCTATTTCACTGTCACCTCTTTGAGTCAATCACTGATCACGATAAAAACACTATTAGTATGAACGGATATTTATGAATATATATACTAACAGGATCCATTCATTCATTTCGTATAGGTATTTGTTAGTATTTACCTTGTTATAGGTATATGATAGAACTTTTTTATACGTGCGAATAAAGACAATGATAAAATATGAAGCAAGTCCTCTTAAAGAGCTTTCGAGATCTACTGGCCTTCGCATTACAAAACTAAGGTAATGGATTTGAATCATGTGCTGAAACAAGGGGTTTGGAGGATTGACAATTAGGTGATCAATTCTTATGCATCCATAAGCCTGAACAGTAAATGATATGTGCCTCGGATGGTTGTGTCAAAAGAAGAACTCTGTTAACAAGACTATGACAGTTGTTAACTGACATCAATTTTATCCATCCTTTATATCGTGGGGGTCAGGATCTGCGTAGAAACTATTATTTAACCGTTAGTCAACTTGTAATCCATACTGAGTTTTTTTTAATTGTTTTGACAATTTGGGAGAATGGCTTTGAAGAGAAAGTAGAAATTATTCTAAAAGATTCTCTAGCTGATTAATCCTGGTTGTGATGTGAATTAGCTTCGTATGAAACGTGATAGACGTACGTATGTACAATACATATGTATGTGTTATCTCTCTGTATATAACTATATATATAACTGAGAAAGCAGCAAACCGGCGATACATTCGCAGCAGCGGGTCTAAATCGAATATAAAAAATCCTTTTCGACTTTGAAGTCGTAATTGACGAACGTTTAAGCGCGTCTTGTAATCGTCAAGTATTCCGGTTGCCAAAGAACTGGTGTAAGGAACAATTTGACGCGGCTAAGTATCGCATCGCAACAAAAGAGCCGACGCCGCCCCGAAATCGCTTACGAATTACCGGAAGGTGCATAATATAAGCGATCGGTGTAAAATTAGGGCTGTCGTGTTAAATGTGCAGTTGTTTTAGTGTTTTTGTAGCGTACACGACCCGTTGGGTGTAGTGTTTAGTGACTATGGCTCTTTCGCTATGGATGTGGATTCGATGCCGTGAACTTTAATTTTGGGGTATCTTTTCGTGATTGTTATATTTTTGTTGACAAAACTAAGGCTAGTCTATATGTATATATCAGCAACCTATATTTAGGCCTATATATTCTACGTCACCAAAATGAGTAATGGAGCATACCAGGGCTGCATGGGGTTGTATTACCCAAATGCCTTCTTTAGGCAGGCGTAAAACGGTAGTATGCATACAATACTGTGTTTATGTTTGAATGACACTATAGCTATTGGTTAAAATATCCTTTGCCGTAAGAGTTGAAGCATCTCTTGCTGCTTTCCTTAGACTTAATTGCAGGGGGTAGTAATTGTTGTCTCATAGCTTCCTCTTATAAAAACAATTAAAGCTTTCTTAATAGCTCAATCATCGCTCGATTAATGAAATTATTGTAGCCGAAAAATAAATAATTTTTTAGTTTGTAATTTTCTTCAAATTTCCAAATTTGTGTCATGAAGTCTCTTAAAATATTTAGATTAATAATTAATTGACAGATGCACAAACATTATTAATTACAATAAAAACTAGCGTGAAAATATTACCTATGTATCCTAGTTTAAATATTAAAGAGATTTTGGAAGTTTCTTTGTAGTTTTAATTTTGTTAATACATATTTGAGAGTATTTTCGTGGGTTCGAATCCGCGGGGAAACAACTTTATGTTATCTTTGTATCGTTTTCTGGTTAGTCAGGACAATTTGGACATCTTACTTTTCAGACAATTGGGGATCACTCAATTGTCTGAAAAGTAAGATGATCCATGCATCGGATGGGCATGTAAAATGTCGGTCCATCCACCAACCCGCATTGGACCAGCGTTGTGGGATACGGTGCAAAACCCCTTAATGGAAAGGGTGTATTAGGGGAGGCATGTGTCCAGCAGTGGACTAACACAGGCTGATGATGATGAAAGTAGTTTTAATTTACACCTAGGTGTTAAATGAAACTTAACCCTATATAAGTCTATTTAAACCTGTCTTACATTAAATTACTAACTTTTTTGGGTACTATTATTAATAATGGAACATTCCTCAATAGCACCTTACGAACGTGAAGTCGCGTTGTAAGTAAATTGTTTATCTTCTTTAATGGCCATTCCCATTTTATTTATATTTTTTTATATTTAACTGCAGTTATAGACCTATGTCTTATCGATAAATTTATTATTATTCTATTAAACAAAATACACGTAATATATTGAATGTCTCACATTTTAAATAACAGAGTATATTAGTAATGTGCCACCGCCAGCTAGTGCTAAAACCATCTTCCGGTTTGAAGGGCTAATGTTACTTACTGGGTGGATAAGATGTGACATCCTCTTTTCACAATTAATAATTTTAATGCGTATTAGATATATCGCTAGCTATCAGGTTAGCGTTCTTGTTGCATAGTCTTGCGTATAGTCTACTTTAGACAATAAAAAATCCTTTATTTTTAGACTGATCAATTACTTTAGTACCAATTCTATGATTTGAAATTCTGCAATTTTTAAATAACTCACCAAAAGCCCAAGCTACATTCATATCTACGAATAAGTACGCGTTTAATCTTGGGGTCGATTTGTTTTACAGCTTGGTTTAATGTAGTATTCTAAGTTTTAACAGGGTCAGGTATAATTTATAAACTAAAGCCATAAGCCGTACTATTAACTTTAGGTAAATTCATATAAAACATAACAAATAGACAAATAAACACAAAAAGAATCACTGTTAATATTTTAAAGCCTTTAGGTAAAAAATATTTTATTTTTGGACTCTAACTGACTTACCTGTTTCTCATCTCATCAGCCTGTAATAGTCCACTGCTGGACAAGGCCTCCCCTAATACACCCCTATCCATTAGGGGTTTTGGACCGTATCCCACCACGCTGGTCCAATGCGGTTGGTGGGTGGACCGACTTTTTACATGCCCATCCGACGCATGGATCATCTTACTTTTCAGACAATTGGGTGATCGGCCCAAATTGCCCTAACCAACTAGGAAACAACAATGAAAATTTGTAGAGTCCCCGCAGGATTCGAACCCACGACCTCCGGTTTCTAAAGCACACGCCCATACCACTAGGCTACGGAGGCAGTTTACTAGGCTACGGAGACTTACCTGTTTAATTTGTTTATTTATTAAAATACAGTTTACCAATTATAACATAGGAGCATTTACATTTCCATTTAAGATAAACATAACGGTGAATACGTGTACTAATATAGATAATATACCTATTTAAGTTATAGGTATGTACTAGGTTTTAAAAAACTTAATTCTTCTTTTATTTACGCGATTATAATAGAACACTTATTTGGATTTTGCGTTATTTAAATATATTTATCCTCGACGTTTCAGATTCTTTTCAGCATCCTATCCTATATATTCCAGCATCATATGTTTTCGAATAATGAACATTATTCGAAAAATGAACATTATTCGAAAACATAGGGATACAGACATATACAACTTAGTCTGCCCGTGATCATGGATGCTGAAAAGAATCGAAACGTCGGAATAAATATGTTAAATAACGCGAAAATCCGTAAATAAGTGGATTTGATAAAACTTAATTCATTAGAGAACACAGATTCGTACGGATACGTATTAAAATAATTTTAGTCAAAAATTTATGCCATTTGCAAAATGTTTAAAATAGCCCCATAAGATAATGTATTTACGTGGTTTTTAAATATTAATCAATAACACAATTTACTACTATTAAAAAACCGCCCGTTACATGGTATTAATCCAATAAAAATTCAACCCCGGGATATAATAGCAGCCGGGATGACTGGCTATTCGCAGGCTATTAACAAAAATTTTTGATAACACATCGGACCCCGCCGCCATTTTAAAGTATGCGCCATGTGCTACGCGTAACAATAAATTTCACATCACGAAAGCGTTTCAATTCTCACGGTATATTTAATGCCAATAAATATGTGCATGTAATAGACAAATGCAACATTTTAGGCGAGTTAATAATTAGAAGTCATTACATTTTTTAATTATACCTACTCATAAAAATCGTTATTACTATAGTAAATGATTGTTGTTGTCACTTGTTAATATCCCCAGTTGGTGGAAACGGTAGCTTTCCGCGAACTCTCTGTTAGATAAAGCTTACCAAAGATTTGAGTCTGGAAGCATAACATCCTTGCTATAAGTTGAGAAAAATTGAAAATATACATACCTAAATTTTTGATATAAATACACGATATACCTAATTTAAAATTTAAATGTAATAAATTCAGGAATGTTTATAATATCAATATGACGGTGGCGTATTAATACTATTGTTTCGTGTTTATTTTTTTTATTGTTTATTGTATCTTAATTTGCGGCTGTATGTCACAACACGCACGCTCTACGAAATTTAAGAAAAAAAGCTACCCCTCGTCTAGTTTGACCCCAACGGCAGACGGTTACGTGAACATAAGCTCATTAACAGAGGCACCTCGCCAAATGACGCCTATAATGACCTACGATTTGTGCTGACGCCATCTTGCGTATAAATATTGAGCAAATTAACGGACTTCATGGCGCCCACCTGCCCGCCGCTAATAGTTCCACACACCACCGTGTTCCTGATAGAATCTTTTGTTCGTTTTCGCATATTAACACGAAACGAAATGTCAACAATGTCTGTTTTTTTTTAACACGCATGCACATAATGGACGCATGCGCACGCCAAAAATAGCTTTGTTTTTTTTTATTGTTTCGTCGAATTAATACTTTTTTTACAATTTTAATCACAACTATTGTTTTTAAATTTTTCTAAGCATTTTATACTATTTAAAAGTGACTTTCTCGTATTGTTTCACATTTCACCTATATAAAAATTTACTGGGTTACGAGAATCGCTGATCAAGGATCGAACTAAGATATACCTAAACTAACGTAAATAAATATACTTATGTATAAATTAGTTAAGTGTAAATCATGTCGATGTTATGTGCATGATTTAAGAAATTTGCCTATTACCTTAAAGAATTACAATATTACTCGCTTGCAAAGAAAAAAATACTATATCTAACAAGTTCACAGTCTATATGTTATTATTATTATCTCGTCGTTGTGCGCTAAAGATAAATGTTGCTATTTATGTTACAAAATATTAAGTACACTACTCATAATAATAACTGCTAAATACTATTAACTATCCATAAGCAAATTTAAAAATAAACTTAACATAAACATAATAGTGAATACATATATTAAATTAAAACCTTAATAACTCCTTTTACGTGTCTTCTTTTAACAATCTTTAAAGATAAATCAGATCAAGCGTATTTTACTTCTTCTAACAATTTAATACAATTGATTCAACGTTTGAAAGTAATATATTATTAATGCACGCGATCTGAAGCCTGTTAGCGTCGGGACCGTAGTATTATCTTAACACGCATTATAAGCTTCTACTACGAAAATAGCAATAGGGTTAATTTAAAACCGTGAAATATGTATGTCCATCCGTGTTTTCATGGGACACACTCAGTGATAGGCCCGTTTGTGGCGTTCCGGCCTCGTGTTAGCGGAATCCCGGAGGAAAATTATAACTATATGTATATTTAAGAAGGCCACTATTGATTTTTTCTTTTTTTAGATTTGTCGTAGTCTGTTAGAAAGGCAATGTTGTAGTTTTCAAAGACAGTTTTGTTGGAAGTCAAAATATAATTAAAAATGTATTTTTTATTTACACTATAAAATTAGTTAAGAGTAATTAATTAAATCATCAGTGAATTCAATAATCAAAAGCTGCATTAAAATAATTTATCATAGTGCAAATGTTCGTTACCTAAGCGATCGAAAATATTTTAGAACAAGAATGTAAGTAGGATGTGCGAATGAACAGACATGCAAACATACAGTAACATTTTTTTACTGCCCGGTTTTAGATTTAAATGAATTCTGTTAGGAGTAATTATAAATTTATTTCCGTTATCGTAGCAAAATTTTTTTTGGGACATATTAGACATGTTTAACAGGTAAATATCACAAAATTGCGATAAGGATTTCGTGAATAATACTCCTTGATTTGCCTGGATGTCTTGTTGATATAATTCAATACTTATACAAGGCAAACGTTCATAGCAATTATTGGAGTTATTTTTGTTCAAGGCTCAATGCTTCGCCTACCTTTACCTGGCATTTCTTTTATGACGCTAAACGTGGAAAGGCTTTACGGCCTAACCTATAATTGACAATGGTACTAATTCGTAATTAGTGTTCGCCATATGGTCACCAGATGTTTTGCATGAACAATAGAAATATCTATCCGTAGGCCGTGCGATAAATATTTACCTAAAGTTTACGAAGAAAAAGCCATATGACTAAAAAAGAAACAATTAATGCTTGCAAAGCATTGAAACTTGGGGAGTTCAGTTATAAATCAAAGCTATGAAATCAGCTAAACATCTTAATAGTAATAAGTGCAGTAAATGTTCCGTTTTTGGACAAAAAGTACGTTTCGCAAAAATTTTAAACAATTTTAAAACACTTTAAGTAATAAAAAAAACCTAAAGCCCAAAAAAAACTCGAAAATAAGCTTAGCGAAATATACTAACTTTAAAATTGTTTATTAATTAAAAACAAAACACGTCATTTTGTCGCAAAACTTGGAGTCAGTACTTTTGTACCTTTACAGGAGCCAGAAACTGTCTTCGAAGATAATTTATTTCTATGCCTAATAATAAAAAAATACCTTCGTAGCCTAGTGGTAAGGGCGGGTCCTTTACAAACCGAACGTCGTGGGTTCGAATCCTGCGGGACTCAAATTGTTGTTTCTTAGTTGGTTAGGGCAATTTGGGTCGATCACCGATTTGCCTGAATAGTAAGATGCCCCATGCGTCGCATGGTCCACCCACCAACCCGCTTTGGACCAGCGTGGTGGGATACGGTATAAAAACCCCCTGAATGGAGAAGGCGTGCATTAGGGGAGGCCTATGTCCAGCTGTGGACTGACACAGGCTGATGATGATGAAAAATATAAAGAACTTTTGTTTAGGTTAGAGCAAAGATAATACAAATCTCTAACCTTTAATTCAGTTTGTAATTACCCAACTACCCAAATGATATGCGAGTTATGTTACTACCTACATCATAGTTAACTGCACCATATTAAACTTTGATTGAGAAGAAATTTACGAGACTAACGAAATATTTACGAGAAGTTTCTTCTTCTCTTCTTACTAAAAAAACAGGGTTAATTAATAATTATTCAAAACGTGTGACGATCGCTTACACGCCATGTCAAAATTTTATAAAAAGTTTCGCCTTGGATATTTCTATTGCAAATTCTGTAAGCAAAGTCTAATAATATAATATTTTGCCCCTACGTCTATCTACAGTGTGTACATATTTAATCCATGTTTATAACAAATCATATTTACCTATATAAATACCTTAGGTATAAAAAGCACTACAGGTAGGACCTACCCATATTGACTAAACTTCTTTCGTAACCATAATAAGGTTTGCAACGATAAGTCATGCAGCGGAATAGTTTAATTAATCAATATTAGTATATAAAATATAGAAGTCTCTAAAACAATAGAATGTGTTAATGAAAATAACGATAAATTCATAACTAAAAAATTATAACATAGTAAAAATCTAATTTATACGTTATTACTGAACTACGGGTATAACCTAAATCCGCTAGTTTCTTTTTCTCTTCTAACTTATAAGAAAAGAACAGAGTAAATGAATACCTAATTATTTAGAAGATATGTGACGCTCCTTAAAACATTCTGTAAACTAAGTGGGGATTTAATTTTTTTTAAATGGTCACGGCTTGAATATAACTATTTCAAATTCTATAAATGAGATTTATTAAAATAGTAGGTACCTATTTACCCCTACAGTGTTGCATTACAATTAGGTTTTACCCATTGGACTAAACTTCTTCCGTGACCGAAATAAAGGTTAGCAACAATAATTTATCTGAAATGTCTTCATGAAAATAAAGAGAAATCCATAACTGAAAACATATCACGTAGTAAAAGTCTAATTTCTATACCCGCACGTTATTAGTGATATGTTGCCTACTACAATGCGTGTATAACCTAAATCCGCGAGTTCCTTTCGAGCGCACGTATCGTGAATTGTTCCATTATAAACGATCGACCCAACCTCGGAAACGGAACGCAACCCTCGAAAGGAAAAAAAATCAACATTATTTAACCACCACTCTTGAATCATAAAAAATGGTCTACAATCGACCCGACGAAAACCAAACGAAACCCAAGCTGAGCGGACGCACGTTCCGAGACGTCAGTCTGGTAGGAACAGTCGCGGTGGAAGGTTGTGTCAGCGAGCGTCTCGAGCGCTCGCGTGTTCGTATCGTAATAATAAAAGAAAATTATAAACATTTTAAAATAAACAAGTTATTTCGTCGACGCTTCAGTGAGTTAATAAGTTTAGTGGAAGCAAGTATTGCAATAGAAAAGGTTAAAAATTGCAAGTGACATTTTCACAAGTTTGTAAAATGATGGGTAAGTGTGACAGTTTTATAAGTAATTCATCACTCGAGTTTTGTGTGTTTACTTCTATTTCAATAACTAAAGTTTTACTTTTATTAGGGTTTAATTTTTCGACTGCCACATTTTTTAAAAATAAGTTGGATTTTATAATTTAGTTAGATAGTAGTTCTAATTAACAAATTTTGCCGAAACCTTATTTATTTAGATTCGTTCATATTTCGAAAGTTACCTTAGACATATATAATTATAAATAATGTTTATTATGTATTATATGTATAAAGGAATCTTAAAATTTAGATATATATATATATATAGACATTAAATTCTTAAGATTTAAACATTTGCGGCGATTACTTCAAGCAAAATAAACAAATAAATAAGCATACTTAGTCAAGCTTTGAAATACTTATGTAACTTATGTATTTCTAATTAAGATGCAATGTTAAATCTTTTAAAGTTCCGACTCGCGATATTATAAAACATGTTTTGTTAAACTTTTTAATATATAATGACTTACACTGGTTATAAAAGTTACGTTTAATCTATATTTTTAGTAGGTTATTTAGTACTTTTTTTTAAAACCCGACAAATAATTTTGTTTTAAAATATTTCTGCAGTGTTTTTTGATCTGTTTAAGGAAGATCATCGATTGTTACAAGTTGAATAGCTATTAGCTAATAATTTCATTTATTCCAAAATCGAGACCGCATATAATCGCCTGGGAAACGGAAGTATTGATTTAGGCTGGTATTTATTTTTTTATGTAGATCGACCGCTAGCAACTTCACGGTATGACACCGGACTGATATGAATCTGTGCACTACAACTAAACGGGACAATCCGACACGCAAAATCGTATTGTGCGGATAATCTCTATGGGCTGAAAGCCGAAATAATTATGTCACAGATTATAAAGGCTTGCTTTTTTTCCTTTTTTAATGTGCCAGTATTGACAATAATTCTAAAACGAAATGTATTTTTTATTAAATAACAGCTTTGCGATCATAGGGCACATTTTTCCGGTGGAAATTAAAATTTGTCAGTATCGCATAAAGAGATTTTAGATTAATATTTTTGAAAATATTTTTGACGTAAAGCAGTAATGCCTTAACACAACCGTAATGACAAACGAAACGTCATGTCCTATGTCATATTGTAGTGAAGTGATTTACCTATGTTGTCGTATTATGTTTGAGCATGTAAAGCTTAACGACAGATTGAATGGTCTTATTACTTGTGTCAATAAAAAATAATAATATTATAGGCTCTGCGAACCCTAGCTTGTAATGTCGCTTTACTTAAAATAATCTGTTACCTAGTCGAGCTTTTTAAACTATGATTTTGTTATACCTTATCAAATTTATCAAGAGATTGAATTAAACCGGCATGAACATGTCACGACCGGTATCGGTGTGAGCGTATCGGTTTTCTATTAAGAACTAATTTTATGGTATTTAATATAATTCGCCAAACTCGGTCGACATTTTCTTGTTCATTTTAATATAATGCGGGCTTGTCTTTATCTAACTAGCGCCATCTCAAGGTCAAAGAGTTAGTTTTTCAAGAAAAATTGCAGAACTATAATTTAATCAATTCCGTACAATAAAGGTAAAGGTCTTTATTGACAATATTATAATTTACTTTAAAAAGAAAAATATAAAGTAAATAGCAATTTCTTTGAAATAAATTAAAAATACAGGACGAAAACACAAAATAAAATTTGCAGAAATAACCTTAGTTATTTTAATTTGGTAGAATATTGAATACAATTTCTCACTTACAAGTATACATTTTGCTACAATAAAATTAACATTTGTATACAGAATATAACGCCGTAAAATAAAAATAATTTTGTTTAGAAAGCAAAATCATTTTTATTTTATAAAAGTTTCGGTAAAATATCATCTCGGCAGTTCCGCTCCGAATAGCTTAACTAAAAACTGTAAACAAAATTGTGCCTAAAATAACGGCATCTTCCCTTGCAGAAATATTTTGGTCGCCTATTTTAAAACGAATTTTACCATGTCCAATGCTACTTTGATTGTGTGAAAATGTTGCCAGTTTACTTATGTTCCATATTTAAACAAATCTAACTCTTGATATATTTTTGTATTCATTTCATGAAGAAATATTACTGCTTTAAGACGTTCGACATTTATTATTTTTTATAAGATGCCTGTTGTCAATTTATTTTCAATTCCAATAATTAAGTTTTTTTTAATAATTAGTCGCTTAATTTTTTTCTAATGATCCTAGTTTAAATAAGTTTAATGATTTTCTAAACGTTTTTTCTAAATTAATTAGCATAGACTTATTCAAGACAATCAAGATTCGTAACCGTTCCCTCTCATTATGTTCGCGAATTCTGCAATAGTCTGCGCGCGCGTGTTCTCTTGCAAAACTTTTATACGTACGTATAGGTAACTTTCACGGCGTCATAATAATGCAAAGAGCCTGGAGATTAGAACATAATGGTGCGGAGGTGGGCGCGTGGGAACGCTCCCAGACCTCACGTGCCGTTACACCAAATCTAGCGTTAATACCAAATTGCGACCATAAGGACGTTATCCCCGAGGGATAAAAAAACTAGTGTAATTAACAGTTAAGTTGGTAGGGGACAGACTGGGGAAGTACCCGGTGGCCGTTTCTGCCGTAAACCGTTGTGTGAAAACACTACTGGTATACGGCTTTACTGTGTTTCGAGGGAACCGAAGCCAGTGTAATTGTTGTGTAAACGATGGTATTACTGTTCATTTCCATTGAACATTGCGTATCATTCACTAACAACTGAATGTAATGCTCGTCAGGTCACAATAAAAATAAATTTACAGTCGATAGAGAGAAATCTCGTCGAAATGTTGCATTTCCGCCGACGCCATTAGTCGCATAGAGTATAGAAGGCATAATGTAACGGCCCCGTCGGAAGACAAATAACCATCGATATTACCACTCGACGCAGCCAATGCGTACCTGTAAATATTTATAAGGCGCCGTCGAATAATGCGAGTGAATGAACCGCGCGAGATATTCAATTATGCTTCCATTCATAAATCGGCAGTGGTTCCATTCGGGCGTAGGTGGCGCTGTTCATAAATCACCGGACAATAAATCGACAACTTGTAAATGTGAAACGATAAGTGAGCAATATATGAAGCGTTGCCCTTTCAACTTCATAGTGCAGAATAATATTTAGCAATTACTATAAGGGCGTGAATTTTTGAAAATGGAACGCGTACGTTTTGCTTTTTAAATTACGCGGCCGGTTGCGTAAGTGTCGTTATTGAATGGCGATGGCGCTTATTAAAATGTGCGCCGCGTAGCGTAGGCTCGCGCGCGGCCGTTTGACGGGCGACGGTGCGGCCGGCTAGTTAGTGGTTCCGGATACGTATCGGACGTGTCGGATGTCGGGGTGAGTCACGGCGCCCACGCGGGTGCGCGCCCACGGGGGCCCGCCGGCGCCCACGGGCGGCGCAAGAGTGCCCAGCGCCGGCGTGTTGCGCTCGCTTTTCCGATGCGCGCGGCACTGGCAGCCTGGCGTTCGGAGGCTTTGTGTTTTAAATGAAAACTTTGACGTTTGATTTTAAAAACGGAATTTGATTAAAGGAACCCGATTCAAATTAAATTTACAATTGAAATAATATAAAAGACGCTGTTTTATGTTATGTGCAGGTTTTTAGTTAGTTTTCCGCGAAACAGAATAATGTTTGTATAACCTGCCAAATTACAATTCATCTACCTTAAGCATATTGGCATTTCAAATAAAATATTCTGAATTTTGATGATACTTACTAGCTTTGCCTTCTGCTAATGCTAAACGTAATCCAAAATATTACTGAAGTTAAACATATCAACGTAATAAATATAGCTGGGATCTATGCTTAATACCGCCCTTTAAGTAATCCCCAAAATTATACACAGCATTAATATAATGGTGTATCAAGGTCTGTTAACTTATACATACGATCAAATGATGCAGAAGGACATGCCCTAATAATTTGTATAGATGAGGACCTTCAAAACGAATATTAAAGAAAAATCTCAATTAAGGCTCAAGGCTGCAGCGTCGCTATTTTGCAGACTAATTTTATAAACGCATTTACTTTAATTGATTCGACCTTCCTCAGTTACGAAGACTGGAACCTTTTTCTTCCTGAGTCGTGGAACAGATATTTTTCAGCTACTTTAATAATTCAGAGATTACTATTAAAGAATTAGATATGTACGATTAGCAATCCGACAGTTACATACATGTTTTACGTACACATTTACGCGTGTGTCATGCGCCTATGTTGTACACATGTACACATGTACATACGTTCACGTGTACATGCACGCCGCCCTCCAATTCTGCCCGCGGTGCATGTCAACGCGACGGATTTAGCCGCTCGTCTGAGACGCGTCTAGGCTATTTGCGTGTTGTGCTTTTGGCATTGGTCATATCATTTCGCACAGTCGCGCCGGCCTGGGTTGAACGACATTTCGCACAATGCGCCTGTCTTGTGCCATCTAGATCCCAGGGCCCACCCGCGTCGGATGACACAACCTGTGCGATTGTGATGGTATGATAGCTTCAACGCGAACTACCCGCGTTGCGTACGCGTTCAGTTTTTCTATAGCAATGGAAGCTCTGTGTCAGTGCAGTCGCTATTTCGTATTAGAGATACGAAATGTTTCGTATCCGACACTATCATTAAGAATAGGCAAATTGAGAATGTCGTTGATGTCTTCTACTTCGTTGTAGAAAGCATCGATGATGTGCGTAAATTTGTATAATATGAACGGATTACTTTTGGTACCATCACAATAAAACAAAATAGACCATAGTCTAATAGACTTCTTCTTCTTCTTAATGCGCAAAACGTAGATCGCTATCTTTAGGTTTTGATGCCATTGCTATTGATTACGTAGTTTTGAATGATGACATATCTTATTAGTAGTAGAAATTTACCTTAAACGGTGTTCTCGTTAAAGAAGTTTCGATTCACTATAAAAAGTCCTATTTTCCTATTATAATTCCTTAAAGATCTATGTGTTTGAAGCGAGACACAATCGAAGCACTCGACCTTAACGTTAGAAATAGATTTAGTTGTGACATTCTAACTCGTATGACGAGTCAAATAGGACTAGATTTAAAAGTAGATCTGTTCGGAATCAATTAAATATAATTAACAAAACCTATTTATTAAACTAACCGTGAGTTCAGATTTTGCCGAGAAGCAACTTTATGTTTTTCTTGTTTCGGTCTCTTCTTGTTGCTCTTATCATCATTACAGATATCGGAATATCTGTTCTTACATAAAAGGAAGCTCTCCCCCGTGGCCTAGCGGTATTGCTTCTTGCTTAAAACCGGAGTGGGTTCGAATCCCACGCAACTTTGTGTTATCGTTGTTTTCAGGTTGGTTAGGACAAATTGGGCTGATAACCCAATTGTCTGAAAAGTAAAACGATCCATGCGTTGAATGGGCATGTAAAAAGATGGTCCACCTAACAACCCGCATTGGACCAGCGTGGTGGGACGGTCCAAAACCCCCTAATCGTGTGATAGGGGTTAACTAGGGGAGGCCTATGTCCAGCAGTGGACTATCACAGGCTGATGATGATGACATCAAAGATCGATTGAAGTTATTTATATTAAAGCGCCAAGTCAGAACTAAAGCGTTCCCTGTAGGCACCTTTGGAGTGTAATATTAGAGTTCGTTTAAATGATATCTATGTCTTGTTTAGCTCTGGCATAGATTATAATACACTTAGACATCGAAAAAAGCGACTGTCTATGTCCAACATGGCAAATTGTGACTAGGCACCGGTCGGCGGACATAATACCAGCCAGCCGTCCCAGGGCGTCCCACCGGGTCGATAGCTAGGCACGCTAGACTTGAACCTGGCACCGGGCCAGCGTTCGAGCGGCGCAACATTAAACCACCCTCGCAAAACTATATCGGCATTACGATGATATCAACGACCTAAAGATTGATTTTTTTTTGTTTTTTCACAAATGTCCCAATCTGTCTGTCTGGCTTAGGGCTGTAAAAATGTAGTGTAAATTAAATAATTGAAACTTTTGCGAGACATTGTAATAATGTGTTCTATGAACGGCTAAACTCACGTGAAATCGATATTGGTGCCGACTAGTTTCGGACCTATCGGAGGTCCTTCATCAGGACGAGTGGGATAACTTCACGGTCGCTTCCCGTCTTGTCCTGATATAGTAGAAATGATAAAAACTGTGTACGAAACCTTTTATTATAGAAATGGTTAGGTGTGTTCTGTGGATTAATGTTTTTTCATTGCGGATCTTATTTGGACCTTAGGATGTCATTTATCATTAGATGTTGAACGAACTGATTACTTAATATAACAATAGTATAATGTCTACAGAAAACATAAGATTTGAATAAAAAATGTAGGATTACAACACACTTAAAACGAACTTGACAGGGAGTATGACTTCCTTCGACTACCTGACAGCTTTATGAATGGATGAGGTTGATGAGTCTTGTACCTACTCAAATGTAAAAATGATTTAATTTCGCTTTCTAAAACAGAACCATCGCGTCACGAGACTTTTTTCGTGTAAAATTATAATGTTCCGTAAAGATTTCGGACTTTCAAATTGACCAATAAAAGAAACTTGTACCTATGAATCATATTATAGTTAGTCAGTTTGTCTTTCCTTGATTGTTTTCGGTATCGATCGCAATGTTATGATGTTCATATGAAAATTCCTACTTATTATTAAACGATAACTTCTCATTCACCTTAATAACGTTAAACACTATGTGATTGAAATATTTCTCTAATACGTAGCGTCTCTAAGAAGTACACTTGAATAGTATTTTCAATTTGAAATATCGGAATCTTTTTCATACCTATATCAATGTTAAATTTTAATTAATTTGGGGCGATATCATTTGCCTTCACGAAAATAATAAAAGTTTTTTTTTTTTTACTAGATGAGCGGAAAAAGAACGCGTAGCTATAGATGCGCGGTGCACCAGAGGGATCGCGAAGTGAGCTCCGAGAACGATTTCCATTTGCTTCTAGAAGATCCAACCTTCTTCGCCAGGTAACTCAGACGGCTTCTAATTTATTGTGTTAGTTTGTTGATAATTAAGTAACGAAATATCAAAAGTAATCTTTGCACAATATGGAAGTATTACACTTTCCTATTTACTGTCAAATAAACTACCACCGATTCGAAAATGGAAGATTCTGACTTGAGAAGAACCGGCGTAAAAACCTTAGCTTAAATTATTTAAATATGCATGCAATTCAGGCGTGGTTTTGTAAAAATTAAAAAAATCCTTGTTACTTTAAAAACGTTCAATACAATAACATTTTGTTAAATTTAAATGGCTCGTAAGAAATGTTCAAGTATTGCGAAACAGAAAAATTATGTGACTGTGGCACTCAAGCCAGACAGAAATAAGAAGGGTAGGTCAACAATTTACCCCTATACAGCCTTTTGATGTTAATAGGCTCTGTCGATATATCTGCCAAATGTCTTGAGACGCATAATTCTGCGTGGCCTATTATGATTATCTTTATATTTTGTCTTTTACATTTGTATTAAAAATAACAATATGTTTAAGAAGGAGACAAAATTGTTTTATATGTAATTATCTTTTCGATTTTATTTTGCATGGATTTCTCTGTTTGTACTATAGATAACGTTATGTCAAATCATTTTTGTCAAGTAATTTTAAACTGAATCCAATCAAATCGGGTAAGCCATGACGTACGTCATTTTCTAAATCAAACGTTTCGTTGAGACGATTTCGTGAAATTCTTGTGTATCCAAAATTAACAAATGTAACAGTTAACAACTATAATTCAATATGAAAATATAAATAAGCACAAAATTTAAAAGTGTTCGCGTCCGTTCAAAGTGCAGTATCGATTTTATGTTATTTATATATAGCTCTGTGTGGTATTACCGTGACATGTGCTGCGTTTTCTAAACGGCAAAATGCTTCGGAAATTAATCTAAAACGGAGGCCAAGTGTGTGAAAGTGAGCCGATCGTTTCTGTAGATTGTAGAGAACGTTTACTGAAATCCCATTGTGCGATATATATCGAGGAATTTCACCTTTTTCGGCCGTGTAATTACTATGCTTGATAGATTTGTAATGTTTACAACGCAACAGGAAGTGTTCAGATAAATTATTTGAGGTCGTCTTTACTTTATTGAATTACAGTAATAATTATAACGGTAGAAAGCAAATTTATTTTCAAGTTGACACTGAAAGTTAAGGTTTATCTTACATTGTCGGTCGTTTATTGGTATTTAAAAGTATTACTTGTATTAGTTACTTTTTATTACTGTATAGAGCGTTTGCGTGGATTTTATTTTGCATTTTATTCCTTTTTGTTACGTTTTCATAAAATACATTACTATCGAAGTAGGTATATTTTTTTGGAAAAGACAAAGGCTTACTTCTATTTGCATCATAATTATTTGTTACAAAGTGCATATTTCAGACTTAAGAAAAAATAGAGGTACCCTACTTGGCAAAAACTTTTGTCAATTTTGTATGTTTTTTTTTTATTCGTGAATGTAATTTATTATGTATCCATAGGATGGTCCATTTGGTGGCGATGGAGGTCCTCCCCGAGGAGAGGGACCGGAAGTACTACCAGGAGCGGTACACTTGCTGTCCCCCGCCATTATTCATAATCTGCGTCACTCTTTTGGAGGTAAATATATTTTAGCGTTCTTTATATTAATTTTCATGTTCGGGTTTTATTTTTTTTTTCCGGTTTAAGTTTTATTTCGACCATTACAATTTGTATTTCAGTATGGGGTAAATTTATAATAAGTTGCCTTTAACATTTCTGGAGTATTTTAGTTCATGCAAAAGTTCCTATATTTATAGCAATGTTGGCCGTTTTTCTATTTATCGCGGAAGCTTTGGCACCATGGAAAATCTCATAATTTCCTATGCATCGTCACTGAAACGTCGTATTCATTCATGACCCCCTTGAACGCGTGCAGCGTCGTCACTTTCTATTCGCCGCTTCCACCCCGCTCCAATTGGCTCGGCTAATTAGAAACGGCAATTAGCGATTTCACATCGGCTCTCGTCAATTCGCCGGCTAACGTATGATGCACAGCATGCGTACGTAAACCGACGCCTTCGCGACGGATGTGATGCGTACATTGGTTTACATGCATCTGACTGAGCTACATCTGACTACGTTGTACTTGTCTATATTAGATTTTGACTTATAGTTATGAAATGTGTGTAAAGCGTTCAATCAATCTCGTACATTTGGTCTGCTCTGATTGAGGTTTGATTCTTTTTTACCTTAATATGATTCATTCATTTTTTTATGATCTGAGCGTTTAATTTTCTTGGGGCTTCGGTTTATATGTCCGCTGAAGCTAAATGAGAGTAATTTTAATTATTATCAACAGAACTGATTGTTATTAAACAACGCAACAACGGCTTAAAGGAAAGCCAACATTTAATTTCTCAGGCAAAGGCCACACCGTGACGTCACACACAATCACCTCTCGCGAAAATGTTCACATACAATAACACCACTCGTCCGTTTGTTGCGTTTTTTCCTGTATGCATATATCCGACGGCGGAACGCGCATTGTTTTCCACCGAGCGTTTTGCGCGTAACGTTGTTAAGTTAAACGCCTCTTACGTATATTTACTGTACGTGTTTCACTTCTCGAACGGTATACGCCGTCAAGGTTGGTGGAAATCGGTCACCGTTTGCAACCGTTGCTTGTCTTTATTTTTCTTTTTTTTTTTAAATACTACATGTGATGGGTTGAAAATGTATGTTTTGTTTTTAAATTTAAAATGCAATTGGCACGCAGTGTTATTGTTTTCTACGGTATTTTAATTAAAATTATTTCAAGTGTACAATGCATTGCTCGCTTGCGCAGATTTATCTATAACGTTTTCGTGCTCTTTTGATGCCCGCTTGTTACTTGTCGTTAGAATGCAGTAAATAAAGCATAATTTTCTTTCACCGAATGATAAGTAACGCAAAATATTGTCCAATTAAGAACTCTACTTAGTATAGTTTACCCAAATAGAGCACTAAATTGATGTTAACATCGTAACCCATGGCAATGAAGTCATGCATCTAGTGTTCTTATTGATGAACAGTCCTTATGATGTCAATCGCTGAGTGGCTGGTAACCAATAGCAACGCGCGACTCCGTTTCGTTGCCATTGGTTACTCAGTAATTATTTCCGAGTGTGATACAGCTTGATTATACTCTGCGATATTTACACGCTAACATCTGCCAGGTGTAAAACTGATAGCAATGTTTAAGTGAACGTTTACTAATTTATATAACAGTCTCGTAAGTGAGTATATGTGATCTTATGCAATTTTCGCGTTTTGTATTAATTAAACTGCCTCCGTAGCCTAATGGTATGGGCGTGTGCTTTAGAAACCGGAGGTCGTGGTTCGAATCCTGTGGGGACTCAACAAATTTTCGTTGTTGTTTCCTAGTTGGTTAGGGCAATTTGGCCTGATCATACAGTTGTCTGAAAATTAAGATGATCCATGCGTCGGATTGGCATGTGAAAAGTCGGTCCACCCACCAACCAGCATTAAAACAGTGTGGGGAAGTCTATGTCCAGCAGTTGATTATCACAGGCACAGGCATGATTAATTTTAATACTTTTTTTTTATAGCTAGGCGTGTTCGCCTGGTACGCCTGGGGTTCGGGCGGCGTGGCCGCGGCGGCTGGCCCAGTACCAGTGGACTCTCCATTGGTGTACCGACCGGACAGAAGGAGGGAACTGTGGAGGTTTCTCACGTACAGTGTCGTACACGCCGGCTGGCTCCATCTAGCGTTCAACCTGCTCGTACAACTTGCGGTAAGTTACATGAGACTGGTGTGATGCATAGCATATATGTAGCTTTAGAGTCTAGTGCTTAGTTTTTTTTACTGTTTGCAAAGAGTTAAGGCGAATTTTAGGTTAATATGATAAGTGGTAAGTTTTGCAAATAAGAGGATAGAACGTATGACGCAACAACAACAACGCTCGTCACCCTGAGATATTGTATGTTACTGGTTTGCCTAGTAATTACGCTGGCTTATGTGATCTTTAAAAAGGAAGACATAGTAATAGCTTTGGCTATTCATTCTATTCGGAATGTGAGAAGGGGATAGATCATGTGAAATAACGTTTACAGAATCGTATACCAAGCCAATATCATTGAATTTGATATAAACAGTGATAACCATAGTAACGAAGTGGCTCTGTGTTCGCCCTTGTTCGTAAGTCGTTGTGGCTAACTGATTGACCCTCGATTGAAAATAGTCACTAAGAGTCAATATGTCTGATCACATTGCATCAAGTGTAACGTAATGTGATTAGGCTTCGGCTTTTATTTATTTACTTCACGTTAATTAGAAATTTGAGTTTTAAACTGTAAAGAAGGAACTTAATGAAAAACTACATTCCTTTAAATATTCTGTGCTAGTTTAGGAAGGGTAATTCCGTTATTTGCTAAATATTGTACTGTCCAATTTAGTCATAGTATGACGAAGTTTCAATACTGTAATGTACCAATGTCCACTCATTACTCATCTGCGTCAAACACGTGGACGACGTCTATACGTCTTAGTTATCCATACATAAGGATTACTTGCTTAGACCAAATAAGGGATGAGAATACTTAAACCGAAATCTTATGTGATAAACTTTGTATTGATAAATATGGTATTTGAATCGTAAAATCTCATTTGGCGTGTAGAGGTCGTGTGACTGTAGCTGTAGGTTTTTAATATATGATTGTTGACTTTTTTTCCAAAATAAATAAGGTCTAGATTCTGACTGCTAAGCAACTAATGGCGGCAAAAGATTACGTGTTCTTATTGGCGGGATTGTACGTTTAACGCCTTTTTTTTATTTGGCCTTTAATCCTATTTGGATTAGCATTATGTATGCATCTACGATTTTATGTTACTCGCAATATAAACCTCAAACTACCGCTACATTAGCCTTGCAATGCTATTAATTTTTAAAAATAGAAAATGAAAATCGCAGCGCGTTCGTGTTATAGTGCGTTTAGCTCATTTGTACAGTTATCGAGTGGGTTGTGTACATTTTTTCTGTGGAAAAGGCATCATCGATCGGTGTGTAGCAGTAAAACGTTGCGGGACGGTCACGCACCGCGTTCTACGGACCGTGACGTATGTACGTACGTACGTACGTTGTATGTGAAATCTGTACGGAAGAATGTTCCGCGTGTGTTTGAAAGTAAAATCTTTTGATTCGGATGGAAGTTTCCAGTAGTTTCTATACAAAAAAAAACTAAGAGGGTGCTAGTCTTGTTGGGAGCTGATTAGAAATTAGATTGAGTTTTTACTCAGGCCACGGCGTATGGGACAGTTGCTGGTTAAAGATAATCAGGCCATTGAAAATGTTGCATGGTTCAGAACGACTTCACGTTGTATTTGATCTGGGTGTGGTACGCTTTTTTTCAATTTTCGTTCTAATTCCTATGAGGATTTTTTAAAATTTTAACGAAAACGTTAGGTGTTCGCTTTCTGCTTAAGTTTGAGCTATCGTCGTAAATGTACCTATAGTAGATTACAAAGGTATTATGTTCCCTGCGAATCCGTTGCACTGCTAAGTATTGAGTAAAGCCTTTCAACTTGGGTAAACCGCGGATTAGTTTTTGGCTAAAGTTACCTTTTTATAACTAGTGATGGACTAACGCGGTGCCTATTTTTATCACAAATTGCTAGGTTCATAATCATCATCAGCCTGGATTAGTCCACTGCTGGACATAGGACTCCCCCAATGCACCCCTTCTCCATTGAAGGGTTTTTGGACCGTTTTGGGTGGACCGACCTTTTACATACCCATCAAACGCATGAATAATTTTACTTTGCAGACAACTGGGTGATCTACGATCTGCCTCCGTTGCCTAGTAATAAGGGCGTGCTGGCAAAACCGGTGGTCGGGGTTCGAACCTGCGGGAAACAACTTTGTGTTATCGTCGATGATCACTCATCATCATCATCATCAGCCGTGTTATATGCCATATAAAGCAAGGGTCAATACCGCTAGGCCACGGAGGCGCTTGTTAGGTTGAAAACTCCCTGTTTATTCCCAATATATGTAAACAAAGCATTCTGAGGCATCGACGTAACGTCATACGTCTAGATTCTTGTTGATCAAGTTTCATCGAGATGTCAATTACTAAGTGACCAGTGAATTGATTAATATCAACACAATATGTGCTATGGCGGTTCGTTGCTATGGGTTACTTTATGTTAATCTATTCCGTGTCTTTATTGGCTGCAGTATAGCATAATTACTGGATGATAGCGACTTAACATTCCAATTCTCTTGGCGTCGGGTGGACTTGTAATGTCACGCTACACTTACAGCCAGGGCATGCGTGTTATCACGTCGCTTTATTCAATTACATAAGTATTAATTCTCTTCTGCTTATATAAATCTTCTTTCTTCTTAATTCTTATCTATGTTGCTTTCCACTTGAGTGTAATGTTTTTACTAAAATTTAGTAAAAAGCATTGAAGGAATACTTCAAAAGGAAATAATGGCATGATTTAGAAACAGTTATTATAAATCTTGTGTTCGCGGTTTTATTGTGGCCATAAAACAATGCCTCACAAACTGTCGCGTGCCGATACGCCGTCCACGATTTTTTAGGTAATTTCTTTTTAATTTTTCCTCAATCGTATACGGTGCTTTCACGTTTTACGACAAGTTCTGTTACTCGTTTTAATGGTTTTGAACTGTTACAATTATAATGTTATAAGATTAGAATTCTATAACTTTGTTACTTTTACGAGTAGCGCCATCTATCGCATCGGCATTGAAACTAATCATGTATTTTCCTGTGATGCTTTTATAGCTACACATTGAATTTTGTGATTTCGTTTGAACTTTTGTTTTGGTAGTATCCTAGGTAAATAGGATGATGAAAGTCAATTAAAATCTCTCTATTTTTAAAACACTTTTCGTAAACGCATTTGCCACAAAAGTGTGCTAAAGCCGATAGCTTTTTACGTGTGAACAATTTTTTGGGTGAATGCAAATATTTAATTGAATAAATTCATTCGTCGTTATTTTGAAACTACCAGAAAGTTTAAGGCAACTTTATATGAATTCCGAGTCTAATATGACTAAAATACAATACGAACCATTACGTCAAAGTTTAGTGACAAAACCTAACAAGTTCCAAATTATTTACATTCAACTATCCGCTCTACATCTATCCATTTTGTTTGTACTACAGGTCGGTCTGCCATTGGAGATGGTGCACGGAGCGCTGCGTTGTGGGGCCGTGTACCTAGCGGGGGTGCTCGGCGGTTCTCTGGCCGCGTCGGTGCTGGACCCCGACGTGTGCCTGGCCGGCGCCTCTGGCGGCGTGTACGCACTGTTGGCCGCGCATTTAGCGAACGCACTGTTGAACTTCCACGCGATGCGGTACGGTGCGGTCAGATTAGTGGCCGCCCTGGCCGTGGCCTCGTGCGACGTGGGCTTCGCGGTGCACGCGAGATATACTAAGGTGGGTGCTGTTGTATGCTGGATTTTTGGGTTATTTAGCGTGACGTATATTTTGTGCTCTTGAGGGTTTGACGATGTTAAAACTAGCCTTATAATATAATCTGTATGTATAAAAGAGATTCCCATCTATATATTGACTCATCACGATATCTCTGGAACCATGGCGTAGCGACTTGAAATTTGGTAGGAATATTCCTTTCACCGAGTAGTGTAATAAAAGTAAAATTATCTCATTAATAGGTTGTATATAGTTTTAGCTTAGTTATAATATGATTATCACAAGAGCTAAGTAAAGCCTAGTGCTGAGCGTAGACGTTTCTTGGCAAATCGCCAAAATTGATCCTGTGCTACCTGTATTTGCATTCCCCGAATTCTATTTTGGATTTGGACACGACGTCATTATAAGGCATCGTCGTACAGTGCGAATGCCTTATGTGCTTTATCTAATCGCATCTTTCCCCCTTCCCACCAGGAGGCGCCACCTGTGTCGTACGCGGCGCACGTGGCCGGCGCGCTGGCCGGTCTGACCATCGGTCTGCTCGTACTGAAGCACGCGCAGCAGCGCCTATGGGAGCGTATGCTGTGGTGGGCGGCGTTGGGAGCGTACGCGGCGTGCACCCTCTTCGCGGTGCTCCACAACCTACTGACGGGGCCGGCGGCCGAGCTGCACTACCTGCCCCCCGACCCGCCGGACGCCGGCTTCTGATTGGTCGTCGGTGTCGTGACGTCATCGAGCGTCTGCCGGCAGTGACGTCACCGTTGGCGCCGTCCGTGACGTTGAGGGTTGTGATGCTGCCTTGGAGGGGTGACGTCATCGCGTTCTATAATTTGCTCTCCGTCGATAGTGATTAGCCATATGTGATGTCACACCTGTGCCGATTTGGTTCGTCGTCCGTTGCTGGTGAATCCGCGACTGTTACGTCACTACTCTGTTGATTTGATGTTTCGTCCGTTGCGTTTTCATTACGGGACTGTGACGTCACACCGATCTGTTGATTTGCTACGTCGCTGCCGGAAAAGAGTGAGCTAAGGCGTCACCATAGCTGTATGAGATTCAACCACATCACATTAACAATAGGAGCCGTTGTTAGCGCTGTCGCTACGTTACTTTCAAGCAAGAACGCGTGCGTATTGTTGTCTTTTACGAACGTTCTTGATTGCTACTCTTTTTAGAAAGGTCTTTTCATGACAGATATTGAAATTTGCCCATTTTTTTTCTAGATACTTTTGGCAGGCACAAAGTATCTCGTGCCACTTACATTATAACGACGGCAAAGAGACAACAATACGTGCAATTAAACAATAAACTTTGCTAAATCACATTCGCCGGTCTGAACTCTGTTAATTGCGTACGGCCCTAATTGTGATTTTTTTTTATGATATTCGCAAAATTAATACGCTCTATCTTCGATCGATTCGAGTTATTGTTTATATGATTAATAGAACCCTTTCTGCTGTTTTGAATAAACGAGTTGTCTTGCGAATATCATACCGATTGAAACATTTAGTGATCCTTAACGGATTCACGAAAACAGCGTGACCGACTCACGAACACGCCTAGTCAATTTAAACCTTAGTGTGATACGAATAAATAGTGTTAATGAGAGGAGGTCCGGTCACCGCTCACCGCACAAGTATACCGGTTCAACAAACGCCTCCTCGGAATACTTAATTGTTAAGTAGTGTTTAATTGTATTACTACGAATAGGTGGAGCTATTTTTGTACCGTAGACCCAGTCGCCCCGCGTCCGCAGCTGAACGCCGCGCCCGTCCGACTGAATGCAACGGATTCCTTTTTTGAATCGCGCGTCTCTTTGCGACACGCGTGATTTCTTTTTAATTTTTTCTTTTTCCTTCCAATGTTGCAACCAGCCGGCGGCCAGCGTCTATGCCCAGCACACCAAAGATTAGATTAAAAAAAAATAAAACAAATAATGTCGTCCATGTTCGAAATACAAACGAATACATTTCCATCCTATCAATACGATACGATCAACGTTCGATGATTGCTCATAATAACTTTTTCATTTGTTCTTTTTATCGTATTATAAGCGCTTCGCAGATTATTAATTCAAAGTATTATTATTATTAATTAAGTGATTATCGTGGCGCAGTTGCTCAATCGCAATTTATTAACCTGATTCGAATAATAATTGATATTATTATGCTCAAAAAGTGAGTTTTTGTTTTGTGGGATCAATTTTGATTGTTTTATGTGTCGTTTGGAAACTGTGAAAGTTGTCCTCCTAATACCGGATGGAAAATGCTCATTTACCTATTAATTTCTTGTTAGGTATTTCAATGTTTTAGTGAAATAACCTTTTCTACTCATTAGTGAATAGAATAATTATTATATAATGTGCCTGATTCCTATTACTGTAAATTTCATTGTATACTTTTAATTGTAATCTAATCAAATAATGTCAGGAACCGACTGAATTTTTGTATAAATTATTTTTTATTACAGAGTGTTTTCATTTAATTTATTTCAAATTTATTATTAAGTGTGAATCGAAATAATAATAATAATTATGTGATCGTAAAGAAAATAAGAATGATTATGATTAAAATGATTAAAAAGTTTAACATCTTTGATTTTTGTCCCCCTATATTCGTATCACTATATAAATTATGTTTTTACATGCATTGTTAAGTTAAACAAGGTTATCGCTTTAAAATAACATGATCTATTTATATAACTTACTTTATTTAACATATTCAAAATCTTAAACCAGAACAATCCACTCTTAGAGCTCAAAAAAATACATTACAATGTTTAACAAGCACAATACAATCGCTATTGCCAAGAAAATTTCAATGGCAACATGGTTCCGATTAAAGTTTATAGTGTTGTATTGACATTAAAATATAAGTACGACAATAAGCCATTAAGCTTGGACATGGTTTTATGAATTTTGACAAACCCGTACATTTTTACTATTAACAGTAAAATCAAGACAAATTAAGGGATACTAATATAGATTTTCTAGCATTGAATTCATCACATCATCATCAGCGAAGCGGCGATTTAGGTACCGGTATTTTATTGGTAAATTGTCGCCGAGTAATTTAAATCTAGACGACAAACCATCAATAAACTGCAAATAGACTTAATCTTGCCATAATTTTTTTACATTAATTCTATATATTACTCTGCTCTGTTGTACTAATTGACATATCAAGTAACTTCCGTTATTCAACAATCACAGATTATCTTTGTACAATGTATAGGCTATAAAATATGCATAAAATACGGAATACTGTTATGTGATACCTAAAAATAGGTTCTGAATAAACCGACTGTAGCTTGCACCCATAATGGTACTTTTCTTTCTTCCAACGCCTCGCTGCACTCGGAAGCGAATTGGTGCAACTTATGGCATTCGTTGTTCAATTTTTCCTGAAAGTAAATAAAAATAAGATAAATTTTAATTGCTATCATGTAGTATATAAATAGGGGTAAGGGTAGAACATGTAAACACTCTAATAGTTATTATTGTTTATACATTTATACTCTTTCTTAACTTTATATAAAACATAAATGAAAATTCTGATGAACAAGATAAACAAAAGAAAAGCAAAAAACTACAGGTAATTATTAAAGTTATGAGAGAAGATTCTTACGATACGCGCGCAAACCATCACGAAAACCGACACCCTGAAGGTATGTACCAACATTTTTTTTTTTTTATATTTAATTAAGTTCATGAAAAAGATACTGTGTTATAATAAAACTTTCAATGTTCTAAGTAACATTTTTTTCCATTGTTAGAGTCGTTTTTTCTACAAGCTTAGAATATGATAAATTTTTTAAAAAGATTTACACAGAAGACACACGCACTTTTCCAATTTCTAACTTTTTTTTTAATAAATTAAAATATCCTACAACACAACAAACATTATCATAAGAAAATAAATTGCGCAGACCGACTGTCGTTCACAACTCAAATGTAATGAGATTATGTGCACTTTAAGGATGTATTAGATTTTAGGAGTTCTAAATACTAAATTAAAAGCAAAATAGACTTGACTAGAAACTTTAGGACAATTAATATCCCAAAATGAAAGAAAAAAAACCAGGCCATTGCAATTTAAGAGGTCGAGGGACGTGGTGGCAGTTTCTATTATCTTAAAAATATATAACCTAATATTTAATTTAGTTTTACTATTGCACCGTTTCAAAAAAATTAAGGATGCATATGTTACGTTTACGCGTAAGAAGTTATAATTCTTTGGCATTATTAATAATAGTTTTTGATTGCATACAAATAATTAATTTCAATAAAATTATTAATAATAAATATTTAACGTTAATAATTTAATAATATTTAGTGTGAATTATATCAAATAATAATTTTGGCATTTACATTACTAAATAATACATTATCCGTATATAAACTGTTAACCTTAATTGAATTGGAGCACTTAGGAAGGTTGATTTTTTTAGTATTGATTTAAATGTTCAATTTATGTCACTTCTGTTTATAATTCAAATGCACGTATAAAATTCTCACTTGAATAATGAAAACACGTTTTTAAATGTTGTAACTTGAAGCATGTGGATAAATATTATAAATGTAAAACACGGCTTTACATTTATAATAATTAATTTATAAAAAATTACTTGCAAAATGGACTAGTAATCGCAATGAATCCCTGTAATGAATTATATCGCAGCCAAGAAAAGACGAAATTGATAATGCACATGCGACGTTCATAATTTTGAATTATCACCAACGATTCAATCACGCCATACATACGTCGTTACATATTTTACATCAGTCTTACCCTATTGACGTGACAACGTCTTATAAATTGGTTAAAGATAGGAAGGCACTCTCGAAAACTGTGTCATAGCGACGCTCACGTAACGCTCTAAGTATAAGCATAAGAGAAAGTGAGAGGCACGCGTCTCTCTTACTCGTGCGCATTGGGCCTGCTTAAGTGAAAGAGAGAAAGAGAAAGAGGATAGATCCTTCTTTATACTAAACGAATGAATATTGACATAACAATCATTCTACAAATAAAAGACGTTGTCACGTATAACTTTCGCCCGTATACCGACTTTACAGGCAGCTAATTTTTTTTGGCGCAGATATAGTAAATCGTAGAAAACAATAACATTATCACCTAGTAATTTAAAATAGAGTATATTAATAGATCAGATAATAGCAAACTTGAAAACATAGGTGAAAAATTATGAATTAATTTGTATATTGGATTATTTATGGTGAAACCTTTTTCTATAAACTCACTTGCAAATCTGGAGAAGTAGTAAAAATCGCAGCCTGTGCCTCAAGATCACGATGTACGGATCTTTCGCCAAGATTGGCGGAACCAATGACAGTGGCCCATGGCCGATCACTACCAGGCGGATAATACCTGCAAACAATTTTATTCAAATAATTATTAATTGTCTTTATATTATAAAATGCAAATAAATCAACAGTTAAGTAAACAGTTGTTCTAGTACAATAAGTTTTCTTATGGTGGACAAAAGGTGAATATAGATTCATATAAAATCCACTTTTTGCATATTTATCATTTTAGCTGAGTCCATTAAAAAGTGGAATAAATATAGCAAACATGTAGATAAACTTCAATGTGACTAATAATAACCTCTTAAGTTTTTATAGCTCATGTATGTCACAGATTATCCTGAGTATCTACTATGTATCTATATGCATCTCATATAGTTATTTACAAAAGAAAAATAAGTCTATGTATTTGTAAGTCATTCAGCTTATCGTGCATAAGCTTTGCTTAGTTTGGGACTAGATCATTTTGGGTTATTCGTTCAGAAATATTATTAATGAAATTTTTCAAATAATTAAATTCAATTAAATTAAATTCTTCTTACCACAAACCCTTTGCGTGGAATGTCCACTTTGGCCTCTCATACTCCAACATCTGTATTCTACTTATTTGATTTGATTGTACAACCCTGTGCAAAAACCTTGAACAAAGTAATAGACAAAAATTTATATAGTAATGCTTTCAATACCAAACAATAAAGTTAATTGATATTTTAACTTACTTCCTTGCTATAAGGGTGTAAGCATGAGGTATGCCACCTGCAGGACCACTAGCACCCATGAATCCATTTGCCTGAAACATAATGATGAAACATACATTGAAATATAAACAAACTTAACAGTTGTTATGTTATGATATTCAAATAAGACTAAAACGAACCAAGACATGTGTAAATTTTATGCATACATGTGGACTATGCAAACATATTGTAAATTTAAACTTGACAACCCATTTATCTATAGTGATAGTAAATGTAGCACTAAAGGTTTGGGTTAAATTATCATTATGAACTAATTGTTTTTGAATTTTTGTATTTATTTGCTTAAAAAAAGTAAGTTTGTGAAAGTAAAGTATGTTTTGTAAAAAAAGTTTTTGTTTAAATACTTAAGAGCAGTGTTGGATGGTTCAGTGTATTTCTTGAAATTTCTGCTCTATTTTTCAACCAACAGAGGCTTTGTATGTTTTGGCAATAATCTAATTTGGTGTAATACTTTGCATTGTAAATTTTTCATACTATTTGGTGTAGATGTTCCAAATAACTTACATTTGGATGTGCCATCAGTAAGCTGATATTAGCCTTACAAATCTTCAGTAGAGTATTTGCATAATTTTCAGTCAAATTGAAGTAACCAGTAGCCAATCTTATGTATGAACCTTTAGGTACCGATGCTAGAAAATTGCATGTTGCTTGTTCATCTTGGGTAATGTTAAATTCACCCATTTGTATCAGAGGAAATATCCATGTGTCATTTGAATCTGTAAGACAATAAATAAATATTTTAAATAGAAAGGGTATACACTTATTAGATAACCATTCACAACTTAATCCCTAATTTAACTTATTAAAGGGATCTTCATGCACAAAGCATATTACTTTATATGCAATGGGTATTAAGCTTTTATAGCTCTAACAACCTAGGATTTCATAATACCAAGTAATATTTTTATAGGACTAGAACTGGTAAACTGATAATTAAAAATGTTCAAATATAATTAAAATATGGTAATAATTAGTATTTTTGTATTGCAAAAGAAAACATATAGTACAGACTTATACAACAAAACGACAGAGATATTAGATTATATATTTAGAGAAACTTTTAAAATAAAACACAAAATAAAGCATTTTGCTACATAAGCATGTGAAATATTTATAACACAGTTTACCTTCTTTTTGTGACATACTTTTCTGATTTTGTCTCTTTTTCCACTTTTCAATCATTTCCAATATATTATGATTAAGTTCCTTTGTCATTATTTCTTTGGAATAATAGTTTTTGGAAAGGTCCCTGCTATCTTGCTTACTAAACTTGGTCACCTCATCTGGAATTTAGAAAAAAATTAACTTATAAAACTCAAATGCACATAGTAAATAAAAGTAGTCAAAACAAAAATAAAAAAAAAACTTACACATTCATACCTATGAGTTCACAATAAAAGTTTGCCAAATCAGCATCCTCAATTTCTATGTAACGATCCTGCCTATTTTGAAAGTAATCATTTGAACAATTCGCTCCACTGAGTATCACAGAGTCATCGGCAATGTACAGTTTCATATGTTGTAGACCAACAAGTTCATTATAGCGCGCTGGCAGAACATTTGACCAAGAACCTTGCAGTCGCGGTGTTTGATATAATGACAGTTTGTATTGGTTTGGCGCATTTTTGGTTAGTTGCTCCATGAGAGTACGAGAATTGATTTCACCTCGTGTCCCCCGCTGGTAGTCTAGTAGTACACCTAATTTAAGTTTTTTATTCGTTAATATATTTTGTCTGGTAACATTTAGAAGACCTTTCTCTAATTCTCCTGTTCCAATGTATAAACTGGCTATCGATACGCGACGACTTGCATTCTTAAACCTATCATATAATGTATCATAAAATTTCCTCGGATCTGTTATTATATTCACTTTACTCCCATTTACAGGAAAGCACGGTGACAAATTATAGAACCAATTAAAACAATATAATTCAGTAGGCTTAAACCGTAGAGACATTTCTTAGAAAATCGAAAAACGTTCAGTTAAAGTCGTAGTTGGACTTTTATAAACAAATCTTAAAAATAAGTAAATTCTAATAGTGATATATGTGTTATCTTTTATTAATTGTTAAAGTCCATTCAAATCACAGACATAATGTCAACAATACTCAAGAACTGTCAAGTCAAATATGACTTGAAGTGAAACTTGAATCTGGGAAACTAAAATCGTAACACGTAGTGATGCAACAGATATGCAAGTTAGTTTTATACATTGAATAGCTAATAATATTCTTTTAAGGTGTGTCGCAAAACTATTTTCATGATGTAAACTACCACAATTTAATATTAATGTTAAAGTAAAGCCTTTATTCTGAAAAATTATTTTTACTCAAAATTAAACTTCATGATGATTCTGATGAATGAGGCACGAAAACTTCTACTTTTGATCTTTACAGTGATGAAATAGGCATGTTCAAGACAAAATTCTAAGAAATAACATTTATTTTTGTAATTAATGTTACTATATGCACTAAACATTTGTTACAGTTACACATTAGTCTAATGCCTGCCTCCATAGCGTAGTGATAGCTCCATAGCTAGATGAGAGTAGATAAGTTTTAGAGTCCAAGTAAACTTGGACTTAAAAAATCGAAAGTCGTAGGCGAATCTTGTAAAGCCTTGATAATTTTTTGTTGCTGTTTCAATGCGCAGGCAATGCAGGCTAGTGTAACGTGCGAATTCCGGGAGGACTTAATAACATCTCATAGTTGTTCCTTAGTTGGTTAGGGAAATGCGGGCTGATCACCTGATTGTCTGCAATGTAAGATGATCCTTGCCTCGGATTGGCATGTGTGTACAATTTTAAACCAAAATAAACAAACCCAATTAAAAATGAAAAGGTACTTAAAAAGACGAGAAGAAAACACAAGTATTTATATAATTTTACATTTAATTAAGCATAAAATATTAAAAATAGATTATATCACTTTTAATATACAGTCTCATATATTAATAGTAAATTGTTAAATGTTAAATATGGAATGACTTAAACATCTAAATACAATAAGAACTTTAAAATGGAGTGAATACAAACAGATTTAGACTTTAGACTTTTTTTTTCAATCCTTCAGACTTCAAAATGGCAATCAACATAAGTTTGATTATGGGCTACGACACAACGTATAATTTTTAAATATTAAAAAGTGTTTGTATAGTATAAAAAATTGCAAAAAAAGTAGAAATATAGGTGATTTATAATTAGCCTGGATGTGGCGTCAATAGATGCGACATACGGGGTGGAAAAAAATGGTTATATTTTCTGTTGAATTTTCGTAGAGAGTATAATTTGATTAAGATCTTCGGAAAACACCTCTTAGGAAATGATACTTAAGACTTTCCGTCTGTTTTTTTTTCTATTTTAGGGAGGATGGTACATTAGGCCATCGCACATTGGACGCTATAATTGGCTGCTTCTATTAAAAAACCTTTCTTGGTTTTGTGTTTATTCACCCCGCGATTTCTATTCACCCCATTTTACGGTAGTGGCCATTGCTATTTAATTTACTATTGATATTAAAATTACTTCTTGACGAGATCTTCCTCAAGAACTTGGTCATGTTCGATGCCATAGAATAATTTGTCGTCTTTTATGTACGCCCAAGACATCCTTTGTGAAGAAAAGTGTAAACCAACGTCGCCGTCCTTGGACAGAGTAATCGCTCCTGCCGTATTGTTTAAACGAGAGGTCATTCCTGCATAATAAAAAAAAAACTCTTTACTAAAATGTATTATATTATTAAATAACTTTTTAATCATAATATTTATGATTGTGAGATGTATCCCAAACGAAGTGTGATGATGGAGTGACGACATTCGCACAGAGGCCAGTGTGGGCTGGATGAGAATAGCCGCAGATCGGAAGCGGTGGCGTGCACAAAGGGTCATGCTATGTCCAGCAGTGGACTATCACAGGCTGATAATAATAATGAATATTTATACGAAAGTCGTCTGAAAACCACCGGTCAGCCGTTTTCACTTAACACAAATAATTGTATTAATAATGCAATTTTACACTTAGAAAACGTTAGACTGTAAGTTTAATAGAAAAAAAATACATACATATTTTTATTTTTCAAAAGCAATGCCCATGCTTGTATTTTATTCTCAAGGCGTCTATTGCTCGTATATTGTATGTAATTATATACAAAACTATTAGTTACATTCTGCAAACTTTTTAAATTAAGCAGCATTTTAAATTTTTTTACAATTATTCTTTACATTAAAATATTAGACTCTTACCTGTCACTGCTTCTTTTGTAGCAGTGGCAGCATCTATACCACTTTCCATTAGTTTGATGATGCTGTGCGCCAAACAATATTTCAAAATAGATTCACCATGGCCTAAAGTAAACGGTTATTATTAACAATTATCACAAAAAATATCATTTAAAGTTAACGTACCTCTGAGCAAGCTGATATCGATCAAAATGTGAAGGTTGTTTTTAGGCAGGTAATTAATCCCCAAATCTAAGTCCGTTATTTTTTGTACGTAATAGCAAATACTATCTCCATAACCTAGTTGTATGAGTTTGGGCGAAAAATGTGGATTTGAATCATGCGCAGGCTCAACAATTATTATTTCGTAGAGTAATCGATAAGTAATAAACGATTAAAAAACCCCAAATGGAGGAGGCGTACATTAGCGGAGGCCTTTGTCCAACAGAGAACTAACACAGGCTGATGATGATGAGCCGTGCTGGGCATTAACTCTTTAATCCGTAAATCATTAATTAACGAAGTTAACATTTGGATTAACGGATTAACTGTGTAACTATTAAAATTACTTGTTGATACGCAGAAGTCCGTTAACCGTTAATACAGTCCTTCTGATTTATCGTTGCGCGTTAGCACTTTGTACGGTTCACAAGTATGAAGCGAAATGACAAGTGCCAGGCGGCGCGTGGCAGCACGTGAAATAAAAACAAAAATAGACATATTTTTCCGTAATTATAAATGGCTTATGTCGCAGCAAGTAAGCACTGCCTACTGTGGATGCAGTAAAAAGTGCATGGAAAATAAGGAAGAAGATGCCTTACCACAAGCATTGAAAATTCGTAAGACAGAGATAGTATTCTAAGTGGCGGCAATACGAGTAACAACAATGATGACGAGAAGGAAGACTTTTTTTAGTTCTGTCACTCGGTCTATAGAAAAACCAAAGAACTCCAACTCTTTAAAGAGTAAAGCGGAGTCTCGTTAAAATGTGGCTGGACATGAAATTATAAGACTCGTTTAACGATGCTGCATTCCTCGGGGAACAGATATTCATAAATCTTTTTTTTTTAGATAAAAATTACATATCTAATTTAACTACAGCTTATTTATTTTCTGTTTGCTACTGGCATAGGTCTCCTTCATTTCCTTCCATTTTTCTATATTTTGTGCTACTCTTATCCACGATTTGCCTGCTGTTTCTACAATGTTTGGCAGCTATAAGACAGCACTGGTAGTATGTAGGTGTTAAACATTTTTCTTTTAACAACCGGGCTGATTTTCTTGTCCTTCATTATTTCCTTATGAGACCAGTACTGCCTCCAAGCTTTTTCTATTCTTATATCAATCTCTTTGTTATTTATGTTATCTCCTGATATGATTTGTCCTAGATACACATAATCATTAACATATTCAATGTTTTTGTTATTTAGAGTGATAATTTCTTATGTCCTGTTCGTCCAAAGTTTTGTCTTTAAAATATTCATTTCCAAGCCTACTAATTTGCTTAGTAAGTCCAGATCACTGATCATTGCTTTAAGTTCGTGGGGTGCTTTGGCAAATAGGATGATATCATCAGCAAACCTTAGATTGGTTAGTTTTTCTCCATTAATGGTGAGCCCATGCTCCATCCAGGTGATTTGCCTAAATTCTTCCTCCAGTACTGCTGTAAAAAGCTTTGGTGACAATGGGTCTCCTTGTTTAACCCGCTTCTCTTTTTTAAAGAACTCACTCATTTTTTAGAGTTTTACTGTTGCTGTACTATTTGTATATATATTTTTTATTATTCTTATTATTTTGTGTTCAACGCCTTGGCGATTTAATGCTTCCCATATCTTAACAGGTTTAAGGGATTCAAAAGCTATGCAGTAGGGATGTTACGGAGCTTCGGTTCCGGTTCCGTTAAGTCGGAACTTCCGATTACTATTATACTTTCGGTTTCGACTCCGGCTCCGACATTTTTTAATCAGAGATTTGAATCGGAGTTTTTGATAAATTTGTCTTCGTAAAAAATATAATAAATGAGTTCAATAAAGAAAAACGTATTAGTATTAGTGATGATCTGTTATTATGGTGGAAAGTTAATGTTAATGGTAATACCAAATTCCAGCCCCTGCAATCAATTGCTCGTCAATTTTTGTCGTGTCCACCAAGCTCGGTAGCGGGCAAACAACTTTTCAGTGGCGCTGGCTAACTACTGACCCCTTTAGAAATAGATTAGAGGGACAAAGCTTTGTTTGTAAAATATATACGCTACTATAGAGTCAATTAATACGATTTAATTTAGTTAAAGCTTTTGTTCGTTAGTAAGTTAGTATAATATAATTACTAATATTTTCTACTTTGGGTTTAAATTCATTCTATTTAAACTTGTTGTTTATTCGGAAATATGCCAATTTTGGTCATTATTTATGTATGTACAGAAACTTGAAATAAAAAAATACTACATAATGTTTTATTTGTCCTTAAATAATAATTCTCCCTGTCACCCTGCTTCCGGTTCCGATTCCGACTTCGGTTCCGATTCCGATAAAGCAAATTTAAAAACTCCGATTTCGGTTTCGATTCCGACAAAACTACTTCCGTTACATCCCTGCTTTGCAGTAATCAACAAAGCAGCAGTAGAGAGGTAGATTATACTCCTCGTATTTCTCAAATATTTGTTTGACTGTAAATAAATGGTCCACTAGTGTATCAGTCTCCACTTCTAAAGCCTGCTTGTTCCCTAGGTTGGTTTTCGTCTAGTATTTTTGTAATTTCACCAAGAAGTATTTTTGCAAAAACTTTGTATATATTAGACATGCGACTAATAGGTCAGTAATTGCTAACATCGTTTTTATCTCCTTTTTATGTAATAATATTATTTTTGACGTGGACCATTGCGAAGGAGTTATTTCGATTATTCGTTAGAATAGGTAATAGTGTAGCTTTAGATAAAATTAAGGTTTCATTTGTTATGCCGTCGGTTCATGGAGCCTTGTCATCATTTTGTGACTAATTCCAATTTCCACTTGATTGTAGTATTCGTAGCACTCAATTTGATCATTTATATCCTGATAGTCTTCCTGGTTGCTGTTGAGGCTCGAGAACAGTCTGTAGAATTCCGTTGCTTAGAAGGATGATCAGGTCTAGATTTGATGTTGATTCTTCTAAATTTTTTATTTTAGCATCCATTTTTTTTGTCCGTCAGAATTTCCTTTGCTTTTTTTACCCTACCTGTTTTGATTATAAGTTCTTTAAATAATGTCAACTTAAAGTTATATTTATCTTATATAATTTTTTAGTTTTTATGGCTTATTTCTGATATTTCTTTCCTGATTTGTTTTGTTTTATTCTTGAATTTGATTAGGTTAATTCTATTTTGTAAAAGATGTTTTATTTCGTCCGATAGCTTATTGTTTATCTTTATTGTTTCTTTTTTCTCTTGAATTTCCTTCCCTGCTTTTGTACTTTCAGTCTGCATATTGTTGTATTTATCTTGTGTGTTTAGATGTTCTGTTTTTTCTCAAAATTTTTTAAGGGTGTATAATCTGGATGCTATTAATTGTTGGTCACTTCCATTTAAGTTTGAGAGTTTTTATTTGGCTTCTCAGATTTTTCCGGTGTTCTTCAAGGATGCTCTAACATTCGATGGTTTGTGTAAGATTCAATCGTTTATAACTTGCAATCTGTTGAACGCTTGCCTTTATTTCCTGACGTATCGTTGTTCGATCTTCCGTCCGGTGATAATCATTCAAACTCTCCGACTTGGTATGATTCGCAAACTATTCACCGAGTTCGATCTTGCAGACTCAACAAAGTTCGATTGTTTGTAGATTAGTTGGCATTTCAAATTCTCAATTGTACTTAATGGTCACTAGATGATCCATGCTCCGACTGTAAAGCCTCGTCACCACAAGCTTCCATTAATGGTATGTGCAAACAGTAAACCTTCAAATGATAGGTATTGAAGGCTATGTCAGCATGGATCAAAGGCTATAATGACGTTGATATTTATGTCATATTTTTTTTGACTGACCATTAAAGGAGTTATTTGATTTTGTGAGATATAGTTAAAACAAGTTTAGCTTTTTCACATTATAGTTTGTTTTTCCAAGTGGTTCATGGTCAACGTTTTTTGTTCGATTTTAATTTCCTGTTTACTGAATTTAATTACTAGTTTTAGTTCACGTGTTTTGATCATTTCTATCTTGATATCTCTACAGGTTTCTGTTGGATCGAGAACAGCTTCTGAGCAGAATCCGTTGTATAATGCCCAAATCTGAATGACCTAGATGTTGATTTATGTTTTCTATAATATTCGTTTCTGAAATCCATATTTTTCCTAGAATTTCCTGTTCTTTCCTTATTGAACATATATTACTTTCTTTGCATCTTAAATTTATAATTAGATTATTTTATTGTTCTGATTATTCGATTCTTCTTCACTTTGTTTATTCCTACTTAATTGTTATTCTTGTTTGAAGATGTCTTTTGTCCATAGCTTTTTTCATCTTTTTTAATTTATCTGAATTACTTCTGCTTTTGTGTACTTTCACTGTCTTTCTTTATTTATCTTTGTATTGTTGCTTCTGGTGATTTCTTCATAATGTTTTATGTTGCTGAGCATTATTCATTGGTTTCAAACGTTTTTGAATTTTTATTGGGTGACAGATTCAGGACTCGTTTAAGATGCTGACCTCTCCGATGGTTTTAACAATCTGTTCAATAAATTATGAACGCTTGCCTTTATTGTCGACGTTGAAGTCGATTTGTGGTATTCAGTCCTGGGAATCCAAAACAGCCTCCTTTCAGACGAGAACTTCAACATGTTAATGTTCATATCAAATCCACTAATTAAATAATAATCGCGGAAATAAAAGAAATAATTATGTTAATGGGATTTATAACATTAAGGGGAATATGCACCTTATGCCCGACGATTAAATTACGCATACGAATTGTACAAGTATTTTGTTTTATTCCTAGCCAGTTAACTTCCGGAACCCTAACCAACAAGTTTTACATGTTCACTAGTCATTAACGCAACCATTTTTCACATATTAACGGATTAACGATTATCGTTAACTTGCGTTAATTCTTCCAAAATGTAACGTTTAGCGAAGCTAAATTTTTTGTAACGGATTAACGAAGTTAATTATTTGATTAACGGTGCCCAGCACGGATGATGAGTAATCGATCGCCAATCGATAATCGACCGCCTCCAAAACCAAGTTATTAGCGGTTGGCTTTATTCATCACCTGACATGATAAAAGTTGTCAGTAAATTTGATGGCACTGGCATACTGCCACACCTAATCGTGACAACCGGGAAGGACAATTTACATGCCGATACGACACATGGATACTTTTCAGACAATTGATCATCGTCATCATCATCAGCCTTTGTTAGCCCACTGCTGGACATAGGCCACCCTTATCATTAGGGGGTTCGGACCGTATCCCACCAGGTCCAGTGCGGGTTGGTGGGTGGACCGACTTTACATGCCCATCCTGACGCATGGATCATCTTACTTTTCAGACAATTGGGTGATCGGCCCAAATTGCCCTAGCCAACCAGGAAACAACAATGAAAATTTGTTGCGTCCCCGCAGAATTCGAACCCACGACCTCCGGTTTCTAAAGCACACGCCCATACCACTAGGCTACGAAGGCAGTCAGACAATTGATAGGCCAATATTATCCTTACAAGCCAGAAAACAACGATAATACAAAATTTCTTCGAGCCTACGACCTCCGGTTAAACTAAAGGCCGCTAGGCCGGAGGCGGTGGAAATGTATATTTTTTACATTTTATTAAAATAAGCTTTACTTGTGCGTGCTTATAACAGACGTTTAACAAGCAAGCTAGTAGACGGAACGGTATAATTGTTTATGATATAATATTTATATGACATTACAACTATTAAATTACATTGACATAATTTACAACGACAGAATTATCACAGTGCAGTACTTGATGATACCCTATCTCACATTTATCTGACACATTGTGACAGTTTACTTAAACCATCAATGATAGGCTAGGCTTTGAGAATCAAAATGCAGTTTAAACATCTTATTAATTCCCTTACATAATATGCGTTATTTTGGGTTCGTTCGAAAATACTATATTTTAGTTGTCACGTGTATTTGAGTTAAAATTGCCCTAATTTTAAAGTAAATAATTTTTATCATAACTAACCGAAATATTTAAGTGTGAACGAACTGCTGTAGAAAGCTCTAATTTCTGATAGTAGAAATTTTTATTTCATTGACAATAATAAAAGTAAATACTACTGGGATTACGATCAGGTGAAGGTTTAACTATCCTCCTGCCACTTCATAGGTAACAATAAAAAACTTCTTATGCCTTAGGCCGGATTTATAAAAGAGTTTCATGGGTGCGGACTTATCACCACGGCTATTATCCATTTGACTAACAATCATATAAATCTAAAATGACTGAGTAATGAGCTTGTAATTATAATCATAAATCTACAACTTTATTCCAACCTGTAGTTGAAACACCTCCGATGAGATCGTCAGCGTAAGTGCCGCTACCGATCTGCGGCGTGTCCCCGATCCGTCCCACGGCCTTCCCGCTCATACCACCAGTGCTGGTCGCGACAGCTATGTGACCTTCCGAATCGATGGCCACCGCGCCCACTGTGCCCACACCACCCTAGTTGTACATTTTAACAGTAAAAAATGTAATTTATGCCGCCAAGACGTTTATATATACGAAGATCACGAATCAAACTCACGTATAGATTAGTAAGCTGAAGTAACAGTGATTGGTCACGTAAGCTATAGAACTGACGACCGTTGGAGTCGGAAAGTTCTAGAGGGAAGATCGAGGCTCAGCAAACGTAATGCGGGACGCCCTGCGACAAGATGGAGTGGAGACATTCGCAAAGTAGCCGGTATAGGCTGGATGAGAATAGCCGAAGATCGCAAGTGGTGCGTGCATTAGAGGAGCCTATGTCCAGCAGTGTACTATCGCAGGCTGATAATGATGATTATGATGTCAAACTCAATTGGCAGCAAAATGTCGGCCGCTTTTAAAGATCAAACATCAGATGGGGGTTGAAAATGGTCGCCAATCGCCAATAAGAACGCGTTCTCTTCTGACGTCATTGTTGTTTGACATTAGATTTTTCACATAAATTCAGAGTCAGAATTGGCTAAACTATAATAAGCGGTAAACCAAAATTGATAGAGTGGATAGCTTAGTGCCTTGTATTAATTGTCTCCCTTTACCACTTCCGCAACTTGCCGGAGACTTAGCGAGTACGGTGGAGAGGGCCGCACAATAAAGACATACAATATGCAGCCGTACTAAGGAGAACCCAGAGGGTGTTGGCGATCCGGACCATACGGGCTACCGGACCATCTCCGGCGAGGTGGCATGCATGTTGGCTGGCTCGTTGCCTTGGGACCTAGATGCAAAAATTCTCGCGTCACTGTTTTTCTGGCGCGAGGAGGCGAGGTCTCGGGGCTGCAGGCCAGCCCCAGAAGAGATAAGGGGCGCAGAGACGAATTGCGCTCCCTTGCAATACAGGATTGGGAGCTGCGGCTGGAGCACCCCAGCGCCGGCCGTCGAACAGTGGAGGCCATACGCCCCGTTCTAAAGTGGTGGCTAGAAAGAGGACACGGCTCCCTAACATTCCGCGTGACGCAGGTTCTCTCGGGACACGGCTGTTTCGGGAGGTACCTGTGCCGCGTGGCCGGTAGGGAGCCTACAGAGGAGTGCCACCACTGTGGCGTATGTGCGGAGGAGACGGCCAGCACGCGCTGGAGGAGTGCCCAGCCTGGGTTGAGCAACGCCGAGAGCTGCGAGTGTCGTGGGCACGACCTTTCGCTTCCGCCGTAGTGCGCAGGATGCTAGAGAGGCCGTGAGCGCCCTGGCTATCCGCAGAAGAAGGCCAGGGCGCCGAAGAGTGGCGTACGCGCGCAACCTTCCCCTGACACTGAGCCCCTGGGCGGCGGGCACCCTCTGCCGGGCTCAAGGGCTCAAGAGGAGCGCCGTGCTGTTTGTTCCGGCACGGCGCCTAAAGCGACGTTCCGGGTGTCCCAACACCCGGTGAGAAGAGGCCGAAAAGGCGAGTGCCACGTCGCGCCGGGGTCGCCGAAGACTGTCATCAGCGCCCGCGGCCCGGCTACAGCGACACGCGAAAGGAACAACCGTTGGTTTTAGTGGGTATACCGGCCGCTCCATCTTGATCCGGGAGCCCCATATCCCGCTGCCCCTCACTTTGGCGGCGGGAATCCGTAAGCTGGATTTTTCCAACGGCAAAAAAAAAAAAACAGACATCAATATGCAAAATTAATTGATCACTCTAATGAGGTTAGAGCCAGAGGATTACACCAAAACCGCTGATGACGGGGAGGGGTTGTTTATGAATAGACATTAATTATCTAATTCTTATTAAGACTGGGTGTCGCCAAGAAAAGTGCGGTAAGAGAAAAAGTCAGTAGTTCTACATTTATAGGGCAGTACCACTGTGCTGCTTTTTATTGCCGCAAACCAGTAGTGTATAAGCACTATAGTCATCTGGCTAAAGAGCTGCGTAGCTAGCGATATTGCTGGGTGAAAGAGACATAACAACCCATGTCTGAAGGTAGCAAGCGGATTTGACGCGTCTTACGCTGCTTAAGAGCAGGATGTATCAATGCGTAATTTAAAAAATAGTTTATGTGTGGAAAGACTTGTGCAGGTATGGTCCCATAAAAATCATGATAAATAAACTTATACTCTTAGTTCATTATTATTTATAGCTATCTTTTAACATGTGACAGTAAGTAAGAACCTAAGAACATAACATTTGGGCCAGTGTATAGATGAACTGACTAAAATCATGAATGTCAAAAAAACACACAATTAAAAATTTTATATTGGTAAATAGTTATTACATCAACACCCATCATAATGTTAATAATAAATTATTATTAATCATAAAGTTCACAGAGAGTACTTAAAACTATATATATATTTAAAATCAAAGAAATATTTATATTACCTCTGCAATACCTATCTCAGTTCTTCCAAATTCACCATGCTCCAAAAATTCATTCAAAGCAGCTTGTGCATTGGGGCTTATCAATGATTCAGGTGGCACCAATGGAAACCCCTAAAGCAATAAAGAAACATGAAACCACTATCATGGTTTAGTGTTTATTTACAATTCATATTGTATTATTATCATTAAGCTTTATTTAGTTACTTTGAAAAGATAATAATGTACATATTAGCATAAAACAAATATTGATAATTGTCTTATACATTATTTATTTTATGTAAAGTATTAATCAATAAATATATATTAATGCCTAAAAGTTAAAATACATACCTTCGCTAGAGCAAATTGTTTAGCTCCTTTACCGCCTATCAATGAATGCGGTGAATCAGTGAGGACTTTGTGGGCTATACTTATTGGGTGAAGAAACTCCCTAATTAGAGTTACAGCCCCAACATTCAGGTCCTTTTCACTCATTATGCTTGCCTCCATTTCTACTTCTCCAGCAAGGTTGAGGACTGAGCCATAGCCTGAAATTATTTTTAATTAATAATAATCTAATTTTAGTCCGAATTATTATAATTCCACTTAAACACAACATTTATTGCAAATTGCATTAACAATAATAAATTACTTTTTCTTAACAATGGATTTACAAAGTACCCATCTTTGAACAATTACAAAAGAGATAAATCACCCTTCTCCCTAGGTTTTTTATTACTGTAATGTAAATGTATAATTTATATTAACACTTTATGGTTATGGTTAGCAGATTTATGGTTAGTTTAGGATTATGGTTAGCACAGAACCTGCATTAAAATATTCATCCTTTTCCATAGATACCACCGCAGCTTCAACCGCATCTAGAGCACTGCCATTATTCTCTAGTATTTTGTAGCCTTCTCGTACAGCTACTCTCACACCATCAAGCTTTCCTTGCACTCTGTTTTGGGGTATATCACCTGCACCTCCATGAACGATCAAAATTGGTTTCATTGCCTAAAAATTAAATCATATATCAAATATATCTAAACTCACAAGGTACTCAGTTATTTGGTTCATAAAAAAATCATTAAATTAAAGTAGTGTATTTACTAATTACAAAGAAGATATACTTCAGATGTGAAAGCAAAAATCAGATAGCTAATAAAAATGCCTTCTACTAGAATGTTCAATATGAACTAAATTAATTTGTCATTTATAATGTTTTTGTTTGATTATCACTAATATTGAATTATTGTTTTGTTTAGTATTGCAAGTCTGTAGATAAGGCTGCAGATTTTATTGTGCATAAAATATTACCCAATAAACTTCAAGAAATATGAATTATTTAGCCCTTCATTAGGATTTATTATAACCATATTCAAATCACATATATATTAGTAAAAGTTATATGTAATTTAATTAAATAAAAAAATCCAACCATCTCCTGAGAAGTCCCTACTTATCAAATCCACTTATTTACGGATTTTCACTATTTAAATATATTTATTCCAGACGTTTCGGATCATTTCAGCATCCATGATCACTAGCTACTTATATTTTCAATAATGAAATTCTTCATAATATATCTATACTTTTATTTAACATCCGTACGAGTCACGCCGATACCAAAAATTGAATACATAAAACTTATTACGCGTTCATCAGAAATAGTGATATCAGTTCGCACTTATATGCCTTCTGACTCCTGCACGAATTCTCTGTCTAGCTAGCAGTAACATAATTATAATATTTTATTTTAATATTAATGGTTTTTAGATAAGTTATTGTTCATCATTAAACACTTACATGATTAGTGTGAATAAGGACTAATATAAAATTAACGTAGAAGAGAAAGTGAGTATTCATAATCGTTGTTCTTCGCATTTAAATTGTAAACCTTCAACCGAAAGTACCTCGGTGGTTCTGCCAATGTCAATGTTAAGAGAAGGGTTGTATTTATATTTATATAACTAGTCAGTTATAATAATAAAGCTGTAGTACACTTTATCGACTGAATTACCTAAAACAAAATAAAACAATTAGTTAGCTCGAATATAAATAAATTTACACAAAAACTGTAACAGTTTTCTTGGGATCAAAACAGACAATGCAAGCACTATCCGATTGGTTGTCTCTTTGTCATAGCGGTGGGGCGAAGAAGAACTTGGCCGGCCTGCGGTGAAAGGCCGGCCATGGAGAAAAGTGCACCAGGCTAGCAGGAGAAGCGAGTTTGGATGCGCTTAGGGAGTGCAGTGGTCGTGGAAGATGGCGGTAGACGTGCTGCCCTACCTGTCCTCTACAGCCAACGGGGAGTCGCGGTGGCCATGACGAAGATAGCGAGGGTTCCGACGTACTCTGCGGTGGAGTGGGCCGTAGACCTGATACAGGGCTGCCTTAGGGGTTAGAGCTGGTGAGGTTACAGAACAGTTCGAAAGCGTCACCGTGACTCCATCTCTAAGGTGGTACATTTTATTCGTCGCGAGTCCGATATAATCGGTCCATGCTCCCGCTAGGGCGGGTAAGTAAAAACTAATTTTGCGATGCGGTAAAATACCACATGATAATATAATTTAAATTTTATGTTGTTCATATAAAACAAATCGTAAATGATGAAGAAAACTGCAGAGAATTATTCAGTATAGGTATACTGACTTCGGTCAGTATTATTGACCTGAATACTCTAATCCTCTTTGGAATGAAAATTAGGGCACTTTCAATGGCAGCTGGTAAGGAATATTCTTTTATGTTCCAAGACAACATTTTTTGTTTAAAGCGAAGAGACGGGTTGGCCGCTCCCTGGTAATAAGTGATATCTGTCTTGCCCATAACAAAAGCAGCGTAAGGCACCACAAATCCACTAACCACCTTGAGACATGAGACTCTGTCTCTTTTATACAGGAATTACGATGGCAACAGTGCCCTCAAAACCAGAAGTCAGTAAAGGAAAAGGGTTATTCGTTCTGCCACAATTAAAAATAAGCGAAATAGGAGGGGTAAAGCAATTAGATTAGCCAGGTTATTGTGGAAATAATCAAGCTAATTAGGTTGGTTGCAATGGGTGTTTTAATGTTTAGATATAAAATGTCGATACAAATCCGCAATATCTAAGTCAACCTTGACACTTATTGTGTGTACGATTTTTTTTTTTGCATAGACCTTGTGATAAATGAGTTATCCATATTCATATAATCTATGTGTAAGGTTCTGCTACATTACGCAGATATTACATACGCAACAAAATCATTATATATATAAGACGAACGAAATAAATTATTCAGTATGTAACTTAGATAGCCTCAGAAGTTTTTAATTTACAAAAACATTATTAATATTGAAAAATAGTCAATGACTAAAATGGTTACAATAGATGATCACGACCAGGTTTAGGAACTAAGAAAGTGAAATGCAGCGTTGTCGGAACACATAGGCAGATGGAAATGTAAATTTAACCCGACCAAAATGCTACTTTTATTATTATAAGGAGTGTAACAGGATATAAAATAAATATTTTCAGTTTTACGTAGCACTAGTTGTAAGTGAGAGTTATAGGAAAAAGATCTGTACACAACCTGCCGCTCCGTCATACCTATCACAACTAAAAAATGAAGTATATATGAGTAAACGCAGACCCCGGTTATTAATTAATGCTAATCCTAATTATTATATAATATTAATACTAATTCTTGTCAAGGTCAAGTCTTTTCCAATTTCTTAGAAAAGTTGCAGTTTCTTTGATGATGACTCCTATTTTGTGAAATTACGAGTTACTTTTTGAAACCTGTGAAAAGAGATATCGAGATTGTTGGTAATTCATAAAGGAGTAGATGTATAATTAAGTAGATTTATTATATGGGTGAGGAAGCAAGTAGACTCTGAAAAACAGCCTTCCTGTTTTTCAGAGTCTACTTGCATTGGGCAGAAGAACCATTTTCGTGGGTAACACCATTGGTTTTGCGAGGCTGGTTTTGGGGCGTTGATAGTATAGTTCTTTGTACACATGATGACTGAAGTTAAGGTATTTCTTTCGTAGTGGATATGGCAGTAACTAATTTAGTAAAAACTTATTATAACAGAGAGTTTCAGAAAAAACAAAGGGCGTTGGCGTTGAATTTCTTTTTCTCATTGGGTACGATGGAGGATGGCCAACATTTTGATTTTAGGACATAGATCGCCACCTCCATCTGGGTTGTCCTTGTTATTGTAAATTTAATAAATAGCGATAGTAAAATCTGTTATAACTTACCATTGAAAATAGAAAACCATCACCAAAAAATAATAAAATAAAAAGGTTTTCAAAACAAAATAAAAAAGAAATATAACAAGTTACACTAAGTTTACCTGGCTGTAAATATAGTACACAGTAAATATGTCAAAGGCTAGTGATTGAAATTCTAAGAGTTTATGATATCATGACAAACATATCAACTGTTCGATTCAGGTTTAAGATAATCAATATTATCTTGTCATGCCTGTATACGATCTTCCGACGATAAACGAAATTCTGTCTACAAAACATGACTACAAGGATGAGAGACATGAAGAGTCTTAATTTTTTTTCCTAAATAATATATTGAAAGCAATCTTTTACTAGAGCTCACACATATTTATTTTATAAAGCCATTTAAAATTGCACCTAAGTCTTTTACTATAATAATGTTCTACAGTTGATTACGACTACGGCGGCCGATCAGGCGCGCTCCCTGTGCATTTATACTCTCAAAGCCCGATGAGACGGATAACCGACACGAACGGTGAGAGTAAGGCGCAGGACCGACTTTTTACATACCCATCCGACGCATGGATCATCTTACTTTTCAGACTATTGGGTGATCGGCCCAAATTGCCTTAACGAACTAGGAAACAACAATTAAAATTTATTAATCCCCGCAGGAACCGACATCGAACCCAATCGCTACGGAGGCCGTTGAATCGGAGAAAGATGAAAACTTTTCTTTAAGGATAAATTAAAAACAAAATAAACCTCGGAGTAGTCACTGTGAAACAATGACTCTTATTGTCACCGCCATATTCAGTTAAATAATATTCAGAAGTTATTTGAACGAAGACAAAACGCGTGGCCCATCGTAAAACATCACATGGTGTGATAACGTTAACAACATACAATAAAATCATATATTTAAGGGCTATTTTGCAAACTTTGGCACGAATAACGTGAGCAAGGAATAAATCACCATTTGTCTAGAGTTGCTTGTTTCACCGTGACACAGTTAGACTTTACAAATTGAAATTTCCTTCATCTTGAAATTTAAATACAATTTTTATGTGTAATATATAAACACTATATTAATTCTAAAAATTGTACAATATACTAACGTTTACTCATCCTTGTATATTTTTGGATATTTTTAAAATGTACAGTTTTCAACTTTGGTAAAAGTTCTTCATGTAATATCAAGTCTTATTTCAATGTAAAGTAGATAGTCAAATTTCTCAAATTAACATAAATTATGTTATCACAATAGGAATATACAAAACCTAACCAACTAACGATATAACTGATAATATAAAGTGTTTTTAATTGTTTATCCATTTTCTTAATTTATAAACAGTTCATTATTAACTGCCGCTCTACATTTCTTGAGCATTTACGTAAAAATTGATTACTACATATAATTAACCGCGATGGGCAGATTATATCTCATAGTACACCCGTGACGCTGAAAAGAGGCATAAAAAATATACAAAAAATGCGCGAAGTCCGCAAAAAAGTGTATTTAAATGTTTTACGACTATTATGATCGTTACACCGAACGTAACCATAAAAACATATGTGCTCTCAAAAGTCAAGGCAATTTTTAATAACCCCTCATCGTACCTCACCTCCTGGTGAATTATTTCTTTATCACCGGATTCATAAATATTCATACGACTATACCTCGTTTAACTTGCTCCTACTAAGCCAAAAATGCCGAGTGCCAAGTTTTAAGGGTTTTAAGACGGAGGCCTATAAATATGTAAGTAAAACTATGTGAACTCACTTCGTTTTGTCCCGTTAGTATTATAATGTCTCAAAGCCTTTTCAGTTCGTATACATTTTGTTTCCTTCTCAAAAACGCACGTTTATAAAGCGCATGGCATTATAATTATTTAAACATATATTGGACATCCTACAAGACGAGGCGACCTCCTGGTGGTATCCTGGTGGCTAAAATAATTACCAAAAGAGGCTTGTGCATGCTTACAATTTCGCGACATTTTCAAAATCCGCTGGTATTGTAAATGTCTCTCGGGAACACTGTCATTAACCTCCTTCGAAAACTTAATGTAGAAAAGTATGAAAAGACCTCATGAAGGTATTTTTAATCTCTGATTCTATTAATACCCTTACGTACAATACAAGCAATCAAATTCATAATTATTTAAACATAAGAAGTAAGTTGTAACTAAAATATTTTACTAAATAGTAACCAAGAAAAAATTACATAGAATGAATTACAAAAATCAAAGAATATTTGTTAGTTCCGTCAAAATAATAGAGCAATAAATCACAAAAAATGTATATCGTAAAAATACTACGGACGATAACAAAATTATAAAGTTAAAACCAAATGAATTATAGCTTCAGGACTCGGCAAAAATATTTTTTTTAAAGAAGTCGGAAATCACTTCATTAGTATTAAAAGCCTTCCAATCTTTCTACGATCTATATTTTTTTCCACGTTTTCATATTTGATATTCTTATGATCGCTCTATTACAGAGCGTAGCTAGTGAAATTATTTTAGTCTCACGTCCTTTTTTTGTTCCCATTGTGTTTAGATTCGTTAGTCACAGCAATAGCATTCCCTTTTTGACACACTACAATACCACATAAACATGTTTCTACCTTTGCTTATCCTTGCAGCTGCTGTCATTGAGTCTGTAAGTTGGCGGTTCTTTTTATTTTCTCATGTTGGTATTATTTTGAGAATGTGTGCGTGAGTTCTAGTATAATGTGTAGCCGTCTCCTAACATCGTGATTATATGTTCTTTAATATTTTACGTTTATTGCTTAACAAAATCGGTTCTATTATTTCAATCCAAATGATGAAGATAAAGTTATGAGGATAAAGTTATGTCTAATGTTCTATATCAAAGTCGTGGTAATGTTTTGGTGAAGTATTGAAACGATGTCCACACCAGTGTCAAACCGTAAATATGGGGCGCAGAAAATTCGACTCACGAGTAAGCTATTCCTTTCACAATTTGTTTCGTATTATCGTGTTGAAATTAAGAATGTTTTGATTTATATTATTAATGTTTTTTATTTTATTCTAGTTTTATGTGCAAGAAATTTGGTCCGGAGGGATCTTTTCCGTAAGTTAATTACGCTTTTAATTGTTTTGCAATTGTTATGCTGTTTCCGTTGTATTACATCAAAGTTAGTTAACATCTTAACGAAAGTGTTGTGATATATTTATTAATAAGATAGCATTGGCTAACTTAATTGAACGATTGTTAATATAGTTTCGAAATTATCCAATTATTGTATATTGCAATATGGTTTAAGAATGGTACATCACTTTTATTTTTTAAATGTGAGTCTTCCGTCACAACTACATTTGCGTTATTCTACAGATTGTGTTACATTTAACGCATTTTTACCGGAGTTCTGAGAATGTCCATGTTACAATTGTTGCTTACTTTTGGTGGTGTAAACATCGATTGCGAAATTCAAGTTAGTCATTTAAATAAAACTCTTTTTTCTTATTTGCAGGTTTACCAGATCCATTTGCCAAAATATCAGTAGACGGCAGTGGTCAGGTTTATTCTACAAATGCGGTCAAGGCCACATTGGACCCAAAATGGAATAATCATTATGATTTGTACCTCACAAAGTAGATGGGATTACAATTAGGTAAAGATCATTAGTATATTTGTTTACATAAAGATATATTAATTATTTTATTAATTTATCAAACATCAGCATAATTATTTTAACAATTTTATCATGTTAAATCATACCTAAAGACGATAAGCAATATAAATGCATAAAAGTAAAAGGCTAGCATCCAACTTAAATAGTGCTTCAATAAGTACAGGCTGTCCTCGTATTTAAGGCATGTTAGGTTCTTGAAATATTGAGTAAGTCTAAACAAAAATGCAATTTTTACATAGCATATACATACTTTATTATCAAAAGTAAGTTGTTACATATTAGCTAGTTATTAATAATTGTAAAACTTTGAACCAGAAAAGTATAAAAGGTTGTTTGACATAAATTGAAAGACGATGACTAACGACAAAGACGAGGACTACCTGTACTTATCAGTAAAATAATGGGTGTTCGTGGACTGGTAGAGGAGCATCATTGAGGATGTGTTAAATGTTCACTATCGTATAGTTTAATATAAAAAATTGTTTTTGTAATTTCCTGATTTAATTGGCTTGTGTGTAGTTTTCATCATCACCATTATCAGCCTTTTTTAGTTCACTGCTCGACATAGGCCTCCCCTAATGCTCGCCTCCTCCATTAGGGGGTTTTTGGACCGTATCCCTTCACTCTGGTCTAATGTAGGTTGATGGGTTGACTGACATTTTACATGTCCATCCAGAGGCATAGATCATCTTACTTTTCAGACAATTGGGTGATAAGCCCAAGTTGCCCTAACTAACTAGGAAACTACAATGAAAATTTGTTGAATCCCCGCAGGATTGAAACCTATGACCTCCTGTTTCTAAAGCACAACAGACAAGTAATTGTTATTCAACTTTGTTTTTGAAATTTCTAGCATTTGGAACCAACGAAAAGTTCATAAAAGGCAAGGTTCAGGTTTTCTTGGATGTGTGCGTATCCTACCTTCTACTGTGCACAAATTAAAAGATACAGGATGTAAGCATTTTTTTTAATAATAATTATAAAAAAAGGCTTTTATAAGTTTTCAATGTTGGGATTTTGTGTCATTGAGTGTGAATGAGTTCGTAAATATTAAACATCATCCTATATTATTTTGATCCATATATATAATAAGTTATATTAGTAAACAAAAACTATCAATATTATTTAGTCAATTATAAATTATGTATTCTGTATAGAAATAAAAGCAGCAAGTTTCTGAGTCACTGTCTTATAATTTAAAATTTAATGATAAAATTTATCTTAACATATCTATTATTATAGATCTGAATTTGCAAGAATGAACAGACAGACACACAAAAATGTTTTTTGTTATATGTGCCGGATACATATTACAATGTAATTATTCAAAATGTTATTTAAATGTTGCAAGCAGACTCTCCAGTTTTTTTATTAGTATAGATTAAATATCAACAATACAACCAGAAAATTAAATGATTAATTATCACAATAAAATTGATTCATTACAATTTATTTTGTTAAATTAGGGTATGCATGCATTATTTGTTTTATTTGAGCATATTATCATCATCAGCTTGTGATAGTCCACTGCTGGACATAGGCTTCCCCTAAGACACCCCTTCCCTTTTGAGGGTTTTGGACCATATCCCACCATGCTGGTCCAATGCGGGTTGGACCAACTTTTTACATGCCCATCCAATGCATGGATCACCTTACTTTTCTGACAATTGGGTAATCGGCCCAAATTGCCCTAACCAACTAGGAACCAACAATGAAAATTTCTTGAGTCCCAGCACGATTCGAACCCATGACCTCTGGTTCCTAAAGCATACGCCCATACCACTAGGCTATGGAGGCAGTTTATTAGCAGCACTTAGTAGAATATTATATTCATTAACAATGAAAGAAGCCCATTGAATTTGTTACACCTACCTTATAACTTCATTCAGATCAGTGTTTGGAGCTTTGCGAAGATAGCTTAGGGGAGCCATGTGGTGTGAAAGGCCAGGTTATTGTGTCTTTGTTATCCCGAGATGGAACAAGGGGTGAACCAGCCTCCGCAGCCGGTGAGGGCTCCCATTGGCTGTAGTAGGACCAGCGGGAGAAGTGAGAGCTCCAAGAGACCCACCGCTCAATACAAATGCGTCCCTTCCATTGCCACCCCACTGGGGGGAAAGGTTCACGTCAAGTGGCAGGTAAATGCTTGCGAATGTTTTGTTTATTTATCTCTGCATACATATTTCCAAATAAAACTTTAAATTAATTCTTCATGAAAACTTAATGCACTATTGTTCTTCAAGCTTTAAAAGAATGTTTAGTTACTAAAGTATAGTAATCAATTTTGTGGTCTGCAAGTAATTAAATAAAAATATTTCTGTTCCTTCAAGTGTACTATCCTATGGTAAGCTAAGATTAAGTCTATGATTAAAATTAAATCCTTTATTGATGTGTGCCGAATTTTAATTTTAACTGGTATAAATAAGTTAAACAAGAGATTGTGATTAAAATTTGGTGGTACAAACGGTCATCAGTATTTGTTTATATGAAGTACAGGTCATCTTTGGCTTTAGTATACTACTATACAATAAAATTTTCAGGCCATATTATGTTAATCATGCGCTCAGAAAGACACAGTGGGAGCGGCCGACTATGGAGGATCTCACGCCAGCCTCTCCGCAGCCTAACTCACCATCGCCACCTATACCAACAACCCCTGCGTCCCCTGTTACCCCAATATCCCCTGCGTCACCTTCATTACCTTCCTCCCCTGTATCGGATACGGAAGTTTCTTTGGCCACATCAATCTCTTTAAGGTGAGACTGACAACTAACATTACTTTTCTTTTGAAGCGGAATACCTCTACAGCCTAGTGTTAGTTTCGGTAGAAACCGGTGAGCGATGCAACTCCTGCAGGCAATTACTGTTTTGAAATTTTCATAATTGTTTTCTAAATGTTAGTCGAAATCTACTCGGAGGAATATATAACTTTTTAATAAAAATCTACAGATACCTTCTTTTAATTGCAATCAATTTCATAAAATAGTGTTATATAAAGAGAATGTAGTTTTTTGTGTTATCTCATTGAATCTTATATTTTTTTGTTTTACAAATCAGTCATTTGCCTTTTCAGACCTGAACCTCAGCCACAAACCGCTGTTCGTACCCGCCCAGGCCCTAACCCAGGATCACCTACCAACCCGACTACACCCACTCCGACTATACCTATAGCCGCCACTGACCTTCCACCTGGTTACGGTAACACTGTTTCTTTTTTACAATGTCCTATTGAATCACAAATTTAAAATTGTATATTTTATTAAATTATTCTTTAAAGTGTTATTTTGATTGTTTTCATGATCTGCGGAAATTTGGCCTAAAACAGACTACCTGTATATGTGTTTATTTTATAACCAATCAAAAATTGAAATGCCCCATGTGTATATTGCCTATAAATAAATAATACGTTTTCCGCTACATATTTCATTTATTAGCTAAAACGAAATTTTTATTAAGATCTATTTCGTCAGCTTATACCTAAATTTAATCACATAATCTCTCTCTTCCAGAGATGCGCACCACAGCCCAGGGTCAAGTGTACTTCTACAACGGGGCAACGGGGGCCTCCTCGTGGCACGACCCCCGGGTGCCCGCGGCGCTCCGCCACCGGGCCGCGGCGGCGGGCCCCCTGCCCCCCGGCTGGGAGATGCGCCTCGCACCCTCAGGGAGGCCCTACTTTGTGGACCACAACCATCGGACCACCCAGTTTACTGATCCCAGATTAGCACTGTCTGCACGGCTTGTGAGTTTATTTTTACAATTTTTTTCTTTTGACAAAAATTTGCCAGTCTCTGTAAGTTTTGTCTGTGTGGTTATCATAACCCTTGCGTCTACCTTAAAGAAAACGGAAACCTATATAGTAGAATTATGTTAATATTGTGTTTAATATCGACAATTAGTGAAGTTCAGTATTAAAGGTCGTTTCAGATTTTAACAAAAAAAACCCTTCTTACGTGTTAACCACTACAGCTAAAATCTGTAGTTTTTGACCTTTTAGTTGAGTAGTATTTTTTTGATAGGCAATAATAAATAATAAGACACGCGTGTCGGCAAATTAGATATGCAGCTGAATAGCAACATACTATATAAACACTTCAAAATTTATAGGAATTTTAATAGTTCTTTGCACATTAACATATTATAATTAAAATTTAACTGCATTCATATCTAAACCAGAAAAAGTAACAAATACTAATTACTGTTTTATATATTTACAGCCTACTACAGAGCCCAGTTCAGCACCGGCGTCCCCGCCCGCTTCATCAGCAGTGAACTTGGCAGCTGCTGATGACTCTGACGCACTGCCCAAGTACAAGAGGGACCTAGCGGCTAAAGCGAGAGTGTTGAGAGCGGAGCTGCAGGCATTGCAGCCTCAGACTGGGCACTGTAGGATAGAGGTAGAAGCTGATGTTATTTGCCACTACTTCCTTCTGAAGCCGAGCCAAATTAGATACGGATTATACTTGAACAAAGTTTACATCAAATGGCTTAGCACTATTTCTTTACTACACCAATACGGAATTTAAGTAAACAAAGTGTATATCAAATACTAATGCCAATACATGTGAACATGTTCCCTTTAAAAGATTGATATCCAATCCCCACTTTGTTTGTTCGTTGTTTACGTAAATTCCACTTTTATTATCAAGCTGGTGTATAAGTTTTGCCTTGTATATCCCATGATTAAAAGTTTGCAGAGAGACTAACTGTTTATACTATATAACGCAATGGGTAAACTCCATTTGATGAGATATTACATATTGGTTTACCCCACCACGCGCACTGTTCTAGAACGATTGCAAAAGTCAACCTGTTTTGATGCTTCTTAGGCATGGTTACATAAATGGCTGATATTGCCAATCAACTAAAAAACAATAACATAAATTTGTTTCTCTTCACAACTGAAATCAACTTCCTGAGGTTAGTGCCAATACCATTAGGCCACTGAACCATCTGATGATTTAATAGACATCTTAAAATTTTTATATTCAGGTTTAACATGAATTAGAGCTGATAACTTTTTTCCTTCCTATCTTTAGGTTTCCCGCAACGAAGTACTAGAAGAGTCTTACCGTCTTGTAATGAAGTTGCGTGGTAAAGAGCTCCGCAAGCGTTTGCTGGTGAAATTCCGTGGAGAAGAAGGTCTCGACTACGGAGGAGTTGCCAGGGAGTGGCTTCACCTGTTGGGAAGGGAGTTGTTCAACCCCCATTACGGCTTGTTCCAATATGCCAATGCGGGTGATGACAGATATGCGTTGCAAATCAACGCCGACTCTGGGGTAAGGATATCAAATGATATATAGTATATTAAGCAAATATATATGGAATAGGTAAAGTACGGAAACGCTTTAGCTTTTAGTACACTAAAATGTATGTTCTGAATCTTCACTGCCGCCAAAGGTCACAAGTTGACTGATATGGCGGTCGGCGGTATAAATTCCAATTCTAATTTTAACTTGACGTGGGTCGTTACGTCACTTTTAAGAAACGAAACGTAACCGGTTACGTGGACGGCGTCGCTTGTTTTAAAACTAGTTATTTTTATAACTAGCTTCTTTCATCCAGCTACTGTGCATACATAAGTTTTTCAACTATACGGTTACATACGAAACGAAAATAACGGTTTCGTGTTTGACGCCCAATAGTTAAATCAATATATTTACTTTTCTGCATACTTTATTCTGGTTTACAATTATAAAATGTTTTATAGTTTGATTATTTATTTTATTTTATTTATTCTTTATGCACAAAACATTGTACAAAGGCGAACTTAATGTCGATGGCATTGTCTACCAGCCAACCTTTGGGTGGTGAAGATATAGAATATTGTTTAGTACGAAACTATGATTTTAATAAAAATATTACTATTCTGGCATATTTATAAATAGGTTTAATTGTTACAATGACGATGATTAACATTTACTGTTTATTTTCAGTTTTGTCGTGTTTACACTTTTCAACGATTTTATTATAACTATCTTTCTACTCTTACATACACCGTTCAGTTTTAAATAAAATATAAAATAAAACAAAATAAAAATCTTTGTTTTGTTTTATTTTACTTTTGATTTAATTATGTGAATTAGTCATCCCTATAACTGCCTCCGTAGCCTAGTGGTATGGGCGTGTGCTTTAGAAACCGGAGGTCGTGGGTTCGAATCCTGCGGGGACGCAACAAATTTTCATTGTTCTTTCCTAGTTGGTTAGGGCAATTTGGGCCGATCACCCAATTGTCTGAAAAGTAAGATGATCCATGCGTCGGATGGGCATGTAAAAAAGTCGGTCCACCCACCAACCCGCATTGGACCAGCGTGGTGGGTTACGGTCCAAACCTCCTAATGGATAGGGGTGTATTAGGGGAGGCCTATGTCCAGCAGTGGACTAACAAAGGCTGATGATGTGTGTGATTTGAGTCATCCCTATGAAAACTAAATGCATCACTCACAGCGAGTGACCGCATTTAGTCGGCTCTCGCTTACTTGGCAAGTCTCGATCTGCCATCTCTCTCGCACGATGCGAAAGAAACATACCGCTTTTGCCTTCACTCAAATGACGAACGACGGCGACGACGGCCGAATTCGCCCGAATAACGTGTTTACAAAAATAACTACTTTCAATTTGACACGAAACGGTTATTGCGTTTCATATCGCGTAACCAGTTATTGTAACTGATGACGTGAAATAACGCTCACGGCTAATTTTAACAGATTTGGAAAAAAAAATCATAAATTTTAATCTCTCATTTTATTTTTATAAAACTTTTAGCTTTTTGTTACGAGCTTTTAAGTTTCAAGTTTCGTTTGAAGGTGTATTTTTACTAGTGTCGTAATTTTAATCTTTACGGTTTCAAATGTATTATGTGAAAACCATTTATTGTAGTGGTGGCTAAAAATAGTACGCTATTACAAACAATCTGTTTAAAACATGAAAACATTCAGCTGGAGCTTAATGTTTTGGTAGTTAAAAAATTAATTTGTCCTTTTTTTTAAATTTTGATATTATTGTTTATTTAATTACTTCTAATAGCAATGCTTATATGTGTAATATCTTCGGATTTATAAATGAAATACTTTAAGGGGCCACATTGAATTTATTTGAATGGACAATATATTAGAGGTATTATTTGGACAAGAATGAATGATGTATTGTTTAACATCTTTTTGTATCTAAACCATTAACTCCAATAGTTATTATGGATTATCCATAAGAGATAGATATTAACCATTTCGGCCTTACTGTTGACATTTTTTAAGTGTACTATTCTGTATACATTATTATGATTTTTCTCATAGGGTTCATCAGTCAGCATTTGTAATGTAACTGCAAAAAATGTGATTGTCATGTTAGAAAGTTTTAAATTTATTATTCATGTGTTATAAGTATAAAACTTATAAAACATACGTTAAGATTTATTCATACATAGCGCAAATGACTTTGTTTATACTATGTATTTAGATAACATCGATTTTATTCCAATTCAGGTGAACCCGGAGCACCTCTCCTACTTCCACTTCGCCGGGCGCATTCTGGGCGTGGCCTTGTTCCACGGCCACCAGCTGGACGCGGCCTTCACGGCGCCTTTCTACAAGCAGCTGCTCGGTCGCCCCATCACGTTGAGGGACATACGTGACGTGGATCCGGAGCTGCATCGTTCGCTGTCTTGGATGCTGTAAGTTTGCAACGATTGTGAATTCTTTTATAAAGGTGTTTGTTACGTCGTTTAATTTTTGATTATATTTAAAAAAATCCCATTCTATCCTGGACTGGTAACATATATTTTCGAATCGTTGATAGATTCATAAAAAGAGTCGAATCTGCCTAAATTGATTAATAAATGTTTGAGCTTTAAACAATACCTTAATTCTTGTCATTGAATCAGCTGTGGCGAATACAAAAGTTCTGTGGTGAATAAAGATATTTTAACTTGAACTAAACTAATAAGGCCCTAAAGAGCTAATATCAGTAAAAACTCCAGATGTATGACGCTTCTTGGTTGCTAACACGATTGCATTATTTACGTCAATTGCGTTTTTCAATCTCGGGTACAATTATAGCAAAGCAAGCTTCACTTTGACGATGTTTACCTTTTCTCGTATTACAGTGAAAACAGCATAGCGGGCGTGATAGACACAACGTTCTCCGTCGAGTGCGCATCATTCGGCGCAGTTCGTAGCGTTGAATTGCGAGCGGGCGGTACCAACGAGCAGGTCACCGACACGAACAAGCGAGACTACGTGAGATTGTACGTCGCTCACAGATTCACCCGCGGTGCAGAGAGACAATGGCTGGCTTTGCAACGAGGCCTAGCTGATATAATACCACCGCAGCTACTCAGACCGTTATCTCCAAGGGATCTTCAACCTTTACTGGCTGGAAGAGCTGACCTGGACCCCGTCGACTGGAGACGCCACACCCGCCTCAAGCACGTCGCCCCCGACGCTCCTATAGTCAACTGGTTCTGGGAGATAGTCGAGGAGTTCGATGCCGAAATGAGAGCAAGGCTGCTGCAGTTCGTTACCGGTTCAAGAAGAGTGCCTTTAGCCGGTTTCAGGGCCCTGCAAGGCTCCACGGGCGCGGCCGCACCTAAGTTGTTCACTTTGCATTTGGTTGCAGATGCTTCTCCAGACTCATTGCCTAAAGCGCACACTTGCTTCAATCGTCTCGATCTACCGCCTTATCCGAACAAAGAGAAAATGCACGATAAACTCAAGCAGGCCGTCCTCGAGACTGCTGGTTTTGCTGTTGAATAGAAATGTTTTTCTTGTTATATAATATTTGTTAAGAATGAGGGAAACAAAGAAATGGGGAATTTTGAGCCGATATTATGGTCAAACAGAGTATAATAGACTGATTGGACACAGGGGAAACATGACAAAATTTTTTATAGCACACACAATGAACTTGGAATGAAAATTCAAGAATGTTTTTAGCATGAAAATTGTGATCATGGTTTGCATAAACTGCCATTTTTTTTTCTTACAAATTTTCGGAAGTTTTTTTCATGTATTAATTTACAGCTGGTATGTTTAGATTATAATTTTTGTAATACTAACAGCACTTGTGCGCTTTTTTGCACATTTTTTTTAATTTACACACTTAAGGCCTGCCATGTTAATGTTATGCTGCCATGGCAATATTTAACGTTAGGCTAATGAACAAATGATATTAATATTCCAATACAGTTTAATTTAGTATTTGCAAGTAAATTATTTAGTAAATGTCCATGCTTCCGATAGATATTATTTACATTTTTACTAAAGTCTAATTTTCTCTTTGATTTGTATTATTAGATTGTAAGTGAAGTAATTAGAATCGTTAATTATAATGTGGTTATACAATATTGATACCAATTATATTCGTTATTATATTGCTGTTCACAAGAAGTGTGTTAAAAATTTTCTTCTGCCCAGTACAAAATGCAAATTTATTCAACTTTAGTGAATCTACAAAGTTGATAAATTTGTTTCTATTATAATAATGTAATTGCTCATAAGCTATATAGGTGCCTTATCATTTGAAAACAGGTTACTGTTTTGTATATATATATATGTGGATATTCCAATTACGATATTTAAATTATTTTCTAAGGATAAATATTAAGAATTGTGGATGTATTTAATGTGTATATTACAAATTGACATAAGAATTGAAATAATATTTATAACAAGGATGAGTGCCTTTTACCTGTTAATGTGTAGCCGAAAAAATTTAATTGTATGACTGTTAGCGATATAAAATGTTTTATTAGCTAATGATAATGTATTTTATTGTATTGGAAAAATATACCCTGATATTTTTGCACAATATATAATAATTTGTTTTATTTAATAGATTGCCATATTCATAATTACGTACGTACCAAAAACTGACGCATTATTTATGCTAAAATAGTGCACATTCTAGGAAAACAATGTAGTTATCATAATGATCACTTCTACCACTTCTTTAAGATGAGTAAACATATAAAGAAAAATGAGGTAGCAAACTAATAAAATTCAAGTAAGTCTGATTAAATTGCTTTGTACTGACAAAAAACTTCGTCTAGCATAGACCAACCACATCGATTACGTGATACATTATTATAAAATATGAGATATTATCTGTAGACTCATCTGGGAGCAAACCTACATAAACTGATTGTAATTAAATTCTTAGAAGTACTCCTAGGATTTTTGCTACATCTCTCAAAAATAATGATTTACTTAAACAGTAAACATAAGCTAGAGTTCATAGCTTGGATAAGTTAGGATAGACCAGCTAATTAAACTTATTCAGTACTATCTAAACACTTTCGATTCGGCCAGATTCCGCGGACTGCGTTTAAATAAAGTAGCAAAGACTTTCCGTGTGTTTGATGTACAAGTTCCATTACACTTAAGTTACATTTTATAGAGTAATAAATATAAAAGATTTTGAACATCCTAAAATGAATACTTATTTTTTGCTTATTACAAGATGAATTGTTTGGTGCGTGCAGCATCTTAAGAAATTAAATTACCTCAATGTTCAAAAATATAAAAAACCGATAGTGCAAATGCAACATCATGAAAAATCGATATAAGCGTAAAAATCGTATGTGTGATATTATCTGTGCGAAGTGAGTAACACTGTAACACACACACAGGTCAACCGATTTTTTGTTTTGCAACATAATGAGACGGACACCGCACGAAGAGCAAGCATATCTTTTTAGTTACCAAGTTCGTTAGTCTATCTTCATCGCGTGGGGTCTGTTTAAATCTGGTTGTTGTCGAAGGCTCTTATTATAAAACTATCATTCACAAAAGTGCGTCGTACAGTGTATTCTGTGAAGTGTCTTGCTATATTCTAAAAGTGAAATAAGGTACTGTTTTGTTTCGGAGCCGTGCAATAAACCGAAACAATGCCGACCAGCGCCGTTTATCAACCGACAACAGTGACTTATGAGCAGCAGCCGAACGACCAGCGATGGAATTGCCCCATAAGCTACTTCTCACGTCGTGTGACAAGTAGTTTGAATCGGGCAGTATGTGTGAGACTAGGATTATGCCTATTAGGGAGCACACTCTTCATCATTGGTAAGAATATTTATAAATTTCCACTTTGTTTCTTATAAGAAAATTACAGAAATATTTAAATTAATACATGTATTTATAAATTATGATTGGTCTTAACAAAGAAAAATACCATATTATTTAACATAACATAATTGTTAGATAAATAAAATAGAAGTATATTCATAAAATAATTAAGTTATTTGAATTATAATGTTGTGGTATTAGTATTTGTGAATTCATAAAACTAAGAATACATTCAAAAATTAAATATCAAAAAGGTTTTATTTATTACTAAAACACAAAACCTGAACATGAGGCAGCATAAAAATGCATATAGACAAGATAATTTTATATCAATTTTGAACTTTACATGAATATAGATGTGACTATTGGTGCACAAATATAAAAAATTAAACTTATTCTGAAAAGTATAAGTCTTTAATAAATTTAGCGTCATTAAGAGTAATAATGAGCGATTATATAATACATTACTTACTTTAGTAATGTGATGATACTTTTGTCCATTCTAATGTTCTTTTAAATATGTGTAATTACTTTCTTGCATCATTAAACTGTAGTTAAAGTTTTTAGAAGATTAATCATCATCAATACGGAACAATGGTTACTATAATTTAAGCCTATTTTAAGCAAAATTTGAACAATATATGTCGGTTATTCACACTATGTTTAATACATTTATAATGATAGAAAAATATTTGGAACATTTTTTGTTAAATATTACATGGTAAACCATTGGTTTGCTATAATATAATATATAAATTGTTTGGTAAAAATTTGTTACCATTGGAGTTTGTTGTTGGACTTATATTAACATAATTTTTTTATTATTTTAATATATGTAAAGTTATCTTAAAAGCCTTTTGTATTTCTTTTGTCGGAGGAGGAAAATTTCAAAAAATATCTTTCTTATACGGATTGTGTGAGGCTTTTATGCACTAAGACACCCCTAGAGTCTGTTATGTGTATATTATAAAAGGCACAGGGATCTCCTGGAGAATTCACTGGTATATAATAAAAGCATAATAACCATAAAAAGCTTTGTAATAATACTGTAATAATAAACCTGAAAAATATAAGCATTCTAAATTGAATGGTTTAGAGGACATAATATAGCACCTCTCAGGTACTTTGCATCTGTTTATGGTAAATATTTGCATGGGAAATATGCTATTAAAGAAAATGATAAGTCTAGTATTTTGACTCAAACAGTATAAAAAAAACTGAATTTTAACATAGTATCAGCTTGATTTTTTAATCCATTTATAGCCATCAGAACATTACAAGAAGATAATGTGTTTCCTGTAATTTCTTGATGAAAAACGATTTTTATCAAATTTGTGAGTGCATCAATGGACATTGATAACAAGAAAAAGTAGAATAAATTTATAAACATTTTGAATAGCATTTTGATTTTGAATTTTTTATAGACTTGCATTGAATTATCAAAATAAGTTTGGAAAATACTCCCATAATATTTGCAAATACAGAAGAATGTGTCAAGTATAATTTGATTATTTTTATCATAACTAAATTAAAATTAATCCTCTTATTTAAAATACAAAAAAAGTGCAACTATAACTTGGCTGTAACATATGGAGCTGTTGTAGAGAGTTTAAACAAATAAACTAATGGTATCCTATATAGAGCGGGATATGGGATATTCATTTTGTTTATTAAATTCTCATTTCACTGTTACTTTTATCTGTTCCTAAGAAATTTATCCATCAAGTAAAATGCTTGTAGTATGAAGTATTTGCTATTTCAAAAACTTTTTATTTTGTTTAAAAATAAGCTATTTATCTATAATTTAAGTAATGAACCAGCCAACATTATCTACATTGCATTAAGATAAATTTTGCCTTTTATGCTTTTACTTTACACTTACTAATTTTGTGTGTCAATTAGGTAACTAACCTTACTCTGATAAGGATGATAAGGGCATTCAACAGAACAATGAATCACATTTAATTAGTTTGTTGAATTAAACGTAAATTTGCAAAATTTTTTTTCTCTACACGAATGCAGAACAGAAACATATCCTTAATATTCTATTCTGAATTAATGAATAAGAAACTAGTGTTTTTTGTATGTAGTCTGCTACAAACTAGATAAAAAGGATTGAATTAAGGCTTAATTAAGTCTTATGTCAAACTCAATTAGCCAATACATCAGGGTCTCATATTGGTTTAACATGTGAACATGTTGACATTTACTAATTAGAACATGTTCGCTTCCGGCACCATTATTGTTTCCCATTAGACTTTGTTAACAAATTTCCATATCTTATTTGGTTTTGGTATACAAATCTCTAGAATACTAACCATGCGGTGTTGGTCTTTCTATACTTCAATTAAACTTGCATAATACACAATTTCCTTCAAAGTTTTCTCAAAATTTTTTGACACTAAAGATCTTAATTAATCGATTTTAATAAACATATTACTAAAGTTGTTATTTTGCAAACTAAATTTAAAACTATTACGAGATTTGTTGTTAATTTCTAAATAGTTTTCTTTGTTTCGTTTACTTAAAGATTTGAGTGGTGTTTGGATTTGCGAATGTTTTCGTATTCAAGTATCCGAGACGGGGAAGTGAGTAAGTGCTAGTACGCTTTACGGAAATGTGGTACCGCATTGACGGGTTTGACGACCTTCGGACGCTGCGTTAAAGAGAACCAAATCTTATAGACGCGAGATATTTATTAATTTTTAGTCGGCATATATAAAATATATATTTTATATTAAATAAATATTGCTAAAATAGGATATAATTGTCGTCATTTAGTATAGGGATGGTGATTGAAATGTTTTTATTTAAATTTGTAATGCTTGCGTCGTTTACAATGTGATGTTTCAACGTATCAACATTATGCGTCAATTTCGAAATCGACGTCGTTTCACAAATAACGAATGCACGTGACTTTTTATCAGAAATTGCATAATATGTGGCGACGAATGCATTCGTTATACTCTATCACGTAAATATACAATTAAAAGTAATATGATGGTTATTGGAAAAAGATGAATATAAATTTTGTAAAAAAAGTAATAATCATTTGTACTTTACAATTATTTAAAATTATACCCGACGTTTTAATAATTGTATAGTAATTAAACGCAATAAAATCCGTAAAAACTGTATTATTTATCATGTATATCATTCGCGTAAGCAACAAAAAGATTAAGTGCTGTGTTGCATGCACATATCGATAATCTTTACGAATAATATTTATAAAAGAAAATGTTTGTTTTTTTGTATGTGTCTATAATGAATGAAGCTTTTTCATTATAGACATCACACAAAAACTACTGTGCAGATTTTAAAAATTCTTTCACCGTTAGAAATATACATTCACGTTGAGTAACATAGACTGCTTTTTACCCCAGGAAACTTCCGCAGAGTCGTGGTCAGACTGTTAGTATAATATAAAGTGACTTATTAATAGATTGTACCATACCATTTGCACGAAATAAGTCATTGGATTAGAACAAATGCTATATAATAGTGCATCGAAACTATTGCCTATAGGTCTTCATTACATTCTCATTGCTTCTGTCAATATTAGTTTTTTTTTACACGTATTACAATATATGCGATGCTATTCCTTGGTATTGTGGTGGCCACTGCCGCGTCTGATATCTTCGTAGATCTACGCTCGGTCTCGTTCGGACCACGCAGCCGGCTGATGAGTCACCGACGCCGGCGCCGCATCGAGTCGCCTTCGGTCCACGTCCACGGCAGCTTTCGATGCGGGTTGCGCAGGCATTCGTAATAACGTGAAAAACGTGATTTTATATATATATATAAGCTGTAGTAATTATTGCTAAATTTTGATAAGAAGCCACGTGAGATGTACATATTTAAAACGGTTCGCTATTTAATCTACATTGCAGATATTTAATCGAGTTTTATTAGCAAGCTTCATGGTTGTGTAAAGTCAAATTTCAATAACACCAAAACAAAAGGTCATATGACTCTTAGTGCAGTATACTATAGAGAAATATTTCACATTAAGCCCTATTATAGTTTGACAAGGCTCTTATTATATGGATTCTATTCGCGTATTTTATTCACGGCCCATGTCGCTTGATCGATGTTTAATACTGTGCGTTTCAGCTTGTATTATCTGCTCAAAGTTTAAAACGGATTTCTCTTTCACTGTAACCATTAGCTATCTATTTCTAGTGCAGTCTGTCGTATCTCTTAATCTAGTGTATAGTTGTGCTAAAAAATGCAATCGAAGTGCGGTGCGGGCAGGGTCAGTTGCGAGCGCGGTTTACCTGTAAATAGAAACTTGCACGAGCAGTTTTTGCCCCGACCATATAGAGATGTGTCTGGTACATAAGCTACCGGACCGGACACGCCTTGACGTGCGTATACAATGGCGAACCGAACCTGTAACGTAACGCTCGCCGAATGTTTTTCGTACTTGTTGTCACGTATCCTGATCACGTGACGTGAGAGTTAGCAACGAATAACTAGAGTGGAGCTAGAGAAAATAGAATCTAATTGACAACGACTGATCGAACCTATACCCATTTGAATCTCGGAACAGTCATTTGTCGGAACTTTCTCGGTAATATTTGGTGTAGCCCTAACCAAATAATTAATGAAGTTCACGTATACTACATCTAAATTCTAAAAATTGTCGCTAAAAAATCCGTTGCTGTTATTGGTTAATCATTGAATGACTTAGATTTGGTTTACATAAGCTTTTTTTTCATTTGACCTGGTATGATTGCTTTGTTAACAATGACCCGAGATCTTTAACGCCGATACAGTGTATACGCACCTTTATACGTTTACGATGTCGATCGATTGAACACGTTACGTGCAGTAAATATTATATGTATTAGGCGTATTGACACGATTTTTTAATTTGATAAATCAAGTAGGTATCGATATTTATCGATTCTTGTTTTATTTATTGATAAAAGTGGCAAGACAAGTAACACTCATGTTATAGCTTAGTCAATTTAGACTTACGTAAGTAAGAAATAGCAAGATGCGCGGTTGCACGTATAAAGTCTTTGTTACTCGACTGTCAGTTAGTTATTGATATTTGCGTAACAATAAATAAAAATTTAGATTAATATATAATATCAAAAACAATAAATATTATTATATATCATCACCATCAGCCTGTGTTTATCCACTGCTGGACATAAGCCTCCCCTAATGTACCCCTTTTCATTAGGGGTTATTTGGACCGTATCCCACCACTGGTACAATCCGGTTTGATGGGCGGACCTATTTTTGCCCATCCGACGCATGAAGCATCTTACTATGCAGACAATTTGGTGATTAGCCCAAATTAACCTAACCAACTAAGAAACAAAAATGAAAATTTGTTGAGTCCCCGCAGGGTTCGAACCCACGACCTCCGGTTTCTAAAGCACACGCCCTTACTACTAGACTACGGAGGGAGTAATGTACACATTTAAAGAGCTAAATGGTTTCATATATATCACATAACAACTTTTCAGAGTATATGTCCAAAAATATATATTTTTAGGATAAAACTCCGGGCGCTCTCAAAATTCATACACATCGCCGTTTATGCTTCTCGATTTGATACGGTTAGTAGATTTCGAAGCATTAACCACGAAGGTCATTATACTTTAGAAGGTATAATAAAGATGACCCTGGCTTAAACGTACTACTGGCCTTTGAAACGTGAACTTTTTGTTCTAAAAGCGTTTATCGACGTTGTAGAAAGATCTCAAGAATATTGCCTTCATCTGTTTAAATCTGAGATAAAATAACTTATTATTTAGAAATCTTTTAACTTCGAACCAACGTTTGTGAAAGCAATTTTTCTTGTCGGCGGGAAATCGCTTTACAAAACCGTTTTTTCTATTAATTTTATATGATGTTACGCACAAAGTGGTTAAAGGCTTTCGGTCAACCACATCGTTTTTGCCGCCGCCTCAGAGTTTTTGATAAACAAAAAAACCTATTGAATAGTTGGCATGATACAGCGTTCTAACAACTTTCTGAATTCTCTGTTTCTATTAAAATATATTCTCTTGTCGTTTTAGAAACAAGGAAGTTGATGTAATTTGCCTCTTTAAATGCAAATGCAAATTGAAATGTAGTACTCGATGTCACCTACCTTATGGAGTAAGCTAGAAAATAAAGATTTTCTAAAGACCCACAAATCGTTAACCTTGTTTTTACCTATTTCATTAGATAAAGTAACAAGCGAAAGATTATCCGATAGCATAAGTTACACCGTGTGTGACTCATCATCATCATCATCATCATCATCATCAGCCTTTAATAGTCCACTGCTGGACATAGGCCTCCCCTAATACACCCCTATCCATTAGGGGGTTTTGGACCGTATCCCACCACGCTGGTCCAATGCGGGTTGGTGGACCGCCTTACATGCCATCCGACGCATGGATCATCTTACTTTTCAGACAATTGGGTGATCGGCCCAAATTGTCCTAACCAACTAGGAAACAACAACGAAAATTTGTTGAGTCCCCGCAGGATTCAAACCCACGACCTCCGGTTTCTAAAGCAAACGCCAATACCACTAGGCTACGGAGGCAGTTGTGTTGTGACTAATGTAGCGTAAAACGCCGTAGTTCGCTATCGTGAATGTTATTTATTTAAATTTTTTGCACTGAGTGTACTTAGGGGACTTAATGCCAAAGGCATTTGCTGCCAGTCAACCATGATGTTATCACCCTATGAATGTTACTTCTCGTTAAACAATTTTCAATAGCAACCTTTCCTTCTCATCAGCGCTAAGATGTTCATACACCTACTATTTTCGCCGAAAACACTCGCTGTATACTAACCGTGGTAAACTAGAAATTAATCTATGTATAGTATTTTTTTAATTGACCATTATTACTATATAAATATTTAGTGTATTACATAAATATACCAAGTTTTTATAGTGTTTTATGTACTCTATCGTTATTCATATTAACTTTCCTGGCTTGGCAAACTGGTCGTGATATACACAAGTGTATTTTACATTATATTTTATTGTAAAGGAAATATAATAATGTATGCAATGGATAATGCATTCGACCTATAAGTCAATCGTCATAATAAGTGCATTCAAATGTATCATAAAAGGAAACGTTTCCTACGCTAATGCGATCTGTAATCTAAGCATATCAATGACTCATCCATTCACACATGTAAATATAACCTTGCATCTTATATTCGCATGAATAATAAGTGTATCTCATTTAAATGAATTCTCTTAAAAGAGTTTAATAAGCGAGATAAAACTAGAAATAGTTTCGACCTGCTATATTGGGTACTAAATAATATTTAAATAGATGCACTTCTGTTGAGATGTGATTTTTTTTAAAGTACTCGTCGCATTTCGGTAGTAATAATAACTAATTGAAAAACTACGTCTTTTACGATTGATTTGTATTCTCAAATTATCATTCGGTCAGCTTCTAATCCAGACAGATTTATTAGAATCAACATCTGACCAAAACGAAATGCATTGATGGATGGATTCGATAGAAGTAAAAAGTAATTACGCCACTAAAGCTAAATGATGGTCTTGATAACTGTGATCGACTTTTACGTGCCCATACATGCATAGATCATTTTACTTTTCAAGAAATTGTTAAACAGCCATTTTTGCCGTAATTAGCCAGAAAACAACTATAACGTGTTTCCCGCAATGGGAAAATGGTTCATCTAACGAAACAAAAGATGTTTTTTAAGCACTTTGTATACGTAGCTTTTGTTTAATATATTACACCAATGTTTCTTTTGCTTATGATGTAATCCACAGAACTCGTGAAACAAGTGGACGAATATTCGAGTTGATATTATGAATCGCGCTAGAGCATCGATTTTAATTTCAAATCGTCCGCCTCCGTTATGCTCAAGGCGATTCGGTTGTGTCCACTCGTAGTCCAGATTGGATTGCATCACGTTATGTTATAATTAATCGTTCAATTTGCAATACATCATTAACAAACGTTCAAGCTAGGTAGTTTTAATTAATGTGTCATAAACGACGTGAATAACTAGTCTTTTATAGTAAAATATCTTCTCATAAACGGACTAATATATGCTTAATTTAAAAGATTTCTTACTTCTAATCATTGTCTTAAGTTATCATAGCGTCGGCTTCAAATCCATCGGGGTTTACCTGAATAACAATTATATGAAGCTACTTACATCTGACCTCAACAGCCCAATGGGTGAACTGCATTCGATAACTAGATTACTTGTATATTATAGACTTGGTTGTTATGCTTTTAAGACTAATAAAATACAATATCAAACCCTACTTATGGCGGTGTAAGTATGGCACACATTGCAACGTCACCTTTCATTTGTTTTTTTGTAAATTAATTAATCATAAGTAATATTTAATAAAATTCTGCTATATATTTGTGACCTTAAAAAGAGATCTCCTTAAAATAACTTTTTTTTTGTAAAATTTAAACCTCTCCCGCGTAATTTCTCTAAGGTATTTTAATCATCTTTATTTATTGTAATATTTAAGTACCTGATGAACGGATTTGATGGCCTGTGTTACCTAGGTCTAAGTCTTATCTGGGTTATATACTTCATTAATTCACAGTATAGTTTTAATGCAATTTTTTTAAATTTTCTTCATACTTTACTTTAAGATTCTTTTAAATTTAAAGTACAGAAAACATCTCCGCATATTACTTGATTATTGAATGATAAGATTATGTTCAGCAATGATTATATTTTTCGCTTGTTTCTTTACGACAATAATACGAAATAATATTTGACTTAACATTAGCAATTATATCTGAATTCCTTTATATGTATGTTATCGCACTTTAATTATATTGTATTTTATTTTATTTTTATACATTTTGGAAAAAAAACTTATCACTAAAAGTTGTACAATACAAAGTAATGAACAATTAAAATGTGCAAATGATGGGTGTAAAGAGCTTCGTAAAATCTTAGGCATTTCTTTTTAATTTAATAATATTCTTTGTTCCGCCGAAGGAAATGGATATTGTGCATTCTCTCGCTCCACAGCGAACAAAGCTCTCGCAGAACGCATTCGTGTGTCCACGGCCTACTTTGCAACGCATTGTGGTGGCCCACTTCATTTGCTTTTATACAAATATAACCGCCTCGGTTCAATACACTCCACTCGAAGCAGCGCCCACGTCAGATATCAATGCAGTTTTGCGCGTACTTAATGAATTTTTCGATATTACAGATATTTTTATTATTATAAATATTAAATTGACCTTTCAATAGTCTTCGAAATAATCTTTGGGTGGTTCTTGAAGCCATTAACCAGAAAAGTAAGGGATATTACAATTATAATTAAGGCTCTCATTTAATAAATATGTATTTATTACATGAGATGCAAATACTATGTAAATAATTATACAAGTAATATGTATTTATAATATATATAAAAGGCATGTTAATATTACGTATAATCCGATACGATTAAAAAAAACATAATTTATCAAACAATATATTTTACGTAATTGGAATAGAACACCACACCATGTCGCGCAGGCATAAGGGTCACTCACCACTGTGCTGCATGTTCATGAAGAGATGTTGTAAATGTGCGCTTAGAAAAAAGGGTGTTTTTTTAATCGTCAGTAAAAAAAAAAGAACAGAGCTATGCGTAGGTGTTGAATCTTTCATTGTATTGTATATCCCTATTGTTACACAAGTAGTGGTTATTGTGTACTCACAGTGACGCGCGCTCGATAGTTCTGATTTAGCGTAACGTAAAATCTAAGCGTCGTGTTGTCTATATTATATTCTGATGTGTGCATATTCTATAGTTGAAACAATGTATTTTCTGTATTACGACTCACTTGCGCACCGGATTTGAATATTTCATGTGATAAACCATTGCGCAAATAATGCCTTGAAAACTCACTTCTCTCAAATTGCGCTGATGATGCGGCCTTATATCATAAACAGGACTTCATTTATATATTTGATTTCTTTATACGTGTAGAATGATATTATATTGGCCTTAAGACCAACGGAGAGCAGACCATACGGTATTTGTAAGAACTGCAGATGTAACATTAAAACCCTTTTAGCATTGCTAAATTAATACTGACCTACTTTAAGCGATCCATACAGAGTACATTATCCCATGAGTCACGCTCTGTGTGGTTCAAAATTAGCATTGCATTGATGTTTGTTTGTAGCGTTGTGTGTGTCACCGTGACCCGCACTAATGACGTGATGACGTTCCATCGAGGCTCATTTAATATTCTATTTATTTTCATTATATAGTATGTCTTTTTTATGTATATTTGATACCAATCCGTTACGCACCGGCGCCATTTAAGATCTGTAAAATTTATATGCAGTCTAATGTCAAAGTTTCGTCGTCTTATTAGGATCATGGAAATCAATGAAATACTTCACAAAAATTTCATGGGTGTAAGGTGCTCCAAAATACATCTTTGCAGCCCCAGCCTCACCTGCACGTGGTGGACCCTGCCGAGCAACGAACGAGGCTCTGACGAACCACCCACCAACCTGCATTCGACCAGCGGGACACGGTCCAAAATCCCCAATTAAGGATGGCCGATGTCCAGCAGTGGCAGATAATGATGATGATAAATTTCATGATTTTTAGCTATGGCGGGTTTAGACGGTCCATTTCGTTTTGTTTTTTTCTTGTTGAATTCTTTTAGTCATATTTTTTGACCCCCTCACTCACTAATAACATATGTCGTAATTTATAGATGGCCCTAGGCTAAATATCGCTTGATTGTAGACTTTCAGAGGCTATCTGCCAATTAAGATGCTTTGCGATTTGACGTCATAGAAGTTCGAGATTGGGTTTTGTTTACGTGATTTCGCAAGCTATTTGATTCGCATATAGATATATATGATTAACTATATTAAAAATTAACACTTATTTTATATTAATAACGTATATCATTAAACTTTTCGATGTAAATCAGTATCTTGCTACGAAACACATATATTATAGCGTTAAGAGTTTTATTAATAACAATGAATATTGAGTGTCCCACTTTATATGAATAAAAGTGAAAGTTCCCGAAGCGTTAAGCTTTTTTATGCAGTAAAATTGTGACGAAACGTAAAAAGTTGCCACGACAAAGCGAGTGCAGTTTAAGAAAAAAATACAGTCGTTTAAGTAATCATTGTGAAATAAACTTTCACGGTAAAAGTTCTGTTTCATTTCTTTTAAATGTCTAAAAACATTGGATAGTGTATTCGTGATATTAAATATTTTCTTTCAACATGGTTTATAAACATTGTTTAGCTCAGTGCAATTATTAAAATTGATGGAATGGATAATGCATCTCGCAAAACCGGTCTGCGTTCAAATCTCGCTACAATTATACATCTTGTTCCCAATAAAATGTTTGGTTGATGTTATAAGATTAGTTATGTTTTTAGTAACAAATGTTGTTTTAAATTGGAAATTTTCATTTCAGTATACACTTTAACGCTTTTTTTTAGTTTTCTTGTCAGTGGGAGGATCTATAGGATCGAATCTAATAAGCGAATGGTTTGCACATATTGTTATGTACTAGCTTAAAGCTTAACCGTGATTAGTTTATGGGGGAAAAACGAGATTTTATTTCATCATCATTAGCCTGTGTTAGTCCATTGTTGGACATAGGTCTCCCCTAATGCACGCCTTCTCAATTAGAGGATTTTTGGACCGTGATACCACGCAGGTCCAGACAATTGGGTGATCGGCCCAAATTGCCCTAACCAATCACAAAATAACGATAACACAAAGTTATTTTCCCGCCGGATTCGAACCCACGACCTCCGGTTTATTAAGCAAGGGCCAATACCGCTAGACCACGGAGATGGTGGACTTTATTTGTAAAATAGATTTTATAATGTAATAAATGTAATTTCTAAAAAATAAGAAAAACTTGGATTAATCCAGTGTAACTACCATTCTATAGGCTATAGTTTCGCAAAATATTTGTTGCATGTGTTATAAATGTCTCACCAACGTTTCACCACACGCTTGGTATAGATATTAATTGGACATAATTATGTTGATGCACAAACCCAATCCCCGAACTACAATTTTGAATATACAGTTAAGCTAAGCAGGTTCATTTATCAATTTAGTGTACATTTATGATATTATGGTTTTTCTCACACATTCTCTTTTCTATCACATTTCTTCTCTGACCTTGATCTTGTATAAAAATGTAACGTGGCAACATATTTTATTCCTTGAATTGTCACCTAAACACGTCAAAATAATTATTGGAATTGTTTGTTAAAGTGGAAATTATTGGCTTGAAGGCCACTTCCTCAGCTTGAATGTAGGGTCATGAATGACGAGGTTACCTGCCTATATTTTCCTCATGGTATTTACCGTTTATTAGTAATAAACTTTGGGCGATAAAATCGAACGACCGTAGTTCAAGTTCAAAAGTCAACCACGTTATCGTTCTACGAAGTTATAACTTTTGTTACTGTGAGCTTCATTAGTGTATGTACCTACTCTGATTTGCGCTCATGAATTTAGTACAGATATTAGTCAAAACGTTTTTTCTTTTTTTATTTCGTATATAAAAGATCTTAACTTGGTTTTAAGTACATAAATAAAATAGCTATAAACTTTTGCATTGAAACTTTTTGAAAAAATAAATGTTTGTATTGAAAAGGTCTATTTTATTCTTAAACCCAAGCTCCCAAGCCGCAATGCATAAAGAAAGTCGCGTGCGGATCATTTTATAAAACATATATCATGGTATAGCTTGTACTGAATTGTTGACCGTAACGATTTTTCTACCACCACTATCGTGGCTAAATTTTTTGTTACCAACAGCTGCTTTCAGTTTCTCTGGGCCCCCATGAGTTGGTTACTCATATTTACGTGTATCACATTGTTCTACTATGCACATATTTATTCTAATAGTCATGTCCTATCACCAAGTATTTAATCGTAACGATGCTTGTATTGCATATTATAAAAAGTATAATTTAAAATCCAAGAAACGGTTAATAGTGTTCTGTTATATGCATAAACTAAGCATTATATGGATAACTAAAATAACGACGAAAGAGATGAGATCGATTACTTTTGTAATATCTTAATGTTTTATAGTGACATTATTATACACTTAAAGCAATAAAATGTACAACAATAAATTATAAACGCGAAATTCGAAATACGAAAGGTCAAGGATCGTCATCATCAGAATCGTGTTAGACCACCAACAACAATGCAAACAGTACAACGCGGGTTGGTGGGTGGACCGACTTTTTACGTGCCCATCCGACGCATGGATCATTTTACTTTTCAGCAAATTGGGCGATAACCCAAACTGCCCTAACAAACTACGCGACAATGAAAATTTGTTGAATTCCCGCAGGATTCGTTCCCACGACCTCCGGTTTCTACAGCACACGCCCTTACCCCTAGGCTACGGAGGCAGGTCAAGGACGTAAAACACAATTTTATTACGACATTACAAAAACTTCATGCATCATACACGAATGGCGACCTCCTCGCCATTTTACTACGCCGTTTTTACTACTCGAATGTGTTTACTGTGGAAATAGTAAAATATCTTTGCCAAGAAATACCGACGCAAGTGTAGTCTGCTAACCGCCCGAGTGTTTTAATCGTGTTTTTGTCCAAGGTTTCACATTTCGGATATTACGCGTCGGTATCTGAATAGTATTAATTGTGATGTAGGAATTTGTGTGCTTAAATATTTACGCTCGCGTGTGTACATGACAAATACCGTATCCTACATATATTTATAGCAAACACATTATATTTCTTTTGTCGTGTTTTATTATGCTATTTAGTCGTTTCAACTTTGTTGTTGATAGTCTCAAGGCTCTTTCATTGTTTCCGATTAGTTTTGCTGGGACGATACACAAAGCGGTTGATATTATTGCGAAGTTGATCGGAACTATTGATTCTTTTTTTGTTATTTCACAATCGTTTTTGTTACAAAAAGTTTGTTATACATTTGGGTATATTAATGTTTTTTTTTGTAAGAAGAAAGGTAGCCAAAGATATTCACAGTCACATCATCGTCCAGTGAAAGACCCGTCAAAATTGGACCAGCCATTAAAGATATTAGCCAGAACAAACAAATAGACAGACAGAAAAAAAACTTGTATTAAACTCTAAACGACGAGCTAAAAACTTAAAAAAAGGTTTTTCATTTTATGTATCAAAATGTAATCTTATAACAACGGATATTTTTATTTACAAACAGACACTCCTATTTTGTTTGTTACCTTCGTTGATTATAAAGCCTATTTTTGAATACAAGATATTATACCCAAAAAATCAAAAACAAATCTTTTCTTTTGTTTTGCCGTACACGGTTCTACAGCATTCCGTAGACGAGAGCGAACGTCGTAAACTTTTTGAAACGCCTAGAGATTTAATTTTAGCACAATGTAAATCTTACAATACGGTTTTAATAGCCGCGATTCTAAAAAAACATATGACTACAGTGCTAAAAAGTCTACTGTGTCGTATCCATGGCCATCGCGTTGCCATAATGTTCTTCTTAGTTCCTGCCATCAAGACTTGTACAATTTACTGCGATCTTAGCCTATCTATCCTTAAGGGCTTTATCCCTAATGATGGATTAGGCTAACCTAATCTTTGTTTTAGCGTTTTAATTTTTTTTATTGCCTACGCAGGCAGACGAGCAGTCGGGCCACCTGATGGGAAGTGGTCACTGACGCCCATAGATATTGGCAACGCCAGTGGTATCGCCAACGCGCTGACTACAGTGAAACGTAGGGTGTTAAGTCTTGTTTACCCAGTAAATACGCGGGCTTCGAAGACCTTCTTGACCTTCAAAGGGGAACACAACAGTGTTTTCACACTACTGCTTTGCGTCAGAAATAGGCATCGCGGTGGTACCAACCCAGACGGTCCCCTGTAAAAAAGGGTTTTTAGTTTATATCCTTATATACTTTATATTTACTGGTGAGTAATATTAAGTAAATACGCGATTAGATATTATTTACGATCGACTTGGCTAAGACGATAAAAATTAAGTTCGTAATTTACACCTTTGTACAAATTGTTTACATCATCAGCCTTTAATAGTCCACTGCTGGACTAGGCTCCCAATACACCCCTATCCATTAGGGTTTTTGGACCGTATCCCACACGCTGGTCCAATCGGGTTGGTGGTGGACCGACTTTCATGCCATCCGACACAAATTTTGATAATATACTTTAATTAAACGATACATATTAACATGGTTTTTATTGTTAGCACGCGTAATATATACACGCTGTTGTCTATTCTTTCACGATAACTATTTAGGTACCGCCATTATATATTTTGATAATTTTTTTTCTCAAGGTTTGGCGCTCTTAATAGCCGGGGGTGTGCAGATGTCCAACGCCAGCTCGTCTGCACCGCAGGGCGATGATGGACTTGGTATCCTCATAGCTGGAGGTGTCATACTCTGTCTCGGATTGCTCTTTGCTGGTGAGTATCAAATTATATTGTTTTTAACCTTCTTATTTAAGCTATCGTACGACCGACCAAAGGGATGGTTGTGAAGTTTGAAGTATTTGTACAGAAAAACTGGTTTGCCAACCGAATCTGAAAGAATTCAGAATATGTAAAAAAGGTTTTAATAATGCTGATGAATCGTAAACCTTTTTGGTATAGAATTTCGTATTTTCGTATAAAATAATTAAAAAAAAAACAATTGTTCCAAATATGAATAAATCGTTAAGATATTTCTGGCCCGATTCAAAACGGGTATGTTAACTTCCTTATTGTATCCAATTTATGTGTTAAAATTTGATTATGTTATTTTTAATATCGATGTAGTTTGTGCAGTGAAACGGAATATGGGCGTGTAATACGATCATGCGGTTAAGGTTTTGATAGCAATACGCTTGGTCATAATCCTTGGTTTCAATTCAAGTCTATTTGTATGTTTTTAATTTACAACGCATCACAAATTTGACTATTAATTTGTGATTTATTACCTAAAGATATAGAGAAAGTTTATGTTTCGATGTATTGATACGCTCTAAAGCAATTATCAAAACTTTAATTGTTCCAATGTTATAATAAATAAATAAGGAATACGGTAGGATTGTTTGTGTTAAATGATATACAAATTACACTAAATAGTTTTTAAATAAAACAATATGAAAGAGTCTCATGATACATAAAGTTCTTTCTGTTTGTAAAAATCTCTACGTGGAAATATAATCGCCGGCATGCTTCTCCGGTCCGGCGGGTAATCTGATTGCGTTCCCGCTGACCTTAACCTTAAGGAAGCGATAACGTTAATGCCTGTTCCACTCGATCGATAAAAAAGGTTTCGCCAAAGTGTATCTACTCTATAATTCGCCGCACCTGGCAGTCCTAGTTTAGAATAAAAAATAAAGCATGTTAAGAGTAAAAAATAACGTTCCATTTTTTAATATCGAATACCAAACATAGAATCTTTCGTTGTTTTTATTGTCTTTAATACCAAAGTATTTTATGAATTTTATTTCAATATGCCTTGCATTAACAAAGTGGAAAAATTATAAAATAATGGTGATGTAATAAAATTTTATTCAACAATGTATGGTATTCATGTTTTAACAACAGAAAGTAGTTGATAATGACATGTGACGGCGGCCATATTGCATTTCGAATTAAAACCAGGAAGCGGAAACGGCGTAAAGGGAAGCACGTACGCCACAGAGTATAATAGTACTCACAGGAAGTGTGAGTGTAATTATAATCGATCGGTCAACGGTTTATTTCGGCGTCTTGGGAGCGGAACCGCTAGTGAAGGGCCATTTCGATTATTGCGGATGTGATATTTATACTATCGTGTTTTATTATAATCCTGATAGCCACTTTTCTTGCTGAAAATTTTTTTGTTTATTTTTTTTCTATACAAGTTTTAACTTGAAGTAAATACAAAATATAAACCGTTACTTTTTACCTGTATTATATGAATAACATTATTGATGTGAAACGATTGTCGTCTATTTATTTCAATGTTAATAGCTAACTTATTTCGATTGATAAATTAAATATCAGTTAAATATAGTTAAATAGCTAAACTTCGTTACTGTAAGTTTTGTAGATGCTGCGTTTCTTACAACCCTAAATGGCCTCTTTAACAAGGAAGTTATTAGCTCGCCACCGGCTCAACCGGTATTGCAAAATGGTTCACGATTCGATTCTCAAATTTAAAATGATAACCTATATGTTATCGTCCGTTGGTATATTATCGAATATAGATACGAGAAATTGATTAAAATTACTTCTAGATCATTTTATGGGACTATTCCATAGTTTTCATATGTAAATATTATAAAGAGAAAAATAATCTCCTCGGTCTTATTTGAAAAATGCTAACATTACCACGTATCTATATTATTTAGGAAAGAGAACTCTAAAGCATAATGTATTAGTTTTACTAATAGGAGGATGTGCGCTGTTATTAGTATTAGCTAAACCAATAGGAGCGGATAACAATAAATTGAAATAAGCCACAAAAAAATGTTTTTTCATTTTTAATTTTGCTGAACATTATGATTACGTTTTAAGTAAAGGAATAAAATTAATGTTTTAAATAGTGAAAGGATTAGTTTTACAGACCTCTTTCGGCAGTAACCTAAAATCGTTTAGCATTTAATAACGTTGGAGAAATCGTCGAGCGGAAGTAGACGATTGTAGGCGTTCCCGCCCACCACAGTTGTAACGTTTTCTGACCTAAATCCGGTCAATTGCCAGTCTAGTGGGTTGAGAATAAGAAAACAATAACCCTACAATATCTCGAACGCGGTCCGAGTGGGTGTGAAAGGTACTATCTAATGTTATTAATGCGTTTTGTTCGTGCCTGTGTTTGTTTTCGGTGCGAAGGCTTGGTCGTTGTTGAATGATATTATTTTGTGTATGTTTAATAAAATTATCACTAAACAATTAGAGTCATTTATACTTTATATATACTGTATTGTACGTGAAGAATAATTAAATTTTAGGACGGAACCTTATTAATAAACAAAGAATAATAACAAAACAAACAAAAAAACTCGCGTGAAAACGTTTTAAGTTTGAAATTTCTGAATTGTTTGTTTGGTCGTTGCGTTTGGATAACGTATTTTTAAAACTGTTTATGTTTTTCGCATGTTCAGGTTAAAGGTGCGACATCTTTGGCAGTTCATATACATTTTGTTTATAATTTGGTTTTAGTTTTACGAAAGGATTTAAAATAAAGCTTACCTTTGAACAGAATACTGCAATCAAGTTTACATGTTAAATTTGATCTTTTAAATTGAATTATTTTTAAGAATTAAACGAGTACCTTTTGTAAAAACAAAACACATGGAGCTTATACTTTAATATTGCAGACTGTTTGGTTGAGTGTTAAGACTATTTGATTTTAGTTCCATAAAAAGATGGAAGGATGGACAGGCAAAAATTAAAAGTGTTAACGGAAAGCTTTTTCCCAGCAGTGTCACACTACAGACTATGTCATTCGTTTATTCATTCATTCCATAGAAGATGAGGAAAATGCTTATTTTAGAACAAAGCACTCTGCAATCTTTAAGCCATTTTCTATTTTATACCAATCATCGAAGACGTATCTTATCGTTTTATCTTAACTTCAAAGTCGCCTTATCCATCGAGAAAAGCGGCTTTAAGAGATCGAACGTTCTAAACTTTTCTGTTATCATCAGCCTGTGATAGTCCACTGCTGGACATAGGCCTACCCTAATACACCTCCATCCATTAGGGGATTTTGGACCGTATCCCACCACGCTGGTCCAATGCGGGTTGGTGGGTGGACCGACTTCTACGTGCCAATCCACGCAGGACCTTTACTTTTCAGACAATCGGGTGATCGGCCCAAATTGCCCTAACCAACTAGGAAACAACAATGAAAATTTTTGGGTCCCCGCAGGATTCGAACCCACGACCTCCAGTTTTTAAGGCACACGCGTATACCACTAGGCTACGGAGGCAGTTAACTTTTCTCTAGAGACCATTAAAACTAGCAAATAGTCGATTTTGGCTTTTAATTACTTCGTCACATGGAGACGTTAATACCGTTAAAATTGTGCAAATTAATTCTGACCGGTTTATATAATAATATTATTACTTGATACTTAAAAAAAAAAAAACAAGTGTTAACGTCCGTATAAGCGTTTTATTTAATTATTATGTAAATTGTTGTAGTTAAATGGTAATAGATCGTTTCCTCGCAAAATCTGAACATTATTAAATAAATAAACTGTAAAAGTCATACTTTACAAACCTTGTATAAAGATAATTGGCAAAATTATAGCATACATATAGATAGATGTAAGTTTGAAAAGATCACGATGGGATTTATTTATATTGTGATTGGTCTTTGTGGTAATACAATTTTACACTTCTATTATAATATCAGAGCCAAATAGGATTTGGGCCAATAACTACCTCATACTTCCAGGGCCTTTTATGGGACTATTCTTTTATTGCGTTATTAGCAGCTACAGCGCAATAAAACGGTGATAAAGTCATATATGAGACGTTACACAAAAATGTTACAGCTAACCTACCTGAAAAGTACTATCGTGTTGCCTATTTGCGCCGCAAAGCAGTAGCGTGAAAACACTTCTACATTCCGGTTTAAAAGACCTAACTAACGTTATTACTGGGTAAATAAAAAATAACCTCTAATGCGGGGCCAGAGGACTTTTGGCTACATTTTCTGCAGGCAAGGCGTTACAATTACCGTCACTTTAACGCAATTCTCATCCTGTGTTTTTTGTTTCTTATTGGTCGAGCGAAGGCGATGCTTGTAAAGGAGTAAAAAACATTTAAATTTGACTGACAATTCCAATTTGTTCGCAGGCGTCGGGGGCTGGGCTTGGTCCGCCAGATGGGGCGGTGGCAAGGAGGCCCCTCCTAGTGGAGCGGCAGCCCTTACAGCCCTCAACCCCTCGACTGACCCCCTAGTGGCGGCCCAGTACGCCCCAGTAAGGGATGCCCCACCTGCCCCGGATGACGAGATGCGCAACCTGATGGACAACAAGGAATGGTGAGGACTCTTCTTGGCTATATATATCGCTTTAAAGTTGTTGTCTCATACTTTAGGTGAAGGGCTTAGTATCAAGGTTGGATTGGAGACCTATGCTAGTGACTAGACTCATCAAAGTCTTTGCACTAAATAGTAGAGCAGTTATATGGGAGAGCGTGGGGACCGATAATGATGGATCACAAACCTTTGTATTATTTATTATATATGAGTTATTCACCTCGGATATAGACTCCAGTTGAAGGTGATAAATGTACTTTAAATGCTTCCAGCTAGGTAAGTATCATATCGATACCTATTTCTGCCGCAAAGCATTGCTGTGCAACTGTTTATAAGTAACCGAAGCTAAAGTTGTTAAGACGTAATGTGCGTAAAAGGTGACGTGATATAACACGCTATGTTTCTTTTGGGCAGGGCGTATCGCTTTATATCACGTGAGCGTGTTATTTATGTCACTTCATTGAATTAAAAGAAAAGTTTTTTTAAAGATTGCCCAAACTTCTTGAAGACAAGCGAACTTTATCTAAACACTGCATAACTTTACGCATTATGTTATTATAACTAAGTACTAATACAAATAGTAATTAATATTAGTTATTACCGAAATAACTCAGCAAGTTAATTATTACACTTCAGTTAGTCTGTATCCATTTCTGCTATGTTTGCAATCAGTCTTAAAACAATGTTAATGAAATGTGACTAAGTTATAAGACGTAATGCGAAAGTCTTGTGATAACACGCTATTTTCTTATGCATGCAGTATATCACTGAGCGTGTTATTTATGTCATCATTGAATTAAAAAGTTCTTTTAGAGACGTCCAAACTTTGAGGACAAGTTCACGTACTTTTCTAAACACTTAACTTTACGCATTATGTTTTACTAGTGACTATACTAGTTGTATATAGTTATTAAACATCAGGAACAATTCATTACACTGTCAGTATCTATTCCATTAAGTTTATGTTTTGCGTAATCAGTCTTAAACAATTTAATGAAAATGGATCCATGTACAATACTTTGCAGAATGTTTCTTGTATTAGCCTTCTTCTTTCCGATCAGATAATTGATCTAATTATCGTATTACATGTTCATTTAAAATTATGGCTGTTCAGTACTTGAAATTATTTTGTAGAATTTGACTTTTGTCGATCTACTGTGATGATAGCTTTTTAATCGAGTCGACGGAAAACTAGTCGTTTACGTTTATTCAAGAGGATGGGGCGATGCATACAAGCATTAAAATGGATTCTGACATTTGTAGAGAATAAACTTAAATACTTTTAACTTGTTGCTGTGATAAATAGTTTTAATGTGACAATATTAAATGTGCTTATTAAAAGTTGATTTAAATAGAATACTATGAGAATAGATTTCCTCCGATATCGTGCGAGTTATCACAAAATGTATTAATGTAGTCGTCGTGAAAATTAATAATTTCTAAATGTCATTAAAACAGTTACCAGCATTTACGCATCAGCAGTGTTGTAATAATAGATTTATTATATCTTGTCTCTTAATAATCGTTCTGTTTAATAAAAACTATTATAACCATTAACCATATGCATATTAATGACGTTATATGTGCTAAAAAGCATTATAATATAATATGTGAATTTAGAATATTTTAATAGATGTCTTAAACATCTGCCGAAAAACAAACAGAGCCAAAAAAGATTTGAATTGATTTAAACACAGTTACGAGTATAGTAACGATGTTGTCTCATATGTCAAGTGTTTTTATTGTTGATTTTATCGCTGAAATATAATACGATACTGCGTTGCTGTAGGATTCAATTTATTAACATAATTAACAATCCTAACATTAATCGTTAAGTATAGCATGGCCATATCGTTTCATATACACGTTATGACTTACGGTGCCGAGACTTGGACACTTACAGTTTGACTGGTCCACAAATTTAAAGTCGCTCAGCGAGCTATGCAGAGGGCTACACTCAGAGTATCTCTGAAGGACCGCATCAGAAATGATGATCGTCATACCAAGTCCGATATAGCCCAACGGATTAGTAAGCTGAAGTGGCAGTGGGCCGGTCATATAAGCCGCAGAACTGATGACCGCTGGAGTCGGAAAGTTCTGGAGTGGAGACCGAGGCTCGGCAAACGTAGTGTAGGACGCCCTGCGGCAAGATGGAGCGACGTCATTCGCAAAGTGCCCGGTGTGGGCTGAATGAGAATAGCCGAAGATCGGAAGCGGTGGCGTGCATTAAGGGAGTCCTATGTCCAGCACTGGACTTACACAGGCTGATGATGATAATAGCATAGCCAAATAGGATACAAAATGTATGCTAATAAAATCAAATGTCAAACTTAAATTGCGCCAAAAGGAAACAAAACTCTTAAATTAGTTTAAGGTCACGTTATAGTTCACGATTGATGGAGACCAGACTGCTTAACACTTTTTTTTTAAATCTAGGTTATTTGTCTCTGGTGTATGTAAATTCGATATCGATTTAGCTGAATAAATTACAATGCAACAGCCAGTTTTAACAGCATCTGTTTGAAATTTATAAAAAACAAAACTATAAGGGTTAAGGTTTTCATTTGTTCTTAAATGCACCTGCAAAATGCAGCTTACTTATTAAAGATATAAACAATACGGAAATTGAAAAAATGAACATAAAATTGCAATTTGCTCGAAAACATCTTGTTATTAAACTCGAATTGAATGCAGCCTAAATTAAAAATCAACCAGCAGCTGCTTAGCTCAATCATTTGCACAAATTGTATTGCACAACGTTGCTATTAAGGAAAAAATCGATCGCAGTGGCCGTGTGTCTGTCGGTTCGTGTATGGACAGGTGCTATCTTGCGAACCGGTGGTGGATTTTGAATCAGGTTCTCGGGGAAAGCCAAATTTATATAAGCTTTGCGTTGCAAACGTAAATTGCGTATACAAATGTAAACTATACGTTTAAATATTTGTATTTATTGTCTTTCTGTTTTGAAGGGCCTCGTGATATTGCGAACTTAATGTGATTTGTGACGAGAGATAGGACGAAGATATTGTAATACATTATTATGGGTATATCATGTATAAAGGTATATTTTATACTCAAATAAGACATGAAAGTTACGTGAAATAAATCATATTTCGGAATATTTTTAAGCTAATTCCCCATTGTTTTTTACTAAGTCTAACGTTGTGTAATCTAGACTCCGCTCAATCTTACAACAAACTCTTCAATTTAGTTCAGAGAAGGCAAGACTTAGCCAACCAAAAGATGCATATATAAATCAACTAATATCCTCTAACCTATATAAATGTCAGTCTATAAAAAGTTGCAAAGTTGAAGGTCTCCGATACGATATCATAGATTACATATGATACTTATTAATTCTTTTTGCTATCCAATATACCAATACCCGATATTTATTGGATGACGACTTGAATGTGGAGTTGATGAGAGCATAGTAAAAGCATATAAATGGCAAAAAAACTAAGAAAATCCGATTGGTTTCCTCCAACAAATGCTAACTTCACGCGATGTTACACCAATGAGAGTTTACTGTTAAGGAAGTTTCCTACTAGACTTCTAGCACAGTTGTCCTTTTTCCACTTGATGCTCAAAATAGTTTACTCATGCGTAAAATGAATCCAAGACTTTTATAAGCCGAATTCCATATATATTCTATGTGGTATGAATACGTTAATTTTTCGTCAATAAAGATGCCAAGGTATTTTTTAAAACTTCTTCGGTCCTTTTTTAAACAATTTCTGATGGATGCATTGTATAGACGGTTTTAATAGGTTCCTTTTCGATGAACGATATATAATTGCAGTTACTTATATTTTTATAATAATAATCAAGGCGATCTAGATCCGACTGTAATTTAACGCAGTTATCTACATTTGCGATTTTCATAAAAATCTTAGCATCGTCGGCGTACATGAGAAACTTAGCGTTGTGAAAACAATTACCTACATCGTATAAGTATCAAGCGTAATAAAGGACCGAGAATGGAACCTTGTGGCACCCCAGAAGGCACTACAATGTAATTTGAACGATAACCTCCTATAACCACTGCCTGATATCTTCTCCAAAGATATGACTCAAACCAACGTAAAAGATCCCCTCGAATTCCAAGGTCATAGAGTTTATGTATTAGCATGTTGTGATTTACACGATCAAATGCTTTCTGTAAATCTGTGTAAATAGCATTTACTTGGAATCCGCCATCAATATTAGTGTTTATGTAATCAATATAAGAGCCTAAATTAGTTAAAGTAGAACGTTTCTTTATAAACCCATGTTGCTCATTATATATAATAATGTACAATTCTTTCAAATAATTTGCTTAGTACGTTCAGAATGGATATGACCTATAATTCTCGATCATAGTTACGGGTCCTTTTTTGTGTAAAGGAAGAACATATTTGCTCAGCATTGAATAACGTCCTTTATATATCTATTGAACAACATCGTTATTGGAGAAGACAAAGACTTTGCACAATTGACAAAAAATGATGTTGGAAGCTCATCGTTGCCAGCACCTTTCGTAATATCTAGGCTTAGTAATTAATTTTTCAACTTCTTATTTTCTAATGCTGATAGTATTAATAGTACTACAATTCAACATGTCATTATGGTCAAAATAGTTATTATCGGTTAAAGTGCTAAAGATTTTCTCAAAGAAGTCATTGAAAGAACAGCAAATATGTACAGGATTGGTTAATATAAGACTACCGTATGTCATTTGTTTAGGATAATTAGTCAGACTCTTTCGTTTCGATTTTACATAACTCCAAATTTTTTTAGGGTTAGATGCAGTATTTTCTTGGCTTTTAATAACGTATGATTTGGCATTCATTTTGAAGTTTCTTTTGTCACTTTGTCAGTGCACAAAAGTGTAAATAGTCAATTGGTTTCCATGCCTCTTCAATTAGAATGTAATTTGTTTTTTTCTTTTATGAGCCTAAAAGATCCTTATTATACCAAATCGGATATGTGTGCCTGCCGCCACGTCTGTACCATACTCATTAACTGTATCAAAGAACTCATTGCCTGCCTCTCAGTTTCTAGGAACTGCATTAGTTTTCCACCGTCAAAAAGCCTTGGTCGTGGATAGCATCAGATTTTTTTTGCAAGTTAACGCTGACGCTGCTTGTTTCAATAAATGAGACACTATCCGATCCGTGAGGTGTATTGGTATTGTCTTTCTTGGGGATTTTACTTTTACAGTCCAAGCATCGCCAATATTGTTTACTTTCAGTGCTGAGTGTTTTAAACCGCTGCGGAGTTATATTAGCGCATTGTAGGTCGTATTTTTGCTTACAACCAAAGCAAGTCATGCATCTCCTTTCGGATATAGTCATTTTACATGCTCCACAGGCAGTCTTATCCATGTCTGATGTAAGAAGCAATCAATAAAGAACAATAAGGTGAATTCGTTTACTTCTTGAATAAAACAAATAAAAAATACATGACAACTTCTGTAGATGCGGTTCAGTTGCTATGTTGGTGTCGCAGGCGCTTAAGAAATTTACTAGCAGAAATAAACTGGTTGCGTCACAGTGGGCTCACTGCGGGTCGCGGTATGTCAAAAAGATGTGTGCATTGACAGTTTATAGAAAAATAAACTCTTCTTACTCAGTGTTACGTTGACGGTTTTCAATTGTTTTTGCACTTTCATAAAGGTTTTCGAACAAGCTTTAAATGGATATATAACACTTAAGACTTTGTGCGCTCGAAACGCAGACACTGAATTTAAACAGGAACACCGTAAGCGATGTTTACTCTTTTATGTCGGTAGACCGAATTTCATGTCAAAGTTTCAATTTGTTCTACACGTATACTTGCACCTCCCCACTTTTTATCTGTGCATCACCCTAAGGTTGACTGGTAGAAAATGCCATCGGCATGAAGTACAAGTAGTGCTTGAAGTTTTAATATATAAGAAACTTAAACACTAGTGCTTTTTAAAATATAAGAAACTTCGCATCCCGCTTGGCTTGCGTACGGCATAACTGATTCGTCGTCAACGTACCACCGGTGAAATAGGCACCAAGGGACCAATGTTATGATTTCCGCTCATTGTCACGTCGCATCATGGACGTACATAACACGCGTATAGATTGACATAATGCCTCCACACCTATTGTGATAGGCAGGTGTTAAGTTGCCATGGACCTTTGTCTTGTGTTTACACAAGTCCGCTTGTACTTTATGTAGTTTACTCATTGATTCTTATTAATCGTTGTGTCGTGGAAATAATTAGTTAACACTGGAGCTTACTTGTATGAGCTTTGTGTTCATTAATCGTTTTGTTCTATTCATTGATTCAAGAAGTTCTATTGTGTTGTACGCTTGTTTCCTTTTACTTTGTAAATGTGCAAAGCCATACTGCGGCATGCATATACCGGCAGTAACGCAGAAAATATAATGCAAATGTGTTATACCGCATTCTGTTGGCTAAAATTAAAATATCAGTAGTTGGTTCCGTTTCGGAATTGTTTCGTACCACTAACATTTTTCTCACGTACGAATTGTCACTTCAGGTTGAAACTTAAAAGAATAAACAAAACAAAAGAAAAAGGCAAGTGTTTCCCGTGCTAAAATGCGCCCGGTGTTAAGATTGTGTCTAAAATACTAACTAGAGCGAGCATTCGCACTCATATTACTACAGTATTTTTTGAATTTATTTGTAAAACGTTGCATACTGTCATATGAAAAGGCTAATGGATTCACGTGGTCTAGCAATAAGACCAGAATTAGAGAGAAATAATTTATGTTTGCTTTACGTTTTAATTCATAGTATGAAAAAAACAGTTTATAATATCATATACAGTACTACACATATACAGTTTATAATGTATACATATGTATTACTAACTACAGTGTATGTAACATTTGTGATTGTATGCTCATGTTGTGACTATTTTTATTACAGTTTGAGCAGCGCAGAGGAGAGCGATAAAATGCTCGACGGCCGACCTTCGGTGGCGTAATAACGAGAATATTCTCCTATTAATAATAAAAGTCGAGCCTATGAAATATTTTTGTCCCCCTATTCGTCTACGTGTTCGAAATCTAAACTCCGCTACGTAATCGTAAGTAAAGAGAAATATTTTCGTGGTGAACACATTTTAATGCCCCTTTTCGAATGCGTCTATAACTTTACAATTTACACCGCTCCGGCTGGTGAAGGTGGTGTCTTAATAAGGCTTTTAATTAATTTGTGTCCAGAATTAGAAATAACGGATGCGAAATAAATAAATGTTTGTTCAGATACAAGTTTCCTGTGTCATCAATTAAACGAAAAAATTCAAATGTTCGGCGCTCATATTTATGATTGATCGATTCTAAATAATCGATTTATCGAGCAGTATTTTCGATTACGAAATTTCAATAATCTCTTTACATTTTTCAATCTATGTAAGTGTATTTATTGTAAGCGAGTAAACAGCTACTCTATATTGAATTGTATTGCATCTCATAGTGTAAGTTTTAACTCGTTGAATTACATGTGATTAATTAAAGACATGTGGCCAAATTATCGTCCTTGTTATTAAATGAAACTATACATTTAAGGATTATTTCGATTGTTATTTAAAATTCTCAAAAACTTCCCGCCGTTTAGAAATCTTTTGCAGTACCTATCTATGCTAACTGGAAAAAAACAATTATAAAGGTTGGCAGCAAAGAAAAATAAAAGCGAAATTATCTTCAAACGTAGGTTTCAATTAATAATGTGTTGTAGTATTCGCGTAAGTAAAACAAATTATCGTCCATATTTTTAAAAGTTTTCCGGACCTTTCGTGTCTATGAAATAAATGCAGGTTGTACCACATTGTGATATAGCCAAGCTTTTTTTGTGTATTGAAAAGTTATAATGTACAAGTAACGTTTACAATTACACGGCTTCTAATTTTTAATAACGTTCGTGCGCGATGTTTGCCTAAAACTTTACATCAAGATATCGTTGAACGAAAAGATGAAGATTGTCTATGGTTAAAATATCTTTTTTTACTTTCAAATCGCTTACTTAAATGTTTTAAGTTCGTTTGGATTATATTAATGTGCAATTATACTATAAAGGTGGACATCGCGTATATGTGTTCTATTAATAACGTGCAGCTTAATTAGTAAAATGTGAATTCGCTTTAAATACGTCTCCGCTTCTAGTGAAACATGTTTTAGGTGGTATTTAGGATATCTCTTAACTATTTTCTATATAATTTTCGTAATATATTTTCCCTTGTGAAATATTTTGTGTTGAGACCGTCCTTTATAGGTTTAAGTCGTCCATAATTATATTTAGTACGCATACCCTTCATGTAAAAGGGTCATGTCCAAGTAGATTGACTCCATGGCATTTAATTTTATACGATTTTAAACTTCTGAATTGATATTACTTTTATTAGACGCTCTCTTGAATAATTGTGCAAAACGAATTAATTAAAGAAATACAAACAAAGTAAACGTCATCACAATATTACTCTAGCATAAATCGTACAACAAAAATAATAGCAAGTGTAAATAAATTGATGCTCGTTACGAAAAATTTAGTCGTAAGTTACAGATATACAAAATATTTTATGCAATTTATATTTTTTTTAATTTAAACTGTTTGACTTTGATATTGTTTATAGTATATTTACGTTCCTTTTTTATGTAAGAGAAACAGTTTATTTTGTCGCAAATGTTTTCATTGAGTGTAAAACTTTTTTTGACGCCCAATATATTTATAATTTATTTTAGTACTTGAAGTACATGTTTTTTTTTTCTATCTTTATGTACTTAATTCACTATAATATCTTTGTCTCTAATAAAGTTAAGAGGTATATAATATTAAAATGGTTGTTTTTATTCTGTACTTACCCTGTTATCTCTGTATCTTTAATGATGATTCGCGTTACGTCGATTTGGTATTACAGGTGGATCAGAAGAATATAAACGCTAGCATTAGCGTTCTTAAAGGTCAATAAAGTTTATAGCGGCAAATAGATTTGTAAATTATAGATAAACAAATAAAAGAAAGATTTGCTTCAACTACTGTGAATACTGTGACTTAAACGGCTCATGAACTTACAGCATCTCAACTGGAAGACCATAATACATATTGCCATCAATACTGACGTTTATCTCTTATATTAAAAAAAAGTTTATATAAGCTTACAGCCTAAATTTAATTAAAACAAATCAAAATATGTTATACAAAGACTTCATCTAATTTTCTTTTATTGTTAAGTCGTATATGTGCATAATTAATACACAAGCACAAAACAAAGCTTTAGACTTAAATTTATAATTGTATTGGTAATGCTAAAATGACCATAACAAGAGATGATTAGTTTCTAGTTTCTATCGCCTTATTTTCGACAACACGATGACAATCGATTTTAGGGGCTTTATAGCATAAAAATTATATAAAATAATTACCAAAAGACATTCAATGATATTCCGAAGCGCAATTAAATTTTTTTTTATTACGTCCTTTGAAAAAAGGGTAAATAAAACCAAAAAATTAATCTCTAAAGCGTTTATTCGTTATAAGATCATGGTATTTACTTTGTTATTACAGAAAATAAAATCATTTCATATACTTTGTAAATATATATCCTTAAAGCTAATCAGTCTCTAGTATTAGTGCGACGCCACCAAGGAACTCCTGTTACATCTTCATCAGAACACACGGTAGGTCTGTGGATAAAAGTATAAAAATTCATTTATATCAATTTTTCCTTATTTTATTCAAGGTCAAAGCATGTGCAACATTGCATCCTCTATGCTTGCTTTGCAAAAGAAGTTGTGACTAAATCCTAAAAAAACTGTCATAGTTATGGCGTTCCAGTATCTTTAAAATGGACTATACAGCAAATTGACCAAATAGCTGTTGTCTGCTTCTTCATCCACATAGTACTAAGTAAAACCAGTTCATAGCTGACCGCTACTTGGAAAATAAATATTAACACCAAATTTCAAGTCAATAGGCTTAATAGCTTGAGAGATATTGTGATTAGTGATTTTAGTAATGGGATCTCCTATATCTAAATATATATATAAATAATCTTACCTATAAACTCGACTATGAGGTAGAGTAGAAGACATTATTAATGGGCAAGCTGTGGCTGGTGCTTCCTGCAAAAGTAGCACAAGGATAAAGTTGAGGAAAACATTAAGTATGGAAAATTATATTTAGATTTACTAGTGGTTTAGGTATTTATCACGTTTATTACTTTCAAAGAGGGAAATAGCAAAACAATAAATTTTTATGTCATTTTCTGTTTCTTATATTTTGTTTCGATAAAAATACCAATAATACTTTTAACTAAAGTATTTAAAACAACATATATAATTTAAATAAATAGTATATTAATATTCTCCTTTATATTAAAATTCGACCAAGAAAATAATAAATACACAAATTGCTCAGAGACTCATAAGAGCAAGGTCTCCTTTTGTTATTAAAACATGTATAAATTATTGTAATGGTTAGTTATTACTGAGCACAAAGTAATAATAAAGAAGATTTATGTTCTTTCCAAAACCAGTTTAATAAGCATCTTCATAGTGACAAAGTTTTTGGGCATGACTCATCTGCAACTGACATCATTGAATAATAAATCAGAATAAAGTCTGCATACAGGCATTATTGTATGGCTATAAATGAAAAATCAAAATAAATATATTCATAGAATGTTATATACAGCAAAAAATATAGATACATAATATTATTTATAAAAATTATTATGGTTTGAAACAAATTCATATGTAATGCTTCAATTGTGTACACATGGCTAATTATTTTAACATGTATGTTACAACTGATAAAAACAATACATATTTTCAATAAAGATCAAACTCGAAAATAAAAGAACATTCACTCAGGCTCAAGAAAAAAATTTACCATAACAACACAAATTTAATTTTTTAACAATATTTATTACAGTAGAAATAAGGTTGTATTAAATACAGAAAATTACATGAACAGAAGCAGCTACAGATAGGGGCATCCTTAACCGTCAAAATTTTATTAAAATCCTAAATTGTTATAAAACAAACTTTAAAGGTGGTAAGTCTCTAGAAGGTACTACCGTGGTGCCTGTTAATGCCGTTAACTAGTAGTATTTAAACACTAATGTCACAAATTAATTTATAAACAAAATGCAAGATCTCATGTTTTATGTGGTAATCAGGTTTTTTTGTGTTTTATGCAGCATTTCTTAGGAGAAAACTTTCTTCAATTATCATCAGTTGTTCAGGTTTAATCACCTTATAATAATAATTATAACATAAAAAGTTCTTATTATTACATGATAAAAAGCAGTAAACTCACCTGTATAGATTGCATTGGTATATGCATATTGGCCCGCAATTTTCGCTGCCTTATTTCGCGTCGCACGCAGCATTGTACACCAAGCAACACCCCACAAACGCAAGAAGCTAAGCATCCTGCAAGAAAATATATGTATAATCAAATTTTTTATACATTTATTTCCTGACTTTAAATATTCCCTTATATCATTTAAACATAGAGGATAAAATACAAAAAGATGAGCTTTTTAAACAGCCTTATGGGTGGTGAAGAGCTTTTGTCACAGACAAAATAGCTTTAAAAAATTAACATATTTCTTTAGTTATTTCATATACCTTTCCTTAGTAGATTGATTTTGGGTATTACTTTTTTTTCTCTACATATTATTTTAATAAAAATGATTTCCCCTTAAATATACTAACAGTATTTTATGATATATCATATAATTCCATACTAATAATGGAAGCTACTACTGGCCTACTGTCATAGATAAGAGAAGTATATTAACTTATTGAAACACCCTGCTTGAACTTTCAATATCATGTGGAAAGTACTATTAACAGTGGTAATTTAATTAGCTTTAGATGCAAGAGATATTTTTTTAATGTTTAGTCAGTTGTTTCCTTTGTCTAAATATAAAGAAAAACATTTTACCTATAGACATGAGATTAAAAAAGTGTAACATGGATGTTAGGGTGGTTTTCATAGAAACATAGGGGCTTGGCCATGATGCAGCTATAAAATTTTTTTATATAATCTTCCTTTAAATTTAGTAACAATTTGAATATGAACACAAAATAAATGTACACAATGAAGTTCAAAAAAATAATTTTATAATTTTCGCGAAATAATAATGCTTTAAATAAAAAAGACTTACCAATATAAACCAACACTCCGAGATCACATTCAGGATGTTGATGCCTTCCAATACAATGCGGCCATACATAGAAAAGATTCCGTTAAAATAGAAACAAGAATATAACCTGAAATAAGATAGACTTAGCTAGATGCATGTTCTGTTATTAAAAACATAAGAAAATTTAAATTAAGTACTTGAAATGTGAAGAATGTGTAAAATGATTATACACAAACAAAACACATAATAATGTTAAAAAAAATTTCGATAGAATACAATTTCTAATGTATATTGTTTGGGAAGTCACTTTTAACAAATATTATTAATGCAAATCTGTTGTAAAATGAGTCATACATAATGTACTTAATAATTATTTAAATATTAAAGTCTGAATAAATTTCTAATGAGATTTGCAAGTATATTGAATATATATGAGAATAATTATAATGACTCTAATAAGATTTTCTCTCTATAAACATATATGATGTTTATTTTTTAATAAGATTATATTTACTTACACATAAGCTATCATACAAACTTTTATATAAATAAAACAGCCTACATGATTTTCTACAAGAATAGAAGTTAGGTTAACTAATTTGATGATGTTTTTAATACCATATAACGAAATAAGATATAATCATAAACAAGTTCTCTTTTAGAAATTGCCAATGTACAAGAACATTTATGAATACTTCAAATTCAAATATCTGTATTTGATGAGAGAAGTAACACACTCGCTTATTGATTTTCAGTTCAGAATACGACGCCTCTGACCTGAAGTGAACTAGCAAAAGAAACTCAGCCGGCTTTTTTGTTATTGTTTAAAAATAGTCAAATATATGTTAATATGATATGTAATGAAGTTTTAAAAAGCCTTACTTGCAATATATAATAGCACACATATTCAAATCCAGGACAATGTCCTCCACAAGCTCCGATTATTGGCACCTCAGGGCTTACGGATGGCATCGTTGGGACGGGAGATCGGCTCACCCCTTGTGCGTGACGATCAACATCACACAGGGGAAGCGAAAACGACGAAGTACATGGGGGAAACGTGTAAGTGTCTGTCGAACAATGAACTGGTACTTTTTCCCCTTTCCTATAACTCCGCCATGTTCTCGTCTCCGTGCCGTAAGGGGTTTGGTAAACGGGAGAAGGTGGGCCGCATTCCCTTAGTGTACCGCCGTAATAATTCGGCAACTACAAAAATACGACACGGTACATAAGTTAATTTAAAAATAAAAAATTTTACATACATGATAAGATAATTAAGATAAAAATACAAATTTTTCATACATGATAAGCGTTATCCGACGTTGAGCTATCCGTTCCAGGAGCTTGGTAAACTGGGGTATTTATTTGTTCGGCCCATGGATATTTCACTCTTTGTTGTGAGGCCGACGAGAATTGCTGCTCGCTTCTTGGCACAATTGTAGTTTGGTAAGGGTGAATACTTCGAGGGGAAAGTTGTTGTTTAAACATTTCTTAAAATTCTTCTCAAGCAGTTTACAGAAAAGACATGACTAGCATAAGATCTTACACATAACACCCATGTGATATTGTTCCACTTTTTTGTAACAATCACATAGTTAGATAAGCATTTTATTACTTTCTTAAAAATAACAAACTTCGCTATAAGGCACGGATATAGTTCAATATAGACTTTTTATATTTCATTGTAGTGTTACAATCAAATCGCTGTCAACAATTATCAAAAAGGCCATTTTTATTTTGAGCTGTTTTATGCATAATGCACACAGTATACTTTTTAGGCACAGACTATGAACAGTATATATGCTTTGACACAAAACTTGTCCCTGCCATAACGAGATCAAGTAAAAATATTTATTTTGTTTAAATTTTAGCATAGTTGTATCCTTATTTATATTTTTTGTAGTTATTTAGTATAAGATTTTATATAAAAAGTTATAAAACTTCATATATAAAATATTGAACAGCGAAATTGGAATTTGAAAGCTTTCCTAGTTATTTTTGGTAAACACTTAGTGGTTTTTATTAAGTTTTCTATTTCATTGGTAATTTAAGTTAATTACGGTGCCATAGCTACATATATTTTGTTTTATTTTTACTAAAATCCTTTAACATGTTTATAACTTTTCCTTAATTATTAATCTGTAGCATTAGACATGAACAGCGACGAAGAGAAGATCAAAATCAATCACATTAAAAAAAACTTGCGCTTGTCACCGTAAGCTACTGATGTACCATTTTTGTATGCTCCTAGAAAAGATTGAGTGATACTGTTGTAAGTGATATCACTTGTTATAATACTATTTTTGTATAGCAGCGGTGAAAATGTAGAATACGTGAAAAGGCGTTAAGATGCGTCTTCATCACTGAGGAATTAAGTGCAAAAAAATTGCAAGGATAGAATAAATAAAGGAACAACAATGGAGGAAGTCAGATCGACGTTTATTAATTGGCAAACATGCGCATAAATTGAACATCAACATGATTGGCAAAGGTATGGCTTGTCTCGACGGAGCGATGAATGCTTCTGATGATATTGATAGTACGACCCCAAGCGCAAGTAGCTTTTGCAGAGATTACATCAGAGGATTTTGTTTACGAGAAAGCTGTAGATTCATTCATGAAATACCACCGAAAATTCGCCTAAGGGAATTGTTTCGATTCTGTCATGATTTTCAAAATAAAGGATGCTTCAGAGCCAATTGCAAGTTCGTTCACAGCTCTGTGGAGGAAGAACAGCATTTTTACCGGACAGGAATTTTCCCACGGGATCCTCGCAATTTACCAGTGTGTCCAAACATCTTGCAAGGCAGCTGCTCAAATCAAGATTGCAAATTTATTCATCCAGACCTGATCAGTAATGAAACAATCCCTGTGCATAATCCCCCACCTAATTTCAGCCGCCCCCCACCACCACCACCACCACCTATAAGAGACGACGATTCTCCCCCAGAGGCTAAATTGAGAAGGTTTGCTTATGAGGAAACTGGACTCGATAATCAAGTATTATCCCCATCTAACATATGCAACGGTTGCGAAAGCCTTAATCATAAAGTCAAATTGTTACATGATAATATAAGTGTTTTACTGACGAAAATTGCAGATTTAACAGAAAAGAATGTCCAGTTGACATCAATGAATGAATTTTTGTTAGAGCAAAATTCCGTTAGAAATAACCAACCTTGCGTTATAACATCCAGGCATGGAACTTCTGCTCCTGTGTCTTTGGCGACAGTGAGTGTTACACCAGTAGTAAGTTTGGCTGGGGCCTTGCCTGCACTAGTTCCAGCTGCAGCTACTCCTAACCTGACACTGGCCCCAGCAGCTTCTAGAGCGCAACTTTTAACCCCAGCACCACAAATACTCACTGTTAGTACAACTCAGCAACTCATGGGTAACTCAGGAGCACTGATTGTTACTAGTGCAGGAGCACAGCAATTGATGCAAGTTAGTGATTCAGGTACTTTAATGGGTGGAGGACAAACAGTAGTTGCAGTAACACCAGCACAATTAACTTTAGCCCGCCCACCCAGCAATTGATGAGCAACGCATCTCAAACTACTGTGCAACAACTTGTTCAACAGTCAGCGCTACAATCACAGCATCAAGCAACTCAGTATGCAGCTCAACAATCTGTGCAGCATTTAGCGGCACAGCAGTCCGCTCAGCATCTGGCAGTGCAACAGTCAGCTCAACATTTGGCGGCTCAACAGTCTGCTCAGCATTTGGCGGCGCAGCAATCGGCTCAGCATCTTGCAGCTGCTCAGCAATCTGCCCAACATTTGGCTGCTGCTCAGCAGTCCGCCCAGCAACTAGCAGCAGTAGCGCAACAGTCTGCTCAACAGATGGTAGCACAACAGTCCGCACAGCAACTAGCAGCTCAGCAGTCCGCCCAACAACAGTTGGTGCCTTCTGGACAACAGTTAGTACATCAAGCTCCTAATCAGCAAATAACAATGTCGAACACTAGTCAAGCTATGGCAATGCCCAACTCGCAGGCTCAATCAATAACATTTCCAATAATATCCCAAAGCATTTTGCCGCATTAAAAATCAAAATTGTTCCTTTTAATACATGCAATAAATTGCATCCTTGTGTATGTGGAATTGTGGGAAGATTTGTGATTTTTTAACTATTATTATTATCTATGGAGAAATTGCCTACTCGTAAAAAGTGGAATTTTAACATATATTTACATATAAATATATGATGCTGCTTAAAAAAACACCAATAAATAGATGTATCTTTTTAATTATTTCTTGTTACATAATACATTGTACGAGGAAGATCTGACAATCAATACTACTAAATTAAAATGTTAGCATGTAACTAATTGACCCAGTGTGCCTGTAAATCGGTACTTCTGATGATACTAAGAACATTCTTACAATATTGTAGAGAACTGCTTGATTATCTAGTGATAAATAAACATTAGTTTTTAAGGCTAATTTTACTTTGGTAGTTTAGTACACTTTGCTGTTTTGTGTACTCTTCAATTAGGTAATTTATTTTTTTAATCATTAAAAAGATATTCAAAATAAGACATTTCATTTAAATATCTTGTTGTTCATTTTGCCTTAAATAACAGTGCTGCTTTTTATATTCTATCAGTTTACCAAATACACCAAGAACAAAGTTTCCAAAATCATCAAAAGCAACGGCTGACACTTTACCAGGTACATTTCGTATCACTCTCATGAATTTTGTGTCGTTTTCATGGAAATAAGTCAGATTATTGCTCGCTATAAACACTCGGTCGTTATAAAACGATATCTGTGCAATACCATCGAATGGTACATTTCCTATGACGATGGGAGAAGATGAAGAGGATTTCAAAACGAAAAGCTTCTCATCTCTAATGAAATAGAAATTGTTCTTCTGATCTATAGCCATTTCCTCCAACGCTTCGAGGCTTTGAAAGCGTATTTTGCTCTCGCCAACAAGCAAGTACACCTCTTCAATCCCATCAATGTTTTGTGTGATGTATTTATTTCCGTCTTTGTCGACACATATCATGTTGCAGTTGATGTTTGGTTTTGAGACCAATGTGGCGTTTTGTGCATCATAATTGTATGTGAAAATACCCTTGCCAGTGCTGAAATATACTTTGCCGTTGTTCTTGTCAATGGCTATTGAGTAGCTTGTGCCTTCCGGAAGACCTGCAGAAATAGCAATACAGATTAAAATTGCACGGATATTAAAAAGTTGTACATTGATACAATTGGTACAGGCATCTAGTGTCAAATAGTTTTGCCGCCTTCTAAGTTTGGACTCAATTTTTATAGTTGGTATCATTCCTAATAAATTTATAAAAATCCGTAGCGTGGGCTGTTGGTGCGCCGATTCCCCGACCGCCCCAAAGCTTGGGTTTTCCGAACGAAATCGAAGCGTTTTCGACGATCACCCGATTGCCTCTAAGTAAGACGACCCATGCGTCGGATGGCAATGCGAGAAAGCCTGGGCCTGATATCTCAAGTCGTATCGGTTATCTGTACCATCAGACTATAAGAGTGAAGGAAGAGGGAGTGTGATAGCGCGTACACTTGTGCACTATAACATCTCCTGTGCAGTTGGCTCATCTCTAATGTAGACCGCAGTCGAAATCGAATAGGACTATATAATAATAGGACATATATGATCACATATTATTTATGTATGTATTTATCGTCCAGCTTCCGTGGTCTATCGGTATTGACCCTTGCTTTATAAACCAGAGGTCGTGGTTTCGAATCTCGCGGGGAAACAACTTTGTGTCATCGTTGTTTCCGGGTTGGTTAGGACAATTTGGGCCGATCACCCAATTGTCGTAGGTCCACCCACCACAACCCGCATTGAATCAGCGTGGTGGGATACGGTCGGCGTGTATTAGGGGACGCCTAGGTTCAGCAGTGGCCTAATACAGGCTGATGATGATAACGATCATTTATCGTCCAGACATTATAAACAAAATAAATCTTACCCGGAATTTTCTGGGGTGTAGTAGAATTAGCTCCAATTATTCTTGCGTTAAAGAAATAACCATCAAAATTGCTGCCAGCTTCAATGTAAAATATGTTCCCCTGATCGTCGAAATGCGCGTCAGTGGGGTATACATCCTCAGTTTCATAAATATTTGACCGATTGTAATGATTTTCGTCTATCTTCAGGTCGGAATCGCAAGTAGCGCGCGGTACTTCGAAACATAGGCACGTCTTTGCAACTAATAGAATCGCTAATAAAATCATTTTTATTTATTTTAATATAAATTTTCTTCAAAACAATCAAGACTTGTTCACTGTAGTAGATCCCACTTGTATATAATCCTAGGAAGGCATCCCAGTCATCTTAACGCTTCTATTATTTTAATAGGTGCTATTGTCCTCTATGAAATTGTTTGATAAAAATAATTGCCACTTTGTATGCAATTAAAAGATAAGAATTGTATCTCGGAGAGGAATGTTTTTGTATAATTATATTATTGTTGCTAAAAATAACAATTTATCTCAAACAACGACTTTTAGTCGCAACATTGTAATGGTTCCTTGACTCGTTATGAATTGCTTTCAACGGCATGTTGTTCAAAAATCTGCATTACATTTTTGATTACTATCATTTGGGTCTTGGTATTGTAAATAAGAAGGTAAACGCCCATGCCTCTCGCCTTTGATTTTGTGAATTTTCCATCTATGGCCTTGTAATATTTTTCTGTAAAGGAAGAATTATTTTTTTTAATTAATAAGAATTTTTATATCGTTGGAATTTATTTAAGGGCTAGAAGCTAGGCGCAATTACGGGCGCAAAAACAAATGTTCAGTTGGTTTTTTTTAAGAAAAAAAAATATCAGGATAATTTTAGTAAAGCCAAACAATATTCGGAGTTACTGTAAATAAAAACTTTTTAAAGCATCTAGCGTTTTTATTGATGAATAGTTATAGAAATGCTAATGACTAATTATATATCTTCTTAATATATATATAAATCTCGTGTCACGGTGTTTGCCCGCGATGGACTCCTAAAATACTTAACCGATTTAAAAATATAGTTGCACACAATGTGTAGTTTAATCCAATTTAAAAGATAGAATATCTTACATCTTAATTTAAAATCAAATCAATCAATACAAAATGCTACAAAACGATTGTGACAGTTAACGATTAATTGCGTAGTATGTCAATAGATGGCGCGGTTTAATAGTATAAACTTTTCGTTTATAATAGGAGAATTGGGACGATAAAGGTTATTGCTAAAAAATAATTATTTGGGTCAGTTCATTTTATAATAATTTTATCTATTATTAAAAATAAAAATGCAATTTCATAACGTCGTTATTTTATACCAGGCCATCAATTTAAAAAAAAGTAATGAATAAAATAGCTTCACATGGGTGTAAAATTGTAAATTGTAGGATTTTTACAGAGCAAAATTAAATAAAAGTGATGTTGTATCCTATATTATGGAAATATTTTGATGACATATTCAATGGCGGATACGATTGTAGGTACCGTAAATATTCGTTATTTATTATTTCATATGATAGTTGTTAACTTACGCTTGTCGACAAATGTTATCAACTTTACTTCTAGGTCTTTTAATAACCATGCAACCAAAATTTTAAAATAATGTTTTTGGTAGTAGTGCTCCTCATCCATACAAATTATAAAATTTTAATATATATAATCTTCAGTATGTCCACTTTAAATACCAATCCAATCGATTTTTATACCAGTGTTATTTTTTCATTGTATTCAGGTGTAACAGTATCATTGAGGTCACTGTTTTTATACAAATGACATTTATCTAATGAAACATGGTGGACCTCATGACTTATATTCTCTTTCCGTTTATATTAAGGCCTTAAATTGTTTATTACAATGTAAAATAAGTAAATCCAAGCCGCAGGGCCGCTAGTATATATATATATATATATATATATATAATTTTTACATGCCCAAATTATACTGTATATATAATTAAATTATATGTTATATAATTAAATTATATAACATTGGCATATAATCGCCCCACCCGCATTAGATTTGGTCACAGCGTGGATACGGTTCAACAACCCCCTAATGGAGAAGCGCTCAAGGGAAGGCCTTTGTCCAGCAATAGACTAACACAGAATGATAATGATGATGATAAAATAAATGAGGTGTTATAATTGCATGTGTCTATGATTAGACACAAAGTTTTACACCTTTAGCTTCGACGATGACGAATTTACACATCGGAAAACCTATCTGTAAATTCGTTTAAATCCCCATTGAAATCCCTAGTTCATCCCCGTCCCGTTTAAACTACAAAATTTCTAAAAAAAAACACCACTTATGGCTCCTTTCGAGTATCTAGACACTGTATTCATCATTGTATGTTCAACAGAGACGATTTCTATATAAATTTTCATCTCCTATTTCAACCCTACCGACCACTTTGGTTTTAAACCATTTATGTTTAGGCAGTAAAGACGGACAGACCGACAGACAGACAGATAGTCAGGTAGACCGAGCTTTTTACGCGTTTAGAATATTAGTATGGATATGAAGTAATTTACTATTATCAGTGATTAATAAACATTGAAAAGAATACTTACTTTGTGTTAAACTTTTTAAAGCACACATCACATTCCACAGTTCCTTGCCTCAGGTGTATGTCCTTTACATGTCTCTTCATATCATGCTGGTATGAAAACGCTTTTTCGCAATAGCTACACTGAAAACAATACAAATACAATTCTAAATTATACTAATAATAGTAATATTGTTCCTCCTAGTACGCAAGAGATATTATAGTGCACAAGTGTACGCGCAAAGACAGATGCACTTCCTATTCCTTTATACTGTCAAACCCGACAAAACCGGAGAGAGATAAGGCACAGGACCGACTTTTTCATGCCCGTCCGACGCATTGCTCTAAACAACTACGAAACAACTTAGAAAGGTAGTTAAGTCCCCGCATGATTCGAACCCACGACCTCCGGTTTCTAAAGCACACGCCCTTACCACTGGGCTACGGAAGCAGTCAAAATAAATTATACTTAGTGTTTGTAAATAAAATTATCAAAACTATCCTTGCCTCAATACTTATGACAGTGATAAGACTGCGTGGGAACAAATTTGTGTTGCGTTGCTATTCGGTTGGGTTGGGACAAAAAAGAACTGATCAATCGATAGCTAGCAAGACAGTTTTTTTCATTAAATGAAGTGACCAGACGAGTACGTCGTTTACCTGACTAATTGTGGCCATAAGAGAGCAAAGTAAGACTAAAGTAGTTCGCTCACTGTTCTGATACATGAAATGTTATGTTGCCTACTTTTACTAATTAATGTTAACTACGGCGCACTTAAAAGCAGAATGCAGTAGTTTTAAAACTGCAGATATGCGCTAAAAATCGGCAACGTAAGTTTCCATTTTATTATTGAGAAATAGGGTCTGGCATCAGATGCCAGTACATCTGGAGTAAGAGTCCACCATATTATCACTTAGGGAAAGCCTAAAATTATCTGATCAGAAATGGTATTAAGAAGGTTATTTAGATTTAATATAGACTATATATCACAATGTAATTATTTAAAAAAATAAATAGACACTTCTACTTTTTATTTTTAAAAATGTAGAAATTCAATTACAAACCTTGTAGGGCCTATTAGTGCTATGCACATGCCGCATGTGTTTTGCCAGATTGCTAGAAGTGGTTGTCGCTTTAGGGCAATGGGTGCACTTGTAAGGCTTGTCTATCAAATGGGTTCTCTTGTGAACCTTTAAAAGGTCCATAGTACGGCCTTGGTATGGGCATGATTCACATTTATACGGAAATATGTTCTCATGAATACCCCTGCAAATAATCAATTACAATTACATATGTGCTGTATTGTGCTAACTGCCTAAATAGCCCTTATATTCCAAGTAGGAGGTCATGGGTTTGAATTCTGTGAGGACACTCTATGCTATTGTTGTTTCCTGGTTACTTAGAGCTTGCACAATTGTTTGCAATTTAAGATTTCCATGCATTAAATAGGGCATGTGAGAAGTCAGTCCTGGTTGTCAATTCAATCTTTTGCAGTAACTAACTAATGGACAACTATTCTATTCATTAATTGCAATTTAAATGCCCCTTGGCTTATTAATAAATCTGTATGTATGGCTCAAAAAAAGGGAAAATGGTAAGGAACTAGAAGAACAGGTTGAATTCTGTTTTAGAGTTAGTTCTATACTCACATATGAACCAACAGATTTGCGTTAGATTTGGCTGTTTTGCCACAAATATCACATAAAAATGTCTTCTTGTTTACATCTTCAGGCTGCTTGGGTATCTCAGCTTGAATGTTGCATTTTTTAAGGTGGTTATTGTATGATATCTGGTACAAATAAAAAATTACTTAAACAGATACATGATTAAAACTTTAAATTATAATTATAATATCCCTTTACTTAATACAACAAATAAAAATAATTATATTATATCTTTTTACAGATTTACAGGCTTATTTTTTATATTTTGCGTGAATGATCATGGACCGACTTGTCCTTAACTTGTTATAAATAATTGCAATAAAAATCCAAAATTCATTTAGTTTTATAATACCTTTTTGTGTCACAAAAATTTATAACTTAAATGTTATATTGTTGGAATGACCCATTTATATAAAATGTTAATATATCATTTTAATCATAAAATTTAGACTAAATTATGTTTTACCACATAATATGTTCGTTAAACACAACTTAAAAGATTCAATAAATTATTAAAGAAAACAATACATGCACTTAGACATATAGTTCTTAAATTAATATAACCTAAGAACTGAATTTAGGAATAATTACTTGCTTTTGGTACTAAATTTCTCATTCCAATTAAAGTAAAAGTAGTAATGTACTTAAAGTTGTATAAATTAAAAAAAATCAAAACACTACTAAATCATCAAATTCTTTTGAACATGTAGAGCAACCCCAGATTTCAGAATTGTCCTCAGAAAATGTTGGTGATGGAATGTTAAAAGACTCTTCCTCATCTAGTTTAAAGCAACTTTCATGCTTGTACATGCTAAATTCTGAAATAAATTAGACAAAACTAATACAATATTGTTTCTTATTCACAACTTTTACATTACAATCATACATAATAAATATTTTTAAAGTGTATCTGTACTGTGTTCGAATCTTATTATTCATTAAGTTATATATACATTTTTAATTATTATTAAAAAAATTAAAGATACAAGGGACAGAATATATCAACTTAGTATACCAGCTTTATAGGTTGTATGGTAAGTCCAATTGACCCAAAACAAAGCTCTATGACTTCTACATAACTCCTTTATGTAAAAGCACCAAGTAGGTAAAAAAAACAGTTACAGGTTTATACTACACAAGGTTATGTTAAAATATAGACTACTAGCTAGTATGAATTTAATTGACTAAATCTCACTTTTGTATTTTGCCCTTTTTTTATTTTATTAAAAAAATAAACATTCTTACCTTTTTTTATTGAGAGTTCTGTTAATCTCTTAGTACTTTTTTGGCACAACTCTCGGAATGTGATACATCCATTGAGCAAATTTAAACATTTTTTACATATATGCTTGGGTAAATTATCCACTTTACTGAGCTAAAACAGTGCTTTTTATTATAATCTTATAATTAACAATATAAAAGAAACGTCTTTTTAGAATAATATTATTAATTCCCTAATATATTTTTTTCTCAATTGATTGTTAATAACTAAAGACAAAGTTGAAATAAAACTAAACAATGGTTAATCTTATTTCTAGAAATAAATTGCTGGTAAATTTTACATACTGTGACGTTGGAAAAGCTTTTTACTTCTTCTGGAATATGAGGGTTAACAGCATTATCAAATATAGGTACACAGCCTTTCTCCTTTATACATATTCTGCACATATTCAGGTTTATTTTCTTAATGGCTCTGCATGAAATAGAATTAATTATTTAGCTTTTTTTAGCTAGAGAATTGCAATATAAACAAGAAGTTATATATAATAAAAATGTAGTGATATTAGTGGCACTGCTCCTAACAACTTTAATTCAACAAATGTATAAAATTAATTATACATTTGTTATATAGGAATAATTAATAAAATTCAATGTATATTATAAACCAAAGAATGTCGACTAACGATTTCGATGATTTGTTTTTAATTTCCTCCTTGAATTATTCTGCAATATACTAGCAAACAACATAGATTTCAAAAGAAGAAGGGAAGTCATTTTAAAGCTTAGCTTTTGGCCTGAAATTCAATTTGTAATAAAAGCTACTTAAGATGAATAGGGTGAGTAGAACTAGATAAATAAAAAATTAATAAATATAATTTTCCGTTTAGCTTAAGCAAGTTATAAAATACGACAAATATCACAACAAAATTCGGCAACTTGACATATCTGTCAAATAAGAGCGTCAATAACAAACGCAATGTAAACACAATGTATAGATCCGCTCATTATTTTTCGTGAAGATAAAAACAAAATGTATTGTAATTTTCTAAATTGCAGAATCTACTATTACTGCCAATTTCAAGCCCTTCAAGCGAGAAAATATAAGTGTTTTGCACACTACTGATTTGCGGCAGAAATAGGCACAGCAGAGGTTTTATCATGGATGATCCACTGTAATCGATGAGACATGCATTCGTTATGATATATACATACCCCATATTTTAAACATATGTTATTGCCCTAGTAAAAAATCTTCATATAAAATCTTTACGCATACAACATGTCGTGTATAGAAGAGGAATTGGTCCCCAGATTCATTTTTCAATTTGATAAAAACTAGAGTTCACCATTAGTTTGGTTAATCATGATGAGTAAAGCAGTTACACCATTCCTAATTATTCTAAGATAGAGCTAGATTTACATAACTTTTCTAAAAAAAATATTTAGTAACTACCAACCTACTGTAATACAAGCTGTCAAAAATGGGTTTTTTACCATCTATCAATATTATTTAATCTGTATAAATTTGTATTGACTTTAACTGGAAGTAGTATTCTGTTTATTTATTATTGTTTATGTGTATAATCAATAATTGATTACATATCAGATCAGTGAAAACAATCCTGAGATAACTAATAACAATGATTTTCAATTTTTGACCCTTGTAAAATTAGGTTACTATAACTATATAGGGAACTGTTTGTTCTTATAAATTTTCATATACATATTCAAATAAAATAAATCATGTCAGTTTATTTAACGAAGTCGATGTTAGCCAAACTCAAGAAGGTTAAATACCCGAATTGTAACAGTTTTAAAGACGAGGAATTTAGTAATGAGGAGCACTGGCAAAACCTTTCTATTGATGGGTAAATATTATTCTATGTGTTATGGTGTTCAATTTATGAGGAGTTTTTGTCATATTTATGTATTTTTACAGCAAAATTACCGTTCAGCTTGGTAAGGACAAAATATGCCGAGTATGTGCTAAGAGCGCAAATACTCCTTTAAGTGATAAATTAAATGACCATGATATAATGGGAGCTATTCGTAGCATAACAAATATTTCGGTGAGTATAATATATTTCTTTGTTATTTTTGTACTGCATAGTAATATATTTGTAAAAAGTTTGTTTGGTTAAACACCATATCTTAAGAAGTGCTTATTAATAAATTAATATTTTCAATTTTAAATAGTCCCTTAAATGGTTATTGATAGATTAACTTTTATAGTGGCAATCCAATCTCATGTTTTTCATATACAGACAAGCTTTGTGCTCATTTAATACTAAACATGCTAATATTACTCAATGAAAAGTTGATTGTTGAAATTATAAACCAATTCTAATTAACTAATAACACCTTCTTCATTATTATGTTATTTCTATTTTCAGATCTCATGTGATGATTCATTACCAAAGTATATATGCTCAGAATGCCTTGAAATATTAAAAATTGCAATGGCATTCAAAAAGACATGTGAGGTGTCAGATAAAAGATTTAGAAAGATGCTGAATCCAATGGGTATTATTTTAAAGCTAATTGTTTATTTAATTTTTCCTTTCTGTAAGTAGCTTTTAGTGTATGTTTATTAAATCTATCACACAATTTTTAGAGCATAATTTTATAAAGACAAATTTAATCACTTTTTTTATATAGACAGTTAATCTAACCTTTGCATTTCAAGTTGTTGCTGTAAGGTAAAAAAGAAGTATGTGCCTCAATTTTTTAGGTGATCCGATTATTCCATTCATACCCATATTCAAAACACGATTTTCAATTGATTCTACATCAGATGAAACTTAAAAGAATGAAGATAGAACAGAAAACGGAAAGGGAACGTAAAAGGAAAGAAAAAATGCAACAAAAGAGAGATCGTAAAGTGAAAGAATTCAAGTGCTCTCCGTGCGATGTGGTATTCTCTACGAAAGTAAATAGCAGTTTTGATTGATAAAAAATATTATTGCTTTATGTATATTTTAATTATTTTATTGGTACAAAACAAGGTTGATAGAGGCAGCTATCACATCTACCAGTTTTAATATTGAGTTTAATGTTAGTATTAGGAATATAAATTGCTTATTCTAATACTTGTATCCAATTTCTTTTTCATGTTCTTTCTATTCAGGGCAAACATAGTGTCGTGGGATATTGACCTAACTGCAATACAGGCAAACCTGTCACTTGTATCTACTGTTTTAATACTTTTTATTTTCATGGTCAAATGTAGGAAGGATCTTTGGTTTTTTAATATTATTATACAAAAGTTTTTTACTTTTTACATACAGCAATGCAATTAGTAAAAGTCATTAAATGCTTTTGATGATCTAAATGAATTAAATTTATTGTCCTAGTAGTTCATAAGTCATATATGTTTATAAATATATAGTATAGATCATAGCTGACCTTTAATATAATCGATTTTGATAGGAAGAACTGGTGTTGCACCGTCGTGAAGCACAGTGTATGAGGAGGGCTTGTGACGTATGCGGCCAGCTCGTGCTAAGCATTGCCCAACACATGCGTCATATTCACAAGCGCTCGGTGCCACACAAATGTCCCACTTGTGGCAAGGAGTTCCCTATTATAGCCCGTTTGAAGAGTCATATGTAAGTTACTTGTTTGTGCTATGAAAATTTATTAATGCTAACTACTAAGGAATATGAGATTTATTCTCAGATAATTAAAGTATTCTTTATTATAATACTTTATTACTTAGTATTACGTGAATACTTAACATTATAATTTTTACGGATTCTAACGTATTTAGTTAGCTTACAATTATTTAATTAATGCTATAACAAAGCCAAATGAGATCTGACATTTTTGTAAGCAAGAGCTAAATGGTTCTTATTGGTTGAGCACTGCATATGTTTGTCATGTTTAAAAGCAGTAACAGAGCTGTATGTTTGAAATTTCTTGGTTGAGTTTGATAATTTCACTATATTTAGTTAGTAAAATCTTTTAACTTAAATAAAAGTCAAAATGTAATGATGCAAACATTTTAGAAAATAACATTCACTGCATAAACATTAATTAATTAAATGTGAGAGGATTTTCAATGTAAATATTTCAATGGTAGTAATAATGATATATTCACAAGTTCCCGATTAATCTCTTGTTAGGCCTATGAGTAAATAATAATTTCCAATGATATTCCTCCACCAGGTTGGTCCATACGAACACATTCAACTTCTACTGTGACCTGTGTCCATACAAATGCAAGCACAAATACTACCTTGTGATGCATATGCGAACTCACACCGGAGAAAAGCCATACAAATGTGAACACTGCCCCGCAACCTTTGTGAATCCATCCAATTTGAATAAACACAAGCTAACGCACCAGGAGAAGCAATATAAGGTATGTAAAGTGTATACTGCCGCCGTAGCCTAGTGGTATGGGCGTGTGCTTTAGAAACCGGAGGTCGTGGGTTCGAATCCTGCGGGGACGCAACAAATTTTCATTGTTGTTTCCTACGATTGGGCCGATCACCCAACTGTCCGAAAAATAAGATGATCCATGCGTCGAATAGGCATGTAAAAAGTCGGTCCACCCACCAACCCGCATTATACCAGCGTGGTGGGATACGGTCCATATCCCCCTAATGGATAGGGATGTATTAGGGGAGCCTATGTCCAGTACTGGACTAAAAAGGCTGATGATGTATGATGTAAGTGTATAAGTTAAAGGCTTCACAAATGTGTAAAACTGTCTTATACTTTTTTAAAATAGGTTCAATTTGTCCCGGTAGACCGATTTCAACAAATCTTTTTGTTTAGCAATAGAATACCTCATTTTTATTGATATATTTTTATTATATGATTTCTTAGTGATATATAAGAGGTAAAATTATTTAAGTCGACAAAAAATATATTCTTGTGCGATTGATTTGAAAATACGATACTGCCCCTTTATAATATTCGGCGCATTTTATATATCTGTCCATTTATATTATGTGTGTCCTATTCAACTTGGTAAGAAATATTCTGCGTCGGAAGTTAAATAGAAGTATTAGATGAAAATGTACTAAATCTTTATCTGTAGACGTGATGTATTGGAAATATTTAATTGAAAAATATTTATTCTCATAAATAATTTCTTCCTTGTATTTGCAGTGCATGCTTTGCGAGAAATCATTTCGAACTAATGCCGCTTTACGCGGTCATCATGACGCAACACATATGAATATCAAACATACGTGTAATTACTGTGGCCGGGACTTCTGTTATAAGTAAGTATTCAATACAGTAGCTATAGGACTTATTAGGTTTATAGGGCAGCCTGTATTTTCACTTATTATTGACTGCCAGCCAAGTTTAGTAAGTTCGTAAGGGCTATCCATAAATAACGTCGTACAAATTTAGTGTATTTTTGCCCTCTCCCTTGTCACATTAGTGAGGCCCCTTAGTGGACTACACATACTTTATAATTTTACCGTAACTTATTGAATTTAAACACCAGAAATTAATATTCAAAATCTACACACCATCATCAAGAGCCCAGACATTTTTTTCATAGACCACATTTAAAATATAGCCGGTTCCGTAAATCTTCGCCTCCATTCTAACCATATTTTCAAATATCAACCAATAATTAAATATAACATTGCTTAACTATTTTTTCGGGTCGCAATTGTCTAAACTGTATTTACATTATTGTTACTATAATTAACTTTGATTATTTTTAGCCGGCTTTAATCGTCAATTGGATTTAAACTGTTATTAACTGCTCAACATGTTTTATGTCTTCGTCCCGTAACATTAGTTTACATTGTAAGATTTTTGATATATATTTTTACAAGAGGATATCACTGTGACTTAGCACATACTGGCGGGTAATAAATGGCATGCCATTGGCATTAGTAATAAACGGTAACAAACTATGGTTTAATCAATTTAGACTTGAAAAAATAAAATAAACGTGTAATGTTAACAAGAGTGGACCGCGGCCCTTTTAAATCCCACCGATGTCTCACCTATAAGACTGCTGATTTTTAGGTGCTATTCGTGTTTAACATAATAAGTCGTCGATTCCGACCACGGCGGCCGATCTATATTAGAGACCAGTCAACAACAGGAGGTATTATAGTGTTCAAGTGCACGCTCAAACGCAGGTGTACTCTTTCTTAGGCACGACTACACCGGAGAGAGTTCAGATAGACTGCTGCCTAATTTTATGCCATACATACATGCCATTCGACGCTTGGATCGTCTTGCTTTCAATCAGAGACATTCCGGTGATCAGCCCGTATTGCTCTAACCAACTAAGACACAACAATAAACGATGTCGAGTCCCTGCAGGATTTGAACACACGACCTCCGGTTTCTAAAGCGCAATCCCATACAACTGAGCAACGGAGGAAGTTAACAGAGGCGTGTATAAGACATATTGTTAACTCTATCTTTAAATTGGGTACGCTGTAGTGATTACAAATTGATGTTATTGACAATATGTAACTTATTACAGATCAGATTTGAGGAAACATGAAATAAGAAATCATAACCGCACCAAAAGGCTGCATCCTGGCGGTGAGCCTAGCTATAAACAAGCTGAAAGGCAGAAACAGCTTGTAGTTTCCCAACCGGAGATATTGCAAGCGACATTCATTGACCAGGGAAAAGAGTTCATTCAGAGTCATCATCCAGTCTACTTCTCTGATGTGACAGCGTTGATACAGCAACCCGGTTAGTTATTTGATGACTTACTGGAGGATGACAGTTAAATTCCGAGACCTATTCCCATTTTTGTCATTTTTCTATATCATCTTTTATCGATACCGTACGTATAAGTAGTTTTAACATTCAAAATTCAAGTTTTACTTACTTTTTTTTTATAATCCTTATTTATTTGTTCACACCGAGGCTTCAACAGGAAGGTTTCAGGTTAAATGCCTCCGTAGCCTAGTGGTATTGGCGTTTGCTTTAGAAACCGGAGGTCGTGGGTTCGAATCCTGCGGGGACTCAACAAATTTTCGTTGTTGTTTCCTAGTTGGTTAGGACAGTTTGGGCCGATCACTCAATTATCTGAAAAGTAAGATGCGTCGGATGGGCATGTAAAAAGGCGGTCCACCCACCAACCCGCATTGGACCAGCAACAACTTATGTTATATATTATATATATGATCCATACACTTAAGTATTTAAAACGGTTACTACAAAATTTACATAGATGGCGTTAAATCTTAATTTTATATAAAAAAGACGGCGCGTAACGAAAAAATGTTACACTCATTTTTTTTCCAACCCCGAAAATGGGAAAAAAATGAGTTTAACATTTTTCCGTTACGCGCCGTCTTTTTTTGTATAAATTAAGATTTAACGCCAAATTTTGTAGTAACCATTTTAAATACTTAAGTGTATGGATCATATGTATAATATATAACATAAGTTGTTGTTACATTTTGTAACTAGATGGCAGTGTTTTTAAAATTAGAAATACGGAAATTATAATAGCGAAATACTTAATTTTTCATAATTAATGCATTAACTTTATGCGTTTTCAAATTGTAGCAAACGTAAAAATGATTTATACGAAATGCATTGTTAAAAATTACGAATTATTGAAGTGAAACTTGATATATTTATTATTATTACGACATCAATAATAGTAATATTTCTATTACAATTAATGAAATTCATTAATAATCTTTGTAGTAATAAGCTATAATGAAATAATTGTAGAATTTGTATTTAAGTCTATGATAATAAAAACCTTTTATTAAACTTTATCTAATTTAACTTTATCTGTAAAGATGCATAAAGTAAATTATTTTTTTAAACATAAAGTCATAAAGAAGTTTCACTTTTTACGAGTGTACACTAGTACACGCACACCTTTTTTTTGTATACATAACATAATCATTCAGTCTATTTAAAGTACCAAATATTATTCAGGTATATTTAAGTTTTAAATTCCCGAACTGGCCCTGTTTTTAATTCAAACTATAAAAATATTTGTTAAAGTTATTCTTTAAAATCATCATCATCATCATCATCAGCCTTTGTTAGTCCACTGCTGGACATAGGCCTCCCCTAATACACCCTTATCCATTAGGGGGCTCTTTAAAATATCAATGTTTTATATTGTTGTTATTAAGATTACAGACATTATTTTTATAATATTTTATCTGTTTTCTTTTACAGTGCAACCGCAAACTCTACAGATAACATTGTAAGTATGATTTATCTGTTTATTAATCCCTTTTAGTTTGTTTTACAATAACAAAGTAACGTGTTTTTCACCCCGACTCTTTGATTATACTTGTAATTATTATTATTTGAAGATAAAAATATGTTTTATAGTTAAATCAGTATACATATATAATAACATATATTATATATATATAGTATAAGTTAATATATGATATATATACATTACTATCAGGAGAATATATTTTAAGTGACACACCTTTTCTATAGTACGCAGTGTAAGACCTCACATGTTATCTCAGGTTTTGCTTAATAATTATACTAGCTACGGTGCCCGTCAAACCGGAACGCATTAATGTTTTTACATTTCGACTATCAATGGCTATGCTGCAGTCGGTCCTCCGAAACACTTTAATCCTAAATATTGCTTTGGTTCTTTAGATATAGTGGATATAATAGGAATTTATTTAAAAAATGCGAATAGTTCATGTTTCTTAAAAATTTTGTTATACTTTTTTTAACTTTCCTATGGGAAAAATATTTATTCCCGAAACAAGGTGAATTGGTTTTGTGATACATTTTATGGTTAGGTAGGGTTAAGTTCTAATAAAATATTACTTTATTCCTTTATCGATTTAAATAGTCCAAAATTTGTTTAGTTTAAATCGTGAACTTATACTCAAGTGAAGTATGGAATTTATGTAAACAAAGTAAAGTGTCAAATTATATTTGCGCTTAAAATAATGATCTCTCTTATTAATTTGAAATCGCGTGCGACGATCCACTAACATGACATATCACTTTTTTTGTATGAATTGCACGCCTTTCTAGGCTTTGGTATGCAACTAAAATATTTTTGTCCACAGACCAGAGATTGTGTTGAAGAAAGACGAGGTGCAGATATACGAAACGGAACAAACGATCGCGTACTTTTAATAGTATTCTTCATGAGCCCCTCACAGTTCTGCTGGACATGGTCTCTTTCAATGAAGCCAAGCCGGCTGATCCCTTGCTACTCGCTTAAATCTGAACCGGCTACTGCACGGAGATCGGCAACCCACTTGATCGGGGGGGACAAACGCTCGGTCTCCCAAAACGCGGTCTCCTCTCAATAATCTTATTGGCCCATCGGCCATCCGTTGTTGTGACCACATGATTGGCTCACAGCCACTTCAACCAGCTAATCCTTTGCACTATGTCGGCGACCTTAGCTCTTTGACGGATAATTTGGTAGCGCATTTTCGTTCGTATATCGTTTCATAGCACTTTGAGCTACGACACGCTTGTGGACAAAGAGAATGCGTTGGTTGCGTAATGTGTCTCAGCCTACTCTTTAATAGTATTACAAATTAGTAATGATAATCTTATATACATGAAAATGAATTGCTGACGGTTAGTCTTGCACTCGAGAACGTCTGAAGCGATTTGTCTAATTTAGGTCTTGAATTGTTTGTTGAAGTCCATAAATAAAAACAACAGATTGTTTTTCCTTTGATGTGTCCGTTCAGCAAGAATAGTTTAAAATGAATAACTAAATAGCATTTTTATATATTTGATTCTGATTAAGGCAATATAAAGATCGCCGAGTAAGGTAATTCATAATATGTATATGATGTCATAACGCTGTTTGGTGATTGTTAAAACAACTTCTATTGGTTGTGGTACTAAACTCGATAGCCAAATAATACGAGCAGTTTACGTAAATATATTTATCTGATGTTAAATATTAATGACGTTAACAGTAAACTCGTTCTTATTGGTTGTCTGCCGCCATATTTATTATCAAGGCGATTTTCAAGCAATAAAAGCGCCCGATTTTAAGGCTTAGTATAACTAAATTACACGTGATGTTTTGCTCCCATTACACATGAAGCGATAACCGATTAATTGCTAGTTAATATAACTACATTAGTGCATTTCTCAATTTTAGTCGTCTGATTGCATTTAACTGCTCTAGATGAATTTATATATATAGGATTTCCCTTTTTTAAATCTGTCGTTGTTTTTTGCCTATTTTAAACCTATGATATAATGAAATGTGTGACAATTATAAGTATATATTATATATATTGATCCATTAAAGGAATGGGTTTAATTAATAGGTTTATGTTAAAGATATATTCTTAGCAGCTAATATTTAATAAATATTATTGATCGATATATGCGTCGTTATAGACGTTTGATGGTTAATATTAATAAGAAAGCTTTTGCTTTGGCGCAATTGCAGTTTGACATAAGATTTTTATTTATGGGCATGTTTTTTTTGGACCATAAGTTCTTACGTAGATACTCGTAAGAACTTAGGGGTAGATATTTTTTGTAACATGACATATTCCTATTTTTTTATTATGCGTAACTCGAATTAAATATGGAAGTAATTTACAACGTAACCTTAGCAATCTTATGGTAAAATATTCTTCTAAAAAATCAGTATCAACACCCTCTTTATTGTATTGAGTCATTATATTATTCTACTTCAAACTAGGCTCAGCGATAAGTAACTTCAAAACATTTGTAGTTATACTTATATAATGTATCGTATAATTATTAATCTTGATTAGTGAGAATATGTTGTGGTCGTAATGCGACTCAGTCGGAACCAATTGTCGATCTGCGATCATCATGATTATGTAAGCTCTTCCAAAATATGTTCTGTTATTTAGAGGAATCTTTGCTTTGTATCTGAAAAAATGGTTAACTTTGCATATTATTTTCAGGACTTTGTGTTTTTTGTATAATTATGTATTATAGATACAAGAAATGCTGTCATGTACAGATTAATGCAAGTATTTAATGGCATGGTGTCCTCAGACCTTAATATGTTTCACATATGTTATGTGGGAGAAGTATATAAATCTCAATATATATTAATAATATCAAATAAATATATTAATCAAGGTTTTGTCTTTCATTTTGCTTTCAAGTTAAACTAGTTTTAACGTTATTATAATAGATTTTTATACTTCTATTGCTTTTTAAATATGTCCACCTAAAGTGCTAAGAAAATTTACTTAAAAAATCGGAGACTTTTTTATTTAAAAAAATAAGACAAGAAGGCCTAACGTACTATTGGAAGTGCAAAAAAACACTATAGGCCTTTTACCATTAACTGAACCATAGTGCCTAAAATAAATACCTTGCATACATATGCCACGTATTTATGGCAAATTTATATATAAATTTAATTACAATTGCTTTTTTCTTCGTCGTTTCCTCACCGATGGGAGTTGAGACTACATCTTTGTCCTACTCGGTGCGGTTATAAGGTGCGTGGAATGAATTATACATGCTGCATACAAACGGCTTCTTCACTGCCTCAGAACATCTACTAAGTACACCCTTGCGCACGTCTGCCATCAATATGCCCGACGATAATCTGCTTCTCCAGACAATGCTTTGAGGACCGCATAATATTGCCGAAGAAATTTAGGGCTCGTTTGCGGCATATTGCCCTCCTTGCTAAAAGGCTAGCAGTTATATAGTCATTAAGGCTGTTGTTTCTTTGGGATGCATAGAATATGTTTTAATGATTGTCATAAAAGATATATTGCTAAAAATGTAATTTTTTATATACGTTGGTATTCTTCTGACTACCTTCTGCAAAGAAACCTAATGTGTAAAACATTAATTAAACTCTTTACTTTTAATAACAATGTTACGCAAACACGTTAAACAAAACGATTTTAAAACGTCGAGTCCTTTATGTCTAATGTTTCTTTATTTAACACTTTTTTTTATTTTAATTTATTTAAGATGCCTTGTTATTATAAGAAGATAAGGGCAAAATATGTAGTTGGAATTACTTATTTTGGTGGTCACTCCGACCTTTCTTTCATAACTTCGAGACAACAGTACGCTTGTAATGCTTGTAATAAAAAATAAGTAGGTATAGACACAACATCTGCAGACCATATTTTAACAAGAAACTATAAGATTATTAATGTTCTTTGAAATTGCGCCATTTCGCACAACTTAAGCTGGCAATCTATTCGATTGCTCCCATCCATCTTGTGAGCATTAATAAACACCCGAACAAGTAATGGAGTTTGAATGCGGCAAAAACTGTAACTACAAATATGATGTAAGTTTCTGAAACTTTCGTACTTTATCTTCGTATAAGTAACTATTTATTGCTGAAGTTATGTATCACCAATTTAGTACACATTACATATGACTATGTTATACGGGCTTAAATGTATCTGCACTCTGTGAAATAAAACAAACTTATTTTATTTAACTTTTTACCTAACCTTGAGACTTTAAAAACAGTTTTACGAGCGTATTTTGTATAGGTTTTTTAATAATTTCCTAATAATAGTATTTTGATTGATGTTTATATCACCATAACACAAAGGTACTGCACGCTAACCTTAGTAATTATTAAGTAAAGAGGTAGTTAAGTAAATAATACAATAAGATTTTAATAATGTCCTATTATTTAAGGTTTTCAGTAATAGTAAATAAACGCTTATAATATAATTGAAATGCACAATCTGAATTCCTTGTATATGTTTTATATTTTGTTTGATTCGAGTATACAAATTAGTTTTAATTAATTAGTATATAGAAGCTTGAGTATAATATAACGAGTAAAAGCACGAAAGTCTACTGTGATAATGGAAATTAGCTTATTGAATATTCACCCTCCCGGAATATTAATAAGTTGTTATAAGCACAAGTTCAAGATTACTTTGATTTTGGCAAAACAATGACGAGTAGCTGTTTTTAATGCAGAATCAGAATAGAAATAGAAATACTCCCTATTCACATTTATTTTTAATATGCTTTTAGTAAAAACATGAAAAAAATGGTATATTTTATAATTTAAATCTTAATGAAATATCAATTGCTATTATAAAAAACTAAAAGAGTATATTCTACAAGAGAATAAATATTTTCCATTAAGCTTAAATATCGTTCGCGTTTTGTCTAATAAGTAGAATGTTAATATTAATATTATATTAGACGAAGGGATAAAGACAAAAAAAATTGTACGATTATATGATTGTGTATAAAAGCTATAGCCTAATGGAACTGAATTATTAAGATAATTTATTATTTCGCTTTCCTACATAAACTTTGATATTGACTTATACATTTACTATATTATTTATTTCACGAGTAAGGAATGAATGTACATATTTATTATGAAAATTTTTAGCTCCGAAAGTACCTTAGAGGATATTTTTCTGCCGGCAAACAATAGTATTTGTTTACTGGTAGTAGTACTTGTTTGAGCTGTATTTATGTTACAGGATTACTGTTGAAGTTTCTTATGAACGTGTCGTTGTTAATGAATGTATCTCTTATTGGTAAATAATTATCACTTAAATAACGCAACGTGGAGCGTTAGGTTTCATTAAGGAATGTTTTAAATTTTTAAAACTTTAGAACAATAAAGCCGGGAAAAGGACATCAACAATTAGAGACTGAACGATCTTATTTATTAAAAATCTAACCCTTTGCACTATGTCGGTGTTCTTTGACGGATGAATTCGTTATGAATTTTATCCGACAAAGAAACTGCAAGCATGGCGCGCTCAGTAGCCCGTTGAGCTACGGCAAACTTGTAGACCAATTCTGCAGTTAAAGGCCACGTTTCGGCCTCGTAATGCAGCTTTAATTCCCAAGTTGAGGAATGTCATCAATGAAAAATGGAGAGGATAAATTTAAAGGTGCGTTCTCTTTCATCTTGACAACGCAGCCGCACAATGGTCGGGAGTTGCAGAGGCTGCCATTTAGCAAGCTGGCTTGTTATAATCAATAACAAATATGAGGTGCTCCGTGCACCAAATCTGGTGCCTCGGTTTTTCATCTTGTCCCTAAATTGAAGGAATACTAAAGATGAAACATGTGCGAAGGCGATAACAAGTAACGGATTCTATGGTAAACTTTTTGCAGGACAAAGACAAACCTTTTTGAAAGGGATTAAAGGTTTGGAAAAACGCTGGACTCCGTGGTTAGGGTAAGTTGACAGCAATAGAGACTTGAAGACTATCTATCCCTCCTCAGAACTACAAATATAAACCAAATTATTAATTAGTAAGATCTCAAAATGCCAATTACTTGGTATTTAATGAAACAGTAACAATTAGTAATTTGTTTATAGATAACTAAAACACATTTTGAAAAACTAATTATTTTATATATTTTTTAAATATACTATTCGCGGACTAATGCAAAATCATTGGAGTAAAACACAACAAATATGTGCAATCATGAGGGATCATTTTTCCATTATAAGTACTTATAAAAATACTATAGATTAAATTTTTATGATCAATGGTAAATGGGTCCACTTGACGTGATCTTGCTCATATCAGTATTTTAAGAATTCTTATAATTGATTCTTATTTTTATAATTGATTTTTATGATCGGTTTCGGCTGGAGGATCAGTTTCGGTCGGACGCTATTAATTAACCATTTCTACAAAACAATTATAATATCCTGTTCTTTGCGCCGCAAAAACGTAAGTTTTTTTCCATTGCGTAAAACTACTCAAAATGTTTACTGTATAACATGAATAACATATAAAACACTTTACGGCTCACCTTTTAAACTGTACGTGAAAGTTAACTAATATTTTAAGCAATTAAAACGATTATAAACAGCAAATTTGTTTGATATACAATATCAACATAGGGTATACACGTTATAACAATAAATTATTAATAGTTTAGGTGAGAAGAAATATTTACGTAATAGCATTTATTTCGTCATAGCTACTTATCTTAACTTATCTAAAATAACTTTGCATTTCTGTACGCCTATGCCGCCTTTATGTCTGGAGCAAAGTGTTCGTATCATGTTCAATATATTGGACCTCATCCAGAATAAGAGACCTTGTGCCCTTAGCATGTCTTTCCTATATTTTTTGTATGACTACATAAAACAGAAATGAGATGACTTAAATTTCGAACGCGGAGCACATTACTGTATTAAATGCGTACCTACTTTATCGTGCAATATATTATTTATATTATTGTAAAGCTAATAATACGGGTTTTATTATAAAAAAGTTTGATTAACTGGAGAGATCTCATTCTTTTACGAATAAAAAAACGGTGGTCTTTGTAATAATGACGATACTTTTAAAATCCCTTGCAACCACACGGGACATGTTTTTCAAACAACATACAATAAACTTATTATTTTGCATGTGTAAGTATATTTACTACACGACTTTGTTAAGTTGACTGGAATGTGTAAGCTGTCGAAAAAAAAACCAATTATGCAATAAAAATACTTCTTTCCACTCTCTGTTTTTTTCGTCAAATGCTGCTTTTCATATTAAACACTAGCGTAAAGTAAAAGCGGATGAGCATGTAAAAAGTCGGTCCACCTACCGACCCGCATTGGACCACCGTGGTGTGATACGGTCTAAAACTCTAAGTCTAAGTCCAGCAGTGGACTAACATAGGTCTCGTGATGATGATGTTGATGAAAGAGAAAATGTTTCAATAATCAATGTTATCAATTTAAGTAAAATTAGGCTAAATACAGAATGTAATGTTCGCTTAATTTAAGAAAATGTTAAAACTTTTTTTCAAAAATTTTGTTAGATTTATAAATCTTAACAAAACTGTAGTACACTCTTAACCCATTCAAAGATGGATAAAACTTTTTGTTCAACTAGACTAATAATTTCTTTTGAAGATTTTTTCGTTTTAAAAAAATTTCAAAAAATATCTATATCGACAAAACGTAGACCGAAGAGAATATGGAACTTATGTAAACAAAGTAGTTTTATTGTAGTTACTCTTCTCAATAAATTATCTTTCTTCTATTTCATAAATGTATTTTTCACACAAAAGGGTAAGTACTATAACTGTTATACTGTAATAGTATAATAATAATGAAACAGCTAAAACAAAACTGAATGGTCACTTAGCTCAAAGTCTATGCTTCAAAATTAAATTAGTACATATCAACGTTTAATATTTAGATATATTTAAAAATAATTTTCAATGTATGTAAATTAACTACAAGTGTGATTTATTGATGTTAATATCTTTCATGCATCTTGTTTAGAGTTTATTATTTTTGTACTATTGTTTAAAACAGTTTTACGTCGTAGTTTTTACAAAACCGCTCCTGTACCTTTGGAGTATAAAGTTGTTCAAAAGTCCGTTCAGGGTTTACAGACTAAAATTGTCTCAAAACTTTTGCTTGGCACAAAACTTGTAGACAATGCTCGAACATTGGATTTTATCATTATTACGTCTGATTTCATACATAAACATTTCTGCGTGTTACAGAGAATAGTTGCTAGAAATTTGAAATTGGCTGGAACACATAATATAATATAGTTTTGTTTAAAAAACTTAGTCAGTCAAAGTCAGTTTTTTATTTATTTTTCGTATAGCAGGTATTTGCAAACTTTTGTACCGTCGTCTATTTATTTAGAGCTTACGCTAACCAAACACTATTTTAGAGCAATTTTTCTAAGGCTTTTTTGGATTATAAATTGACAATGAGATAAAATAATTATAAAACATTCAGTTAATATTAAAATAATTAAGTGTTTGAACAACATATTAAAATATTTTAGAATAGCTTATTTTGGATATTTTCATGAAATTAGAAACATCCATTAAATATTTAAAAGGGACTGTTATCTTAAGTAAATTTTTAAAAAAGAAAGAAATCCAATGAGGCTTTGTGGAGTAATTTCCTTCGAAACTTTCTAAAATATATTAAGGAGAGCGTCTTCAAGGCAGGCTTATAAGTGGGTCGAGCATTAAATTAAAATGAAACGAACCTGTAATGAAGAGGTTAGCGTTCTTGATTATTTTTTTACTCAGATAAACTTTTTACAACGTGAACTTTAGCGCAAGATATTTTAAGTGTTAAATGTGTAACTTCTGTATATGTATACTTCCCGAACTCGTAGTCATGGTAACGTTCATAATTTTAACAATCAAAAGAATACAAAAAAAGGAAATCTATATTTGCTCTCGTTTCGAAGAAATGATACAATTAAGATGAAAACACATATTTATTTCATTAAAATGCAAATACGATGGTATATTATTTTTTTAGTATTTATGTTTATGAAAGAAATACACATTAACAAGTTAAAACATCATACGTTTGTTCGTTTAAATAAAATATTTAATTTCTAGACTAAATTAGGTCAATGAAATTTTTAGGAAAGTTCTAAGTAAAATATATCTAAATTAAAATATAAGGGACACCCTAATACATACTAGAAAAAAGTTTAAGCATTACAAAGTGTACGCTTTAAAGTGTCTCGAATTTTAATGAAAAGAACGTAAAAAGTGTTTCTGGTCTTATATCAGTATAATTTTTCACGTGCTTGCAAAGAGTATTTAATTAAAAACCTTAGTCTTCTCCAGAAATTGATCGCTTCACAAAATATAAGGGGGAAACATATTACAGTCACTTTTCACCGTTTGAAGCGGACAAAGGAAATTGATTCATGTAAGTATTTGATAAAATATTTATATGCTGTAATGTAGTGTACCAAGGTTTTATTTCATCATTTTAAATAATTTACAAGTTAAAACCTTTCTAGACATGTGTTAAATTAGGCTATAAATAAAATTTTAAGACTATTATTTACTTTCAGTTACAAAGTTTTAATGTAAATACTATTAAAAATAATGTATAATACATTAAAATTTAATGTATTAATATATTTAAAAACTTAATGTATAATACATTAAAAATTTAATGTATAATACATTAAAAATTTAATGTATAATACATTAAAAATTTAATGTATAATACATTAAAAACTTAATATATTATTTTCGGTGTAAAAAATTTTTAGTTGTTTATCAAAATGGTATATTGGTTCTTTATAGGAGAATGTAACAATTTATAATCATGTAGTGTAATATATACTGAACATGTACATCAAAATCTGTTAAGTAGTTTTAGCGTCCACAAAATATATCGCGTTTATAATATTAGTGGAATATAAAACAACAATTTTATTCTGTATGACATTTGAGATGTTTATATTTGTTCAATAAGTATAGACGCCAAAAAAGAAATTCCCAATCAAGCAGGCAATGTTGCACAATTCCCCGAGGAGGAGGTTCAAATATCATGGAATAATAACGGAATTGTATGGAAACTAAAATAACAAATAATCAAAAATCATATTTAAGAAGGAGGAAGTCAAAACAATAACGTGGTATTGTAACAAGTTTGCGAAGTTAAGGTATTCTTTAAAAGAATCGTAATTTGCAACGTGATTTTTTGGCAATCTGACGCTCTTGTTAAAAATCCAATTTTACTTTCTTTATTTCTTGAAGACATTTTGCCGAGTTATCACGGGGACGGAATGTTATTAATTTCAATCGTTATAAATGATAAATTGGCGACAATTCATCAATAAGAATTCCAGATGAAGTGAATGACGATGTAATCTATTTCAAACGATAAAATACTAAGTTTTATTGAGTAGTTGCGTATATTTCTCATTAAACTTAATAAAAATGTTAAAGCTTTTTATTTGCAGTGAAGTTTAGCGTGAAGCTTTTATTTAGGTTGATTCATCTTGTGAGATTTCATTATTACACTTTTCATGTAACAAAACATTGTATTAGAAAGGGTGCTCTAAATGATGATCACACATTACGATTAAAATCGACACGATCATTTGTTGACAATACCGGTTGGTATATGTATGCATAGATAATATAGCGAGGCTATTGTTCGTGACTTTCAGCAGAGGTCGAATTCTATTATGCAAATACTTTGATTGGTTCAACAATTTTGCCAACGTTCTAAAATCCCTGAAATGGAGTTTGTAATTGTAAGGAATAATTTCTAGCCAAGTATTGAAACTAATTTATTAGTAGTTAGTTGCTTTTGTATAACAATAAGGGATTTTATGTCCAACTTAATTAGAATAAAAGCGATAAACAAGGTGTTTCTCAATGTTTAACTGTAGATAAATAGTGAATTTTACTGGAACCAGTGACCATTTTATAATTAATAAAAACTTTATTATATTAAAAACATTTTTTAAATTATATTTTGAATAAAAAAAAATATTTTATGACATTTTCCGCATTGAAATGACAGTTAATGTTTTAAATAAACTCGCTATCTTACACGTTATGTAATTAAATAATAAATTTAATATTTAAATTTAAAATAAGTAACTTTCTTATTGATGCGAAATTGTGTCTTTTATCATAAACAAATAAAATACAATACTAGTTTTTATTTTAGTGGCAACTATTTTCCTCAGATGTATACAAAAAGTGAAATAGAATTTTGATAGTACATTGATTAAATCCGCAATAGTGTACTTGAAAAAGAGAAACATTAATACGGCGCCGGTGTCCATGAATTTACCGTTTATCAAGAAATTTATTGTTGAAAGAAATATTAATCTTTGTGCAAAAAATAGATTATAATTAGTTTATTACTTCATCTCTAAAGTATACATTAGAAAAGACAATATACGGATAAAGTTATTGTAACTATTTCTTAAGGCTTTTTATAATTTTTATCCTTAACTACCCTAAATTTTGATCAAAACATGTATACCCAATGGACATTTTTTCCGTTGTAAAAATTGTTATGGAATATCCCAATATTTTTTCCTAATTTCCAGAAAATTCCAATCATGAACATAAATATTGTTTCCAAAGTTAAGAAACAACGCGCGCGACGGCTGATTTTACTTTGCTTGGAGTTACCGATAATAGAATTTCTCAATCACGCAATATAAAAAGACGTAGAAATGTGAATACATTTTCTAACCTTTATACAGAACATTACTGCGACTACAGTCGCTTTATTAACAAACTTGCAATTTACAATATTATAACTGTAACTTGTAAAAACTCTTCAATAACTTTATTTGTTTACTTTTAAATGTGCAGGAGCTGGAGGTGGATGGTGGTGTCACAGGACCGTGCTTTATTGCGATTTAGTGGGGAGGCCTATGCTCAGCAATGGGCTTTGTTACATAATGTGTTTATTTAGATAGATCAAGCTACATTAAGTCATCACAGCTGCACAGCAAAATAATTTATTTCGGTTAATGAAACTGTCGGTGCGTTGGAATTTTGGCTTGTTTATTAAATTTTCGGCCGTTGGAACGTAGTCACAGTAAAGCTTGGTATGCAACAAATGATTTCGCCAACAAATTCTAAGAATTTTATCCACATTAATGCATATTTTATAAAGGCTACTTTGCTTAAAGTAGATCGAATGAATTCAAGTTTTTTCTAATCTGTGACATAACTCATAGAAATAAAAGGAAAAATTAAGAATAATTGGCTGTCTAAAGACACGTTTACTGTGTAAACATAGCGTATGCGTTTTTATTATTGTCGAAACGTGTGCAAATAGGAAACACATTTCATTTTTAGAGGATTTTACTGTCTACGCTTCCAGAGGAAATATGCAAAGAGTTTTTCTGTTGGGTTGATAGCACCATTTTTTAAAAGAGTGTCAAAATATTAGTATGAGTGAGTTTCAGTGCAGTATATATGCTTATAGAAAAATATAAGTCATTGAGAATATTCTGCAAAATGTATCATCACGACAGAGTACACAACAATCTCGTTGGCCGCCTTTCTGATTCCATTTCTTTCTGATCCCATTTATGCTTAGATCTTTGAAACAACTCAATGGATTTGTTCTAACAGATTTTATATTTAGTAAAAATCAGCCTCCCAACCCCCCTTGTGTTATGTGTTGTATCCGCTCTTAGCTGACCTCTACTCGGCGATAGAATTATTCCTACGAAATTTAAAGTAGCTACGCCTTATGTTTCCAGAGATATCGTGATGAGTCAATATATAGGTGGGAATCTCTTTTATATATATAGATTTATGTTTTCACATTATATACCAGTTTATTTATTATGTACATGGAGAAATAGTTTATGTTGGGGGCTGTCGAAACTTGTTGGTATATCATATATAAATTTTGTACCTATTCACAGATACAATCTTCACGGAATTTCCCATTGAAAGCGTTTTTTATTCGTCAGACTTTTATTCTTTTTAATGGTCATGGAAGATTGTGGATGAAGTATATTTCTTGCTCATTGAAAATGGCTGCTACATATTCGTTTCTTCATTTTTCATATTTATTTAGTATTCATTGTGTTCCAAGGCCTATTCAAACGAAGATTCTGTTCGTATTGTGTCATATGTATATGAAAATAAAGTACGAGTGGAAATCTGCAAAGATACCCATGCATTTATCGTTTATAAATTGGTCATATCCTTCATATAGTAAGAAAAAAACTATGCGTTATGATATCCTATATGGTTAAGAACTAATTTTATTATACAATATTTGAAATACAAAACAATTTCAATACTGTTAAATTAAGAAAAAAACAATAGACAGACAAACTACTGAAGTCTTCTATTCAAGAGATTTAAAAACAAACTCCCGATCTCTTTTCTTATAAAATTTTCTGAAGTAAAAAAAATGTTCCAACAATTGTTAAAGAAATTCGCAATATTTTTTCCTGATTCCTGAAAATTACAATCATGAATATAAATATCGTCTTTCAAAGTTAAAAACAACGCGTGACGGTTGATTGCTCCGCTCGGAGGTAACATAATATAATTTCACAATCATGTTAAATGACAGAAAACCAAACTTTAATATATCGATATTAAGGAATTATATGTTTTACATTTCTTAAATAATTTTATATGGATTTAATAATGCTTGTCGATATAATTTTTTGTACAACGTTAAACAATTTTTACTATCACTGGTTAGAAATCTTCACCTCATTATGGTCTTCGGTCAGATGTAATGGGTTTGATTATTTTTTTAACGAAAGGGAATGCAAATGTCCAGGTGTTCGGTTTCAAAGACACATATGTATATACTAATACATGCTTCATGTCGACGTTTTAAACTCCCAAACGGAAAATACATTCATTTATATATTTTTGTATTTCATGGACATTTCTTGTAAGTCAAGATACAAACTTTTCTTATGTTAAATTAACATTTATCAATTTTAGCCTTACTTTCCCGTAAGCCACATTTATTTTCAATACCACCTTTGAACTCTTGTAATAAATTTCCAAAGTCATTTACATATTTTTGTTGACGCATAAAAAAAATATGTGAATAACTATTATTTACATATATACTTATAAATAACTGTTATTTACATTTTTTTATACGTCATTTTTCAACGATTTAAAAATTAAAATTTCTGATTGCACCAAATCTGTTTCTATAAAGTCGACTTCAAAATTTCTTTACTCATGCCATTTTTAACTTTTTGTATACGGTTTAAATATTGCTCAATAGAAATACGATATGTAATAAATCAATAACCATGTTTTCATTATCCTTTTTTATTTCATTAAAGTGTTATTTAAGTAAGTATCGTAATGCCTTTGGTAGAAATGTTAAAAATGCCTTTAGTTTAATCAATTCAGGAAATACTAAAATTTTAGAAATACATATACTGTGTCAATGTGTTTTACTTGAAAACCCAATACATTACATATTTTGAGTACAAAATACTGATTTCTAAATTTTAAACACTATTTGAAATAGTTTTGTTGCTTAAGTTTGTTGGCCACGTGTTGAACAAAGCAAAAGTTTCGAAAGCAGTTTCACCCTAAAATCCTTCTTTCAAAACTTGTGTCGTCCAGCAGCAAGTGCTAGCGTGGTTTCGGATAAAGTAAGTAATAAAACTTTTCCTTACAGTAACATCTCTTGGGTTTTTCAAGGAAATAAAATACAAACTCCACGAGGTTTACTTTTGTCTTCTGGTTTATCGGCCCCTGTGACTTGTGCTTCTTTAAGATGTCACCTCAACTAACTTGACCGTCTTTAGAACAATTCCATTTAATTGGTATTTAATTCACCAAAAAGTCTAATTACGTCTGAAAAAACAAATCAAAGGAAAAACACGTTGATGTTCTGTTCATAAGTTCCTGAGGGTGTTTTCTTTTGTATAAGTGTTCACAGGCAATTGTAATATTAAGTGAAAAACAGCCTTCTTACCTTAACCTTAAAAATTAAAGGCCATAAATAATTCGGGTTATAATAAATTGGTCGTAATTTCCGCACTATAACTTTTTATATTTCTTCCAGAAAAAAGTTATTTTATGTTGTACCTTTCACTCATGATTGAACATACGAAAAACCAACTTTCCCTTTTGTACTAAATACAAAGTTTTCTCGAATAATTATCACCCTTGCTTCTGAGCCCGATGTGGTTAAAACTAAATTATAATTTCTTTAGGTAATAATTTCATTAGTGCACTTAAAACTGTTTAATGGCATTATCTGGTTTCAGTAAATAAAAACCGGCAAAATGCGAACATAAGCCGTAAAAGGATAATCTCTGTACTGCTGTACTATGAATGTATGTAATTAATGTTAAAGAACAAGATTTAAGTGTTTTTAATACAATGGCATGATGAACAAAATTATGGTACGGGTACCCTTTTAAATATTAAATATATACTGATAAAATTCGACGGGGTTAAAACAATTTACGATTTTCTTAAATTTATTCAACATAACATTGATTCGGTATTATCAAGCGGACTTGAGTTACGTAAGGCGAATAAGGATATAGAAATAAGCAAATATCATGTTGCGCGTTTCCTTTAACAGAAATCAGACGTAATGAAGCATAACCGATACGATGTTATTCCAACCCAAGAGATCCCAACTTTATTTATTGATTAATGAATAAAGTTGGGATCTCAACGCATTAATGTTTACTACATTAAGATTGCAAAACGCTAAAATTTAAATATGTATGTTGGTAGGATTGGATTTGATAGCAATATAGCATTTTTGAACGTATTTATATCAAGCAATCGTTAAATTGTGCAAAATCTCAATGTATATTTCAATATTCGAATAATTGGGTGACTTATTAGGTTTTATAATTATTTGATAAAAATATGATTAAATATAGCATGCAATTGTGTAAATGGAAAAAACTATTTAAAATGAAAATAAAAATTACAGATTTAATACCAGAATCATTTGAAAATGAAGCGTGACAAAAATTAGAAGCAGAGGAGCTCTTTAAGTCTTTTTTGTTCACATGTATACATAAGTACCTTATTGATTCAAATTTAGTATAAGAGTATATGACATCAGCTTAGAACCTTATCGCTAGTATGGTCTCCAGGGTCAGAAAGGGTCAAGTTTTCAGAGAAAACTACTACATATTTACCTTATCGAAACAAATTTATGGTTCCCTCCTCCTATTAGTTATGTTCCTATTACAACTCATTACTTCAAGGAACACGGGATTTTTTAAGGAAACTATACCAGAATGTATATATGTGTACAATAACATAATATTTGTTTGCATTGGTCGGTAGTTGAAGCCATCTAAAAAAAAAAGATGGCACTTGTCAAACCACTTACGGAATTAATAAGTATGAAAACATTCATACTATTCCAAGTCAAAACTGACAACTAGAATTAGAGCAATAACAACATTTTAATGAAGTTAAAACATTATCATAGTGAGCAGTAACTTGTTTCGTATTACGAGAGAATAAAGCTCTTTGCAATTGCTTTTGAAGAATAACGTTTTAGTTCATTAAACATGAATGGATATCGTTTTTGTTTCGTTAATTGCGTTATAAAAGTTTTTGATAAAATGTCATGAATAGCCTGATAAAACAATTAGAAAATGACACAAAATATAGAACACAATTATATAATTATATTAAATTTGATAAGTCATATTTGTATATACCAGAAATAATAATTATTATTAACGTAAATAAAATTGTCTAGTTAATGTTTGCGATTAGTTTTCTTTTCTGCATAAACACAAAAATCATATTTGTTACAAATATTAAGTATAATTTTTATTTAGGTGAAAACAACTTTTGAGAAGATTTGTGAAAGCCAGAGATAGTTGATTTTATAATTTTTTTTTTGTTGAAGTTATACTTTTAGGGAAGCTAAGGAAAAATGATGAGAGTGAAATTTACGACGTCACACAAAATTAAAGTTTATAATGAAAACGGTGAAATGTAATAAGGTCCAATTACATAGTGATAGGTTGATTTTTGTGTAGTGATAATGGAGTTGTGTTTTTATTTGGATAGTTGTTGCATAATGTGCTCTATGAGTTAGGATTAGTCTGTTTTTGGTATATATATAATATTATTATTTAATATATTTTATATTATTTAAATTTATATTAAATATATTACCATATAAATATATTAATATTTGTAATGATGTTTATTTCAACTGATATAATGGTAATATTTTTATTCATTTAATATATCAACATTGTGATTTATCTATGTAATATGTTTAGATAAGCGCCACTAGTTAATACAATCAAAGCTTCTGATTTATAGTACCGCTGCAAAGTAAGCAAACATCTCTTAGGAATTTACATTTGTAAGCAACAGATGGCGCTGAACTACCAGTTATAAGGATATATCAAAGTACGTCTTGTGATTCCTAAATTTTAATTGAATTATTTATGATTAGTTCTTGTAAATCTATTATCTTAATTATCTTAATTATTTTTGATTGATATTAATTTACCATTTGGAATATTAGTGAAAAAAATTGTGCTTATATACTTTTTTCAAGTGCTAAATATAATTGAGGTTAACTATCCGTATGTATTATTTATTGATATAAATTAAAATACTTTTATTTAATATAATTAACACCAAATATTATTAAAATATTAATGTTAAATACTTATTATTGGTTATTTGATATTAACAAAATAAAGAATTAAATTTAATAAAAAGTTTGTGATAAAAATTAAAATTGAACATCAAATTATAATATAAATTTTTAATATTTGCTTTTAAATTAAATTCGACTTTTGAATTTATTATTAAATTTATTTTTAAAATATTAAATAATCAATAATAAACATTTAAAATTAAGAATCTTATAATATTTAGTACAAATTTTGTCTTATATATTTATTATTCTCTAAATTTTGTTTTTAATAATTATATATATCTATATATAATTATATATATATATATTATTATTATATATTATTATTAATAATATATTATTATATAAATATATTAATTTTCAATTTTTAATATTAATTATTGATATCTAAGATCAATCTAAGATTCTTTTAGTTTAAATTTGATGACTATTAATGGTACTATTCAATTTCTGTTCTAGTTTTCAAGATGGGTAAAACAAATGCGGAACACTGTAAAAACTATTACAATCGAAAAAAAGCTGCCAAAGAAGCAGAAAAAATTCGACAAGGCTTTTCCGTAGAAAAACCAATAAAAATAAATATATTATTATATAAATATATTAATTTTTGTAATGATGTTTATTCAACTTGATATAATGGTAATATTTTTATTCATTTAATATATCAACATTGTGATTTATCTTAATACGTTTTAGATAAGCGCCATCTAGTCACACATAATCAAAGCTTCTGATTTATAGTACCGCTGTACAAGTAAGCCAACATCTCTTAGGAATTCTACATTTGTAAGCAACAGATGGCGCTGAACTACCAGTTATATGATATATCAAAGTACGTCTTGTGAATCCATAAATTCTTAATCGAATTATTTATGATTAGTTCTTGTAAATCTATCATCTTTAATTATCTTAATTATTTTTGATTGATATTACTTTACTATTTGTGAATATTAGTGAAAAAAATTTGCTTATATACTTTTCAAGTGCTCCAATATAATTGAGGTTAACTATCCGTATGTATTATTTATTGTATTGTAATTAATTATTTGCATGCAATTAAAACTATTTTTAATGATGCCAAAGAAGTATAACTTCTCACGCGTACATACACGCACCCATTTTTTCTAAAGTTACTAAATACTAAATTTACAATACATTTTAACGATCATATTTTTATGTGTGTAATTAATATTAACCCGTATAAAATAAATAATAATTTCAATCGTCGCTACTGCTTAAAAATAAATTTTGGTGGTTTTACCATACACAATTTTGTAATTAACGTTAGGGTTGTTAAAATGTGCAAAATTTTAAAACTATGTAAACAGTAATTAAAATTAAATATGTAAATCAAACTCGCGTCAGTTAATAGTATGTACACGAATATTCAACTTCATATATAATTCTGTAGGTCTAATAAATGTAACGCGTAGGATGTACTTTTTTAAATAATAATATTTTTGTACAATAGCAATAACACAACTTTGTTTTCTTCTAAAGAAAGTAGATCAAGCTATGCCATGCAGTCCGAATCCACAATATCAATGTATGTAGCATAGTGCGAGTAAAAAATTAACAAATTTCATTTCCTTGGATCGTATGCAACGTAGTACCTTATGTGTATGTGGTGTACAATTAAATTCATGGCATATGTTAAACTTGTACAAAATTTTAAGAAATAAAATATACAATAACTTTAAGCATTCATACAATTACTTTAAATTTTAATGTTATTAAAATTATTATTAGTGTCGAACTAAAACTTACTTTTTCAGCTTAAACCGAAACAAAACTTCGGCCTTGTCCTTAGTTTGTTAGTACACAGATGCCAATTGGAGGGCCCGTGGAAGGAGAGGTCAATTGATATGGTGCCGGCGACTTCTATTTCTTCTTCGGCGGTTTGCGTCTTGTGGCGGCGCTTGATTCCGTGTTTACCGTTGGGAGCCAGGAGAACTTATGTTTCCGATATTCACACGCTAATAGATTTGGGGCAGTCTGTTGCCTCGTCAAAGTAGTCAATAAAAAGGGCGGGTGTTTGTACAGCGGCCGGTGCTGGTAGGGTCACTAACTTTAGACGCTAGAATAGATCCACTTAGTTGTTTTAGTCGGTGCAAATCCGCCATTGTGAATGCTTAGGCAATTATTCTGAAAGAATGCTTTTAATATTGTAACCGAATTTTGTCTCTTATTAAAATTTATTATTGATTTTCAGACAATTTATAACAATACGTAAATTAAATTTCTTATAGATAAATAAAGTAAATATGATGATTTATAATATTACGTTTTTAAAGGTAGCATCCATAGGTCCTGTTCACTTGGCATCATTATTTTATATTAATATACGCTATTTTTTAATAATGCCTCAGCTTAATGACAATAATGCACAATAATTTACAAACACAAAATTTTCGGTTTTTCCGCTATCAAAACTCTAGATGAAAATTAAACCGTAACCAAATTCTGGTGTAAAATTTATCACGACTTTGTTTCTTAAGAGTAGTCACGTGGTTTTCGCATCCACAGCCCTATGTCAGAGGCGGTTATTTATAGGGCTATTAAAAGAATGAGATTACAAAATTGCCAAACCGTCGGTAAATTAGATACGGCGCTAACAGCTGGTAATAATCTAATTTCCGAAATTCCCTCTACTAATCTGCCGCACGGCTGCGTTTCCCTTTTATCGTTTGCTTTTGTTTTCAATGGATAAGAAAATTGGATATGCGACGGTAAAAAAGATTATACTCCCTATTTGTGATTTACCTTGTTGTATGGTGTATCAAATAATAGTCAAAGTCAAATATCTTTATTCAATATGGAAGCATTACACTTTCTTATTGATTGTCAAATAATCTACCACCGGTTCGGAAATGGAAGCCTCTGTCCTGAGAAGCACCAGCGTAAGAAACTCAGCGGGTCTTTTTTTCCTTTTTTTCAATAAATTTTACAACATTTTTACATATTACCTTACATATTACTACTTTGAAATAGCCTGGAGCGGACAGTTCATTACCAGGGTGTGTTATCTATCAAGTATTCATTACAACAATAATATCCTTTAATACACAAACGTTTCTTTACAACTTTTTTAAAATTATTTACAGATAAAAGCTGAACGTTTTCTGGGATTTTATTGTAGAAGAGAATTGTCATTGTCCCATGAAAGATTTATTGTTCTTTGCGGCCTAGTTTTTGGAATAACATAATTATGCTTATTCCTTGTATTTATATTATGTGTATCAGAATGTTTTACAAAATCATTTTTATGTTTATGAACATACATAATATTTTCAAATATGTATTGAGACCTCTGCCAACCCAATACATTTGTGATACAGTGGTTAACAAGTCAGGCAGCAGAATTTTATGAGAATTGTACTCGTATTCAAAAACTGGTGCTACGTTATGACAAGTGCCCCTATATTCACGGAAATATAGAAAAGTAAATTAAGGTACAGGCTTTCATGTGATAATAAAATTCTAGCGATATCTATGCACGTCTTTTTTAAATTCCACCACGATACTTACTTAAAAAATATGCCTAGTATTAATAAGTTGTTATTAGCTAAGCACAAGTTCAAGTTTGCTATGATACTGGTAAATTATAATGATAAGTAGCATTATTTTTGCTGAATAGTAAGCTAATTTGTTAACTTAATAGAAGTATTACTTTTTCACATATATATTTGAGATGTTATATAAAAGCAATGTAGGTTTATATGTTATCAAAATATCAAAAGCTAACACAAAAATCCCAAAGTGAATATTTTGTAAGGGATAAAATATTCTTCGTGAAGTTTAAATGATGTCCACGTTTTCTCAAAGTTGTAACTTATTATTAATATTTTATTAGACGAATACGGGATAAAGAAAAATAAGATTGATACGATTGTATTTTAAAAATCACTTTCTAATAGAACTTTGTTATTAATGTAATTTATTGTTTTGCTCTACTACTTAAACTTTGATATTGTCTTAAAAATGTACAATTTATCTATTCAGAATGAAGGTATGTATTTATTAAGAATTTTTTTACTTTGGAAAGTACCGATGGGTATTATTCTGCTGGCAAACATATTTATAGTATTTGTTCACTAGTAGTAGTTCTTTAAGCCGCTTTCTAGTAGTACTTCGGCTATAGGTTTAGTGTTTTAATTACATATAAACAAGATATTGACAATGTTCTGCTCTTTTTGGTAAATAATTCTCACTTAATTACCGCAACGTCGAGCGTTAGGTTTCATTAAGCAATGCGATTAACTTAACTACTCGTACCATAAAGCCGGACAAAGAATGTCACATTCGCTTAATAAGAGACTCTGAACAATCTTATTTAATATAAAAAAACCTATACATAGTTCATTATACAATAAAAAAAGGAATTTTTTGTGTATTTTTAGCACTAGTTTTACTATGTTGTATTATAAGTCATGTAATGTTATCGGTCTTACGGTCGTTGTAATGCAGAAATGCCTACACAGTATGTTTGAAACGAATCCGAACGAAGTGTAATAATTGGAATTTGTTATGGACATTTTTTTTCTTAACCAACTATTTCTACAATAATATTACATTGCACTTTGTGAATTTTGCATTTCTGCCGCCTTTTATGTCTGGAGCATAGTGTGCGTATCATGTTCAATATATTGGAACTCATCCCAAATAAGGAGCGTGTGCCCTTAGCTTGTCTTTCCTATTACAAAAAATGGCGCCCATGGGAGGCTAATATCTATCATTTAAAAAAGAATCATCTAATTATGAAACAACTAAAATAAGAGTCAATAATCATTTAGCTCAAACCCTATTGCTAAATTATTTTTAACTTTTGTTTCTACTATGTATTTAAGAAAACACGTTTCGATATGTATCGCCATTTAAGTGTTATTTTTTTATTGTCCAGTCATCTTAACACAGCCTAGTATTCTTGAAAATAGTTTTACTTTATAGTTTCTACGAATAATTTCGCTCCTTCGCTTTTGGAGTATAAACTAGTTCAAAATTCCCTCAGGGTTTACAGAATAAAATTGCTCTCAAATGTTTTTCGTGGCACAAAACATGGCGTGAACTTTGAATTTTATTATTATTATGTGTAATTTCAAACATAAACATTTCTGCGTGTTGCAACGTTGCTAGGAATCAGAAGTTGGCTGGAACACACATATTTCTTGCGACAACTCGTGATAATATTTATATTTTGTACAGCAGGTATTTGTAATTTTTGTACCGTCACTTGACTATTTAATTAAAGCTTATGATAAATATTTTTTGCAGCACTTTTTTGTGACAAATTTAAAATAATTGTTAAAATCATTCTGTTAATATTAAGTGTTGTGAATAAAATATTAAACATATTTAGAAATAGCTTCTATAGAATGTCTGTTATCTTAAATAAAAGAAAAAGAAAGAAATCAAATAAACCTTTGTGGAGTAATTTCCTTCGAAACGTAAGAAAAACTTCCTAAAATACATTAAGGCGAGCGGCTTCAAGGCATGCTTATAAGTGGGTCGACCATAAAATTAAAATGAAAAGAACCTGAAATGAAGAGGTTAGCGTTCTTGATTAAAATTATATCTTCTCTTAAATAAATTCTTTATGACTTGAACTTAGGCGCAAGATATTTTTAGGTAAATTTAATAAACACTTCAAACGAAGTAGATTTCCAATTCCTAATTGATAGCGAAAACAATAGTGGCAAAGCGAAGGAATATTATTTTTTAAAAATTAAAAAGTTTATTTTATTTTGTCGTATAAAAATCGCTTGTTTGAACGCACTGTTATATCTTGTGCTATAAAAGTTGAAATACCATTAAGTAGTTTTCTATTGATTAAAAAAAGTAACAGGCAGATTAATAAGAGTAATTTTCGTATACATACATCCCGATTTCGTAGTCAAGGTAACGCCCAGGTTTCAACAATCACAAGCACAACAAAATAAAAAACATATCAACATTCGCCGTCGTTTCAAACAGATGGTACAATAAAGTTAAGTTAGTTAAAGGTTATTACATTAAAATACAAAAATCGGTGGTATGTTATATTTAAATAAAAATACAATAGTTTAACATAAATATTATTTTGCGTTTAACCTATATATTTATCGCTGAAAAGTTAAACACTTGTACCAAAACGCACAAGTAGTGCGTGCGCGGGCGCGTGGTCAATCAAGTATCGTCGGCCAATTTGATTAGACCAACTAGCTCGAGTGACGGCGATATGGTAGATCCTATTAAAGGACCAGAAGCGAGAATGCGGTTCGAAGGACCATGTGCGTAATCCGGCTAGGACGACGTCATTCGCGTCGCGTGACTTTGAAATATGATGCGCTGCGTAGGAACTCCCGAAGGCAATTGACGACAGCGGCGGCGATGGCCGCCGACCGCGTCACGAAGTATACTCCTTTTACCCGCCTTTATTCGCGAGATGAGGAAAAATTAAAGTAAAAAGGAGGGGAGGCGAAAGGTACGGTATAGTAAGAAAGGGAAGGAAGATTATTGCGTAACCAATTAGCGGCTGTGATAGGCGACATAGAAATGCGCGCGAACAAGTTGAGTGGCTTGAAAGTGCCAGGATGTTTGATTCTCGTTATAAGATTAAAAATGATTGAGGAAAACGTATTAGCGCAACGCAGTATCAATAATATGACAAAACATCGTTGTGTTGTGTATCCTTTAAAGTGTTCGAATCCTTTGTTGATGTGAATGTAAGTAAAAGCTTTCATATTTTCCTCTGTACATTTTTTACAAGTCAATATTTTATATATCAATGTTCTAAGGCCTTTACAAATTGATCGCTTTAAAAAATGAAAGGGGGAAACAAATTACAGACACTTTTCACTGTTTGAAGCGAATAAAGCAAATCGATTTATGTAAGTACTTTATGAAACACTAAAATGATGTAATGTATTTCATTTTTAATAAGGAAAATAAACCTTGGTTCCCTTAATTACGGCTAAAAATAATAACTTTGAAGCCTATTACATTTCATATTTGTTGTAAAATTTCATACCAACTTAATACATTATGTCAATCATTTTTATTTATATGTCTAGCAGATTAATAAATGTAAAGACTAACACGAAATATTCAACTAGCTGTTACCCGCGACCTCGTTCATCTATATTCTAAGTAATTACCAAATTTCATCAATTTCGATTGAATGGTAAAGACGGACTGACTGACAGATAGAGAGACAGTCGGAGTTACTTTGACATTTATGATATTAGTATGGATTAGTATACATAATAGAAACTAGATATTTTATTGTATGTGTCTATTGACGATGAAGTATTTACACATTCTTCTGAGATTTTCATTCGCATTTAAAATCCAGTCTATCCCCGTACAGTTTAAAACTAAAAACTTGCTAGAAAAAAAATACTCATGGCTCGTTTGAAGTGAAACGAGAAAATCAGGATATTCTTTTTTCTGCAATGACGAATTTACATATAAAATGCTATCCCTTATACAAACGTTTTTAACTTCTTTTATTGCAATAATATGTGCCAATGTCCTAACAACTGCCTCCGTAGCCTAGTTGTATAGGCGTGTGGCTTAGAAACCGGAGGTCGTGGGTTCAAATCCTGCGGGGACTCAACAAATTTTCATTGTTGTTTTCTAGTCGGTTAGGGCAATTTGGGCCGATTACTCAATTGTCTGAAAAGTGAGATGATCCATGCGTCGGATGGGCATGTAAAAAGTCGGTCCACCCACCAACCCGCATTGGACCAGCGTGGTGGGATAAGGTCCAAAAACCCTCTAATGGGTAGGGCTGTATTAGGGGAGGCCTATGTCCAGCAGTGGAATATCACAGGCTGATGATGATGATGATGATGAATGTCCTAACGTAAAATCTATTTTAAGTATGTACCAAATTTCATCAAAATCAGTTAAATGGTGTAGATGGACAGACAGAGCTACTTTCACGTCTATAATATTAGTATTACGAAAACTAATATTAATCTGTATAACATTTCATTGTTAATATATTTGTTAGAAAAATATCGACGTCAGAAAATTAATTCACAATCAAGTAAGCTATATTGCATGATTCTCTGACAAGAAGGCTTATTCTTCTGGGAATATGTTAATGAAAAAACGTTTTGGTATTCCGATATTAAGTGAAACTGTAAGTTTCTCATATCAAAATAAATATATTGTCAAAATATTTTTATACAATTTATACCAATATATTTTTATATTAAGTATAGTGTTATATTTGAATATATATTTTTTTATTTTTGGCCTGTTATGTCACCTGATAGCATTTTGGTGCTTTAATTTTTTTTATGGAAAAAAATATTTATTCAAATTGGTGTAATGCATGAAAGGTGAACGTTTATAATACAAACAAAATGTATCAAATATTGCATGAAAATATAGGAATTGCATAGTAACCTAAATTAACAAAACATATAAATTGACATTGAAAAATTAATAATAGTGATATAGAGTTGTTATAAATATACTTATTAAAGGTTTTCTTTAAAAGGGACGTAATTTGCGACATGATTCAAAAATCCAATTTGTCTTTCTTTATCTCTTGAAGACCTTTTACCAAGATATCTGGGGGTCGGCTTCTAATCTATTTCAATTTCATTGTAAATGGTAAATTCGCAGTCGACTTTTTGCGACATTTCATCAGAATATCAGTTGTACGAATGCTAGTTGACGACACTTGTCGACATTGCAAGGAAACTACGTTCCAAAAAGGTGATTTTAAAATAAATATCCGGTTGTTTTTATAATAAATGTAGGAATCATTGATATTTTTCCTTGTTAAATAAAAGGACTTTTTAAGGATTTTTTCGTGTTTATTTTACATATTTAAATTCCCGTCTACACCGTGACCACGCCCGCTGGAAAGTGTACGAAACGTCGGGAATTTAAACATTCTATTATATAAAACAAAGGCAATAAAATCCGTAAAATGTCCTTTTATTCAATAATGTGTAGTATTCGCGTAATCAAAAGAAATAATATTTTTCCTTCTCATCACCTAAGTCAGCTTTTAATTTACCCAGTTTCAAACAATTACCAACAAAGTTTAACTCAATTTATAATAATAATTGTTTCTGTTTGCCGATATGCTATTTATATATAATAAAAGAAATGTAAAAATATTAGACATAGATTAAATATAGGAGTGGTACTAAAATTATTTCAATTTCTAATTATATCAGTACAATTAAATAAATTTCTGTCAAAAATAATTTATCTATTTTAAACGATAAAGTCGAAAATTTTATTAATAGTAATAATGAGTTTAGTTAAAGGATCTGATTTCAGTTAATAAAATTTAGTTTCACGTAATAATAATCTTTTTACTACAATATGCGTTGGAGTAGATGTGGAGTTAATCTTACATAGTCTAATAATCGTTACATTTTTCACTTTCAAGAGTAAGGTCATATCTAAAAATCTGTGTCATAATTTAAACTGATCCCGTGTTATAAATATAACTGATATATGCATGCGAATAACAAAGCTATTGTTCGCAAGCTCTTCTTCGAACAAAGTTCCAATTACAATTATGCAAATATTTCGATTGGTTCAACAATTTGGCCAACGTTCTGAAATCCCTGCAATGGAGATGGTAATTGTAAGGAAATAATTCTTAGTCTATACTCTAGAAAAAAAATTAGGATTCGGGAGTTATGTGCTTTAGCTAATTATATAAGATTTTTTATAAACAGTAGAATTGAAGAGATATTTAAAATAAATAGTTTCTACATTTAACAAGATAATTATTAAGATTTATTCGTGGTTACATACTTTTTTTTAAATTATATAATCCTACAATTTTTTCTTACAATTCCAACACTTATGGGGGTCTCATGATTAACTTATCCGAGGTACTTTTGGGTTTATCAAAAAAATTCATTGTATCATAACATATTTAATTATATTCAAGTAAATAATAGCAAATTGCAACCGTTGTGTGAATTCCTGCTCGAAATTAATAGTGTGAAAACTCTTTTTATTTTTGCTTTTTTTCCATGCTCTGAACCGTTCGTTGGTTGTGGATCTCTGGATGCAGCTGCCAATTCCGCATAAGCGTCTTAAGTTAGGTTAAGATGTCCATTTATTTACTACTAAGGATTCAACAAAAAAGAAAGAATACAAAAGAAAAGTTATACGAGTAGTGTACGAGTACTAAATTGTACATATTAGAACACTTGTCTTATGATGGTATCTTATCTTAAGTAAATTATTCACTGCTCACAACCACACACGTGAGAATAACCTATTTTTCACGTGTACTTGTTGTAATAGGCGGTAGCCAGATAACACATCTTGCGCACTCTGGGAGTTCACAAGGAACCGTTAAGGATAGTTAAGGGCAGTAACGCAAAACTGGAGCGTATAAATACTACTGTCTTCCGGTTTGAAGGCTTTGTAGCCAATATAATGATTGGGGAATTGTCTTATTTTATATCGACAAATATTCTTAGTTTTAATCTGTTTTGACAATCATCATCAACTCGGTGAAAGGAGTAGAGGAATCTCAAACACGCATGTTGGCATGTCTTGAAGGTTAAATGAAGGACATGAAAAAGCGCGTAAAAGGAAGTGATACCAAAAGTCACAGCCTTACGCTCACCTAGCTCATTGACAGTTATGTCGGCCATATTTAATTATAGCTATTAACACAATAATTGATTACAATTACTGACGCCGCTTTTGTGGGTCAAAGTAAGGGCAAGGCACTGCCATTATATATGATAAATGTTATCATTCATTTACTCAATCATGATCCTTCAGTACATAAATTTATGCTACACTTTTATTTATAAATCTCAAATATAGACGATGGCATTAACATTAAATATTAAATTACTTGACAGATGTAAAATACTAAAAAACAAATTTATTACCTTTTACGTAAAATTTTAATTGTTTGTTAAGAGAAGTTATTTCGGTAAATATGGCTCTCGGTGCGTTGGAATTTTTTCGGCAGTTGGATCATTTGTTGCATACTTCAAATGATTACATTACAAATGATAACGCCAACAACAAAAACAAAGAAAAAAAAACACACCTGTATTTTTCTTGGTAAAAAGGAATTATCCATCCATGAATACGTTCTCTGTCTAAAAGTAGCAATATGACTTTTTATTATTGCCGAAACGTGTGCAAATAGGATTCACGTTTTATTTTTAGATAGAAGATTCCAGTGTTGACGCTTTCAGAGAAAATACCCGAGGAGCTATTCTTTTGGTTCGGTGGCAGCATTTTTATAGAGAGTGATGTAGTGAACATATTGATGTTATTAAAAGTGAGTTTCAGTACATGCTTTTAGAAAAATATTAGTTATTACAAATATTCTGCAAAATGTATACAACAAAGTCTGTGGTGTGTCTGTCTGTCTGCTTGACCCCATATGATATTATCTAAATGGTATGCTTAGATCTTTTAGACAATTTATTGAATATGTTGTAATACATTTTACATTAAAGGAAAAACTTTACATGTTCTTAATAGCTTTTTATGTTATGTACCTGTTAACATATTTTCTACATTGGGAAATAGTTAATGTTGTATGTTGTCCCAATTCATTTGGTACACCATATCATACATATTTGGTATCTATTCACAGATATAATTCCACGGCCATGCGGACGAAAATCCCATTGATAGCGTTTTCTGTGTTTTATTCTTATTTAGTGGTCACAAAGGTTGTAGACAAAGTGTATTTTCTTATTAATTGACAATGGTCACTAAGTAAAGGTTCGGTCATTTTGCCTTTGTAGTCATTGCGCTTAAAGGTTTAAAAGCAAATTCCGTTCGTATTATCTCTTTCTGGTTGCAATCTTTGCTCATGCACCGTATCCCACCACGCTGGTCCAATGCGAGTTGGTAGGTAGACCGACTTTTACATGCCCAACGCTTGGATTATCTTTCTTTTCAGACAATTGGCCCAGATTGTTGTAACCAAAAAGAAAACAACGGTAACACAACGTTGTTTCCCCGCGGTATTCGAACTTACGACCTATTTATTACGCAAGGGCCTATACCCCTAGACCACGGAGGCGAATTTTCTCCTTAATAATTAGGTAATAACAAAATTTTGTTATGATAATATATGGTGTTTACTATGTGTTAAGGGCTATTTATTTAAATAAAAAATCAATTTTAATAAGGCGCACAATCAACTGGGTAATAATATAATTTTATAACAAAAACAGTACGCTGAAGTCTTATTTTTCAACTGATTATAAACAAATTCTTTTTCTTTTCCCAAAATTTTCCTCAATGAAAAAAAAATGTTCAAAAAATTGTTAAGGAAAATCACAATAATTTTTCCTGAAAATTACAATCATGAATATGAATATGTTCTTTCGAAGTTAAACAACGCGTGTCGGTTAATTACTTCACATGGAGTTAGGATAATATAATTTCACAATCATGTTAAAAGACAGAAAATTGGATATAAGTGTTATGCTGTATCGGTTCTTTTTATATTTTACTCAATTGATTATACTTTATTCACTTTAATGTATATCTATATGGGATTGGAAAAGTTCCCAAGTTAAAGTATTGAATATAGTCACTCTTATTGTTTTAACCGTAATGTTTTAAAAATATATATTTTTTAGTTTTACCAATCAAATATTCCATTAAGGTTTTTTGAATGAGACATATCAGGTACTCTTAGCTTTTTTTATCTACTTTCTGAAAAAAAAATTAAACATAAAAAAGAAGTCCGTTAAAAAAATATATTAAATTGAAGGTAGCCCTTTGGAAATGTCAAAAAAGAAGTCTGTCAAAATTACCCCTTTAAATTTTTTGTTTTTGAAACCAAATTACCCAAAACCCTACTTGTAATAATTTTTAATTCGAGGGAATCCAAATTTTTATGTTTTCGGTTTGAAACTATACACAAACCATGGGTTTTTTTAAACCCCAACGGAAAAATAAATTCATGTTATATTTTATATTATCGACATATCTCTAAGCCACCATACAAAATTTTTTTGAATTGATCCGTTCAGTTTTCGGTAGCCAAATTTATTTGCAAACACGGACCTTGTAAAAATTTTCCTTTGGGTTTTCCCTTTAGATTATTAATTTGGGTTTTTCACAAAGGGAAAATTTTTGCTGATTAGTTGCAAAGATATAAATATAATTTAATTTTGTGGAAAACACAAACACTATCTTCGACTACTGCACATGACGATTTATTATTGTTTGTATATATGTATTAGATATTGCTTATTGATATAAGGTAATAGTTGCGTCAAAAATAACAAGCGAAGGGTTTATATATTATATACGAATAATCGATTTATTATCAAATAGACTATTTATTATATTATTGCTAAAGTAATTGTAAATGCTAAATCGTAGCATTTAAATAATTGAAAAGTATATTGGAGCGGAAAGGTGATTTTATTTTGATAAAGCTTTTACCATTATTATTATTCCATTCAAACTTTGCTTATTATGCTGAAAGTTTTGAACTACATAATTAATATGCAAGAAGTTCTAAACGTCAATAGTTATGTTTAAAACATTTTGTTTAAAAGAAAAACATCATCTTGTTTAATTTCCTCGATTTAGGCGTTTAAATCTATTATATTATTTATATAAATGTCAAAATCAACAGAAAATACATGAGGTCAATGTGTTTAATTCCATTGCATTATGAGAAATAAAATATTTATTTTTTTTATATAGCTAAAAACAAGGCTGTTATTTAGCCTGGTACAAAAGATTTAAAAGATTTAAAACTTAAAATTTGTTCTAAATTTAAAAAAGCAGACAAAACTTTTGCTAAGTTTTCGCTCAAATGTTTGTTTTTCCGGTTTTACGTTCATCTGGCTCCTCTGCCTGTAGCCTAGTGGTTTGGGCGTTTGCTTTGTCCGGAGGTGGGTTTCGAACCCGGGACCAACAAATTTTCATTGTTGTTTTTTGGTTGGACTTGTTAGTAAGATGAACCCCTGGGCCCGGAGGGAAAGTAAAAGTCGGTCCCCCAAACGTATTGGACCAGGTGGTGGGATTGGTCCAAAACCCCAATGGATAGGGGTGTATTAGGAGGCTATGTCCGCAGTGGACTATCAAAGGTGATGATGATGATGATGATGATTTACGTTCATCGGTGTGCCTGATTGAAAAATCGGTTCCTTTGTTTTGTAAACCCTTTATTATCTCATTCGCTGTTTTAGGTTTTCATTCTTTTTGAATAACGTATGAAACCTCTCAATGGATTCCAAAGGTAAAAATCAATAACACCTTTTTATTTAAAAGTGCCATTTGATTGAATATCGCAATGTCTATGGTTAATTGTTAAAGTGTCCTTTAGGTTCAGGTTCGTAATTTATTTTTTTTTTTAATATTCTTTTGTTTTTTTTGATAGATATACGGAAATTCGACCTTAAATAATCAATTTAAACAACCCCTTTCCACGAATACTGTGTCAATATCTACTCAACTCACCATGAGAGGATTTCAGACCGTATCGCACCACGCTGGTCAAACGCGGATCGGCGGGGGTTCGTGCCGGGGACATTTGTCCTCAGCGAGGCTTGGAGGGGCTTGCTCGGGCTGAAGGACGGCCCGAAATAATGTGATCCTCAAGCCAGAGTTATTGCCCACCGGGTTAAATAGGGAAGTGGCGTGGCTGGTTTAATAAGCGCCGCTGATGATGGCCCAGCCGTGTTTAGCCAAAAATCCGATTCATGGTGTAAGTACAAAAGGCTGATTTAAGATTTTTAAAAATAGTTTTATAGTTTAAGATTGGTTGCCTGGGTTCAACAAAAAAAAAAAATTAGCCAATTTACCCTTCCCTTCTTTCAAAACTTATGGCCAGCTGAAATTGCAAGTGGTGGTTTCGGAGAAAGTAAGTATAATTATTCCTAGGAATATCTTTTAAAACCCAAAAGATACAAACTTGGGGGGTTGTTAAAGGACATGATGTTAGTTGTTTATAGGTCCCTATAAATATAGATGAGTGAAATGGTTAATCAATAAATATTAGTTTCTGTGTCTTAGGAGTAGCGTTTAAAAAGTTATTTGCTTGCTTAGTTGTTTAAGGAAAAAAATTATGTTTGTGCAGATTTTTTGTTCGTTTATCTCTTACGACGACTATTTTAAATTCACCAACTAATTTGTTTTTATTTCCTAAAAACATTTTACTTTTAAAAAAAAGAAAAATAAATTTTCAGGGTTTTTCAATTATAAGTGGTCCGGGAAAGGAAAGAAGTTAGTTTAGACTATTCTTAATAAATTTAAAAAATCCTTCTAAACCTGAAAATTGTTGACAAAAAAAATGGATTTAAATCACCTTTTTAAATTATAACTTTTTATATTTCTTAATAAAGTGTTTTAATTTATATTTATACCTTTAACTCATGATTGAACATAGGGAAAACAAGTTTTCCCTTCTGTACTATATACTTAAGCCGAAAATTGATCCTGTTTGGGCCCTGTTTTTAAACTGAATTGAATTTTTTGTTAATAATTTCTTTAGTGCCCAACCGTCGAATTATCGGTTTGAAAATAAAACCGGCAAAATCGAGTTGTGTGAGGTTATCGTCGTGCGCTTTGTACTGCTGTACTATGAATGTATGTAATTAATATTAAATAGAAAATTTTTAGATACCATGCCACGATAAACAAAATTATAGCGCATGTATATCATACTGTTGCTCTTAATTGTATGAGCCCCTACACATCTAAATGGACTAACTATCTGGACAAGAAGTTCAAGTATCTGGAAAATTAAGTATTCGAAGTATCTGGTAAATTAGTACGTCAAAAAACCAGACGGGTTAAAACAAATTAAGATTTTTTTCTTCGGTGCCCATAACAAAGAAAAAAATTTTTGTTTGTTATTGGCAGCGTAATAAGTTGTAGCATCTCTAAACATTCTTTTGTCTGTCTGTGTTTTCATTATATTCCAAGTCTATGTCTATGGGAACTGACAACTAGAAATAGAGCAATAAGAAAATTTTAATAAAAGATAAAATATAATGATAGTGAATAAAAAGATAAATTATAAGATATTATGATACCATTTTAGTTGATAAACACATTGATGATCCATATCGTTTTTTTTTAATTTTGGTTAAAAAGTTTTGATGTTTTTGGGGATGGGAACTATCAAGTAACATAAAAATATACAAAATAATTATATGATTATAATCTATTAGATAAATCATATTTATTATAATTATATACCATTAACAATAATAACTAGTACCATGAATAAAATTGTTGAAATAAAGATAAGTTTTGTGGAGTTTTTGTTCTGTAAACACAATAAAAACATTTTTGTTACAATTAAAGATTAATTTTTCAGGGAAATAAATTATTTTTTTTAAAGTATAAATTTTCGATCATTTAACAATTATATTTTTATTTTTTAAAGGACTTAGTTTTCTGTGCGTTATTAATGGTTACCCGTAAAAAATAATTAACAATTTTAAGAGTCCCTACTGCTGAAATAAACTTATTTAGATATACTCACAACTCCGCAGAGCGGTTTGACGTGATAAAATTTTGTAATTAACGTTGGAACTGGGTTGTTAAAATTTGCGGCAAAATAAATTTTAAAATTCTGTAAACAATAATTTAAATTAAATATGTAAATCACACTTGCGTCGGTATATGGTATTACATAAATATTCAACTTCATATTTAATTCTGTAGGTCTTATAAATGTAACGCGAGAAGGATTATTTTTTTAATTATTTTCGTTTAGCGATAACCAAACAATACTTGAATTAGACTCCTCCCCATTGGTAAAATGTTCGAAACCTTAATATAAACGTGGTGTGAAATATAAAATGATTCCCAGATCTTCTGAATTCGTGTTAAATTAATTTCATGTGTAATGTTAAAAATATAGCGAAATATAATATACTCTTGTTTAAAATTTTAAAATGTATGATAACTATATAACATTAACTTTTTTTAATTTGCTTTCTAAAGACCTGATATACAGTTCCTTATCCCTAAAAGGAAGGTAGACAGGGTGATTTGGGCCAAGAAGGGAAAGGTCTACCACCCGTGCCCTGCGATTTAAACACCACTGTGTCCGTTTGCGTTGGGGTTAAACTGGATTGCCAATGTCCATTGGTATCTTGGCCCAGATCAGGTTGCGGTTAAAGGGGACAAAAAAAATCAACAAAATATTTTCGTGGTTTGGTTTGAAACAGTGAAAATATTATTTCGTGTGATATCACGGAAAATTAACAAACAGGGAAACCCCCATCCCACGAAAAGCCGTTAAAATTATGTATCGTTCGTTTGAAATGACCACGTTAGTTTATCTTAAATTTTCTGCATGGTGACAGTAACCATTTTTTAACAAAAAGGTAAAATGGATATTATCAAAGCTTTCAAATGTCTCTGGTCAAAAATTAATTAAATGTATTTGTTCATGAATGTTCATCATGTTTTTGTTCATCAGTTTCATGAATTTATGCAAATGACATAAATCGTTTTAATAGGGTTAATTAACGGAGGCGTGTTCACGTAACCCGATTATTTTGTACACAATAGCTTAAAACTCTTTATGTTATACTCATAAATGTCGAAAATAATAATATAATCAAAATTTTTCGATTTGTTTCGAATTATTTGATTCTAATTTCAAATTCGCTTCTCTCACTTCAAGGTGTCGCTTTAGTGACGGTGTGCACGCGCATCCTAAAAGTTTACTGATCATTTTTCTATAACTCGTCGAAAAAATATCTGAAATGTTTCTCACATTTCAAATTACTCCTGCTCAAATTCATTTTTACGAATTAAAGCCCATTAACCAGGGTAGAGCGGCAATTTGCATGGAGTATTTTAGTGAGACGTATTTAGTACCATGTCTTGCACTTAATGGGTTTATCGATCTCTATTACATTGAAAGCTTTTTATTTTAAAGCAGAAAATTTATGTTCTTTAATATTACCGATTATTTTGCATTCACCCACGTATTCTGTGTCAGAGAATAAGCAATAACAACATGGAATTAAATAAGGCAGTAAGCGATTATTTATACCATTACTGTTTAATTTAAGTAAATATTACTTGTGGCAACAGCTTTTGTGTCCAAAGAAAACCAAAAAAAGCGTTAGCCTGTAATGTATTGCTATCGTTTACATACGATCAACATAACAATATTAGGTCTAAAAACTTTACTTTGTTATCATCGTATCACTTACGTTTAAGTGAATATCGACGACATTCATCTTACCCTTCCTGCGGCTGACGTAATATCCTGTAAGAAACGCTTTCTCTAATGGGGCGGGTTTTCGTCCTTTACTTTATTTTATTACATGGTTTTGGCGCGGCCTTAGCTCTTCCTTGTGATGGATAGCACTTCTCAACGTTTCTATGTTTGTCCATCAACAGTTACTTAAACTCAATAACTTACTACAATACGCTTCCGTCCTTATTTAGTAGTATGGAGTTATTATATGGTTTTGGCGTGGCTTTAAATTTATTGTTATAAATATTTTGAAATTGTGCAGGTTCATTTATAAATAATAACTAAACATAGAAAAGAATTTTAATAAAAAAAGTATTATGATTAGAGTAGATTCAAGTATCAAGTAAAACTATTTGAAAGTAGATGACTGTCAGGTATATGATTTTATTTTTGTGCACTTATGCATCAGTTAGTTTTCTTAGAGAGTACGGGTTCCATGGCTACCTATAAAATTTAATCCATACTATGAGGCACATAAGTCAGACTTGAAACTTAAACAATATTCGATTCATATGTATTCTAAACATTACTTTGTTGATCTCATGTTTCACATTGGTTATTGCTATAAAATAAACTATCAAAAGAGGTATTTTTAGTAGTAGGTTAGCGGTGGTAGGTCCTCTTTTTACAGGAGACCGTCTGGGTGGGTACCACCGCGGTGCCTATTTCAACCGCAAAGCAGCAGTGTGAAAACACTACTGTGTTGCGGTTCGAAGGACACCGTAGCCAGCGTATTTACTGCGTAAACGAGACTTAACATCCTATGTCTCACGGTAAGCAGCGCGTTGGTGATACCTGTATTGCCAATGTCTATGGGCGTCGGTGACCACTTTCCACTAGGTGGCCCCGACTGTTCGTCTGCCTGATAATAATAAAAAAGAAGTTTGCGAGAAAACCTAGTTGTTTGAAATTTTTTTTTTAACTAAGGATTCTTATATTTATGCAACTTGAATAAACAGATTATTATGTGCAAAAACGGTGGAGTATTTTACCTACGTTACATTTTCACGCAGCGTATAATTAACGTAAATCGGTACAGCTTTATGTGTAATATAGTAAATTAATCTTTGTGGAAATACGTTAGCCAAATTTAGTACAAGAAAAAAACCTCTTTGACGTGCTTAATAAAACGCAATACAATATTACGGTAAAGCTTTTCCTTAAATTCACACACACAGTTCAGAAATGCCAAGAGTGACTTTAAGTTCTCCGCGTACTGAAGCCACAAAATCACCGCACAAGCGCTTTCAAGGCCGACACGAGTGCGAAACAAGGGTCTCTCCGAATGAAATTGCTAACAAACTGTACATACTCTTGTATAGTACGGCTCTCTGTAAACTATATGAAACTATACATATACAGACATTTACGTTCGATCGCTACAGTCGACTTTTAGTCTTAGAGTTACCTTATTGTACACGTTGCAAGTGTATTAAGCAACGAATTGTTTGCTAATCTTCAAACACTAATTTAAAAATTCAAAAATCGTTATATGGGTAAATCAAATAATAATGATCAATTCTTATTTATGTGTTTTAGAATTGATCATTATCGAATTTTACTGATTATTTAAATCGCAGGTGAAAATTATGCCTCTTATGTGCTTATTGCGGTTAGGCGTTTTTTTCATAAATTTTAGAGTATAATTTTTTTTACTTAAAAATATGCCTGTTTTTATATTTTTCCAATTCTGTTTGAAATCCAATTGATTCTAATTATTATTTTTTATGTAATATGTCTGTAACTTGCGTATTAGTTTTAAAAAATAATAAAATCAAATTAAAAAATTATTTAGTTCAGGCTGAAATTACTTAATCCAGAAAAATAAAATATTTGTTCTAAGTAGAGATGAGAAAACAAGCGCCCTTTGTTAGCTATTAATGATTATTGTTTTAAATTGAACAAAGAGCTTTGTGCTTACGCATGAAGCGTAAGCACAAAGAAGTCAACAAATGTTATATATATATATATATATATATATATAACATAGAACTGACCACATTTGTGTCTCTGTTTATTTATGTGGCATAAGGATTTAATTATTAACAAACAAAAAATTCGCTATTAAAATATGTTTCTGCATCTTAAAATATAAGAATATTGAATTAGAACGAATCGAAAAACAATCACTAAATTATATATTTCTGGCAATGCAAAGCATTTTTTCAGATGGATAAACCATTAAATGGTTCTCATATTCAATCTGTAGAATAACCTATAATTAGAACCAATATTATCGAATTCCTATTAGATCATGATTATTGTATTATTATACATTATTATACATTATTGCATGTCGCAAGTATTTGAAATAACGTTAATACCATGTATTAATGTTAATTCCCTTTATATATGTGTATGTGTGCATATGTCTACCAAAAAAAATGCAAAAAAATTCAATATTAACTTTCCGCTTTTAAATATCATTACCTTTTTTTATAAAAAATCCAAGTTGAACTAATTAATTTATTACACAAAAAGACTTCGCAGTACAAATTAACTTACTACGTTAACTAATGAACATATTTGCATATACCATCAGTATTAAGATGTATGTTTCATAATTAAACTTTACATAAATATTTAACTTCTGCTGAACCATGCTGTCAGCATAAACATATACATATTTTATAGTACTTCTTTAGAAACTTTTAACTTTTCTGCAATTTCACTTATTTCTAGTGTCATGTTAAAAACTAAAGCTGTTCTCTTATACTATGCAAGAAGTTTCGAATAAGCACATAAACATTATTTATACATATATTTTTATTTATTATGAAAATATTTTCAGATCCATCCGTACCTAAACTCAATGAAAAATATGTGGGCAACCATGTGGGTGGTGAGTCCATGTCCGTTTATAAAAATAATCACTTAGAAATTCTAAAGGATGTTATGATTTATCGAAAGGATGTTAACTTATGATAAATTACTTATAATAAATTACTATAAACTAAAAGTTATTCACAGTACCGAGTAATTATTTACATTCATATATGATAGATAATATTTACATCACATTACTTTATTAAAATTTATAAAATTAATATGTGTATATAACACATGTTAATTTTATAAATTTTTGAATATAGTGAATAAATATATAACGACTTCCATTCCCTATTATTGTTCCTTCATACAGTATAAAAGAAACGTCAAGGCATAAGTAAAACTTTTCTACTTCTGTTTCGTATTTACCATTTGCTGACTTTATTTTACTATCTGATTTCCTTTCTGTTGTTTATATATAAGAATTTTCCTTGTTTAAAAATAACCTAACCTTAAGTATAATGTAAATAGCAGAAAATGGATATTACATGAATGTTAATATTTTCTTTACTATAGAATTTAAAGTTTTCAATTGACGACAATATGAGCAGTGGAGGATTTCTAGTTTAGTTGCATTAGATTAGATTTTTTTTTGTAAGATGTGGTTTTGAAAGTGACCTTTCTATTTCTAAATATTTCACTTTAATTAAAAAAATGATTAACAACTTCAAAGAAATTTATGACATATTAATAGAACAATGCAAAAATTTATCACATTTCGAGGTATTTCTCAGCTTTATATTTACTTCTTTAAAAATGTAATTTGACGAAAATACAAATTGGTGTTTTAAAAAAAAGTCCTGTTATTACCAGATTCAATACAGGTGAGTTTACATAAACATGTGCACTTTGATGGAGGAGACATTATCAGTTTGAATATGCTCTTGGCCCTGTTTATTTATTACTATAGCGAGAACATGAGAAGAATGTCAAGAGGGCCTTTATAATGTAAATAATACAATGGCCATAAAAATATGTATAATCATTTTTAATATTCTAAAGAAAATTAAACTATTACAGGTTTTAACTTACAGCACAGTACAAGTTGTAATTTTTAAACCACCGTTGTACTAGACCGGAGCTGGCCATAGGCACTATTAAACTATCAAAACTCCCCCATTTTAAAAAATTATAACGGTATATATATCTAAAGCATAATTCAGCCAAATCAGAGATTGAATTTACGTAAAATACTATCTAAAGTCAAACTTACAAGGCGAAAAACAGACACTCTTAGTTTAAACATCTAGTAGGATGAGATAATGGTCGCAATTTATCTATTGGTATTTTTGCAGATAGCCTAGTTGTATTTGTTATTTGATTTGTGAAACAGCCAGTTTATTTCGAGAATAAGTTGGCTCAAACACAATTTCGTCTAACGTCCTTGCAGATTTACAGTCCTACAGATAGTATAAACGGTCTCGTGAGATATGAGAATCCTGAGCACATTCAAAACCAAATTAAGGTACTAATGACTTGGTATTACTAAAAGCCACTCTTTTAAGAAGGAACATATACTGTAACTAATGTACACTATGACAAGAATATATGTAAATAGTTTCTGGTAAAACATGAAAGCAGTTATGATCCCGGATATTTCCACCCAGCAAATGCAAATATTTGGAGTGTATGCAATTTACCGAATGTTCTTTAATTTTATACCGGATGTTACACAATGTTTGCGCTAGATACCTTTTTTGAACAATTGCTGTTTAGCGTTGATTTTATTAAATAAGTAAAATATTTAATCATTATAACAAGTTAAATAATCGTTTATTAAATAGTATCCATTTCTCATTATAAAAATTCTTTTTATGTCCCTTACTTCGACCAAGTCTCATAAATCTCTTTAAAGGTTATCACATGAAATTTAATTACTAGATTCGAACGCATCTTACCCATTAATTATATCCGTTAAACATTACCTTAAATATTTTTTTCATGCAACCGTAAATGGTGTATTTAATAATGCTATCACAATTATAAGACGTGATAATGTTATTTAGTATTATAAAAAAAATAAGGAGAGGATAGATAAAAAAAATATAGCTTGACTAATGATGATACTGCTTGGATCTCAATAATATTAGTAACTCTTGAGAAAAATTTACTGCAGGGCCAAAATCATAAAATATTTATTCCTTTAACATTAATTATCTTGCGTAAACTACCTTCAAACGTACTTTAAAAGAACCATACAATGCTGTATATTTATATGAGACAATGTACTTTTTACTTAACCAACTCACGTTTTCTGTTTAATTGTCGCGTTAAGTATGTGTTTGTTGAACAAACTTTAACATTGTGAGATGTTCGTGAGGTTTCAAAGTAAAAAGGTGATCTCATAAAAATGTGTCTCATTTATTTTTGGCAGTAAATCTTTGTAATTGTGTATACAGTATTATACTCGGTACAGTTGCTGGAAATTATAGTTAAACAAATATTTATATTGATTTCTGAAATCTATTCTGTGCGGATCGATTTAAAATGTTCTTAACAGGAGCTTGTCAATTTAGGTATAACTCACCAATTATTTACAATTAATGCTATGCGCTTTTGTCGACAACAACTCAACAATGTTAATACTATAGTTCGGCAATATTGTGGATAATCTAGAATTCACGCTCCCTTTGCGTCAAGTTGTATTGCTATCTAATATCTCTCTCACAAACGCAAACATGATATCTTGGCCTGTCCATTGCGCAAGTTGTGATGAACTATCCGCAACAATATTTCATAGTTATTAGATACTCAAACGGTACATAGTATATTTTGGAATTTTTATTTAATGCAGAAATAAAAAAAAAACAAAAAGTTTGTCAGTAATTGAATACTCGAAGTTTTTATTTTTTAAATGTTTACTTAAAGAAATTACACACTTTTGAAGTAAACTTAACGAAATAAACGAAATTATAATGTTGTGAGTTATCATTATCTTAATACATGGGTTAGTTTTCCTTTTGTGTCCTTAAAGTTAAATCTGAACTTTCAGGTTTAGAAGGATTTTAAAATTTTGAATATGTACAGCGTAATACAATAACCTATTGTATAAAAACTTTTAAGATCATCTCAAACTATGAATTAAACGTTTAAAGATTTTTATTCTGTCACAATTTCCAATAAAAAAAAGCTATAGTTATTTATTACGGGTTAATCGCTATTTGGTTAATAACAAATAGTACCTAATAAGATTTAATGTTTTTATAAATATCTTGGACGGCGTTGACGACCTTGAACGACCGTTGTCGGTTGACGACCGACGAATATAGAAAACATACCAAAGTGCCTCAGTCTTTGAGACGTAAACCATTGATTGGTCAAAGGTTAAATATTCCTATCTGAAAGAAATATCGCGACCTTAACGTTTTTTTATCACTTACCAATATTCAGAGTCTAAATTTATTTTTTTGTGCCCCAAATTTATGTTAGTTTCTAGAGTTAGGTTCTTATAATAAATATTCAATTTATTTCTATATTGACCGCATTTCCCACTGTAGGTTTTTACTTTTAGAAATATATTCTTATATAGTTTAAAGAAGCAAAATTTACTAGATTTCTAGTACATTCGGTTAATCCACATTATAGAGATGATGAAGTAATAATGATTTAAATCGCGTTAATTACAAATTATATTATATTTTAATAGCCTATGCTTAAAACACTTTCTGGTGAATGTGGTCACGGGGCAGTAAAGGGAGAGCTGTAGAGTATCTGAAAATGGTCCAAGCCGAAACATCGGCTCCGGTCGTCAAGACAATCTTTATTTTCATGCTTATCAAACGTATGGATCATTTTACTCTCAGGTTAATTGGGTGATCGACTTCCCTTACCCTAACTAACTAAAGTATACAACACAAAGTTGTTTCCCCGCAGGATTCGAACCCATGAATACCAGTTGGTGAACCTAAGCCAATTACCGCTAGTCCACGGTTGGATTTATATTACACACTGCGTTGCAGCAAAACGAGTGCAATACGTGCTCTGGATCGTTGAAATTGCTTCTAAAATATTGCAAAGTGTGTATTTTCTGGAACAACACGTATATCATTTTCCTCGAGCAATACTTTATATTTCAAGAAAATAATTTTCCAGTAAGATCATAAGTACAAAGAAAAGTCACAAGCCATGGGCTTAAGAAATATTTGGCTTCACCTCCTATATTTTACCAAAAATATTTCATTGATTTGTATTAGCGAATTAATAATTCCTTACATTATTTACTCAATAGTACTGTTTTGAATATATTATAATTATAATATACAGAATTGGATTCGTTAAATTCAAAATAACGGAAATACATTTATTTTAAAATGTTAAAAGCAGTGGAATAATTGTGATAACTTTTTACATACCGTTAACGAATTTTTACGATCTATCAAATTGAAAATATATAATATATATAGAATACTTTAAATAGACGGTGATTCGTACAGTTTTAATACAAAAATAATAATAAAATTATAATTTAACACCTATAGAATATAAATGAGGGATCTGTAACAAAAAAGGTACATAACAAAGCGACACTTTTTAGATCCGCCTGTGTGTTCGTGGCTTATCAGACTCCGTAGCCTAGTGGTATGGGCGTATGCTTTAGAAACCGGAGGTCGTGGGTTCGAATCCTGCGGGGACTCAACAAATTTTCTTTGTTGTTTCCTAGTTGGTTAGGGCAATTTGGGCCGATCACCCAATTGTCTGAAAAGTAGTATGATCCATGTCGTGATGGGCATATAAAAGTCGGTCCACCCACCAACCCGCATTGGATTGGATTGGACCAGCGTGGTGGGATACGGATATTCCAAAAACCTCCTAATAGATAGGGGTGAATTAGGGGAGGCCTATGTCCAGCAGTGGACTATCAGAGGCTGATGATGATGATGATGATGATGATTATCAGAAAACTTCTCGGAAAAGGGCGGAAAACGGAAAAATAGCTAGAAATTTATTTATGACCAAATATGATAAAAACATAAGGAATTATTATATTATTTAATGCCTTAACTTTATTTGTGTTTAGATTTTAGAGATCATCTTCATGCATATGTAACATGCAACGTAAAAGTTTCATGCGCAAATTTAAACTACAGAATGTTTTCTTTCCTGAGGTTATGAAAAAAGTAAGTTAGAAAAACAATGTCAACATTTACAGTTTTTTAAGAGACATAAAGACACTGGAAAATCAGTCTAATTTCATGTATGGTAAAAATGTAAAATACCCAAAAAACTGACAGTAATATTCTATTAATAATGTGTTATTGTTTTAAGAATTAAGAGAACATTGTATCTATCATTTCAGTATGACATAAAAGATTTTAGAAATATTTGTATAAAAGGTTAACGTAAATGATAACACGACTAATATGCAATCTAGCAAACGTTATTAAGATTCAATATGGCGTATTTAGTCGCCTCCATATCCGTAAGCTTCCTTTGCTAATGGAAAATGTAACTGCATGTTGACGCGTATGAATGGTAGATGACTTCGCATTACATTCTATAAAACAACATTTTGTGAACGTATGTATAACCTTGATTAATGCATTTATATATTTGTTTCTTACCATGAACCTAATTTCCTTATAATTTTAAGAGTTTTCGCATGGAATCTGACAATCATTAAATAAATACTAGCCATGTGTCGTACCTGAAATTGTAGCGTTACTTTAAGCTTTATTTACATTTGTTAGATGATCATGTATAAGAACAGAAAATTTACCATCTGTAAACGATTAACATAATTAAGTATTATTAATTTGAAACCCATATGATTGAGTGCTTTTTTTTATTTACTTGAAAGATAATTAATGAAACTAATTTTAGTGGAGACTACAAACGAAAAATTAATCAAAAAGACGTTAGACAACATATTGCCATTAATTTTCTTTCAACAAATTACACTGAACTTCATTTCCCAAGTTTCCGATAATAGACATGAATGTAAAAAAGTGTTAATCTTTTTTTTAAAAAAGAACTAGCAAAAGATGAATAATTTTCTATTTACTGTGCATACCACAAATCAATCGTTTTTTTTTTGGTTAATAGTATCGTGCGAATTACTATCTGTTATTTATAAGTTGTATACTGTTTTTTATCTTTCTAGTTTATTATAGTAATGCTATGTTTACTTAAATATGTATATTATATGTGAAATGAATACAAATAATATTAGCTTAACCACAAACGTTCAAAGGCCAATAATCACGCACAATTTAGCCCGATTGATAACTTGCCTTCAGGCAATAAAAAATTTATTACGATAAGTGATGACGTCATAAAAATACGCTGCTAAGGGATTCTTCACGTGGAAAGTCATTTACTTCTAACACGACTTGTGGAGTTATTTTCGGCTCGAAAATGTTTTGAACTATATTTCCTTACAGTCAGAATAATATATTATTTTATACAGAAAGTAATAACTTTATGCTCCCCTAAACAACCCTATCCATTAAGGGGTTTTGGACCGTATCCCACCACGCTGGTCCAATGCGGGTTGGTGGGTGGACCGACTTTTTACATGCCCATCCGACGCATGGGTCATCTTACTTTTCAGACAATTAGGTGATCGGCCCAACTTGCCCTAACCAACTAGGAAAATTTGTTGAGTCCCCGCAGGATTCGAACCCACGACTTCCGGTTTTTAAAGCACACGCCCATACCACGCTACGGAGGCAGTTTTTATATAATTTTATATAACTATTGTTTAGTATTTAGAGACTAAATAAACTTTCTAATCATTTTGAACAAGTTTAATACATTGCGCATGTTTATTACATTATATACAATGCGCAGTCAAGAGCTAGTTTAAGCGACACTAAGATTATTTTGGGACAGGATACCTCAGGTTCAACGCAGTAAAATTAGTCTACTGTTTTATTAATAAATATAGCAACAACAGTTACAAGCTCGCTCCCCAGACACATGGGATGTTACATCTCTGTCGCTAATTAAAATGACTACAGTACTCTTCAAATCGAAAAAAAAACGTGTTTTTTCAAGTATTCTATGCGGCAAAACTAGAGTTCTCTTAATATGTTTTATAACTTTATAAAACATGTACATATTATGATATAAACAAATCGCAAAAAATGTTTTAAAACTTTAATGGCATTATATACTACTGATTTTTTACGGTCTGTAAATATATAGACAACACGAATCCTATAAAACTGCTTTTAAAAGTTCAGTGGAACACAACTATACAAAATAATTAAATTGGGCTTTTAAATATTTTAAACAATAAACGTTAAACATATTTTTTAAATCAAGAAAGTTAAAAAAAGTATTATATATTTTTAAATTGAAGGACACACGCTCAGCTCTCGGATCGACCGGACAAGCCGCTCGATCCCCCTGCTACCTGCGCCGTCCGCTTGGCCCACCGTGGCCGCCCTCCCCGACGCCGTCAAGTGGCGAAACAAGAAGACTCCGTGTTCGCCGTGCAACAGTGCAGTGCTAGTGATAGTGCTGAGTGTGTGCCGGTGTAAAGTGTCGACGCGTTAGGCGTACGCGCCTGAGCGCAAAAAAGCTGTGTAGCCGTCTGGTCGGGTGAGTCGTTCCGATTTTGCCTATCAATTTAATTTTCCCTTTACAGCGTTCAGACACCTTCTGTTGAGATGTAGGGACCCTTTAACTTTAGTTTTGTTCTTACTAAGCCACGTCACACCGTGATTTTAATTAAATTACGCACACCACTCACGTGGTGATTATTAGAATCAATTTAACGTCGCTTGCTGCACTAGGCAGCAGCGTAGTATCACCTAGCGCTCTTAAAGCGCTGAGAGTTTTCAAACGCGTTAGGTTTACACTCCCTGCTCACTGGGGCGGGGAGGGTAGGGCACACAACCCCCGGCTTCACCGGGGGTGCTTGCACGTTGTAAAGTTAACATCTAATTAATAATTAAAAATTAAAATCAAGCATGGATTCAGTCACCCTAAGTGACCTAGGCCTCGACTTCGAGGACCTTAAGAATCGTCCGCCGGCGGACACGGTACGTGCCATCCGCGAGGCCCTCACCGCGCAAGGGGGCCAGATCCATTATAAGCGCACACCATGCTCAACGCGAGCAACCACACCCACGTCGGAAAAGTGTCCTTCCATCCATTCGGACACCCTATCCCCTCTAACATCACCAAACAACTCCGACTCCGAAATGGAGCTCGACCAATCCCGTCCGGTCACCGAGGACGAAGACGCAGGAGGGTTCCTGCCGGTTAGTTCGCGCAAGAAAAAGCGCAAGAGCAGGGCCTCCCCTGCTACATCACCAACCCCGCCACCTAAGGCGCCAAAAGCGTCGGCGGAAATTCTATCGGCCCCTAGGCCAACAACATCGGCCACAGAGCCAAATGCCGCCTCACGGCAATCCATTCAGGCCGCCTCACGGCCAACAACATCAGCCTCATCAAGGCAACCACTTGCTAACTTACAGCAAACATCATCCGCGCTTCACAGCAACCTCCGGCTGCCTCCTCAGCCACCATCAATCCCACCTAGGGATAAGAAACCTCCGCCGATTTATATTCGGTCGAAGGAGAAATGGCAGATTTACGGTCCGCGCTGTTCAACAAATTTAAATTCACAGCAGCCGACTCGAGCCAGGGCATTAAATTGCAACTGGAAACAGTGACGCACTTACGTCAAGTTACGTCGCATCTTTTAAAGAACGACTATTATTATCACACATACGCGCTCCCGGAAGCGCGTACTTGGACAGTCGTCAAAGGACTGCCGAAGGAGATGCCCACAGAGGACATCTTTAATTTTGATTAAGGACAAAACATCCCTATTTACTCGGCCTTCCGCCCTAACCCATCCCAAGACTAAAAACCGTTTAATGTGGTCCTTCTGACCTTAGAACGCTCCACCGAGGGGCAAGGTGTACGATCTCACACCACATATGCGACATAAGTCGCATCACATTCCACGCGCCACACTCAAATGGCCTTCCTGCAGTGTCATAACTGCCAAATGTACGGGCACTCGACGTAACTGCTCACCGCACGCCCTCACTTGCGTCAAATGCCTTGTAGTGACCATGGCACTCTGATTGCCCTAGACCCCGAGATAGGAAGTACTCACCACGTACGAACCGCCGGCATGCGTAAACTGCCAAAGCGCTGGCCACACGGCCAATTATCTGGCTGCCCGGCAGCAACCGCAAACCGCCACCACCTTCATCCATCCCAAGGCCCAGGTGCCTCCCCTTACTCCTTCCCGCCCTCCGACCTATTCCGGCGGGCAACCGCAACAAGGCGCTCCGCGCAGCGCTCCAATGCCCGCGTGGCAACAACAACAGCAACCGCAGGTAGCGCCGAGCGCCCCGCGTGGCGCCGCACCAAAACAAAAGCGCCTCCGCGTAGCGCCCACAGCTGCTGCAGCCATAGCAATGGCAGCAACTTGGAAACATTAGCCGGACAGATCGACTTCGCGAGCTCTGATCGTCTTACTCGCAGGAGTTCGACGCCGTCGTCGAAATTTCGAGCCATCGTCTCGCCATACTTCGCAAGTATAGGCAATTAGTCGACTTAATTACGGACGCTAAATGAATAGTACGCCCATACTAAATAATAGAAACGGCCCGGGCCGTCTAAAAGCCACCGCGCAGTTAACATTTATTTTTCAACGTAAACGGTCTCGCGGATAAAAAGACCGAAATCTCAGAATTTCTACGCGAAAACGACGTCGACATTCTATTGGTGCAGGAGACGTTCCTCAAAGCCGGAAGAGGAGATCCGAAAATAGCTAACTATAACTATCATAAGAATGATCAGGCCGGCGCTTCGCACGGCGGCACGCTCATTTATTATAAAGTCCCTGCACTGCGTAGCAATCGACACGCCGTCGACGCTAACGCACTTAGAAGCCCTCGGTCTGTAGGTTAGCCAGTGACAGGACACGCACAATCACCATAGCCTCAGTCTACTTACCATGTAGAAGCTCTTCGAGATAACACAATCCGACTTCGAGACGCTATTCTCCCTAGGAGGCGCCGTCATTTTGGCAGGCGACTTCTACAGCACACCCGATGGAACAGTTAAACAACCAACTCTGCGAGGTGCAGCACTAGATGCACTATCTGAAGAACTAACTTCAGTATCGTAGCTCCGCTTGAACATATGCATCACCCGCACACGGTAGGCCAGATCGGATGTGCTTGATATTGCCTCCTCAAAATGTCAATCTCACTTTTAGAGGTATAGAGGTCATAGAAGATCTAACCTCCGATCATCGCCCAGTCATCCTCAAACTAGGACCGCCTGACTCCCAAAATATCCAAACCAAAACTATAATTGACTGGCGCAAACTGAAATGTCAGCTAGACAGCACTTGCTCACCGCACCTAGATGCCATACCCAAAGTCCTGCACAGTGCTAATGACGCGAATCTCGCTGCTCATGCGCTCACAAGACATGTCCAAAGTGTTGTCGAGGCCTCCTCGAAGCAAGTCCCGGTGGTGGAAAACCCCCGCTGGGCCTTGCCAAACGACTGATAAGGGACCTCTTGCGACGCAAGAGGGCTGCGATCCGTGCCTACGATTGGTATCCAACCGAACGGAACCGGAGACAGTTACGCGCCCTTGAACATCAGTCCAAGACGCGCATAGCTGAATTCAGGAACGATCGGTGGGATACAGATCTAAGCAACATGCACCCATCCCATCAAGCCTTCTGGCAACTTCCCAAAAGCCTAAAGGGCGGAATCGGAACCCTCCGATGCCGCCTTTATCCCATCTAACCTTCCTGATGCTCCTCTAGCGTTTCTCGACGAAAAAGCCGAATGTCTAGCCGACAGCCTCGAGGCACAATGCACGCCTAGCACTCAACCGATCGACGCCGCTCACCGCCAAACGGTGGAGAGCGAGGTCGAAGCGGTTGTCTCAACTTCCTCCTCGCGATGTAACTTCACCGGTGACGGAAGCGAAGTCAAGTCGATTATCAAAATCTCAAACCTCGGAAAGCCCCGGGCACCGACGGAATAACTCAACCGCGTCATCAAAATCTCTACCGGAACATATAATTAACTTCCTGAGTCCTAATTTATAACGCAGCTCTTTCCAAGGGTATTTTCCCAAACACTTGGAAGGACGCTGAAGTTATAGGTTCCTCAAACCCGCAAACCACCGCACTTCCCAGTTCTTATCGTCCCATTAGCCTCTAAAGGGTTTCGGAAAATATATGAACGACTTGTCCAAGCCCGCTTATTAGATTTTTATGAAATCTAAAGGGCTCCTACCCCTATTCAATTCGGCTTTCGAGCCAAACATTCTTGCACTCACCAAATTCACCGCATCACGGGAAAATTAGGCTTAATACGAGGCCATCACATCGGGAGCGCTTTTCCTCGACGTGGCGAAGGCGTTCGTATAAGTATGGCACGAAGGGCTTATATACAAGCTTATATAAGCTCGGCGTGCCAGACCGTCTCGTACTCATCATACGAGACTTCCTCAGGAATCGAACGTTCCGATACCGCGTAGAGGAACCAAATCACTACCTCGACCGGTCCATGCCGGCGTACCCTAAAGGCTCCGTATTAGGACCAATCCTTTTTACATTATACACTAACGACATCCCACAACACCGTCTTGTAGACACCGCCTTATTCGCAGACGACACCTGCATATACTCAACCAGTAGATGTCCTATCCTAGTAAGTCAAAGACTCCAATCCGCGGCCAATATCCTAGGGGAATGGTTCCGGAAATGGAGAATAGAAATAAATCCTTCCAAAAGCGCGGCCATTTTGTTCACGCGACGAAACCCGTGCCTCCCTTCCAATGTCCGACTCCTAGATTGCCCTATCCCTTGGGTCAAACAGACCAAATACCTCGGGGTAATCTTAGACAAATCCTTGACATTTGGCCCGCACATAACGCGGGTCAAAAACAGAGCGGCCTACGTCTTAGGTCGACTATTTCCATTAATAAATCCTAAAAGCAAGTTTTCTCTGCGCAATAAGGTGTTGTTATACAAGACAGTCATACGTCCAATCTTAACATATGCCAGTCCCGTCTTTGCACATGCAAAACAATCACACATTGACAAGCTTCAAGCCCTACAAAACAGATTCATGCGCAGGGCCACTGGTGCCCGTATTACCTGCGCTAACATTGACCTGCACCTGGATCTGAAATTGCCCACTATCAAACAATATCTAAAACAGGCATCTATCCGATATTTCGACCTCGGCTTCGCAACACCCAAACGATCTAGTTCGGAGCGCCGCCGCTTACGAACCAACAATTTCACTCGCTAAAACGACGTCCATCGAAGAGCGCGAAACGCGATAACGGATCCGGACGATGAGACTACAATCGTGCAAGCACGTTTAAACTCATTACGCAACACAACTTGTCCTTGCCGTCGAGGACAAACTAGTACACTCGGTACAACAGATATCGGCACGTACCAGGCCGATTCTCACCAACCAGATAGGGCGGTTAAAAATCTTCCATTAATAAGTCCTAAAAGCAAATTATCGAGCCGAGGTTCGAGCCCACCGGGCGCCCTCGATAAATATTGCAACGTGGATAGGCATGGACCTGACCAGCGGCTGATCGAGCCGAGGCTCGGCCCTCTTGGGCACCCTCGATCAAGCCCGCTTACGGGATAAAGAAGTGGCAGCCCGAGCCGAGGTCCCCCTTCAGGGGTCCCTCGGAGCTAAGCCACAGAATAGAGGTGAAGTCTGTGCACGCTTAAAGTTGCACAGCCCCTCGAACCCGACGGGTTGTAGCGGTTAACTCCACCAACGTGAGTCATCCGTAAAAAAAAAAATAATAATAATTTGAAGGCCAGTAGTAGACACTTAATAAAGTTGTTTTACTGTTAGTTCTTAACCGTGTTGCTGAATTTATTGCATGGTAATCACTGTTGTCGTTCTTCTTCTTCTTCTTTAAATATAATGGCTCCACCAAGGATAACTTAGTGATTCTGCCAATGTCAAGGTTGGGTAAAACAAGAGCAGAGTTATTAAAAATTGTTCGGTATTATTAACAATTGTACAGTAGGACTCAATAGCACTCAGTTGGTTGAGATACCTGGACAGACACAAGACAAAATGTTAATTAATAAATAACTTTATACAATAAATAGGACATTTATATTATTATGGACGGAACAAACAATTAATATTAACAAAGTTAGGTATAAGAGACAAGTACAGAGTTTTAAATTTTAATATTATTAACCCTGATGAATTTGGTATAAAATTTTTATAACATCCGGATTAGTAAAGGTTAAAGATAAGGAATATTAATAGGTCTGGGAAAGGAAAAGGGAGGATGTCATATAGGGAATTGTAAGATTTCTACATGAAAAAATAAATGTTCCAGAGTGCTTCTCTGCTAAGCCACACTGGCACATAGAATGGTCAAGTATAGCAGTTTAGCTAAAAACACTGGGAGCAAACATGTCCTAAACGGAGTCGAATTACTACGGATGTAATTAATTTGGAAAAGTGTTTGAATTTAAAGAACCGGTTTAGACGGTTTTGATACCCATAAACTTCCCTTCTTTCTTTTTCTGTCTAATAGGAGTTTGGGATATCAAAATTAAGGCCCAAAAATATTTTTATTAACAATCCATTGAGGAAGTATTGGTATCATTTTGTTTAAAGACGAGATTCGTAACTCATGACCAAAAATATGCAACGTTTATAGTTCTTGAAAATTGTGTTTTTTGAATTGTTTCCCAAGTCGTTGATAATAAACGACACTTTCAAAAAGAAATCATTTTCCTAAAAAAAGAGGAATTATAAATTGTGTCATATCGATTTTTTATATGAAGAAACTTTCGGACCCCATGTCACTTTTCGAAAAGAAGAAAAAATACTTTAAGCTCAAAGTTCTATGCTGTAAACAAATGAGGGCCTATTTAGAAATTACAATTTATTTTACAAAACGTTATGTTTTTTAATAACGATTTATCTGAACTATAGTTTTTCCACAACAGCTTGTGGACACAAAAACCGATAAAGTTTGGTTTATTAACTATTATTCGAAATTTTAATACAACATTGCCTGTTTGATTATTAAAAAAAAAGTTTTAAATAACACAATTATCTTTAATATTGTTTTTAGAAACTCAAACAAACCTTAAAATTTATGAAACTTTACTTTTTATGACATATCCAAAAGTAATAAGAAACTTACGAGGGGAAGGAAAAAATAGATACTTAAGGAAAATGATGTAAACAAAAAATTATATCTTTATTTTTTTTTTTTAATATGATGGAGATTTATTAAAAGAACGTTAAATCCAATCACAGATACAAGAAAGGAGATTTCAAAACCCGCGCCACGCCTACACTTAAGGGAAAACGAACCAGGAGGAAGGCAAATAGACTTTGGGAAAAATAAAAAAATTTTACACTGACCCAGCCTCTAGCTGAGATAAAATAAATGAGAAATGAAACACGTATGTCTTCTTCATATTCCGGATGAGCTTTTTGTGTTATTTTTTTTGTTATTCGTTTGTTCCCCACTTTCCGAAAATAAATTTCTAGTTTATTAAGTTCATACCAGGATATTCCGAGCAGTAAAAGAAATCAATTTATCTTTTTTATATATAATTTATCCAGAAAAAATTTTTTACCCAATGATTTTGATGAAAAAGCTATATTTATACCATATTTTTCTGGGCATATTATAACAATCAAATCAAAAAAGATTTAAGATCACAGATATTTAATTATTTAAAAGTTAAAAATGTACATTAAATATACTTTATTATTTAGTCAATAAAAGTTTATTTATATACAGTTTTAAAAAACATAGAAGATAAAATAAACCATTTAACCTCCTTATTTGATTTTAAATGTCGACAAAGAGTTTTAATTAAAATCTTTTTAAATTTGAAAAAAAATATATTTCGGTTTTAGAAAAAGAAATTGGGAAAAGGGCAAAAGAGCATAGATGCCAAGAAAAAAAAAAGGTCAAGAAAATATTTCCTAGAAAAGGATGAACTTAGGGAAGAGTCTTAAAAGAGCAAAAAACTGTTTTCCAAGTTTTAACAAATACATTATGTAACATTTTATATGAATATTTAGAATATTTTAAAAATTTAATAATAGTAATCAAGGAAAAGAAAATTAACGCAAAAGTTTATATAAACAAATTATTGGGATGTTAAAAACGGTTAAATATATTCTGGTTATACAAGTACTTAAGATTTATTATTAAGAGAATACTTTCATCGTTTATTGGCACTATACTTATTAAAAAAATTCAAATTTATTTTAAACAATCAGCCAAACCCTTTTATGTCCTTTCGTTATTTTTTTTTTAAACTTTACCGGTGACAGTCACTTTTATCTCGACCTTAAGGTTGACCGAAAATTTTGCATTAAGTCCGCATTGTAGTTTGTAATAAAGGAAAAAAAAAATAATATGGATAAAGAAAAAAAGAGAAAATTTAAAATAAAGTTTACTTAAAAAAAAACATTTATATGTAGAGAAATTAACAGCAGGTCATTATTCAGCAAATCGATTCCAAGGTACAAATATCCGGTCAAACGAGTGACACGAGGCAAATATGTTTAACGGGAACGGGAGAACCCAAAAGGTGTGCCATCCGACGCGCACTTATAGGAAGATTCCACGTTGAATTACTTAATGAAATTTAAGTATTTGGTCATTCCTTTCGCATCGAAAGGAGCCGACTAGGGCTTGGGCTTTTAGCCTGTTAAATTGTAATTTTATCTTAAAATTTATATCCAAAATTTGAGTTTTTGGTCCCCGAGCATAAATTATGCAGCGGGGTCCCAGGGAGCTTAGGGATCAGAAAGATATCAACCGCCCGCTCTGGAACCGGGAGCCCGGAGGAAAACGAAAATCGATCCCAAAAACCAGAATGAAACCATTGAGAACTTAAGATTTCCTTTTGGCTCTCAAATCCTTTATAATGTCCTTTTAGTTTCCCAAGATTTTTCATCCAAAACTACCCCAAGGGCCCAAATGCCAAATTGCTCAGGCCAACTTGAAATAGAAATATTAGTGTTGATTTAGATAAGACCGTAGACCCTCGTTAGACTGGATATTAAACCGTCCCTATATCATTGACGTAGACGCAATTTTAAAGCCCTACGCCTGTACTGATTTTGACGAACCCATATATTACTCTGGATTTATCTACCTATGTGATCATTAGTAGCGGAACATTGCAAATCCCACAACGAGCCAGCGTTATGCCTGGTAAACGGTATACTTACAAATTACCGGGTCAGCTGTACGGATAATTAATCAAATGGTGTTGGATAGTATAAAGAATACTGAACAACAATTTTCGACCAGAGATAAGAATCAGCACTAATTCCAAACACATGCGCAGGGAAGTTATTCGCCGCAAGAATTTATTGATAAATGTTTAAATTTATTCACCATTATGACACATGTCAGCCTACATGAGAGTGTCGATACCACTATTGAAGCTAAACGTACTTTGTATAAAAAGTTAACAATGCAGCATTTGTATGAGGGTTTAAAAGAGCCCCTTTGGCCTTTGTATCAGGATGTATGCGTCCAGATAGTGCTGAAAAAAGCCGTAGAGTTCGTGCAAGAGGAATTGAATGTTATGTACGCAAAACCGTAATATCTAATTCCGAAAAGAAGTCACAAGGTTTCAATTACCCAAACAAATGCCATTAGTTCCCACATTCACTCATGCTTAAAACCATTCAATTCTGTTGCTCGACCACCACAGTTACCCAACTACAGCCCCTCAACAGACGTGGAAGTTTAATTTGTTAGCCCCTGCCATCTAGACCAATAACAGTGTTTACGCGCACGCAACAAATACCCGTGCGCCACTGCCTAACCATAATGCGCTGCAAAATAAATTCCAAATAGTTCTAGGTATACTACAAAATCAAGGCCTGCCTATGAGTGGTGTCAGCTAATGATGTTATTTTAGGAGAAAGGCCTTGGTGGTAACCAACTTACTGGTCATGATTGGCACAACAGAACTTCGCCTTCTAACTATTTTAAAACGAAAGAAATGAATATTAATGAAGATAACTATAGTGATTTCTATTACCCTGATTATTATATGTAATGACCCCATGGTTATTATTTGTGTGATCCTTACAATGCTTATCCCACAGGAAGTGATTTTTAGATTGTGCAACTCGAGTAATTATATCGAGCCTTACAGGATGTGACGAGTGCCTCTTCAGGTAACTGAGGAACCTCAGCCTCTAGTAGTTCGGGAAGAGGAGCAGAATTTTCGACGTACAAATTGAACAGCTTAAAATAGGTTCGAATTTAAACTCCAGAGACAGCTTCCATACATACAAATTTTGGATCCACCGTTAAAACTACTTATAGATACAGGCGCAACCAATTACTATCTGCCTCTGGTGCTATCGAAATGTTCTATCTGAATTGCCGCTTAACTTTGACCCGTTCGAAGTAAACTAATGTTCATGCTAATTCAAGGAACACTATTCTATTAATATCTTTGTTTCTCAGAGTTCAATGAAACGATTGATATAAAATTATATATTTATAAATTTCTATAATTATTTCGACGGCCTTATCAAGTTGGATTTATTAGAAAATTTGGAAGCTAAAATCGACTTGAAGGACAAAGTATTATCATTAATGTAACTCGACCAATTATTTACATGTATAATCTGGTATGAATTGTTGAAGAAATTATCCTGGCCAACCCATCTAAAATAGTTAGAATCCCTATAAATTCTGTTAAGGACAGAATGCTTAATTAACGAACAAACTATTTCTAATTGTATTATAAGGGAGTGTCTAACCACCGTATGCAATAATCGCGATTTTAGAAATTACTAACCTGACGCGGCACGACGGTTATTTTCCTAGACCAACCAATTCAAGCCGAGTCCTACAACGTTCAATGTTCAAATCCTGTCAGACCTGTCGCGCGGCCGATGTCCCATCTCGCTTACGCACGGATCATTTGAACGTAGAGGAGCCATTAACTTAGAGTGGCTAAAAATTATGCTGATGTATTCTATATCGATGGTGAAAGTGTTCAACCTTCACTAACAAAATTAAGCATAGTATTGGAAGATAAACCGATGGGAGATACCGGTATACAAAAAGTTACTTGCAATTCGTATACAGAGATGAAGTTAGATCAGATAAGCAAGATATTGAATCAAGGCATTATCCAAATCATCGGAATCCGCGGAGCTCACCCATAAGGGCAGTGGTCCCAAAAACCCGACGCATCCGGTAAAACTAATGGCGTCGTCATAGATTTCCGCAACCAAACGAGAAAAACTTATGACGATAAGTATCCGATACTCAACATAAAAACGACGTCCTAGATAAACTTGTAACTGTCAGTATTTTTCAGACTTTGGACCCCAGCTGAAGCGGGTTCTATCAGGTTGAGATGAATCCCGACGACATACCCAAGATAGCATTCAATGTCGAGAATGGTCACTACGAATTTTACGCATGCCAATGGGATTAAAAAACCTCTCGTCCACCTTTTCAGCGCGTAATGGACAACAATTCTCAAAGACCTACAAACACTATTGGTTCTAGTTTATTTTAGATGACATTGTAGTTTTCAGTACTTTCAGGAACATATGGTTAACCTGGAGAAGGTGTTCCAAAAGCTAAGAGATTCTTAACTTTAAGATATTAAAATGGACAGTCTGAATTTCTGAAACTTGAAACGGCTCATCTTGGGCATATAATTAGTAAAGATGGTATCAAACCTAACCCGGATAAGATTTCAGCAATTCAAAAGTATCCGCTACTCACATTACACCCAAAGAAATAAACAGTTTCTTTTGGTTTAGTAGGTTATTACAGAAAATTTATTCCTGATTTCGCACACGTTACCAAACCTTAACAAGTTTAAAGAAATAAAAGAAAATCGTAATTAACGTGCCGAGTATACAAGTTGTCGGAAAATGCAAGCAGCTCCCAATTAATGACCCAATTTTTCAATACCCAGATTTTCTAAAGATTTCATCCGGCTAACCGACGCATCTAATGTATAATAGGCGCAGTATTATCGCTGTTACCTCTAGGTGCGGATAGTTCACATGCTGTCGTGTACCTTAAAACGATAGCGAAAACCAATTATAGTACTATCGAAAGGAACTTCGCCATCGTATAAGGATCAAATATTTGACCTATTTATTTGGATGAAAATTTAAATCGTAAATGCAATCATAAACCACTCCAGTGGGTTGCGAACCAGTTGAGCCCATCCCTCGTTTAACCTGTTGGAAAACTTAAACTCGGAAATACGGTTTCTTCCAGTATATAAAAAGGTATAGTAATTGTAATGCAGACGCTTGTCTCGCATCCAAATTCACACAACGAAGAAATCAGTCTGAAGTTGTTGCAAACCCGTCAGAATGCCCACCTTCTGGGGAAAATTCGTCTACAGCCCTCGGCTCATACTCAGTTTAGAAAATCCAATTTTGAAGTCCCAACCGTTGCTGAACCATTAAACAAATTTCTAATAGGCAGATATGGAAAATACAGTTGTTTATGATATCAAAAGACTGATTTATTTTAAACCTTCGATACGCATACTAGACATCCGTACAGGTGTCCAAGTCCAACTTAGAATCAGATGTAGTGAATGTAATTGAAGAATATGTTAATCCAGTAAAACTGCGTTGTTTATTAATCCACCGCCTGCATTTTACGACATCATACCTATTATTCAAAAATAAATTTAAAACTCCGCTATGAATTTAGTGTGTCAAAATTGAAGCGGAAAAATATAAAGAATAATTTCAGGCAACAAGAATAATAAAGCATTACCACAGAGGGTAAAACCAACCACCGCGGAATAAACGAATGTCATCTCGCGTTATCCAGTCGATATTATTGGCCTAAGATGAAGGACGATATCACAAATTTGTTGTACGGTGTGCGGGTCAAGCAAAATATGACCGTAATCCCATTAGAGAACAGTTCAATATATTCTTTGCCACGAACCATCTGAAATTGTTTACATGGTGGATTTGCCATCCAAAACAAATATTTAACTGTCGATCGTGATATTCCCATGCTCTGCTACCACATTCATGACGGTACAGCAATCAGCACCCTGCAAGTTCTTTACTTAAATTTTGTACGCATCACGGCTTACCGCTAACAACAATAGTATCAGATAACGGTAATTAACTCACAGAACCAGTTGTTTAGCACAATCTGTAACTCAAGCAAAATAAAACCATCATAAACTTTTGCCACATAGTCCAAAATGATAACGGGATCAGTAGAGAGGTTTCACCTACATTGCTGGAAACATTCGTATCCCAAAAATTAACTCACAAAGATCAAGATATTTCCAATCTAACTACATGGAATCTTTAGCTACAATGAATTGATCCATCTGTTTACCAAGTGTAGACCGTCTGATAATAACCGGCCACTTGATCCGCGCGATCCTTTTGATATTGATATGTTGCTACTAAATAAATACAAAAATCACTGAGATAAAGGAAAATTATATACAATACTATTAATGAGCGCCCGTTACATAATCGCACCAATATCATAGAGTAACTTAAATAAGGACCATGAACCAGAAATCGAATAATTAACTGATCAGCGCGTCTTATCAGCAACCTTTGGCAAACTGTCAAAAAAATTAGCGCGATATAGTCAGGATGAAAGTTCTGGGTGAATCTACCCATAAGCATATTTATACATCCAAAAACGTGGCCCCGTAGCGAAAAAAATCGATTAAAAACGAGTCCCAGCATTCAATTGTTGGTAGTGGGTAAGTGCTACTGGTCCCGACGTTCATTCGATAACGGCTCTGGGATATCAATCAAGGGATAACGCTTGAGAGTTCCCAGCCCCGAGCCTCGCCCTAGGAGCAAACTGTACACTATCACACTATGTATTTTTGCTATATATTGAACTTAAAGATATATGATAAAGCTCAGGGTGTTAAAATCAACTTATCGGATTTCAAAAGTCAGCCACAATCACAATACATGCTATATGAACTCCAAGAATATTTATCGTCTAAAATTTAAATAAAGTTTATACTACTTAATAGGAACCAATGCGAACAAAAAGAGGTCTCATTGATGGTTTAGGCCTATAATTAAGACTATCAATATAACCTGGATTATTCAGAGATGCAGCATGATATGGACAATGCTATCAAATTCTTCAGAATAATGACAATAAATTAAAGTAATCATGCAATGCACGCGTAAGTTCAAATAATTGAATGGATGCCTAGCATCTGAAAAATTATAAATTTGTAGAAAATTAATCTAAAATTAATGTAACCTTTGCAGCTCATCCTAAATACCTAAGCTCAACGGGACTAAGTCTTATAAATACATGAGATTTGGCTCACAGCCAAGTATAATTAGCAGAAAATGTAGATGATATATTAGCTGGAGTTAATAAGAATAGAGAATATTTTAGTTAGTTTATTCGTGCACGTTATATCATTCTATTATATAAGTATTGAGGCTTGTGTTACATGGTTAAGAAATTAGAATCATTATATAAAAAGTTAATATATGTTGGGACTTAGAACTAAGAGAATAATAAATAATTAAGCTAGGCATTATTTTTCGGGAGACAGAATAGTTATAATTTTAAAATACCCATATTTTCCCGCACGTCTGACTTATATAAATCCGGTCCGTCGCTCCCAACAACACTGGCAGGCCCTCATCCTCCGCACCCATTGATAGCAACAAACAGGGACATGGCAGGTATGAGGCTGAATGCCCGAAGCACGGTAACTGGCACCTGAGACAGATGGACCATCAACTTCTGCACAAGCGGACTAAACACGCGCTCATAATTAACCACCCAGGCGAAGCTGCGAGAGATTGACTCACCGGTAACTTCAATATCAAGGATCGCCTTGAAGAACTCGATCAGGAAGCATTACGCTCATCATTCTCATTACGACGAAGATACGTATGCAATGCTCACGTGAGACTACAACAACGTCATCGGTACCTACCTGGTCACCAACCATAACTGTTACCTACATACGGCGGAATTTACCATCACCAACAGCAACGAACAAGTTGAAGGAACGCCTTGAAGATCATGGAATACTAGATGACAACGAGCTACGTTAGCATCTTCTCATGTTCACCTGAAATCAATTGATCTCAAGAGGTTGCAGGAACTCAACATCATATTCTGTGCAAACTGGCTCTACAAGTCGAACAACCGTCGAATTTCCTATAACATACGACGATACCATTGTATGCCATTGGTGTCTATGTTTACCCATCATCCTGATCGTAGCAACACTAAGACATTGTGGGATGTTGCGGATGCTCTAAAGAGCCCTGAGGTGCCAGCCCGAGAGGACGTCTATTCGCAGCCTGCAAAACCTGACCGACATATGACAGCAATACTCTTCACCCCAAGTCTCAGGCAGTTGCTGTTCCTGTGGGGGAGGTGTTATATGTACAAGCCCTTAGCAAATTGCAAAATCATGCAGCGTCATCTATTCATTGCAACATCGATTCACACGGTACAAATATGCTGCGTCAAACGAGTCGTGACACGAGGCAAATATGCTTCATCAACGGGAACGGTTTCGATGAACCCAAAGGAGGCCGTCCGACAATGCACTTTACTGGAAGTTTCATCGTGTTGAATTACTTCATTACGATAATTTCAATGTACTGGCCATTCCATTTCTGCATCGAAAGGAGCCAGACTAGGCTTAGCTTAGCATGTTAAATTGTACCTATCTTAATTAAATTTATATCCACAATTTTTTGAGTTTTTGGTCCTCCGACGCATATGACTACCATAATTAGCATGTAAACAGAGTCTGAAAGAAACGCACTAGCCCTGATTTAAGTTATGATGAGCGTTATGAATGAAGAGTACAGCTACTAAATAAAACTGCCCAGCAAATAATGCAGTGGCAGAGCCCTATGCAATGTTTAAAGATTACGTGTTATTTTTGTATTTCTTTTTGCTTAAAGGGGATATTAAAATGATTACCTCTACATTATAAAATTATTAGTATATTAATACACACTGCAGAATGGAACATCATCAAAAGTAATTTAAACACCAATAACTTAAAAATCACGCAAACAAAGAAACAAAGAGCTAGTCTTTCCAGGCAAGCTTAAATTTACAATGTCCGTACTTTTTTTTTTTTTTTATATTTTACGTAGGCAACGAGTAGTCGGGCCACCTGATGGAAAGTGTAATACCGACACTCCATAGACATTGGCATTACCAGTGGTATCGCCAACACGTTGCCCACGAGAGACATAGGTGTTAAGTCTCGTTTACCCAGTAACATACACATGGTGCCTTCAAACTGGAACAGCAGTGCTTTCACACCATTGCTTCATGGCAGAAGAAAGTACCGTGGTGGTACCCGCCTGTGACGGTCTCTCTCAGGGAAACAGGGACCTACCACCGGTAGGTCCCTCGCCAATTTATAATGTGTACATGATATCTTTTTAAATTGATATCAAGTTATAATAGTGTGTGTTAAAAATAGATTTTATCATACTATTCACAACATAAATGTCAATTAGTATAAAAAATGAACTAATATTACAAATGGGAAAAATTACTTTGTTTCTCTCGAATAGGTTCCGAAATTACTGGATCGATTTGATTTGATTTTACACAAAAAATCCATGCTATCTTTATAACATCACAGCATATTAACCTCCAGAATAATATCTCCACAATCCAAAATAACATAGGAGAACGTGAACTGACTTCTACTGATAGACAAATAAAAGCTTTGTAGTTAACACCAAGTATGTCATCTAAGCTTCTCTTAATAATTCATTCACATTCTGTGAGATTTAAGTTGAATAACTCTGTTGTAGTAAAGTAATAGTATCAAACATTAATAATATCATACCATTTCATTCATATACGTTATATCAATATCAATATACGGGAATATAAAAGTAGAATGTAAGATATACAAAAATAACCTAACATATGTATATAACTTCAAAGATTACTGATCCAAGTATTGTGTCATAGAAATGTTATTGATTCATTGTGTAATATCTGTCTCTATTTTATTGCAATTTCTCCTTTAACTAACGTTCATGGATTTTCAATTTTAGTACAAAGGCTAACATGTTTACAATTTAATATTCTGTTCACAATGAAACGTTTTGGGACGAAAGCTGCGACACACGCCTATATGATTTAATAAAGCCCTTTTTTGGTCCCAGGGAGTTGGTCGCATAAGCTGAAAGGGTAGGCAGTTAGTTACGCTCTATTATAATAACTAGAAATTAATAGTCCTGTTCACTTTGATTTGATAATTTGGTCAAAATTATTAAATTGTTTGTTGAATGTGTTAAAAATTGACGTACTTTTTATATTAACCACATTTTGTTCATTTTACTTTAATACAATGATTTCAACTCTAAATGCAACTATATGCATAAGTATAAAAGATTAATCGTTTAGTCTAAAATGATGGTTTGTTTCAAATTATTGTAAAGTGATTTTTATAAAGATTAAATTAATATAATAATATTAAGATTAAAATTTAGCAGTATTGTTAAACGCGTAAACGTATTTCAATAATAATATAAAACCATTACAGAGAAGAAAAAATCTTATTCAACATTATATTTTCGTACGCTGCTTAAAACTATAATTAAACGTTTCAAATTCTCTTTTTTATGAACACTTGCTTAATAAGAAGCCCTCTTGCTTCAGCCCAAATTAGGGAAGGTTATATTACAGAGTAATTAACTAATTAAGCCAAGACTTTATTAAAATGTGATGAGTATTTCTATGAGTATTTGTACAATGTGAGATCATCATCTTTTGAACTCATTATTTAAATTGTGCAAAGACATCGTATACAAATAGTTTTTTTTCTTCTTCTTCTTTAAATATCAATTCTAAAATATTAACAAGCCTTGTGTAAAAACAGAAATAAAAATTGTTGTTTATCTCAATAATAAAGAACAAAATATGAAGAAGAACTCTTTTATATTGATTATTTTCGGAAGTACTTAAGTATATTGATTATTTTCGAAGTACTTAAGTACTTGATTATTTAAGTAAGTTACTTACAACTTGCCAATCCAACTCGCCATTTGCCTAATCTAGAATTAAAGTAATCATGAATCACACGAAATTCAAAATTTTGAATAGTTCTATCTTTCGTAAGTAAAGAAAAAAAAATTAAGTTAACTCTGGTGCTTAAATTTATTTTATTTTATTGTACTTTGGAGGGCTGAAACCTAATTATCCCATCAGCCCCGCTAGTCCACAGCAAGACATAGCCCCTCTCCCTAATACACGCCTACTCTCCATCCTTTTCAGACAACTGGGAAGGATCGGGCCCAAATTGTCCTAACCAACCAGAAAAATTCTGTAACACACAGCTAATTTTCCCAGTGATTCAAACCATGAACAAGTTTATAAAAGGCCCATACTGCTAGACCCACGGAGGCGGTGGGAAGCCAAATGAGGTCATGTATTTTTTGTTTTTGAAAATTAAAGTAAAGTACATAAATATCTTTAATATTCCAATATATGAAATTATGTCTGTATCCAAGCAATTTATGAGTTATACACAAGAATAGAGTTGAGAGAATGCAGTTTGCGGTATTAAGCAGTCCACCATGCATAAAGGTAAATAAAAAAAATAAAACTTACCTATTTGATTTATAAAATCTTGACTTTATACCAATGATAGTATGAAGAGAATAATATAGCTAATAATATATTTTTTTTACTTTCTATTAGGCCATATAAAAACTTCACGTCACACAGATTTAGATTTATGATACTCGTGATACGAGCACGAGTATCATACCTATGCGTAACAAGCAATTTATCATCTAGAAACGAACGTGTGTAGAAGTTCAAAATATAGGGTGTATAACTATTAAAATATAAACAATATACAAGCCACTTTACGTTCTCTATAACCCTCTCTAGTTTAAATATTATTGAACGTCGAAAATGAAAATGTTACATTAACAAGCTTAAAATTTGAACATATTTGACGCTCCTTTTTTTTCAACACTTTCTGTCGTCTTCGTGTCGAAGCAAACAAATAACTTAATTCAGAAAAAATCAAAAGAGAATCAAAGCTAGGCCTGCCAGTATTTATTTTATTTCTTCCGAAGAGATTTATCGTCGTTCTCACTACTTTTAATCCCTCCTCATAATTTAAGAGCTCTCATTATGGAGTTTAAATGACAGTTGCTCTGATTTTTACGTAAAAGTGGTTGAATAGTAAACTAACCCTGCGATAACTTGGATAAATAGCTAGGAGAAAAAAAATTCTAATATTTTTAAAACAACTTTTTTACAATGTACATTAATGTATGTTTCATGTACAATTTTTAAAAATGATATTCATTGCAATTGAAAAGGTATAGTTTTACCATTTTCAATATCATACAATATACTTTTATTATATATATTTCCACAACGACTTTTGTCAAATCTGTAGTAAAACAAATATTAATTTAACGTGACGAAAATGTACGTACTGCTGATAGAATTTTATAATCATTTGGTGCAAATAATTTATCAAAAGTGCATAATTTCAGCATTCAGTAATTCCAGCGACTGAAATGTAAAGGTTGTGGCTGTATTACAGGCCAATTATCGCATTGTTTAACCTGTTTATATACTAAAGTCTGTGGCTTGTAAATATGAAAAAGCGTCACTTTATAAAAACAATTAGATTTAAGCTCTCTTTACTAAAATAATGACGTTAAACAAGTTTTTCGTAATGACCAAATCAGTAACCCAACAAAAATATAAAGTTGATTTACATATTACTTAATAGTAATTAACTGCCATGTAGGTTGTTGATATTATAATTGCTACATGTATAGTATTTCTGTGCAATATGCGAAAACATAATATTGTAGTATATAATATTGTACGATCGATAGTATTAAATTTATAAGATCGTACAATACCTATATTTATCGATAAAAACTAAAAAAAAAAAATTAAAGGTCAATGTTTCATTAAAGATAATAATAAGCAATTTTGGCTAATAATAAGCCTCAAACATACCCCTGAATGTAAACAATATATAGTTAGACAAAGCAATCCACTATCTGTGAATTGAAACAGTGAATAACGGCTAAACCATTGATTCAGCGTGTTTTGTGATATAAAGTGGATCCGAATCCTTTTCTTCAAAACAATATCTAAAGAAATACGACCTTATCCCCGAAAAGTGCAAGATTAAGTAATATTTTGCTGTATTCTATTTGTGTTATCTCATATAACAGGTAATGTCTAGATTGTGTCAGGAAATTTCAGTGTTAGCAGCTAGTAATTAGTAAAAAATATTGATACATACTCAAAGTAACCCCACAGTGGGGTTCCTTTGACAATGCATTAAAATGCAATAATCGTTAAAGTTCTAACGCGTAAGAGTTACTATCAAAAAAATATATTATTATTTTATACATCCTAGAGGAAATTGAAATTGAAACAATGAGTTGACGAATCAATCAGTCATTTTTATTATCACTTAAGTCACAAAATTATAGGCACTTTTTGAGTCATATAATTATTATCTTTGGAAAACGAACATTAACAATCAAGTTTCAAAAATCGTAATTTTTTTAACAAAACAGAAAATCTATTCGTTTTCTGTACACTATACATTCACAGGATTAATTGGTTGAGCTGTTACAATGGGTACAAATCCATCTTTTGCGAGTGATGCCACAAATCTAGTCAGCAGGTTGATGGTAGAACTGGAAATCACATTTACAAATGTGAGTTCACATAAATATGATTATAAGAAAATATCGATTTATAAGAAAGTAAATCTGTCTTTATCAATGTCTCAAGCCAGTCTTCTTTAGATGGTTTTTATCTAAAAGTTTCTTTGAGAGGTTTAATCGAACACATTCTTTAAAAATATTGAAACTACAGAACGTAAGCGAACGAATGAACACATTAGTGGAATTAGCTCTAAATTTGATTCCGAAACAATCTTTATTCAAAAAAAATTATCAGTCTTGCATATTGCGGCCTTAAAAAGTTATTAAATTTAGATAACTTGCAACCTGAAATTACACATTTAATACTTTCAGCTGTTTTTGAATTTAACTATAAAAGTGCGAAAATTAGTATTTAATGGTATTTCTCTTCAACGAAAGCGATTTTTTTTATTATGTATAGCCTATCCGAATCTTCATGTATATCTCATGTCATAATTATTAATTTAAAATAATATCTTAAGCAAGACGTTTATTTTACTATCTAGTGAAGTTCTGTTTATTTTTATGTAACAAAAAATATATGAATAATCTGTTTACAACACATCATTTTAACATTTTGTATGTCTTCTGCAATAATACCATTGACATCGGAAAAAAATATATTAAACCTTTAAAATATAAAGTTTAAAATCAGACGATAAAACATGTCAAGTCACGATCGGATTTTTAATCAATCACTTGAAGTGTATACGTCAGTTTTAACGATAAGCGTCAGAAGACCCATCGATCAACCAGTTCTAAAATATATCTGTCGACCTGGGATTCGATGACATTTTTGTGCCAATCGATGAATCTGTTATCTGTATAAATAGACATGTGTAACCGGTATAAATCGTATTGTTGACATATAATAATGGATAATAAATCTTATTATAATAATTTTTACTATTACCGAACAATTGAACAAAAAGAACGAAATTGCATTAAATTCGCAGTATGCAATAACTTCGCAATTAAATAATGTTCATTATCATGTATGATCTTATTCATATTTTTAAATCTTATCGTCGTAGTTTTATCTAAATGTCGTTTCTGATTTTAAAACAGCGCTTGCTTTATGCAGTATATAGATTGATTTACGCATGTAAAAAATAACAGTTTAGTAGATTCATCTCCGGTCTCTCCCTAATAAGGAAGCTAATACACCAATCCATCTTATATGTAATTATCGATCACTGAGAGTGCCAAATAGAAGTCAGCCTTGGAAATAGGGTTATCTAGTCTATCCATCAAATAATTATTAAACGAACCAGCAATGTTTTCTTTGGGTCCTGAATGAATGTGGAATCTTAGTACATGCTGCATATATTAGCAGCATTATAGATAGTAAAGATTAAATGTGATTGCAAATAACAGCTCACTTCAATTATGTAATAGTATTTAGGAAAAAGAAATGAAAAGTAAAATTAGACAATTATGGCCTTTTTTCTGTTGTTCTTTATCAACATACGATTTCACAAAATTGAATATTGCAAAAGCAATTTCAACGATACAGAGCACGTAGTTTTGTACTTGTTTCATCGCACTGTGAAATTTAAAATAACAGCTTCCTTTTTATTGGGAAACAATATCATTAGCTTTAGCATATTTGACCGTGCAACATTATACAGAATGTAATAATATTTATTACCTGTTTAGATTATATGTCATATAAATATGTAGTATATTTCATATAATGTATCTTTTACCTTGATTTATAGTTAGATTTATATATTATATAAATCAGCATATTATTAATAACAAAATAAGCACGGAACCGATAATAAAATGAAGTCTTAAATACGAAATTTACAATATCAAGCTTGTTTTAAACTCCGCTAGCCGCTGCTAGATATATTTATGAACTATTGACTATTTACTACATACGGGGTCTATGGTACCTTTGAACTAAAGACAGAAGAATTCATTTCTGTAAGAATGATTTCAACAAAGTTATCAGTAGGATTTATCGTCAATCTAAAGCATCTTAAACTTGAGAAAGTGGAAGTAACTCTCGCTAGAGAGCCTCTGAATTTATGAACTAACCTGAAGAGGAGAAGTATTCAGAAAGGAAACTTCCTCGAGCTTGTTCTATAAAGCTGTAGTTTTGGTATATTAAATTCGATGTAATGTCTGTCTGTTGTATGTATGTCTAAAAACGTAAAATTTAATTTGTAAAACGTTTAAAATATATACTATAATCTTTTGAAAATAAAGAATTATTTTGTTCTTTCAAAAACAAGACTTCGAATAACAATGAAATCTTTCATGAGACAATATATACTCTTCATACAAAGAAATACTAAAAACGTTTAGCTATTATCTGCAAATAAATTCAAAAAAGGTATAAAGGAAAGAATTGAATTGCTGTAATGATCTGTTTGAAGGATAACAATCTCTGTCTGCTGCAAGCTATTTCAAAGTGTAAAATATGATGCTCTATGGACAAATCTTTGAAAATGAAGCTTATAGAAGGAAAACACACCCTGCTGAAATTTTACCCGGTTCTACAGAAGCCTGTTGGTACCAGTGATAGGTTATTTGACAACAAAAGTGTAATAGCTTCTATATTAAATAAAGATACTTTTTCGACTTTGACTCTTGATAGCTAAATAAATGGTGATTCTGAACAACAATGCCTCAAATGTTAATTAAACCTAAAAAATTATTTCAATAATAATTACAAACAATTTTGCGACTTCAGTATGAACGCTGCAAAACTTTAAAATGTTTTGGACATAAAATTCGAAAGAAGTTTGAATACAACAAGACTAATTACCCGAAGTTTAACCTTTAAAATAAATTATAAAATGTCCGTTATAGCACACGAAACTTGTATTTGACATCGTCGGAGTAAGCGGAATTTATTTAAGACTGTTCCATAGAAGTTGACGAAGATGTTGTTACTTATTTCGAAAATTCTTTCGACATTCCGGTTTCTTTTACTTACCAAGTCACTTTTATCTCTCCAACAGTTGCCGAGTCATCATTAAAAGATAATACCAATGAATGTATAGAGAGAATTTTAATTTTACGGATGTAAATACCGGAGATATTGTAAGTACACTTAAAACTTCAGATATAAAAAACTACAGACTCATAGATCTCTGTTAGTGATAAGTTCTATTATCGATGTAATATCACCCTCAATGTAGCAGTACATTCAATGGGCATTAGAAGGCCGAGTTTCCTGACCTAATGAAGTATAGTGCAAAAACTATTCCGATATTTAACCAGGGGATGGCCACGGACCCCAATAACTTCAGACCAATATCTATACTGCCTACTCGCAAATTATTTGAAAACTCTAATAAATCAATTAGTTAAACATTTCAACGTAACTTTCCTTTTTAACAAGCAGTATGGATTCACTAGGGGTCGCCAACAACCGACGCAGGCATCAGGCTGGGGCCAAAAGCATTTTTGAGGCTTGGGAAGAACACAGGATGCTTTAGGCATTTTCAGGATCTCAAAAGGCTTTTGATTGTGTACACCATGAGACCCTGAAGGAAATTACGTCACTATGGTATAAGGAATACTGCACTAACCTTCTGTCTTCGTACTTGAGCCATCGAATTAGAGGGTTGACGGAATGGTAAAGATCTCCTGGGCCCCGGTAAAATCACAAGGACCCATTTCAGTTTTTCTCTTCCTCATTTATATAAACGACTTACCATGTGTGATAAATAATAGCGAATAGATAGTATTATTTGCAGACGATACCTCCTGATTTTGGGGTAAATTAAACGACATAATGTCAACAATGGACGACAAAAATACACTTCTAGAGAAGGAATTGGTTTAGTGTCATTAACTCACATAAAACCAAAGGAAACAAAATGTATTAGATTCATGACCCTAATGTGAAACATGGTAAATTTGAAGTGGTTATAAATGGGAGGCGTTAGACGAAGGAATCAACTGTACTCTAGGAATAACTATAGATACGAAACCACAACAAATTATATTAATAGGCTAGTGGCAACCAGTTTGCAGCTTATGCTGTGAAAAGAATTAGATTATTAACCGATGAGACGGCCTCGTTTAGTATATATTTCAGCTATTTAGTATTATGTCTTATGGCATCCTACCGGGAATGCAGCAGATACTAATACGATCTTTGCTCCAAAACGCGCACTGTGCAGTCTATAACCTGGGCCCCAAAGAATCATTAAGAAAGTTGTTCACTGAAATAAATATAATGACCGTTAGTTCAATATTTGAAAATTCTATCGTATGTGCAAAAAATAGGAGATGGATTTCCCAAGACATTGTGGGATGCACAGAACATAGATACAAGGAATAACAAAGATTCCACGTTGAATTACTTAATACGATAATTTCAATGTACCCTTTTGGTCATTCCATTTCGCATCGAAAGGAGCCAGACTAGGCTTAGCTTTAGCCTAAGTTAAATTGTAATTTTTATCTTAATTTAAATTTATATCCACACCTTGAGTTTTTTGGTCCTCCGACGGCGACTACTAATTATGCAGTCGGTAGGATACCTAGGGTAGCTAGGGATCTAGAATAGATATCAACGCGCCCGTACTCTGGAACCTGGAGTCCTGCAAAGGAGGAAAATCCAGAAAATCGATCCCAATATCCAGAATGAAATCCATGTGAGTACACTTAAGATTATCCTTTAAAGTTGCTCTCTCAATATCCTATAAGTGTCCTTTTAGTTTCTAAGATTTTTTCTATCCACACTACCGAAGAACAAATGTGCACAAATTGCTCAGGCTCAACTTGATAGCTATAGAAATATTAGTGTTGATTTAGATAAGACCGTAGACCCTCGTTAGACTGGATATTAAACCGTCCCTATATCATTGACGTAGACGCAATTTTAAAGCCCTACGCCTGTACTGATTTTGACGAACCCATATATTACTCTGGATTTATCTACCTATGTGATCATTAGTAGCGGAACATTGCAAATCCCACAACGAGCCAGCGTTATGCCTGGTAAACGGTATACTTACAAATTACCGGGTCAGCTGTACGGATAATTAATCAAATGGTGTTGGATAGTATAAAGAATACTGAACAACAATTTTCGACCAGAGATAAGAATCAGCACTAATTCCAAACACATGCGCAGGGAAGTTATTCGCCGCAAGAATTTATTGATAAATGTTTAAATTTATTCACCATTATGACACATGTCAGCCTACATGAGAGTGTCGATACCACTATTGAAGCTAAACGTACTTTGTATAAAAAGTTAACAATGCAGCATTTGTATGAGGGTTTAAAAGAGCCCCTTTGGCCTTTGTATCAGGATGTATGCGTCCAGATAGTGCTGAAAAAAGCCGTAGAGTTCGTGCAAGAGGAATTGAATGTTATGTACGCAAAACCGTAATATCTAATTCCGAAAAGAAGTCACAAGGTTTCAATTACCCAAACAAATGCCATTAGTTCCCACATTCACTCATGCTTAAAACCATTCAATTCTGTTGCTCGACCACCACAGTTACCCAACTACAGCCCCTCAACAGACGTGGAAGTTTAATTTGTTAGCCCCTGCCATCTAGACCAATAACAGTGTTTACGCGCACGCAACAAATACCCGTGCGCCACTGCCTAACCATAATGCGCTGCAAAATAAATTCCAAATAGTTCTAGGTATACTACAAAATCAAGGCCTGCCTATGAGTGGTGTCAGCTAATGATGTTATTTTAGGAGAAAGGCCTTGGTGGTAACCAACTTACTGGTCATGATTGGCACAACAGAACTTCGCCTTCTAACTATTTTAAAACGAAAGAAATGAATATTAATGAAGATAACTATAGTGATTTCTATTACCCTGATTATTATATGTAATGACCCCATGGTTATTATTTGTGTGATCCTTACAATGCTTATCCCACAGGAAGTGATTTTTAGATTGTGCAACTCGAGTAATTATATCGAGCCTTACAGGATGTGACGAGTGCCTCTTCAGGTAACTGAGGAACCTCAGCCTCTAGTAGTTCGGGAAGAGGAGCAGAATTTTCGACGTACAAATTGAACAGCTTAAAATAGGTTCGAATTTAAACTCCAGAGACAGCTTCCATACATACAAATTTTGGATCCACCGTTAAAACTACTTATAGATACAGGCGCAACCAATTACTATCTGCCTCTGGTGCTATCGAAATGTTCTATCTGAATTGCCGCTTAACTTTGACCCGTTCGAAGTAAACTAATGTTCATGCTAATTCAAGGAACACTATTCTATTAATATCTTTGTTTCTCAGAGTTCAATGAAACGATTGATATAAAATTATATATTTATAAATTTCTATAATTATTTCGACGGCCTTATCAAGTTGGATTTATTAGAAAATTTGGAAGCTAAAATCGACTTGAAGGACAAAGTATTATCATTAATGTAACTCGACCAATTATTTACATGTATAATCTGGTATGAATTGTTGAAGAAATTATCCTGGCCAACCCATCTAAAATAGTTAGAATCCCTATAAATTCTGTTAAGGACAGAATGCTTAATTAACGAACAAACTATTTCTAATTGTATTATAAGGGAGTGTCTAACCACCGTATGCAATAATCGCGATTTTAGAAATTACTAACCTGACGCGGCACGACGGTTATTTTTAAATACTGCAGATGCACAAGGTGGCAGCTGCAGATTTCAAAAAATATATAAAAATCGGTTTTAATAGTTTAGGAGTCCATCGCGGACAAATAACGTGACAAGTGCTTTATATATATTAAGATAACAATAAAAATAGAATTCAACAATAGTCAGTCATTATCAATTATGCAAGTAATATTTATAGCTGTTGATGTCAAAAGTAAAGTATAGTTAGTAATAGTTTTCCAATGGGCGGTTTTGCTAGTAATCTTTTAATGTAACAATTCACACAGATATAATGGGGGAGAAAGGAATCCCGGGTTATGTTTAAATAAAAATGTGAACCGATTTACGTTTAATGGGCTTACCAAGTAACTCTATGTCACTGAAGTCTTTATTAACGGTGAATGCTCCGATAGTATTGATCTAAATGCTGATGCCCAAATCAAAACTGCATCATCAATAACATATTTTGCTATCTCGGTCCCTCCCATACAATAAGTTAAATAAGCAACTGAATATTTGTTGTTTTACAAAATCCTCATGCAAAAATAAAATCACACGTCATTTTAAAACCCTCGATTATATCCATACCGAGAAACTACTTTCAAATAAAATATAATAATATAATTAATTGCTAATAGATCAACTACTGTATGCTCTACTACTTTAAAAGCATCGACGGCAAAAAAACGGCATTGCGCTTTTTAAAAAAAGTCGATATACGCTATAATAAAGAAATCGTCAAGAAAAGCGTATTTTATTCAATTTGTAAGGAAGAAAAAATTTAAGATAATCAAATACAACCATTGGTTAATTTCAGGAATACAAGAATTCCGAGTTTAACAGTTATATTATTTGTTGAATAACAGTACTGTGGCTGCGTTCCCCAAGAGCCGGATGATTTAATAAGGAGACAAAAATAGGGAAAAGCACCGAAATTTACCCAAATACTTCCTCTTGTAATTTCACATTTAACTGGAGAATAATATATAATTTACAATCATTATGTGAAATGTGTATTTTGTATATGGAAAAAGAAAAAATGTTGTTTTTTTTTCTGTTATGTCAGGGTTTATAATTCCACTTTTCACCCTTTACAAACTGGCAAAGGTGATGGTAAAAACACAAGCACAATAAAATTTATTTTATTTCCTTGGTCAAGGTAAAAGGTTCCCAAATTCAAAAAAAGGATAAATCCTTTGGGATAAAAAAAAAAATTTCCATCATTTTATAATCTTTTCCAAACCTACAAGATTTAAATTGTAAATTAAGGACAAATTTTAGAAACGAATGGATTTTTTGCGGAGGTCAAAATGCCACCACCGGAATAAAACTTTAATCCGAGAATAAAGTTAACTATTCTTAAAACTTAAATTTGGTTTTATTAAGAAGATAAAAATTGGAGGGAAAAATGGGAAATAAATTAAGAAATTATTTAAACGATCCATTATTCCCATTTACTTAAGAAAGGTCCGTTTGTTAATTAGAAATGGAAAGATATAATTTAATAACGAAATAAATTAAACTAAATTTAAATTTATATAATAATAGTAGCAAAAGCAAAGTATACATTCTTGAGCAGACCTACAAAAAACTATTTAAATAATTGCTACCTAATTTTGAAGGGTCAGAAAGTTAAAATTTATTTAAAACAAATTTGCTGATCAAAAAATAAAGGAGTAGTATCAAACTTTGTTAAAATTAGGAAAATTTTTCGTGTTTCGTTAAACCGAAAACCGATGGTTTCAAGCCCATTAACCATGTTCCACCAATTACAAACCGAAATTGCAAAAAACCAAGATTCCGGAATAATTTTAAAGTGCCTTATTTGTGGGGGATCAATAAAGTTTTGCTTTTTACAAATTGAATCCGATCAAGGGCTATGTTGTATTTGACCAACTTAGAGATTTAAAAAGGAAAGGGCTCCATCTCCGAAAGTTCATCGGCAAAAATAATGCTGATTTTTCAAAGTTTATTTGGAAATGTTCCAACCGGTGAAACTTTAAATTGGGTTAATATACATGTTTTGTATTCAGACCAAAAGATAAGTTAAAATTTTAATCAACAATCCCGGGTTTAGTATTGTATATAATTGACAAACTAATTGTTTTAAAGAATGTTTACCCTTTTTTTTTTTTTCCCGGGGAATGTTTACGCAACCCCTGTCCTCGCGGGGCAAAACGGGTTATGTCGACCGCACCGACCAAAACCAACCACGGTTGTTCCTTCCCGTTTTTAGGGTGGGGCCGCAGGAACGTTTTGCACCCATCTGCAACCCCACCCCAGCACCGGGCCACCAAGCAGCTCCCCACCTGGTTTATCCTTTTCCCCTCTGGGCGCCGGGAATTAGGCCCTTCTGGCCCCTGTTGGGAACAGATTCCCGAATCTGGTTACTGGGGGCCAGGGACAGGGAGTTCCCCGACCACGCAAGGACCAAATTCCCCGCCCCCAGGGCGGTTCAGAGTTGCCCGCCGAATTTAAAGGAGGAGAACGAAACATGCCAAAATGTCCCCCTCCCAATTTCCTCCACAAGAATGCGGGCGGCCCCGCCGAAATGGGAGGATAGGGAGGGTTACCGGGGTACGACACCTTTTCCCCGCGACTCCACCCTGGTTGGGGGAAGGAAGGGCGGCCGTTTCCCCCGGACCCGTCCCCACCCTCCCAGGGCGCATCCAAAGGGGGCTTTGAGCCCGCTGGCAGCCTCCCCACGGCCGGCCACACCTCGGCCGGGCCGGTTTTTCTTAGCCTTCCTGGGCCTGACCCCTATACTGAGCCCCACCCGACAAAGGAGAACCCGTTCGGGGAAGAATGTTTCCCTAGTTAATAAAACAAACATGAAGGAAATATCGATAACAGACTTTTTTATTTATTTGTTAATTTCCATTGACAAAGTCCATTTCATGGTTGTCAGACACTTAACTTTTGCCTGGGGGATAAAAAGAGAAAAATTTAAAAAACCCTTAAAAGATTTTCCCCATTTTTAATCCTACAGTTGACATAATGGAAGCATTGCTTAGAATGGCCTTGGATAATATTGTATAGTCGTACCTATAATTAATTCATGTTACTTTTACTTAATTATCATCATCATCATCAAGCCTGTGTTATCCGGCGACTTTGGTCCCCAAAAGCACGCCTTCAACCAAGGGGTTTTAGACTGTATCCCAACACGCTGATCTAATGCCATGCCTTCAGACAATCGGGTGATCGGCCCAAATACCCCTTACCAACTAGGAAAATTTGTTGAATCCCCGTGGGATTTGAACCCACGACCTCCGGTTTCTAAAGCACACGCCCTTACCACCAGGCTAGCAAATAGCTCGATATTGAGTAAACTGCCTCCGTCATATAAATAACATGAGTTAGCATAAGGATATTTACACACGAACGCGTGTATGCGGATATTATGTATATAGAAATACATATTTCCATAATATGGAACACAGCGAATAGCAATATCCAGCGGATATTTCATTCCATATCGGAATGTAAAGCAAATTATACTTTTGAAATTTTTACCTTTATTCAATGAATGAATATTATTTTTAAATTAGCTAATCACAGTGGGATTATACTGGTTAATGAGCAGTAAAAGTAATATCTATTGTCTTAATTACTACTTGTATAAAGATTCATAATTATATCAAACATTTATTTTTTTCCTATAGGGGCAATATATACATACATTCATTTTAAAAGTCACTTGTCATAACGCAAATTATTTCTAAGTTCTAGAGATTTTAATAAAAATCATGGTACATCGCATTTTTCATTTACACTAGGTGGATAATGTCATAATATTTTAACTTTCGACGCCATTTGTCGCAACAATGAATTGTTTTATTTTTAACAATGTTTGTAATAAAAATGATAATGTTGATACATGATTCGTTGATAAAGAACTTTATCGAATATTAACATGGAAATTCTTGCAATCATTTTCTTTGGGGTTGAGACGTTTTAATTTAAACAAATCAAAAGAATTAATTTCTCAATATTATGATAACGGTTTTAGACCCGCGGTAAAACATTTTACAAGAGAATGACCCCAAAAGACGTAATTAGTGGTTGTAAATTTGGAGGAATTTAAAATGGGTTTGAATTTTCTAAGGAAGGGATTAAATTTTATTACAAACTACATTTGTATGACCATAGCCAAACCAACGAACCCGTTTATACAGATATTATTGAGGATGACTAATTAGAAAATCCAGAAACTCTTTTTCAGATTTTAAAAAAATCGTTAAGGAGTCAACCAAAGAAAGGTTTTTTAAGATATTTTGCCTTTATTCTTTATTTTTTTCCGATTTGGACTCTGGTTAAATCCATGATTACGAACAGACGAGATGGATATGAATTGTGGTCCTATTAATGGTTGTAATTACAGTTATTTGCACGAGTTTTAGCTTTATATATAAAAGAAAATTATGAAGTAATGTCAGTAGAATATTTTATCAAAGGAAGATATCCATTTAGTAAACAGAAATAAAATTAAAAATGACTTATGTTTCAATGAATTTTCGGAAATTTAAAAATTTGTTATGATTGAACTGAATTTTGGTACAAATAGCCACTTCCTTCAACCATATACACATATTTAGAGGTTTTAATACTCTATTAATGAGTCCAAAGAGGGAAGTTTAGTGCTCGTAGTGTATTGTCAAGTCTGTGCAAAGCATTACTTGACCTCGTTTAGAATCAAGAACATCTTAGATGCAAAATGACGAGTAAAATGGCCTACTCTTTCATATAAAGCTTGCTATTAGTACTTGGATTGAGGCTTTTTGCATGATAATATATAACAGAATAAAGAATACATTTATATCCATTACAAAAATTTGAACTAAAATTAAAAACAATAATAATTTTCATTTAAACTTCGGAGCTACGCAAAAGATAATAAAATGCAAATTTTATTAAAGGGTCTTACTGCGCAGGTTTCTGGAGTAAGTTCCTTAAGATTAAGCTTTATATAAATTGTCTTTGAAAGTAATATTAAGTTTCTGCTGTTTTTATAATTATTATAAGGACAATTATAATCTGTATCAGCTGCTTTCTATTTCTATTAATAGTGTTACTATATTAAATGTTCTTTACAATTTTTAAAATTTTTTTGCTCCGTTGATTTTATGTATTTTACATAAAAACACGAAGCAAAAAAAATAACCTTAAATAAATAAAAATTACGACTTCAAGTATTTTTATGTCCTTGAAGAATAAATTTATTAATGTTTATTTTTTGATTTTTTTATTATCTATATTTTTATATTTGTTTAAGATGTATCAACCGTAAACATTAATTTATTGGGTAGACAGCGTTTACAATATAAGCTTTCAGGAGTGTTTTTATAACCACTGACGAACTACGAAATATTAGTAATATAAATAGAAGTAGGTTAATGTGTTGTAATAAGAAATGTAAATGTAAATTTAATAATTATAAAAAGTAAGAAAACCTATAGAAGACAAGAAAAATGTAAGAAAAGTACAATAAGATAAAAAATTAAAAGTAAGAATAGGTAAGAAAAGAAATGTGTAAAGTTGTCCTAGGACCGAGTTTGGGTAAGAAGGTGCAAAAACTTAAAATCAAGGGGAAGAAATAAAAGATAAGAATATTATATAGATATGAATTTTAAAATGTAAATAGTGTAGTAAAGACAAGTAAAAAGAAAGAACAACCAACAACTAAAGGAGCCACCCAGGTCCCTTGATCAAACCGTCAGAGGAAAAAAAATTCAAAAAAAAAAAAAACAAGACCCAAAACCTACCAACGGAAAAGTTGTGGAGAATTTTTCAACAATTAATGGAACGAATTTGGGGAGGCTTCGACAAATATTTTCAAATAAAATTAAAGTTCTATAATAAAGTGAAACGAAAGTTACTAATGATCATTTTAATAAAACTTAATCTTCAGAAACTTGGCTTTGAATCTTGCAAATTACAGTCCTTGAATAATTAGGATTCAATGATTTTCAATTCCAATGAACGACGTAAAATAATTTATATTTAATAATATTCCACTTAGAAATACTAGAAAATTTCTTACACGATCCAGTGTAAGATGTTGTATAGCTTAATTATCCGTTTACAAAGGAATTTCAAAACTTTTTGAATTTAGTACACTATTTAAAAAATGTATGACATTTTAAACCGAGCAAAAAACCTGAAATATGTATAATAACTTCTAGATTGATACAACTAATTTATATATTTTGGAATGCTAGTTTATTTTATTCCATTAGTCTACCAAATTTTATTGCGCTTAAATTGAGGGGTTTAAAATTACTTGGTCGCTAAAAAATCACAGTGTTTAGAAAACTTTGCATCTCCTAACGGTTAAATTTCCCAGATAGTAACCACCATCCCTTTTATGTTTTAATATACTTGACTTGGAAGGGCCCAAGGAATGATTGGAAACAGTTTAAAGGGAAATTAAGCCCAACTAAACTAGCCTCTGCCTAAAATACACGTATATAGGTGTAGCGATTGCCAATACTGTACTACCCAGTTGAAATTAAGTTTTTTTTAAACCGGTAGAAATTACATTATCGTAAAAAAATTATTAACCATGTGACATTTCACTAAATATAATCAATATGAGTGTTTTATTAATTGGAAAATATTTATTAGTTTATAATTTGGTATAAAAATAAACTAGTTGTATTTCGCAAAACGATTTGCGGATATGATTCACAAAGTTGATGACTTTGGTATTAAAAATTTATATGTGTAATAGTCAAGGATCCTGGAAAATGACCAACAAATTGGCCAATTGGAAATTCTTCGAATCTCGTTTGATATTGAAGAGCCGTCTGAACCGCATTTCAAATGAAAACGGACAAAGCGTTATCTACGTTCTTAATTACTTTTTAATTAAGCTAACATATTAAAATTTTGTATGACCCATTCTTTTATGACAACGTGACTTCTACCAACACAAACTTCCTGGGATAAATTATTTGATTCCACCGTTTGACAATGGATGTTTTATTTGGGAATGGAAAACGTGTAACAAAAAAAAATTTAATTGTGTGTGTAATTAAAGGTGGCAAAGACCAACCATCCACTCTAATAATTTTTTTTAATAGAGAGGAAGGTTGGTCTTTGCCACCTTCCTGGGATCCCATACTAAAATTGCAGAAAAAAAAACAAAAGGACTTTAAAATAAACCGCTTGCATGCTAATGATGTTGTATTTTATTTGCCGTGAATTAAAACGCAATAACATAAAGTAACAAAAAAATTAAACGCAGAGTATAAAAACTACAAACCCGAAGGACAACATAAATAATTTTTGTCGAACCAACATTAAAAATTAAGAAAACGAAAGGATATGTCAATTTTTAAATAAAAACTCTAAGGGTTATTCAAAACAAGAGATTGGTAATACCAACTTAGTCCGGCCCATGACCCTTTGAACATAAATTTACATTAATTGTAAAACAATTAAAGATGTACAGTTATTTAGAATAGTTATTTTCAGTTTTTTATTTTTTTCTCTACATAAATATTATTTTATAAATCATTTATAATTAAAGTTTCCATTAATCAACAATGATAGTACTTTAATAAGAACATAAGAATTCGAGCTTGTTTATCAAAAGTGTTGGAAAGTTTACATTTAGTTATTTATCGCTTTTCGTAAAAGGATATTACAGAATTCTAGGGTAACTGTTAATTATTATAAAGAATTTAATAAAATTAATTAAACAAGTTTTGAAATTATAAATTTTTGGGTTGGGTAGATATAAAACGTGTTATTTAATTAAATAATATGGCTTATAGCAGTATTATAACTATAAAAGATTTTTATAAATTTTTTCTTGCACAAATTTTGTGAAAACGCTTTATGCAGTGATTTAATTGTATTATTATTATTATCCACAACAAATTTTAAAATTGATTACTTATATTATTACTTTGTAACAGTATTATGAATGTTTTAAGTCTTGATTTTAGCAACAAAAATATGTAAAGTAATTAAAAAGATATTATTTTGTTTATATTAATTCGTTGCTCCCATCGATCAGTATTTCCAAAAACTTTGTAATTATTAAAAAATCGAATGATCGACTTCCAAAAGAGCGTTTTGTTTCATTTTGCCTCGTTGCTCCGCTCCTCGTGTCCCGATTTTGTTAATACTTTGTTTAAATTATAGAAATAAGCTTCCCCTGCAAATAGCATTAGTCCGCGACAGCATAAATATATTTTAAGAATAACGTGCAAAAAGCATTTTAATGTAAACATATTTTAAAATCAAAATTGCATTCTGATAAAGATCCGAATATCCTAATCCCGAAAGAAAATAACTTGTTACATATACACATACGATGTTAACCTAACGCCTTGGGGGTAATAGATAAGCGGAGTAGTTAGTTTTATTTTCGAATTTTCTTTAGTCGCCGGCCAAAGTCCGATAAAAGTTATTCTTTCATTGAAAAAGAATCAAAATAGTTTGAAAATATTATCTTGTACCGGTTTTTGATAAACCAGGGATTAAAACCCTTGTAATAAAACTATTCTCGCTTGGTTAGATTTCTGACTAGACCAACTCAATGAACCGATCAAACTAATTGCATTACTGAGATCAACTTCGTTAGAGCACAAAGTGAAATTGTTTTGTGACCAATTGCCGTGCAATAATCGATCGTCAATAAATGTATCCTTATAGTATATATTAGAATATAAATGCGTAATAATTTAATTTGCTATTTTAATAGGGGCTAGTTTTGAATGTTTGCAATAATGTTACAGGGTTTGCATTCGGTAAATTGGCTTAACATTTTGAAATATTCCTGAGGATTAAAAAACAAAATAAATTGTTTTTAAATTATATTATTTTTACCAATCAAGGTAAAAAAACTTTTTTTACTTTTATTTTATTTTTTTACTTTAATTTTACAAGGGGCCGTCTGATATTGCACCACCGTGGAATCTCAAATTAATTTCAGCCGCAAATCAGTATTATGTAAACACTTTTGTCTAATGGATTGAAAGATGCAAAAGATGCTATACCTAGCTAGCAAAGAAAATAAGAAACTAATTTAATCTGTTGCTTGGATAAGCAAATATTAAATTTGCCTATTATAATCGACGAAATGACGAGCTATTCTCGACGATATAGTCCAAAAAGCAGTACTTTAATCAAATTAATTTAAAATTTGATTGAGAATTTCTATGGGCAGAAGACACTTTTACATTTAAAAAACGTCATCAGGGTCATGATTGTGCAAGTATTGAAAAAAAAAGATATGTATACATTTGTCGATTGAAAATTTTACTTTTCTTTAAGCACGGACGAACTAGGATTAAATTTGTGGTTTTCCTTGAAAGACACTTGGTTTAATGTTGCATAAGCAATTGCAGTTATCCAGCGTACGTAGTTTGAGAATTGGTTTTGCTGCAGTGCGAAATTTAAAACCAAGAAAAGTTTACTTGGTTTTAAAATTTTAAAGTTATAGTTGGGGGAAGGATGTTAGTAACTTCACGTCTAAATGATTACTTGGGTCATATCATGCGGGACAAGAAGCTGACTTTACGATAACTTTAGAAAGTTGTTAGACAGAATGAGGTAAGACCTTATTAAATAACTTTTATTTGTTCTAAAATCTCTTTTCTTTTAAAAAGGAATATTAACATATGTTTTGTATAATTAAATTGGATACATTGTTTTTAGACGTTTTAAACCCATAAAGGGCGTATTACTTTACTTGTTTTTCTAAAAATGTTTTTTAAAAAAAATTAAATAAGGTAATTTGGCGTAACCGGAAACACGCTTAGATTATTCAATTAGAATTGATAAACCGGAAATATTTTTGTTTCCAAAAATTTGGAGCAGAAACTATATAATATATGGCAAAAAGGAAAACTTAAAGGTCCATGACGACGATAGCAGTGTTTTTTAAATATTTATTTATGCAATGTTTGAAAAACAATTACTTTACAAAAGTGTTTTCTAAATTTTTCATCATCATCATCATCATCATCATCAGCCTATTAAAGTCCACTGCTGGACATAGGCCCCCATAAGCCGCCAAGAAGCACGATCCTGCGCCACCTGCATCCACCGACTTCCCGCACACTTGCTCAGGTCGTCATCCCATCTCGTGGGGTCGTCCCACTCTGCGATGGCCAGTACGAGGCCGCCACCGAGAACCTTTTTCCCATCGGTTATCGGCTCTACGAGCTAAATGGCCGGCCATTCACTTTGCTTGCTAACTTTGCGAGCTATGTCGGTCACCATCGTTCTGCTGCGGATGTCTGTATTACGCACTCTATCACGCAGAGAAATTCTAACATAGCCCGCTCCATAGCTCGCTGAGTGACTTGGAGCTTCCTCAACGGCCAGCAGTGAAGGACCACGTCTCAGTTCCGTAGGTCATCACTGGCAACACGCACTGGTTGAAGACCTTAGTTTTTAGGCATTGAGCGATATCGGACAAGAGGATACGTCTAAGCTTCCCGAAAGCGCCCATCCGAGTTGGATTCGTCGATTGACCTCTGCGCAAAGTTGGACTTACCAGCCGGACTCACTTGTCCCAGGTAAATATATTGGTCAACAACTTCGAGCACAGGGTCCCAATAACCACCGACGTAGGCATGACATGAGCGTTAGACATGACTTCGTCTTCTCCATGTTCATCCTAAGGCCCACGTGTTGGGAAACACTGTTGCAGCACGTTGAGCATGCGCGTTGAGGTCCTCCAGCGACTCGGCCATTATGACTATGTCGTCGGCAAATCTAAGGTGATGATGTACCGCCATCGATGTTTATACCTCGTCCTTTCCAATCAAAAGTTTGAATGCGTCTTCCAATGCAGCGGTAAAGAGTTTCGGGATATAACATCGCCCTGTCTTACACCCTTCTGCACTGAAAAGGCTTCGTACTACTGGATTGTAGTCGGACGGACATCGAGGCTTTGCTGTACAAACACCTCAGCACCTCGATATACTGACTGTTAATTTGGCATAGCTGAAGGGCCTGCAGCAGCCCAAATTTCGACAGAATCAAGGCTTCTCATAGTCCACAAACGCCAAGCAAAAGGCAAATTATACCCTCAGTCTTCTGTATAATCTGCCGCAGCGTAAATATGTGGTCTATGGTACTAAAGCCTTTCGGAATCCAGCTTGTTCGGTGGCTGGAAGTCGTCTAGTCTGAAGCGAGACTGATTCAAGATGACTCGAGAACAGAACATAAACACGGCTCAGAAGGGAAATCGGTCTATAGTTTTTCAAGAGGCTCTATCGCCTTCTTGAGAAACAATACCACTAAGCTTCTGTCCACGCTTCTGGCGTAATACCAGCCTGTAGGACGAAATAAAGAGCCTCTGAAGGACACAAGTACCGGTTCTCCACCCGCTTTCAGAAGCTCTGCTGTAATTCCGTCCTCACCAGGCGCTTTGCGTTCTTAAGTTGGTCGAGAGCCATTCGATTTCGCTCAGACTGACGTCTGGGATATCTTCGAGTTGTGCCGGGTGAGCTTTTGCTCTTCGATCAGTCACTCGCATCAGTAAGCGGCTCCGACGACGATGTGTACAACTGTCCATAGAACCTCTCAATCTCACTCAAAACCTCCGGCCTACTGAGATGACGGCCCCATTATCGGTCTTCAACTTAGTCAACTGACTTTGCCCGATAGACAGATGTCTGGCGAGGACTTTAGAACCTTGTTCCGATCTATTGCTTTTTAATACGAGATGTATTAAAGTTACGCAAATCCGCCGCATATACTTGGAGATCTGTCTATTAGCTGCCTATAATCTGACTTATCAGAAGAAGACTGTAGCCGCATCTTCCGTCTTGTATCCAGAAGGTTAAGAGGATTCAGAGAGTTTTTGGGTTCCAGTTTGCGGTGTGTTTATAAAACCTAGAACCCACACCATGAACAGTTTCCACGAGCTTAGTGTTACTATCGTCCACAGTGTTGCACTTGTCTAGGGTTTGAAGCGATTGAAGTTCGAGCTGAAGCCAGCATTTTGAATATGGGCACGAGACGGACTGAAGCGTGGACTTTATCAGACGAGATCTTTCAAGCTACGTTAAGATTCAATGTGCCTTCTTCTGGTGATCGCGCCGGTTTTAAACCTTGCAATCACAGAGAATCATTGAATATTTGGCGTTTGGTCGTCATGATAAAGTCAATCTCGTTTTGGAACCATCAGGGGCTTATCCAGTTCACTTTCTGTGGGCTGCTTTTGAAGAAGGAGCCATCATATATAGTCCTTCCCTCTCCATAAAGTCACCCAGCTGTTGCCCTCTTGGGTTCCGTTGCCTACTCCAAAATTGCCTACCTCAGCTCATCGTCTTCCTTTCCCTAGTTTATAAAGTTCCCCATCAACACCATGTATTGAGTTTTGGAGGAATGTGGCGCGTGAAATATCTTCGACATTGCCTCGACCTCTCATCAGAGTGTGTCGATGTCGGTGCATATACCTGTATGACCTTCAACGAATATCGTTTGATATTCTGAGTTCAAGTGATGCGACCCTTGACGACACACTTTCGATTTTAATGTTGTTAATGAGAGATTGCGGACGATAAATCCGACACCTCCTGGGATAGTTGGTCACCCTCCCGGTGGAAAACAGGTTGTGGATTCAAGGATTATCGTGTCCCTCTTCGGACTTCAGATAATCCTATGATATCCCAACGCAGCCTGTTTACCCTTCTTCCAGCTCTGTCATCCTCTCGTCGGTCCTCAATGTCCGTGCGTTGAAAGTTCGCCAAGTCCAGTAGTCGTTGTGGTAGCCGAATCCCACCCGGGATTTTAGCACCCCTACCCCACCGTTACCAGGCTGCCTACCGTAGCCAGGAATAGTGGGCTGCGGGACTGGGGCCGCACGTCATTGTCATTTTCGAGAGGGTTTTGCCATAGTTGCCACGCTTGGCGTGCGGTTGGCAAACCGCAGTCCCTTCAGATCCTTTACACCTCGAACGCTGCTACCCGTTGAGTGTTTCGGTATTTTGCGATCTGAAGGTGGAGATGGTTATACCGCCATCGTCGGCCGTCTAGAATGGTAGTCAGGTGACTTTTCCCTTAGTCGCCTCTTACGACATCCGCGGAGGAAATGGGGAAGCTGAATTTGCCTGCAGCCACACGGCAATAATTTATTATTAAAGTGCTAATATTGCGCTCTCGAGTATTAAAATGTATAATATACATAGCATTAATGGTTTTCTTCAAGTGATAAATTTATTGACACAAAAAAAATAATTTACCAGAATATTCGACACGCTACCCAAAGACGCTATAATTTTTTCACTCGCGCGAGCAATATTTTTCAGCATGGAAATTAAAAATGTTGCTCTTTTAGAAATTCTTCTGGCATTCAGCCGTTCGCTTTAAAATTAAACGAAACGTTTTTTTATTGTTAACAGACATTGCATTAGTAAAATATATTGGTAGTGAATTAAATAAAAAAAATTAAAGGCATTGTTGTATGACTGCTAATGTGAATGTGATCTAAACTTTAAGAGGAAGGCGAAAATCTATTAATGAAACTCTGTTTTAAATTTGGCAAAATAATTTAGTTTTTAAATAATAGTATAACTTCTAAACAAAATAAGCGATACATTGAATTGGCATGTAATTCCATTTCGGTTAACGAGACCATTTTTATTTCGTGTTATAGGATGCTTAACTAATAGTCTGCATGCTCAACTATTAAAATAACTCTTTAAAGTCGCATGTTCTATTTTTATTATCTATTTACTTGCAAGCCCAATTTGTATATTAAACATTATAACCGTGTATAAAATTAATTCACGCACAATATTTTTTACTATCACTTATATTTAAAAATAATATTATAATATGTGTATACCTGAGTGAATTTTATTATTTGTATATAACATGTTTAAAGGTAGCCTTTGCCCAGCTGTTGGGTACCACAGGTCAAAAAACTTATGAAGGTAATTTAAGATTAGCATATTAAATCTTTAAGGCAGTTTTTGTCCTAAGCGTAAATTTCAACTGCTTCATTGATATCAACATCATCATCATTATCAGCCTGTGATAGTCCACTGGTGGAAATAGTTTGTTTGAAAACAAAGTTTAAAAGCTAAAATTAAAGTAAAATAATGAAGGTCATAAACAATTTGAGGCAAAAATTTGTTTAAGATGATGTTATAAAGTTTCTTAAGTGGCAGACGGTGTATTAAAGCTGTTATTTATCGTCAGCTGGAATTCTCAGACATATAGCTTTGTAAACATACATAAAACATCATAGCATCGTAGCGGGTCCCAAATAACCTTTTAGTAGTTACATTTTTTATTCGAATTAAAGCAAAATTTATTAATGAAACCACTAACTTGCTGTCATAATAAAACTAATAAAATATTGAACATTCCACACAATAACCATAAATGGAACAAAATCCTTAAATTTTAGGATAAATTAGTTTTTTTCAATTTCATAGCTGTTCGTTACTTTCATTATTTCATTTGTGTAAAGATTTCCTAAAAGAAAATTAACAACAAGTAGATTCGTCTATAATTGTCTTGAAAGTAACGTTTTGCCAAATGAATGGTCGATAATATTAAAAATGATAATAAAAGGTATTTAGAATGTGTCATTATTAAAAATCGTAAAGATAATGCAAGGGAGGCAACAGTTAAGTTAATTTTTGGTTTAAAATAATACCTGCGGATAATTTTAATATTCTTACGCTTAATCACAAGAATTGACTACTTGACACTAATTCCGTGTTTAATGCCTGAGGTATATATTTTATTAGCGGTATAGATTTTAATATTATAATATTATTTAAAGTTATAATATTTATTAGCGGTAAAGTTTTATTAAAATTTGTTAGGCAATGAGACCGTACTGGCCTTGCTAATATTTTTTTACAAAGTTAAGCATTTTGATTTTTACATTTTAAATTTAAAATTTTGTTAAGACCAGGTCAGAATTAAAGGTATACAAAGAATATTCACTAGATAGTATTATAATCATATATACTATACATTTTAGACTTTGCTTTAAATTTGATGTGCCAAAAGTAAGATGAAACTTATAAGTCTTTTCTCTCTCGTTTTCCACTCAAAAAGGCCACTTTGGTTCCCATGGTCTCATATGTAGTATGTGTTTTATATAGATATTTTATTTGAAATAGATATTCATAATTAAATTTGTGAAAAGAAATGTTCAAAATTAATTATTAATAGCCAAAGTGCATTACAAAAATACAGTAACCTGTAAATTGAACAACAATAGAAGAGTGCGACGCTAAGATCAAATTGATTTCTATCAGGATTTTTCTTTTTTAGTATCATACACAGTAAAAAAAAGCATTATGCATGCGGATGAAGTATCTGAAGCTAACGCTCGAAAGCCGGTGAAACTTCCAAGAGCATTTTCGCAGTCTCGCTTCCAAGTTCATTGGGACAGCATCTGCTCTAGGAAGGCTCTTGCCGAACCTTAGGAACGAAGGCAGCATGCCGAAAACTTTACGAAAAACTCGTGTGATTATCGTGTGATAGACCTATAATTGTACAGAGTACAGCGGGTTATGGCGGCGGGGGAATTCGGGCATACCGCACGGTCTCGAATTTTTTTTTTATTTTTTATGGCATACACAGGCAGACGAGCAGTCGGGCCACCTGATGGGAAGTGGTCACCGACACCCATAGACGTTGACAATACCAGTGGTATCGCCGACGCGCTGCCTACCGTGAGACATAGGGTGTTAAGTCTTGTTTACCCAGTAAATACGCTGGCTACGGTGCCCTTCAAACCGGAACGCAGTAATGTTTTCACACTACTGCTTCACGGCAGAAATAGGCACCGCGGTGGAAATACCCACCCAGACGGTCTCCTGTAAACAGGGGACCTACCACCGGTAATGAATGAGGCGGTATGGGTACTTGCTGGAACCCCTCCCTTGAACCTTGACGCCAGTGTCCTAGCGGAGATGTAGAGCCATCGCACCAGAGCCAGAGTTAAAGGTGCAGCTCCATCTCTGGAGGAGGTAGAGAGATAGCGTAGCTCCACGGATGGGAATATCACGGCGGTGGCATAATACTAATATAATTATTATTGTCCCACTAATTGTTCTCTTCTAACCCAGCTATCAAAATTAGGTATGTTTTACAAGAGATGGTTGTAATAAAACCTATTTGATATATGTATGTACTAACAATATATAGTCGTAAATATATCTGATGATTTGACTGCCTACATAGCCCAGTAGTATTGTCCATTTCTTTACAAAGCGAAGGTCATGGTTGTGTTAAGTTTGTGTAATTGTTCTATTCTAGTTAGTTGGGGCAATATAAGCCGATTCGCCGTGTGTCGGAAAGGCATGAAAAATTCGTTACTGGTTGTCAAGACGGGATAGACTGAGATGTCATGCGTCGTGTTGCCAGTGCCGTGCGGTGTCGAAACTTCGGGAATTTAAAATGTAAAATAAACGTGAACCCGTAAAAGTTATTTTATTAAATAATGTGTAGTATTCGCGTAAATAAAAGAATTATTTATAATGTAGCTAAAAACATATTTTCAATTAAGAATAGCCGAAAGGCTCTCTTCTATTCTAGAGAACCAGATTGATAACTCATGCATGCTCTATTAAAATAACCAGGTCAGTAAGTCATTAATAAAACCATTAATTTAACGCCTTATATTAATAACATTAATTTGTAATTTGCCGTCGTCAGCCCTTTACTGCGCCGCCAAAATTATCGATCGACGATCGCTTCTGGTTTTATGTCGTCCGAAATTGGGAGTCTTAGTATCGGTGTAATGAGAATAAATGATTGTTACGGACTGTTACAGCCAATTAAGGCATCGGTTCGGGTGAAGGTCGTCTTGAGAAAAGATTAAGGAAAAATAATACAGGGCTTTACAATGATGCATATATATTTTCTGTTATCAGTAATAATAAAATTAATAGATCATTTTATTGCGTATTTATCCTAAACAAAGAAATAAATTATTTCTTGAATATTATTATCTGGCTGATAGTCCTTTTACTTGCGACTTTGTATTATCATTTTAAATTGTAAATAAGGTAGGTAAGGTTGTAACATTATTGCTGATTTTGTCATATTATTTGAATTTTTTTTTCAGATAACCTTAAATTTGTGCCGGAATTTTGTATCATTAAATATTACAGTAATTTATGACATTGACATTTACTTTATTATTATCTCTTTTTTTTTAATAAGATTTTATGACCTGATCTCTTCGTTAACTTAATTTGAAAAAAAAAATACTAACGATTAGGATTCATGTAATTCAACAAATTGTTTTTCTATAATGCAACAATTTAAATTCTGACTAATAAAAAAACGTAAGAAATTTCAAGCATTAGATTAAATAAGCTAATTGAAATATGATATTTAAAACTTTATGATATGCGCTATCTAGATTTACTGTAATACTAGGTAATTACGAATTGACACTCCTCTATATCGAACTGTATAATAATAGAAAAGTAAAGTCTAACTCCCGTTTGTGCAATATCTATTCTCAGTTTGACTATTTGATATAAAGCTATTTGATGACGCCTGAAAATTAACAATAGTCAATACGACAAAAGAGCATTATTTATATTGTTTCGTGTGTATATTTTTTGCTTAAAAGATGTATTAAAATGACTGACAAGTTATAAATTTCATTTGATATTTCCAATACTAAAATATTTCGTTAGATACTTGACCTAGTAAATTTCTACAGAATTATATGTCAAACAGAAGTTCAGTTCATAATAAACTTTCCGCATGAACTAGTTCTTCTAATTACTGAACATATATTTTTTAATATTTTTATATACGTATGCAAACAGATATTTGCGTTGTCAAATTAATATGAAAACTTCAGAAACATTATCAGAAGTTGTCTAACATAGTTGTTATAATGAATTTAACTGATTAATTTTTAATTTATTTTTGTATTATCGAAATCTGTAACTTTTCGCATATGCATTATTTTCTTTAAATTTTATAAAGTTGTAGCTCCGTAACTTTATTTTGAATAAGAATCAACTATGTCTTAAATCATTATCCGCGTAAAAAGGTATGTGCTATTTATTTTGAGGTATTTACATTTATTTATAATTGCATAATATTAACAATATTCCAAGTTTATTGGTCCTTTTGGTAATGTTTTTTTGAATAATACTTCTATTATAGAAGTATATTCAAAAATATATAGAAAAATTAATAAAATAGGAAATATTTTTTACTCAAAGCAACGTTAAAAATTTTCGATAGTATCTAAACAGAACGAGTCCCATAATTGGAAACGTCGACAGTGTTTTGTTATCTGAGATTATCAATCACTACCCAGCCTTCAACGTTGTTTTTTTGCCCTGCGTTTATCGGTGGTCCCTAATTAAAATTAAGTTGTAATTTTAATAAATTGTATTTAAATAACTGCTTTAAACCTAACTTGTTAAATATGTTATTATTACACATTCACGTACAAGTTAAAAAAAATGTTCATTTGTGCATTGTCCTAGAAAGTATTTTATAAAATTAATATATTGAAGTCAGAAATTCGACTTGCAGTGGCCGAAATCGGGTGGGTTTTCATAAAAATAAAAATGTTATTTGCTGTTGTTACTGAGGTGTTTTAAATATACTGTATAGTATAATATAGATGAGGTTTTTTTTATTGTACGTGCCTATTATTAGACGCAATGTGGCATGTCTTTTGCTTCAGCGTTGAAGAATTTTATTTTGACTTTCATCCCCATTTCAAACCCAAGTTCATACCCGTACGGTTTGAAGCTACAAAATTGCTGTAAAACACCTTATCTAAAATTAGAACTACTTCCATCTTTAAACCACTAATACATCGTAACTTTACATAAATAAAACAGCAATAGCTTAATGATTTGAAACAAAAAATGTCTAAATATTTCTAATGTAATACAATGAAATGATATAGAGCGTATTAGAAAAGCAATAGGTTTGTAATAAGTACTAGTAATTCATACTATAATTTAATTAATGTTAGTGAATAAACAAATATATAGGAACATAATAAACATGTGTAAGTTTTTGCACAACAAGTTTATTTTTAAGGACGCCCTGCGGCAAGATGTAGTGACGACATTCGCAAAGTGGCCGGTGTGGGCTGGATGAGAATAGCCGAAGATCGGAATCGGTGGCGTGCATTAGGGGAGGCCTATGTCCAGCAGTGGACTAACACAGGCTGATGATGATGATGATGATAAAGTTATTTTTTGTTTGTTGGATTTGTTCTTTTACCAGCTTAATTATTTCACATTATTTTTTGCTTTTTTTATAGTTATTATACATTACCCTTTTTAGTACTCTTTATACGGGTACTGTTCCCATTTTATTGTAGTATTGAACTATACCTTACTGTTAACTATTAGATACTAGTAAAAGTTCTTAGCTAGTAATGAACTAAGTACTTTAATGAAAATAAGTGTAGAGAAGGTTTATTTTATTTCTAAATTGCGTTATATTCGCAACGGTTTTATGTGTTATAAAAATTACTGGTTGCAATTTAGCGGCAATAGTTTAGTACAATTATGCGTTTATTTGTTTGAGTATACTTTTTGCTATGTTTTCATGCAAAATAGACATTACAATTATCATGATATCGGTATCTTGTAAAATTGGGCCAACGTGTTTTTTCACAACATTTCTTCTATATCTTTTAAAAATAATATGTTATTTTCAAAACAACTTTTATAATAATTTTATTTAATCAAAATGAGATCACACAACGAGCGAACGATCCTCGACGCTAACCCCATTCTTCGGAATGGATCTGTAAATCATATCTAGATTGTAACAAAAAGAATAAAAAACTACTTTTCTCTGCCTTTTAAGTTAAATTCAATCCATTGCTCGATATCTTGATCAGTACTTATTGAAAAACAAAGCGTTTTACCATCCGTCCTTATACCTTCGATTTTTACAGCACTGGAATACATTCATAGGAAAAGACTGTCAGCTTTCTTGCTGACCTTAAAGCCGGTATAAAGAAAAAGATCTTTTCATTCATCTGATTCATCCCAGCACTGCGTCCGATATCATCGCTCAAAGCCATTGTTAGAGCAATTCTTATTGTTAGCGATAATATTAAGTCCGGACAGCTCAGATTCATTCTTTTCACTACCATATACTCCTGTAATACTCGTATACTATTATAAAAAATTGGAAAATTTTATATTAAAACCACTTTAATATTTCTCAAGGAATACACTCTATACTATTATTCTTGTAGGAATACACTCTATACATTACTTCATGTAAATATAAAGAGGACCACGTGACATGTACTACCTACCATTTTTTTTGCCACCGAGGCAAACGAGCAGCCGAGCCTCTTGATGTAAAGTGTCCACCAACGCTCATGGCCTTCGACAGTATCAGGGTATCACCAACGCGCTGCCTTTCGTTAGACATAGGATGTTAGGTCTCGATTACCTGGTAAATACGCTGCCTAAGGCGTCGGTGCCGGCTTGAATATGATACATGCAAGAAGCCAACTTTTTGTGGTTGTGTGTTTTAAGTTTTATGTTACATTTAATAGATAAACAAAAAAAGGATGATCTAAATCGAAATGCTGAGAGCGGATCAACGAGGTCACATATTAAAAAACATATGCGATATAGTAGGTACGTTTATCTTTTGGGAAGTCGGTCAAAATACTATAAAGTAAAAAGTAAAGCGCATGCTCGTTAAAATTGAATCATAATCACATTCAAAAAGTCACAGTGGACTTTTTGAGGCAATTAAATTATACACGTATAACTACGCTAGAAATCATATGCAAATAAGATTTTTATCAAGACTGACCCAATTCTAAATTTTATTGAAGGCTTTTTGAAAATAAATTGATTTTTCTTTTTGGTTTTAAAATTACGCTCATAAAAATTCAAAAGAAAAAAAGAAATATTACATATTTAGGTTTTTAATAACCTTAAAATGGCCTTTTTCAAAAGATAGTTTATACCTTATAATAATATCATTAATATTATTAACTGACACCAAAAAGTATTTGAGTATAAATTTGTGTATATGTTATTTCTAAACAATGTTATTTTTTTCAATAGTCTCAGACAAATGTGATTTATAATTCGCTAATTTATTATTTTTCCTATATTTATAAAAAAAACATTTCTATACCTTGAATGCATGCATGGGCACATTTAGAAGTAAACCTTTTTATTGTGGAGGGTAGTTATAAGAATAGTTATATTATTTACAAATATTAAAAAAAAAAAAAATGACAGTTTTGTGTGACAACAAAGTAAAGATAAGACTTTTCTAAATTATTTTTGTTTAAATAATTACCTTTATTTAAATATGACTATGAATATGAATTGAATGATTTTACTACTCTAAAATCCAAACATTACATTAAATATACGCCCTTAACTTCTGTACAATTTATTTATGAATTATACATATAAACCTTCCTCTTTAATCACTCTTTCTTTTTACAAAAAATTGCATCAAAATCCGTTTCGTACTTTTAACAAATTACCGATACACAGGGATATAGGGTCAGAGAAAGCGACTTTGTATTATGCTATAGAGTGATTATACGTTACCAAAACTTCCTCAAACAAAGCTATAGCTGAATGTTGTAAAGGGGTGAACCACATTCGTCGCATAAACATCTGACATATGTGGATAAACACGTTGGCATATTTTTAAAGCTTAAAGAATACAAAATGGTGCAGTTTCACGAGAGTCGAGGAAAGTTTATGTTTATTACATAAGCGTGCTCGAAGATTGACAGCTACATAGGTGCAGTCAATACGTGACGCAGAATTGTCTATGTTTTCTTTTTTTTGCGTGGAAATTCACATTAGGTATTATTTACATTTTCATAGGCATTATTAGGTGTATAAATCAAATGTTATATCATAACATTAAAATGACAATTAATTATAAAACTTTGAAAGTAACAGTTTACATAAGGAATTTTTCCGTTCACGTATTTTATTGTTAAAATAATCCAATTTTTTATATAATGAATACGTCTCCATAAATTACATTGAAATACGTTTTTTCCATTGTTAGAAAATGTAAACATCTTTTTTAAAAACACCTCTACGGAAGAACCAATAAGTTTTACTTTTGTGATAAAATATATTTATTTGCTTTGCTTATAATAAAATGTTGGGCGGCTTTACTAACTACTACAAACATGACAGTGTTCAATTAAGCGTTTAAACTCACATGACAATTCTATTAACGACGAACTAGCAAATACGCAATCAATAGCGTGCTAATATAACAGGGTAAAATCACTCTCATTTACGACCTAGTATAGCATTTATATTATACATTTTTACGACAAACAACTGCAGAAAACTTTATAACATAGTGTGTTTAAAAAGTTTAAACTTAAGAAGCTTACGACCTTGAACATTTGCCACCGAAGCATAAAGTTTCAATAAAGATTTCATAAGTTAAAAAAACTACTACTAATACTTACAATAATATAAAAAATATATCAAAAAATATTACAAACAATTAAAAAAACAGGAATATGCCAGAAATTTAACAATGCATTTTTAGTTTTTCCTTACAGAAAAGCTACATACAATTTTGCATATTTTTAAGACTTTTAACGATAATGTTTTTGTATTTATATTTACTGTTGATCATGTCATTACAATAAAATCATTGTAGGGGTTGGAAATGGGAGATATCCAAAATTAATTTGTGACATCGGTGAATAAAAAAATTACTATTATGGCCTGGCATTGCACTTTCACTTGTCAAGTCGGGACTAACATAGTAGATGTTGTTATCGGTAAACATATGACTTTTACAATGCATGAAGCAAGTAGTTATGTATATCATTTATAAATATGATTTATTGCAACGGCCCTAAAGTCAATCATTGAACCGCATCTGAACCATAATTTTTTCGACTAGAAAAGTTAAACACTGTTCATCTGTTGACACACCAGACATTGCAATGATAATTTAAAAATTACTGCTATAGAAAACAATTCTAGGGGCACTGTACTAGAGGCCCGTTCTGGCATCGTATTCTTTGTTTGAATATTTTTTGACCGACTTCCCAAAAGAAGGAGCTACCCAATAGGTGGCGTATGTTTTTATTTTATTTTAGATTACTTTCATTCTTTTATTTAATTATAGGTATAAGCTGTCATTTACCTCGTTGCGTATTAAATCTCAAAGGTCGACAGCTTCTTTACTTGAAACTTTTTAAACACAATGTTCTGCTGTTGTTTACAAATAATTAATAATAATCGGAATTTTGAAAGCAATGCTAGGTCGTATTTAGAGTAACTTTACCCTGTAATATTAGCACGCTATTGATTACGTATTCGCTAGTCCGTCGTCAATAGAATTGTCATGTGAGCTTAAGCGCTCAAATGAACACTGACATTTTAGTAGTAGTTAATTATATATACATATGAAAAAAAAATTACTCCCAAGTAGCTTGAGAACCTCCTTCTTTTGGGAAGTCGGTCAATAATTTTTAATATTACAAAATTGTTTCCGTATTAATATATTGTATAATAGTGAACATTTCATATAACATGCCTGTTTATTCTTTCGAGTCCAAAAGATGTTTTTTTTTCTTGCTTTATTCAGATGAAATATTTGGTTTTCAGGTTTTACTCTAACTGACGGTGTATCGTTGTGGATGAAAAGCTGAACTGTTGTAGGTACTATATAGCAAGCAAGTCTGTATTCCTTGTTTTAAAACATGTCTTTCTCCAGCTTATTGCATTTGTAAATGTTTTCTTTGGTTTCTGAACTAATTGCGATACCGATTAATATATTATAGTATTGAATAAAAAAGGGAATTTATTTTACATAAAAATAGACGTTTTTAGTTTTTTAGTGTATCTAAAAAAAAGGCGTAAGTTATACGTTTAAGCCCTAAAAGTTTAGGAAAATTTATTGTAGTTGTTGCTAAAGTTAGGATAAACATTAGTTTCAATAATAAATACTTTGCATAAGGTTATATTGCGCAGGCAGTAATAGATTTGCCCTAGTTAACGGTTGAAACTGTAAGAAATGCTTTGTTTGTGCGGCTTAAATGTTATTTTTCTCCACTGTTCTATTTTATTACTACCTCCGTAGCCTAGGTGTATGGGCGTGTGCTTTAGAAACCGAATGTCGGGTTCTGAATTGGGGCTCCAATAAATTCTCATTGTTGGGTTCACATTGTAGTTGTTTAGCGCATCTTGGGCTGATCATCCAATTGTCTAAAACGTAAGATGATCCATGCGTCGGATGGTCATAAAAAAGTCAGTCCACCTACCTATTGAATCAGCGTGGTGGGATACGGTCCAAAAATCCCCTAATGGATGGGGGTGTATTAGGGGAGGCCTATTTCCTGTAGTGGACTATCACATGCTGATAATGTGTGTATATGCATTCAACCGCTAATACTAAAGAAACTTTTCTTATTATAATATAGTAACGATATTTTTAAACTACGAATAGAATTGATAAGTACAAAAATCCCACATTATATAAATATAAATAATCTTATAAACCATATTATTCAAGCATAGTAAAAATACTAGAACAAAAATTATAAAATAATATGTTCAACATTGTTTTAATAATATTAAAATTGCTTAAGAAACTCTTAAAAACAATAAAAAACTATAAAAAGGAAAGATTTTTATTTTTGTTTGCAACAACAAGAACGTAGATTTCACTTATCACTGGAAAAAATGTATAAAAATCTCTATTAAAATCAAATCAAGGCATAAAAACTAATCATAAAATATTTTCAAGTCCACATTAATATATTAACTAAAATAAACTAAAAGTCACCGAGCATACCCTACTCCCCAGGTTACAAATGGCCCTTGCATTAATGCAGTTTTGAATCTATTGTAAGTGCCTAAATAAAGTTTATTTTAAAAATAAGATAAATTTATAAATAGAACTATAGACTAAGAAGATAATTTTCTAGTTTTATTATGATTATAGCTATATACGCCAGACAGTTAACAGTCAGTAACATTTCATTACATCGTCGCCTTTATACGAATTGCGTATCTCAATAATAGAAGCATAAAAGCTCGTTGACTGAAGTAGCCAATAAAATAAACAATTTAGTGTTGTGTGCTGTGCTACAAAGGTTACAAAAACACTCGCTCTGTTTTTAGCTTAGAATGGGTCAATGAATATAAATTCAGTTTATTTTGATACTTTTATTATTCACGCGACCATAAGCATAGGATGAGACAAGTATTTGAACTAACTAATGAGACATCTCTGCATGACCGAACAAAACTGACCGATAATCGCAACAAAGACAGAGAACCTAAAAGAACTATACCCTAACTCTACGAATTTTTATCCGCAATCCTTAGCAAATAGACAAAACTAGCCCACGTTATACACCAGATAACGTTCTCGCGGACCTCCCAACTATCATATTTTCACCAAAAGGAAACGAGGACCATTGCTAAGTCACGACTAAAGCGTAGCCCTAAAGATCCCACATACCACTGATATGATAATCCTGCTGACGTTACTCCGCGACTAACTCTACGGACAAGATCGAACAATTGACTCACGTGACGAAGGACCTGGACTGCTACCGTTCAAATTAGACCGACAAAAATAGTTACCTCACCACCACTTCCTAGAATACGTAGACTTGAAACTAATCCAAAACCAAGTAGAATTAGTCCGAAATCAAATAAGTACACTTCGACTCAATTAAATAACAAGACGTTCTTCTGTTTGATCCCTCATATTGAACATCTTTCTAGCAAACTCGATAGAATATCAAATCGTCTAAATTCTTTTGCTTCAAGCCGCATAAAAGACGCCTCATTGACGGTCTAGGATCTATTGTAAAAGCATTACCGGTAACCTGGACTATACAGACGCAATGAAGTACGAGAATGCTATTCAAATCTTAAAGGATAATCAACATAAAATGGTATCTCGAGCAAAATCGTCACATTAGTCTTAGCAGGGAACTAATGGACGAACACACTTCATTTATTTCAAAACTCGCAAAGAATCAGATTCAATTAAATAGAACTATGCACATTTTACTTGACACCAATAAAAACGCAGCATACTCTCTTTTAAGGTTTACGAAATTTGCCCAAACATTATCAATAATTAGCGATAATTTGGATAGTATATTAAGTGAATTAACTAGGTTAGAGAACGCATTAGCATTTTGTAGTGAATCGCACTCATCATTCTATGCTTAGTTTAAATATGATAAATAATACAATACTTAGGCTTAAGACTTTATATTCTAAGCGAGCTGAACTATTAGATTTAAATTTAGAGATATCATACATTATAACTTAAGGTCATAATTCACATAAGCGGAAAATGTAATAGTCTTATTAAATCTCAATAGTTACCGCTACACACTTCATTTATTATAAAACTCAGTGATTGTTCCAAATAAGTGTAACTATGCATTATTCTTGCATCCATAAAAGCAATCACTGCTTTGCGTGTTACGAATTGCAAAATTATCCGAATAGATGCGTGTAATTTGGAGTAATTAAGAATTAACTAGGTAGAAACCATAGCATTCTGAGTGAATCGATCACTCATTCTATCTGTTAACACTATCACGGTCAACAAACTTGCTAGACTTTGCCTGTTCTAAGAGGAACACTATAGTTTAAATTAGACCACATAATTATAAACTAGATGACTCAATGGCCATCTATGACATGTATTGAATTCAAAGTTAACCCACATCTGTATACAAATTAGTGATTGTTCCAAATAAGTTAATCAGGCTATTCACCTTCCTTTCCTTCAATCATGGAAGTTCTGTGTACATGGAGCCAGATCGCAAGATAATTCGTAGGTATCTCTGCAAAAGAACAAACCCCAACGAGGTCATCACCGATGCACTACCAACGACCATCACGTCACCAACAACGCCTGCAAGAAGACTACCATCAGTCTACAGACCGAGCCTGGAGAAACAGATGACCACAATGGGTTTCGAACACCATTCGGAAACTTACTGCCAACGAGATCGATCAAGCTTCTAATCAGGAAGTTTCTGCTACACATCCATAATTGATCCGTAAGAAACGTTCAACCATCTACAACGACAACCTAAAGGACAGCCTGATAGATAGCATTGTATCAACGGCGAGAACAAGTTTCAACACCATTGAAATACTCGATAGCATCGAACTTCTAGGATCAGGATCAGCTGCAACTACATTCAAATACAAGACAGCAGCCCTACCACTGACACTTTCAGGCTGTATAAGCTGTCAATTCAAGTACAGGTAGCCACTCGCGACATTTACTCGTCAAATTGATGAAAGAGCAGCGCCTACAGCTGAGTACCTAGCCGGTAATGGAATCCGCATCAAAAGCACGCATCAGCGCAGCGACATTCTCACAAATTGTGCAATGCCATGCTCAAAGCGACGTGTTCCATCCTAACGAGCTATGGAATCCGCTGACCAGCATCACGCATCAAGCGATCGCATTCTTCCACCGACAAATGTCGCAATCAGCAAACGCTGATCCTTTTCCATATAACGGCACACATGGAATCCGCTGACCGCTGTAAGACAGCGATCGCATTCTTTCCCACCGACGAATGTCGCAATAGGAAGAACGCTGATCTTGCTGAAAGATCACTGGAGAGAAGGATCACTCACCAGAATACAATAGGAGACTGCTGAACGGATGGACTGACTTACTTTCTTACACCCGAAAGTAGTCACTTGTATTTAGAATAAGTTAACTTTATAATTTATAATTAATAAATTTATTTTAAGTAAATCGGTTTTTGAGTCCTCCTGTCGGTACTGTAATTCATCACAGGTAGACCTACCTTCCGTTTGCTGAACCAATAGTCTGTTTCTATGCTAATATAAACACTACTGCCTACTACTGTCTATTTTGTCTACTGAAACATCAATTTTAAAAATGAAGACAGCGTTTAAACTATATAAAAACTTTAAAAGAACGTACAGCTATTATGTTTTATTTTAAATCACTAAATCTTATATACATATAATAAGTTTACTTATTTAAAATAAATGGAATATAATATTGAGAACATAATGCTTGTTACGTATAAAGTAATTAATTGTGTCAAAGTTAAAGTCATCCCTTGTGTTTTGATGTAAGGGAATTTGCAAAGATTGTCAAACATTTTATTAGAAGTAAGATTATGTGGATACTCTGATGTCGATACTATCGCATTCCGGTAGAGAAATCAATCTTTGATAAATGAGATACAGTTTTCGACTGAGGTGCTTAAACATGTCGTGGATGATAATTTTATGTGGACTATAACTTTCAGTTCTTAAATAAAGATTTCAAAGTCATATGTGAAGATTATGCAACTTCACAAAGATGGATGTGTTTAATATGATTCCAGTAGTTAAAATAAAGAAAAAGTAAAATTATGTTTTCATTTAAGCATTTAAATTTCTTGCATATAATGAACTGTACCAAGTCAACATAATGATAAAAATGTTTTTCTAGCATGGGTAATTTTATCATTTTAAAGAACCGTACTAAAAAGAGATCAAAAATATGTAAAACTATGTTTACAAAAAATTAGGCATAAGTAAATAAAACCCATGAGTCTTAAACGATCCACCCACCAACCCGCATTAGACCTGCGTGGTAGGATATAACAAAAACCCCCTAATGGTGAAGGCGTGCATTAAAGGAGGCCTATGACCAGCAGTGGAATAACATATGATGATATAGTTCTGCTTTTATCAAGCACAATCCAGCATAAATTTCTTTAAAAAAATGATGATAAACAAGAACGTATACATGAAAATTTATGAACATTTAAACTAAGCCTGAAGGATCGTCAATCCACTATTTTCCTCGCAAAACAACTGATAAATTATTATTAACGTAGTATCTATTAAGCTTATATTTCTACGTTAAAATGTTTATAAAGGAGTTACTATTTTACAGTATTTTTAATATTAGAATAGATCCAATCTAAAAATTAAAATTTTCTGTAATATTTGAATCCGCAAGAAAAATATTACACGACATATACTAATAAACACTTTCTCTATTAAAAGACGATTTAATAAAACTAAATTATAAATATCACTATAGACTTTTTTCAAATATGATTGATTTTGTGTCTTTAGCCTCAATCACTTGACTAAAAGAGAAACATTTTTTAAACGTAATCACAAATTTGTGATTACCTTTTTCATTCTTTAATTTAAATTGTAAGTGTCGACGTCCATAGTCCATAAAGCACTACGATATAATTATATATAGTCTTAGAGACACCTTAGAAAAACAGAGTATACTTTATAGAACTCCGAGCATCGTCCATATAAATGACAAATTAAAAGAATAATAAAATAAATTTTTATTTGTTAATAATTATAGACAAAAAGCATTTTCAATTTATTTTAATCTTAAATAAACTAACCCATAAGAAGTCATATGAAAAAGCACTTGAATTATGTTTATGTTATGCAAAGTTATGGAAAGTTTTGATTTAGTATAAGGATTCTGAGAAATCGAAAAAGTTTTATTATTACTATTCTTTCTTCAATGACTCTCGTTAGAAATATACGTCTCAACTTCTAGTTTATATTAAGGTTTCATAAATTGTTGTAAAGAAAGATAATGAGATCTTTTTACAATCAAAAACATGTATTAATTAATTTAATAATGACCTGTAAAATAACTCTCATTGAAACTGCTAATTATTTATTCTGAAAAAGTTCTTTTTATTATAATTTGAAGCCAAACAATTTCACGAACTAGGACGTAATATAAATTTCAATTTGCAAGTAAACGGGCTTTTACGTTTTTTGTTAAAATAACAAAACCAAGAAAAAGTTAGGTGACTGTGATCTTAGCGAGAATTGAATATTTATGTCATGTGACATTATCACGGAACTATGGTGACCATAATAACTGTACTTGTTTAAATAGTATGTACGTTTTAATTAACAAATTTTTATCACAAAACTCGTATGGTATTGGTAACTTCCTCATATTCCGTTACCAATCTAACGTTTTTTATTAAAAGCCTGAAAACATGTCAATCTAATTTAAAAAGACCCTTTTCAATCTAATAGAGTTGAGGCATAATTCAAAAGGAAAAGCTGTTCAACATAGTAACTTAGTTCATAGCTTCTGTTACCAACTGAAGCTGCTGAAAAGAAATAATTTTGATCAGTTTAAAATAAAATTTATGGTCATTTAAACTGATCAAAATTGATTATTTTGATACGGTAATTTTTCTAATAAGAAATGATTTAAAGCCGTATTGATTATATAAAGTGTATTCTCTTAATTCAATAGAAACAATATATTTAATAATATGTAGATATCTTCAAATAAGACTTTTTATATGCAGTTCTAACTGTCAAATGTTGTCATTCATAGGTTCTTAGTGTGGGGCACTTGCCTTCCTACTACAAGTTGTATTCATACATTATTAAACGATAAAATATTGATCAAAATACTAATTAAAAGAAAAACCGAAGTCATTATGAGCACAGCAGTATATATATATATTATGTATATATAGTGTTTGTAACAACTTTGGTTCTTTTTTTTATTCTTGTAAACCTTTACCCGAAAACCTGTAACTAAATTGCCAAGATATTCTATTTGAAATTGTAGATAACTTTTTTACAGCTTAAGTTCTTTTAGATAGTAGACCCTTTTAGAAGTATGTATCTATACAAAAAGGTTTTAAGCTACGCCATATTCTTATAATAATATAAAACTTAAGGCTAAAAGCTCTACGAAAAAGCACGTTCAATTAGAGGAAGCGTTTCTTAACTTACACTAAGTCAGTTGCAGGATGAGCTAGACAAATTTACTTTAAACTTTGTTTCTTTTCGATTTAAAAACTTTTCTTTTCTAACTTCCTAGATGGAAGTTACTTTAAGCGGACGCAATATATAAAACCAACTTGAAGTTGTAGTTGAAATTGTAATATCATTTTTTTACAATTATTTAATATTGTATGTTGCTTTAGTTTTCTACTTTGTGTGTAAAAACAATAGTTTTACCTGTACAAATATAGTAATAAATCGTTTTTCTACTCTAGTTTTTCTATGTATCTGAGATATTAAAAAGAGGACACCAAGAGGCCCCGAAGGCAAAAAGACCAACCTTGGTAGGGCAACATACAGTGACGACATTCGCACAGTTCTGTATGAGATTAACCGGAGATTGGAAGCGGTGGCGTGCATTAGGGGATCCCTATGTCTATCAATGGACTGGCACAGGCTGATGATGATGATGAAGACAGTAATGATCGGGCTGCAGGTTATGCAAAATCCAAAAAGTGTGTTTATTTCTAAACGTAATATTATCTTAAGGCAGCCATAGTACCTACTTGTAACATAGATTTGTCTACATAACATATGAATTTTTCGCCCTGCAGGCATACTCTGATCAAATGTTGCTGTTATGGAAACTCAGAAAATTTTGGCAAGCAAAGCTTATCCTACGAACAGAGCCACGCAGTTGTAATTACTATTGTCAAAAAATTGGCCAACTTGAACCGGGTCAGTCCGCGCCGCGTTTCGTCCGGTGAGGTGGCCGGAGGCCCTTCCCCAACCCCTCCCCTTTCAAAATGGTAGAAGAGGTAAAAGAAAAGCTATTCTAAATTAATGTCAATTGTTGAAATTTTAACTTCTTCAAACCCCAAAGTTTCAAAATATCATAGTTGCATCATCATCATAAACAACTTTTAGCAGTCCACTGCTGGACATAGGCCTTTTTAAGAAACGCCAAGACGGCATCCATTAAAAGGAGCAGGCGGATTGGCAGTTGGTTAATTGCACCTGTACCACGGATCTGTCTTACTCCCACTGTAAGACAAATCCTCCGTCAAGTGGGCGGTGTGGTCGTTACATTCCTTCGTCAGAAATTGACTGGTTTACTGCAATTCGTTATAACAAAATCTTAGCCACAACAACGCGCGGAAGGGCCTCGTAGTTAGTAATATAAATCTTTTCAACTACATATAATGTATTAAAAGTAGAAAATCATTTCTCCTCCTCCTCTTCCTCCGTCGCCATTGTGTCTAAAACTAAATGGTAACGACGTGTTTACTGTATGAATTGGAACGTATCCAAAACTGACTCTAGTAGAATATATTTTTGCCTTCGATGTGATCCCTTAAACAAAATGTTTTATTGGACACACTAAAAGTAGTCAGGCTCTACTGAAACAAAATGTTCTATAGAAATAGTAATTTATTATTTATAACCATTGCAATGTTTCATTGATGATAAAATTAATTAATTTTGTGGAAAGAATTCTTTTTAATAAATTGACTTGATGACTTTTAATGGTCAATATTTATTTATTAAAGCTCATTTATATTTAAATAAGCCAAATTCGTGATTTAAACTAACGAGTTATAGGTTATTTATTGTACAAACAAACAAAAACAATGCTTGCAGGAAGCTTGAATTTTAAAATATGGATTTTTTACAATATGTACTACAAACGGCTGAACTTACCTGAAATCGGTATTGGTGCCAACTAGTTTCGGTGTTATCAGAGGTCCTTCATCAGGACGAATGGGAACTTCACGGTCCCTGCGAGCGACCAGGACGTTGAGTGCAGCCGTTTGTAGTACACAAACGGCTGAACTCAGGTTAAATATTTAAAGTGCAATGCCTCTTGATACTTTAAATTTTTGAATATTTTACATTATGCTTAATTCAAAATTTCGTCCTATGGACGCTGAACATATTGAATACTGTGGTCAATTTTATTTTAATCTTGTCATGTCAAGCATTACTAAATCATTATTAGCAAAATAGTATATTTAATATTTATATCTTATTGAAATATCAAGAGCTAATATAAAACACTCAAAGAGAATATTCTAGGAAATAAATATTTTCCATTAAGCGTAAGTGTCATTCCCATTTTGCCAAGTTGTAAGTTAATATTATATTAGACGAATAAGGAATAAGAATGATACGATTGTATTATAAAAGGCATTGCCTAACGGAGTTGAATTATTAATGTAATGTATTATTTCGCCTTACTATTGACTGATATTGATTTAATAATGCATAATCGTAATCTAATTCAACTCTTAGAAACAAATATATTTTATTACGAAAACATTAAAGGTTGGCTGATTCAGAAAGTACCTTCGGATGATATTTTTCAGCTGAAAAACAATAGTGATTGTACTCTACGTCTTAAGCTGAGCTATTTCCGTGATAGGTTTAGTGTTTAAACTTCTGAAGAACAAGGCGTTGTCAACATTCTGCTCTTTTTAGTAAGAAATTCTTACTTAATTAACGCAACGTTGAGCGTTAGATTTGATTAAGCAATGCGATTAACTTTACTCGCACGATTAAGCCGGTAAAATTTGTCGCGTTCGCTTAATTAAAGACACTGACTGATCTTTTTAATAAAAACATCACTGTTCTATGGGCCTAAACAAAAGTGTATTAAGCAATAAAAAAAGGGTTTTATTTTGTATTTTTAGCATTACAAAGCCAGTTCTACTACGTTGTATTATCAGAAAATACCTCTACCTACGCAGTCTTACAGTCGTTGTAAAGCAGCAATATATTCATTGTACGTATGAACGTATTTCCGTTTTAACTGTTCTTAAATATCTACGCATAAATAAAGGAATACGGTATTTATTGTACTAGCTATTTCTACAAACCAATTACAATAATATCACATTATTGCCTTTGCGCCGCAAAAATATGAGTTTTATAATATCAGGTTGAGATATATTACGGCGTGTCAGCTTTTTTATACTGAACTTGAAAGTTGACTGATATTTTAAAATAATTGACACAATAACCAGCAAATTTGTTTGATAGGTAAATACAATAAATTATTATAAGTTTAGGTGAAGGTTTATACGTAACAGCATTTTATTAATGATAGGTTTTAAAACTTATCTAAAATAATTACATTTCTGTACGCCTATGCCGCCTTTATGTCTGGAGCAAACATTTATATATTAGAAATCGTCCAGAATAAGAGACCTTGTGCCCTTAGCAAAAATAAGATGATATAAATTCCGAGCGTGAGAGCTAGAAATGTATGTAATACGATCGTTTATCTTGAATTCGAACATTTATATATTATTTTTCAGTAAAAATAGTCAGATAAACCGGAGGCATTTTATACCTCTATGATTTTAAAAATGGTGGTTTTTGTAACAATGATAACGCTTTCAAAATCCCCTTCAACCACAGGGAAAATATTTGAAAATAGTGCGTTGCACTATAAACTTATTATTTAACGACTTTAAACGATAGGAATTTATATAAGCTTCTTAAAATACTACATGCATTTTATCAGCTGACTTTGACACGTCGGTATCAAAGATGTGTAGAAAACTTGGAATTTGCAAGCTGTAGAAAAAATAATTAAATTATAGCAATAAAAATACGCTATTTTTTCTTAATTTTTGTAATTTTAACTTTCTGTTTTATTAAATTTATTAGTAGTAGTAAGTAGTAGTTGTATTAAACACTAGCTAGATTTTAGTTAGATTTTTTGAATAAGATTCACTTATGGATTAATGCAAGGTAAAGACAAAGGTTTCGTTAGGCGATGTTTTAACTTAAGTAAAACGAGGCTAAGTACAGAATGTCGTTTACGTTTATTAAATGACAAATAAAAATACAAATGTATGTATAAAACTTTTTATTAAATTAGAAAAATAATTGTTTAAACGATTTTCTCATTTAAAAAATAACCGGAATATTCAAAGAGAAGCTGAAACTGATCTAAATAACGTAACTCAATCCAATTGAATCTATCTTTTCTATTTGATAAAATTAAAATTAACAGAAAGAGGTAACTACTGTCATTGATGGTAACAATAGAATAAAAATCATGAAATTACCAAAACAAAAATGAATGGTCGATTAGCTGAAAACCTATGCTTTCTTAATTATTACAAACATGGCGTGTGGTTTAGAAACCGGAGGTCGTGGGTTTGAATCCTGCTGGGACTCAACAAAATTTCATTGCTGTTGCCTAGTTGGCTAAGGGTAATTTGGGCTTATCAACCAATGGTCTGAAAAGTAATATGATCGATGGGTCGGAGAGGCATGTAAGTCGGTCCACCCACCAACACGCATTAGACCAGCGTGATGGGATACGATCCAAAAACGCCCTTACCAATAGCAAAATTCAAATTCAAATATCTTTATTCAATATGAAAGTTTACACTTGCTTATTGATTGTCAAACACACTATCACCGGTTCGGAAAAGGACGCTTTAGACCTGAAAAGAACCGGCGAAAGAAACTCAGTGGGCTATTTTTTATATCATCTTTTAAAAATAACAAATAATTTGAAAATTCAGGCATTACATATTATGCAATTTTGAAACAGATCCTGGAGCAAGTATTCCATTACCAGGCTGTGTTATCATTTAAAATTCATTAATATCGCAATAAATTTTAACACATAAACGTTCCTTGACTACCTTTTAAATTTATTAATAGTTAAATTATGAACGTTTACGAGATTTTGTTGTAAAACATATACTTTGTCCCATAAAAGACTCATGTCTAGTTGCTGGAAGAATAAAATTATGTTTGTTCCTTGTATCTACAGTTATATGTGCATCACAATGTCTTAGGAAATCATCTCTTTTTTTTTTTGACTGACATTAAATTTTCAAATATGTATTGAGAACTAACGGTCATTACTTTTATTTCAGTGGATACGGGTGTATCTATCAATTAGTCAAATTAGATTCAGAATAATTTTAAACTAAGTAGCTATTGCTATTAGTACCAATGAGGTGAAAATATTCGTGTTTTAACGTTGTGATTGATGAGTGGTCACCGACATTTGTCTGTCACTGAGTGACAGTCTACTTATAACAACACTGGCCGACGCTGGTTTGTTGATATGGATAACTGGGTACATTTATTCGTAGTTACATTTGATTAAATTACAAATAACAATACCCTCTCTTACTATCACTTATTATTTTAACTTTTGTTATCCAATAATATCCAATAAATGTAACATATTTTATCTATTTTAATAATGAACGGCTGTCAATATTTCGCTTTTGTGGATTATGACAAATGTTCAATAGAGACCAAAAGCCAATTTAGAACGTGCCTGCCATATTGGAACGCTTCTATTGAGAATAGTTTTCTGATTTAGAATCGGTCTATCGAGATTTTACGAAAGATTATTGTAAAACTTTGATCTGTAACTTGATGAAACGTAAATTTTGTAACATGTAAATAGAAGAGAAGTATCTTGTTTTGTTGTTGACGTTCACAAGGTTTCTTTTTCTGTATTCTGTTTAAACAAATTTAAGGAAGCCACAGTAAAGTTTTTTCATAATTAGCGCTGTACTTATCGTAAAACTGCAATGATAAATAAACGTACTCTGTGAAAACGTTGTATCGTATAAATGATAATGACCTTTACAGACAAAAAGAATATGAGTTAAAAAATTTGCAGAATCTCCTGAACGTCTTTTATGAACCATGAAGCAGTAGTGTGAAAACACTACTGTGTTCCGGTTTGAAGGGCACCGTAGCCAGCGTATTTACTGGGTAAACGAGGCTTAACATTCTATGTCTCACGGTAAGCAGCGCGTTGATGATACCAGCATTGCCAATGTTTATGGGCGTCGGTGACAATTTTCCATCAGGTGGATTGCTCGTCTGCCTGCGTATGCAATAAAAAAAAGGTAAACATTATAAGAATGAGGCAAAAAGACCCTTTTTTACAAAGCGTTTAAATAAAGTATTGTGAAAACACAACTTTGTTCCGTTTTGAGGGAAACATTTTCTAGGTAAACAAGATGTAACATCCTCGATGATTCCCCTAGTTATAGGCCATAAAAAATCATAACGTGACAAAAAAAATTACAGAACATCTCATTTTAATATTTTTCGTACACAGTCATTACAATTAAATTTATATTCGATTTATGTGAACTTTACACGTTGGATATAATTAAAAAAAACTGAATATGATTTCTATTTATACAAATGAGCAATACATTTATTTTTAAAATTTTTGAGCCTCGTGGTATGGGAATCTTGCGCTCTTGAAATCAGAAATCATAGGTTCAAATCTTACTGGGACTTTTAATGCTTTTCTTTTTCATTGTTTTTTCTTAGTTGGTTTAGGCATTATGGTATCATCCCCCCGAACAGGTTCTCGCTTTGTCGTAGCGGTGGGGCTCAGTACCTGCGGCTTGGGTCAGCCGCGGGGAAGCTAAGAGGAACCTGGCCGGCCTGGGTGTGGCCGGCCGTGGAGAGCTCTCCAAGCGGGCTGCGGAAGCCCACTTGGGCCTCTAAGAGGTGTGAGGACGGGTTGCAGGAGTGGACGTCCGCCCTTCCTGTCCCTCCAACCAGGGTGGAGTCGGGGAAGAGGGTGTCGGTATTCCGTAGGCCGCTCCCTATCCTCCGCGACTCGGTGAAGACCACCGCTGATGCGTGTGGAGGGCCGTGGAGGAGGGGACATTCGGCATGGTGTCGTCGATCTCTCCTCCTTCTACGGCCGAAATGGACTGGCGGGACTAACATCAGGGCCGCGCTGGGGCTGGGAGTATCGTCCCTGTGTGGGTTGGGAACTCCTGGCTCCCATGGCCCTAAGTAACAGACTCGGGGAGTCTGTTAACTAACTTCAGGGCCGGGGACGAAGGCGCGCTGGTTCGACGCGCCAGAGGAGCAGATGGCCGTAAGGCCGAGATAGAACTGCTTCGGCGGCCAGCGCCGGTGGGGTTGCAGATGAGTGCAAAACGTTCCTGCGACCCCACCCAGAACATCAGGAAGGAAAAACGTGGTGGTTTTAGTCGGTGCGAGTCCGACATAACCCGTCTTTGCCCCCGCAAGGACGGGTATTCGTAGGCATTTCCCCACGGTAAAAAAAAAAAAAAGGCATTATGGTATCATTATCCAATTGCATGTAAAGGAGGTTGATCCATACAACGGCAGGTCACGTAAAAAGTCTCTGCATTTGTGTCTGATATCCGTCAAATCAGACTAATTGAATAAAGGAAGATATCACAAGGTGTAGTCCAACTTGTGATAGCTTTTTTTTTGCCGTTGATAAAATCCAGCTTAGGTTTCCCCGCCCCCAGAGCGAGGGTACAACAGGGATATGTGGGGCTCCCCGCACCAAGATAGAGTAGCCGGTATACTGACTAAAAAACCAATGGTTCTCATGTTGCTGTAGCTGGGGCCGCGGGCGCTGATGACAGTCTTCGGCAACCCCGGCGCGACGTGACCCCCGCGGGCCTCTTCTCTCCGGGTGTGTTGGGACAACCGGACCATCGCTTTAGTTGCCGTGCCAAACAGCAAGGCACCCCCTCTTGAGCACTACTCTGGGCGGCGGGCACCCTCTTGCCGGCCGCCCAGGGGCTTAGTGTCAGGGGAGAACGTTGCGCGCGTACGCCATTTGGCGCCCTGGCCTTCTTTTGCGGATAGCCAGGGTGCTGTTGGCCTCCCTGTCTCATTCCGCGGCTTCCTTCCGGGTCATAACGTCTTCGCAGAACGCAAGGACGGCGACCTTGTGATAGCGATGTTAAGTGCGCGTACTCTTGTGCACTATAATTCCTACAGCGTAGAAGACTGATGTCTATCGTAGATCAGCTCCCGTAGTCTTAACGGTTCCAAAGTGATTATTGTAACAGTTGTCATTAAAGTATATTTTAACAATAAAATTGTGTATTAATTATAAGCAAAATACTCATTATCACATTACGTATTTGCAAAGTTAATTTAGTATTCATCTTCGTTGACGATAACAGCATTACAAAACATGGTCAAATCATAAATGTTCTTATTACTCTGTCGAGGTATATTGTATGAAGCCATTTTGTTATATCACGTACGTTTTTACCTACGTAACTTTCTATCATCATCAGCCTGTGTTAGTCCATAGGCCTCCCCTACTGCACGCCTTCTCCATTAGGGGTTTCTGGGCCGTATCCCACCGCGCTGGTCCGATGCGAGTTGGTGGGTTAACCGATTTTTTACATCCGCGTTTACTATTCGGTGATTAATAAACAGTGATAATTTTTGTTGAGCTCCCGCAGGATTTGAACCCATGACCTCTAGTTTCTAAAGCACACGCCCTCTAGTTTCTAAACACTAGGCAACGGAGGCAGTTTCTATGTTTCTATCGATATCATTTTAATTTCTTACGAAGTTAGACTGTTTTTTAACTTTCATTATCTGTTTAAACTCGTTATAGCGCTTATTTTTATCTAATGGCATATATTATCGATTCATATAAGAAGTAGAATTTTTTTGTAAATACATTGACCGTCATAGAAGGTTAAGCAAAACACGAACAAGATAAATTCTTTTATCAATATTTAAAAGTGGTATCAAAGTTCTAGATATAATAATAAGTAGATATAATATTTACCAAGGAAATAATCATGAAATATTTGAAGTAAGTAAACACTAAGTAAGTAAGCGCACGCAACATACATAATCTATGTGTCTGTTTTTCAGGTTCTATAAAACGGTTAACATCTTAAGAAAGTATTAAAAAAATTCAGGTAACCTCAGTCAGTTATATAACTTAAAGAGTGTAAAGTAGTAATGGTCAAAGTTTCCCAAAGAACTATTCGGACCGACAAGCATTAGGGACCACCCATAAATTACGTAACACGTTATAGGGAATGGGTGTGTGGGAAGTGGCAAGAAGGACTAATAATTGATGATGAATTTCGTGACCTCTTATTTTTTTAAATTTATAAATTAAAAGAAGCAATATCAATGATATATTAAACACGTTTAAAAGTCTATTGGTATAGAAGTAAGATTATACCAAAATAGAAGATATAATAGTAAAGTAAAGCTAACAAGTTAACTAGATGATGTATGTAAAGTAAATAAGTGCCAATAGAATGATATCATCAGAGAATAATGCGTAAAAGTTTTTATACCTGCAAATTAGTTCTACTAGCATTTCCTAAAATACATAATAATATAGTAAGCGCATTATTTCCGCCATGTAATGGGATGTCACGATAGTCGTTCCACTTGCATATCGTTAATAAAACAATTACAATTCAAATTCAAATTCAAATATCTTTATTCAATATAGAAGTGTAACACTCGCTTATTGATTGTCAAGGACGCTATCACCGGTTCGGAATAGGACGCCTCCGACCTGAGAAGAACCGGCAGAAAAACTCAGCGGGCCTATTATGTCATCTTTTAAAATAATCAAATATATACATAAATTTTCTTATGAGCTACATACAGTACTATCATACGTATATTATACTTGAAAAAGCCTGGAGCAGCATTCCATTCCAGGCTGTGTTATCATTGATAAATTCATATATGTCATAATAACCTTTAACACATAAACGTTCCTTTACTACTTTTTTAAATTTATTAACAGTTAAATTCCGAACGTTTACTGGGATTTTGTCGTGAAAGCGTATACATTGTCCCATAAAGATTTATTTATTCTTCGCAGTCTAGTTGCTGGAAGAATTAAATTATGTTTGTTTCTAGTATTTATGTTATGTGCATCACAATGTCTAGAAAATCATTTCTATTTTTTGCACATACATTAGGTTTTCGAAAATGTATTGAAAGTAACGGTTAGTATTTTAATCTCTGGGAACAATTTTCTCAGGGATTCCTTGAGGACCTAGGTTATAAACCGCTCGAATAGCTCGTTTTTGGAGGACAAAGATCGTATTAGTATCCCCGCACTTCCCCACAGTAGAATGCCATAAGACATTACACTGTGAAATACTAAACATACTAACCGGGCCGTCTCCACGTCAGTTAATTGTCTGATTTTCTTGACAGCATATACTGCAGAGCTGAGGCTTATTCGACAGTCTATTAATATGAGGGCCCCACTGCAATCTGCTATCTATTGTTATTCCCAGAAACACGGTTGACTCAACAACGTCTATCTCTTCCTCATCTATAAACACTTCACATTTACTCAGTCTTACATTTGGAGTCATAAATTTAATACATTTTGTCTTCTTCTGGTTTAGTAGCAAATTATTGACACTAAACCAGTGCGCCACTCTAGAGAGAGTATTATTTACATCGTCATTTATTGATGTGTGTCGTTTAACTTTAAAAATTAAGGAAGTATCATCAGCAAATAATACTATCTCGTCGTTTTTATTAATAACATATGGTAAATCATTTATATAGATGAGAAAGAGAAAAGGCCCAAGAATAGACCCTTGTGGGACACCCATATTTACCGGTGCCCCTGGAGATCTTTTACCATCACGTTAACCCAATAGTCACCTTAACCATTAGCAGTTTATCTTACGGAATAATACTTCCAGACACCCCCAATATCAGCACGACAAAGAAATATATTAGACAATTACATAATAACTAGATAGAAGCTCGTACCAAAACTAGATTGATGCTTTGGCGATAAAACGGCAATATTTCTCTAGCCACCAGTATTATATCACATCCATATATGAAATATAAGTTTTATCACGAAGTCATATCTAAATAGAAAATTCTTAACTAACAAATAATTGGGTCACGCATACCGTACTCATACTTCCCTGGAAGCCAATTTATAGTTTAATTATTTCTGTTTTTATGATTTTCATTTTTTTTAATAAAAGTCTACTTTAGCCCTAGTGAGTTTTCTAAGCTGGTTTACCTTAGGTCTGAACTGTACATTTTACAAGTGATGATAAAGAAGTCGACAACAGTGTAAAGATTCTAAGTTGATTCTTTAATTAACTTAGAATCTTTACACTAAGTATCTTTATGCTTAGAATTGCTTTAAGAACTATTAAGACTAGCTTTTATTACATGTAAATTAGATTTTATTATTTTTATGTTCATATTAAGTATCTGATACTTAATTGTTTTAGAAAAATGATATTTGTCCGTCATTTCTTGGCTTAATTTTTATTTATGTTAGATTGAATTGAATAAATTCGATTGAGCATAACATAATAATTTAAATTGTACCATTGCAGTTATAATTCAAGGACGAGTAAGTTAAAGTAAGTAAGAAGTAAATGAAAAGATTGTAATCGTATTATATAAAACACCGTTTGTCTCTATTAATTCTCAAGAATTTATTCTGAGTACATTCTGTATTTATCTTTCCTGACGATAACGGCGCATAATATCTGTACAAACCATAAAATTGTTCATAACTCTATATCTGTGCACGACAAACTTTCTACGAGCGTGTTTATATCAGTATCATTTGAATTAATTACGAGTGAGGACTGATCGTTAACTTTCATAATCTGAGTAACTTGAGTAAGAAAATAAGGCCGATAACATCGGCCTTATTTTCATGCTATGAATACAAATATAGATTTCCTAGTAAATAAAGGAAAAAATACAAACTTTATTTCTTAGTTTATAAAAAAGCCACCAGATTATATTGTTATTGGGATTTATGTCATATTAAAGTTAGAAAGTGTACCTATCTCGTATCCTATCCTATATAGAGTGATATATCACCCTATAAAATAAAATTTATCCTACTTTATTCAGACTACAGTAGCAGATCTAAGTATATTATAAATTCATACAGGATATATTTTTATACCTAAGAGTACGCGTGGACCATAGCATAGTTCCATAGCACAATGGTTTGCACTGGCAATCGATTAATAAGCCCGCATCCAAAGTTTATACACTCAAAGCTCTACTTTTTTATAGCACATAGCCACCCACATTTTGCTCTACCTTTCACTACAGACTCGGTCAGTACAATATTTATTGAAAAATATTTTTAATTAGCAACATTTTATTATAAAAAGACGTGGTTTATTTGCGGAAGGGAGTTAAACGTGACACTATAAAGCACCGGGTGAAATGAGCGGCTACCACATTCATTATAATTATACTCAAAGTTCATTTAGGTTAATAATGATACTTTTAAAACATATCGCTTTTACGCAGTAATTATGTTTTGCATTTTTTTATGCTAAAGAATGTAATTTGGTTTTTTATAATTTATTATTACCATTACTTTTTAGTTGTTCGTTTATTTAATTTTAAAACATTCACTTATTTCATGTACATTTGGTGTATAAAAACATTAACTTTGTAATATTCGGGACAACAACAGGATGACAAATCAATGTTCTTTATTTAATTTTCCATAAATCATGGTTTAGAATAATCACGAAACAATAAAAAAATATTAAATCAAGCATCCAAAATTTATTTTCTTAATTATAACAAGTAGGTTTCAAGAACTGTAAAAGTTAATATTATTAAAATTAATATGATACGTTATTTAAAAACTAGAAAATAAAGAAATGTTCCCTCAATCGCCGTCTGACCTATATGAGATGATAAATCGATTTAATAACTACAGTTAATACTAATACAATTAACTATATAGATAAAGTTTTTAAATGTTCACAACTTATTTCATAGTCCTGTGAAGTTTATCGGCAATTTTAGATTCCATTTTATGTGACGGAAGTAATCTCTGAAACAGCCCTCTTTTATTGCACAGAACCCAATGCACAAAGCAAAGAGCATAAACCGATTTGAAAAAAGGAGTACTTAGTGTTTAACGTTGAAGATGAGATTCTATGTTCAGAAATGTCTTTTATTGGACATATGCTTGTCATTTCATGAGCTTGTATCACTAACTAATTTTTTACAGCTTCTAGCCACATTGTTGTTGCATTTGAAGTAAATTTTGAGATTCAGTGTGTTTACAATTTATAGTTATAGTCTATCTTAAAAAAAAAGCTGTATTTGTGCTATTAAGCGATAAAAAGTTTATAGATGACTCGCATAAAACATCAAAATATAAAGCAAAAGCTCCAAAATATAAGAAGTTTACGACTTTCTAATTTGCTATTACTTTCTTAATATTTATAGTATGTTTTTTACTGTTCTGCTCGAATATCTCTTCGAAATAATTATGCTTTACTTTTACGTTACGAAAGTATAATCCCATAAATAATAATATATCTTTTTCCAAATATCGATATTATAACTAACTCCACATAAGTAAAGTAAGCTATAACCATTTTTCATTCAATTTAAGAATAAAAATTAAATAATATTTCATTTATTTTCTTATTTTCTATATTTATTTTCTATACCTTTCTAAGGCTTTATGATAATATATACTAATACATCTAATATTAGTGTCATCGTCGTTGCTTAATCACTGAGAATACGTACGTAATACCGTTTTTATTATATCTTGTTTACAGAATATTTTTCTTATTATTATTATAATATTTTGAAATGATATTTACATTTTTTAACAAAGTATGAATACAGTAGAACCTTAGATAGAGACTTTCGCTTTTTTATCCAGTAAGAGAATACTTTTAGAGTTTATTTATTCATTTCATACGTATTTGCGTAGATACGTTTGCAGAACACCCTTTCTGTCGCTTTTTTTTGCTTCATGCTTCTTTAAATATAAGCAAGAACAGTGAGGTCGAGCTTTGAATATTATAAAAAAATAATTGACGAATTTCGATGTACATTGTCATGACATAGACAGATATGTGTCGTTCTACACTCCGTTATTTGTATCTATGTATATATTATCTACTTGTATATATTATATGTTACGGAATGTAGAACGACACCATATATTATCATATAAAGCCTTAGAAAGGTTATAGAAAATAAATATAGAAAATAAGAAAATAAATGAAATATTATTTAATTTTTTTCTTAAATTGAATGAAAAATGGTTATAGCTTACTTTACTTATGTAGAGTTAGTTATAATATGGATATCTGGAAAAGATATATTTGTTGTATGGGAATATCTTTCGTAACAAAAAGCAAAGCAATTATTTCGAAAGATATTCGAGCAGAACAGTAATAACATATAAACTGATAAAAAGTAAATACAGAATAGTAAGGTGTTCCATATTAAGATTTAACATTTTTTCTACTTATTATTCAACATATTATACAGAATAGTAAAGATCAAGCTTACACTCATACACGTATAAACGACGACACGCTTTTTCTAAAGGACTACACTTGGTTTAGATTTCGGGTGATTTGTTCGACAATCTTTCTGACCTTGTTAGAGAGTCTGGAGTAAATTGGATCTACGTACGTGACACAAAATGAAACACTTACTTTTTTATCAACCTTTCTCCAATCTGATGCTAAACTTATTCTCCTAAATTATTGGTCTTCATTTTAAACACAACTATAATTTACTGAGAGTAATACTTTTTTGTTACAACAAAAAAAACCAAGCAATGTACTTATAATTTAGATATTTACAGCTTTTTTTGTTCTTTTTCTTGTTTTCCCCATCTGTGATTTAGCCGATCTTTTTTAAAGGTAATTTCAGGTGCATAAAATTAAATTGGATTGCTGATGTTTTATGCCATTTGCTGTGCCAGTGTAACAAAAATAATTTCAACGGTTGAAATTATTTTTGTTACGGTTACATACCCGAAACTTGTTTTACGAAGTCACTCTTTCATTTATTGATTAGCTTTGTACTTTCTTAACACCACAATATATTTTTCTTTCTATTTCATGCTAAAGAGATTATTTTTCGGAATATAAATTCCATCGTTACACTAGCACAGTTAACGGAGAGAACTTTACAAACGAATGCATACGTTTTTCGGTTTTCCCAATTCAGTTTTAGAAGTGTTGACGTGAAAATGAAACTCGTGGTTGTCTCGACACTTTATAGATTAAAAGCGATTGCAGAAGCTGATGCATCATAAAAATATTTGGCCATTTGACAAATTGGCGAGGAAAAATTTGACAAAAGGTTGCTTCATAATCCCAACAATCGCAAACGTGCGTGTAGAATATGCTTATCGTTTTTACTAATATGTACAGAACAGAAAGAATTTTATGGTTAGAAAAAATTGATTCTATTTGACATTCATGCATTCATTATGACCCATCCAAGAAAAATATGGTTACTGTTTGTTAGTGATTACTAAAAAACCGCAAAATCATTGCTGCAAATTTATAATAAGTAGAACTAAAATCCATCATGGAAAAGTCCGGACATCTGCAATGAGCTATGTTAATGGGTCGTCTCTACAGCTTCTTCAGATAGTTTCCTTTAATTGAACGAATTATAACATTGTTTTACGACTACTAGTGTAGTTAATAAATTAGTTTAGTTAGCACGAAATATTATTTGCTAGCTGTTATTTAAAATGTAAATATCATTTCAAAATATCATAATAATAATAAGAAAAATATTCTTTAAACAAGATATAATAAAAACGATATTACGTACGTACAGTTACGTATTGTCAGTGATTAAGCACGACGATGACACTAATATATCTAATATTAGTGTCATCGTCGTGCATAAAACACGATAACACAAATGATGTAGAAAAAATTGTAAAATTACTGTCTTGGATCAAAAAGAGAGGTATTTGTATGTCCTGTTATTTTTATAGCTTTCTTGATATAAAGATAATAACTTTATTTACAAGTATAACCTCGGAAAAAAGTGAAATTCATCAATACGCTTTTGAATAATATAATAGACGATGACTACTACAGTTTTTACGAAAACGTATTTGCCTTCTATTTGTGGTAAAAATACAATTGAAGCGAATCTGGAATGTCACGTAGCCGGGAAATCCATTTGACGTAAAAGCTTCTACTGACGGTCAGCCGAAGTGCTGACTTGGTTGTTATATTTTTCAAGGTTTTCAAGTTTACTGTGCAAATCAAATGCTTTTGTTGTATGCTATATATATAAGCTATAAGTAGGCAAATACAAAAAAATATTAAGTTGTTCAAATTTGAAAAGTTGAAAAAAGCTTTGTCTTTCGTTCGCATATATTGCTTTTCGTATAGTAGTCACCGCAATCTTGAGTAGAGTTCAAGGCTTTATAAATAATTGCTGTTTTTAACCGACTTCAAAAAAAGGAGGAGGATCTCAATGTGTCTGTATTTTTTTTATGTTTGTTGCCTTTGAATTTTGCCTGGACGAACCGAATTGGATATTTATTTTTTATTTGTAAGCTGGTGCATTCCGTTTGGTACCATAGCAATTTTGTTCAGTTCTGACAGTGGCATCCATGAAAAAATTGAATAAGTCTGAAATTTACATTAACTATATGCTCAGCACATGGACAATTAGTAACTCAGTGTCATGCCAATCGATTTGAAGTCGGTTTACTTTTTGTTAAAATTTTGATTATCTTATTAAATAGGCACAACACACCCAATTGTGTAAAAAGTATCCATGCGTTGAATGGGCGTGGAGTAAGTCTGCTTCGATTGTCAAGACTGTATTTAGCAGCCACTATAGGATGTCAGCTGCTCCAAATTAGGTGATACTTGTACCTAGTTCTTCCATGGAATGCATAGTAACTAGCAATGGCAGGAGAAAAAAGGCCAAATCTACCAAACTTACAAGTTAACAATTAAACGTTTCATCAGTAAAATACCACATAAATAAGGAACATTTATGTAAAGGGCACATCGGTTCGTTCCATTAGCGTGCTTTTGCAAACATTTATTCAAAACATTTTATTTTGGATCGTTCAGTTAACAGACCGTGTCAACCGGGTCGTTGAGCTGCTGACAATATCAGCACAATGGACCTTGCATTCAGCCTAATTGACCTTACATATTTGTTTAAATCATTGAATAAAATTCAAATGAATATTGTCATTTTGATTATTTGCAGATTTTTTTAAACCTAATTATATTATGGTTAGAAGTCTTCACAAGTTTAAACATTACTTACGTCATAAAAGTATTACGGAGAGATTAAATACCATTTTTATAAAAAAAAATATTTCTTATATGCAAGTTAATCGTAAGTATGAAGTAATTGATGTTATTTGTTAGAAATTTTATTTACAGTTCTGTTAAGTTCTTCTGAATTAGTAAATAATTTCACGAAACACGAGCGTAGCTTACTTCTAAGCGTAGATTGCTGGATAGAGATTAATTATTTAAGTTATTTTGTCACCTTGTGTTATATAGTTATATATGTTTAATGTATGAGAAATTACAACTTTGATTAATTATTAATTTAAAATTAAGAACACTGAGAGTAAAGAAAATTTAATAATTGTTATATAAGCGCTTACAATACCAGTTTCTTGTAAATTGTAAAAAAAATCTTTTAAAAATATAAGGAACCACAGCAATTAAGAGAAACAAAAGCTTAGATAAAAGAATAAATCCTACAACCTACAGAAGAAAGTTAAAAAAAATTTAAAACAAGTTTTTTACATTAATATATGCGGTATCATGAAAAGTTTACAAACCAAACAGCTTGATTTTGTATAAAAGGGTAAAATATATGGGAATTTCACGGCAACAACCTGTACAGATGTAATGGACGCTGACGCTATTTTTTATTAATACTGAACGTATCGAAAATAGATAACAATGATAATATTGTCCTCCAATATGATCATGATTAGATCCGTATTAGACATCATCCAACGGCGTAGCAGCTATTATAGTGCACAAGTGTGCGCAAAGACACTATCTCTTCCTTTATTTTCCCAAAGCCCGATGGGATGGATTACTGACACCACCGGGGAGAGATAAGCGAGGACAACTTTTTACATGCTCATCCAACGCATGTATCATCTTAATTTACAGGCAATAAGGTGATCAGACTGCATTCCCGTAACTAATAACAACTTAGAAAAATAATGGACTCCCTGCAGGATTCGAACCCTCGAACCCTCGAACCTCCTAAAGCACAAGCATACCAATAAGGTAGTAAGGCACCTTATGGAAAATAGATAGAGGGTATATACGTAAGAACTTTGAATACCCCACACTATAATCGTGATTGACACTGAAGTAAGCGAAAGTTGTCCAATTACCATGTAGGTAGAGACAAAATCCTTGTAAAAATGGTAAGGCAGAAAATATAATAAAAATACAATTTAAAATATAAATGTTATGAAATTTTTATTAAGTTGAGTTAGCTTAAAATTTCCCTAAACTTTTTGTTATTTTGCAGTTACGCACAAAATAACGTCGTTGAAAATATTTATTGCGGATTTGATAAAGTATCAAATTATTTTGTTTTGCTGTATTCATTTTGTATTGCTTAATTATTGGTAGGTTATTGATTATAAGTAATTTTTATTCAGGTAAATGTTTCCACAAACTGGGTAATTACAAGATTTTGACAAAAATTACTATGTAAGGGGAAATATTAAAAAATTTCCTAAAACGATAAAAAGGAGAAAATATAATGCTCTCTTAAAATTTGTTTGTTTTACTATTTCTTATTTGTATGCTTTGCTTTTTAATAGAACAAACTCTAAAGAAAAATCTGAATTTGTATTATGTACGAAGAAATCTAATTCGGGTAAGACTCTCCAACAAAGACAATGAGGAATCTTAAGTCTATCATTGTTTTGTGTTGGTTTTAATTAGGTAGTTAGATTAAAATCCACAAGGTATAAGAAGTGTGAATAATTTTATTAAATATTATGCATAATATGGCTCCAGCCACTTCTACTTATATTTAGATTAGAAGTAGTATCTATGCATCATAAATTATACCATGTCTAGACTAGAACATATTTTTTTGAGCAATATATTTGCTTACATTACTTTTCTTTCTTTTTAAAGTTTAGTGTTTAAATGATTATTTATTTTAGTTATTAGTATAGATAACCCATAGAACATTTTCTTTATAAGTGACCTAGTTAATCTAGAACCACCCTTAAAGTTTCATATACGGCAAGTAAGTGGCATGATTATCTATTTGTTCTCGTTAGGTAACGTGCGTAGTCACGAAACCTACAAAAATTATTTGGTGCATTTTAAGATTACTATGTTTTATGACTTTTAAGTTAAGTTCACCCTTCATGATTATACAAATAAAGCACAGATAATCTCCAGTATAAATATCAGCTCTAAATCATGATTCACAGTTTGATTTCGTAAAAAGCAGCTGTGTTAAAGTTGTATAATAATTTTTAATCAGTTATTTAAATCGTACTAAATATTAGCTTCTGAGAATCAGTATCGGTAAGTTGAATAAAGAAATATTGTAAAGGCATCGCCTTTCACTGTTGAAATGAGGAGCATTCTCACAATATCCATAACAGTGTACCTTCCGGGTAGTGCAATAAGCATTGAAATAGAAATAACTACATTAGTTTGTAGAGAAAAATGTGGCATATACAGTTCATCAATAACGTGTGTTTTTATTAAAATCACGATGTTAATAGAAATATCTGAATATAAATATATTATAAAGTAATATACGTGCACATATTACTCTAATAAATAATATTTAATTGTTTGTGTGTACTGCATTTATAATCTTCACACAATTTACTTCATATTTTTTTTAAATAACGAAAGGAAATATGAATTTTTAAAAATAACCATTGAATGTTTTTTAACTATATACGTTCATGGTAAAATAATTATGATGTAAATCGACTTTATTAAATAAAAAATAAACGTAGTCGGAACAGAAACTGGTTGCAAAGCTTAGAATGTGCACAAATTAAAGTCGTGAAGCCGATTACCAGCTCCATTTTAAAAGTCTGCTTCTGTTGGATAGCAAATATATCGAGTAAAGCTTAAGACTATGCCTACTGCAACACACTACGACAAAAGAAAAACGTTCGATAAGGATTGGGAGTATGAGTTTTATAAAAGAAAATAATCTTAAAACACTAGCTCGTTTCCAACTAACTAAAAATATTGCCCTGAAATTTAAATAAAACCATAAATAAAGGCTATAAAAATTTATTATCACGTTATAACATACGTTTAATAACACTTTATGGTTACTATTTTATAAACATAAACATGTATAATTCTGAAAGCATTTTAAATCAAAGCTAAAACTTTGTCAAGATAATCAGCAACAAATAAAATGGATAATATTGCATCACATCATTCAGAAAAAAGAATTTAAAACTTTTGGAAAGCAACTAATAATCTCGATCCGAAACCGAGTCTCCTGTAAGCATTGCAGGCTTGCGAGACCATCTAAAATCACTAACCATTTCACTTGCAATTTAAAGTTGACCAACTTGTTCTAGCATACAGAGAGTGTTCAGCTGCAAAGATGTTAATGCTGGTAATTTAAATGTAAGATTCACTGTTAAAGAGGTAGTGACAGCGATTCAACAGATGGTACGAGGAAAATCTCCTGCCACGACGGCCTCAGCATCGAACATCTTAAGTATCTGGACCTCATTTTCGCGATTCTTGCATTATTGAAGTTATACTTCTTTAGGCGCGTTATGAAAAAATGATGAGAGTGAAATTTTAAGATGCGCGCACCTGTGACACAAAATTAACAGTTTATAATGAAAACGGTGAAATAGACCTTATTACATAGTGATAAGATTGATTTTTGTGTAGTGATAATGGAGTTGTCGTTTTTATTGCGATAGTTGTTGCATAATGTGCTCTATGAGTTAGGATTAAGGTTCGTTTTTAGTATATATATATATATATATATATTATTAATAATATATTTTTGAAATATTTTTATAATTTATGTAATGATGTTTATTCAACTTGATATAATGGTAATATTTTATTCATTTAATATATCAACATTGTGATTTATCTATGTAATACGTTTTAGATAAGCGCCATCTAGTCACACATAATCAAAGCTTCTGATTTATAGTACCGCTGTACAAGTAAGCCAACATCTCTTAGGAATTCTACATTTGTAAGCAACAGATGGCGCTGAACTACCAGTTATATGATATATCAAAGTACGTCTTGTGAATCCATAAATTCTTAATCGAATTATTTATGATTAGTTCTTGTAAATCTATCATCTTTAATTATCTTAATTATTTTTGATTGATATTACTTACTATTTGTGAATATTAGTGAAAAAAATTGTGCTTATATACTTTTTCAAGTGCTCCAATATAATTGAGGTTAACTATCCGTATGTATTATTTATTGATATAAATTAAAATACTTTTATTTAATATAATTAACACTAAATATTATTAAATTATTAATGTTAAATACTTATTATTGGTTATTTAATATTCACAAAATAAAGAAATAAATTTAATAAAACATTTAATAAAAAGTTTGTGATAAAAATTAAATTGAACATCAAATTATAATATTAATTTTTAATATTTGCTATTAAATTGAATAAATAATAAATATTTATAAAAATAACTAAATAAATTTAATGAAAACTAAAAATAAATTTAAAGAAATTTAATAAAATGATAACTGAAGTTCCGATTCAGACATTACGGGAACATACTATGGAAGTGGACATCATTTAATTAAAATACAATTCGAATAATAAGACAATTTATGTTAGACTTAATGTAGAAAATAAATACTTATTTATTTAATTTTTCAAATTTAAACTGAACTTTGTTGATTATCCTTTTCCAATCCTTCTATTATTTTATTGAATTAATTATTTGCAGGCAATTAAAACTATCTTTAATGATGCCAAAGAAGTATAACTTCTCACGCGTACATAAGTACACGCACCCATTTTTATAATTTATGTCTTAGCCATTGTTATTTGCCTAAGGATTTAATGCATGCAATCGTAGTGCCTGTAATTAAAAACAAAACTGGAGATGCGTCAGATATTTCCAACTACAGGCCAATATCACTCTCTACTATTTTGGCAAAGGTGCTAGATAGTTTGCTAAACAAACAGCTTACTAAATACAATGACCTATCTGATACCCAGTTTGGTTTTAGGGCCGGACTTTCTACGGAAAGTGCAATACTTGTACTAAAGCAGACTGTTCAGTATTATACAATTAGAAAAACGCCTGTTTTTGCCTGCTTTCTAGATTTATCGAAGGCATTCGATATGGTCAATTACGATGTCTTATGGCAGAAACTTAGTAATGAAAATACAATTGCACCTGAAATAGTCTCTATCCTGGAGTATTGGCATAACAAGCAGACGAACAGTGTAAAGTGGGCGTGCTTACTCTAATATATACAAAATTAATTGTGGTGTCAGGCAAGGAGGTCTAAGCTCACCCCAATTATTTAATATTTATATTAATCAACTGAAGGATGAACTCAGGGATACTAAAGTAGGGTGCCATATTGATGGAGTTTGTATAAATAATATACTGTGTTACTGAGCCCATCTATTGGTGGATTAAGAAAACTTTTACAAACGTGTGAGCAGTATGCTCTAGCTCATGGTCTTAAATACAACGCTACAAAAAGTGGGGTTATGGTCTTTAAATCGAATACCGACACCACTTTTCCTCATCTCCCAAAAGTATTGCTATATAATATAGCACTCTCGAGACTGACAAAATTTAAATATTTGGGTCACTGGATCACTGAGAACTTAAAGGATGACAGTGATATAGAGAGAGAACGTAGGTCCCTGTCAATACGAGGTAATATGCTAATCCGCAGGTTTGCACGTTGTTCGATACAAGTCAAAAAAACACTATTTAAAACGTATTGTCAAACGATGTACACGTGTAGTCTTTGGGTATCGTACACTCAGCGGGTATACAACAGCCTACGAGTGCAGTACAATAACACGTTTAGGGCGTTGATGGGGTTGCCGTGGAGATGTAGCGCCTCTGGTATGTTCGTAGAGTTACATACTGATGGTTTCTTTGCGCTTATGAGAAAACGGTGTGCCTCTGCAATGGAACGTTTACGCTGGAGCACTAATAACGTTCTACGTGTCCTACTCATTCGCAGATCGCGGGGACTCTCCCCTTTTGCGTAGATGGACCTAACTTCATACAAATTTATGACATTACCACGGTTAATTGTTATTTATCTTATCTTGTCTTTAATAGTATTTTGTTTTATATTATGTGAAAATTTTGTAATCCTTTGTGCTGTATTAATTTTCATTTAGAATGATTAACGAAATTGTTTTTAAATTAAGGTTATAATTACGAAAATGTTATGGATTTTTAATCTGAAATAAATGTTATAATAATAATAATAATAATTACAAACGACCGTCTACGGAAACACCACCGTGGTTCATATTTTTGTTGCAAATCAGTAGTGTATAAACACTACCGTCTTCCGGTATTAAAGGCAATGTAGCCAGTGTAATTACTAGGTAAACAAGAGGTATCATCCTATGTCTCAGAGCGACGAGTGGATTTGTATAGCTTAACGCTGCATTTCTTATGGGCAGCGCAAATCACTAAATATCAGACGAACGTCCCGTTTACATCGTTGTATAAAAATTAAATAAAACCATAAAAACATATTATTTTGTTAAAAAAATATATATAAATAAACGTTATAAAATAAACATTACGTTTTTGATAGAATAATAAATTGGACAAACTTGCAAAAAAGACATTTCAAACTGAGTAAAACTTAATTCATCATCGTCATCCTGTGATTGTCCACTGCTGGACATAAGCCTCTCCTAATGCACGCTTTTCCCATTAGCAAGTTTTTGACTACCGTATCTACCATGCTAGTCCAATGCGCGTTTGTAGAACGAGATTTATTTACATTTGCCTAATAAGATAAAGCCATCTGATCAATCATTGTATATAGTTTTTTTAAAGTGCATAATTCTAAATTAATATTAACATTTCAGTTAAAAAAAATTTCTACGGGAAAGTCTGCCTCGTGACAACTGGAGAGTGTTCGAAACGTCGGGAATAAAAATTAAAAATAAACACGATAAAATTGTCTTTACAAACTTACTCTAGTGATGTACAATACAATACAATAAACAATCTTCAAAGAAGTAAGTTTCATCACCAAATAAGAAAAAAAGATTTTTTTGCTACATTTGAGGTAATATTTGTTGCTACATATTAATTTTTATAAAATTAAATACTAGGACAAGCTGTACAGAATGATGTTATTTAAAATATTATGCAATATATATTTTACACGTTACGCGTTATATTTTTTGTTATTGTTGCGCTATTGCCATTTTAATGCACAGAAAATATATATTTATGAAAATATATAATATAAATATATAAACTCGTGTATGAAAATCATAACCTGTGAATTGTTACATTATTACGCTTTTTGCATTAAATTCATAATACTGCGATAAACAGTCAATTATACAACCTCTATTGTGGCTAATATCTCATCCGATTAAGGATTAATTTAAATTGCCAATTGCCTGCAGTCTCTGTAGATTTATAGCTCTACCTACTATATGTACTTATGTAATTGTTTAAAGTGTAATTCAAATTGGTCTCAATACCTAATAATAATGCGCTCACTTGCCCTTATTAGGCGCTTATTAGGATCTATCTCACAAAATATTGACGTTATTGTTAAGTAAAAGATTTAAGAACAAAGAATATAATTTTTGCTTATTTCAGAGTTTATTTAACTTTTCATTAAATAAACAGGAAAAAAATGGATTATATCATTCATGGAGTCAGTGGTCACTACACTGTTTACCAACTTTTCAACTATTATTAGGAATTTGCTGCGTATTTTTGGGTATGAATTATAAATGAGCCCCATTTTACCGAGTAAGTAAGATTTATAGAGTATCATAACTAGCGAGCGTAGATACAAGGTAAACCTGATTTTTCATAAAATAAAGTTTTCATGAAAAAAATACTTTTTTTTGTAAAATGCTAAGTTCCAATTACTACATAAAATTTTCTTATGTCATTACATATCCTTTTGAATCATCATTATCATCATCATCATCAGCCTATGCTAGTCAACTGCTGGACATAGGCTTCCCCTAATGCACGCCACCGCTTCCGATATATTGCAATTCTCATCCAGCCCACACCGGCCACTTTGCGAATGTCGTCACTCCATCTTGCCGCAGGGCGTTCTACACTACGTTTGCCGAGCCTCGGTTTTTACACCAGAACTTTCCGACTTTGGATTTCTGATTTCCCTTGGAAGCCTTAATCTAAAATATGTAAATTTAGAAATAATACATAATATTTTAATTTTAATTTCAATAGTGAAAATATTTAGTTTTTAATGATTTAGCCGTGTCATTTGCTCCAAATGTAACTACTAAAAGCAATACTTTATCGAATAAACTATTCATGAAACATATTTAACACCCATAATACCAACGAAAAGAAGACTATTCGATGCAACATCATATTTAACATATATAACATATTCGCCTATCATAGATGAAAGGGGTAACAAAGCTGAACCTTTAAAACAAAAGAATACTTTCCCTGTTGTAAACTTATCAGAAAACAACAAGTCTTTGGTATGGGCGTGTGCTTTGGAAACCGGAGGTCGTTGGTTGGAATCCTGCGGGGACTCAACAAATTTTCATTGTTGTTTCCTAGTTGGTTAGGGCAAGTTAGATCGATCACCTAATTGTCTGAAAAGTAAGATAATCCATGCTTCGGATGGGCATGTAAAAAGTCGGTCCACCCACCAACGCGCATTGGATCAGCGTGGTGGGATACAGTCAAAAACCCCCTAATGGATAGGGGTATATTAAGGGAGGCTTATGTCCAACAGTAGACTATCACAGGCTGATGATGAATATTAGACTTATTAGTTTAAAATATATATACATTACTAGGGTTATCTTAGTTTTATAAATAAAACACAACTTTTCGGTATATATTTATTTTGGTATATTTAAATGAAACAAAACTTATTTACTACTAATGCTTTTGAATCTGTTTTAAGAGCTAGGAATAGTATATTATATATAGTATAGGATTAGCATAAAAGAGTTTATGCATAATATAAGTTGATTATTTACTCTTTGGTTATTTTACATGAGATTCGATGCAGGATAATATTTGCTTCTAGTCAAAACGGGCCGGGATATAGCGCATTAAAAATCAGCATTTAGAACAAAAAAGGCATTGAAGTATATAAATATGTAAATTATAGTATTGTAAGGATGACAGGTAGTCAAAAACTTTATACCAGAGATTTTAACTTCGCTTAAGTCAAAAGTTAAGTTACACTTTTTAAATAATGACATTTTTATTGACCTCGAACTCAACAAAATCTTGAGCGGTAAGTTTCTTTAGGGCCTCGCAAGGCGAAGCTTTTCTGTGAAATGTTAATACGAAGCCGTATGTATCCATTATTAAAACTTTTTGTTTTACTTTTTATCTTGTCTTTGTCTGTACGAAACGTCTGACGGTAAACGGTATGCCATACTAACAATATTGCAGTCTGAAAAGTGACCACGTACGTGCTCGACTCTCAGGGTGATTGAATTTTAAACTGGATTACTAATTCAATTAAATAGTTTCGATTAATTTTAAACAGAAGTTCAGCTTATTTTATTATTAAAATAATGTACCGATAAATTAGTTGCAAGAATATTTTTTAGGGGTAAAGAATTATGCAGTGAACCAGTCATCATTTAAGCACATGATTTGTAAATATGAAAATATGCTAAATATTTTAGTAAAACTAATTAAAGTCTTGAATCTGTAAAATTTAATTTAAATATAAATTTAACAAAAATTTTTAGTAAAACTACAAATGAAAAGCTGAAAATATACTTATTGTCTAAATTAAAATTTATCGACAATCGCATTTTTATCAAAAGCTTTATATCAGTATTATAGCAAATAGATCAACAAAAAAAAATCTTGACGTGTGCACCGTTTTTCTCATTCCCATAGCGGAGCTTTCCAAAAAATTAATGGCAATATTAATGTTGAATGAGTGTTACTTTCTAAGTTGTATTTGAGACACTAGTAGCTAGCAAATAACTGACAGTTTATTTACATACAAGCTGTAAAAGTCATGTAATTTTACGAAATATATGCCTAAAGTAAAATACAAAATATTGAAAGATAAGATGTATGGATGTGTGTGATGTAATCATATTCCAATAAGAAATAACGGACCTTGAAAGGGTCGAACATGTCTATAATAAGCAAAGGTATATAAATGCCATTTAATACTTAACGTATAAACAAAAGATAGAGTAATTGTAAAGTAGATTATGTTAACATTTTAAGTGGAGTATAGGTTAAATAAAACATTGGGTCAAGGTCACTGAGGTTCGCTAAATAGACGAACGCTAATAAAAGTAGGGAATACGTTACTTTTACCTTAATACAACGTATATATGCACACGTGATATTTAGACTAAATTAATTAAACTAAAAATAAAATGATATTTACAATTTTCCATCACTCATTTTTTTTAAATATGAACTGAAACAACTTAACTTAACCAAATATAAACTCAAAACATTATTGATAGAAAAAATGGGTGCGTGTACTTATGTACGCGCGTGAGAAGTATACTTTTTGGCATTATTAAAATTAATATATTTATCATCATCATCAACAGCCTGTGAAAGTCCACTGCTGGACATAGGCCTCCCTAACACCTATCCATTAGGGGCTTGTGACCTAGCCACCACGCTGGTCCACTGCGGTTGGTGGGTGGACGACTTTTACATGCCCATCCGACGCATGGATCATCTTACTTTTCAGACAATTGGGTGATCGGCCCAAATTGTCCTAACCAACAGAAACAACAATGAAAATTTGTTGAGTCCCCGCAGATTCGAACCCACGACCTCCGGTTTCTAAAGCACACGCCCTAAACCACTAGGCTACGGAGGCAGTTAATTATTATTTATATAATAATATATTTAATATATATATTTAATATAAATTTAAATAATATAATAATATATATATTATTAAGCAGACGACTTCATACTGTTAATTTTGTGTCAGGTGGTGTGCGCGCACATCTTAAAATTTCACTCTCATCATTTTTCATAACGCGCCTAAAGAAGAATAACTTCAAAATAAACGCAACCAAAACGAACCTTAATCCTAACTCATAGAGCACATTATGCAACATCTAGCGCAAATAAAAACGACAACTCCATTATCACTACATAAAAATCAACCTTATCACTATGTAATAAGGTCCATTTCACCTTTTCATTATAAACTGTTAATTTTGTGTCACAGGTGCGCATCTTAAATTTCCTCTCATCATTTTTCATAACGCGCCTAAAGAAGTATAACTTCAAACACAGAAAAATGTATGTAGGTGCTGCATGAACGAAAGGTTTGAATAAACATATATTGAAACTAGCTGCTATGCGCGACTTCGTCCGCGTTAAATAGGAGAAATATCCGTGATAAATACGTCGTTTATTTTTTATGTGTCTATTATAAGATACAAAGTTTTATGGCTTTTGATTCACGATGACAAATTTTTACTAAGTAATTTATATTAAGTTTATAAATATAGTTAATAGCCTTTGTCCTTTCTTAGAATATATTCAAAGTATGTACCAAATTTCATTGAAATCGGTTCAATGGTTTAGACGTTAAAGGCAGACAGACAGACAGACAGAGTTACAGTCGCATTTATAATATTAATATGGATATTACTCTAAAGAATCGAACCCCTTTCATTGTCACCATACTTAATTTTATTATGTACTAGTGACCCGCCCCTGATTTGACATGAAAGAAAGCATATTTTATTAAACACGTTTACGTATAAACCTTCCTCTTCAATCACTCTATATATTAAAAAAAACCACGTCGAAATCCGTTGCGTAATTTGAAAGATTTAAGCATACATAGGGATATAGAGACAGAGAAAGCCACTTTGTTTAATACCATGTAGTGATGAGTTTAAAATATTTTATTCCATTGCCACTCACACAACGAATGATAAAACTAAAAGTATATTCTACTGTAAAATTAAGTTTAGTTTAGTACCATCAATCACAACCCTGACAATTGAAAGACAGTTTTGCTATCAACTTGGCTTCGTATAAGTTTTCCATTTTCTTATTTAAAGCAATTTGTCTTCATCTATAGTAGACGCTTTTTAGAAAGTTTCATTGTATGGTATTAACATAAGTTGTCTAGAAAGAAGCAGTTTTTATTCATATAGCTTCGAAGGCTAACAACCGATTGGCCTCCGTGACAGTGACTGATCATCTCCACTGATGAATATATACGTATAAATATATCAATTATGTGCGTAAGCGAAAACAGTTATAATTATTGATAATAAGTGTTTTTATTGCAGTCGTTTCTAACATCGAAGATTCAGAGTTCGTTTCAGACAAATCACAGAGCAGGGAGAATATGTATTCTTTTTTTGAAAGCACTGACATTTGTATGGCAGTAGCTCGAGATAGTGTCATAAAAATGCGACGCTAGCTCACTTCGTTGTATATTAGATTTGTTACTCGTAAAACAACATGCTTACAACGTTCTTATTGACAATTTCTATGAATAGTAGTTGTACGTTTTCCAAAAATATCAGGCCATATTACGAAAATAAAACTTTGTCTTCAAAAGTATTGTTGCCTTAGCAAAAATAGAACATATAAGCTGAGTAAGCGGAAAGTTAATTGGCCTTATTTCGGACATCATAAACAATACAGATTTACGAATAATTATATCACAGCTACTTTAAAATTGTTTCAAATATTTGCCAATGCTTCAGACCCTTGCCAGAGTCCATAGTGACGGCAAGGACCACGCACAGATTTATAGTACCTTAACGTTACAAGATACGTAAAACTATGTACATATATATTGTGTATAGTATAGGCTATGGAAAATTATTATTCATTCGGGGATTTCTTCCTTCCTTAAAAAAAGCTTATACTTTTCTGGCTTGGTAAAAGATTTTAACCTTTAATCGAAAAATATTGGTGGGCTTTTTTACTATTCTTGGTTAGAGGATTTTATTCTTTGGCTGAAGAGAATGTAGATCTCTCTGGTGCTTTAATTACGTCTTAATTAACTTTTCGGGGGAAGAAACGCACCTAATTACATCAAATGTTATGGATCTCTAAGATAAAAGCCCTTTGGAAGTCCATTGGTCTAGGAAAAATTGCTTTTAAAGATCATCTCGTTCCATTGACCTGACAAAAATTTTGAGATAAATTTTCTATCTTTCCACTGCGTTCCTTCATACATTTACTATTAACACCTGCTGAAATTTTTATCATCTTACATGTCGAGCAATTGCCCTGTTTATCGACTATTGAATCTATATAACTGTGACAATACTTAAATATTAATAAAAAAAAGTAATTAGTTTATATTTCGGTTTGTTACGGAAAAGCATATAATTTATGTATGATTAAAACTAGTTATCCTTATTGGCATACCAGGGACAAGTTGTACAAAAACATTCGTTAAAAATGAATGAACACTCTTTAAATTATATACATACTAAACTGACTTAAGTTTTGTCTTATTTTACAAGTTTATAATTTACATTTATCATGAATGTACGCTTATCGTGCATTATAAACAAATAATGCGTTCTAAATTCTATTCGTTTTGATAAAATTTTCCTTTTATAACGATGGCATCGAACCATTGGATCATTGGATAAATAAACAGTTTATTTTCGACTGCATTAATTACGACATAAATTGCCATTAATTATTTCGCTATCGTACATTTACGACAGTGCTGCTGCAAATCTGAAATTGCAAAAATAAACAATCGTCTGTAAGTATTACGTTTTTATTACTGTCAACCATTTTTTTTAATTAAGCTATACAAAAGGAGTACCTTTTGTTTTTTTAATCTATATTCTATTTTGTTCTCTGCTACCGGTGGATTTTTAAATTCTTCATTGCATTACATTGCAAGCTTATAATGGAAAAAATATAATTTTAATATTATTACTTTTGCATATATAAATTAAAAATAGATACCAAAATAAAATGAAATACAACATTATTTGGTCAACATAAAGATACAGACATATACCAACTTAGTCTGCCCGTGATCATGGATGCTGAAAAGAATCCAAACATCGGTTATAAATATATTTAAGTAACGCGAAAATCCGTAAATAGTGGATTTGATATTATTTGGAAAACTTAAGATCGCGTTTGTCAAAGTTTTTATCGAGTTTGGTTTTCTAGCCCGTAAAAATTACGTATCAAAAGTAAGTTACCAATAATTTTCTGAATTGTAATAATGATTTTATGGAGATTTGTATCATTTTAACTTAGACTTAGTTAGAATTTTAAATATTTATCAAATTTAATGTTTTTTGACTAAAACTCAACACTATAAACTTTGGCATTTTGAATAAAGATTCCTTACAAAGAGAATTGCTCAAATATTTAGAGGGAGTTTAGTCTATAAAGGCCAAAATGTTTACTCTCGGTCTAGTTGAAGAGGCTTATTAAATTTAATTGCCCGTCATAGTAAGAAATTTAGTTTGCAGACTAATCTATACATGGCCTTAACCTATTATAGATAAGATACATTGTTTTATATTCCCGTTATATAATTTTCTAATTTATACATACTAGTTTGCGGTAACCTAAATATTATGAACCAGATTATATATATTCGTAAATTTTTTGGGGTGATTAGAAAGAAAGAAATTCTTAATAATTAAGAAATTCATGAAACCAAGTTTTCGGTTTAAAGTTCGTCTAAATACTAGCGGTAAAATAATTTTAGATTATTACTGTATTAGTGTGTTCGAATAGAATATATTTAAGTGTGCACAGACTGTATTAATAATACTTTTTAATGGTTTAAATATATAATTCTAGTGATACGCAAGTTTATATGCTGCTGCATTAAGTTGTAAAACAACACGCAGTGACATGTTGGTAGTAGAGTGATAATGAAATTGCCAGGTTCACTCTATATTTAGGAATATAAATTAAAAATAAACTTGGTTGCTAGAGCCCCAACATCAGATAGCCAAAACATTCACTAAAGTTTGCCGTCAATATATTTTATTAAATTCAGGATTACCATTGCAATCCGACTAAATCATAAGACGAAAAAAATAGTATAGATTATAAATATTTTTATTAATTTAAGTTTTACAGGATAGTTATATTTTATAATTATAGCTATTCTTATAATTTATTAGCTGACACCGTTTTAAATAATATCTAATGATTATCGTACAATGAAGAACACAATAAATAGTCTAATCGTACACACATCTATTTATGAATTTATACAGCGTTTTTTGGTAGGTCATGTTTATTGATTGTTTCATTTCGTATAAGTAATATTGTAATTAATATGAAATTTTCGTATAAAAAGGTCACAGATTCGACGTACCCTTGTTATCCGCTTATTTCTCCAAAAGCACTCCAGCTTTATAAGATCGAATTGAATAATATTTTGTAACTATTTCACAAATAAAAAATTGTGACAATAAAAAATGTATAACCACTAATTTGTTTTAAAATTTTTGTTTTTCATAATACATTTTTTCAGGTGGTAGGTCCCCTTTTCAAGTGGACTGTGATACCACCACGGTACCTCTTTCTTCGGCAGAGCAGTAGTGTGAAAACATAACTATGATCCAGTTTAAAGGACATCGTAGCTAGTGTATTTAGTGAGAAAAGGAGACTAAGATCCTAGGTTTCACGGCAGGTGGCGTATATTGGCGTGGTAGATTGGATACCCTTGTGTAGTCGTATGACAGGCTATAATAATAGCCTGTCATACATACATATAATATTTGAAACGAAAAACAATTTTAAAATTAGACCGCTATTTGCGAAGCAACGATGCATCATAGTTGAGCAATTTTTTAGGCTTGTAAATATCTAAAAAGGAAAAAGAGGAAAATTTTCATATTTCTTTGTTCAACTAAGAAAAGAACAATAATTCTATTTAGACAAAAAGTTCAAATAGAATCATTCTGATAAATAACAAAATCCACTTGTTTCGCTCAGGATCGTAAACGGATCTTTCAATTCCGTGAAGCACTTCTACTCGTAAAGCTATCGTAAACTGCATCTTTGTAGTGTCAAAACGAAAAGGAAAGAAAATTAAACATATTTTTGTCCGATTTCGTTTGACTTTTTATCCTTTTCTTACTGGATAAATTGGTTTATAGAGAAAAACTTTTAAACGGTAACATATGTGGCTATGTGGCATCTGACACTACTGATATTACAGTATCAACTTACCTATAAGATCGGTAGCGTCAGATGCCACATATCCGCACACCGCCTGCGACATGAGATGTTATTTCTTTATTGCCCAGTAATTACGCTGGATATAGTGCCCTTTAAACCAGCAGGCATTAGTGCTTAAACTCTACTGATTGACGGTTAGATAAAATAGGCACTGTGGTGGTACCCCGGACAGCCTCCTGTAAAAAAGAAACGTCAAACCATTACAGATTACGAATTCAAACATTATTACTTGTTCATAACTTACAATGTCACCGAAGGATGAAAAGAAATGAAGAGAAATAAATCGTTCCTTGACTCGCCATCGAGCATCTATTTCATTCATAACCATCCAATACAAATCATGTAACACATATCGTAGATATCACACACTGTCTTTTGTACCATTGCATATTCTTTTTTAATTTTGCTTCTAAGATGTGATCAATTGATTAATTTTCGACTACACTGTTAAGTCTAATAAACAAAACAACCTACACTAGAAAATCCTTCAGGCACTTATAATCAGACAAAGATCTCCCTGCTTAAGTTCTAACCTTAAAATATTACATTAATAATAATTATATTTGTATATATAGAAATATATGTATTATTAAGAATGTGTTTCTTATTCTTTTATTTGAATTCTTAGGTTTGTTTTGAGCTTCGTAGAACAATCGGATGTAGGGAAACTTTATCGTCTGATTTTCCACGGACCCATCTGTGTTGTTAAGAAAGTAATACGGCTATGAAACCAAAACATTAATTAGACTGATTAGATTCGGATTTGTATAGATTAGATCATTTTAGGAACACTAGTTATGTCAAGAATCTTGTTCAGAGTTAAGATTTCGGTTCTTTTGCTTTGGATTAGAGGAATCTTTTAAATAAACGTAACAAGGACAATACTAAAAAGAATAACCAACTGTAAGCCAATTACAAATTTATTAATGTATTAGCTATATATATTTTTAACGTACATGCAATATCGTCGAAAACAGCTGCTGAAAGGCTTTTTGAAATCAACGAAATATACTAGCTCTGCACTTGTCGGCATTTGATCGGATTTTGTGAGTCCATTCTTGCTCGAAATGAGGTTACAGTGATATTTTTATAAATATATTCTCTTGCTTTCACTTAGTTATTTATCGATTAAAATGAAGTTTTCCTGCTAATACTTATATTTTTTTTTGTAATATAACATATTTCACAATAAGTCAAATTTGATTTGTTGATGAATGTTAATTAATTATACCCGAAATATTTTATTATCTGCATTTACAAAATACAGAATGGTTTATCTCTCTACTGCATTATAAGAAGAGAATGATTAATAATAGTAAATAACGTTACGTGATTGCGACATGAGGTTCAAATTGTATTTTTTCTTGACTTTATCAATTTTATGTAATAAATAAAAAATAGTAACTACTAAGTGCGCATTATTTATTTGCATTATTTGATTGCATTAATTATTTTCTGTATATTGTAAAAAGCTGGAGATAAAAATGCATTGTTTAAATAAAAAAAGAAAAGTTTATGATTTTTTATATGTCAACTGATAAAAAAAATATATTTTAAAATATAAGCAACATCATCATTCAGGACGAAAGATTCAATTTTCTTTTCTGTTATGAAGCGGTCGGAAAATAATACAAACCCTATCCTTTATTATTCGGGTAAAGCACACCTTTCAGGTGAAGGTAAATTGATAACATGATTACGACAGCCTCAAGGTATCTGATTGCACAAAAAATAATCATATAAAAACGTAATACTCGGATTTTTCTATATCACGGGTAGTAATTTTCGTTCCAACAATCTTTACGACTAACTGTTAACCGTGCCTTTTTCGTGTTGACTCTTCATATATTAGGAAAATTACACAAATTGATTGTTATGTACGAGTAACATTTCCGTGAAGGTTTTAATACGTTCCATTAGTATTGTTTGTGTGTGAAAAAGCAACATATAGACACCAGACCCCAAATTCAGTAGTATTTAATAATAGTTGTTATGAGTAACAAACGTCACCACATTGATAAAGCTTATTGTTTACGTCAGACAACGATTTCACGTTTTATGACTGCTGTCATCTTTGTGAAAATTGCATTAGCAAAAGCGTTTTCAGTAGGGGTGTTATGAAAATGGTACATATAAGACGATATAATAACTTCCTTCTTTTATTTACTTCTTCATTCATATACATAGCTTGATAGTCACGCGACATACTCCATACTGTCATTAGTTTTGACAATCACACGTGTCAATGCGGTGGGTGACAGCCTCAACCCATCCAGATGGATCTGCTTTTCAGAATTATGAAACTGTCTAACAACTAGGAAACAACAACGAAATTTGTTATCCAGTTAAATGTAGCCTCCGGTTTCAAATTATACACTGCTGAGATTTTTGAACTTTTCTTGACTAAATAACTTTTGATATTCTATTTATTTGTTTAGCAAGTTCATGATTTAATATATCTTGTATTTTAAAGAAAAATACGAATCAAATAAGAGGTTCAGATTAATTCTTAAATGAGGAATGACGCATAACTAAGTTGTTTCATTAAAAAAATGTATCCCGCTTTAAATTAACTCTGTAATTATTTAAAATTGTTTTGACTAAAAAGAAATAAACATATTTAGACAACATATTCCTATTATATTATTTTAGACTACATGTTTCTGTTTTACTATAATTTTATATCTATAAAGTTAAATGCAGTCTGTAAATAATGTTAACTAATATTTACGATTCTCACAAACTAGTTGGTCCAATGTTACTGAACAAATACATGTATTATTTTTAAATTTAGGAAATTGACATTTAAGTTAGTATTAAAAAATTTAATTTTAGCTTTTTTATTATAGTAACACTTCCATTACGAGAACCTATAAAATTAACTATTTTATATTGATAATATTTGATTACAAATAGTAGTTTGACAAGTGTGTTTTATATCCTATTAGAATTTTTAGACTTATATAGTCCAAAGGAAAATTACTTTTTACGCTAAGCATAAGGTAAAGTTGACAAAAAACCAATTACTTGTATTAGTAGGTGAAATTATGGCGCTTTTTGGTATCTAATAAAAAAAATAAAATATTAATTTATTACGGATAAAGTTGTATCGCTTTTAAGTACTTGAACTTTAAACCTTTTGTTAAAATTACTGTAACGGTAAATAAAAACCTATAAATAGTTTTCATACATTGCAATAAATAATTATGAATTTAATAAAAAGCTGAATAAAAGGAAATCAACTGCCTTGTTTTATATCGCTATTAGAAATTATTTTAAATTTAATTAAAAGGAGAAATCGATAAGCCTAAAATGTGAAAATATTTTTGCTTGAAAAATACGTGTTGTATTTGGATGCATACAGCCTTTTAATCAATCTGTCGGCTTTTAAACTAGCAACTATTTTACCTATACTTCAATAGAAAAAACAAGCAAATTAGATTAAGAAAACAAGTAATATTTAGTACTATTGCAGGCTTTTTATGGTCTATTTTAATGTTGTCAAATAAAAAATGATCTGTTTGTTATCTTTTTCAAGTATATAATCGATAAATTTAGATGATAGAATTCTAAAATAATATTAGAATAGTAATAATAACATATATTCTATTCTAAAAATTGTCAATTGAAATTGAATCGTTCATACAATTTTTAATAATGAACCAAATCAAAATGTCCCTATAGACGCATAAAATATCAATTGTTATCATGTTACAGAATTAAGATTTCTCGGGTTCGCGTAATGACGTCATCAATTCTCCGTCCTACAAGAGTACTGAAGCTGAATAATAAAAGATGGGTCGGTATTACGTTTCGACCACTTCACGACTATAAAGAAAATCCGACCTGAAGCCTTATGGCAAGGTATAACGATATTAGATTCAAGAAAAATGTATATTGTGTTACTAATGTACTCGAAAAGAATTTTCCATTTTAGTATAAACAGAAAAGTAGAAAATTTTATAAGTAAGACAGAAGCGGTTAACTTATTCTACCTATCTAAGCTGTTGAATATTTAATTCCATTATCTTAAATTGAGATGATTTATAGAAAACAAGTTCTAATATTAGTTAACTACAAATAAATAAATAGTATACTTCTAACTATGAATAAATAAATAGTTCTTAATTTACATATGTGTAAATATATTCAATGCGTTTTATTACTATTACGAAAATGTTAAATTTGAATTAATAGTGTGCGTAATTTATTACATTTTTGGCGCCATTAATACAATAGGAAGTGCAACGCCTATTGATCATAAATACTAGTTTGATCATTAACTTTCCAGGAGATACTTTTGAATAAAACTTGCAAGTCTTAATCAATAAGTAACCTTTATATGAGCTAAATAAAAGACGGGTTTGACAACGTAAACAATAGCAAATAAGTTGCCTTCTTGTAATAAATTATTAACGATATGTATATCATAGCGGAACAATTAACTAATAACAACTGATATCCACTGATAAAATATTTTTAAATAAGTAGGTAAGGTGTCCTTTTACTAGGGTGTATCACTTACCATTAGGTTAACATTCTGCTCATCTCATCGTATCAATCAATACTTCCATAATAATATTATAATTATATTGGAAAGTTGCTCTGTCCGTTTATCATCTTTTTGTCCGCCTTACCGCCTAAACCACTAAACATATTTTAATTAAATTAAGTACAACTTAAATAGATACTAAGAAAGGACATGGGCTATTTGTTTTAGCGAATAAAGTGGTTGAAAGGATTAAAATAGGGGATAAAATTTTATTTGTGCATTCGACATTGTTAAACATAAAACGTGTCATTAGTGTTTTTTTTTAGTAAATGTTTACTTTTAACTGCATAGGGATGGACCAGGGGTTAAACTGAGGATGGAAGTAAATTGGGAAATTCATAATCTTCGAAGCTACAGCTACGACCTTACACTTATATTATTCAAGAGTTAGTTAAATACACCTCGCGGATATTCCTCCTATTCCATGCGGACGAAGTCGCGGGCAATAATAAATAATAAAAAAAAAAAACTAAAAGCACATATAATGTACGATTAAAGGCAAAGGTCATTGACATTGTGCATAAGAAATGCCAACGTAAATGCGAGGGTGTTAAACTATAAAACTGATAGTGACTGCTAACATTAACATGTGCCAATGATATATTTTATGGCCATAACATTTATAGAGATCTATAAAGGTTGCTTTCGTTTTGGATACGATCTTTATCTTATTTAATTATGCTATCAATTGCAATAGTTCTGTCAAAGTTTTTGATTATTCTGTAATGAATCTGAATTAACAGTATGTTATAAACGTTAACACTGTGAAGTATTTATAACAATTGTAAATGTCTAATTTAAGTAAAAAAAAATAAAACATAGGTATCGCATTTAGATCGCCTAAGGATGAAAATATGAAATAATGCCATTAAAATTTTTGAAAGTGGAGATTTTAGTCAGGAAACATTCAATATTCAGCTTACATTACAAATAGATTTGCTGCACCATAGAAAAGTTGGGTTAACTATAATTATTTTTCCATAGACTATTTACTATACGGACATTTTGTAATTTTTGTGAATCTCTATAAATTATATTAAAATACAATTTTTTAAGCGATATGTGAATAATATCAATAATATTGAAAAGGCACGTTTTAAAATTAATTTTGATAATTCTTATATGACATTTGAAAATATTTGGTATAAACCAAACTGAAATCCACAAAACTAGCCGCTTTATATACTAAAACATCCAAATAATCTAAAATTATCACTATCAAGTAAAATTATTAAGCGCTCAAGCTAGGTATCAGTTATATGATGGATAACAGTTATCTAATGGAGTTACAAATATTACAAAGCTTTTTTAACAATTAATCAGACACATTGCAATTGGTTAAGCATTTAGAATAATGAGGAAAAATGTACTTATACAATCTCTATATTTACAAGGTAAAAGTAAAGCGCCGAACAAAATAAATTTGTAGAACTTCCTGCAACTTATTAAATTCTCTTTCAAGAAACAAATATTCCACAGTGACCCGGTAATTACTTTTACGACAAAGTGTAATAAAAATTCATTACTGTCCCTTTGTGATGAAAGTCTCGAAAGTTCTTCGAGGATGACTTTATACTTTTTGTTAAACTTTTGCCTGCGTTTCCGAGTGCGATTTAAAAAAATGTAACCTGGACTGTAACTGTCTTTATACCTTTAGTTCTGAGGTAGTTGGCTCTGTAACACATTTATTGCTTTAGTAACGTTTGAAATTTCAATTAATATTATTATTGGTAAATATCAACCATTACGAAAAAGAATGTCATTATTGTACAATATGAATTTGCAAAATGTAAAAGAAAATAGTTGGGTAACATCATTATAAACGTAGTACCACCACAGTACCTAATTAGAGACTAAAATTTTCTAGGTAAATTTTTATGTTGCTTATTAGGTAAATGAGACATAACTCAGAGATGTTATCAAGACAAGAGCGTCCCAAGTTATTGAATGTTGGTGTTACCGGGGTGCCTGTCCGCCGGGTTCGTCAGGTCCATGGTTCAGTACGGGAGACCCGTGTGAGCCTACACTCTCCAAAAGGAGAGTACTTCGGTACTGAGAAAAACGTAGAGGGTGTTAGTAATCCAGGCCGTACGGGGTTACCGGACCATCTCTGGCGAGGTGGCGTGCCTGTTGGCTGGCTCCTTGCCCTGGGACCTAAATGCATAAATCCTCGCGTCACTGTTTTTCTGGTGCGAGGAGGCAAGGTCTCGGGGCTGCAGGCCAGCCCCAGAAGAAATAAGGGGGCGCACAGATGAATTGCGCTTCTTGCTGTACAGGAGTAGGAGCTGTGGCTGGAGCACCCCAGAGCCGGCCGTCGAACGGTGAAGGCCGTGTGAGGGTGGAGACGGCCCAGCACGCGCTGGAGAAGTGCCTGGGTTGAGCAACGCCGAGAGATGCGTAGTGTCGTGGAGCACGACCTTTCGCTTCCTGTCGTAGTGCGCAGGATGTTAGAGAGCGAAAGGTGGTGGGGCACCCTCATTGCGTTCTGCGAGGACGTGATGGCCCGTAAGGAAGCCGTGGAAAGAGACAGGAGGCTATCTTTAGTGGGTCTACCGGCCGCTTTATCTTGGTCCGGGGAGCCCCACATATTGGGAGCCTGCTGCCCCCTGACTCTGGCGGCGGGAAATCACTAAGTTGGATTTTTCCAACGGCAAAAAAAATGGTGTTGCTGAACTATCAGGTAAACGTCAATGATAATCTCGTTACTGAAACCAGCTTAAAAAATATGAAAAAGGAGGACTTGCATAAGTAATATCTGTAAAATATGATTGTAATCACGTAAATATTTAAATTATGTGAAGGTGTTACGTCTAAAAATTAAGAGTTTGTTATGAACATGTTGTCCATTTTTCATTTGACCCATGGCAAATAATATACATTTACAGATTTATCGAGTTACATTACAGCACAATTTATACTCGATGTTACAGACCCTTTCCAACGCCCGTGTCACGGGTCAGGCTTAACCATAAATGCGGGTTTAAACGTAAGGTTAATCCATTAAAAAAAGCTAAATTTTGTTAAAACATTTAAAAAGTTTTAACCTAATCCGTATTACTGTGTCATGTTTAGTTTTTGACCGACTTCCTAAAAGGAGGTACTCAATTGAAACGTATGTTTTTTTTATATAGTTACCTCGTTGCGCCACTCCTATGCCTCCGATTTTGTTCATTCTTTTTCTGAATATTTGATATTAGCTTTCCATTGGTCCCATTTTTTTTAAATAATTTTAAGTTAAGTAATTCAATAGATTTTTGAGAAATAAAAAAAGTCAAGGCACTAAAAATTACAGGCCTCGCTAAAAATAAACGCTTTATGTTATTAAATAAATAACATATTATGTCTATAAAAGATAGACATAATATGTTTCACATAATTATATTACTTTAATTGGGCTACAATTAAGGCGCGATAAGATATATCTATGTTTTCAGAATCACGCACAATAAACATTTTAATGTAAAAGTTTTTAAAAATTGCAATCAGGCACATCAAAAGCTTATTTATGATAGTACAGTTTAAATTCACATAAAAGTTATAATATTAAAAAGTTTCCTAATTCTTTGTACATAAAACGTGTAATAGTTGACATTTTGATAAAGAATACGTTAAAAGCTATCAGAGATTTAAAATGCGGTGGCAAAAACGCGACGCAATTTCGTACGGAGTGCACGTTGTTACTTGCTTATATTCTATATAATAGTTATATGCTGTTAAAAGTCGGTCATATTTTATTGTAAAAATTTTTAAATTATACCATTATCAAAAATGTGATCAATAACAATAATGTAGTGTCTTACATCTCGCGTTATTATTTGTGAATTGTTGCAAATATATCGAGCACCGGAATAATCAATCAAATAGAATGCCATGTTACCATAGATACATTGTTTACTAATAATAATCTATCACATTTGGTGAAGATGTAGAACGCCGTATTAATGTAAAGAGTTAATATTTTTTGGCATGCTAAAATCTAGCCAATCTCGGATACTGTTATCTAAAGTTGTTACTATTTAAAAATTTTGTTTATGCATACACCCATAAAATATCCGCACCAAGTTTGTATATATCAAATATATTATATTATAAATCTGCACAAACTTTAACCACTCCGTTGATGTAAATACATCTTAATTCAATTGAGATTCCCCATGCTCGTTACCAAATTATATCATACTAATTTTTACATAATCTCGTAAAACCGTGAATTGGATATTAAATACATAAAATTAGATGCCTTAATGAGATACGGGTATGAAGACTATAGAAAAGAGGGTCATAATCAATTGTAATGACACCTCAAACACATGTAACACACTAATTAAAAGGCGTTAACCACAAACCTAAGCCATTAATAGCTCCGTGCGAAAGGGTTACAGCTTGAATAAGGGTTGGACCCCCGTTGAATTCACGCATGGGAGGCCACTGGGCGCGGTGTTTCTTCCCGGGAGCCTGTCAGTTCTCGCCCGGACCTCGTCTAGGTCGGACGTCTGCCCGTGTTAGTTTTATCCGCTCTCCGCACAACTTCTCCGTTTCACTCGACTCTTTACCCCCTCGATCCCAAAATGTGAAGTGTCCATTGTGTCCGCTATCGACGAGTTGTTCACGCCGAATACTGATCGCTTGAGTTTTGCCATGTTCTGGATTGGATTTTCGGGTATGACGGACTTTCTGATATTATCTTTTCGGTTGGAATAATAATCGTGATTGTGTTGCATCTGTAATTTTAACGTTTTGGGTGTGAAATGATACTAGTTTAAATTAAAAATAGAAACCAATTACTTTAAATACGAACCTTTGTAAAATTAAAGGAAACTTACTTCTTTGTTCTCGTTTGTCTTGTAATACGTTATGTTTTTATTTAAATTTATGTTTAAAAATGGTTCAGATAATTTTTTGCATTTTATTACTTTATAGCTAAAAGAAGTCCTCGTAGCTAAAAGTTTTTTATTTTTTCTGATGTTTTGTTTAATAATAGCTAAAAAAATTCTTATGGTGCCGAAAAAACAATTGGTTAAAAATGCTTATGGAATGTGTTTGATCGTAGATACACAATTAACGTATCATACTGCTTTTATGTGATGTTATAGAGAATAGTTTTATATTTTATTAATATAGTTATCTTTTAAGTAAAAAATGCAATTTCTTTTGTTAGCGTAATTACGTCTTACAAAGGTTATCGCAACTAGAAGTTTTTTAAATGGAAATGCTTTTACCAGTCTTCTTAGACATAACGAGTCAGTCCTACAACGATTAAGATGAAGTCCTAGTTATTTAATATATTTTAAAAGAAATTGCAATCCGTTCATCCATTAAGAGAGATGAATGAAAAGGTTAGAACTTTTTTATTATTTCTGTAAAATTAGCCAGATCGTCGTGTGTTATGAATGTTTGAAAATATTGTGTTTTTCCGTATATTACCTGCTACTACTTTGATTACTTTATTGCATACAGAATTTTGAAAATTGTAAGATTTAACTTGTACAAAATTTCATGGCGGGTGGACAGGATATGGAAACCATTACTAATTGACAGTGATTAAGGAAGTTTAAAATATAAATCATGCGTAAAAAAGACTGAGATTGCTCTTCATGAGACGTTTCAAATTTTTCGTTTGTAGTCTTTCTCCTTCCGATATTATTTTGAACGTAGTTAATTATCTTTTGAAATAAAAAATGGTTAAATTTTGTATTTAGATAACAGCAGTTTGAAATTTTAAGCTAACAGGTGCAAGCATAAATTGAAAAGTTGCCAAATTGACTGCCAGCACCGATGCTGTACGAACGAAGCGTAAAACTGCTGGCGTCTGCTGAAAAGAAGATGAATTGCAATGTTTATCTTGATTTATATTATAGTCAAATACATGATTTTGTTTTAAGAATATTTATTTAACAGCTTTCTGTTCCATAAAGCATAGTTTGAGAACTCGAGCTGTGTACATAATGCGAATTTTAACTCTTGAAAACTATAATGTTTTAGTTTCATAGAAAATATATGGTGAAATTATAAAATGAAAACCAGTTGTCACTGTGTGACCAAAGCAATTTCTCTACTTTTGTACATAAAAAACATTACAAATCTTTTATCATAGATATTTTTACACGTGATCTATTCTTGTACATACTTATCCATTACTATATTGATGACCGGAATGATGTCTACTGTAAAGCATTAATTGTTACTCACCGTGAACTAGGAATAGAACAACAAATTCATGTATTTGTATTGTCGATAAAACCTATCTTGTAAATTACAAAGAAACTTGAACCTGGATAGTCTTTGGTCTATACAGCTTTTAATCGATGAATACACAAGATGCTTATACTTGAAACGATTTAGTCAATCTACCCTATAAAATGTGATAGTTCACTACTGCAGTAAATATACTAACTAAAATTAAGTTTGGTTTTTACTTCATGTGAACAAATATATAGGTAGAAAGATGTAATTTTTTTTCCAATTTTCATAATTTTCATTACTAATTGAATGTGTCGATATAAATCGATAATTTTCATATTATCAATTGTAAATATAGTCCAAAATAAGCGAAACCGGTTCAGTCAGTTTTGAGTCTAATGAACAGCAATTGATTTTATATATACAGATATGGTAAACATCACAATGGTTTACATCACATGAAACGGGGCATTTTCGTAATAGCTTTTTGTTTTACCCTTAATAATTGTGATATAAAACATAGCATAAATCCACATAACATCCTAAAGTCCTTATTACATTATACATACAAAATTAATAAGTAACATAAAAAATATTTAATAAAAAATTAAAACTATATATTTTGATTTTTTAAAATGAAATGTAGTTAAACAATAAATAAAAAACATCATTAGGTTAATTTATTATTTATGTAACGTGGAAAATTGAGTCTTAGTGATATTGGCACCGTATCATATTACGCTAATTAGAAAATCCGCATTACGTATGTATTAAAACGAAACAATTTAACTTGTCAGTCTAGCGGGAACGCCAATTTACTAGGTGGGATTATGATTAAACACTAGCATCAATATAATAAAATTTAAATTTCTGCCTTTATTAGTGTAGAATAAAGCATTGCCTTAAGGCACCGTTTTGAAAATAACAACGTTTATTATAGTGTCTGTTACTTTACATAGATATTTAGGACAAAATGTAATCCAATACAAAATGTAAATTATGATTATGCTACCCTTTTCTACCCTTAGGATTTTTATGTGCGCTTAAAACAACAGTTTAAAAACACCATTTTAAATTACTTACGGAAAGTAAGTAATTTAAAATGGTGAACATTAACGCTGTAAAGAGGTCAAAATTCCAGAAAAAAAGTATACATAAGCTTGATAAAATTAAAAACAATATTTCTTTCAAAAAAGTCCATTAACCGTACAGTCTACTTACTGTAGAAATTGTTGTTAAATCTAACATCGTGTCATCATCATCATTAACAGCCTGTGTTAGTCCACTGATGGACATAGGCCTCCTTTAATGCGGTGTGCATCAGAACTTGCTAAAACCGTTGTGCTGAAAATATATGCGTGGCACGGATCTAAATGAACATAAAATGTAAATGCATGAATATGAAATGAATGTAATATATAATCACTGTAAATTTAAGCGAGCTATTAAGGCTTGTGCTGCGTAAAGGTTTAGAACCTACTAAAAATGTGAGGAAAGTAACAACCTTATACTTAAAAAGAAACCGACGTCGCCGATAAAGTACGTCCTTTACGTATATTCTTACGATAGATAATATAAACGTAAATAAATAAAATTCTCGCGATAAGAACAAAATGGTGGTTTTCTCTGCCTTGAATATATAAAAAGGAAATATGGACATGATAAAAAAATTGACATTGTTATATTAAATAAGCAACGAATACTTGTTTTTAAATAGTCTGCTTCTAGACCATGGATGATGAAAAGAGTCAGAAACGTCATCAAAAAAATATTAACGACATGACTATTCCGAAAAATTCAATACAGTAATTTAAATTTCATGCTATATATAATCGCATTTATTAGTGTTATGTTTATATAAAGCTTTGTTTAACTTACTCTCTTATACTAACTTACTCGCGATTAACGTTCTAAACATTAATTAATTTTGTTTCAGGTTAAACTCTCAGCTTGTATGAAACATGATCATACTTCAGAAGCAGCTCGTTTAATTTATTGCTCTCACTGTATTTAACCGTAAATAAAATGGTTATAATAGCCGGTAAGTGAATATATTTTTAAACGTCACAATATGTGGTTTACTTTTAGGAATATTTAACACAAATATATAAAAAGAAAATCGGAAATTATTGTGTCCGGAATAAAACTGTGACCTGATAAACTGAAAAATAACAATTTCTTTAAAATAAATTCTGCGTTATGGTTTAGTACTAGAGTACCAATTGTTAGTGCCAAAGAAAAAATGTTTTGTTCAATGGTAAACAATAAACAATAAATTGAAATTAAATTGTCTTATTAATTTTTGATAAAAAAAATGAAACGCTGTTCTGTTGTAAACATTAATAACTATCGATAAGAAATAGGAGAATAATGCCAAAAAGAACTCAAGCCTCTATAACAAGAAAAACGTTTTCTTGATGATAAGTAACCGGCAACAACCATAAGAAACAGTTGGCACAACCCCGCTTTCCGAATCGATACTTGAGTTACTACGCTTAGTTTAGTAATTGCGTTTGCTGCGATGCCCTGCAAACCGGAATTTATTAATGTTTGCGTGGTACACTATTACTTTGAATATAAATAATATTTAAAAAAATATATATATTTTGATATTTGACAACAATATCGAGTACAGTTATTTGCATAACACAATGATGTATTGAGAAAGGCTAATACAGTATTATACGTTATCCACGTGTACATCTAAATCATGTCTATAGATTCATACTCAAATGAATTATACTGAAAGCTGTATGAACAGTAAACTTTTCCTCTAATGCTCGACTCCACTTTAATCAAAATTTTTCATTTTCTCAGTAATTTATACTACTACTAGCTTACAAAGTAAATGGATCGTGATGAAAAATATTCGATGGGAAACAATTAATGTTGCTTTACATACAGAGTATAAATAATTTTAAACAAATATGTTTTAACAGGGCGAATATGTCTTCGGACGGGTGTGGTCGTGCTGGCAGTCGCTGGTGGTACATCAGCAAGGGTTGCAGGGAAAATGGGTGGCTACTCCAACAAAATGGGAGGTAATTATAGTCTTCAAAAAGAACTATAAATGAAATTAAATACATTCTTACGGATTTTATCGCGTTTAATTATTTATTCGACGTTTCATACCCTTTAAAGGGTCTGAAATTGAGCGTCATAATATCAGAGTTGAAAGTCAAATTCAAAAATTAATTAGTTCAGTTAAGGCTCTAGCACTTGTGAACGTCAAAATTTAAAATTGGTTCAACCTGTGGCAAGAAATTCTGTTTAATTTTTTTTTATATAACTAATGTATTAATTAATGTATTAATTATGTCGTTATTAAGTTACTAAGCGATTTACAAGCGCAGAATATGAACTTCTACGTCACATCTTAGTCCTCAATGTCATTTTTTAAGTGCTGACAGTATCGTGCGGTAAAATTATTGTTAAGAAATGAAATTCGATAAAGTTCGTAAAACTGTATAAGTAATTCAAGCAGTGCTAAATGAAACGGTTTTTTTAGGAAAGTCTACCAGCGGCATAAATGAAGAGATAATATGGATAAGCATAAGTATGGCAATAGCTATTGCAGTCCTAATAGCAATCGCACTATGTTATATACTTAAGGAGAAATGTTCTAAGCGCCAATCGTATAGAGAACAGTCATGACGATATAAGGAAGAGTTCGCGAAGCACGCGCTTGCGGACTCTCTTTCCGACTTTGAGTTTCCGGCGTACACCCTCTACCCACAATATTCACCTGACGGCACCGAATATTTCTACAACTTCCATCGCTTCTCGTACCTGAGGGACAGTTTCAAATTACCGCCCAAGGACTACCCAAAGAATTTTCCAAAGGATCAAAAGGATTGCACAAAAGAGTTTCTAAGGGATTACTCAAAGGATTATTCGAAGGATTTCTCCAAGGACTACTTAAAGGAATATGCTGACGAGTTCGCCATAAAATCTATACAAATGAAAGACGAAATTTATATAAACGCGTGATAAGGGTTAGGATGTTCAACATCTTTTAGAAGCTGTTCATTGATACGAATTTACACGACAGCGGTGTCGTACTGTACCAATAAAACTTAATTATTTATAAATATTTGTATTGAAATATATGTACATTGTATAAATAATATGTATATAAAATAGAAATCACCTAATTATTAAAAGAATAATTGGATAAAAGTAAATGTATGCTAATCAAATTATAAAGAAGAACATTTAAAATGTTGCTAGACGTCGTTAACATTTATCAGATAGGTTAACGTGAGAAAACTAAAGCTTTCCAAAAGTTTTGTTGATTGAGATGCGCACATCATTATTTGTAAAGATAAATAGGTTTCATAAGGCTATTATATATTTAAAGCAAGTTTTTAAAACAAATTAACCCTGAGCAAAATATAATATCTAATAACCAAATATAATATAAATTAGTGCCATACATAAATTATTTTAAATTAAATTTAGTTATAAACTTATTGTGAAATGTGTCTTTACGTAAGCAAATTGATCTTTAAACAACTTCTCGTGAAAGTGGGTTACTTGGAACAAAGAAACTTGTAGTGAAGTGTTAGAAGTAAGCAGTAAAATTATTCATTATATTTGTGAACTGGGTTAAAATTTCCTTGAAATAAATGTTAGCTAAATATGGTGTGAGTGTTTTATTACTGACATTAGATATTTGCACTATTCCAAATACACTGCTACCTATTACCATTATCCTAAGTATAGTGATACCAGTTTATTCTAAAAGTTAGTTTATGTGCATTACATATTTAAATAATTAAATGTTTATGCGTTTCACCAACAGAATTCATAACTTTTCCATTATATTGCGGTTTAGACTTGAAGTTCAGTCCAAAGTAAAAAATTACTGAAATGGTACCCTTTCGTCCTTCTTTGAGCGGCCCGAAACGGATTCACCTAGTTTTTCTGTAAAGATGTGTAAGCTAAGCAACCGTCGTGTCGAGTAGAGTTCCACAGGGGTCGGTGTTAGGACCGCTTCTGTGAAATTTTGGTTTTGATTGGGTGCTACGTGGCGGCAACATTGAAGGTGTCGACGTCACTTGTTTTGCGGACGACACCCTCGTCACCGCGTGTGGCACCAACATTCGCAGGGTTGCGATTCTCGACAGTGCCGGGGTCGCTCAAGTAATTGGGCGCGTACGGCGGCTAGGAGTAGAGTTGGCGCTCGAAAAATCCGAGGCCCTATACTTTTATGGGGATTGGAACGCGCCAACTGTGGACGCCAACGTCATCGTTTGCGACGTCCGAGTCGACGTCAAGCCGACAATAAAGTATCTCGGCCTAGTCCTAGACCACCGATGGAGGTTTTGCGCTCATTTTGAGCGCCTCGCGTCTAGAGTGGCGAGAGGGTGTCCGCTGCCAGAGAAGGGCTCAGGAGGGGGTGCCGTGCTATATCAAAATTTAAAACAGTTTTAAATGTAGGATCTATAACCGTAAGAAGTAAGTAAAGAAAATAATTTATGAGTAATAAACTTTTAACATAGGAACAACAATTTTCTCTTAAGGTTTTGGCGCTTTGAGATATTTTTTCTAAAAGGCTGTGATTTTAAACAAAGTAATATTTTTACTTACAAATCTATAAAATATCTTATAAACAAATATTTTAGGCAATAGGGTTGATTATATTAAAGATACATGTGTTATATTAAAAATAAAATTACTTGTATCAGCATCCAACAGAAATTATATCACAAATGAGATACTATAGTTATTTACTTGTTTGAAGCAATTATTATCCACAAACTATAAACTTCCCAATAATATACAGATATAAAAGTTTGTTAATAATTTTGTTTAAATAGGGCTATATTATTATTATTAATTTTCATCCATAGGTAAACATTTCTTTCAGTTAAATAAAAAAGGTATGTGCAAAACACTTTTAACACTATTTTCTTAGAGTACCTTCAACTAAATTTTAACTCAAAGAAGTAAAAATATAAATAGGATTAAATCACAAAAACTTATGTTATCTCGTTAATAATTTCCCCTTGATAGTTGTTTTAAGGCATTGTAATTATTGTCATAGTTCGTACACTCTATCACTATCTTACTTTTTCGTGGCTAATCATAAGAGAGATGTGGTTTGCAAATTTAAATAGAGTAATTACTTTTTTTGGTTTATAAATATAATACAGAAATCTTAAAAATATAGCGTTATTTTACGATAGTTTCTGGTTTCACTTCTTTAATTTAAGGTGTATTCTTTAGAATGTCGTTTGTTATCGAAACTTATTAAAGCGTAACAAAATTATTCTGAAAAAATGTAACGCCCCAAGTAAATCTCTACAGCAACCAAGGATTCACGTACTTTGTTACATATCGCCTGCACGTAGCTTTAAATCTCCGACAACAGGAAATCTTTGTCAGTAATGAAATAAAACCTTTGCTCTTTTCTTATTAGAGATGTTCGTTTTTGTTGCTAAAAATTATAACGACTTCTCAATGCAGTATTATATTATTTACCTTTATGTGATCTAAGAATTTTTAAATTAATGATTTTTAATATAATAGTTATTCAGCAACTATAAGCATTTTGAAATAAAGTGATGTTAAGGGCCTTGTCCTCCTTTTTGAACGAACCGTCTTTGGTATTATCCCGGTGCCTATTTCCATTGCTAGTCAGTAGTATATAAACATTACTTCCAGACACTTCAAACACGTCTTCCGGTTTGTAGGGCAGCCATTGGATTTACTGGGCGAACGAGACGTAACATCCCATGTCTCAAAGCTGTGAGCAGGTTTCTGGCTTCTTACGTTGCGTTTCTGTCAGTAAAGGTAAATCACTTATTATCAGGAGAACATGGTGCTTGTCTCATCGCTAAAATCAATTAAAATAGTAACAACACAGATTAATGTTCTCAGTATAAGAGCAAGCTATTGTTCGATAGGTTGCTTTATAAATTTAATCGCCTTAAAATATGGAGCTATGGAATAAAAGCCGTTAATCGGGATTAAATAAAAGCTTCACGTTAATGAGATTTGTCATGGATAAAATTTAAAAACATGTACATAGATTTTTGTTTTCAGATATATTTTTAATTTTTATAAAAGGGCAATGGCGAGCAAAAAACTTACTTAGGGTTAAGAGGAATTTTTGAGTATCTAAGCAACGTATATTTGAACACAATAAATCGATAATGACAGTTGTGGTATTTGCAATTCTAAATTGCTACACAAACAATATTGTTATCGATTTTGAGCACCTAAGTTTAAAAAACAACTTGTTTTAATTATTAGAGCTAAGTAACAACCAATAAAATGTTTTGGAGAAAAGGCCCATTCTTGTATTCACATAGTCAGACAAACTTATTTTATACCAATGTCTCAAATCTTTATAATGTTGGCTGTCATTTTGTTTAAAAAAGAATTATTTTCCTTTTTGTTAAATAGAATGCATTTTAAATTACTCTGCACCTAAATGATAAAAGTGATGACATGTTACATTATATAATAAAAGAGTGGATATTGCCAAACTGTTGGCGAATTGGTCACCGCCCCAAACACCCTTAGTAATGAAATTTCCGATATTACACTTATTATTTTCCCGCACCGCTATACTTCATGTTTGTCTTTTCATAGTTTTACTAGGAGGAGACATTGGATCTTAGATATCTTAGATTAAAAAAAAATGTAAATAACTTTGTGTTAAATTACACAAGAATTGTTCATAATTTTTCTTATATTTACCACTTATAACGCGCAATGTATACGAATGATGATTACTATTATTCTTTTTCAAATTATTGTGTTATTTGTAATTGAAATTATAAAAATAATTATATAGGTTTACTGTTAAAAGTACTGGTTATTATATTAATCACCGCTTATACCATTACAAAAAAAACGTTATACAATAAATATTATTTACATTTCATATTTTAAAATTTTTGCCAAAGACAAATCAATACTGAGTCACTCCTTCTCCCATAGCCCTGATAAGTCACTGACAATAAGGAGAGAAGCCTGCGATGTACCAACAGCCCACTACCCCCGCAACTCGACCTTTGCTGCAAAACACAAGGATAGCGTCTGTCACAAACAACCCATCCACAATATACTTGGCACAAAGATTGGCAAGGCGCTTTTTTGCTTCACTGCAACTAAACCCAGGCAAAAGTAATGAGGCCCTGCCACAGGTATAACAAGTGACATTTTACAAAAAAAAAATTACCGACGACGAACAATACAAAACCATTTTGTGCAGTATAGGCCAGTGACAATGTGCCGTCTGCCAGAAATTACCCCGCGGTTTCCATCTTTGCATTTAAAATCTCTAATATCTTTTAAAATATTAATTTAAGCAAAATGTCATATATGACACGGTTTTATTAAATAGAATATTTTTTTTAAAACTTTTATGCACACTTACACCATATTACCTTAAATGAGGTTTGATAATGCACCTTATTGGAATTTTTAACAATGTTTTACAACAAAATGTCTATTGTGAATTAATCTTAAAACATAGATATATGCGTTAGTGAACTTTTTTATTATAGACGATTTAAAGAAGAACAATTAAATAAAATAAATAAAATAAAAAAATAAATAAAAAAAGAAAATAAATAAAAGACATAGTTTTAATTTATTTCTTATGGGACCAAATGACAGCTAATATCTATCATTGTAATATTTTAAAATAGTTCTAGACTTTAAATAATAGCAGATAACTAACATCAAATCTTAAGGCTTACAATTAAAAATAATTATTAATATTGCTTAAAAATTACAATCAATGTGGGTCACCGCTTAATATATTAGCGGTAGATGACATGTATTTCTACAATTAGGCGAGTGCTACATGCGAAGTAGCATAAAGCTCTTTTATCTCTTGTAATTAGTGTAAAATGTTCTAAACGTTTCCAACATTGCTTCGTACGTATTTACGGACATTGCAAAGGTTGCTTCGCAAAAGTATACGTTTTATCTGTATATTTTAATCCTGCTGAAATAACATTACGTCTACGGAATTAATATTTGCGTGTCTTTGAAGGTTAGCGTAATAAAAATAATTTTCAAAAAGCAATTCCAGTGACATGGAATTTTGTATGCGATGTTTTATTAAACTCGGCTTTGCTTTGACATAAACCTTTATTTGCTTTGCGGTTTGCTGTCGTGTATTTATTAATCTGCCATTCGGTTACAGCCTTTTCAAATCCCTATTACGTGATTAAGGATCGTCTAAATTTTTGTCAATCAATGTCAACTCTCCAAAGCAATATGGCGGTGTGTATCCAGCAGAGGACTATCACAGGCTGATGATGATGATAAAAGGCTCATTAGCCTAGTAGTAGAGGTATTGGCTTGCACTTTAAAAATTGGAGGTCGTAAAGTCAATCAGCTCCAGCACCGAAAATATTTTAAACTACATTCTTCCTGCGAATGAAATGGAAGGCAAAAACTAGTAATACGTTAAATGATGATGGCCTCCTTGTCGTATCCAGCAACGGCGACCTTTGCTATTTATTCTTTGATGGGCCCGAAAATGACTTGCAAATCCGATTTTGGTCTTAAAAGTGCGGTCCCACCGCGTCCAATAAAGGACTCCTGAAGCTTTATAGGTGTATGTATAGGAGATCTTTGGGCGGGTTTTCCGAAGAACACGCTTGGTTTCCAGATCTTTAAGACGAGACTCTTTAAACTTAAGTCCAGTCTAGTACAACAGCTCTCGGCTCGCAAGCAAGCTCGTCCCATTTCTCTGGTGCGATCTCGCAAACTCAAGTGGCGTTTCAAAACGTCTTTATTTCTAGAATTGACCTCCAGTTCTTTTCCAACACTAAGTTCAGAATAAACACTGCTTTTGAAAAACAAGGATTATCCATGCACAGACATCTAAGTTGGCATTATTATTGAAGCTCCATGCACATGCCATGGCTGCAGACCCTGCCATGGATATATGGTCCTGCATTTGATCCGAAGGATAGACCAAGCATTTTAGTGGAAGAGTCCAGCCTTTAATATCCTTCTGTAAAGAACCTCGATCGCAGATATAGAAGAATTGGCGAACAATCGCCCTATATACAAGAAGCTTTGTGGTGAGACTTAGTCATGTTAGGGAAAAGGAAAACGAAGGAGGAAAAGGAAAAGAAAAGTCCCTGAGTTTTACGCCGGTTCTTCTCAGGTCAGAGGCTTCATTTCCGAACTGGTGGTAGATTATTTGACAATCAATAAGAAAGTGTAATGCTCCATATTGAATAAAGATATTTGACTTTGACTTGACATGGCACTTCCAGACACGACGACCTAAACCACCGAAAGCAGCAGCTGCCTTGGCTATGCGCGAAGTAATCTCCAGTGAAAGTGTATTATCATTTTTAATATTTCTCCCAAGGTATCTAAAACTGGAAACTTCTTCGAGTTATTTATTATATAAGTATAGCGGTTGGTTGTCGTTGTTCTGGCCTCTAGGAGGCTGCTTTAGGATTTTGGTTTTGGAAACACTTATGCAAAGAGTTTAGTGCAAGCAATAGCTAAGAGTCAAGGCAACTTTGCAATGTTTCCATAGAGTCCGCCATTATACACACATCATCGGCGTAAAGAATTTCGAGCACTGGTTGCTTATATACCTTTGATTTAGCTTTAAAGCGTGATATGTTAAAAACGCTTTTGTCGAATCTAACCGACATTTGTAATGGTGCGGTGAACTTGCTGGTGGCTTCATTGATAACTATAGCAAAATATAACACAAATAAAGTAGGAGCTAATACACAGTCCTGCTTTACACCACTAGTAACAGGAAAAGGTTCAGAGAATCTTTTTGCATGTTCGACTTTGGCCGTCATGTTGTCATGAAAGTTTTTAATTATATTTATAAATTTTTGAGGACATCCATACTTTTCTAAGACAGTCCAGAGAGCGACACGAGGGACCTGATCGAATGCCTTTTCCAAGTCAATAAAGCACATGTAGAGTGGTTGATGTTGCTCCAAACTTTTTTCCTGGATTTGTTTTACTACAAATATGGCATCGACCGTTCCTCTATTTGGACGAAAACCACATTGACTCACTGGGAGTAGTTTCTCTGCGAGTTTGTTGAGCCGAGAGTTTATAATATGAGTGAGTATCTTTCCTGCAGAAGACAACAGTGAGATGCCCCTATAAGAGGTGCAGTAAGATATATCTCCTTTTCCTTTGTAGAGCTTATAGATAAGAGCATTACGCCAGTCATACGGACAGCCTAAAAGTAAAATGATACATGCATTGTAAAAAGTCAATCCTGGTTGTCAACACCATCTTAAGCAGTCGTTATAGGAGTTCTTTTCGTTTCTGGAGTCTCGATGCCAGTCGCGTAAAATCTGTTATTCAGTTAAATCTGGATGGGTTAGAACCCAACACTTATCACAACTTTGGGAAAATGGCTAGGTGGAAGAGCCTTTTACATTCATTCATTATAACAATTCGTGTCAATAATTTCATCATCATCATCATCATCATCAGCCTGCGCTAGTCCACCGCTGGACATAGGCCTCCCTAATGCACGCCACCGTTTCCTATCTTCGGCTATTCTCATCCAGCCCACACCGGATACATTATTACAATACATACAATTCGTGTCAATAATTTACTAAATATATTCTTTTTTATAAGTAACAATATTTTATCTAAGATGTGTATAACAAAAGTACTGAAAGTGTGTGATTTAAAAAAAAATACTTTTTAATTTGTGTGGGAATAACTGCCACGAAAAACATGATTTTATATATTTTTTTTGCAATTAAATAAACTATTAATTGAAAATATAATAATATAAGAATATACTAATACAAATTTTACTGACCTCTTTTCGTATAGGCAATGAGCGTAATAAAGTGTTGTATATTAAACTAAGTAATCATTGGTAGATTTTATGAAAAAGCCTTTGCCTTTGTTAAAAATCGTAAAAAGTTACGGCCACATAAGTGATAAAATTCTCTCTTGCTAATGTCCGCAGTCACTAAATTTTTATTGTCCTATTCCTCGTATTTGCATATGGTGGTTAGAGTTTTTATTTCGTCTGCTGACTAGCTATTTGCTTATAATATCACGCTGAATGTTATAATAATATACAGCCAAATCATAAATATAAACAAAAAATAATAATAAAATATTAAACTAGTTAATATTTACTGGCTTTTAGGGAAGCACTCACAAGTAATTTAAAACTACGCTGATTAAATATTGTCGAAAGCTTTATAAATTAATTTGCATTAAAATTATTTCTTTAAATTGCACTCTACAAAACTCTACTTCTTCTTTTTTAGGTTTTTGTTAAGTACTTTGAAAATTTATATCTCAAATAACATCTCCCGTTACACAAAAAATTAACATACGCTAAGTGAAGTAGAACATGTTAAATCGAAAGCTCTTTACACGTTAGGCAGTAAACGAAGTTAACGCTAATGGTTAGGATGTATCTTCGAGAACATTACTTAAGGACTTGAATTATTATTATTTTATTAGACCTATTAGCATTTTTAGTCTTAGCTTAATTATATTTCAGAAACGATTTATTTAAGCCTTTATAACTATAAGTATAGAATTGAAGATTTGTAGTGTATTTTTTATACGCATTATTATTTGTGATTAAATTTCTTAGTGATGGTGTTATTAATGATATTATTTGTTGAACCAAAGAATTTACGTTAATCTATTCGGAATAATAAGAGTTATTTTATTGCTTTAATTTATCGTTAGTCAAAGAAAACTATTGCTTATAAAATGCAGGCACAAAAACTGAAAATTGGACTTTTCACTTAAACTTAATAACAAGATCTGCATTCAAGTGAAATGAGAAGATATCGCCATATTTAATTGAATGAAACATCTGTGCTGGCACGAGCGTCACGTTAGTTTAAGTGGACAAGAAATTTTTCATTCTGTATAAAGTTCGTTGCTCTACAAGTTGTAAATTCTAATAACCATGAACGAAAAGTCAATTATTTTAATTTATGCGGCTCTTTTAAATTATTAACACATTGAGATGTTAGTAGGTGTTAGAACTCCTTCATACAGGTGATCGAGTAGGGAAATAACAATACGTAACCTATTTCTACCACAAAGCAGTACTGTGTCTTCAAGTTCCAGTAGACGAGGCGTAAAATCTCATATCTCAGGGCGGCGAGCGGATTTGTAGCGCCTTACGGTACATTATTTATGAGCCAAGCGGATCCCTAACAGTCAGGTGATCGTCATGCTCGATTTGTATGATTCATTTATCTTAACTTGTCTTTTTAACAAAATATTGTAAAGAAATATTAGTAAAATATTTTAATATTAGGAGTAACATATTTTTTACACTTGATGTTCTCTTAACAGCCGTGACCATCATTTTATGCCAATCTAACTAACGGATTACAATAATACTTTATAAATGAAATTTAAGCTTGTTTTTATTTACTAGATAAAAAAATATATTTTAAGATCTTTCATGACGTTTTCTTGCATGATAACAACATTTTTTGATTAGAAATGCCTACGCATATCTATCCTCGCGGGGGCATTACGCAATAGGCTCAGACGCTCTTGGGAACGCTTTCGCACTCTTTTGCAACCCCGCCAGCGCTGGCCGCAAAGGCAGCCACGTCTCTGACCTGTGGCCCAATCCACCATTAAATCCCTTAAGGCCCTTAAATCTGGGCTTCCGTTGGTCATGGGAGCCAACAGAACTAAATCCCTGTAGGCGCAACTCTTCCGACCTTCCGCGGCGGCTTAGGTGTTGAGCTCCGCCGCTAGCATCGTTCCGACCGCAGAAAAAGGAGATATTGATTGATTGATATTCGGCATGATGTCACCCACGGCGCTTCAACATCGCATCAGCCTACAAAATATTGACACACTTTGACTGCAGAGGACAGGAATGGCAGCAAGTCTACCGCCTTCTTCCCCGGCCACTGCACCCTCCTAGGCGAAGTCTCTGCGACTGACAAGGCTGACAGGTACTGAGCTCCACCGCTTCGGCAAAGCGAAAACCTGTTCGGGGGACCTTAACACTATGTCTCACCTTTAATTTTACAAACATGTTTATTTTGTGTTAGTACAAAACTCGTTTTTTAAAGCCATTCAGAACCCATTAACACAATCATACTCAACGTTTCATGAAACATCTAAACCAGAATAGAGAGAATGTAAGCAGAAAATTAGAAACTACGAGTCAGTTACCAAAGCGAGTGCTATACAAAGCAATGTACCTAATCACTCAAGTGTAAGTGTTTTTGCTTGCTAACGATTGGCTAATTTACGAAGAAATTTTAATCAATGCAGCATTGAACCTTATCCAAGTACCTAAAATACATTGTCCATTTAATATAGGGTCGGCGTTTTACCCATCTAGATTAACTAATTTACGTGTTTAAAGTATCTTTTGTTAGCTTTCCATTTTAAATGATGCTTGAATTTATTTTAATGAAGTAGCAATATCGACATCTACTGCATAAGTTATAATGGCTTGCTTTAAAATCTATGCTATAAACATCTTACCTTTATACTTATGAGGGTAAGTTTATAAAGCAGGGATTTATAGATGATCCCTCAATATGATTTATTGACCTAAAACTGAGTTGTTTTCCCCAACGGGATGCGAGAGCGTTGTAATTTTATACTCGTTGAGGTATGTTTTATTGCTTTGTAAATTTTTACCAATATACGAATTGTTTCAATGTTCATATATGTGATTGAAAAAGCGTTTATACTGAATATTTATAGCGAACAATTGGTAATAATAAATGGCAACATTTGTGTATGTACAATAAACACACATTCAGTCATTTAATTATGAAATAATTAATCAATTTAGTGCTAACACAGCTTCACAACAAGCTTAACCAAGTTTTATTAAATGAAAATTTTACAGAAGACTGCTCAATTGATCCGGTCTGATGAATGACCTTTTTACTTGATATTTTTTGATACGATACTAATTTTGTAATTTTTTTTCCTGATCGTTTGTGTAAATATTTCTACCAGATAATTGCTGCGCAAGAATGGTATTATGCTCAGATTTATGTAAGCAAAAGATTGACCTGCTTAAAACTTAGCTTAGAACTTCATTAGATTTATCTTTTACTAACTGTCACTATTTATAAATTTAATAAAAATTTGTAAAGAGAGTAAGGTACCTATTTAGAAGTATGTACACATGTATGTGCAAATATATTTTTTACGCAATATCTAACGCGGTACCTAATTGTCGAAATCCTACATACGTCACATTTATTAACAAAAATAAAAATAAAACCAAAATAAATTTTAAGCTAAAAGTTCGTCTTAAAGTAATGGAGTCAAATGTAATACGTTTAATTGTTCGTTACGTTTAAATACCTGCCTGATGATACAACCTTCTAGAGCAAGTTTAGAGCAACTAACAAATACATATAGTAAAATACAATAAAAGAAACATATATGTTTCACGAAAATAGTAAGTTTGGCAAAAATATAGTTATCATAATTTTTTAAATTACTTTACTTCTTATCCAATGAAGTAACTCAAATGAACATTTCTGAAGATATTACATCGTGCGAATTACTTTGCGGTGTGTCACTACTTAATAATAAATTACCGATTGTAGACGAATGTACTGTCAAATGCTAAGGACGATGAAAAAAATTGATTCCTTAGGAACTTTTCAATAATTAAAGGCGATAAAATCCAAATAGCGATATCTTTAACTTTAACAAAATATGCCAAAACGCAAGTAAGTATTAGAATAAGATAATCTGAGTTAAATAAGTTTTAACGAGTATACGAGGTAGCTTAAATAATCTAATTTATTAGGCGATGCTAAATAAAAGAGGACATAAGTTTAGCTTTTAATAAGACCACGAAAGCTCTATAAATAACTTCTAATTTTAGTATGTAGTGCTTTCTAGGTTTACAACTTGAGTCAGTATAATAGACTGGGTGGAAGGATTATTTGCAGACAGAATTATAGGCTGTTATATATACATACATATATATATATATATATATATATATATATATATATATATATATATATAATGTTATAATTATAACTTGTTAGAATTCAAATTAAAATTCTTATTAAAATCCATGCCAATAAAATGTCAGGCAATAAATTTAGTGAGTAAATTGTGTTTTTAATCAAATTATTTTGCAAACGATTTTTTTATTGAATTGTAAATAAATATTACCAAATTAATATCGAATAGTTACGAAGTCTCGTATTCTTTTTAACTTGAAATGTTTATGAAAACCTAATAATGTTAATAATCTTTCTAGCGTTAATAAATCTGCCAAGGTGTGGGTTTCTTTCCCAACACGGAAAATATATTGTGTGACATTTTGTTTTTCTCGCGCTGGGTGTTTGTATCTATAGTATATCCATTTATTTTTAAAAGGGAAGTAAGTCTGTGTATTGGGGTGCAAGGGGCTTCAAAGAACATCTTTTAAATCCCAGCCAAGTAATAAATATTCTAATTATATTTTTATGATATATACGATATTAAATATAAGTTCATTTTCATATATATCACCTCGTAAATGGCATTAATTAACTTAGTAAGTTTAAATGAACAATTTCAATTTAGTTTAATCCAAGTTCATATGCTGAGTTATTTACCTGAACAAATTAATTGAAGTGGCATGAATTGCTCTTTAAACTAATTTCCTTTACTGCTCATTATTGTAGCATAATGTAAAGTAGACTCTTATAATAATAATTTGAGCTTATTTTCGAGCACAAGTGGTATTTTATTTGTGTTTGAAGTTCTACTGAGTTAATCTATATGATCATAGTTTATTTACGTTTTAGTTAAATCCTATCTTTCGATAAAATGGAACTGTCTACAATACCTTTATTATATTCATTTTTGTTACACTTTCTTCGCAGTAACGCCAATTTACATACATTCTACATTAAAAAAAACATCAAATAGAAAACGGAACATAAATGCGTGCTTACGCGTATTTATGACACTGTATAAATTGTTTAATATAAAGTTATTTTAAATTTAATACTCGTATAACACATAATTGTGGACTCTTTTATTTCTACTTATAGAACTGTTATCGAAGTTTATATGATTTTATGATTTCTCTTAACATCACACGACTCAATTTTTTAAATATATTTTAAGTTGTATTTTGAAGAACATGACAATGCAAATTTTTGGTATGGGTGATAAATAATCTGTTAGACAAGGGTTAGTTTAATATTATTTCATAATATAGTATGTATTCGCGAAAATGTTTAAATAAATAAAAATATGAAATAGTATTTTTTGCCTGTTTATAATAATGGTAGGCAGCTCGTAACAACGGGATTTTTAGATAGCTGTTAAATAATGTAATTTAGTATTTGAAAATCATTCCCTTCTCTTCTCTTAATATTACTTTTTATGAATAAAACGCCGTATATAATAATGACACAAGGATCTAGTTTTCGAAGCGATTGAAGGAAAAAATGCCGCTGAAAATCTTAAGGCAGACAATACCTTAATTGATTCTTCATTTTATCCGCATGAGCCTGTTTTAAATCAGCTAAACTATTATTATGTTTTTTTTTTAAATCGAAACATAAACGCTAAATTATTTAGTTACTGCATAGTGGTTAAAACGTATACATTTAAAATTTTATGCATCAAGTCTATCTAGCGACCAAGTTTTCGATGACTAAGTAAGTCAATAAAAAAAATTACATTGTTCTAACTTTTCAATATTCTGTAAATATATTGTTATTTAATCATTTCAATATCAAATTTTACGAATATTTATATCACTTAATACTTCAAATAACACACAAGCAACCGTTTCACCCAAATATGACTATCATTTGTCAATTTAACTTCAGCCTCGCGAATTTCGTGAATGTTGTTGTTGGCCGTTATGGATTTAGAGATATTTTGTAAAAGTGTTACTAAGTTCAGTAGTTAATTCTATATCTTAAAAATTACATTGAACAAATTTCTATTATTATTATTATTATAGCTGTGTTTCATTAACATAAAATGCCAGTTATAGTACATTTTGAGAACTTATTTACATATTCCATTTTAGCAAGTTAGAATTTACGGTCTATTAATTTCTATTATTAGTTTTTATGTAATGTTAAACAGGTGGCTTGAATCTTTTGAGAGGAGAACGTAAGCTCTATAGATTATTTATCAATTTAAATAGATAATGCTTTCTGGGTTTATAACTTAACTAATATCATATATACTAGATGGAAGGATTATTTGCAGACTGCATTATTTGTTCCGACCGACTTCCTAAAAGAAGGAGGTTCTCAATTTGGAGCGTATGTTTTTTTTAATTATATTATCTCGTTGCACGGCTCCTATAATTTTTTCATTCTTATTTAAATGATAGAAGCTGTCATTTGGTCTCATTTTATTATAATTTTGTGATAAGTAGTTCAATAGATATTTGATAAAGAAGAAAATTTCGACATCTAAAATCACAATCTTGTGCGATTACATTGCAAACGGTGCCTCAACCTTAAGAAAAACATTTAAAATATGTTTGAGATAATTGTACTTAATTATTTCTTTTATTTACGCGATTATTATACATATCAAATCCACTATTTATTCAGCAGACTAAGTTGGTATATATATATATGTATACCAACTTTGCCCGTGATCATGGACGCTGAAAAGAATCCGAAACGTCGGGAATAAATATATTTAAGTAACGCGCAAAATCCGTAAATTAGTGGATTTGATATGTATAATTGTACTTCTTTAATTACATTTAACTACAGTAAAGTCCGCAAGAGCGTATATCTATGTTTTAAGAATAACACACAATAAGCATTTTAATGTAAAAGTTTTAAAATTTCTTTTGGGCACATTTAAAGCTTATTTACAATACAAGTACAGTTAAGGTTCACATAGCAGTTATTTAGTTTTAACAGTAATTATAAAACGTGTAATAGATGACAATTTGATTTAAAATGGTGTGGCAGAAAACGCGACGTAATTTTGTACGGAGAGCACCTGCCTAAATTGCGTAAAATTGTTATACGCTGTTAGAAGTCCGTTATATTTTTTTTGTTCTAATATTGTTAATAAATTTAAAGCACATTTTCTCAATATAAATAAGTTATTGATAACTACAGTTAGCACGTATCTCAGTCATATTTAAAGGTTGTATGTTATTGAAAAAGGCTTTAACAAAAAAAGCATTTCAAAAAACAAATTCTGAACAAAAGTTTATTAAGATAAATACCAAAATTGTATTGGTATTTGTCTTAATTCATTAAGTGAGTAAATTCTCTATTTTCGAGCACTTGACCAAGTCATTTGGTTAACAAATGTTTTAATTGAAATGTGATAAAACGAATACCAAACTAGTAACGAATAGTTACAAAGGATGTATAAATTTTGATATTTATTTTAACTTGAAATGATTGTTGAAAACCCAATAACGACCTCCTAAGGTGAATACTTTTTTCAAAAGTGCTTTAATATAATTGCCCATTTAAGTGCTATGCGTTTTGCTAACCTCGTTATAGATAGGCAAAAATTTATTGCATCTTATATTTTAATTGCTTCTCTAAAATACAGCTTTTTACTTATACATTATTTTGTAGTTAATTTTAATGTTCAGATGGTCAGTAAAACGAATATATAATAAAATATATTTTCATATTAAATACAATATGAAATATAAGTTCTTTCCCATGAATACCACATTGAAAGTTACATTAATTTACGAGTAAGTGTGAAATGAACAGTTACAATTTAGTTTATTCCAAGCTTATAAGTCGAGTTTATTTACCTGAACAAATTAATTTAAGTGGCATGAATTGCTCATAAACCTAATTTACAGTACTGCTCGTTATTGAAGCATAATGCACAGTTAACCTTTTTTATAATAATTACAGTTTGTTTTTCAGCACAAACTGTATTTTATTTACTACTTAGCAATTCTTCATGCACTTAGTAACTTTTACTATTAATTATGTTTGTACATCTGTTACTAACTTAGTACTAGTCTATGTTATCTAATCTAAAAATTCAATAGCCGATAAATGAAACTTGTATAACATAATTTCCATGCATAGAATTGTTATAAAAATTTGAGAATTAATTGTTATATTTTAAAAATCTGGTACACCACTCCATTTAAAATAAGTTGTATTTTATTAAGTTTAGTATGTTGTATTTTATAAGAAGTGTATCATCTAAACACACTATTTATTTACATAATGATACATAGTAGGAGTTACTCCTTTTAACTTTTTAATTTTTTTTTATGTGACAAAGGGTTTTTTGAGTGATTTTCATGTTTGGGCCCTAAATAAAAAGAATTAATTGAAATTAATTCCCATATTGTCATTAATTCATCTTTACTAATATTAGAAAAGAAAAATGTTTTACCTTTTCATGATTTATTTACAACTTATTAAAATAAAGAAAGTATGTTGTGTTAGATCTGAAGTAGAAGAAGTCGAATGACCACTCAAAAGTGTCACGTCTCTTTTACCTATTGAATATTAAAGTTAACTTCACAAATTGAGAAATGGGTTCAATTTAATATTTAAAGGCAACAAATGTTTTATATAACATTAATTTTTATTTTTTTTTATTGTTTAAGTCTCATTCTGTATTCAAATGTGTAAAAACGTCGCTATCGAAAAAGTTAGGGCCAATTTTATTACCTTAACTAATTCTTTAGCGTAGTTAGTATCAAAATGTTACTTCTCTTGTGAATCAAGAGGTCGACTCTTCATCGAATCAAACATAAATCCAGTCACTTGGTACTGACCTCCATGGCCCAAAGAGATCAACTGTTTTAGATAGATGGATTATGTGTAATGATGATTGAGGGTTCTGGTGTTCAACGTGTATAACAAAGGTATATTTGATAAACTGGACTGATGTTTGTAATAAGAAGATTAACTTTTTAAACGAGTTTCTCCATACTATTAAAATTTTATATTTAAAGGCTATGATTATCATGGATGAAAACCCCCTAGTATCTGTAGCGGGGGGTGCTAAGAATGCCTGGAATTATGCAGGCCGTCAAAAAAAACTGAGTTTCGCAACTTACACGCACTCTACGGCTAGTTTCTAATATGGCACAACTGGAAGAGAAGCTGAAGTGCATAAGATGGTACGTTTTGGGACTGAGTGAAGTCCGCAGAAAGGGTAAGGATACTTTAACCCTGGAGTCGAGTCATCTTTTTTACAACTATGTCCTAGTTGACCAGAAACCATCACAAGGCGGATGCGCGCTCCGTGTCAAAAACTCATTGACAATGTACTGGGTCTCAAGTGAGTCAATAAGGGTTTCGTACCTTGTGATAAAGCTGACAAGTAAAAGTTATCCATGTGAACACGACAACGTTGACATAACCAGACGATGATTTCGAAGTCGAAGTGATGATCTCAAGGTTTAAGACTGTAAGTGATCACCGATTTCTAGGAAACACCCGAATATAGACTTCAAGCTTGAACGTTGCCGATTGATGAAGTATAAGTTCCGGCCAAATCTGCTCCAGTCTATTTTTGATCCTCGCACATTTGAAATCAATCTGGAAAGTCAGTTTTCTGCCTTAAAAAATACAATTGACTTGGAAGTTAACAAGGAACTCGATCAAGAAGTCAAAATGCTACATGGTGTAAAGCTCTGTGGTCTGCGACATACTGACAAAAAGTTTTAAGGGAGATACTGGATCTCATGGACAAGCGACGCAATGATCCCAGCGTCACTTCATTACAGCAGCGGGAGCTTAACGAGATCAGCTCCAAGCTGGTAAGGTGCGACCTTCGTCATTCATATCTATTGCGAGCTAATGGGCAAAACCGGGGGTCCAAAGTCTTCGTACAGCAGCTTGGATGAAGCCATGTAACGAATTTGACCAAAGAAAACGATGAAGATCTTCCAAAAATTGGCTCAGTCGAAATCGTTGGGGCTCTTAAGCAACTGAAAAATGCTTTTTGGTTGAATACAGATTTATTTTCTTAAGTTTTTGTACTTTATTCACACTAAAATTCCAAAAAATATATCAATTTTTTTCTTAATATTCTTAAAACGAAAAAAATAACACTGTTAATGGTAATGCCATAAGAATCTACTTTTCGCAGCGATCCGATGATATATTCGTCTCTGAAAATATTAAGACAGACAATATCTTAATGGAATTTTCATTTTATCCGCATGAGCCTATTTTATATCAGCTTAACGAATTCTTTTAGTATGATTTATTTTTGTGAAAAACAAAATATAATGCTTAACTATTTAGTTACTGCAGATTGGTTTAAACGTATACGGTCCATATTTGATGCATCAAGTTTCTCTACCTCCGAAGTAATTTTTAAAAGTCACTAAGAAAGTACTTTAAAAAAAATGCAAACTATTTTTACTTTGTAAATATTCTGTAAGCAATTTATTATATTATTTTTACAAAACAAAAAAAGTTTATAAATATTTAATTTTTTGATTGATTAACACACAAGCGACCTTTTCACTCAAATACGTCTATCAATGTCAATTTAGCTTCAGTCTAATTTGTGTCCGTGAATGTTGTTGGCGGTTCTCGGTTCAGAGAAAGTCATTGATATTAAATTATATAACTATTACGGGGTTTTTGCTATTATGTCAAATTCTGAATCAATAGATATTACACCTTGTGCATTTTTTGGAAATTTATTACGTCTAAATACGGAGATAACTTATTTTTAACGCATAATTCATTTATTTTCTAAAATCATTTTTTAAACGAAAAATAGTTTATTTTACTAATACGTTAAAAAATAGAAACTTTTCGAACGGTAAATTGAAAAAAAAAATCCTTTATTGTGGTATATAAACGATTTCAGTATCTTGATTTTTCCGATTACGGGATTTTTCGGTGGGGCGACGTTATAGCTGTGCTTAATATACGTACGTTGAAAGTTAAAGCAAGTTTAAAAAGAATATTTTTATTTATTTCTGATTCGTATCCCAATTTTTAATATAAGCTATATTTAAATGGAAAAATGTCTACGAACACCCATCCTTGCGGAATCAAGGATGTGTTATATCGGGTTTCTTTATCCGTATTTTGACTGGATCTCGTGCTCTGTTGAGTAAACCTTTTAGTACATACCTGTTGCCACAGGCGCTTTTCCCCACCGAGTGGCTTAACTACACCAAGGACCTCTAGATGGGGAGCCTCGGCTTGGGCCCCCACTTTCTGGTACCCGTTAGCATGCTGAATCGAGGGCGGCCCAGGTGGACCGACGCCTCGGCTCGATTCAGACGCTTTCATAAATAACTTTTTACTTAACTTTTGGTTTATGTTATATCTCTCAATTACAATATGAGTGATCTCTATTTTTTGATCAATAATTTTAATGAATACTCAACTTTTGCTTGAATGTCAGCCATTTTTCATATCCTGACTAGAATTGATAATTGATATTTATTACAGGGACTAAAACTTTTTACGATAGTACTTATTTTAATCAGGTTTTTAATTAAAAGAGACTTGCTCTCTCAATTATTGCCAACGTGTTTTAATTTTTGTATGCGTATCTGCTGATACGCATACATGGTTAGTAACAAATTTTCTCTTGGGAGTGTATCGTAAGTGCCTTTTCTCAATTTACTGATCTAGTGTATTTTATAATTTCAGTAGGCATTGAGTACAATTGAGTACAACAAAATTGATTATAATACGAGCTATTACGGAAAAGGAATGTTTATAATTTAATGCCTATTATAATATCTTACAATTTTAATAAAAATTACTTATACATTATAAATATAAGTATCCATAGCATATCGATAAGAAAATATAAGAATCGATAAAAATTATAAGTTATTAAATTTGTATTACAAACGAACTTTTACGTAATTAGAACTTAGGAGCGCTGTTTCACTTTTCAACCGACGTCCTAAAAGGAGGTTCTCAAGTCGGAGCGTATGTCTTTTTTTATATGTAACTTCGTTGCTCCACTCCAAGTGCTCCGATTCTGTTCATTCTTTTTAAATGATAGGTATTAGCTGTCATTTGGTTCCATTTTTTTAATAATTTTGTAATAAGTAGTCTAATAGATATTTAAAAAGTTAAGAAAATTGCGGCGTCCAAAATCACAACCTCGTGCGATTAAATTGCAAACGCTGCCGTAACCGTATAAGGTAGACTTGATAAACTATGTTTGACATAAGGGCAGGTTGTCACCCGCTTGTATGGAGCAAAATGGTTTTATACTGCTAGAAGTCTGTCATATTTAAGAACTGAATTACAAGTATTTAAGAACTGATTTACTTTTTATTACTGTGTTAAGTGTTTCTCTCGCATAATAATCGTAAAAAAAGAAGGCAAATCGCAATGCCTTGTTAATGTACATTACTACGAACTCGTAGCACAACCGTTAACGTCATGGCCTTGCCTCTGACGCTGATATAAATACTTGATATTTTATACTTTAATATATAACTTGGTGTATATGGATATATATAACTTTGAATATATACTAAAAAAGTCTGTAACGTATGCTGATGTTTGTGAGATTAGGTTATATTTTAGTTCATCTATACATTCTTAAAAACTTTTATCTGAACTGTCCGAGATAAGTTTGTATTTGATATATAAGTAATCGAGTATTAACTTACATTTAAGAAACACTTTTATACAGCAATAAGACTTTATTAAAGATATAAATGACATTAGCATGGTATAAATTCACTTTAACGGCATTTCATTTCACAAGTAAACGAATACGTTTATTAAAAAAAAAACAAAAAGTTTTCATTTCCCTCTCAAGGATAACGACGAAAGCAATTTTCTTTTTTATGTATCCCTGGGGCAAAACGTTTTCTAATTAACAATTTAAAAAGTAATTTGACAAACGAGGTGTTACAAAATAATAAGGCTCAGTACTGGGAACTTGTTAAAATCCATTTCAGCTTGATTACTTTTGTTTTATTTTTGCATATTATTAGCTCTATAAAGTTAAGTATTATATTTGTTCATTAATATATACTGATGATTTTAAAATTTATCTCAGGAACAATCTTTTTTTATACCAAGTATGCATGCAATCAATCATGTGCTATTCTTTTTTAATTTGTTTATTGAATAAAGCAACGTGAGCAGGACTTTAATCAGACGGTAAGTGATACGCCCTACACTAAAACGCAGCATCAGTTCACACAAATATACCCACCGTCTTGAGTAATCGGAAGTTATGTTGCAATTACCTAGTAATTTTACTGGCTATTTTCCCAATGATCTTCGCCCTTTAGCGGCAGGAAAGGGGAAATGGTCCTTTCTGTATAAAAGGAACCCTAAGACCTTCCAATAATTATCCTTGATAAAATCCATGGCAATTTGCCGTTTTGATCCCCAAGCCAGGCATTTTGTTCTATAACTACAGGTTTTATAAATTGATATAATTTTGCCTATACTCCAGAAATCAATGGTCGTAACATATCAACCAAAATAGTATAAAATAAAAATAGACAAATAATTGAAATTGTATTATGCATTTTAATATGTTGATAACAGTTCCAATTTAATAACAAAATAAAGATAACAGAGGAATGCTTAAATTTTCCTAAACAATATCCAAATATATTCATTATTTACAAGCAAAAGAAAAATGTTATACAAACAAAAATAAAATAATTCATTTCAGTAGACAAATTAATATAAAAATAAATGTAATTAAAGAAAACAGTAAAATGTACATGATACAAAAATCCTTAAATTATGATTAAAATTATAAGACAGTAATGATTAGAGCATAAATCAAGATAATATAAGTGTTTGAGAACAATGTAAGTTGAGTAAAGAAAAATGTTTAAGCTAGATTAAATTAAGGATGTAAACGGTAAATTAGAAAACATTGTGGCGTAATTATAGTATTGGTAAAAATTTGAGAACGAAAATAAGTAAATAAAAGTGAAAATAATGTTGTATAACAGATATAGAAATAAGATGTAAAACGGTAATCAGAGAATATTTTGAAAAGTAATTACAGTATAATAGTAATGTAAAAAGAGACTTGTAAAGAAAATGTATAAAAATAAGAAAAGAAAATTAAGAAATGACAGAATCTATCGTAAGCATAAAAGAAAGAATGCAAACAAGGTCCCAGATCATATATGTCCGGGGAATAAGGAAAATATATAAAAAAAAAAAAAAAAAACATATCAACCAAGATATTTATAAACTGGGTTACACCACTGATTAGATAAAAAAAATGTTATATGTATCTGCAAAACAATCATTAAATGAACAGCGCTTTTCTAATAACTTCAAGCTCAATAAGCAATAAGCTTCACTACACTGCATTTTAATAAAAAACAGTCCAAAGTCATCTCTTTAATGTGAACAAACCTTAAAGAACAATTTTTTTTGAACTTTTAAATTTAGGTGTCCTGTAACGGTGCTTTAATAATTTTAAAATCCTTAAATATTGTTTTTTAATAATTATATTTTTTTAATTTATTCTATTATACTGCATGTAGAATTTAAAGTTCTTTTAGTTATATAAAAAATCAACTAACACCTTGTCTGTTACAGTTTAGAGTAATTAAACAAATGAAGCCTTGCTCTCTTTAATAGGAGTTACAGGAAAACGAATCTAAAACAAATTACTTTATAGATAAATCCGAACTAAATGATTGTTATTTTACTCATTAAATAACACATTATCGATTATTTTAAAATACCATGTATAGGTTTTAGCAAAGGGATTTTATTTGGGCTTAATTTTGAGTGCATACATATTCATTAATACCGCTGAATAATTATTATTAAATAAAAAACATTGTTTTGAATGATAAAATAGTTAATAATAAACAACGGAAGCTTCGTACTAAAATGTATAAATATGGAAACCAAAAATATGTGACAGCGTTGCACAGACCATAAATTTCGATACGATTATTTTTTAATTAAAATAGCACCCGGTCCTCTGGTATTTTCCAGGCATCTTTATTTAATTTTTCGCCGTTGGAATGCTACCGCACCAGGACACAGAATTCGCAAGATGTCTACCTGATAATTAAATTTTCTTTTTAATTGAAATATATATATAACGGGCGATGCTTTGGCAGGAAGTTAAGTAAATTAGGTAAATCAAATTTTACAAGGAAACATAAGCTTCATAACTACTCGACTCAGAAAGATGAAGTGGCAATGGGCTTGCAGACCCGACAATAGCTGGAGTAAGTAGATTCTGCGGTGGATACCGCGTTTAGGCAAACCGAGTGTAGGGCGCCCCCGCACGGGTTGAGCGACTACCTCCAGAATGTTGCTGGCATCTAGCGGAAGCTTGCGGCCAAGGATCTGGCAAAATGGTGCGCATCGGGGGAGGGCAAATCAATAGTCCAATGCTGGACTGCTGCAGGCTATTGATTATCATGATGAAAGATATGAGACAAAAATTATTTAAATTGTTAAGTGATTATTTAATGAACTCTAGAATAAATTATTTAAAATTGTACCCGACGTATTAAATCCTTCCCAGGGTCCATGGTCAAATATTTAAAATTAATTGTAAAGTAATTAAACGCGATAAAAACTGTAAAATATGTACCATTAATCATGTATAGTACTTGCGTAAGCAACATAAAGCATTACACATAAATTAGATAATAACTTTCTCGAAAGTTCGTAAGTCCGAAGTCGAAGACAGATATATATTTTGAATAAAATGTGGGACCGATAATCAAGTAGGTGCCGCTTAGAATCTGTTTTAACATTATCAGCTATTCGCATTTTTAACGATTTGTAATAAAAATGCAATGAAAGCTTGATTGTTTTCATCTCGCTGTAAAAATAAATGTATACTTATGTTTAATATCTCTCGTGCTAGTAGCCTGGGATGGAAAATTCTTTTAGAAAATGCATTTTACATTTATATTTAGGTTTATGAATGGCGAGCGGAGTAATTTGATTTTATTGCAAGTTTGTGAACAAAACGTACAGCAAGCGAAGCATAAATAACATGCGCAAGTTAATTATCCTTAAAATTATAAAATATTGTAATAATAAATAAAAAAAACATTCTGCACATTGAGATTGTTGCTGTTCATCTTTTGCTCTATTTGGCCAAGAATAAAATTTTTTGTTGCACTTTTCATCATTCATCAAAAGAGCACTAGGTATATTTAAAGCTCACTTTACTTCAATACAGTGTAAGTTCTTCTAAAAGTAAATGCATTTGAAAAATTATTTCTTCTATGTTACGTACAAAGGTGTCATAGACAACATTTAGATAATATGAATACCTTAAAATATGTCAGAGATTTAAAATGCAGCGGCAGAAATTGTAGAGCAGTTTCGTGCAAAGAGCACGTTACAATCAGCTTTTATCGCGCAAACAGTAACACACTTTTTTAATTTTTTTTATCCAAATTATGTACTAATTTTACATGCTTCTACCAAGCTTCAATTATGGATGTTTGTTATCCTAAAAATAAAAAGGTACATAAAGGACTTTAATAAAACTACGTTAAACACTACAATTAAACTACATTTTTATAAGTTTTTAGCCGGCTTTTCTAGGTTCTTGTGTATCTAAACTTTGTTGCCTGGTGATATTAAGCCTCTAAAGTTAGATATCTTTGTTGTTAGTCTTCTCTTTTAGAAAATCTTCGTTGTTAGTCGTGCTTGTTAATGCAAAATCCAAATATAACTAACCCAAGATTTAAAACATCCAACTTCCATGGGACGGAATTTTGAATTATACATAATACAAAATATGTTTAAATTCCATGTTTTAAAATTCATGCTCTTGCGAGCAATATGTTTGTATGATTAATAACCTGTGACTCGTTAGGTTAATTCGCGAGTTTGGCTTATTTAAATATTAACGAACTTTAATAAATAAATGATGATCAATAAAAGAGTCATCAAGTCAATATATTATAAAGTTGTAACATTGTTCCAGTTATAAATAATAAACTAAATGTATCGAAAATGTAGTTGTGATTGCAGAGCGACAGTATATTTGATTTTAATTTGATTTGTGCGTATAAATGTCACATTAAAGACAAAAATATACTACAGTCGGTTCTGGATAAGTTCCAATACATACATATAGACACGGTGGTGACTTTGGCCTTACAGTGTTTTTCTACTTTTAAAACTTTATTTGGAAAGGATCTCTCTGGTTATTAATATATTTTTTTCAAAATTATATTAATAATCAAAGAGATCCTTATAAGATTAAATATATATCCTATTAATATATTACATTCTAAGAAACGTTCAAGGGAAACAGTACATCAGTTATGAGGACTACGTGCTTTTTACCATAGATGCCATTTGCGGTCGACATTGTCCTTCTTGACTGATTTTCTACAACCATTACCAAATCTTTAATATGATAAAAGTATTTGTTAATTACAAACAAATATCTAAAAATCCACTAGTTTTGGCATTTGAAGACGTTAACATTACAAAACTTACTACTTAGTACTTTAAATTTTAATTTAAGTTATCACTAATTTGTTTTCGACACGTAAACCATAGAACGTATATCGGCAACTAAGATTTTTACAGCAATTTTGCTACACACGTGTCTGCTTAACCTATCTATTAATAATAAATAATTAGAAAGCAAGTGAATGTCCCATATTAGTATGTTTTTACTCAATTTGAATTATTTATTACAAGCCGTGTTTTGTCTACTATAACATTAATTAAGCTTATATTTCAGCAACACGTGGCGCGTTATATAAAATATTTCTACGTTATGTTATAGCGCCATCTTTTAATTTCAAACTCAAACAAGTCAAAGGACATCGCCATGAGTCAAAATAGTTTACATCTAACAGTTAATTGTGACTGTCAAAAAGTAAACGAATAATAATTAAACATAAATATTAATATGTCTATGAATTTGGATATAAACTATCTTATGTATAAGTTGGAAACCTAAAACTGAAACGCTGTGCAAATTTGATTAAAATCCGTTAGGTCCAACATTTTAGCCCATCGTGGCCAAAAACGTGCCTAGTAATTAATATATCCATACTAATATAATAAATTTAAAACTAACTCTGTCTGCCTGCCTGTCCGTTTTTCTCTCTAATCTATTGAACCGATTTCGATGAAATTTAAACGTTACATTTAAACGCTTCATAGTGGAGTCACTCAATCGTGAGGGACGATGAAATTTAGCACGTACTTAAAATAGACTCCAAGAAAGGACATATGCTATAAATTTTTGCCACAAAAGTTGTCTAGAGGGTTGAAATAGAGGATGAATTTATATAGGAATCGCCTCTGTTGAACATAAAATGATGAAATTTTGTGTCTAGATACTCGAATCGTGCATAAGTGGTGTTTTTGTAGCAATTTTGTAGTTTCAAACTTTTAGAACTGTTTCCTCCTAAATCAGTATACTAGATAGAGTATAAAGAATACGACAATGTAGGCAGAAAATTAAAAGTGAGCCGTTCTTTATGTCCTATATTCCTTATGACCGACAACGCATTTAAATACAAGCTTTTGCCTGCGACATTGTCCGCGTGGAATATGAGAAATTTGACTTCGGTCGAAGTGCGATGTGCGTGACACAGTATCTTACTTAAATGGTTTAGCACGACCCTCTGTGGATTCTTTTGATATTCTCCTTTTACTTTTGAAGAGCTCAAAAATGCTATCCTATCTTTTAAATCCGATGCAATTGGATTTGACCAAATTTGTTGTCGAATGATTGTTCTCATCTTAGATTTCTTTATCCCACCGCTTGCACATAATGTAAACTTTTTCTTAGATTCCGGGATTTTTCCATCCTTACGGCTAAATGGTCTTGTCCGACCACTTTCTAAGTGCTCGATTCTGTCATTTCTCTCTTTTAGACCTATCTCTATTTTGCCCTTCCTTTCTAAAGTGCTTGAGTTTTGTATTAATAAACAACTTTCTTGCTTCATTTTCAGTATTAAGCTGAATATGCATTCAGGTTTTAGACCAGGACGTAGGACCTCCACAGCCTTACTCAAAGTCACTGGCGATATTTAGTTGGACATGGAATCAACCATGGTTAGTATTCTAGTTTTCATTTACTTACAAACGCTGTCTGTCCTAATATCCTCGCTCGTGTCATGGTCTCAAATAAGTACTGCCATATTAATCTTAATATCTTATAGGGCGCTGCCAATCAGTATGTGTTGATAAATCCTCATCACGTTGGCTAAATCTTGGGTCTGGTGTTCCTCAAGGCGGAATACTTTCTCCACTTCTGTTCTCTATATTTATTAATTTCCTTGTCTATGATCTTTAATGTACATATAATCTTTACGTCGATCACTTACATCCTTAGGCTCAGATATCTGTGGACCAACTTACCATAGCAATGCTTAGAATAAAAAATGTCTTAGCTGCTATGGATAACTGGTGTAGTAAATTTCGATTGGTTAAAAATCTCTTCAAATATCAGGCAAAATTGCTTGGTAGTGCACGCCCTTTATCTAAATAAGACTTTACCACTCTTCCTCCAATCACTTTTAAAAATGTCCTATTCCTCTTAGTCCCAATGTTAAAATCTTGGCCTGCATTTCGAATCAACGCGGAGTTAGAAAACTCAAGTTAGTAGTGTTGTAAAGAAAGTAACTGATGCCTGCGATTCCTTTATCGGTTCAAAAACGTTCTACGTTATCAGAAGCCATGCTTTGGCAAACCTTGATCTTCCCTCTTATCGACAATGGTGACGTGTGCTATTTTGACTTGAATGCAGATCTCCTCAACAAACTCGAACGTCTTCAGAATAACTTAATTCGATTTTGTTTTTACTTTGCGTAAATATGACCACGTTTCTAAATATCGTTCCCAACTTCAGTAGTTGCCTGTCCGCTAACGATGCTCTTTACGAACCATGAACGCTCTTTACTACTCTCTTAATTCTAACACATCGCTGTCTTTTTTATATATTTTTATATTTCTTTATTTTTAGTACCTATATGAAGTCAGCAACAAAGATCTTCATTCTACGCATAATTGTCTCCTTCAATGCCCCATTTACCGTTGTGACTTGATCACGATAACCAATAGTTTCATCACTTTAAAAAAAATTATAGATTACCTATATATTAGTATATTATCTATTACTTTATTAACGTTTATTTATTTTTGTATATATAAATATACTTTTGCTTATGTTATGTACGTATTTTTATATGGAATAAATGGATTTTTGAATTGTTTGTTAGTTATCAAACATTTTTTTCATATTAATAAGCTTATCTTTGTACCTCCCGACTTTTAATCTCTGCACTACCCCTCATAGGTTCACTGGTAGAGAATGCATATGGCTTAAGTGGCTTTGTGCTTGTTGTACAAAATAATAAATAAATAAATATACATGAACTGTTGTTATTGATCATGCCTATTATAAGACACACAGTTTTCTGGCTTTTGCTCAGACGATAAACGAGTTTCCATATTTTTGATTGACTACCACCCCGCTTCAGCCCCTAGTTCATACCTATACAGTTTAAAATCCAAATAGTTAATAAAACACTACTTTAGGCTTGTTTCTTCTAGACCTTTTCTTGTTTCTTCTATCTAGACCCATTACTACATACAGTTCCTCGTTTTATGTTCAATAGAGACGATTTCCATTTAAACTTTCATTCCCTTTTTCCACCCTTTCTACCACTTTTTATCGCACAAATATAGAAAATAAACCAATATCCTGTAATTAAACACAACACACTATATAATTATAAAAATATAAAATAATCTTTTCTTACCCTTTTGCAAATTTCTAAGATAAATTTATATATTGCTTTAGCTTAAAGTAATCTCTCAGGATAAATCAAAAAGAAACAAACGTTGAAAGAACATTTGTCTAACCCATCCTGCAACTGACGTTATGGCAGATTAGAAACGCTTTCTCTAATCGAACGAGCTTTTTCGACGAGCTTTTAGCCTTTAATTTTATATTATTACATGGTTACGGCTTAGCTTAAACCCTTTTTGTGTAGAAACAAACTTCTTAAAGTGTCAAATCAAACCTATCAAAGAGAACTAAAGTCATCTAAGAGTTGTCATTAAACAATGGTTAACTTTGTCAACAATTAAACCTAGATAGAATTTCGACCAGAACTATATATTATAATGTATATTCAAGATTATGGTGGTAGGTGGCGTTTGTGTATAGAAGGTGAGCTAAATAACAACTGTTTACAATATTTTTTTAATTGAAGTCTACAATTACAAATAGAAGGCACAACAGAGTAGACACACGTTACAATCATAGGGCACAGAAAGTCGCAGGGAACCCTACACACAAATATATTAAATATCTAGACTCTTATATAAACTTTATCTTATTCAGCGTCGTATTCAGATATCGACTTTTCTGGTCGCCGCCGTATCTTCAGCTGGCTTGTGTATAGGGATAGGTAAATACTATTGCGTGATCGAAATTAGCCAGAAGGAATTAGATCGACAATTAATACGCATCGTAATTAATCTAAATATATAAACATATAGGTAAAAAATTTGTTAAACATAAATGAATATGTTTGTGAATTATTTGTATATAATAACCTTTAGTAATGCTACAAAGTCTACAAAAATGCCTTTGAGATCAATTCTTGGAAATATTAATAAAATGTGGAATAATATTTTGTTGGTGTGCGGCGCAAGATTCAGCATGGTTTACCACTACATACGTTATTATTGTTATAGTTAAGTTTAATGTTTCCTTTATTTTATGGTACTATAGTTTTTTGTCATAAAAATTTTAAAGATATTAACGCACAAAAGCTAAAAATTACCACATCATAGTTATATGTGGAACAAGATGCACTTCGTATAAACTCGCTTAAAAGCTCTTATATAGTTTTCGACGAGTTTTGTTTTAAAGTTCTTCACGTATGATCGCCGTAGTTAAGGTTAAACTTTTATTACTACCCTCTATTTTACTACACATTTCTCTTTTTTTGTATCTGTTACCTGATCAACTCTTTATTAATATCTAAGTATATTACAGGCATATCCATAAAATTTTCTGATAACTTATAACCGAAATCCACCCTTATAGCATGAAAAACTTATAGGTGCCTATAAATATTAAGACCAACGATTTTCACGGTTTAAACCACATACCTATATAACCCTTGGTGGGTTGTATTAATGGTCCCATAATATTTTAATAAACCTATGATTTCATTATCAATTAATGTTTATCCCTTCGATGCTTTACTAACCTAATCAACCGTTTTCTGACATTTTCCTATACAAAAAAAAATATTGTTTAGTAAAAATATTTTGAAGCCCAGAGTACATCAGATAAACTCTTCTAGTATAGATATTATGAAGTTTTTTTAATCACCTGAACTTAACATTGTATTAATTTAATCAAATTTTATCATGAACCGTGTTATAACTTTTAATTTTTAGTTTTGTTTGGCAATTTAACTGGATGCAGGTTTGCAAGAATAAAAGGAAACAAAATTGCTACAAACCATTCTTAGACTTTAATATATATAGTGACAAAAGTAGAATAGAACAAAAGCAGTTTGGTGTTTTATAAATTTTCAGTTAACTTTAACAGGTAAACATTTTTATGCAAATATTGATTGCACATAGATTGAGTTGAATAAAATGAAATTGAAATAAATTTATCTTCCTTTTTTATGGGCTTTGTGCAGTGCTCATGATGAATTCGGTTTTACTTTTAATTAATATTAAATCATTGTATTTATCGCATAATAACGGAAAGGCAAGTGAGGGGTAAGATGACACCCATGAATGAGCAACATGTGACCATTAGAACAGCGTATAAATAAGTCATATTATTATAGAAGACAACATATTATTAAATTTTTAGTTTCTATTTTATTAAAAGAACATGCTTTATATAATTAATACGGCTTTAAGTCAATTTTTATTGCGAAGGTTACCGTATGAAAGCAATTAATTTCTTTTCAAAAGAAATTAATAACTAAGTTACAATATTCACCAGCTTTTCCTTTCGAATTAAAAGTGTGGTGTTAGGTCCACTTTTACAGGGAATTGTCTGAATGGGGACTAACGCGGTGCCTATTTCTATCGCAAAGCAGTAGTTTGAAAAAACTACTGTGTTCTGGTTTAAAGGGCACCGTAGCCAGCGTATTTACTAGGTAAACGAGACTTAACATACACGGTAGGTAGCGCGTTGGTGATACCAGTATTACCAATAAATTATGCCTTACCTTTTTGAATTTTACTTCGCCTATCTTATCCTTTATTGCAAATACAAGGAGGGGCGAGTTTCCTGACCTAATGAAGCATAGCAAAATTATTCCGATATTTAAATCAGGATGTAATACGGACCCTAATAACTTCAGACCAATATCTATACTGCCTACTCTTAGTAAATTATTTGAAAAACTCTTACTAAATCAATTAGTTAAACATTTCAATCGTAATTGCCTTTTAAATAACAAGCAGTATGGATTCACTAGGGGTCGCTCAACAACCGACGCAGGCATCAGGCTAGTCAAAAGCATTTTTGAGGCTTGGGAAGCATCGCAGGATGCTTTAGGCATTTTCTGTGATCTCAAAAAGGCTTTTGATTGTGTTCACCATGAGACCCTGGCCAGGAAATTACGTCACTATGGTATAAGAAATACCGCACTCAACCTTCTGTCTTCGTACTTGAGCCATCGAATTCAGAGGGTTGACGTGAATGTAAAAGATCTCCGGGCCCGGTAAATATGGGGTCCCACAAGGATCCATTCTTGGGCCTTTTCTCTTCCTCATTTATATAAACGACTTACTATGTGTGATAAATAATAGCGAAGAGATAGTATTATTTGCAGATGATAACTTCTTGATTTTTAAAATTAACCGACATACGTCAATAAATGACGATGTAAATAATACTCTCTCTAGAGTAGCGAATTGGTTTAGTGTTAATAACTTGCTATTAAACCAAAGGAAAACAAAATGTATTAGATTCACGACTCCTAATATGAAGCATGGTAAATTTGAAGTGGTTATGAATGGGGAGGCGTTAGACGTAGTTGAATCAACTGTATTTCTAGGAATAACTGTAGATACAAAACTAAAATGGGGCCCCCATATTAATAGGCTACAAGTAAACTAAGCTCTGCAGCTTACGCTGTGAAAAGAATTAGATTATTAACCGATGTGAGACAGCTCGTTTAGTATATTTTAGCTATTTCGTAGTATTATGTCTTATGGCATTCTACTGTGGGAAATGCGCAGATACTAATACGATCTTTGTCCTCCAAAAACGCGCAATTCGTGCAGTCTATAACCTGGGCCCCAAAGAATCATTAAGAAAGTTGTTCACTGAAATAAAAATAATGACCGTTAGTTCTCAATACATATTTGAAAATTTTATGTATGTGCAAAAAATAGAGATGATTTCCTAAGACATTGTGATGCACATAACATAGATACAAGGAACAAACATAATTTAATTCTTCCAGCAACTAGACTGCGAAATATAATTAAGTCTTTTATGGGACAATGTATACGTTTTTACAACAAAATCCCAGTAAACGTTCAGAATTTAACTATTAATAAATTTAAAAAGGTAGTCAAGGAAAGTTTATGTGTTACAGATTATTACGACATTAATGAATTTTTAAATGATAACACAGCCTGGTAATGGAATGCTCGCTCCAGGTCTTGTTTCAAAATTGCATAATATATAATGTCGAATTATCAAATTGTTTGTTATTTTTAAAAGATGACATAAAAAATAGCCCGCTGAGTTTCTTTCGCCGGTTCTTTTCAGGTCTGAGGCGTCCTTTTCCGAACCGGTGGTAGTGTGTTTGACAATCAATAAGCAAGTGTAAACTTCTATATTGAATAAAGATATTTGAATTTGAATTTGAATACAGTCTTTTGTTATTGCGGCCATTGATACAAATATCATAGCTAGTATAAGAGGAACGTTTGTTACAATTACAATATAGCGTGGCTGAAGACAGAATAAAAATAATACTTAAAAAAAAAGAATATTTATAGATATAATTGACCCTTATTTCTCTCTCATCTTGTAATAGAGAAAGCGTTTATCCGAATATGTTGTGTAATATTTTTTTTGCGGATTAAAACATTACTAAAAATTTTGGATTGTAAAACTAGTTTTATTTACCATTACTGTAAGGAAATAACTCCAATATGAAAATTTTAACACAACAATATAAGCTCAATACATACTCCATTAATATTAACTTATCACTTGTTTTGCGTAAAAAAAAGCTGTTCTTTTTGCAATCTCCACATTTACCTACTGTCGAGGCTAATGGATTTCCTTCAGCCATTGTTTACGTTCCTTTCAATTTTTCACGTATACGTTTTTGTTTATCATCATTTATTCCTATAGAAAATTATGCCAGCTTTCAGTATAAATACATGTTTGTTAAAAGCTTAAATTACTTGTGCATTAACTTTTTAAAAATATTCTAAACTCAGAGGTTTGTATTTACATATACATATTTTTTTGGGTTTATTTTTCTTCATTACGGTCTTACCAAACATACGTTCTGACCAAAGCTGAAACTAACTTTTTTTTATGCATTGACTTGCCTTTGTACAGTTCACAGTGATAAATAAATATATTATGTTACTTTACTTGTATTTTAAGCTACTGATTCCATATTTACGTATTTTGATTACATAATTTTATTTCTATTGCTTTGCGCGAATATTATACATATTAAATAAAATTACTTTACGGATTTTTTCGCGTTTATTTTACATTTTAATTCCTGACGTTTCGAACACTTTCCAGCGGCCGTGGTCACGGGTAGACCGAGTGAAGGCAGCCACAGTGGAGCGAGTACCTGCTGTTCTACCTTTGTGAGAGGCGTAACTGACAAGATTGGCTACATTTTGAGGCGGGCTTCAATCAAAACTTATTTCTAAGCCGCTGAAGAAGATTGAGTCAATTCCTACCACCTGTCAAGTGCAATATTCCTCTACAAGACCCAGGAGTGTACAGTTAGATTGTGACTGCGGCCTCTCTTATATTGGACAAACAAAGCGAGCAATAAGAACCGCGTGAAGGAACATATAGCTGACATCAAACATAGAAGACCCAACAAGTCGGCAGTGTGTGACCATACCTTAAATCACCCAAACCATTACATAAGATTTGATCGACCACAAATCCTCGCTAAAGAACACCGATTCCTACCAGGATGATCCGTGAGGCTATTGAGATTAAAAACATCCAAATTTCAATAGAGAAGATGGTTGGTTCTACCACCTGCTTGGGATCCATAATTAATAAATTAAAATTTAAACCCAAGCATAATACCACGCTGGCTGTAAAGATAAAATCAGTTCGTTTTGCATAGATCGGAGTACAGATTAAATATAATTAATTAAAATTAAGATCTGGAAACCCTGCTTCATCACTGGCAACAAGACGCATGACACCTCAGTCTACCCCGTGACCACGGCCGCTGGAAAGTGTTCGAAACGTCGGGAATTAAAAATGTAAAATAAACGCGAAAAATCCGTAAAGTAATTTTATTTAATAATACATAATTTTGACAACGGTTTTTACAGAATTGGAGTCTTAACAAATGGCTTGTTTATCTTAAAATATTTGATCCTAATTTAAGATCTGAAAGTTACACAAAAATCATTATGGAAGTTTGAATTGAAAGCACCTCAGTTGAAAAATTTCATCTCAGCTGAGCAGAAGTACCCTCGCTTTATTGAAAAAAAAATCATATTACTAACTTCTGTATATTTAAATAACTCCAGTTCTAAGATCTATGTCATTCTAATCGTCATCTTATCATGGCAACAAAATTAATAGGATTAGACATTTAAAGATTGCATAACATTATACGATATACAAAGCGCGTATGGAGTGTGAGTCTGAATAGACGTAATATTAGCTGTGAGCTAAATTCGATATTGTTAATATTAATTTCTTGTATCACTACTTATAATATCTATATAATTCCTACTTATACTATCTGACAAGAATAAAAACAAAACATATATATATTTAAGAAGAATCTAGTGTCATTTAAATGTACCGAAATAAACTGAATTTATATTCATTGACCCATTCTTATCGAACCTTTCTACTTCAGTCCTAAATTGTTTATTTTATTGGCTACCTCTCTCCCTATTATTGAGATACACGGTTCTGTGTTATTGAGGTACACAATTCGTATAAATAAAATTACATTAATTTTATTAATATACTTGGATTTTATTCGTGTAGCCTATACTTCTACATAAAAATATATCTTATTAATACAGTAAACTTAATTTTGGCATTAACACTAGATTCAAAACTGCATTGGGGCCCCTGCATTAATAAGCTGGCAAGTAGGCAACTTGGTGGCTCATGCAGTTAAGAAAATTAGACAGCTAACTTCTTATATGATAGGTTTATTTTAGTTATCTTCACAGTATACTTTTTAACGGCATTTTAAAGTAAGGAAACAGGGCTTATATAAACGATTTACGATTCTAACAAAATTAATCAAAAAGTTTCCAAGCTCACGGGCGGCCCCCTAAAGCCCATGTTTTAAAGAAATCGAAATAATGACCGTTTCTTCCCGATACATGTTTAAAAAGATAACGAATATCCATAATCATATGAACTAATTCGTAAAAAGTTGTGATACGCGTGGCACAAATCCTAGGAATGAGCATAAAACTGTCGTAACAAAAAAAAAATATGGGACGCTTCTCTATTACGTTTTTATAACAAAATGATAAAAAAACGCTAAGCTTTAGCCTGCTAATAAATGTAAATTAAAATTTTGATGCATATTTGTGTTTAAATGGATATTAGACTACTTAAATTATAACTATTCTTGGCAATGACTTCTAGCTCCAGGTTTTTTGAAACTTAGAAAAATATGCCTATCTCCGAACCGGTAGATTAACGTCCAATCAATAAAAAGTGTGTACGCGTCATAAATAAAATAAAATAAATAAAAAAGCCTTTTATTTCTCGCATCATAATAAGTTACAATACAATTTGCATGCAAAAATTTAATTAGTCTAATAGTTACAGGTATTCATTTCTATTCCTTTTATGTTTACATTATAAATTTTGTTTCAATCATTAATTTTATGTTAATACAAATATGATAAAATTGAATTATCTCTGATTATAATAACTATTTAATTAACAATTACAAGAAACAGTTTTTTTTTTTTTTTTTGCAAAAAATATTTAAAACTAGATATTTATATAATTTATTTTATGTAATCAAAATAATTGATCGAATCAATCTATCAAAATCAAATCATATAATATAATAAAATTAATGTAATAAAAATTTTTATTTCCTTATAATTAAAAAATAAAAATTCAATAAATAATTTGACTTTTCTGACAATTGCCTTAACGTATACGTATTTATTTATCTGAGTATGCAACCTTTTATCCATCCAGAAAGTGACAATAAATATACTTAGTGTACGCGTCATATTGCATGAAGATAGTTAAATTTGACTTTGACCTTAAACAATCCTAAAAATTATATACACGACACAAGTTTTAAAAGTAGGTACTAAGGAACTAGCCGTTTGTTCAGGAATGATATTCTACTACTATGTTTTTTAAATGCTTGTTGCTCTGCTTCTAGCAAAGCGTTGATAAACATTCTCAGTGGCCCAAGTTTGTACTGAATTACATATAAAAAATCAGGGTTTTATGAAAAAAATGTCGTAGAAAACATTTTTATGAACCCAACATTACAATACATACATATCTATTGGTAAACATTCAAAAATATATACTAAAATTATCTAATTAGCTAAGCGGCGAATAAACACACTTAAAATATTTTCTGACAATATTTCTTATGCGGTGATAATTGTCCAACAATTAGCTTTATGTAGGGATTGAATTATTAAATCCTAGAAAAAACCGTCACACCCAAAATCGCAGAAAAGATCAGGAAGGCCACTACTACCCTGAAAATTCGCATGCGCATAATACATAATAAAAGTATTTTAGTTCAATGGTTTAGATACGTAATTTTTAGACGGTATTTTTGATAAACGGTTCTACAGACAGTAGGTCATTTTACTCTTTTCTTTGTGTCAACGACGTTCTTCATAGTGAACAAGGTCAAGTCGCACTCGAGGCAGTCTCGAAAAGAAGTGACGAGCGCTAAACACACCTCTTTAAATCTAACACTCGTGTGCAAATTCTACAAGCAGTTCACTGAAAGTAATAAGTTCGCAATGCGAACTAAATTTACCACAGTTTCGTTTTCCACGTTTGAGATTTTTAATGTTACTACTCTTATAAACTTCCTTCAAGTTGAACGTATTTTATATTTAACATAATATAATACGGAAATCAATTCACCCTCTTGAAATAAACAATATCAATTACTGGAAGTAGCTGTCGAATCAAAGAAGCAGAATATCAAACAATAAATTTAATATGAATAATAGTACGTATAAGTATATACTTAATTAATGTTTCCAATTGGATAGTACTCTCTTACAAATATTTGTAAAGTAACAGCTAAATATACCCGGTGTTTACAATGTAATAACCAAATTAGACTAAAGGAAAGCCAGGCAGCCAGCCGGATGCCCGCAACCTGCAACTAGATGTTGATATTTATAACTGGGTCATGCGAAGCGCTTCCAGAATCGTCGAGTTTATTGATTGTTCTTAGTACCTGGAGTGAGCTAGTTTTATGGAATAAAAACAATTATTGTTTATAATTTAATATTTAAGTGGGACTTCATTTTATGTCTAGTTTTTGTTCCTGAAGTTGTCTAGTTTTTGTTCCTGAAGTTGCTCTTAGTAGAGATCTTTATGGATTTTTTTGTAATTAGTGAAGTCTACGTTGTTGTCGTTACAAACAAAAAAACAAATCTTTTCTTTTTATAATGTTTGTATGTTGTGTAAGCAATTTTGAATTGTTATAACATAATTAAAATTATGTTAAACATATTTTTTGACAGTTATTTACATGTAACAATATTTTTACAATGCATATATAAGCTTATTATTTATAATAAGATGATAAATCTTTTTATTATGTAAGATTTTTTAAACTCGCGAATAGCTAAGATATAGAGGCTTACCATAGTCTAAAATAATCGTTATTATATTTAAACTTACATAAAAATATACCGAGATTCATTAGTGATAGTATTACCATAATTATAATTTATAATTATGGTATAGATATAGATTATAATAAATAACATAGAATTCGTTCGGTATTTAACTGGAGAATGCACTGTAATACCAACAAGTGAATTATTTACAAAAACAAATAACGGACTTTAACGTAAAACTATAATACGCAATATGAGCAGGTAACAACGCGCTCCTAGGAAATTGCGTTTTCTGTCACCGCATTTTTAAATCCCTGATAGCTTTTAAGGTATGAATTTCATCAAAATGTTGTTTAAAACACGTTTTATGTATATATAGAATGAAGAATTTTTTTGATTGCAATAACTTTTGTGTGAAATAAAACTGTATTATCGTAAATAAGCTTTGCATATGCCTAATTGCAATTTTTAAAAATGTTTACATTAAAATTCTTATTATTCTTTTTAGTGTAAACATTTTTGATTTCACTTTAATGTAGTCCAATTCAAGCAGTATAATTATTTTAAACACACTTTATGTTTATGGCAGAGTTTGTTATTGAAACGCACGAGGTTGTTGTTTTTGGTGCCGTAATTTTTTTTATTTCTCAAATATCTATTACCATACTTATCACAAAATAATTTAAAATAAGTGGAACCAATAGGCTTATGTCCATAATTTAAAAAAAGAATGAACAAAATCGGAGCTCAAGAATTGGACCAATGAGGTAACATATGTACATAAAAAAACATCCGTTCCAAATTGAGTACCGCCGTCTTTTGGGAAGTCAGTCAAAAATATTATAAGATGTGACGAGCGTTAATAAAGTTAATTAACAATGCTATGAAGATATCGTTAACAAGTATTAAAATAAAACTATAGACTAAAAAAAATTTTACCGTAACACATGTTAGGTGTAAGCAAAACGTTTGACGTTTGTCTGTTGTGTATAAACGGCACGTAACTGTCAATCTCCGAGCACGCTTAAGTAATAAACATAAACTTCCCGCCGTTTTCTTGGAACCGCGTCATTTTTATATTATTTAAGCAATAAAAGTATGCCAACTCACATATGTTAGGTGTTGATACGATGAATGTCCTTGGCGCCTATTCAACATTTAGCATTACCTTTGTTTGAGGAAGTTTTGGTAACGTACAATTTAATCTAAATTTAACTTGTTTTTTTTTTTATTAAGTAACAATGATAAAACTATATTGAACAGCAGCCATCCTACTGATATTTACCATGTAATAAATAGATAACTGTTAAGTTATTAAAATAATGAGTATGTCTATATAAAAATAACGCCTCACGACGTAGTCTTTGTATAGTAACTATTTTGTTTTTTAACTTTTATAAATTTAAGCTATCATTTTTTAAGTTTATTTCTTCTATTATAAGTCATAACTCGATAAAATTTCTGTATTGGTGAAACAAAATAAAAAAAAAAACATGCATTTCACTGACAATTTACCAATGACACATTCAATCGAAATACGAAATATAATTGTACGACCTCATTAGCGTCGAGTCCAATCCAGAAACGTTAATGGGTTCACTTTGAAGTAGGTATATATACCGAATCATCCTTTTGAGGACGCATTTTGATGCAATGTTTAGAGTCTAATGTAACTAGTGGTACAATCCGTTAATGTCATATTTAAATAAAGGCAATAATTTAAACAAAAACGATTTAGATAAATCGTGATTTAAATTAGTTTTTTTTTAGTTCTATAAAAAGTCACATAAAACTTCAAAAAAAAGCGATTGTTCACTTTTCTAAATAAATTTGGAGAAGTTTGCTTCTAAATCTTGCCAGGTGCGGAATGAAACGTATTTAAATAATAATTATCCAAGTATAGAAAAATGATTAAATTTGTAAGTATCAATACACCTTTGAACTAAGACTATTGTAAAAATACATTGGCTAGAGATAACGTACAAATGTATACTCTTTACTTTTTGTATGTTGGTATAATCAACAATTATTAATTATATATATAATAAATATAGTCCACTGCTGGATATAGGCCTCTCCTAATTCACCCCTATTCATTAGGAGGGTGGGTTATGGACCGTATCTCACCACGCTGGTCCAATAAATAATTTAGTCGAGTGTAATATAAATGATGATTACAATCATCAATTCATTATTTATCATAAAGTATTTTTGTTTTTAAATATCTTTGGCGTTGATTTTTGCCGTTACTAATAATAATATACGTTAATTAGCATAATATACCTGTATTTTATATATTTTATTTTAATGAAATATTTACTGCCTCCGTAGCCTAGTGGGGCGTGCTTTAGAAACCGGAGGTTGTAGGTGCGAATCCTGCGGAGCCTCAACAAGTTATTATTATTGTTTCCTACTTGGTAAGGGTAATTAGGGCCTATATCCCATTTGTTTGAAAAATATAACTGTCCATGCGTTGGATGGGCATGTAAAAAGTAGGTCCAACCACCAACCCGCATTGGCCAAGCGTGTTAGGATACGGTCCAAAAACCCCTTAATGAGGAAGGTGTGCATTAGGGGAGGCTTATGACCAGCAGTGGACTATCACAGGCTGATGATCTGAAAAGTTTTTAGGTCATTTAACTAACAAAACTTTTAATGGGTAAAAAGGGGCAAATCATTTCTTAAACATATAACAACAATGGCTTATAAACTAAACTTTACTTTTAATATTTACACATTGCAACACTAAAAGTTATTAGTAGTAAGAATTACTGTTAAATATTGTTATGAGTCTTATTTTCACAATTAAAAATACTTTTGCCTTTTTTAAAGCAATGTTTATCTTAAATATACTTACATAAGGTTTTTTGAGTATAATGCGTATTCTTTGAGAAATATTTAAAATATTGTAATGCAATTTTTTTCTAGTTTTATTATCGCTTACGCGTAATACAAGAATTTTATGGTAGTGGACAGAATGAATAGCTGTCCGGACTTAATATTATCTCTAACAATAAGCATTGCCCTGACAATGGCTTTGAGCGGTGATATCGGACGCAATACCCGGATGAATCAGATGAATGAAAATAACTTTTTCCTTATATCGACTTTTAGAGCAGCACGAAAAGTGACAGTTTTTTTTTAACAATTTAAGGTATATTAGTAAAACTCCGCGCTTAAAAACCTATATTATTGCATAAGGTATGGTCAGCATATCAAGTAACGAACTGGATTTAACTTAAAGGTGCAGAGAAAGGTAGATTTTTATTTCCTCTAGATCTGATTTATAGATTCTGTTCCGACGAATAGGGAGAATTTGACGTCTGTCGCTCGTTGTGTGATCTTATTTTTTTAATAAGGTAATAATCAGTAGATTTTTAGACATTATAATACCAGACATTATAATTTCAGCTGGTAAAGGAATAAAAACTCAAAAAACAACTTATTGCCCAACAATATTCACGTAATATTTTTATAAGTTTATTTTGTATGAATAATTTGTTTATTCACCTATATTAATTTAAATTTATAAGTTATGATACAACGTAGTAGTTTAGAGATGGAAATAGTTCTAAGTTTTAGGAAAAATGAAGTCAGAAATATTTAAAAATTGATATTGCATTTCAGTTCAAATTTCATGTTCTATGAAATTAATTATAATTATAAGATGTAAAAAAAAAATTGACATGCATAAAAACCCATTTAATTATGATTAAATAAAAGACTTTTTCCCGACTTTTCAAACCCTTTTCAAGATCCATAGTCACGGGCAGAAATATAGTATATTGTCTAGCAGTAATTTTATGCTTGGGTTTAATTTTGTGAATAATTGGATCACAAGTAGGTGGTAACACCCAAGCATTTTCTCTGTTAAAATTTGGATGTTATTTTATTTCAAAAGCCTCTCGTATCATACCGGGGAGGAATCGGTGTTCATTGGCACGGATTTATGGTTTATCAAATCTTATAAATAGTTGAATTTATTAGGCACATGGTCACGTACTGCAGACATCTTTAACCGGCCTCGCTTCACGACAGCTTTGTGTTCTTTTATCCTAGTTCTAATGGATCACTTAGTATGTCCTAAATAAGAGAGGCCACATTCACAATCAAGCTTGTACACTCCTAGATCGTGCAGAGGGCTATTACACTTGACAGACGGTAGAAACTGACTTATCTTCCTCCATGGTTTGAAAAATATTTTGACAGAAGTCTTCTTTAAGATATAGCCAATCTTGGCAGTGACTTTCTTATGTACGGCAGGCACTCACTCGACTGTGGCTGCACTCGGTCCCTGTGACGCAGGCGTGGGATTTGGAGCTTATCGTCCCGCAGAACTTGCTTGACATTCTGAAAATCAGCAGCCAGATAGTCCTGTCACAGATTTCTTGTGCTATCTGAAACAGGCAATTAACAACAGTAGCTAACTGTGATGGATGGTGATTGGAAGCTCAAATAGTTACGCTATATTTAAATACCGAAAAAAAAACATGCTATTACAACATCACTACATTATCCAAATTTGGCCAACACAACATTTATTAAGATATTAATTTTATAAAACATCTTCTGGGATAATTGACAATTTTATATACTGCATCTACTTTTATAAGAAAACTAGCGAGCCCTAGTTTTAAATACAATATTCTTTTAATCCATGATACTTTATCTAAAAAGTATCATAAAAGATGTTACCACGCCAGCAAATTCAAGGCAAAAAAACTACTTTGAAGGCCGGGTAGTGATTGATAATCTCTGATAACCAGACACTTACAACGTTTCCAATTTAGAGGCTCGTTCTGTTTAAATATTATTAGAAATGTGTTCTGCAAGTATTATTTTCAGTAATATATTACTTGAAGAACAAGTAAACTATTTATATTGTTAATGTCATGGAATTACTTAATTCCAAACGTAAATATATCAAATTTATATTTTTTAGGGTAAGAACAGTATAGAAGCATATGAAAATAAAAGTTGTAACTATATGTAATACTGATAAATCACAACTGAGAAAAGTAGCAAAGTAACTCACAATGGAACTTATGGTGTGTTTTTTTTTTTTAACAAAAGCGCAGTATTTTTAATAACTATGGCAGGTTTTATTTCCTAGTCATTGTGTGAGCTGTTTAAAAGTAAAACAAAAAAAAAACGTGTTTTACATAAATAAGCATTATCCATACACTGAGACCAAATAACTCGTGGGTGTTTTTTGTATGAATTGGCAGAAAAAGACGTAAGAATGTATCGACATCATCTTAATGAAAGCGTAACAATTAAGAGCTTTACACCATAAGACTGCCTTCCTCTTTTTTCTTCACGGGTTACTTGAATTGTGCGTAAAGACCCCAAAATAAACAATTTATAACTTTTTACGGGATAACGTGGTAAGTCTACACTATATCATCATCATCATCCTCATCAGCCTGTGTTAGCCCACTGCTGGATATAGGCCTCCCCTAATGAACCCAAGCCAACCTCACCTGCACGTGGTGCACCCTGCCAAACAACGAACGAGGCTCTGGCGAACCTCCCACCAACCCGCATTGGACCAGCGTGGTGGGATACGGTCCAAAACCCCCTACACTATATAGTTTACACTTATTCAAAAGTTAGTTTTATGAAGCGTTATAGCTTCAAAATATTAGAAGGAAATAAAACTTGGTTATAGATTTCTACCATACGCAAATAAATTAAAAATCATTCAAGTCCATTATAACAACTATGTTATACAAGTTCTGATATTATTTCTGAAATTATGTGATATTTTAAATATCAAAACGCAAATATCTGTTTACGTCTAAATTCAAAATACTTACTTTCAAAAATAAAAATACTTTCAGTAATTGGAAGAACTAGTTCAATAGGAAGGCGACGCTTAGTTTTATTATGAACTGAACATCTGTTTGACATTTAATTTTGTAGAAATTAATTCTGGATCAAGTATGAAACGAAATATTTTACTGTCGGCAATGACAAATTAAATTTGTAATTATTGAATCATTTTATTTTATTTATTTATTAAAGATTTATGCACAAGTAAGTACAAAAGCGGACTCAATGCCAAAGGGCATTATCGACCAGTAAACCTTTGGGTGGTGCAGAGAATTCAGCAGCAGAAAATTCGTTATAAAACAAAGACGCTTTCCCTGTCCCTACATCCCTATGCATGCTTAAGTATTTCAGTATACTCAACGTATTAAAAAACCTTTCTATAAAAAACACATCGGGTTTTTTTAATAAACAGTGATTGAAGAGGAAGGTTTATATGGATAGCACATGCTTAATATGTTAGGTATATTTTCTATAAGCATAGTACCCGGGTCGCTAGTATATAATAAAACAAAGGCAAGATTTATAATAAGCTTAAAGGTTATAGGCATATACATATTTTACATTTTAATAAAACTTTCAAGCACAAAATATGCACACTTATCAACAATATGACGAGTAAATCTAAATATATAGCAGTACAATAATAAAATGTCAAATATTATTTGTTATGTACATAAAAATATATTTAAACCTTTCATAGTTAGTTTGTTATTTTACAATAGAATAAAACTTTGGTGCAACATTTTTTGAGACTATTCGTCTTCGTCAAAACTGAATTGTGTGACCTCATAATTGTATTTGAAAAGAATTATAAAAAACCCGAGCATTTTACTAAATGATTAACCTATTATAACATCCTATAAGACTATATTTATAAATTAAATAGTCTCTCTGCTGTAAGTTTTCGTATAGCATTGTGGATTTCCACGCGTTATCAAATAGCTTCACATAAAATAGTCAAACTGAGAATAGGTATTGCATAAACGTGACTTCAAGCTTAGTTCTGTGTAGTTTTCCATTATTAAATAGTTAAAATCAGAAGGAGAGTCAATTCATAATGACCTAGTATTATAGTAAATTAAGATAGAAGCGTGGATCATAAAGTTGCTTATATTATATTATTTAAATTAATACTAGAAATTTCTATTTAATACAGAATTTAAATAATTAAGATTTTTTTTATTATGATTACATAAATTATAATGTTGTTGTTTTTGTCAAACGTAAGTTAACGAAGTAATATTAATAATGGTTATGTTAAAGCTTACTGTCAATATTTAATGACACAATAGTTCCGGCACAAATGTTTATATTCAAAGAAAAATTCATGTTCTATAACAAAATAAGCAATAATGTTGTAAACTACCTACGTTTATTATAATTTAAAATAATAATACAAATGAAATTATAACAAAAAAATACCACCGTCTTCTAACGCTGTGAGATATTTTTGTAGTAGTTATTATATAAATATTACGTAATAGTTAATATTACGTAATTACCTAATATTTTACTGGTGGTAGGTCCCCTGTTTACAGGAGACCGTCTGGGTGGATACCACCGCGGCGCCTATTTCTGCCGCGAAGCAGTGGTGTGAAAACACTGCTGTGTTCCGGTTTGAAGGGCACCGTAGCCAGTGTATTTACTGGGTAAATGACACTTAACACCCTTTGTCTCACGGTAGGCAGCGCGTTGGCGATACTACTGGTATTGCTAATGTCTATGGGCGTCGGTGACCACTTCCCATCAGGTAGCCCGAAAACTCGTCTGCCTGCGTATGCCATAAAAAAAAAATAAGCAGGTAACAACGTGCTCTCCGAACAAAATTGCGTCGCGTTTCCAACCACTGCATTTTAAATCTATGTTAACTTTTAAGGTATACATCGAATTAAGAATTTTTTTCGAAGATATTATCTATCATTTAAAAAAGAATAAGCGAAATCGGAGCGCTTCAAGCGGAGTATCGAGGCAAGATATACAAAAAAAATAAACAAATAACATATGCACCGAAGTCAGTACCTCCTTCTTTTAGGAAGTCGATCAAAAATTCGCGTATAAGACTTACAGCCAGATATAGATGATTTAAACCTTTTTCTCAAAACGACCATCACCCGAACCGAAGTAACTGGCTGTAAGATTCCGTAACAGTTATTACTTCTCATTAGACCGATACTAAGACTCCTAATTTTGAACGACATAAAACGACAAAAGTGATTATCGAAAATTTTAACAGCGCTGATCAACTGCATAAAACAAATTGGTTATATGATAACCTTAATGATGGAGGATTCTGTAAATTATTTTAATTGTACTTAGCTTTCAGGCTATTCAGTGTTGGATAAAATATTTTTAGATGCCATCATATCTTTACCGTGGTAGGTCCCCTTTACTGGGGTACGTCTGGTGGGTACCACTGCGGTGCCTATTTTTACGCAAAGCAGTAAGTGAAAACACTAAATGTTCCGGTTAGAAGGGAACCGTAGCTAGGCGTATTTACTGGTAAACGAGACTTAACATCTTATGTCTCACAGTAGGCAGCGCGTTGGTGATACCAGTATTGCTAATGTCTATGGGAGTCGGTGACAACTTTCCATTAGGTGGCCTGACTGCTCGTCTGCTGCGTATGCAATAAAAAATAACAAAAAGGTTGCTATATTTTTTACATGTGCCCCCGGCGCCTATCCCCATATTGCCTAAAAAGTAAGATATTCCTCTTACTTTTCAGGCAATTGGGCGATCGGTCTATATTGCCCAAAGCAGAAATCCACGATAATACTATATTGTTTCTCCCCAGGATTTTAATCCTCAACGTCTGGTTTGTAAAGCAATCATCATCATCATCATCATCATCAGCCTGTGATAGTCCACTGCTGGACATAGGCCTCATGTAATACAACCTTATCTATTAGGGGGTTTTCGACCGTATACCACCACGCTGGTCCAATGCGGGTTGGTGGGTGACTGACGTTTTACATGCCCATCCGACGCATGGGTCATCTTACTTTTCAGACATGTGGTTGATCGGCCTAATTTGCCCTTACCAACTAGGAAACAATGAAAATTTGTTAAGCCCCCAACTTTTAATATGTTGTGTAAGTTTTTTCTGACCGGTTTTAGGAAAAATCCAACTTTAAAATAAAACGTGCCAAGTAGTGACTTGAAAAGACTTATTTCAATTTATTGTTGCATAAATAACCGAATTCAAAAAGTCAAATAACTTTTTATTGATACCTTCTAAGTTGGATTGGATACCAAGTGAGTACATAAGCATGTATGGCTTAACTTCTTTAATCCCATAAAGCATTAATCAATAAAGTGCGGTTATTAGATAAAACATAAGAAAATGAATATGATGTATTATAATGCAATAAATTCTGATATTGCTTGATTTAAATAGGATTGTAGCACAATAATTTTACCTGTGGCTCTTTTTAACACTATTGCCGTTTTATTATAAAAGAAAGGTTAAATGTACCGTTGCCACTGTTAAAAATTGTTTAAAAAGAATAATAGTTTTAATATCGTAACTTGCACTAGAATTTATACGCGTCCTAGCATTTCCGCTTACAATGATTGATTGATTGTCTTTTAGATGACACTTACTGAATGACAGTCAACTTACAACAGTACCGTACTCCTTCGATGCTATGGGTTACCAAATATACATCAATTCCTAGTCTAAATAAACTTTGATTACGAGTGCAATTTGGCTAAACATTAGAACGCTACATACAAGACAGTAAATTATTGCAACCCAACTCCAAAAATTGTTTCATAATATATTTTACGTCACAGATGTCGCATCATGTCAACGTACCAAAGGAACTAGTACAGGGAGGAAATAGAACGACGTTATGTTAACGCGGTTGGAGCATTCAAGAGATTCGCGGAAACACGTATTGAATTGAATTCTTTTGGATAATATAACGTATTTGAATTTTACCTTACGTAAAGTCGCTGAGCAAGAATTCGTTCACAAAAAACACTTTTATATTTAGCAAGTACATGTTATATTTGGAGAAACAATGAATTTATTATTATTTAAACCGTCGTGTTTTCTTGATTGAGCGTAAAAATATTTAAATTACCAAGGTTTTTTACTGATGTTTGACTTTTCATTATTTTTTCGATTTTTATAATATTCAATTTAAAATATTTTATTATTAATTTTAATATTATCAACCATTAATTTTTTTCATTCCCTTTATTTTAACCCAAAACCATTGTCACTCAAATTAAGACCTTATCTTTCTAACTATGTTTAATTTTATTGAATTTGGTTTTACAGTTGAAGACAACAAAGACAGACAGACCTAGAGGCCGGACATAAGATGAAAAGAGTTATTTTTAGATTTATAATATTAAGTCGAAGACAAATATCATGTAGAAGCGAAGGCACTGGCAACATACCTCCTAATCCCAATGGTAAAAACTGCCTTTGCCAAATAGATTACATCATCAGTCGTAATATCCACTGTTGAAAGGTTCCCCTAATAAACCCCCATCCATTAGGGGATTTAGGTTTTGGGGGTAAATGAATTTTCCACCCATTTATTCGAACCCTATACCACTAGGCTACGGAGGCAGTTCCACTAGCCTACGGAGGCAGTTCGGCCGAATAGATTACATGTCCTAAATGTTAAAAATGGAAAAATATCTTTGAAATTTTAAAAACAAGCAAGCTTAGCTTGGTTTGAAATTTTGCACTGCAGCAAAACGAATTCCTGAACTACGTACGCTGGATAACAGCAATTGCTTTTGCTACATCAAACCAAGTATCATTCTGGAAATATACAAATTTAATTATAACTTCGTCCGTGCTTAAGGAAAAGTAAAATTTGTATCGACATTGTACACATTACTTTTTCTTCAAAAACTGTTTTATCATCTTTAACATAACTGGTAAATTAAAAATATAGTTCTTTTTTTGTCAGAGAATAAAATTTGGTCATATTATGCTTAACTTTTTAAAAACTGCTTTTTTATGTTACAAGTTATTTTGTAATATATTAATGACATTAACAAGTATATTACCCAAACGTTTTTTAAGAGGGTCTTCGTCAAACTAAGAGTAATCTTTTTTTGTAAATTAATTTAACAATCCGGAAGCCAGATTAAAGGGTTTATTTTATCTTAGCATATTACTTATTTTCCATTTACGTAATTTATTAGTAAGAGCCAAGATTTCGCCGATGGTAAGAATCCATAGACTGCCAAAAAACATCGATGCTTTTAGGCAACACTAATCCACTAACCCAAGAAACATGGAAACGTAACGCTCTTTACCCAGTAATTACGTTGGTCAGGTCCCAAACAGGGGCAAGTGTTTACACACTACTGATTTGCGGCAGATACATTCACTGTTGTAGTACTTACCCAGGCGGTTTCTTGAAAAAAGTTGATAATCAATTTAGGAAATACTAATTCATATCACGTATAAATTACACATTACGTTAAAATTATAAAGATATATAACGTTTTTAAAAAAACATGTCTTTTACGGGTTAAAAACTTTATAGGTTTTGGTTCAACAGGGCAACTTAACGAATTTATTGTTTGTCATGATTCAAGAATGTTTTGGACAATTTTTTCTGTGGAATACAAGATTTTCTGTTATTTTTTTCCGTTCTGTTTGGTCTCAATATTTTTAATTATAAAATTATGGTTTTTAAAGTTTTTTCACTTTGATGCTAATTTTTTTTTAATAATATAGCAATTTACTAACCAAACGATGACGGAAAATGATAAAAATTATAATACTTTTACCCCAGGAAATTTCAAATCTAAAAATTTAAAGGATGGGAAAAAGAAAGGAAAAACAACCTGTAAGATTAAAGCTAGAAAACAAAAACCAAAAACTACTATTAAAGTAAAAAATTAACCTTTTACCTTTTATATTCTAATGTAAACTATAAGAATACATTTAAATTGAATGATTGCAGGTTTGTTCAAACAATTTATTTGTGCTGAACGAAGTTGGAACTTGTAAGAAATTAATTTGATCGGTTCATAGACTTGGTCTAGTGAGAAATCGAGACAACAAAGCGAGAATAGTGTTATTGTTAAGGAATTTCACTATGAGTTTAACTACATAAAATGTACAACATCATATTTTTCGAAACTATCTAAGCATTGTTTATTACAATGAAAATTTACTGGAAACGATATTGTAGAATATGGCTCTTTGCCTAAATTGTACATATTAAAGTTATTAAATAAAATTGTAATTAAAATTTGAAATATAAAGATATTTGTAATAAATAAAATTATATATTAAAACTAATATTAATAATATATAATATTAATAATTATTATGTCATGGCCTTGTTGGATACAAGGCCAGTTATAAGTCGATGGTCATTCAGATAGCTCAGTGTCATGACATTAATATGAACGCTAGTTTTATGATTTCACTTCGTTGCCATGGATTACATTGTTTACGTCAATTCAAAGTCTAATTTGGCTTTGATATAATTACTTACATTTATAATGATTGTAAATGTTAAAATTATTTTAAGGCTATTGCACAGATTTTATTGCGGTTTTTGCGCGCAGCAACACTTTTTTTATGTATTATTTAACTAACGAATCATTAAATAATGTAATTATTGTAACTACAGAAAAGTGCGATAAATACACTTATTGTTTTTAATAATTACAAAGTTCGCGGAAATAGTATTTGATGGGAAAGTAACAAATACATTTAAATACATAAAATCTTTTCAATTAATGTTTTTTTCTTCAAAATCAAAATTAGAACTTTAATTTTACTCTTACAAAGTAAGGTGAAACTAACAAGGATCCACTATGTTTGTTGTGTATAATAATAATAATAAGTTGAAACAACTGTTAAGGGGATAAATTTGAAGAATAGAAAATTTTTTTTTTAGATAAACACTGGTGGACGTTACAACATTTAATTTCATGACATGTTTTATACCTACTCGATTTTTAAAATTGTTGTATTCAATACGTTGTTTATATTCATTTTGCTTAAGGGATTACTTACTAAATACCAACAGTTACCTAAGAATTTGGGTAATATCCTTTTACGAACAGCGATAGATAATTACCAATGTAAACTTTCCAACACTTTTGATAAATTGTTCGAAGTCTTAAGTTCTTATGAAGTACTTTCGTGGTTGATCAAGGAAAACTTTATTTCTAAAAAATATATAAAACAAGTGAAATTTTTAATAAAAAAATAACTAACCTTCAATACAATGCAGAAATATTTAACGCAATACAAGCGGGAAACAAAGTGATTTATGCCCCCGCATTTTAAATCTCTCTTTAAGATATTTCTTTAATCAAAATGTCGTGTATGACTCGTTTTATGCTAATAGAAAGAAAGATGTTTACAATATATAACTTTTATTGGACTTGATAGTACCTTATTTAAAATGCCAAATTGCAAAAAAAGTTAGTAGTTATATTTAAAAACATAATATGACGGGACTTTTTATAGACCAGTTCAAGAATTTGTTCATAATAATATCAATTCCTGATGTCTATATAATAAAATTGTCATGTTTATTTAAAGACATGATATAGCGTGATTAGAATTTTAAAAAGAAAAGTTCTGTTTGGAGGACCCGGATTTAATGGCTATCTTTAACGAGTTATTCAACCATTTGCAGCGATACTAAAATTTGAATAATTTATCTGAGATACTGATAATTTTTAAATTAAAAAGTATTCATGTTGATTTAAAATATAATTAACCATTATTACAAAATCATCACTATATTCCTTTGATAGTCCCACGCGACAAGGCCTCCCTAATACACCTATATCATTAAAGGGTTTTGGACCGACCCATCAGGGTCCAATGCGGTTGGTTGGGATGAGTTTTTCAGCCCATCCGACGATGGGATTTACTTTTCAGACTATTGGGGACGGCCAAAGCCCCGAGCTGGAAACAACAATGAAAAATTTGTTGAGTCCCTGCAGATTTTGAACCCATGACTTGGTTTTTCTACGCCCATACTAAAGACTTGTTGTTTTCTGATAACCATATATATATACCAATAGGCTACGGAGGCTGTTATTAGAATTGCTATTACAATAAGTCTAAATAAAATTGAATCCTTTTTATGATAATGCCTTTTAAAAAAAAGTTTGAATGCTTAAATTCCATAACCCAATGGCGTATTTGAGAGTCATTCGTGGTGAAATATTTTATTAAACTAATCGAAAATGATCTTATCTATTCTAACTACTACACTATTATAATAGTATTTTATTACGGTGTACAATTCGTACTCTAGGCATGTTGTCAGTTCACGACAGTTAAGGAAACATTTACAGAAATAAAATAAAATATGTTGTTACACTTTGTGTTTTAATTTGATTTCTAAACTAAATAAAAGCGACCATTTAATTCCGCAGGTACACATTAATTGTACATTTCGTTTTATATCAATAATTATGTAAAAAAAACCTTGTGTAAGGAATAATAAATATTCTGGTGCAGAATTGAATATAGTATGGTATGATTCCGTAGAACAATGGAATCATTACAATACAATGTCCACGCTTTTAAAATGGCATTTACCCGGAAAAACGTTCGGTTTTGGTTTGACAATTAAATTGCAAATGTTGTGTTGTGTTCTGAAATATTTTGAATGAATGAAAGCATTTCAGTAAAAACTAATATTAGAATAAGGATTAACTAAGGAACAAGAGACTATCAGGATTTAATGCTTTGTTATGTATTATTACATATTTATTTCTTTGCATTAATTAAACAACAATAGACAACGAAAGGACTTAATAGTTTTAGCCAACTATAAAGTTGTATGGAGAGATCAACGTAGGTTTCTTTTAAACTGTAGAAAAGTCATAGCGTAGCGTTAAACGACGATTTACGGTTTTATGAGTAGTGCAAAAAGTGCCACCAGTTTCCCGCAAGATTTTCGCGATTCACACACGTATATTTCCATAGTAATTCAACATTTTCTATCCATGAAAAGACTGACAATCCAGGGGCAACCACCACTAGTAGAATGCAAAAACTACAAGCACCAAATTGGTTATAACGAACACACCGACTGTATTAAGTAATAAAGTATTTTATACCCCGTAAACAGATAATTTTCTTTTTTGCATTTCCTGTTTTAAGTAAGAAAAAATGGGTCAAACGTGCAGCATTAAAGTCCGTACATTAATATAAATAAATAAATCGGAGATAAAGATATAGTTTTATATATGGTTGTAAGTTAAACAGAGTAATGACGACCCGCTTGGCGTAGTGGCTTGTGACCCTGACGGTTGCGTCAACGCGTGTGGCTTCGATTCCCACGACGGGAAAAATATTGTGTAATGAACATTATATTTTTCCCGTGTCTGACGGTTGTAACTAAATAATATGTATTTATTTAGAAAAGAAAAGTAAGTTAGTATTTATCAGTTATCTAGTTTCCATAGTACAAGCTTTGCTTAGTTTGGGACTAGACAACGTGTTATTCGTCCTGATATATTGTCGAGGTATATAATTATTTGTATTTGTAAAAAAAACGCTAATTAAAGATAAATCTACGATTTTTTACAAAATAAAATGACCTAATAAATTAATTTAAACCACTATATCAGAAAGTAACGTAAACTAAAATAGAATTCAATGCGATTTATTTGTTATTCTTACTGACCCTAAAACAAATAAATGTATATTATGTTTACTCTCTCTTGCAAAACTGCTGCAAAAGAAGAAAGTAATGAAGTATTCTGTAGGAAGACTTATCTTATATTTGAATTTAGTTTATATGAATCTACCTCCGTACCCTAACAGTAATAATGGTGTATTTTAGAAATCGGCGGTCATGGGTTCGAATCTTTCCGGGAATCAAACAACTTTTATAAGTTGTTTCCTCTTTGCCTGTAAACTAAGATATTTCATGCGTCGGATGGCTTTGAGAGTAGATAAGAATAGGAGTGCTACTGTTTTTGCGCGTTCACTCGTGCACTATAATATCTCCTGCGCAGTTGGGTGATTCCTAATATAGATCGGCCGCCGTAGTCGGATTGGACTAGAAGGACATTGTATGAAATGCAGAGTACCTTTCTCATTAAAGCACGCAAACACCATTTCAAGCAAGCAGTTGTACTAGCTAAGATAATATTTTTCAATAACAAAAAATCCTTATCAAAACTTAGTTTATATTTATGATGCACAGAATATAAAAGAAAATCTTAAATATAATCCTTAATAGATAGTAATGTTAATGTATTAATAGTTTTTGGGGAGTTATTTAAGAATTTTGACCAATTGCACCTTCAACACTTAAAAAGTAAATTTAAATGCTTTAAAGGACAAAGAAAGAAAAAACTAATGAACTGAAACTAACACTAGAGAAAAGATCTATCCATAACCAGAAAAAGATATACTTGGTACAAAAATAATGAAATTGGTACCGTGACCTAAAAAATAGGTTTTGTAGCATCTGTAGTGTCAAGAATGTGCAAGGGTGGGAGGACCTGATGGTTTATTGTCAGGTGAGCCAACTTCTCGTTAACATCTATAATATCAATCAAAATTATATAATTACACAGAACTAAACATGATGAGTATAAAATAAAAAAAAATCAATTTTTAAATTCAAGCGTACGTCATTTTTCATTTTCTAGTTTGACTTTGCTTAAATAACTATTTATTACATATAGTTTAAAAGACAGCAAATTTAATATAAAAGAATTGGTATTTCGAATAAATTCTCAGGGTAGTGACTCATCGGTTGTAAGTTGAATCACATCACACATCATCAGCCTGTGCAGTCCCTATCCGTTAGGGAGTTTTGTGGGATTCGGTGTGATGGTATAATGCGGGTTGTTGGGTGGACCAACTTTTTACATTCCCATGGATCATCTTACTTTTCAGACAATTGGGTGATCAGCCCAAATTGCCCCAACCAACTAAGAAACAACAATGAAAAATTGTTGAGTCCCCGCAGAATTTGAACACACGACCTTTTTCCAAAGCTCACGCCCATACTACTAGGCTACGGAGGCAGTAAGTTGAATAAAAAATAAGTGCTATAGAATATGATCCTATTATACCGTTTTCCAAAATGAGGTTTAGTTTTCTGTCCTACATATAATTGCATAAAAACAATTTAATTTAATTAATTTGTATCATTATTATGTTTCATAAGAAAAAGCGTTGTAACTAGATTGACTGCTCAGCTGACGATAGCAATAAATTTGTGTGGTTAAGTTGTGTTAATACTCGTATATGGACACGGTGCGCTTTATAATATAAATAACTTTATATTTTAATTTATTTATAAATTTGTTATTTTGAATATCATGTTTCAGTACACGTGATTTATTCGGTTGATAAATTATCCGATACACGCTGGCTTTATTTACGATCACGTGTTGTATAAATCTTGCACTGCGTGCGTGACGTGGTGTATGCCATGTGAACGTGTTACGAACTTCATATTATCGTAGATCGGTAAATTATAGCCTGTACCTTGAGAGGTTTTTTATTTTCTCACTATTGGCTCACCGTCTTCGTTATTTACAATAAAAAAAGAAAAAACTCCCGTAGTATTTTTAAATGAAAATCATTGCTATTGATTTGTGGAGTTACCCTGAGCAAGCTGCGGTCGCGTTCTCTGTAATGTACATATTAAAATGATGAAACGTAGTTTAAAACGAAAGCGGTGACTATTTTAGTACTACTTTACAATATTATGTACAGTGTATTAAATTGTTGTGTTTATTTCAAAATGAGTCTTTACTGTGAGTATCACCAATCTTAAAATTGTTTAAATTGCCGTTTTAAATTATTATTTAGATACACTAGTGATTTTGCTATGGCAGAATGTGTATATTAATTCGTAATATACAAATTCTGATTCGTATAATGAATAATATAGTAATATAGTATAGTATAATTTGTATAGTAATAACAATTGAAAATATATGTAGAATAATATTACTTCATTTTGTTAATTTATAGAATTATAATAAAAAAGTGCAGAATGATTTAAACCAATTCATTTAACTATTGATTAAATTTTATTAAAAACTATATGTTACACCTCTAGATGGTGAATATTAACACTAAAAGCCATTATTAAATAAAATAACTTTACGGATTTTATCGCGTTTATTTTACATTTTAATTTCCGACGTTTGAACACTTTCCAGCGGTGGGACAGGGTAGACTGAATGTCCCGGGTCTTTTGCCAGTGCTGAAGGGGTTTCTAGATCTTAATTTTTATTAATTATTTTAACGTACCCGACCCATGAAAATGAACTATTTTATCTTTCAGCCACAGTGGTGTTCTGCTTGGGTTTAAATTTTAATTTATTAATTTGGGATCCCAGGCAGGTGGTAGAACCCAACCATCTTCTATTGAAATTTGGATGTTTTTTAATCTAAATAGCCCCGGGATCATCCTTGGTGGAATCGGTTTCAGCAGGTTTTGGTCATCTCTATTAAATGGGATTGTGCAAATTTTTATATCAAATGGACGCAGACGGCTCTTAATATCAAACAGTTGAGAATTTCCAATTTCCCTAATTTTTGACCATTTTCAAATTTAAACTTAATGTTTCTATTCATACTACGCAAGACGCGAATTTGACCTTTTTGTATTTTTTTTGAGGATGGTAATATGATTCCGATACCTTTGAAATTTTTTAAATGAACAAATTTTATGTCATTTTAATTAAATTCCCTTTGTTTTTTAATAATAATGAGGGTTTTATAGAAAAAAACTTTACCACACCGTAAGTCACCTCCCAATTGGGCTCAAACAATTTTAGTTAGTTTTGCACTTTACAAGAAAATTTTGCCCTTGAAAATTTTGTTATTTGGTTTTAATTTTCCCATTAATTCGAATTTGGAAGTACAACTATTAAAAAAAATGATACCAAAGAAATTTTTATAGTAACGAAATTGCAAGTGAAGATGTCTTTTAAAAATTCCTCAACTGTTATTTTGTAAGCGAAATAACCAATAAGAGTTTAAGATTTAAAAAAAATACATTGTAATTTTTAATTCATTTATTACCCGAAATTAACCAAAAGATAAATTTATTTGAAGTTTATTCCATTAAATCGTAACAAATCACGAAAGTTTCATATTATAAAACGTGTATTATTTATTAAATCCATTTCTTTTAAATATCTTTAGAATTTTAACTTTCTCCCAATTAGAACAGTTATACAGGTGGTTTTGATGTTTGAATTGTTTTTGAAATATGTAAAAAAATAATACGAAACGTCTCAAAGTTCAATCAATGAACTTAACACTTCCGCGTGACCTAGTTGTAAGCATCGGCACCTAGTCCAGTTGACGGCATCTGGTTCCTTGTTTAGTTTTCTAATATTAAAATGTTGCTTCAAAATTTGTTGTATACTCGTTAACCAAGTAAACATAATTTTATCCTAGTTCCAACCAAAGTTTATTCAAGTTTTGTACACATATCACATGAAAAAAGTAGATTCACAGTTTATTTTTTTAAGCCTTAATTTAGCGTAAATAATTTTGGTAGACTAACAAATAGTTTTCGAAAAAATTAGTAATAACTGTATTAATCTAGAAGCCATTGTACGTATTTGAAGTTTTTGTCGAGTTTAAAATATCAAAGTTTTTTAAATAAAGTACTAAATCCAAAATCTTTTAAAAATACTTATTTAAACTAGATAATTAATATTAATAACATTTTACACTAACATCTTATAAATTTTCGTAAAAATCTTGTGTTACGCAAATAATCAAAAACGTAAATTATTTAAATAGACTGTAAATTGCAATATTCGAAACCGTGTTACTTAAAATTCAGCTTTAATGAAGTCATCGTTAGTAATGAAGCATTTTATAATTAGGAAGAATTTTTACTAGCTTCCTTACAAAAATATAGAAGGTTTTTCTACTAACCTTTATCGTTTTATTTATAATTTGTATAATTAAATATTTAAAAAAATCGAAATCCCAAAAAAACCCATTTATTATGATATGAATAGTAAATAAAATAAAAAAATATATAAAAAGAAAGTTTTAAAATATAATTATTCTTTCGGAATTAAAATTGATTAATGGTAGAACTAAATGAGTTCTGAATTTGCCTCAATGGGTTTATTCATTTTCCATTATTATGCTTTTTATGGGATATTCTTAACACTTAAATAAATTCTCTCTTGGACTCGCTATAAAAAACCCAAAGGTATCTGGTCTTGGAAAGTCAGCCAAAAATATTCCTGAACGAAATATTGAAATTTTTTCTCCCAAAATAAAGTCTGTTTCTAACGTTTTACGGAGATTTCTTCCGGAAAAATATTGGTTACAGAAACATCGAAAAGTTCACATTAATAAAATGACATATATATAAATTTAGGACTTAAAATATTTTAAAGTCCTAAATTTTTACATTTTTTGGCATTTATACATAAAATCCTCACAGCAAATAATTTAACAAATTGTTAAAAATTCTTATTACTTTTATTTATGAGTCATAAGATTAAACGAGAAAATCCAGTGGAAAAAAGTTTGTATATTTAAAAACCATTATTGGTTTTTAACCTTTTAATGGGCATAAAATTATAAAAATGGAAGTAGTTTTATTTCCATAGATAATTTTAGTGGGCCAACGAATTTACTTCAGAATCCAGGGAAATAAAATATTTGAACAGAATTTGCATTTTATTATTTTTTGCGCGAAAACTGTTTTATTTAATTTTTGTAATAGGCAAAAAAAAATATTTATTTAGTTTTTTTTTGGGGATTATCAAAGTTTTAAAATTATTACAACTACATTAGCGTGTAGTTAAAAATTATAAGTGGAATGTTCAAAAGTTAAAAAAAAAACTTTTTTAAAAAATCACATTATTTAAATTGATTGGTTATTTAGTAGTAGTTATATGAATAAAGGTGATAAATATAGTACTTTTATGATAGATAATCAAATGTTTCTAATATTTTTTGCAATATTTTTGTACATTGCGTGTCTTTATAGCAAGCTTTGAAACGGCCTATTTCGTAGGCCATTTTACCCGTCACTTTGTATCTAAGACATCTTGATTTCAAACAAGGTCAAGTAATGCCTGGCACAGATTTGACAATCAATAACAAGCACTAAACTTCCCTCTTTGCACTCATCGATAGAGTATTAGAACCAACCAACACCTAAAAGTTGTGGTTTTTTTATAATTTTCGATATTAAAAGAAATTAAAATTGAAAACAAAATATTTAAATTCCATTGTCATATGATACCATGCAATAGAAAAATCAGTTTAATAATAGGATAGCAAATTCAAAATTTTGACGGAATAAATATTCACTGCAACATGAGTTTATTTATCGATCATTTATCAATTTTCTTTTATATATATATAAAGTTGAATCTCGTGCAAGTGTTAAAAAAATATTATAGTTCAACAATTTTTCAACGTAAGAGCTGAATTTTAATGATGTAAAGCCACTGAAAAAGTTTCGTGTAAGTAACTTGCTTCTAGCGGTTAATGAACTTAACTTTATCCGGGTAAATTTAGATTTGGAATTGATGCATACACAACCCGTGTCAAAGAAATGGCATCTAACGTTCTTATTTATTATTTTTTTATTGCAAAAGGACCAGGATAATACAAAAAAAAAACAAATTAAGTAATGGTTCTTTTAGTTGTACTTTTTATTTTATTTAAAAAAAAATAAAACTTCATGCTTTGCCGTGACTTTAGCAGTTCATTCTTTTATTTCTTACATTTACGCGTTTCCTTACAAGTTTATATTTTTTATAAATGATAATATCGCAATATAGAGTTTTGAAATTTGTTTTTATTTCTCGATTTTTGACTAATAGATTTTTCATAAGTAAGTTAAATAATAAATAAAAAATAATATAGCATTATATTTTTTTATCATTTTCGTTGTGCAGAAAGCACACAATTGCGGATTTGTATTTTTGGTAACTTAAATATAAAACTTCGACAAACATTAAACAAAGTTAGTTCCGTAGAACGAAGGATCGATGTTGCGAGAAGAAATTGCTTTACATATTTACTCAACGGAGCTATTTAACTCTGAGCACGTCCAAGAGATAAACATAACCTTTGCCCTACTTTCCTCAAACAGTACCGATTTTACCTTACTCGCTACAAAATTATCAAACATGACGATGTGGTATTGGCCCTTACGTAACTGGATGGTAGAAATTTCATTAATTAAGTCCTTTAATGTAAAAACTAGAAAGTTATATGATAATATAAGTACTTTTTGCCAAAGCATTATTAAAAATAAATGAAATAAGAAGATTCGTCAAATTTCAAATATCTTAATGTGGTTATTCCTAGCACATTGAGATCCAGACATATCCCATCTTAGTCTGCCCGCGACCCATGATCGATACTGGACAGAGACTGTGTAATGGAAATATCGGTAATAAAATATAATAAAAATTCTAAAAATTAGTGTAAGAGTTCTAAAGTTGATTTTTATTAAAAACGAATACGTATTTTCTGACATTCTGATTAGTCATCCTTAATAATAATATCTTATTTCCCCCGTAAGCAAGTTCGTTGGTACGGTTATTCAAACAAATGTATGGTCTGTAACAATCACAATGTTAATCCCTCTTACGGCTTAGATGTTACGAAAACCACATGTTTAGATTGCTCCTCCAAGTTCCAACCACAAATTACGTCTTTTGGCGTTATTCTCTCGTAAAATATTTCAACGCGGATCTAAAACCATTATCATAATATTTAGAAATCGCTTCCTTTGATTTATTTATTACGCTAAAACCTACACCGCTTGTGTTACAGCCACTAAAGAGAAAATGATTGCAAACCATTTCTCATGTTGACTATTCGATAAAGATCTAGCAAAATATTTTCCTTATCCTCGTCTTTTACAAAATGCAAAATTATTTTTAATTTAACTATGGCACAATTTCACCACTACTTAAGGCGCTGACAGAGACGTAGTCGGAAATTATAAATACTTCGTCTTCGAAAATAGATCTATAATAATCTAAGCGAGATCATGTGTCTATATGTTAAATCTCAGTTTTTATTATTTTGCAAGCATTGTTAAATACATTAAGGTAAGTCCAAAATTTATTTAATCACACAGTGTTATTACTTATTACCTGTTTAATACAGTTGCATTTAGAACAAAAAAAAATTGTTTTAAATAAATCTGTTTTCAGAAATCAGAAAATTGCTTTTAAATGTTTGTTGACAGTAAAGGAAATGGCACACGAAATGTTTACGACCTCATTAGTAACGACTCAATACGTTATACGTTCACTTTGAACGATGCAAACCTTATTTTGCTACAACTATTTATATACCAGACGCGCACTTTGCTAGCTTTCAGATTTTTGTTAAAGTGTAGTAAAGCTATAAAAATTGAGTAAATAGTTGTCAATTATTCGTAATTCAACTGACTAGTGGTAATGGCTTTCGCTTTAGAGACCGGAGATCCTGGGTTCGAATCCTGCGGGGACTGTATTACTTTTCTAAGTTGTTTCGTGGTTGGTTAGGGCCATGTGGGCTAATCACCAGATAGCCTGTAAACTAAGATAACCTTTGAAAAATCTGACAAAAGGTTTTTTAACCACAAGATTAAAAAAAGCCAATGTATACTGATATATCGATCAGTTCTTTATAAATTTGATAACAACTATCTAACGTTGACTTATTCACTGAATATTAAATTTTCTCCCTCGGGGATATTAGTCATTAAATTGATGGAAAACATGCCAAAAATGTACGCTCGATACCCTCACATCATCACCCTGTGATAGTCCACTGCTGGACAGAGGCCTCCCCTAATACGCCTCTATTCATTAGGGGGTTTTTTGGACCGTATCCACCACGCTGGTCCAATGCGGGTTCGTGGGTGGACCGACTTTTACAGCCCATTCGACGCATGATGGTCCGACGGATGATCAATACCCTCGCATACATCTAATTCAGATTAGCAATTATTTGTACAGATGTTTGGTGCTCATAGTCAAATGGAATGACAACATACTCTGGTAAATAATTTATCAAAAGTTTTTTTTTAACAATTGCTTAGGCAGATAAAAATAGATAAATGGTTGATATATCTCTTAAGAAAAATTCACAGCTACCAAATTATTACTATAAATATAATGGTTATTGTAAATTATTCAAATACCAAAAATATTTTAAAAAATGGGATATAATACTAAAAAAAAATGATAAATTTTTATCAGAAATAAACCTTACTACATAATTTCTAAATAATTTAAATTTAATACATAAAACTTAACGGCACTATGCGCAACTATTGACAGATTTTAAAGAATAGTACATCTTAATTAGGTCTTCAAAAGTTTCTGATAATTAATGTCTACCAACAAAGAATAGTTCGTGCTGACGATTCTAATTAAGGATGTGTATAAAATATAACCAACCGCTTGCGAACCTAACTAAATAAGTACACTACTGATTTCTATGAAATTTAAAGTAGTATGACATTATCCACTTAATGTAAATGTAAACTGCGATGTACAACATATAATTTTTACGAAATCTCTAGAAGGTGCAAAAATTTCGTTGCATCGGGTGACGATTCACACAGTCCTGTTGTTTCAGAAACCGTTAAAATGGTTCATTGTTAAAATCTTGCTTGTTATACTTGCTAACACGATATTTGAAAATTCACAAATAAACGTCCTAGGCTAAAAACTTAAAAGAAATAATTGTCTAAAAACTATTTACATTATACATCCATATAATCAAAAGTCCCGCAAATTCGAACCCATGACCTCCGGTTTCTAAAGCACAGCCATACCTCTAGGCTACTGCAGTATTCAAACCCACGACCTCCGGTTTCTAAAGCACGCCCATCCTCTAGGCTACTACGGATTCAGACCCGACCTCGATTTCAAGCACACCCACACCTCTAGGCTACGGAGGCAGATACAAATGATACAGAAACATCCATATATAAATACATTTCAACGTTTTTATCAATAACATATTTAAACAAGATTTCACGTGCACATGTTACAGTTGCGTGAAATTTTAAGTAAAGCTTTATAATAATGCAGCATTATGTTTGTCGTAACAATAAGTAGTGTAGAAGCGTTCTTCTATAATTAATGCCCTTTATTTAAAATATATCTTCGAGAATCTATAAAACAACGACGCTTTTGATTGGAATCAATTACGAAAATAATATGTTACCCTGGAGGTGCAGAATATGCTCCTCCCACTATATATAGGACACTATTAAACATACCCTGATTCTTTCTTTTATTTACGGGATTATACATATCAAATCCACTTATTTACGGATTTTCGCGTTACTTAAAATATATTTATTCCCGAGTTTCGGATTCTTTTCAGCATCCATGATCACGAGGCGACAAAGTTGGTATATGTCTGTATCTCTGTATGTTTTCGAATAAGTCAGTTTTTATTTAAAAAATTGACATACTTTCGATTTCTTTGAAACTTAATCAATTATCTGAAAAGTAAGATATAGATGATCTTACTTTTTGATAATTGCGTAAGTACATAAGTGTTTTTCTAGTATTCAAGGTTTACTTTATTAAGGGGCTAGAAATAAGTCGGTCCGCCTATCAACCCGCATTAGACCAGCGTGATGGGATAGGGTCCAAAAACCCCCAAATGGAGAAGGCGTGCATTAATTGAGGCCTATGTCCAGCAGTGGACTAACACAGGCTGAAGATGATTTAAATTTAAACAGTTTTATGTTGGTCTGCTCAAGAAAGTTATATCATTATCATAGCAAAATTATTAACTTTGTATTGTTTAACATATGTGTATAATGTGTTATGTTAAATAAATATGTATGTAAAGGTGACTTTCCATAATCTATTATATATTAATAATAAATCTATATATTAAAAAACAAACGCTTAACTAAGTAAAGTAGGACGAAGTGGGTTGAAATGGCTCCTAATATAATTTGCATATTACATATTCCCCGTCACGCTATCTTTAATGGTATAGCTATTAATGGTATATACGATATTAAAGTATTATACTGAAACATACTAATAAAGACTAGTGATTATTCTAAGATATATATCTTATTCTGCAAGCAGTTAAATATAAATCAATTATGGGTTATTAATAATATTTAAAAAGCTCGTAAATTAAGAGAAGTTATTTGGTAAATGTCGGTGCTTTCCTGTTTTTTGGCATCCTTATTAAATCATCGGCTCTTGGAACGCAGCCACAGTACTGCTTGGTATTCAACAAATGATTTCGCCGATAAACTCTTGGGATTCTTTTCTTTCGCACATCAACGATAGTATTTCTTTATTACAATTAAATAAAAAGCGTCGTTCTATGACGATCTTCTTTGTGATCATGTTTGTTTTTTTTAAATAATGTGTAATTAAAAAATAAAGCGAGATGAAGTTGACTTGTAAATAATTAGCCCATGAAATACTAATATAACATTATTGAATAACGAATATCAATAAATAGTTTTTTTCCAAAAAGGAATAATGCTTTTTTTAAAATGTATCAATGTTTGATTTTTAGTCATTCGCCGTCGATACCTTCGGGAAATAGAGCATACAGCTTTTATCTTAGCTCGCCTGCGAGCTAAAACATGTAGGTATTATAACATAGTATACGAAAGAAACACTTAAAATTTTGCATTGTAAACACATTTTATAAACATAAAAAACACGTCTACTGTTCCTAATTAATTATTTTGTTTACGCGAATACAACAGTTGCGATTTTATCGCGTTTATTTTAGATTTTAAATTCCCGACATTTCGAACACTTTCCGCGGCCGTGGTCACGGGGTAGCCTGAGATGTCATCCGTCTTGTCGCCAGTGCTAAAGCAGGGTTTCGTCTTTACTCCGACCTATACAAAACTAACTTATTTTATCATTACACCCGGCAGAAGTATTATGCTTGGGTTTTAATTTATTGATTATGGGTTCTTAAGCAGGTGGTAAAAGCTGAAAAATAAGATGATTGGATTTTTTTTAAAGATCCACACAACCACAGCTAATACTTGCCATTTAATAAAACGAATGATCAAAATTGGAGAAATAGGAGCAAAGCAGTAAAGTATAATATTAAAAAAAAACTTACCCTCAGAATTGAGTACCTCCTTTTTGTCGGAAGTCGGTCAATTTATTATCTAAATAAAATTATTCATAGTTAGCTACCCCATTAAAAAAGTCATTTAAGTTATTTTTCGAGGATATAACGAGTAAAACGAAGATCTTTCGTTACTCCCGAAACCTCAATCTACTTAATTTTACAAAACGGCCCGTTTTGTAAATTTGAATAAACCATCCATCTAAAATAAATCTCGAGTAGGCACTTTACTTGGATTGGTGGCTCTCGACTCTCGACCGTCTTTCCTTTAAACCAACCTAACTTGAAAAATACTTCTGAGTTACCAAATTAAATGAGAGCTATTACAATAATTATCAAACTCAATAGTTGTGTAACTATTTCTGGTAAGTCCTCAAAAGTTAGTAATAGATATATTGTTTAAATGTTTGGATGAAAAATAATTTATAGAATTTAGAAATATCGACAATTTTTAAGACATACTTAGCTTCTTGACCAATCAATAAAATATACCTCTTGATATATTTCAATTCTCTGAGAGTAACTTATGAGTTCCTACTTTTCAAAATACCAAAAAAAACATTTTTATTGAACCCAACTTACTCCTCTATAGAAATCGGTTAAAAATCTGGGTGCAAATATAGAATGATGCGTTAGCAGTTTTAGGACGGTTACATATGACAAAGTGTATACATTGAAATCAGACAGAGATAGATCGCACTTAAAATGCCACATTGTTTTTATTTATTCATTTATTCAATAGGGAATAGAACAATTATTATTCTCGAATCAAGTTTAATTAGTATATTTTTAAACGTCACAATTTATTTCTTCGGAGTCTTGTTTTTGGAAGAACCAAATTATCCTTATTTTCAAAATTATTATAGTATTTATATTAAACGTGCTACAAATTTGTTTTTAAGTTTTAAAAAATAAATGTAATTAAGAAATAAACAGCCATACATTGGTTTCAGCAGTGCTTTTTAGGGGTTCATAGGACTAGCTTGAGAAAAGAAACTATCTTTTCTGGAATGCTTCTTCGCTAAAGTAGGTTGGTTTACTCAAATTCAGGGGCTCACAAACGTGAGTTGTCACTTGTCGGGTTGTGGATGCTTTAAGCTGATAAATAAAATCTATATGCAACCATATATGCAACTATGGCCGAGGGAAATAATAATCTTAACGGAAAGTATTTTTTTCTGTCTCTAGTTCAAAGATCCGTCAACCGTAGAGAGAGTAGCGTAACTAATGATTAAACAATAGTTCATACATACGTCTAACAGTGGCGGCGGAGTTTGAAATAAACTTAATGTCGTAATGTTTATATTCATACTCATCATTAGTTAATTGACCTGCTCATCTCGTAATTTCTAATAATATAAAAAAAAACTAAAAATATATAAACTAATAACTGAAAAAATTACTGTATAAAATACCAACTTGTAACAAATATACTACATGTTTAATTGTTTTAATAATAAACAGGTAGTAAGTATGTAATATACAACGGAGACCAAAAATGGAAACTTACTTTCAATTTCACACTGTTACAAGACAAGTAAATGCTACGTGCTCTGTATCGTTAAATTTCTTTTGCAATATTGAATGTAGTGAAATCGTAACGTTCTGGAGGAACTTGTGTATATAAAATATTTGAGTCATATTTTACTTATTGTTCGCAAATGGTGGTTTCAAGTATTATTCGTATTTATTATACTAGTAAACAATGCCCTACTTATTATGCACTTTCCATCAGGTGGCCCGATTGCTCGTCTGCCTTCTTGGCAATCAAAAAGTACCGAAACGATTATCTATTTTAGCTTTTTATTCTTTCTCCTTAAAAAATTATTAGGATGAAACATGCTAAGAATTTATTCATTCTACGACAAAAAGAAAATATTTTATCAGATCAGTTAGCTAACTATATTGGATGGATAAACCAGATAACAATATTTCCTCGTCTGATTTCTAGGTAAACGGTGATCGATAACCGAATATCTCTAGTCTCCTTAGACTAGACAAAAAACCACCAAACTGTAAAAGATTTGTTTTCACGACGACTAGATTTAAAAATATCACTTAAATCAGACATTATAAGAAACATTATTAAAGTAAGAAGGATTCGTAGAATACATGTTCACTGAAAATATAAGGAAATATTTATTTACAATATTGTATGTTTTTCTAATTTAATTGCTTAGTAGGAGTAAATAAATATTATAATAAGATTTATAATGCATTATTATATTCCAATAAAACGATTTGTAGCGGTTACGCTCGTCTATTATACATATATGAATTGATCGATTGCTTGAAAAAGTTTCTATATCGGAATCGAGTTGGCTACATTAAATTTTAGAACTTAATTGATCGATCGTGGACTTTTAACCCTTTTAGATTAAAAACTTACGGCACACTTTTAGTGATTGATTAAAAAGTTGATTGTGACTAGTAATTGTAGTAAACTAGTAAATTTTATGCAATTAAGAGCTTCAATTTTAATTGATTGAAGATTACAAAAGTTTCAATTGATATGTTGTAAAAATATTATTTATTTATTTTTCGTAAGAAAATAAGCTGAACTTTACTAGATGGTAAATTTTAGTTTACATCTACATTTAATACGTTTCTAAGTCCGCGATAAGCAAGACTGATAATCATCCTTGAATAAAGATTGTTCCAGAATCCAATTTAGAACCAATTCCACTAATGTGTTTATTCGTTCGCTTACGTAAATTATCTACATTTTGCTCCAATTTGCTTTGTGAGGCTATTTATCTAAGTTCAATAGAATGGACCAAAAAGCAGTTAAAAATTTTAATCGTACGATTCTAGAAAACAATTGCAATCCAGAATCTTTTATCACAGAATAAAAAGTTAAAGCAATTCTTTATTTCAAAAACTGTTATTAAGATTCTCGACTTGACTGTTATTATTAATGTAGTAGTTTACGTTATTACGGTTTTTTTGTATTTATTTTATATTTCCAAGTCATCTAAAGTCTGACATAGACATTTTTTCTATATATGTATATGCTTGTCTACTAAGATTTATCTTCCTCAGTATCCGTGGAATGTGGATAACAATTCTTTGTATTCGTCTGGACGCTTGTTCAAGTGAAACACTATTATTAATCTTGATGCTTTGTTGAAAATAATTTGATCTAATAACGGCTGAACTCACGTAAAATCGGTGTTGGTGCCGACTAGTTTCGGACCTAACCGAGGTCTTTCAATAGGATAACTTCATGGTCGCACTACATTTGAGACAGGAAACAAATATTGAAATCCGTAATGTAACATAATTTTAGCTTGCCATGATGGAAAACTTTTTCAAGTTTATTTTATTTTATTAGGCGTGTTACGAAAGAACATATGTATGAAATATGTAAATATCCCGTTTCGTGTTTCGCCGTGTGTAGGGGAATCACAGATGTAATGGACCGAAATAGAAACGTTATTATACCAGTTGGTTGAATATCATTAGCATATATCCCGTCGAATTTCCGTATTAACATTGATTGAATAGTTGATATGGGGATAATAACGACTACATAATAACAAGAATTTTACGAAAATTTAAATACGATTTCTAAAGAAGAAATTATTATTGGGTAATGCTTAGATGGATTAACTTGAATCAAAGTAAGGTGTCAAGATTTTAACTGGATCCGTAAATGTATAAGATTTAATCTAAAAATAATTATTTTATATATTTTTAAATGAAACACGTCCTTTCTACTTCTTTAGCTGAATTTTCTATGTTAGTTATACATAAATAACTGTGTTATTTTACATTATGTTGGAAATCTACAACTTATTCTCCTACAGAACTTTTAAAATGAGTTAGCCGATTTTATATTAAAAATGTAGACATGTTACTTATTTGCGTATCAAAGTAATATTTATGTTATAAAGGTTAACATTTAACAGATAATTATCATAATTTTTACATTATTAATACCCATTTTATAAAATATATCTCCGATATTTTGTAAATCCACGAAACGATTGATTGGTTTAAATTTTAAAAGCAAGTCGAAAATAATATGTTAACCTAAAGGTGAAGAATATGTTCCGCCCACTAGATATAGGACACAACAAAACTTACCCTTATTCATTGGATATTTTGAGTAGTTCAACCAGTTATGTTGCTAATTATTCTAGTATTTAAACCCGAATGCAGCATTATGATTACTTTTCAATGACAAATTACATCAGGCTTTCGGTTAATAACAAACATTTGGTTAATAATTTTCTAAACTACATTTATATTGGCAAAAGTTTTTGTACCTCTCCCTGATAACTCACCTCAAGGTTACCAGAAAATAACAGCAATGTTTACAATAATATGCATTTATTCTTGTAACTCATTTCAAAATACTTGTTAGTAATTATTTAAATTTATCCATTTCGCCCCCGGGCTCTGTCAGGGCATTATCACCAAGGAGTAAGCCAGCTAGCGGACTCGCTTCCTTCGAGGCTGCTGATCGTCTCTGTGGTATAGTGGTATTGGTATTTGTTTTAAAAACCGGAGGTCGTGGGTTCGAGTCTCGCTGGGAAACAACTTCGTGTTATCGTTGTTTTATGGTTGGTATAGGACAATTTGGGCTGATCACCTAATTGTCTGAAAACATGGATCATCCATGCGTAAGTACATAAGTACTTTTCTAGTATCCAAGGTTTTACTTCATTAAGGGGCTTGGAAAAAGTTGGTCCACCCACCAACCCGCATTGGACCAGCGTCGTGGAATACGGTCCAAAAACCATGTAATGGGGAAGGCATGTGTCCAGCAGTGCTCAACACAAGCTGATGATGATTTAAATTTAAACAGTTTTATGTGGATCTGCTGAAGAAAGTTATATCATTATCTTTGCAAATTATTTAATTTTGTTTTGTGTAACAGCTGAATGTGTTTTGTTATTAAATATGTATACGCGACTTTTCATGTTTTATTAACAAACGGATGCTTAACTACGTAATGTAGGGCGTAGTGGGTCGTAATGGCTTCTAATATAATTTGCATATCACATATTCCCAGTCACGCTATCTTTAACGAAACAGCTCTACGATATTGAATTATTATACCGAAACATGTTAATATAACTAATGATAAATCTAAGTTTATTACGCCATATATATGCTACTAACAATCTTAAATCTACTCAAATAAATAGCTTTTTTTTTCAAAAAGGCCCAAAGCATTTTTAAAAATGTGTAAAAATTTATCAATGTTTCATTTTGAGTCATTAGCCGTCGATGCCTTTGAATAAATAGAGCATACATCTTATCTTTTAGTTCGAAGGCAGGTATTATTCGAAAGAAACGTACTAAACAATTTATATTGTCAACACATTTTATGAACATTAAAACACGTCTACTGTTCTTAATTAATTCTTTTGTTTACTGAATACGAATTCCAGCGGCCGTGGTCACGGGGTAGACTGAGATGTCATGCGTCTTGTTGCCAGTGCTGAAGCGGGGTTTCCAGATCTTAATTGTTATAAAATATTTTTAGTCTTTACTTCGACTTATGCAAAATTAACTTCATTACAGCTGGCAGTGGTATTATGCGTTTATTAATTATGGGGTCCCAAGTAGGTGGTATACCCTGAAAAAAGAAGATGGTTGGTTCTTTTTTAATGATTCACACAACCACAGCTAATACTTGCCATTTAATAAAACCAATTATCAAAATCGGAACACTAGGAGCGAAGCAACAGGGTACAATGTAAAAAAAAACATTCGCTCCGAATTGAGTACCTCCATTTTTTTGGAAGTCGGCGAATTCATTATCTAAATAAAATTATTGATAGTTAGCACTCCCAAAAGTAATTAAAGTCAATTTTCGAGGATATAACGAGTTAAGCGAATATCTTTTGTTACTCCATAAACCACAATGCGTCTTAATTTTACAAAACGGGCCATTTGAATAAACCAACCATCTAAAATAAATCTCGAGCAGGCACTTTACTTGATTAGTGGCTACAATCAGACCCTGTGACTGTCAAATTATTTTAAATACTTAACCACATTCTAACATAATACTTCCGAATTACCAAATTAAATGTGATATTTTACAATAATTATCCAACTCAATAGTTGTGTTGCTATTTTTGTTAAGTACTTAAATGTAAGTTAAGTTGCTATTTTTGGTAAGTCCTTAAATGTAGATATCCTGTTTAAATATATGTATGAAAAAGAATTTTTAGAAAACAGGAATATTCACAATTTTTTTAAAGACGTGCGCTTATTTATTTTGTTTGGTACTTACTAATAATAAATTGAAGTAATCTGTATCTACTTATGTTGTAAAGAATTGATTTTACTTCTGTAATTAACAATAGATTTATACCTAATAAATTTTATATAAATGGTTTTAGTTATACCAAACATTCATATATTTCTCTGTGTTTGTTTGTAACTTAGACATTTAAATTATCAGCTCATGTGTTTCTGTTTAAGGCATGCTTTGGTGTATTTCATACCTCTGTTCTTATGGACGGACATATTTTTGAGAAATACACATGCACAAATGACCTTAATCTCGATTGAAAAAGAAACAAGAAAGTACATTTGATGCCTTGTTCAAACTGCATTTATTAAGTGTTAGACCTATCAGTTTTATAGAACAAGCTTGAGCTAGCTTTATTTTCTGAAAGTCTCCTCCGCTAGTTGTTGGCCTCACATTCAGGTGTGTGAGACGCTTAACTGACAAATAAATTCTATAGGCAACTTTTACCGAGATACATCATCGTCTTTTTAAAAATGATGCGGTCGTCACACAATAACATGGACTTCCCTTTTTAGTAGCTCAAACACACACGCTGGGCACACGGTCCTGAAAAACAATTTGTTACCCGTGTAATTAGTTACACAAGAGTTGAGAGAGTTTTGGCAGCGAAGTTTGAAATTACCTTAATATCGGAATTTTCATATTTAAGTCTTCATGTTCATCATCAGTTAGTTTGACTCTCGTCTTGTCATCTCTATGTATTCTATTATTGTAAAGAGGAAACATTTGTATATTTTTAATGGATACACTCTAAAAGTACTGTGCCGTTTCGTTTATAAATTATATTGAGGAATAAGCTGTGTGGACGTAGTTTATATTCTGCACTTGCACATCCACTGGTAACTAGAAAATTGAGGTATTATTAAAATTTTGTGAATACTGTTATTTTAAACAAAATATAAAAGAACGCAGAGTTTCTTGGCGGTTTTTCTCTGGACAGGTCTGAGTTTGTGAACCGTAGGTATAATTTTGACGTTCATAAATGCTCAGTAGCGCCTAATGGAATAGATAATTTTTGACTTTCACTTTAACTTTGAACGATTTTTTTAGTATTAGAAAACTACTTGCTATGCTTCTATAAACTTGAGTATTGTAGGCTACTTTTTACTACAGGAAAATCAATCTACCGTAGCCGTGGATACATCCTGTCTATAATTCAAGGAGATTAACACCATTCTGTCGTGGTTACCTTTCCATTTTGGTACAATCGACGACAGCAACTGATAAGAAAAAAACAAAAAATACCTTTCGATCTTTTTAACTCCCGGACAATATATCTGGTATAAGGGTACAACAAAGAACATTCTAAATGTAGGTACTAGGGAGAGTGCATTTAAATAATGACATAAACTGTTTTTCAACTACATTTTTACATCGGTTTTATTTTTTGTTTTATGCTATATCAGTTCTTTGCATGCTTTATAATGCCGACATGATTGTCAACTTTAACTGTTTATTTCTTACAATGTCGCGGCACGCACAAAGAAATTTATCAGTCTAGTATCGAAAGGGAAAAATTTCGTCGGCTTAATTAGCTAAACCGCTGAATAGATTAGATAACAATATTTCCCATGTTGACTTCTAGTTAGCACTTTCAACTGTGATAATCCATCCTGATTAATTTCATATAAAACGGATGGGTGAATTAGTTTCCTTATTAGAGGGACTAGAGATAAAACCACCAAACTGTCAAAGAATTTTTGCTACTTGCTAAATCAATTTAACGTACTGCGACATATAAAGCAAGCGCTTTTTAAAATCAAGAAGGACAATTATTAGAAATTAAGATAAAACTACGACGACTACAATTAAAAATATGATTTAAATCAGACCTGATAATAGCAATTATTAAAGTGACGAGGATTTGTAGATTACACGTTTACTGAAATATAAGAAAATATCTTTATATGTTTTTTTTTCTTTAAATTGGTTGGTAGTTGTATTAAAATGAATAAAATAAGTATTATGACGCATTATAATATGCCAATATATCGATTTCTAGCGGCTACCTTCACCTATTATGCATTAATAATGTAGCTATGAAATGATGGATTTCTTGAAACATTTTCTATATCTGATTCGAGTTGGCTAGAACCACTTTTAGAACTTAGTTGATCGATCACAGTCTTTCGACCCTTATAGATTAAAAACTTACGGCGTGCACTCTAAAAAAAATGATTATTCATCTTTATTAAAAATCCGATCGTGACTGGTGAACTATATCATCTGATTTTAAACTATATTTGTTTTAAAGCTTCAGTATTTCTTTTTCAGAGGTGTTTGTCAGAGGATTTACAAAATGTTTAATTAATATGTTGTAAACAGATTTTTTTCATTAGTTGTTAAAAGGAAATTAACAGAACGTCACTAGATATTAAACGAAAATTCAATAGTTTTAGCATAAGATATTAAAATAATAATTATTAAATACCTAACCTCTGTTATTAATTAAAAATATTCGGATGAAAGGCATTTCTGTGGCAGAAAAAATAATGAGGCTTTCGTAAAAAAGATATACCATTAAAAGTAGTTTTTGCACTTTTTATAGTTTAATTAAAAAACAGCTCAACGTGTTATATGTATAATGTATGATTAAAAGTTATTATACTGATTATAACATTTAATACATACAATAACATTGAATAACTATCTAAGTCAGCGATATACAAGACTGATAATTAAAAAATCCTTGAGTAAAGATTGTTTCTATATCCAATTTAGAGCCAATGTAACGTGTAATGTGTTTATTCTTTCGCTTACGTAAGTTACGTTTTGATCTAAATTGCTTTGTGAGGCCTTTCATCTAGATTCTCTGGACTAAACCAAAAAGCAGTTGAAAATTTCAAATCTCAGCCCAAATTGCCCTAAGCATCTAGGATACGACAATGAAAATCTGTTGACTCCCCGCAGGATTCGAACCCACGACCTCGGTTTTCTAAAGCACGCCCTTACCACTAGGCTACGAAAAGAGAATATGTAATGCTTAATTCAATTTTTAAGGAGCATGCGAAAAATATAATGTTAAATATTTTTTTGTCGTGTTGTGACACTACTTATGCAATAGGGTTAAAATTTGAAACTTATGCTTAATTTTTTTATTTAGGGTTTAAGTTGTTTTATAAAAGTGAAACGAAGATAATATACATAAAGAAAAGAATACGCTTATTTATATCAAATTTAACTAATTGAATTATTTGGTTAAGTCATAAAAAAGTGAACGGTACAATTAACTTGAACATATTTTAACAATGCGTAACTAAACTAACTGCCTACCCTTTCAGCTCATACGACCAAATCCCTGGGACCAAAAAGGGGCTTCATCAAATTATATTGGCGTGTGTCGCAGCTTTCAGTACAAAACGTTTAATTGTGAACAGAATATTAAATTGTGAACACATTAGACCCTTTGCAATGATTGAAAATTCATGAACTGTAGTTTACTTGAAAAACGATATCGCATGTAAGCGAACATGCGATATCGTTAAATGTTGCCGCATAAACATTCCATAGGAGCCCAGTACTATTCCTACTACATTAATTACTAAGCGGCTGTTATTCTAGGCAATAAGCTGTGTTCTTCACATTCTCGTCGTTACCGTCGGAAGTAATGAGTTTCTTTCACTTTGTTACAAGTTTTTTTATTTCTCAAGTTCAAGTTTATGTTTGAATCTCATTTTTTAGTCCAAACGGTGAAAACCCAAGTGGAATATATTTATTTAGCAAAAGTTTAATATTTCAGGTGTTTAACGGATTGCTCTTCTAAAACTATTTAATTGTCGTTTTCATCATTCATTCTCATCATATATACAACAATTCTATAGATTTAATTATTTTGTAATAAATATTAAATAACGTTATTTTAAAAATTAAAGGTAAGCATACTTAAAGACCTTAAGCCTATCTATAGTTTAGATCTTTATACGCATACGCATACGCATATTTTTACGTTTTTTTTTCTTTCTATGTGTTTCTTAGTATGTCACATCTTAAAATAATTTTTTCTTTATTTTTTTTATGACAGGATTTGTCCTTGCATGTATTTAAATATTCCATAAAATAATTTTTTTTTAATATTCATATAATTACATATAAAGTTAATTACATAATGTAGAACGTAACATAAAATCTAGAAGAACGCTGATGTTATGCGCTTGTTAAGACTCTTATTTCTATTAAGTTCCATTACTTTTCTAGGAAATATTTTCTCGACTTTTTTTTGCTTGCGCATTTACGCTCTGTTTGTATTTTCTCTTTTTATAAATTCTTTATCCTAAAACCATAATAAAATATAATTTATATTTTAATTTCAAGAGAATATTATTTGAACAAAATGTGTTTTGTTTGATTTTTAGTCTTAATGATAATTTTAATAACTCCTCTTTTTGTAAAATCACTCAAAATAATTATTTTCGAGGTAGGTGTTTTAATGTGGATTTATATTACTAATTTACTAGTCTGTATGTATTTGAAGGTATAAACATATATTAGTAAAGTTTCATACACAATTAGATTGATGATTTCATAAGCTCATGAACTAGCTGTATGCATCAGGTAGTCTCGATATTTGACTTAATATTTTGCCGTAAATAAATAGAATAAAAATATTTTTCTAACTCTTTGATATCTTAAGTTTATTTGTGACTGATCGATTTACCTGGCCCTCTGCTCCCACCCCTCTACTTGCTTTTGAAAACGTAGTAGCCAAAAGTGGTACATTCCGTAAGTCAAACATTTTTAAGCACTGCCATTCGAAAAATAACTACTTTAACTTTGTCGTTACTTTTTGTAACTGCAAAGTTATAGTAATCGATTTGAAACTATTAATGTGTGCTTTTGAAATGTTTGCAAATTCACTTACATCAAACCATGTTAAAGTCATGAACCCATTAAAGTTCTACGCAATATATACTTATGATAAAGTTAAGTAGTTTTAAAGGTGTAGGTCTCCTTTTTGTAGGGGCGAAAGCTCACTGTGGTGCCTAATTCTGCCACAAAACAGTCTTCCGTTTTACTGGGCACCGTAGCCAGCGTAAATACTGGGTAAAAAAGATGTTGCATCGCATGTCTCAGAGTGCTGAGCGCATATATAAAGCCTTTCGTTACGTTTCGTACGATCAGGGCGCATTACTTAACATCAGGTTAGCCCAAGAGAGCCAAAGCACCGGTCAAGTTATGTATTCAATGTTTTTTTAAACTAATGAGGGCGACGAAATATGTTAACACATATAGACCTAAAGCATATTTTAGTTATTCTTGTACATACAATAATATTTCTAAATAACTACATGTTTCTGTTCAGTTTATAAATCAACATTGCATTAATTTATTCTTTTGTTTACGCGAAGACCATACAATATTTCAAAAACTTTTCAGCGGCCGTGGTCGACCACGGCGGGTATCAAAGATGTGAAATAAATGAGATAAAATCCGTAAAACACACACGTTCTAACTCAGTTTCAGGAAAAGTTGTAATGATAGTTTAGCAGTTTATTTTATTTTTAGTTAATTTAATTTGAAATTAATTACTTGCCGTTTAATAAGCCTCGATAGTCCACTGTCCTCCTAATGCACGCCCTCATTAGAGGGTTAGGGCCGTCCGTCCACCTGGTCCAAGCCAGGTTGGTGTGTGAACTGACTTTTTAAATGCACAACCGACGCAAGGATCATCATACTTTTCGACAATTCAGTGATCGGCTCAAATTTCGCTAACTAAACAGGAAATAACCACGAAAATTTGTTAAGTCCCCGTAGGATTGTAGTAGGTTTGGAAAAGTGGGACCAATGGGAAGCTAATATCTATCATTTAAAAAAAGAATAAACAAAATCGGGCCTCTAGGAGCGGAGCAACGAGAGAGCATATGACGGGCATTCTTTCTATTAATTTTAGACTATATTTTTATAAGCCTAAATGTTTTTGCAATTGGAGCGAGAATAGCTCGCCGATGGCAGATTTTTTCTACCTACTTTCCACTTTTTGTTATATCTTGAATAAACCAGATTGTATCCCTGCTATAGCTCAAATGTAATTTTTTTATATAACCTGCTTTATTGCAAATCTTAAATAAAATTTACTTAGTATTTTATGGTAGGTAAAGAGTAACAAACATCCATACTTACAAACTTTATATTTTTATTTAGATGACTTTAATTGTGATTAATTATGTTAAAACAGTGCATGCATTTATTATATACTTCTTGGCCCGTATTTAAAATAGAGAACAGAATGTTTGCACGTCGATAGATCTTTTCATTTTTGTTCGAATTAGACATTAATATTAACTAAATGTACTTTCTTAGTAAACAGGACCCTTAATATTCGTAAAATACTATTGCTTGGTTGTGCGTAGTAATCGAGCTTTTCCGTGTCTCATTATTATTATGAAGATGTGATATAAAATAGCAATATAAGTATTTGTCATTTTAGCGCTGGTCAGATATTTTATGGGCATATAAACGAAAAAAATCAAATTGTCTTTTTTTAACTTTTTCGTTTATGGACAATAAAGCAGGCAATTCTATATTAAAAAAACCGTATACTAGTTACTAAACTAAGTCACGTTGTATAACTAATTGTTGCAGCAGCGCTAAGAACGTGTTTGGCAAACAGATTGCAGTAATTTGATTAACGTAATATTTGTAAAAGGGTGTTAATATAGGTCCTTATTTGTTTAGTGTTAAAATTTGAGCTTAAAGGATTTTCCCTCGTTAATTGCCTCGTTTTGCTGAGAAAAATGTTGTTTCGTCCTTTAATTTAGAAAATGAAAATTTGTGCATCGATTTACTACCAACTACACAATGCAGTAAAAGAAAAGCTTACAATTTAAACAGAGTTTTCAAGAATTGTAAACGTAGCATATATTCCTACATGTGATACGATAAAATGTTGCCAATACAAACCTGTTTCCTCAGTGGATGTCTTAATATGTTGTAAAAATCATTTAAAATCAGTTATTTTATTGTTCTAATGTTAACGGTATCTCAAACATCCTTTATTAGTAGTAAACGACGGGCAGCGATTACCATACAACAAAATTAGGATCGCGGTTAACGCTGATGATAAATCGACCTAATTAAGTGAACTACTAGCGTTAAAATAAAATTTTATTTCTGTGTTGGGCAAAGGTCTCCCTTTAATTTTCTATTCAACTCGGCTGTATCCAAGCATCTGCCAGTTTTTGTTATAGCATTTAGGTCATCTCTCCACCTCTTGCGAGACGAAAATACATTTAAAGGCCAATATAATATTTTTTTATAGTTATTTTTCACTGCTCTATTTAAACGGGTTTTAAATTGATTATTCTAATTCATATGTTTATAGACCGAAGAAAAATCAGTAGTAAATAATGCCATTAAAAATTTATGACACATGAAGTGCCTTCGATTTACAAGATCTGCTTTTTCTGTGGCATAGCAGTTGCGGCAAAACACTACTATATTCCGGTTTAAAGAGCACTGTAACCATTGTAATTACCGACAGAGATGTAACATCCTATGTCTTTGAGGAGTGATCTTATAACGACAAAGACATATGCGACTTGTGTTATTTGTCTCGTTGCTATATTCAATAACAAAGTAGTAGGCCAACTCTCAATGTTTACCACATTAAGAGTTGGCCTACTACTTTGTTATTATCCACTTAAGGAATCATGTCCCAAAGTAACTTTACTGTCGCTTAAACAAATTCTTGAGTACGCGTCGTCACGACATTATGTTATCATAACGACTATCAGTACGGGAGTTTTATATGATGCTGTATTCTCTTTCAAGGGTTATTTATTTGTAATATCACATGTTTGATATTTTTGCAACTGGTAAAGAAATAAATTTTAATAAGTAATAAAGTAATTCACTTTTTTAAATCTTTTGGAGGTGTAAGAGTAGTTTAAGTTCCGTAAAACATGTTTATTAAAAAAGATAATTCTTTCAAAAACCTTTATGTTTTAAACGCAATTGCCATGAATTAAATGTTTCATTTCAAATTAAATATCAAAGAGACGCAAATTTTTTTCTTTAATAATAAAGCAATATACAACAACGTATAATGCTGGGTTATATTGGTTATACAATATTTTTTGATTGCGCTATTACTCGGAAGACATATTTAAATTTATAGTCTAGACCTCACGTCCAGTCTGTTGAACAATGATCAAGGTATTTGTATAACTCAGTTCTTTAAAAGTACATAATGTAATTATTTTCTATGTAATATAATATATTATTCTGATTGTAAGAAAATTTAGTACAAAATATTTTCGAGTTGAAGATAACCCCTAGAGTCGTGTCACGAAATAAATTACTTTCCACGTGAAGAATCCCTTTGCAGCGCCGTGTTATGACGTCATCACTTATCGCAACGACGTTTTTATTGCCTCGAGGCAAGTTATTAGTCGGGCTAAATTGTGCGTGATTATAGTCCTTTGAACGTTTGTGGTTAACCTAATCTAACTTGTATACATATTATTTATGTCTCATCAAATATATATATTTCAGTAAAGATGATGATTTCTAGTTAGTTACATCTATAGGTCGTGAATATCTATTTTTAGATACTTCCTAGTTTTTTTTATAAAGATCAACACTTCTTACATTTGTTTTTAAAATCAAGAACTTTTAATAAAATTCGGTGTGACTCATTAACATCATCATTATCATCGTCATCCGCCTGTATCAGTCCACTGCTGGAGATAGGCCTCCCCTAATGCCAACACTACGTTTGCCTCGGTCTCCACTCCAGAACTTTCCGCCTCCAGCGGTCGTTAGTTCCGCGGCTTATATGACCGGCCCACTGCCACTTCAGCTTACTAATCCAGTGTGACTCGCAAAAATAAAATTAATGGCAATTTACCTAGGTGTCTAAGTCTCCTTGATTAGTTTAATAGTTAGTAACTTGTACAACAATAGGTTTCATTCATTATCTTTGAAGTGAAACTAAATAAAGGCACTTAATTATTTTCCTTATCATTTGGTTATAACTTTAATTTTTTCAGGTAAATTTTTAGTTTGATTTGAAATGTTTAATTTACTATTCGGCGTGTATAGCAAATTAATATTATTTTCTTTACCGATAGCTCTGCTTCCGATTGTTATATTTTTGTGCAGCGCACAGAATTTCAAATCTCCATAAAATGCGTAGGACGTAAAAGAATTTGTTGTTACCTCGGAAAAGAAACCAGTTAAGAAACGTTTTTCTTGGTTTGACTATGAATCAAAATAGGCTTTTTTTCATTATAATGTAACGATTTTTAATAAAAACACAATTGTTATGCTAAAATTTCAAGAATGACACAGAGTTGATTTAATTATTGTTCGAATTAGTGTCAAAACTCTTTTAAATAATAAAATTAAAATTAAGGTAAGGAAAAATATAAATGCATTATTTAAATATTAGCAAGCTTTAATATACTTTCGCTAAATCTTGCTTTACAGAATGCGATGTCATCTGCTATTAACTGTACGCGTCAACACGCCGTTACATTTTCCATTAGCAAAGGAAGCTTAACGATGTGAAGGCAACTAGCTACGCCATATTGAATCTTAATAACATTTGCTACATTGCATATTACTCGTGTTATCATTGCGTTAACCTTTTATGGAAAAATTTTCAAAGAAGAACATTTTTGGTAAACTGAACTTAAGAACAACAATAGTATCTCTTTTTTAAAACAAAGGTCAGTTATAGAGATACTGATTTTAAGTACACATTAATAACAAAATATTGCTGTCAGTGTACAACCTTACTTTATGTCTCTTAAAGCTACAAATGTTGATAATGGTTTTCTAACTTACTTTCTTCATAATCTCTAGAAAGGAAAGATTCTTTAGGGTAAAATTGCGCGTGAAACTTTTACGTTATGTTGTATGTTATATATGTATAAAGATGATCTCTTAAATCTGAACGTAAATAAAATTAAGGTAAAAATTGTATTAAAATATTCATATCATGGCTTCTTTTTATTATGTTTTAACCATGGCCATGATTCTTTATAGCTTATAAATAAATTTCGAGCTCTGTTTTCGTTCACTCTATTCTGAGAGGTTTGCTGATAAGCCACGGACAGAAAGGCGGATCTTTAAAGTGTCTCTTTTTGTACCTTATTTTTTATAGATCCCTTATTTCCTCGGACTTATGGGTAACATAATAAGAACTAACTTCAATTGTTACAAATTCAAATGTTATATTATCTTATATTAATAATTCTACGAATCCTTGTCAGTTTATAGCGTGTTTTTTAAATATTTAATTTTACAGCTTGATGTGTTAAAATTCGTTAATGATATATAAAAAGTTATCACAATTATTCCACTGCTATTTGCCATTTAAAAAATATGTGTATATTCGTTATTTTGAACTAAACGATAATATACTAAAACGCCTCCGTAGCCTAGTGCAGAGTGGGACTTCAGAAATCCGGAGGTCGTGGTTCGAATCCATCTGGGACTCAACGAAAAATTCATTGATTACCTATTGTTAATATCAAATTGTATCCCAATATCTAATTAAGATGATCCATGCGTTTGGATGATTAAATAATTCGTCCACTAACTACCCGCATTGACTCTAAAGTTATGAGATATGGTCCAACCTAATGGATAGGTTGTAAATAGAGGAATCTATGTCCAGCAGTGGACTGAACAAAAGGCTGATGATGTGATGTGATGATGGAATGTCAGAAATTATTATTTCGCTGATCTGGGATCGACAAATTGTATTTGTTCAAATAATATCGCAGATATGATGGCTTGTGACTTTTATTTACACTAGAACTTTATGGAATATCATTTATTAAATAAACAAGTTTACTTGAGGAAAATGCTATACGTGTTGTTCCAGAAAGTAAATGTTGACTTAGTCTGCAATGTTTAAGAAGCAATTTCAACGATCCGGAGCACGTATTGCACCTCGTTTCGCCGCAACACATGTGTGTAATATAGAACCAATCGTGGCTTAGTGGTTGGCTATGGTTCACCAACTGGAAATCGGGGTTCTTATCCTGCGGAAAACAATTTGTAGATATATGCTTTGTTAGTTAGGGTAATACGGTCGAGCACCCAATTTCCCGAAAATTAAAATGATCCACACGTTAGATAGAGCATGAAAAAGATGGTCTTGACCTGGGGCCAAGTTTAGCTTAGACCTTTTTCGGATACTAACGCTTATACAAAAGCTAGAAAGCAATAGTTTTAGTCCGTGCTGTGACCACAACCACTAAAAGTGATTCAAACATTGGGAGTTAAAATGTTAATGTAAATAAAGTGTATTGTCTAATGTAATGATTTTTTCTTGTATGTTTAATGCTACAAAAGTTTCTATTTATCTTTTTGCTTAAAAAAAAACATACACTCATTAATATAGGGGAATGGGATCAATATATAAAAGGAGTAGAAATTTATTACAAAGAAAACTAACCTGAGACACTTACATATATTTGCGGCACAAAAATTAAGTCTGAACTATAGTCCTTCTCTATGAGGCCATAGACCCTAAGACATATATATATCAGGTTTGAGACCAGACCCGATGATATTTCTACTTGTGTATATTGTAAGCCGTTTTTTTTTATTTTTATTTTTATTTATTGCAATAAATTGACATTAGTGTCAACTTTTTACAAATTTCCTGCACCAAGGTTTAATAATTTGCAAAGTAAACATAAACAAAAAGATGATATTGTTATGTGGTGACAAGTACGTACAAATAGTTCCGCCATATTTTGCAAAATTTCTTTTGGATATAAATTTTAACCTTTTATTTTACATTAAGTTATAAAACACGAAGACTTAGTTAATTAGTCAAAATTTTGAGAATTTTACAGTTGTTAAAGATCAAAAGAAAATAGAAAAAACGTTATATAAGAGAATAAGGAAATCATCGGGGATAACATGATGTAATAAATATCTAAGACCACTCGTCTTATCTGTTTCTTGGCGTGTAAAAGTAAGTGCTGAAATAGTATATAAATATATGAATTATTTTATATAGTTAATAAACGTGTTTAAAATGTTTTTGCCTTAATGTTCATCTTAATGATTTTGTTTACGACAAGCATAAGATATAGTACATTTGATGAGCTCTAAAAGTGTTTAATTCATAATTTGCCGTTGTTGATAGAATATATTTTTGATTTCTTATGTCAATCCCTTAACCGCCTCCGGAGGCCTAGGTGGTAAGTGCGTTGCTTGAAACCGAAGGTCATGGGTTCGAATCCAGGGGACTCAACAAATTTTCAATGGTTGTTTCCATTGGTTTAGATCACCCAATTGCCTGCAAAGTTATGATCCATGCATCGGATGGGCACAAAACTAACCGCATTGGACCAGCGTGTTGGGATACGCTCCAAAAACACCCTGACGGAATGGCATGCCTTGGGGAGGCCTTTGTCCGCAGTGGACAACACAGGCTAATGATGATCTATGAATAATGCGTCCAACAAAACAAAAACAAAATTAATTATTTATTTAAATGAATACTACATGCATGGACTTTTAATCATATGTATTCAAAATGACAGGGGACGCTCTACAATCCGTTATATTTTCTTTTATTTAATAGAGTAAGATTTCTTTATTATTGGTAAAACCAATAGTAAAGTCCTTTGCGTATGTTTTCAAAAAATTTCTCATAGAATTAATAATTAGTATTATTCGGTATCAAAAATTTTGCACTTTTCTACGCTCTCAACACCTCCGTTCTTTAATATAGTTTTGTCGCAATATGGCTAGATTTACTCATTTATTTGCTGCAAAGTGATTTAATAATTTTAAATTAATATCACTAGTTTTTTGGATGTCTACTGACATAATAAGTCCTATTTAGAATAAATATTATGGGTAAAATTATCCACGACGTAGACCGTTCTTAAATTTAAAGTGTAATTTAAACATGTAAAAGAACTTAAACTTTACATCGAAAAGTTTATAAAAAAAGAATTTGAGAAGAGAAGAAGTTAAGAAAGCTAGTATATCCTCATTTTTATTTCGATTTTAAAATTAACAACTACTTGAGTGAGATGCAGTCGAAATATACCCGGCATATATAATTGAAATATTGTGATAGCCATAGATACGGAAAAGTATTTCCATGTAAGATAAAACCTGTTTAATTATATAAATATTAAAAGATGGGAATTAAATTTTGAGATTTAAAAGAATTTATACATAAAGGTTAACGTGCTAATTAAAACGGGGACATCAATCATAGCAGCTTTATTGAATAATGTTTGGACAATGTCTTAGCATTAAATTGTACGCGTAAGAAATAACTTCAATCAGTATGAAATGATTTTCTAAAAATAAGCATATTACTTTTCACAAAATTTCAGTATGTCCGAAAATATTTTTTAATCAAACAATTTTAAAGTCAAACTGTTTATATTTCAAAACATTAGTGTCTTCATACAAAATGTAAATATTTGAGTACTCAATTACTAACACACTCTGCATTACCTTTTATTTCATCATTGAATAAAAATTCGACATATTAATAGTTGTAACGAATATATATAAAACCATGTTTATTATATAAAAACATGTAACTGTAAAGTATAATTTCATATAATTCATAACAGCTTGCGTAATACACAGATCAAGGTATAATGTTTGTGTTTGTGTTGTTTGATATCCGATTGCAATACTGCTTAACGCAGAGGGAGCTTGGATTCTAGATTAACCACAATATTGTCGAACTACTTTTAACAATGTTCTCGACAGAAGCACATAACATTTATTGTAAATAGTGAGTGATATAAGTGTATCGATAGACATAGTAATGTTTTATGTATACAGGAGCACAGCTAGGTGATGTTTCGCACTGCATTTTACTTATAAACCTCACTTGGTTTACACTAAGTGTTATTGCCATTGTTTTGTAAAATTTTTACTTAATAAATAAAGTTAAGAAAAGAAATTAGATGTACAAACTCTTGTTAGCAACATTTTAATTCGATCTGCACAGAAAAGTATTTTAGTAGAAATCTATATTTTTATTCGTTTTTAACAAAGTCGATTACCAACAACTGCACCAGTAAATTAAAATATTGTTTATATATATTTTACACACTTACAAAGATTTAAGGCAAAAATAAACGTGACCCATTTTTGATAACAGATCTTTTTACTTTGAAACCTCACGAACATGACGACATGTTGAAGTAAAGTTTGTTCACCAAACACGTACTTCGCGCGACAGGGATAATTAAACACAGAACGTGGCTTGATTTAGTAAGAAGTATATTGTTTTATATCTGTCTACAACATTTTATCGTTCTTTTTGAAAACGATAAAAGGAAAAATTTACTAATGGAAATAATAATAAAGGAGTTAAATCTTTAACATACAGGTGTTTTAGTTATACTATGACACCCACATTTCGGCCTTACAGTAAATGCCTGAAGAGTTACAGAGCTACGAGTATTATCCTATTATAAACTACACTATTTATAGTAACCATTTCTAAAAAAAATAGAACGTCACATTAAAGAGTTTAATGAGATGCGGTCCAAGTTGAGAAAAAATTAATATTTTTATAATAAAATATGAATGCATGCTACAACTATTTAATAAACGCATATTTAACTTGAAATTTATTGTTATAATGATAAAATGTTCTAGTTATTACATAAAAATACACTTAACAACAATCGTTTGAAAAGATGTCTAGCGAGAACATCCTACAGTCATCATCATCATTAGCCTGTATTAGTCCATTGCTGGATATAGGCCTTCCCTAATGCACACCCTCCCCATTTTGTAGTTTTTGCACATTGGACCAGCGTGGTAGGATACGGTCCAGCGGAGGTAGTCACATGTTATAGTATCCGGTATAAAATTAAAGAACATTCAGGAAATTGCTTCTGCATACACTTTAAATATTTGCATATTCCGGATGCAAATATCCGAGATCATAACTGCTTTCATGTTTAACCATTATTCTTGTTGTAGTGTACATTAGTTATAGTATATGTTCCATCTTAAAAGAGTGGCTAATTGTTACTAATAAGTTATTTTCGTTTTGAAAGTGCTCTAGGCTCTCACACTACTGCCTTGAAAGAACGAGACCATTTTATATTATCTGTAGGTCTATCTATCTTTGAATCGGCTTCATATTTTTTATATATATACACAATTTTTAGAACTTTAAGTACCTGATGGCAAACTGGTACAGGTCTAGATTAATCGTGCCTTACGTTTACGTGATGGTAGTCAAGGCCTATGTTACAGATTAATACGTCAACTGCTTTTAATACTCATGTAGCATGTAACTTACACCATAGAATTGGTTTTCTATAGGTCGTTAATTATTATATTTTCCGTGGCCATAATATTATTCATATTATAAAAGGCCTTCTTAAGGTACTTTTTATACCCTCGCTACATTTAAAATAATGTGTAATAAATAAACAGGATAAAGAACAAAACAAACTGTACAACGTTTTTTTTATTTCCTTGTTCCCCGGACATAAATGATCTGGGATCTTGTTTGCATTTTATTATTTTATGCTTATTCTTTATATTTCTGGGTCAGTTTCTGTCATTTCTTATTTTTATATCTAATAGTTCTTTACATTTTGTCTAGCGATACCACTGGTATTGCCAAAGTATATGGGCGTCGGTGACCACATTCCATTAGGTGGACCCCGATTGCTCGTCTGCCTGCGTATGCCATAAAAAAAAATAAAAAATGTGTGCGTGTACTAGCGTACACTCGTAAGAAGAAACTTCTTTAAGACGTTATTTTCCTAAAATAAATTAATTTATCAATTTACAATATATAAATATATATATATATTGTACTTGTAATTAATAAAACATGTGTTGATGTAAAATTTACAGCTGTATGTGTTAAAATTCGTTAATGATATATAAAAAGTTATCACAATTATTCCACTGCTTTTGCCATTTTAAAATATATGTGTGTATATTCGTTATTTTGAATTAAACGATAATAATATTAAAACTGCCTCCGTAGCCTAGTGGTATAAGCGTGTGCTTTAGAAACCGGAGGTCATGGGTTCGAATCCTGCGGGGACGCAACAAAATTTTCATTGTTGTTTCCTAGTTGGTTAGGGCAATTTATGCCGTGGCAACCATGGCATTCTTTATCCTTAGAACTTTATGGAATATTATTTTATTAAAGAATAAAGTATTACTTGAGGAAAATGCTATACGTCTTGTTCCAGAAAGTAAATGTCGACTGAGTCTGCAATGTTTAAGAAGCAATTTCAACGATCCGGAGCACGTATTGCACTCGTTTCGCCGCAACACAGTGTTTAATATAGAACCAATCGTAGCTTAGTGGTTGGCTATGGTTCACCAACTGGAAATCGTGGGTTCTAATCCTGCGGGAAAACAAATTTGTGATATATGCTTTGGTTAGTTAGGGTAATACGGGTCGAGCACCCAATTTACCCGAAAACTAAAATGATCCACACGTTAGATGGGCATGAAAAAATGGTCTCCGGGGCCGAAGTTTAGGCTTAGACCATTTTCGGATACTAACGCTTATACAAAAGCTAGAAAGCATTAGTTTTAGTCCGTGCTGTGACCACAACCACTGGAAAGTGATTCAAACATTGGGAGTTAAAATGTTAATGTAAATAATAGTGTATTGTCTAATGTAATGATTTTTTCTTGTATGTTTAATGCTACAAAAGTTACGATTTATCTTTTTGCTTAAAAAAAAACATACACTCATTAATACAGGGGAATGGGATCAATATATAAAAGGAGTAGAATATTATTACAAAGAGAACTAACCTAACTGAGACACTTACATATATTTGCGGCACAAAAATTTATTCTGAACTATAGTCCTTCTCTATGAGAGCCATAGACCTATGACATATATATATATATATATATATATATATATATATATATATATATATATATATATATATATATATATATATCGCGCAATTACTTAGTAGTTGTCTAATTTATAATTAAGAACGTCTAAAATGATGCACCTAATCATTAATGTTGTTGTGATTTTGAAATAAAATAAGGAGCGTTCTACTTTGTTTAATAAAAGTACAAACGCAAACTAGTATAAACAGAGGCGACGAACCGTGTTATGATTCATTATTGCTCGGACCGTCGTACTGTGCGGAGCTCGAAGTATTTTTAAATAAACTAAGTTTAACACTATTTTGAGTAGCCACCGAGGTCCAACGGTCTCCCAGGGCAGTGTCATAACTGCCAGATCTTCGGCCACTCGGCCAGATACTGTAGGGCCAAACCGAGGTGCGTCAAGTGCCTCGATGATCACGCGACGTCAGATTGTCCTCGTCCGAAGGACAAAGTAGCTCTCGCGTCCTATGCCCCGCCTGCCTGCGTTAATTGCGGCAACGCGGGACACACAGCCAATTATCTTGGCTGCCCGAAAGCGCCGAAGCGCAAACCGTCGGCAGTAGGTGCGCCCCGCCGCAACCCGCCCCCTTCGCGCTCCAACGCGAATTTCCCCCTCAACCAATGCGTGGCAATCCCGCCCCGCTTGGGCCCACCCCCCCGCACAGACCCAACCTCAGCCCGCAGGTATATCGGGTGTAAACATCGCGAACGCGTCGTCAGTTAGCGATCTTTTAAAAGATATTTCGAAAATTAATCTGGCGGAGCTACTTAGCTTCGCCAATGAGTACGCCGCTACTAAAGGCGACCCTATGACTAGGTTAGCTACGATGATCAAGTACATACACTTGATCGTCGCATTACGCACTTAGATGGTTTTTAACAACACTAATAGATACAAACATATCACTCTTCGATGAGTGATACACACTTTCTCACACTCAACAACAGTTGACACTACTCTTACGCAATTAACCGAAATACGACACTTGCCGTCGTCTTGCACATAACATAGGAGCGGGTTGAGGTTTGTTTCGCCTTTTCTTCCTCAACCAAAGCGCTAGTTGAAAGGGTAGTAATCATTAGCTATACACGCTCACAAAGAATGAGCCACAAAAGCGACTGGTCGGGCCGAGGTGCGTCCCCCGCGGGGCACCCCCGACGCAGATTGCTAACGGGTGATACGGTGACGGTCCAAGCCGAGGCTCCCCCCTCGGGGGGCCCTTGCGATTACGTCATCACGGTAAGGGGGTGAAGGCTAGCACTTTAAAGTTGCCGGCCACCCCCGAGTCCGATAAACGCTGTAGTGGCCCGCTCGCCAACAGCTTCAACATAGTCAAAAAAAACTATTTTGAGTAGACGTGGAGCCGACAACAGCGGAGCCGTCCGCACGTCCCTGCTGTCCGTTCCGTGCTCATTGCGCGATCTTTTTGTCCGTTACACGCGATCGATAAGTGGAGTGCGTTTTGCGTTTACGTGTACATCGGTACACGTAATACGTATCGTCGCGCCGCCTGACCGTCGCGTGCGCGAATTTTAGCGGATTTTCGAACGAAAAACCGTTAGACAAAGTTGCGCAATTCGTTGTGCAACTTTGTTTACATCGGGTTTCGTTCGAAACTTCGACCAATTGTTGCGGCGTCGGTGGATAAACCGCCCGCGTCCCTCTTGTTTTCAGCGGCTCGGGTTAGTCGTTTAACGACAATTTCTGGTCGGTTCAAAGGATTATTGAGAGAACTTTTTACCCGGAAGCGTTTGTGTAATATCGCAATTTTAATTGCGTATTCTCATTCGTGGACGGATCGTGTTCTTCTTTTACCTGTTTCCAATAGGGAACTCAGGTACTTCTGGTTAGGCCTCCTCGTCAAACCCAGACGAGGAGGGCAGGTCCACACGACCCGGACACCCACCGGGCCGCATCTAAGTGCGTATGCGATTTTAACTTCGCGTCGTAACAATGTCGGACTCCGACGCGTCTAACGTTATCGAGCAATACAAGAGAGCCATCGCCTCGCTGAGAAACGAGACAAAATTCCTGCGCGCTGAGTTGGATAAGTGCAAAGCCGCACTAGCCGCATCCGCCCCCGCCTCCCCCGCCTCCCCTCCCCCCGGCATCGATGCCGCGCTCCCCCTCCCCCTCCTCATGCCCCCACCCTCCCCTCCCTGTGAGTGAAGACGCTGACGCTATGTCGGCGTCTTCAACTACTACCTGATGACACCGATCAGGAGTCTAGCTCCACAGAGCTAAGCCCCTGATGGTTTTACGCCCTCAGAAGAATGAAGAAGCGCAAACAGCGCTCTTCCTCCCGCCCGCCTCACCCGTCCCGTCCCAGCCCGCCAAGGCCCCAGCATCTCGCGATGACTGCATCGCGAAACCCTCGCCCCCGTTAGCGCCCCTGCCCTCGCGGTCCTGTGAAGCGCATACTAGCGACGATCACGAATCCGTCGCTCCCAAGGCCCGCGCGGCCCCCGTCCCCGCCTCAGCCCCGTAGCTGCCCCCGGCCCCTCAGGGCCCCTGATAGCTCCGCGATGCCCGCGCATATGAGCGAAAACGTCCGCCGCCCATTTTCTCCGAGATAAGGAGCGATGGAATGCGAAATTCGTTCGGCGTTGTCGAACAGATGTAAATTGATGCAGTGGACACTGCCCAAGGCATCAAATTGCAACTGGAGACGCCACGAGATCATCGCAACATCACCACCTTCTTAACGGAGAAAAATATGTTTTACCACACGTACGCGCTCCCGGAAGAGCGCGTTAAACGTGTCGTCATTAAAGGCGTCCCACGCGAAATACCCGTCTCCGAAGTAAGCGACAGTCTAAAGTCGCAATCTATCCCTTTCTTAGCCGTACATCGAATGTACAATTCGCGCAATAAGCGCTCTTACAATATGGTGGTTGTTACGCTCCCGCGTAACAAAGCCGCCAACGTCATTTTCAGCCTCACCGCCGTCTGCGGTATACGAGGCATAACCGTTGAGCCACCGAGGTCCAACGGTCTCCCAGGGCAGTGTCATAACTGCCAGATCTTCGGCCACTCGGCCAGATACTGTAGGGCCAAACCGAGGTGCGTCAAGTGCCTCGATGATCACGCGACGTCAGATTGTCCTCGTCCGAAGGACAAAGTAGCTCTCGCGTCCTATGCCCCGCCTGCCTGCGTTAATTGCGGCAACGCGGGACACACAGCCAATTATCTTGGCTGCCCGAAAGCGCCGAAGCGCAAACCGTCGGCAGTAGGTGCACCCCCCCGCCGCAACCCGCCCCCTTCGCGCTCCAACGCGAATTTCCCCCCCCTCCCCTCAACCAATGCGTGGCAATCCCGCCCCGCTTGGGCCCACCCCCCCGCACAGACCCAACCTCAGCCCGCAGGTATATCGGTGTAAACATCGCGAACGCGTCGACGTTAGCGATCTATTAAAAGATATTTCGAAATTAATCTGGCGGAGCTACTTAGCTCGCCAATGAGTACGCCGCTACTAAAGGCGACCCTATGACTAGGTTAGGGTACGATGATCAAGACATACACTTGATCGTCGCATTACTGCACTTAGATGTTTTCAACAACACTGATAGATACAAACATATCACTCTTTCGATGAGTGATACACACTTCTCACACTCAACAACAGTTGACATTACACTAACGAAATTAACCGAAATAGACACTTGCCGTCGTCTTGCACAATAACATAGGAGCGGGTTGAGGTTTGTTTCTGCCTTTTCTTCCTCAACCAAAGCGCTAGTTGAAAGGGTAGTAATCATTAGCCATACACGCTCACAAAGAATGAGCCACAAAGCGACTGGTCGGCCGAGGTGCGTCCCCCGCGGGGCACCCCCGACGCAGATTGCTAACGGGTGATACGGTGACGGTCCAAGCCGAGGCTCCCCCCTCGGGGGGCCCTTGCGATTACGTCATCACGGTAAGGGGGTGAAGGCTAGCACTTTAAAGTTGCCGGCCACCCCCGAGTCCGAAAAACGCTGTAGTGGCCCGCTCGCCAACAGCTTTAACATAGTCAAAAAAAAAAAAAAACTATTTTGAGTTTTCATCGTCACTATGGACAAACAACCTCAAGTGGATAATCAGTACGAAGAAAATGTGACGTCAGCGTTGCTGACGTCACCATTTTAAAAACACTGATGCTTCGGATTCTTCGATATATATATATATATATATATATATATATAGTGTGAGACCAGACCGCATGATAATTCTAGTTGTGTATATTGTAAGAAGTTTTTATTTTGAATATATTTTATTTTTATTTATTGTAAAAAATTGACATTAGTGTCAACTTTTTTGCAAATTTCCTGCACCAAGGTTTAATAATTTTGCAAAGTAAACATAAACAAAAAGATGATATTGGTAAGCGGTGACCAGTACGTACAAATAGTTCTGCAATATATTTTGCAAAATTTCTTTTGGATATAAATATTAAACCTTTTATTTTACATTAAGTTATAAGACACGAAGACATTATTTATTAGTCAAAATTATTGAGTATTTTACAGTTGTTAAAGATATAAAGAAAATAGATAAAAACGTTATATAAGAGAAGAAGGAACTAAGAACCCTGTTTACTACCGGTGGTAGGTCCCCTGTTTACAGGAGACCGTCTGGGTGGGTACCACCGCAGTGCCTATTTTTGCCGCGAAGCAGTAGTGTGAAAACACTGCTGTGTTCCGGTTTGAAGGGCACCGTAGCCAGCGTATTTACTGGGTAAACGAGACTTAACACCCTATGTCTCACGGTAGGCAGCGCGTTGGCGATACCACTGGTATTGCTGCTAATGTCTATAGGTGTCGGTGACCACTTCCCATCAAGTGGCCCGACTGCTCGTCTGCCTGCGTATGCCATAAGAAAAAAAAAAAAAGAAAAAAAGAAGGAAATCATCGTGATAACATAATGTAATAAATATGCTAAGACCACTCGTCTTATCTCAGAGAAATCGTAATTTATTGCGTGACCCGTTTCTTGGAATTGTAAAAGTAAGTGCTGAAATAGTATATAAATATATGAATTATTTTATATAGTTTATACAACGTGTTTAAAAATGTTTTTGCGCTTAATGTTCATCTTAATGATGTTGTTTACGACAAGCATAAGATATAGTACATTTGATGAGCTCTAAAAGTGTTTAATTCATAATTTGTCGTTGTGTGATAGAATATATTTTTTTAATTTTTTATATTAATCCCTTAACTGCCTCCGGAGCCTAGTGGTAAGTGCGTGTGCTTTAGAAATCGGAGGTTATGGGTTCGCATCCAGCGGGGACTCAACAAATTTTCAATAGTTGTTTCCTAGTTGGTTTAGGTCACCCAATTGTCTGCAAAGTAATATGATCCATGCATCGGATGGGCATGTAAAAACTAACCCGCATTGGACCAGCGTGGTGGGATACGGTCCAAAAACACCCTGGACGGAGATGGCATGCCTTAGTGGAGGCCTTTGTCCAGCAGTGGACTAACACAGGCTGATGATGATCTATGAATAATGCGTCCAACATAACAAAAACAAAAATTAATTATTTATTTAGGTGAATACTACAATTGTATACATGGACTTTTAATCAAATGTATTCGAAATGACAGGGACTTAAACGCTCTACAATCCGTTATATTTTCTTTTATTTAATAGGAGTAAGATTTCTTTATTATTGGTAAAACCAATTAGTAAAGTCCTTTGCGTATGCCAAAAAATTTCAAGAATTAATAATTAGTATTATTCGGACAAAAATTTTCAAATTTTTTTCACGCCTCAACACCTCCGTTCTTTAATATAGTTTTGTCCAATTATGGCTAGATTTTACTCATTTAAAGGCAAAAGTGATTTTAATAATTTTAATTTAATTCACTAGTTTTTTTGGATGTCTACTGACATTAAGTCCTATTTAGAATAAATATTATGGGTAAAAATTATCCACAGAACCGTTCTTTAAATTTAAAGTGTAACTTAAACATTAAAAGAACTTAAACTTTACATCGAAAAGTTTAATAAAAAAGAATTTGAGAAGAGAAGAAGAAGAAAGCTTAATATCCTCATTTTTGTTTCGATTTTAAAATTAAAAATCACTTGAGTAGATGCATTGAAATAACCCGGATATATAATTGAAAATTTTTTAATTTGTTTTGATAGCCATAGATGGGAAAAGATTTCCATTTAAATAAAAACCTGTTTAATTATATGAATATTAAAAGATGGGAATTAAATTTTGAGATTTAAAAGAAATTGTACAGAAAGGTTAACGTGCAAATTAAAACGGGGACATCAATCATAGCAGCTTTATTGAATAATGTTTGGACAATGTCTTAGCATTAAATTGTACGCGTAAGAAATAACTTCAATCAGTATGAAATGATTTTCTAAAAATAAGCATATTACTTTTTTTTAACCAAACAATTTTAAAGTCAAACTGTATAGATTTCCTTAAAATATTAGTAGCTTCATACAAAATGTAAATATCTAAAGTACTTAATTACTAACAAACTCCGCATTATCTTTTATATCATCATTGAATAAAAAATTCCACATATTAATGGTTGAAATACGAAAGTACCGAATATTATATAAAACCATGTTTTATATTTGTTACATATAACTGTAAAGTATAATTTCATATAATTCATAACAGCTTGCTTAATACACAGATCAAGGTATAATGTTTGTGTTTGTGTTGTTTGATTTTCGATTGCAATACTGCTTCAGGCAGAGGGAGCTTGAATTCTAGATTAACCACAACATTGTCGAACTAGTTTCAACAATGTTCTCGACAGAAGCACATAACATTTATTGTAAATAGTGAGTGATATATGGTATCGAAGACATAGAATGTTTTATGAATACAGGGAGCACAGCCAGGGTGATGTTTCGCTCTGCACTTTACTTTATAAACTCACTTGATTTACAATAAGTGTTATTGCCATTGTTTTTGTAAAATTTTACTTAATAAAAAGTTAAGAAAAGAACCCAGATGTACAAACCCTGTTAGAAACATTTTTTAATTTGATCTGACAGAAAAGTATTTTTAGTAGAAATTCATATTTTTAATTCTTTTTAACAAAGTCGAAACCAAATAATACACCAGTAAATTAAAAATATTGTTAATATATGCTTATACACACCTTTTACAAAGATTTAAGACAAAAAATAAACGGACCCAACAGATCTTTTACTTTTGAAAACCTCAAGAACATGACGAAAAGGAAGTAAAGTTTGTTCCACCAAACACGAATTTAGCGCGACAGGGACAATTAAAACACAGAACGGGCTTGGTTTGGTAAGAAGGTTTTGTTTTATATCTGTCTACAAATTTTTATCGTTCTTTTGGAAAACGATATAAGGAAAAAATTTAATTAATGATAAATAATAATAAAGGAGTTAAATCTTTAACCATCTGCAAGGTATTTTTAGTTATGCCCAGGACATACACATTTCGGCCTTATCCCGGGGCGTAGGTAGGTATGGGATCCCTTAAGGATCTATTTTTTGGGCCTTTTCTTTCCTGGTCTATATTAATGACCCACCACACCAGGTTGAGAACAATAAAGAGATTGTATTATTTGTTGGATGATACTTTTTTTTAGAATAAAAAACGACGTAACTTGCAAAAAGGGTAAATAAATTTCCTCAAAAGTTAAATACTGGTTTAGTGCAAATAATAAAACTAAATGTAATAAGGTTTATAACCCTAATGATCCCGTTGGGGCGATGTGGTCGTAGATGGAGAAGGCCAGACCACGTAATTGCACTGTATTTCCTAAAGATCACAATAGATTCTAATCTAATGGGCCTCATATTCATAGATCAGAGTAAACTTAGCTTCAAAGGGCGGCAGTCAAAAAAAATTAGACAACTAATCGATGTTGAGACAGCCTGTTTAGATATTTTAGTTATTTTCAAGGAAAGTCTTTGGCTCCTACTGTGGGAAAACCGGCTGATATTAATACCATTTTTATAATTCAAAAAAGAGTACTTGGAGCAGTCTATAACCTGGGCCCCAAAGAAGTTGGGAAAATGTTTACAGAAATCAATGTAATGACTGTTTTTCTCAATACATATTTGAAAAATATTATGTATGTTCATAAAAATAAAAAATGATTTTTGTAAAACATTGTGTTAACACATAATATAAAATACTAGGAATAACAAATTATGTTCTTCCAACTAGTTCCGAATGACAATGAAATCTTTCAATGACAATGTATACTCTTTCTACAAAAAATACCAGAGAACGTTCGGCTTTTTTATCTGTAAAAAATTTAAAAGTTTGGAAGGAAACGTTTGTGTTAGAGGTATTTTGGTTGGTAATGACTACTTGACGATAACACACCCTGGTAATGAACCGTTCGTTCCAATTTATTTCCAAAGAATAAAATGTAAGGTTTTTTGTAAAAGTTTTTAAAAATTTATTGAAGAAAAAGGAAAAAGAAAAGTCCCGTTGAGTTTCACGCCCGGGTTCTTTTCAGGCCAGAGGCTCATTTGAAACCGGGGTAGATTATTTTAAAATCAAAAGAAAGGACGCCCATATTAATAAAAGATTTGACTTGGACTTGACTTTGACAGTAAATGCCCTTATAATGAATTACAGAGCTCGAGTATTTTCCCAATTCTTAACTACACTATTTATAGTTCATCATCATCATCATCATCAGCCCGTGATAGTCCACTGCCGGACATAGGCCTCCCCTAATTACACCCCTTATCCATTAGTTTGACCCATCCCCACCACGCCGGTCCAATGGTTGGTGGGTGGACTGACTTTTTACATGCCCATCCGACGATGGATCATCCTTCTTTTCAGACACCGGGACCGGCCCAAATTGCCCTAACCAACTAGGGAAACAAAATGAAAAATTTGTTGAGTCCCCGCAGGTTCGGAACCCACGACCTCCGGGTTTCAAAGCATACGCCCATGAGGCAGTTTATACGCCAATTTAAAAAAATATAAAGTCATATTTGCGGGTTCCATTAAAGAGTTTAGTGAGATGGGTCCAAGTTGAGAAAAATTAAATTTTTATAATAAAATAAGAATGCATGCTAAAACCATTTAATAAACGCATATTTAACTTGAAATTTATTGTTATAAGATAAAATGTTCAAAGTTATTACAAAAAAACACTTAAAACCAATGTTTGAAAAGATGTTAAGGGATCATCGAAGTCATCATCATCATTAGCCTGTATTAGTCCATTGCTGGGATATAGGCCTTCCCTAATGCACACCCTCCCCATTTTGTAGGTTTTTGGAACATTGACCAGCGGGGATGGGTCCCAAGGGTGGTTGGTGAACTGACTTTTTACGTGCCCATCTGAAGCATCTGAAGCTTTTCAGACAATTGGATGATCGGCCCAAATTGCCCTAACCAATTAGGAAACATCAATGAAAATTTGTTGAGTCCCCGCACGATTCAAACCCACGACCTCCTGTTTCAAAAGCATACGCCCTTACCACTAGGCTACGGAGGTAGTCACATGTTATAGTATCCGGTATAAAATTAAAGAACATTCAGGAAATTGTCATTTTGTAATTTTTTATCATTTCCTCATGTTCCTTATTACATTGTTCTTTAATAATGATTTTGCTGTTTCAAGTTTTCCATCAACTTTGTCACATCTTTTTGTTTTCTTTTGATTTTTCTTAATTTAATATCTTGTATTTGTTGAAAGCTAATTTCTTGAATCTTGGTTGCTCATAGCTTTTACATTTCTGATAATTTATTATTATTCAAGTTAGTCTTTTCTATGAGCATATTTTATAAGACCGTTCATTATTTCTCCTGTCACTATAACAAAAGACTTTTATGGATTTTTGTAAATCTAAATTCATGATCTCTTTTAAATATAAACTAGTTAAAAGATAAGCCGAGGTAAGGACAAAATAAAATTAGTGTTAATTTAGGAGATCTTATATTCTATATTTTTCATTTCGGTGACTTTTGAAAGAGAGACGCATAGAAAGTAACCTAAATTCGTTCTAATTTATGCATTGCCTTTATTAGTGGACTAAAACTTGTTTTAAGTTCTAATAAAATCGTTTCGAAATACAAAAGTAAATTTATTAACAACATCTAACAGAAAAAAAATCTAATGCTACTAATATAGGAATCGATTACTGCTCATATAGTCATCTAAATTAATTGAAAACTTTTAGGAAAAAACCAATTTTATAGTAGTAAAATCTACAACTGTATTTATTAAACTTTAGGTTAGTATAAAACCATACAGCAAAATATTTTTAAACGAAGAAAATTCTTATACGTAAACAACGCGAAAGGAATTCAGATGGGAAATTAAAGTCAGCGAATGGTAAATACGAAACAAAAGTAGAACAGTTTTGCGCGATGCTACTTATTACTAATGTTTTGGTGTTTCTTTAATATTTTAGGAAGGAGCTATAAGATTTTTTTGTAATACTATTATATACATATTATAGTAAGGAATATGATCTGCCTTTTATAGTGGGGATTGAAAGTCGATATTTCGATTAATAATATAATTCAAGATATAACATTATAATTACAATATTCAAAATTTTCAAAATTCACACGTGGATATAAATTTAAGTCATATTAATGAAAATGTAAATAACTTATATTAGATATAAAGTTATAATTGCGTAATATATGGTTTAATTCTCTCGGCAACGTAAGCGTACGCAAAATATTAAGATATTATTTCATATTGAAATTCCAGTTTGAGCTCCAAAAATGAAGTGTAATTTTGGTGTTTTATAATAGACTACTGTGAATTACTTTTAGTTGATAATCATTCATTATAAGCACATTTTTCTTATAATGAATGATAACTGATGCACAATTTCTAAAAATTATCAGTTTTACACACGGTTAATTAAATGTTATTTTGTCAACATACTGAAAATGTTGTCATAATAAATAAAAAAATATTTAAATAATGTTTATGCGCTTATTTGAAACGTCTTGTCTGGTATACAGAAAACAGCTTTAGATTTAAACATCACGCTATAATAGAAATAAGTAAAGTTGCAAAATTGGTTAATGTTTCCAAAAAGGGTATTATAAAATATAATATGTTTATGTTTATACTGGCAGCAGCCGAGCGCGGAACCAGATCAGGAAAAGGTTAATTATGAAACATACATGCTTAATATTAATAACAATTGAAACATGCAAACTATGTTTATTAATTAACGCAGTAAATTAGTGGGTACAGCAAAGCTGTTTTGTACAACAAATTAATTGGTGCTCCTTGGATTATACAAGTTGATTATTAAGTTTCTATTACAACGCCTTTTTAGTGGTTTTATTAAAAGTCATACCTCCAATAAACCTTTTTTTGAAATTAATTTCAATTCATATTTTCGTCATCAATTATCTGAGACAAACATTTAATTTTATTATTCTTATTATTTTTTACGACTATTATTTTAAATTAATATAAAAGAACACGAGCCTAAGAATAATTAAGTTGTTTATTATTAAACTTAGAAAGTTATAAAAATTTTAATCGATTTTTGCAGGCATATGTACGCATACATATTAGTGGCATTAAGAACTATGTTTTAACGGTATTTTAAATACTGTATACATGCAAAAATATATTGTGATCTTAGAAGAATTAAACAGAATTAATTTTAATAAAAAATGTCCACAATGATACAATTTTTATAAAGCTTCTCCGAATTAATAACTTTATTCACTTAACATGCATTAAAAATATATTGTACTGCTTACCGTCTTGCACTATAGAAGCGACCGTGAAGTTATCCCATTCGCCCTGATGACGGACCTCCGATAGGTCCGAAACTAATCATCACCGATACCGATTTCATCTGAGTTCAGCCGTTTTGTACAAAATAATTTTAGTGAAAGTTTTAATTGTTTAAAATATAAAATACCTTTAATTATAAGTTATTCCACGGATGGAATATTAGCTATTCAATGGTTTTTCAATCTCGAACAATGCTTCACGCAGCTAGAGAGGATTTTACTTTAAAAATGTATACATATGATACCATTCTACGCCTTAAATATTGAAACACCAAACGAGGAGCCTTATGTATGATGTATGAGACTATGTGACGAACTAGGCAACGATGACGATGATTGCAACTAGGTCATGCGCTCCCGGAAATATTTAATTTATTGATTCTGCCTCAATACGTTCTAATGTTAGGTACTAACTAGCACTCTGTCCATGGCTACGTCCGTGTTATTTTTAGATTTTTGAAATGGATATTCTGGGATAAATAGTAGCCTATGTGACTCAAGCTGTACGTAGCTTTTCATTAGTGTCAACCGCAAAAAAACAATTTTTTTGCGGATTTTATGATTATTATGAGTGCATTTTACGTTATATTTTTATAACACTGAAAAATAAAATCATCGCATATATATTAACTAGGATATTTGACAGATGGGTTTACCATATCAATAAATATTGATATAGTAAACCCATCTGTAATATACATAACTCATTACGATTTTATTAATTACGTTAATAAGCAAGACATCAAATGATGTAGGACAAAAACCATTTGAGTAACAGAGATACGTTTAGTCACATACGTCACTAGCGACCTGCCCCGGCTCCACACGAGTTATTTGTAAAATATTATGTATGAATGATACATATAAATCTTCCACTTTAATCACTCTATATATTAAAAACCACATCAAAATCCGTTACGTATTTTTAAAGATTTAAGCATACGTAGGTACAGGGACATAGAGCGTTCTCTGTCCCTATGTATGCTTAAATCTGTATGCGTATTACTTTGTTTTATACTATGTGGTGATTTGCAGCGTAAAAATTAGCAAAAACAGTAGGTATCGTTTATAATGGATAAAAGAGAAATTATGTCACGTCTCATGGCGGAGTCTCATCTCAACGGACTGGTGACGTCACATCTTGCATTGCTTATAAGCGGGGCTTGCCATGCCAAAACGTTTATTGTCCATCTTATTAGCCTCGTCACTACATATAATAAAATCACTTAAATATAAAATATCATAATATAAAAAGTTGGAATTGTATTTCAATGTCTCAACTTTTTTAAATATTTCCTGTATTTAAATAAATGGAAACTTCTAATTAGTGACGTTATTAGAACAAAAGATTCTTGAAAAATATTAACATGTAAACAAAGCATGACATAAACCAAGTTTACTGTTGAAATTGTAAAAATTACGGCTTTTTTCTTAGAATTTTATCCACTGGGTTATTAATATAGAGGGTTTTAGCATTTGTTATGATATTCTATGTGTTATGTCGTATTATATCATTTCTTCGTTTATAATTTGAAAAACATTACTCTGGATTTGTACGTATCTAAGAATATTTAAATTTAACATTTTTCCTATTTTTTTCAGAGTTTCCTCTCTTTTAAAAAATCTTTCAAAGATACTCGACACCGCGGGGATCAGCCCAGAGTTATGTGGGATTTCCACTCACTAAACACCCTTAGCGTTCCTTATCCGCGCGTTTCTGGCGGCAAAGCGAGATCGAATCAGTAACGCGATTCCTATGTCATCCGCGCCTAGTCTCTAGGACTTCATCTTCAAGGACAGGATGCGGGCCAGCCATTTCCCCTGGTCCAGAGCAGCGTGCATTATCTTATACATTATCTTTGTCTAACTTAAAACAGTTAGCATCCTACCTTTAAATAGCTGATAAAGAGCACTTGTTTTTTCATCTCTACGTAAAAAATATATTGTTACTGAGCATTTTATTCGACACTTGTTCTAGAGAGTTTATAAGAAATAGTATAAAAAGTAACTATTCAAACTGTTTCATTAATAATACAATCAAAACTAATATTCTACGACACAGTAGAAGTTAAAACTTCAAAAAATAATATTAGTAAGTTGATCATTGTTATTTTAATTCAGTTTCATTATTAGCAAACTATTTAAAGAAATACGGTACAATTAAGTTGTCCGTTAGTAAACACCCTAACACATGATGTAAATTAAGAGTTTAGTAAATAATAATATTAAGATATACTTTATATTAATAAATATGTTATATAATATTATATTAAATAATATAATATGAATAATAAAATTAAGATATACTTATAATAAGAAAATTTGAATAGCAAATTTTGACCGCAGTGCTTTTTCTCTGGACTGGATTCTTCTTTATAAACTAAATAATTTATCTCTTTGATTATAAGTTTGAGATGCCCCTTTAAAAAGGTATTCTTGGCGGGATGAGAACCCAAAATTGACATATTGTATTTAATTAATGTTAATTTATTGTATTTGTTTACATCTTCTTACCGAAGAGTTTTAAACTAAATGTAAATGTTTGAGATAGATAAGATAAAAAATTATTGCTGTTACCCTAGATACCACAATGATTTGTAAGATTATTAAAAACAGATGTTTTTGCAAACACGATACCAAATAATAAAATAATAGTTATGACATATTTAGTGGTCGAAAATTTCATGTAGCGATTGATATTATCTAAATATAAATACTATTAATAGGGACACTGCTATAAAAAAAAACATGACTCGCATTAAAAAACACTTTTCTTTAAAATGTCCTATAAAAACCTATTGATATATTATTAGCGGGATTATTAAAAATAATTTAGCGTGTTCCAAAAATTAAATTGTTCATTTTAAAGTAAAAAAATAATCTACGCTTATAAAAATAATAAAAGCCGCCTGACCGCAATGACTTATAAAAGTATGATTTTTTTTCACCTAGAACCTAAACACATCTTCCTAACACATAAATCGAACAGATAAATGAGAATGATTTACCCATATCATATCGTTGCTTTTTTTTGTTAAATATAAATACAATTCAATTCAATTTATAATAAAATTGACACGATGTTTGAATTATTCAAATTTATGTTGGAAGCCTTGCAAATAATACATTATATCTTACTCTTGCAACATGTACAATAATATAGCCTAGTGGGAAGGCCATGTGCTTTAGAAACCGGGGGTCGTGTGTTTGAATCCTGAGGGGATTCAACAAATGTTCATTGTTGTTTCCTAGTTCGTAAGGAAAATTTGGGGCGATCTCCCAAAAGTCTGAAAAGTAAGATGATCCATGCGTCGGATGGGCAAGTAACAAGTCGGTCCACTCCACAACAATTAAAATCAATTCAATCAATCAATTTTTGCTTTTAATATTACAAACGTTCAATGTACTAGAGATCGATAAACCCATATTTATTAAAAAATATTTAAGAAATAGAACTTATTTATTTTTATTTTTGATAAATTACTTTCAAAGTTGATTTCCAAGTTAAATTTAATTTTATTTAATAGATTGTTCTTATTTTATAATTGATTTTTATTTTGATATATTTAAGATAGCCCACAATACAATTTTTGGTTGATTTTATTACCTTTTATGAATAATCTTATGAGAAAGATGTGTTTTTATTTTGATGTTTTATGATAAAAATGTTAAAGTGCTTATAATGCATATATTTTCATTAATATTTTTCGGGCCATCTTAAGTAACCATCTTCCCAAGATAGCCCAATACCATGTTCTTAAAAAGTGTTTACATTTGAGTTAAAAGGCCAAAAGCTGTACTATTTTTTTAGATATCTTGTTTCTCAAATAAATATATTACAACTTCCCTTAGGTTTTTTGCTTACTCTACTTATCTGCAAAATTTTACAAGGTTTTGAAATTAAGTGGGCCTTCATCGGCGCCTGTACGTTACTTGAAATTTTTCCTACGGATAGAATATTAAAATCATTTAATGGTTTTTCCATCACAAAAGCTGCAGAAATAACCTATGCTATGCTAGAGAGAATTTTACTTTAAAATTTTATGCATGTGATACCATAGTGCACCTTAAATATTGGAACGCTAAACAAAGAACCATATGTATGATGTATCAGACTATGCGACGAACTAGGGAACTATGACGATGCAACTAGGTCATGCGATCCCGAAAATATTAAATTTATTGATTGTTCATCGATACGTTCTAATTTAATGTTCGTAAATCTTAAGATACAGTCGTGTTTTCACAGCGAAATATTTTGTTTGTAATTAATTTAATCCTCATTCCATATAAATTAACAGAGCCACGAATGCAATCAGTTCTATTATTTTAGTGTACGATATTAAATAAAGTAAAAATATGCTTGAAAAAGAATGCATTGACATATAAATGTTAAAAAAATTATGACACTTTTGTAAAAATTTATATTGGGAACCATTTATTGTTAATTTTTTTTAAGTATACCGTGTAGCAAAGCTAAATAAAAACTTGATTATATATATATATATATATATCTATATATATATATATATATATATGTATATATATATATATACATAAAGTCTAGTCCTACTCTAATGGCGCCAAAACACTTTGGTTTCCGCCCACATTCATCAAAGACCAGGATAAAAATGTTTGACTAATTGCCGTGCTTTCTGATGCAATGTAACCATAGCTAGTTTATGGTACAGGATGCAATGGGCTTTTTTCAAGGACTATTTAAAAATTGTTGACAATAGAATAATAATAAAAAAGACCAAAAACGTCACACCTAAAACTATATGTTGTGAGTTGCTTTATTTAAACAGCATCATATCATTGGCTTAGAAATGTTTATTTATTCATCTATTTTGGTTGTATTCATGTAGAAACTTCTCGCGTATAAGTTATAAACGAAAACCTATGAGCGTGTCGATCGCACCTAAAGCTGCGAAACGTGTCTACTTTTGAGTGGAGAACTCTTGAAAGTATAGTGCGACGTGGTAGATTGGAAAATCCAATGGTCTGTAGATTATAAACTGTTCGTTTTTCCATTCTAAATTTGTTGACATTTTTTATAATTTTAATGATTTACTTACTTTGTTTTATGGTTTAATGATTATATGTTGTATGATAATAACGTTTTTTCATGTGTAGGTTTTACAGCTTTTTCCCAAGGCTGACTTTTGTCCTACAAATATGTGTCGTTTATTGTTCGAGATTTAATAAAATTATTTATATTCACCGTGCAGGTTTAAAACACGGTTAAAAAAAAAAAAATGGATTGTTCATAAGATAAGAACAAAAAGTCAACAAAATACACTTAAAAATAGTGAAACTTAACGGAAACTTGAGTCACAACCACCGCATAATAACAATGTTCTTTCGGGTTATATGCTACATTCATTTTTATGAGTTCATTTTACGTCATATTTTTACAACACTGAAAAAATAAAACAAGCGTATATATTCCGAATACAGGCAAATGGTTTAACTAAGGAAGAACGTCAAGTGGACCCCCATTTACCATTGATCATAAATTTAATCTTTATTTTTTTCAAATCTTATGATTAAAATCCCCAAACAATTTTAAAATTTGATTTTAACAACCTTTTTTTTTCAATGAAAATTTTGCACTTTTAAATTAAAAATGGATTAAAAATCAACCTAAGGAATAAATTCTAAAATTTTCCAGCATCCTGGTCGATATCTTGGGAATATAATTAAGACCCAAGATTATTTTTATTTTCCGTTTGTTAACCTTTTAAGTTAAAATTAAATTAAACTCCATTTCTTGGTAAAAAAATGCATTTTTTTCATCACTAACTTTATTCATTTTAAGTTTAATATTGGAAAAAATTTCCTGTCCTTTTAGTTTAAACAAAATGAATTTATTTAAACAACGGCCGGGCGCTTGGAAAGGCCCCGCGCTAAGCGTCTCAAGTGGTAAATGGGAAGTCCCCGACGTGATCTTGCTCATCTTTGTTTGTTTATAATTCATTAGGTAATGAGTAGTTACGTTTACCAGCTAGTCATAAAATGAATGGGAAAATAGCAATTTTATTAAGAGATTTTGAATTTCGTCGTTCGAAAAGAATGGGCGAGAATGGTCAAATACCTTTTGTTTTAAATTCAAAACTTTTTCTTTTTTATTTGTTATGCTATTTTATGCTTTATGAATTAAATACCTTAAGTTTAAAAGTACCTTTACCCGTTCTGACATCAAATACTCCTCCTTTTTTTGTCAATCTGTCCTCCTTGGGAATTCCCTCCGAAATCAAGATTGGCAGGTATTGGGAAACCTTTGGAAAAGGTTAAAACCTCTTGGCGGGAAAATATTACCAGATAAATGAAATCGTCAGGCATACTTATTATTATATTATATTTTTTTTATTTATTCATTATTTAAATAAATAAAAACCAAACAAATTTAATATAATATAACCTTATCAAAATATTTATTAGACAAATTTTTCCTTTCTGGAACTTACAATTTTAACCTGTAAATTTTAGTAGTAACCGTCTATTTTTTAAGTAAATTAAAATAAAAAAATACAATAAGCTGGAACCAAAGGATATTTAAAACAAAGAATACCAAATTTCCGCTTTAAAAAAAAACCTAAACTTATTTAATATTTAATTGCAACCAAAAAGTTATTGGTAAATTACTTTATATATTTGTTTCCGAAAGTCTTTTTTCTTAATTAAAAATAGACTTAACTATTTTAAACCAATATTTATTTTAAATTTAAAGGTTAATTAATAAAACTTACATGGGCCTTTTGGTATAATGGAAGTATTCCTGAAAATATTTAGAAATTTTACCAAATTTTTCTAGTTTCATAATGGACTACCGTAAAAAATTGTGTGGACAAATTAATTTTTTTTTATTGCATTCCTGGGCCCAGGCGTTCAAGGGGCCCTGATGGAAAGTGGTTACCGACCCATAAACGTGAATACTAAGTATCCCAACCTCCTTCCCTACCGTGAGACGGATTTAAAGCCCCGTTTTGCAAGTAATGCGCTGGCTCTGGTCCCTTCAAACCGGGAACGTGGGCCCTACTTTCCCGTGGGTGAACACCGCGGAATAACTGTCTCGCCCAATTATCTCTAACAAAAGGTATTGCCCAATGGGCTTAAGCGGGATGTTCGGACGCAGTCTCGGATGGAATCAGATGAATGAAAAGAACTTTCCTTACATCGACTTTTGGAGCCTTTTGAACAATTTTCAAAATTTAAGGCATATTATTTAAACTTCGGTAGAAAAACCTTTATTTTTGGATAAGATATGGTCAGGATATCAAGTAATGAACGGAGTAAATGGATTTAACAAAGGCAGAACAAAGGGTGAGTTTTTTTTCTTAATCGTTTTCAAGATTCTTTCAAACAAATGGGAGAAATGTCTGTCGCTCGTTGTTTGGCCTTTTTTTTATTAAATTATGATCAGTAGTTATAAAGATATTAAATTACGTTACGAACCAGACCTCTCCTGTTTAAAAAAAATCTCAGGCGTAAATTGACTCAACACTATACCAACAGCTACACATTAACAGATCGATTTTTGATTGGTTTAATTTTCAGCGTTTTCGTCAAAAACTTTCTTGGCTACAAAAAAACTGTATGGAAAATAAAAAATTTTTTATCAATCTTATATTTATTTAAGGTTAAATGGTTTCATAATTATTGTGTACTCATATAATTGTAATGTCATGCTTAAAAAAATTGTTTCTTTTGCTTTTTCCAATATGTATTTCCCAAGTGATCAGTAAGGATGACAAATTAATGGAAATAAGGGTGGTAATTACAGTTTTAAATCAATTTTAATAATGTACAAGTTACTTTTAAAAATAATGATTAAATAAAATAAATAAATGGATTCAAATATAAAAACGTATCCTAATACAATAATTACACAAAGCAGGAAATCGTGTAGAATTTTTCAATGGAAAGGGAAAAAACCACACAAAACAACTTTTTAAACTATATACAATATAATACAGGGGATAAGTCCTTGATATGAAAAAAAAAATATTAAAATAAAACTAATTCTTAAAATTAAATTTTTATTTAAAAAACAAAGCTTAAAAAAGGAATTTTTTTAAAATAAATCTTCAAATGTAATCCTTAAATCACGCCTCTTTCAAACGACTCTAAAATTGTCGTGACCCGGGACTCCTTGGCGGTACAAATGCATTTCTCGGATTTTTCTTTTAGGGGCCTCAATTGACCGCGGGGTTTTTGTCGTATACTTTAGCCTTAAAGAGCCCCACAAAAAATCCATCGGGGTCAGATCTGGACAGGAAATGTAAGGGACATTTCCTCTTAGAATCACTTTGCCGGAAAAGTTGACGGATAACGGGCTGGCAGGGTTAAAGGTGTGTGGCCCCATCCTGTTGAAAACCCGTCCTGGCATTTAAAAGCCAAAAGTTTTCCTCCTGGTATAAAACGCTCTTGATCATAACCACATATCCCAGAACAGTTTAACTTTCCCCCTCCCCATCCTCAAAGTAAGGCCCTGGGATACCATGGGGACAAAGCGGCACAAACAGTCCTTTCCGGGATATTGTAAGGGCCTGATGCTTAAGTTTTTGGATTGATGGGGCTCCAAGGCGGCAATTTTGTTTACTAACATGCCCCGTTAAGATAAATGAGCCTCGTCCGAAACATTTATTTATTAAGAAAATAAACCAATTCCTTTTTCATTTATAATTTTTGTCTTTGGGCCATTATTTCCTTTAATTCTTGAACCAACTGAATTTTTAAGGGTGCATTAAAATCTTTCTTTAAAATCCCGTTGTAACGATGTCCTGGATACGTTTAATGCTCTGGCTTTTAACCGAGTTGACTTGTCGGATTTTCCCTTTGGGAAAGACTGTGTCAAAGCTTTGTTTGTTCCGTTCGTAACGTCTTGGGCAAACCGCGGTTTATCTAACGTCAAACCGGTCTCCTCAAACCTTCCCAGTTCTTAATCGTTTGAAAGAGTTTGGAGTGTCTCAAGGTTATTAAACCTTTGTTTCTCAAATTTACGCCACAACGGTTTGCCGAATTTCGTTTTGTATAACTCCTTTTCAAACCCGGTCCGCTCCGGTAAAAGCCTTATCGCATTAAATTCCCAGAAACTGGGTTCTCCCCCACTTCCCTACCGCTCACCCGCGCCCTTTCGTTTACCAAATTTAATTTTCAAAGGACTTGGGCCCCCTTTCTAAAGTTTTTTTGTTACTATCATTTTTTTTATACACTGTTCCACATTAATTTATAACAAAATATTCCCAATAATTTTAATCTTTTTCACAACCCTATTTCTTTTGTAAAACCTTAATATTATTTTTTATATTACATTTTGAAAAAAATTACGTTTTTGTTTCAGACCGATGGCTTTACTATTTTATCCGAAAGGGTTTATGATTCCCGTATTGGTTTAAGATGAAAATAATTCTAAATTTTAGGAAGTATAAAGTCAGAAATACTTAAAAATTCATATTGCATTTCAGTTCAAATTTAATGTTCTAAGAAATTTATTATAATTATAAGATGTATACAAAAAATTTGACATGGATAAAAACCCATTTAATTTTGATTTAATAAATGACTTTTTTCCGACTTTTGGGCATTTTAAGATATAACAATTTAACAGTAATTTTTGGCGGGTTTTTCATCATCGTCATTAGGCCCTTTCCAAATCCATGGGCCTTAAACCTTTTCAAGAACGCCAAGTCGGCCCGATCCCTTACTCCTTGAACGGAACCGCTAGTGCGTGGAATCAACTCCCCCTGGTGGGGTCCCCCCGCTCCCTCTTCCTAAACTGGCCTCCCACTCCGGAATCTTTATTACCCATCGGCCCTGGTTTTTCTTCCTTCCGGCCCTCCACTTCAACAAGGCTTCCTATCACCTTGTGGTGGCCTTTGTTCTTTCAGTTTTCCGTTCCAACGGTTTCGGGAAACATCCCCATGATCCTCGTGCATTTGAATTGGTCCTTTTCCCGGGGGAATCAGGACCAGACCCGGGAGCCTTTTGGGACCTCTCAACCCTTTCGGAACCATTGATAATCGACCGGCCCGGTTGAAGGGCTTCCAGAACAGCCCAGGTTTCCTACAGGTCAAAAGCTTTCTCATGGTCCACAAAGGAAAACAATTGGTTGATTGTACTTTCATGGGTCTTTTTGCTTGCCTTATAAGTGAACGGTTGGTGCTAAAATCCTCTGAAACCTTAACCTCTCCGGTGGAAAAATCCATCAAGCCAATTGGTGAGGCGATTCATTACGACTTTTAAAACAGCCTTGTATTGTAAAACTAAAAGGGTGAATCGGTTCGGTAATTTTTGAGGAAGTGTCCCCTTCTTGAAAAACCCACAACCTCGCCCAAACCCGCCGTAAACCTCTTTGAAGGACAAATTGAATCTTTTTGAAACACATTAGAACAGGGTCCCCCCCTCCCAAACAGTTCATCGGTTCCATCCTCCCAGGGTCTTTTCCTTTAATTTGCCTAAGAGCCCGATAACCTCATCAAAGCTGACGTTAAGGCTCCAAAGAATGTCCAAAGTGAGGACTAGCAAGGGATCTTAAACATTCAGGTTCAGGATCGGGTTGAGGGCCGGCGCGTACCAATTTTCGATAGAAGTCCTCTATCTGACAAGATCCTGGGCCAGTAAAACAGTCGGAGGCTGTTCCGAGCTTAAATTGCTTCTTCCCGAGCTTTCCCAAAAACCTTAACCCTCATCCCTGCTCAATCGTCTAAGTTATTCGTTGGTTTTGGAACGGCAAAGGCCGGTTAACGGTCCGCTTTGAAAAATTTCCCATTTGGTAAAGTGGTCTTCTTATGCTGCCGACGTTCCTCCGTAGATTGGGCGTCTCATGGAAATTTGGGTTTCGGCCAAACGCCCCCTCAAAACCTTTGACCCCCCCAAATACTGTCCACCCATCAATGGCCCGTCAACTTTCCATTGTGGTTTCCATTATGTTAAAGGGCATCAATCGGTTTTAAATTCCATTTGGAATTTTCCGAAACCCACCACGCCGGAAGGGAAGAAGAGCCTCCCCAAGTGGGCCCCTCTCCCTTTGGAAATCTAAGTTCAGCGTCCTCTCACAGTCGGTGATCCTTTCGTTTGAACCGGTTGTCTGGGGAACATCCCTGAATATGTGTTTTCCGGTCCGTCGCGGTTGGGTCTATCTCGTTTCCTTGTCACAGTATCAAGGACTCTGCCCTTCCACTTCCTGTGAAACCTTTTTATGGGCCTCCAAAAGAAGGCCTTCCTTCTCGAGGAAGTTTACCATCCTCCCGTGATTTAAACTACCGACACCTTGGGGTCCTAAATACGATTCGGCCCTGTCATTCTCCCCTTTGGGTTAAATCCCCCTTGACAAATGTTATAAATGGGCCCTTGTGGGTTGTTTGCTGGGCCAGGAGACATCCTCAAGGGCCTGCCTTCAACCTTCTTCAGGGCGTGCCCCTGCGTGCATGCGTGTTGAAAAATATTTTGATAGAAACCCTTTAAAATGGGCCAATAATTGGATGGCTTTCTTATTACGGAACATCGGCCTCCTCGACTGTGGTTGGCTGCCCGGTCCCTTTGATGGGCGTGGGTTTGGGCTTCTCCGTCCCGCAGAACTTGCTCAACATTCTGATCCGGCCAAGGATGGTCCCCGTTGAGGTTTCTCTTTCTCCAAAACAGGCTTCCAACGGTAATAACCGAAAGATGGTGATTGGAAGCCTTAATAGTTAAGCTACCATTAAATACCAATATAAGCTAAAAATTACATGCTATTTCAAAACATCACTATCCGAATTTGGCCATAACAAAATGTATTAAGATATTAATTAAAAAAAAATCTTTTGGGACATTTGCCAATTTTGTAAACTGCATCTTATTCCATAAAAGAAAACTAGCGTGTTATTGAACCTTTTTTTGTTTTCTTTTAATCCAATGATACTTATCTAATCTATCTAAAGGTATAATAATAGATTTTACAAACCCAGCAAAGTCAAAGGCCAAAAAAGACTGGAAGGCCAGGTAAGTTGAAATCTCTGATAACGGAACACTTAAACGTTTCCAATTAAAGAAACCAAAGTGTTCTGCAAGTATTTTTCCCAGTAATACTTTTGAAGAACATATAAACCTTCTATATTTTAATGTTTGGATTATTTTCTAAACAAATATATTAAATTTATATTCTTAGGATAAAGAACAAGTTATGGGAGCCGTAAAATAAAAGTTGCTTTAATAATTTATTAAATTTAGGGCGAAAAAACTGAAAGTAACTCAAATGCCTTTGAATATAAAGCGCCCAGTATTTTACTAACGATGGCGGTGTAGTCCCAACTTTAGTTAAAAACCCACAATCATCTGGTTGTGACGTTTTAATAAAGGAACTGTTTTAAAATAAACGTATATAGAAAAACGTTTTTACTAAACATTCCATTCCTGGAGCTTCCTAGTGGATTTTTTTTTCCATTGGCGAAAAACTTTCAATAAAGCGACAAAACTTCTTATTGACCCCAGCCTAGAATTGGGCGTGTGGCCAAAACTTGGAGGTCCAGGTTGGTCCTGTAAGGATAACATTATTTTCATTGTTGTTTCTTGTTGGATAGGAACAATTTGGGCCCGGTCCACTTAATTGTCCCAAATAAGATGATCAATGGTGGATGGGCATTAAAGCCGGTCCACCCAACCCGCAATGGACCGGCTGGTGGGAACCGGTCCAAAATAAAAATAATAAACCAAAATTTGGGTATTCTTTAAATTAGTTAAGCGGTGGTAGTAAATAAAAATTACCTGTAAAATTAATTTTAAATAAAAAAGGCTTTTAATTATTATTTTTTTTTTTTAAAAATAAAGGACACCAATGGATGATTTATTTAAAATACAGGAATATTATATATGATTTAAATTCAAACGACACCAATCGCCCCCCAAATCATTAAAGGGTACCTTTGTGCGTTTACAATTCATTTACCAAGTTTCAATTAAAAGTGTAAATGTTACGTACACCCTTAAACAGAGTTCATTGAATTGGATTTAAAGAGATGATTTGTAAATTGCTTCCTACCAAATTTTTGTACTTTAATTTCCTGGTCCTATCATAAACATACTTTAATGTAAAGAAAATTTGTGAGGACAATTGATATAGATGAATATAAAAATATATCTCTTTTTTATAGCTATAAAAAACTTTATGGTGTATTACGTCTAAACTGCGGGTGAAATTCTTCTCCTAAAAGATATATTTTTTGTCCGTTTTAAGTACAATTCTTTTCAGTGGAATATTTCATAAGGATTTCCTGCTTTTACATTCTTAATCTCAATGCTTAAAATTCTAAATTTGGTATTAAAAGTTTTATTTTCTTTGATGGACTAAAAAGTTGCATGGCTTTATTTTCTGTACTTTTATCCCCTGTATAATATAATATAATCAAATGTTAAACTAATTTTACCGACTGCAAACCTGTAAGATTAGCAAGCTGGAAACGTACAAAACTAAAAATCTACCTATTAAAATAACAAATTAACTTTATACGTATTTATTTCTGAAAAAACTATGAATAATTTTTGACGATCGTTGAAGGCGATCGTTTGCAAAAATTCACTTTGGCCAACAGTTGGAATCTCAGTAATGCAATAAGTTTGATCGGTTCATTGGGTTTCATGAAATCAAAAAGCTAGAATGTTTAATTATTAAGTTTTTAATTTCAATAAAAATTAAGATAAACTATAATATACTTTATGTTAAACAAAAGAAATAACAAATTGGGTTCATTCCGGGAAAAAATATTGTTTTTGAAATATACAAAATTGCAATTTGGGACTAGACGATGTTGTTGATTATCCAGATATTTAATGTTTTATTGATAAGATAAATAGAAGAGAATGAGGATTAAAAAATAATATCTTAATTATATTAAATTTAAATTGTTTTAACCTCTTCAAAAATTTTTTGTATTTTTAAGCGCCGAATTTATTTAATTTAAAGTTAATCTTTAATATTATCCTTACCAATGCAAATGTAGTGTAATGTATAAATAGTTTTTGGGTATTTAAATTTTTGAAAGGGTTGGTTTTAAAATACTTAAATAATTCCAACAATTAAAAAAATTTTCTTTAAGGAAAAGAAAACTACGAAAGATCCATCTATTACCATTAAAAATAGATTCAAAATTTTGATAACTGTACGGTTACTTAAAATAATTGTTTAACGTCATCGAATCTAAACAAAATAATATAAATTCCAGTAAAATAGCCAATATATTACTCAAATAATTAATGAAAATGAAACAATGGATTATTTTTCACCTATATCAGCTTATTATATTTAATACTAAATAAAATCTAATCTTTTTTTTTACTTACAGAAAAGTAAACAATTGGTATTTGAAATTCAAATTCCGTTGAAATATCAAACCTTGAAATGGGGAAAATTTTTGTAAAACCGTAATATCTGAATAGAAAATCAAATAATTAAGTGAAAAATAACTTTAAATTACGTAGTCGCAAAATTAAAGTTAACATTAGGATAGTTCTTATTTATTTATTTTAAAAAAAACATCAAAGTCTTCAAGTCAAATTTGACGTCTTTCCTCTTATTTAAAATACTGCTTTATTTGCTTAAACAAATTTTTTTCCAAATTTAATCTATTTAAATAAATACTTTATTTAGTTGCGTTTCAAGCACACAATATCATTAACATCAAACTTTTAGGCTTTATTACTTTAAAGTTTTCAGGGTTGGCAAAACTTCTTCCTCTAAGTCCGTTGTCGAAAGAGGTTTCAAATTGTAATACTCCACTTAACGGAAAAGAATTAAGAACGAATAAAGGTCTGTTTTTATTATAAAATGCAAGACGGCTCATGAATTAAGGATTAAAATTTCTTATTTGGGCCCTAATTTTTTCCCAATTTTTTGATTATACTTAAAACTTAATGTTTCTATTCATCTACGCAGATCGAATTTTGCAAATGAACTTTTAGTTGGTTCAAAAAAAATGTTATCCGCATTTATAAAAAAAAATGAATAAGTTTGTTAAAAACAAAGCTTTCCCCTCCTGATTGCTTAAAAATTAAGTAATTTAAAAACAAAAAGTTTTCTGTAATTGGATTAAATTCAATTTAATAAATGTCTGATATTTAAAAAGTACAACCATTAATAAAAAATAAAAAAAATTTTTCGTAAAATTGCGTAATTGTCTTTAAAATATTCCTTATTTTGTACAAGAAATAATCAATATGATTTAAAACAAAATACATTGTAATTTTTAATTCATATATTACACCAAATTAAATGAAAGATAAATTTATTTTCGTGTTTGGTACCGTTTTTGAAATATGTTAATTATCTTTTTAAAAAGAAATAATAAAACGAAACGTCTCAAAGTTCATTTAACAAACTTAACATTTCCGCATGACCTAGTTGTATGCATCGGCACCTGGTCGCAGTTGACGGTTCTGGTTCCTTGTTTAGTTTTCCAATATTAAAATATTACATCAAATAATTTGTAGTACACTCGTTAACCAAGTAAATATAATTTTATCCTAGTTCCGACCAAAGTTTATTCAAGTTTTGTACTCATATCACATAAAAAAAGAGATTCACAGCTTATTTTTTTAAAAAGCTTCAATTTATAAATATTTTTGTTTAAATAATTTTGTAAATATCATCATCATAATCCAACCTGTATTAGTCCACTGCTGGACAAGAGCCTCTCCTAACCCCCTATCCATTGGGCGGTTTTGGACCGTATCCCGACCTGGTCCAATGCGGGTTGGTGGGTAAACCGACTTTTAACATTCCATCCGACCTTTACATCATCACCCTTTAGACAATTGGGTGAATCAAAATTCCCCTAACCAACTAAAACAACAATGAAAATTTATTAAATCCCCCAAAATTCAAACCCCGAATTCCGATTTCTCCACGCCCCCTACCACTAGGCTACCGGAAACAGTTGGTATATATAGAAGGAATAAAAGGTGTTCTCAAACCAAATTGTAAACAGCATTAATCAAAGCCTTATATGTGTTTAAAGGTTCTTGTCCCATTTAAAATATCATACATTTTTTAAATAATGACCTAGATCCAAAACTTCCAAAATGCTTTAGTAGAAAAGATAACGAAGCTTAATAACATTTTTATTTTTTAGTACTTCTAATGGAATATAATATTCCAAAATATAAATAAATTTTCGTCCAAGTCTTGAGTTACGCAAAACATCATAAAATGTTAATTATTTAAAGAGGCTGTTAATTGCGTTATACAAAATTTTAATAACAGCTTTAAAAAAATTATCGTTAATGAAGCATTTTATAATTAAGAAGAATTTTTACTAGCTTCGTTATGAAAATATACAAGGTTTTTCTACTAACCTTCATCATTTTAGGGCATAATTTGTAAAATAAAATTATCAAAAAGGAAAAAATTGCATCAGCATTCATTATGATATGATGAATAAAATATAAATAAAACGAACGTTTTAAACTATAATTGCTCTTTCTTAAAGAATTAAAATTAACTTATTGTACCTTAATTGAGCTCTGCATTTGCCTCAATGGGTAAATTTTTTTACATTATAATGCTTATTGTGGGTTATTCTTAAGGACCATTTGCTTTCTTTTTTTGGACTATTTTTTTTAATTCGGCCGAACTATTATGTAGGATATATTTTAAGGCTACCTCTTAAGGTTGAGTCACCGTTTGCAATTTAATCGCACAAGGATGGAAATGAGCAGGGTTTTTAAGCTCTTAAAAAAAACAGGACTTGGGATGGTGAATCCTGCCTTTTTAAACCAAGAATGACAAAAAATCGGAAATTGGTCCTCCTTCTTTTAGGAACTTGGTCAAAAAGGAAAAAAAAGGACCGAATTCGATTAAAACCTATCATTTAAAAAAAATAAACAAAATCAAGCACTGGGCGGAACAACGAAGGCAACATAAATTAAAAAATACCTCGAATTGATCCTCCCTTCTTGTTGATCGGTCCAGATCATTCCCCAACATTATTCAAATGCTGTTCTCTTCCCAATGAAAAACTATTGTTTTAATTTTTGGATGATGTTATACACATCACAGATATAAAATTTGGTTTAAGAAACGTTGAAAATTCTTTTTTAAATACTCTTGTAAAAAATTTTTAAATTTTAATTGCCATTTTTTGGCATTTTATACATAAAATCCTGGCAAAATTCTTTTTAACTTTTAAAAGTAGTATATTATATTTCCATTAATAAAAATGTAAAGTTGTTAATCCTTTTAAATGGCTTTATAAGAATTATAAAAATATCAGGAACGTAGTATTATTTCCATATTCATTTCGTAGTTTTTAGGTATTATCAAAGTTTTAAATTAAACTGTCACCAATTTTCCCAACCTCATTATAAATTATTAAAAATTAAAGGGAAAATTAAAGGTTTCCAAAGTTAAAATTCTTTTTTAAAAAATCCCACATTTTTAAATTGGAATATTTAATTAATTTGATAAAAATAGTACCGTATATGATATATGATGATTTCCCAAAAAACGACATTTTAAAGAATATTTTTGTCAATGCTGTCTTTATAAAGCTTTTATAAAATACCATTTTCCCGTCATTTTGCATCTAAGACATCTTGATTTTAAACGAGGTCAAATAATGCCTGGCACAGATTTGACAATCAATAACAAGCACTAAACTTCCCTCTTTGCACTCATCAATAGAATATTACAATCTACAAACATGTGTATATGATTATAGGAAGTGGTTAGTTTTTATTATTTTTATAATTAAGTTCGATTGTCATATGATACTATGTAATAAAAAATTTGGTACCAAAACTCGGTTTAGTAATAAAACAACATATATTGACGGAATCAATAATCACTAAACCACACGAATCATGATTTTTTTAAGTTTATAATATACTTAAATCTCTTTATGTGATTTATCGGTGCAGTTTTCTTTTATATATTTATCTGAATCTCGTGGAGGTATAATAAAAAACTATAGTTCAACAATTTTTCAACGTAAGAGCTGAATGTTAAGGATAATAAAAACTAAGAAACTATGTAATTTTTTTTAGTATTCAATTTTAAAAAAGGATGAAAATTCCTGCTTTTCTCTACTTTAACAATTCACTTTTAATTCTTCCAGTTGCGCATTAACAAATTTATAGCATTTATAAACGACAATATCACAAAATAAAGTTTTTATTTTGTTTTTCGTTGTCTTATTAGGCGAAAAAAAAATAACATTACATTTTTTTGTTATTGTTGTTGTGTAGAAGGCACATAATTAAGTATAACTGTTTTTGTTTACATAAAAATAAAACTTTTTCGAAACATAGGTTAATTCCCGTAGAACGGGGGATCCGGAAATGTTGGAGAAGAAATTGCTTTAATATTTTAACAAACTATTTAACTCTGCGCCGTCCGAGATAAACGCCTTTGCCTACCCCCTGGAATGGTACGGTTTTCCCTTCCCGGCAACCAATTCCAAAGATGCCCATGGTAGGCCCCACGTAACTGGATGGTGGGGTTTTTAAAATTAAACCCTCAATTAAAAACTAAAGTTATTGTGATAATATAAGTACTTTTTGCCAAAGCATTAAAATTTAAAATTGAAAATAAGAAGGTTGGTAAATTTAAATTCTTGATATTTTATTCCTAACACAATAAGATGAACTTATCCCATCTTAGTCTGCCCGCGATCATGGATACTAAACAGAGTCCGAAACGTCAAGATTAAAATATAAAGAATAAACGCGGAAAATCCGTAAAAAGTGTGCTTAACATCGGTTGCTTTTTTGGTTGATTTTCCAAAACAAATACTAATATTCTGATATTCTAATTGGTCTCCACATTATAATATCCACCCTTGGGTTCGTCGGTATGGTTATAAAACAAATGTATGGTTTGTAACAATCACAATGTTAATCCCTCTTGCCTTCCAAAGTTTGCCAAGCCACATGTTTGGGTTGCTTCTCCAAGGTTCCCCCGAATGACGTCTTTTGGCGTTATTCTGTCTAAAGGTTTTACCAAAGGGTCAAAATCCATTATCATAATATTTGAAATCGCTTCCTTTTATTTTTACTTTAAAGCCTGAACGGAATTTCCGCCACTAAAGAAAAATAATTAAACCTTTTTTCGATAAAGATCTTGAAAAATATTTTCCTTATAATCGTCTTTTTACCAAATGCAAAATTATTTTTAATTAAACTTATAAATTTTTCTTCAAGGGGATTAAAGCCTAAAATAATTAATACGACTTAGATTTGAAAATAGATCCTAAATTAATCAAGCGGGGTTTATTATTTCTTTCCTCCAGTTTTATTATTTTTAAACATGGTTAAAATGCATCGAGAAGTAAAGTCCAAAAATTTTTTTAACAATGGTTTTCCTTACATCTGTTAATGCATTTCAACAAAACAAATTTTATCAAAATTATGTTTCCCATTTACTAAAAATCACAAAACTGGTTTCAAATGTTTGTCGTTTCAGTTTATGGCGTGACCGGAAATAAAACCAAACCGAAATTTTTACAACCTCAAGGTAACCATTAACTCCGATTGGACTTCATTTAAAACGATGCAAACCTAATTTTAGCTTAACGATGTATAACCCTGACGCCACTTACGGGCCAAGCTTTTCAGTTTTTCCGTTGCAAGGTGTGGTGAAACTTAAAAAAATTCTAAAAGGGTTTAATGCAACCATTTTGACCAATTTACAAATATTTATTCATAATTTACCTGCTATCAGCCTGGTGGTAAGAGCCCTTGTGGCCGGATCAAACCGGAGATCATGGGTAAGAACCCGGAAACTCAACTACTTTTAAGTTATTTCCTAGTTAGTTGGAAACAATGGGAACAATCCACCCAGGTTGTCTGTAAACCAAGATGACTTTTTGAAAATCTGAAAAAGGTTTTTTTCATAGAACTTAAAAAAGCCAGTAAATCAGATATATCGATTTCCCTTTTTTGGCAAATCTAATATTATCGCGTGCATTATTCATTGAATATAAAATTTTCTCCCTCGGGAATTTTAGACATTAAATTGGTAGAAAATATGCCGAATATGTACCTCGATCCTTCCTCATACATAACTTGGTTTGCTTATTTATGCAGATTTTGGCCTCATGGGATCAAATGGAAGGGCCACCACTGGGTTAATATTCAAAATTTATTATACAATTGTTTAGGCGGATAAAAATAGATAAATCCACGAGTGGTTGATATTTCTTTTTTTTGGGCAACCGAGCAGACGAGCGGTCGGGACCTGATGGGAGTTCACCGGCTTGCCGACGTTGGTTACCAGTGGGTATCGCCGACGCCCTGCAAATGAGGACATAAAATTGAAGTCTTTTTCCCCAGTAAATACGCTGGCTCGGGCCTTCAAACCGGAACGCAGTAATGTTTTCACCTCGCGCGGCGAAATAAACCCGCGGTGGTACCCACCCAGACGGTCTCCTGTAAACGGGGGAACCACCAGTAGGGACCATTTCTCTTAAAAACCCTAAAAGAAATGAATCGGTGGTTGGGAAATTTTATCACCTGAACCTGGATGCTCAAACCGGGCCATTTTGGAAAAGAAACTTCCGAATGGAATGTTCTTTAATTGATTGGTTCCATCTAAAAAATTCTTTGAAAAGCAATAAACCATTTCAAATAATAAAGGGGTCCCATCCATGATTCCCAAATTTTTGGTACCCGCCCTCGTACTTTCCAAATATCAATTTAAAGTATATAGAAATCAAATTAGGGCCAACAGGGACCTTCTTCTTGGTAGAGATGCTTTAATTGAAATAAACCTATAGGCAATCTCCGCCGAGAGAAATAATCATCTTAAAGGAAAGCATTTTTGCCTGTCCCTAGTTCAAAGGTACCGTCGACCAAGAAGGAAGAGCGGTTTTTAAACAATTGGTTCATTTCCTCTAACAGTGGCGGCGAATTTGTTAAACAATTAAACCTTAATTACGCTCATCATTTTTGGTGCCCCACTCGTCTCGATACTTCAAATTATATGAATTAAATTAAATATATTTAAACTAATAACTGAATAAAATCAACTGTAAAAATATACAAACATGTAGTAAATATGCTACATGTTTAAATGTTCTAAAAACAGGTAGTAAATATGACTAACCTCACGGTACGGTACGGTCAAATATTAAAATATTTCTTTTGGGAAATTATCATTATTAAATAAAATTTAACTTTACGGTTTTTATCGCTTTTATTTTTACATTTTTTAATTCCCGACTTTCGAACTTTCCCGGCGGCCGTGGTCACAGGGTAGACTGAGATGTCATGCGTCTTGTTCCGGTGATGAGCGGGGTTTTCCCAGATCTTAGTTTTTAATTTAATTATATTTAATCTTGTACTCCGACCTATACCGAAACGTTTTTAACGGTGGTTATTGGCAGGGTTTTTTTAATTTATTAATTATTGGGATCCCAAAGGTGGTGGGAAACCAACCATCTTCTTTCCTATTAAATTTGGATGTTTTTTAATCTCAAAGCCTCCGGATCTCCTTGGTAGGAATCAGTGTTTTTCTTTAGGATTTGTGGTCGATCCTCTGATGTAATGGTTTGGGTGAATTTGGGTATGGTCACACCCCGACGTTGGGTCTTCTATTTTGATGTCAGCTATTGTTCCTTCATAGTTCTTTTATCCCGGTTTCAATATAAGAGGGCAATCCCAATCTAAACATACCTCCTGGGTCTTGTAGAGGAATATTGCACTTGACAGGTGGTAGGGTTTTAATCCTTGGCGGCGGAAATAAGTTTTGATTGAAGCCCCCCTTTAGCCAATCTTTAGTTGGCCTCTCCACAAGGCCAAGACAGCAATTACTCGCCTCCCAATTGCCCCTTCACTCCAGTCACTGTGACGCTGCCGTGGCCAACCCGGCTTTGTTGTCGATTACTTGCCAACATGTTGTAGCTCAGCCCTTGGGTGTTCATTCACAAATCCCTCTGCTCCTCTGAAACAAAGGTTTGCCCGGAGCTAACTGGGATGGATGGGTGGGTGGAATTACCATTTTAAATATTTATTTTTGGGTTGGTTTCCCTATCACAGTATCTCAGGTGTTATCAAGGTTGGAATAACTAAAACATAAAAATAAAAATTATTACTTTCCTTCCATAATAAACTGTATTTTTGAATTAAGGATTTTGGTTTTCATTTATTTTATCAATATGGTAAAGATGGTAAATGTATCTCACATAGCCTTATAAAATCTTGGATGAATGGGAGGCAGTAGGTAAGGGCCTTCTCCTCAAAATCTTCCATAAAATTCCAGCAACAATAGGAGACACCGGACCCCATTGGCTACACCAATCCATCTGCATGTAAACTCATCTTTCCACAAATAAATAAGATGTTAAATGTTTTTAAGTAAAATTGCATTTCTATTTGAGATGTTTTTTCTCTAACTTTCTTTTCCAATTATTGATGCAATCTTCTATAGGTATAGGTGTAAACAAAGGTTGCTCAAACTAACCATTTTTTGTCAGCAAAGATGTAGATTTTTCCCTCCTTAACAAAATGGTATGAATCCTTTTAAAACGCTTGTTTGTCCTCTGGTGGTGGGGAGGATTTTTACTAAATTTGAGCCAATTTTAAAGTAAGGTGAGTCAATTTTGGCTTAACAATAGGGCGCAATGGGCATTCAATTTGTGTTTTAAGGCCCCCTATTAATTTTGGGGGCTTGGGACATGGAGTAATTATCAATTTTATTTCAAATTAAAAATTAAAATAAACCGGATAAAATCCTAAAGTAATTTTTTTAATAATTTGCTGGCTAATGAATTTTTTAATAAATAAGCGGCGGACGAAAAAATTGGAAACTTGCTTTTAAATTTCCATTGCAAACAAAACAAATCAAAACTTAACCTTTATCGTTTTTCTTTTCACAATAATTTAAATATTTTTCCGTATTTTTATACTAAAATTATGATAAGGGATACAAACCTTTTAACAATAAATTCAACTTAATAAAAAAAATGATTTGGAATTTTTGTATAACAAAGCAATTTTTATTTTATAAACAACCTTTGATCTGAATTTTTTTTTGGATAAATTGCAACTTCCTAATTATAAAAGTGAAAAAAATCTTGTCTTAAGTGGTACCACAAACTGTTTTAAGATGGGAGTGCTTTTAAGGGCAATTTTGGGTGGCCTCCAAGGTTGCCCTTTTGTGCTGCAAACGGTGGTGTAAAAATATTGGCGTTCCGGGTTTGAAGGGACCTTGGCGTATTTATTGAGTAAACAAGACGTTCATCCATATCTTGGGACCTGGTAATTGCCCGATGTCCCTTGGGCCACTTTATCAAAAAGGCGATGTCTTCTCTTAATTGAAAAAATGCCGAATTTTGTCTATTTTAATTCCTTTTCCATTAAAACTTTAAAGGGGATGTGGTACAATAGTTCTTTTTTGTAAACACATTCGTAGCATTAAAAAAGCTGTCGGCATGTCTAAGTTATTCACTCTGGGACCCAAAAAAATTTTTCGGATCAATTATTTTTAATGGATGGATAGACCAGATAAAAATATTTCCTCGTCTTTCTTCTAGGTAACAATATCAACGGTGATCTATAACCAGTACTAATTAATTACATCTGAAATGGATAAGGTGTAAATACTTTCTTATCTCTAGTCTCCTAAATTGAGATAAAGCCAAATCTGTAAAGGTTTTTTCGACGACTGGTTTAAAATGTAACCAAATCAGACATTTAACAAACATTATTAAAGTAGAAGGATTCGTGAATACATGTTCCTCCTGAAAATAAAAATATTTATTTACAATTTCATGATATTTTATTTCCAACTCGTGGTATGGAAAAAAATATTATAATAGCATTAATAATCCTTAATTTTTTCCAACAAAAAAATTTCTGGTTTCTCTAATAAATCTAAATACTTATAGCTCATCTATTATACAGATATGAATTGAGCGATTGCTTGAAAAACTTTCTATATCTAAATCTTCGCTAGTTTAAATTTTAGGACTTAGTTGATCGATCATGGACTTTTAACCCTTTTAGATTAAAAACTTACGGCGTGCACACTTCTAGTGATTCATTAAAAAACCGACCGTGAACTAGTGAATTTTATCGTCTGATTTTAAATACCTATGTATTTAAGAGCTTCAAAATTGTTTTTTCCGTAACGGTATCATTGCAGAAGACTTACAAAATGTTCAATTGATTTATTGTAAACAGATTTTTTATATATTTTTCATTGAAAATAAACGAACTTTGCTTTGGTAGTAGAGGACATCTTTTAAGATGTTTGAATAAATGGGTTAATTAATATAAATAACCCTTTATTCATTTCAATATAGTAAGGGCAAAACTCCATAAAAAACTTTGTAAAAGTACTATCTAATTAGTAATTTTCGCAGTTTTAGTTATATTAAAACATTTAAACGTGTTAAATGTAATATTTTAGTTTCATCTACATTTTAAAAAACCTTCTAAGTCCCGATAAACAAGACTGGTAAAATCTAATAATCTTTGAATAAAAATTTTTCCGAATCAATTTAAGGCCCAATTCCCCTAAATGTGTTCAATTTTCGCACATTTAATTTTTTGCTCCAATTCAATTCTTTATTTTAAACAACCCTTATTACAATTCTCGGTTTTCTTTAAAATTTACGGAAAAGTTAATTTATTAATTTTGAAATTTATATACCATTTTCGGAATCTAAAGTCTGGGAAAACCCATTCTTTCTATATATGTATATGCTTGTCTACTAAGCGATATCTTCCGCAGTATTAGTGGAAAATGAATAACAATCCAATCTATTCGTCTGGACGTTTATTCAAGTGATACACTATTATTAATCTTAAAGCTTTATTGAAAATTATTTGATTTAATAACGTGTAAATTTACGTGACTTCAGGGAATTCCGAAAATTGGTGTTTAACCAAATAATTTCGGACCTCAATAGGTTAACCCAAGGGATAACTTTATGGTCTTTTGTTTGAAACAGGAAGCAAATTATAAATCCGTAATGTCCATAATTTTACCAAAATTGGAAAAAACATATTTAATTTAATTTTTATTTTTTGGGTGTTTTTGAAAGAACATATTAAAATATTTAAATATCCTTTTTGTTTCGGCCTTGGGGAATCACAGATGTAATGGACCGAAACAGAAACTTTTATTATACCAGTTTTAAATTACGGATTCTTGGATTGAATAATTGATAAGGAATAATCGACCATATTTAAAATATTTCGAAAATTGAAATACGATTTCTAAAGTAGAAATGATGAACTTGAAACAAAGTAAGGATTTAACCTCAAAAGATTAAATGTATCTTTAAAATGAAACCGGTTTCCTGTAATCCTTAAATTTTTCTGTTTAGTTACATTAAAATGTTTTGTTTAAAAAAAATCTACAACATATTTTTCCTTAGAACTTTTAAAAGGGAGGTAACTGATTTTTCTCCAACAAAAATTAAACATATCCACTAATTTACGGATTTTTCGCGTTACTTAAAAATATATTTATTCCCGACGTTTGGTTCTTTCCAGCCTCCCATGATCACGGGGCGACAAAATTAAGTAACGCGAAAAATCCAGCAAATAATGGTTTTAAATATATAATAATCGCCGTAAATAAAGAAATTTAAAATTAAACATTTAATTTTTCTATCAAAAGGAAAATATATATAAGATTATATATTCAGATAATTAACAATAATTTTAAATTAATAATGTAATTATATAAAATATATCTTCGAGATTCTATAAAACAACTAAGCTTTTGATTGGTTTCAATTTTAAAAGTACGACAAAAATAATATGTTAACCATGTTTTTATATATTAAATATATGTATATTAAATATGTTAATGTTAAAATAATCGCCCGGCTTAATTTTCTAAAACTTACCCTGATTCATTAGATATTTTGAGCAGTTTACCCAGTTCTGTTGCTAATTATTCTGCCCTTTCCCAATCATTGATATTTACTCTTCGGACAAATTCAGTAGGCTTTCATGGAAGCTTCTTTTTGTTAATAATTGTTTGAAACTAAATTTAATATTGAAAAGGTTTTGGTACTCCCCGGTAACTGACCTCAAGGTTTTCTTTCCAATATTTTACCCAAAAATGCCATTTCTAATTGTAATGTATTTCAAAATATTTGCTAGCAATTATTTAAATTTATCCATTTTGCCTTTAGGCTCTTTACAGGGCGTTTATTGGGAATAAGCCGGATGGCGGACTCCCCCTCAGGTAATGATCCCCTCTGTGGTCTAGCGGTTTGTATTCTTTTTAAAAAACCAGGTGGGTTTGGTCCCGGAAAAAACTTTTGTGTTATCGTTGTTTCCTGGTTTGGTTAGGACAATTTAGGCCACCCAATTGTCCTGAAAGTGGTGGCCATCCTCCTAAAAGGTCTTATCTGGTATCCGGGTTTTCTTTATTGGGTCCATTCACCAACCCATTGGACTAGGTGGTGGGATCGGTCCGAAAAACCCAGTGGACCTAACAACTGATGATGATTTAAAATTTAACCAGATTAATTGAGGGTCTGCTTAAAAGAAAAGTTAAATCATTATCCTTAAACCAAATTTTTTTCTTTTAACAACTGGAATGTGTTCTGATATTTATATGTATGCGTACTTTTCTTATTCTTTAACGAACGGACGTTAACTTCTAATTGGGACGTGTGGGTCTTGGAATCTAAAACCAATTTTGCATAATTCTATTCCCCTCCGCTTTTTAATTCCAGCTCTACGATATTAAAGTATTACACTGAAACATGTATCTATATTAACATGTTGACTGATTATTCTAAGTTTAATACGCCAAGAATATGCTACTAACACAATTAATTCTATCCGAATAACAGTTTTAACACAGAGTGGGTGGCATCTCCATATGGGTTTTTGAACTCCCATAACCGAAATTGCATTCAATAAATAATTTATTAATGTCGGTTAATTAAGAGTAGCTAGGTGAGGTTTTGAAAAGATGGCCTTAACAATGAGGACTTTACGCCCGACAATGGATTGTCTAACTCTTTAGATATTTGGTCAATTAGCCTATATTGACCTTGACCAACCAGTAAACAACAATAACATTTATTTTGTCGCTGGTGTTTAACCCACACCTCTAGTTTCTAAAAAAGGGCTCCTTAACCGACAAACTAAAGCCGGGGTTTTGGCATTAATTTTGCAATTATTAGCCAAAACAATTTTTCATATAAATTATTGCTAATATTATATATCTTATTCTGCAAGCAGTTAAATGCATATCAAGTAAGGATTATTAATTCTATTCTTAAAAGCTCGTAGAAATAGGAGGTAATTTGGTAACAAACGGGAAGGCACCGACGCTTTCCTGTTTATTGGCATCCTTTTGAATCATTCAATAACCCCAGTCTTTCTTGGTATTCCAACGAATGATTTTGGGATAAGCTCTTGATTCTTTTCTTTTCCCTTTTCCCCAAGGATAGTATTTCTTATTACAATTAAATTATAAAAAACAATGCTTTTTTTTAAATATTAAAAATTTTAATATCGAGAAAGAAGGGCCTAACTTATCTTTTAAATCCATGGGCGGTATTTCCATAAGTTTACGGAAGAAGCATTCTAAAAATTTTATATTGTAAACACATTTTATAAACATTAAAACGGTTTAATTAATTTCTTTTTCTTTACACGTGTCCTCCATTTTTCCTATTTAAATAAGTTTTACGGATTTTTATCGCGTTTATATCTTTCCCCGACGTTTCCGAACCACTTTCCCGGCCCGTGGTCACGGGATATATCAGATTATTTGGTCAAATATTTTATTCTTAACTCCGACCTTGCAAAAACTTATTTTTCTCCTTTTGCCAGGCGGTATTATGTTTTGGGTTTTAATTTATTAATCCTTGGGGTCCCAAACGGGTGGTAAATAGAAGACAATTGGGTTTTAATGATCACATTAACAGCTAATACCTGCCATTTAATAAAATGAATTATAAAAATCGGACAATTGCGGCAAGCAACAATCCTAATTTCAATAACTGCCTCCTGGCCTAGTGGAATAACCTTTATAATCCGGGAGGTCGTGGGATCCAGACCTCCAAAGATTCAACAACGAACAAATTTTCCATTGTTGTTTCCTGGTTGGTTTAAGGGCAATTTGGTTTAATTTGTTTGTCTGAAAAGAAATACCATGCTGCGTCGGATGGGCCTTAAAAAGGTTGGTTCACCTAAACCCGCATTGGAACCAACGTGGTGGGATCGGTCCCTTGGATAAATTGTAAGAGGCCTATATCCAGCATTGGCCTATCAAAACTGATAATGAATTAATGATGATGAACATTTCCTCCTTCTTTTTGGGAACTCAGTCAATTTAAATATAAATAAAATTATTCATAGTTAATGGAATAAAAATCTTTTTACTCTTATTACCTCAAATCCTCCTTAATTATAAAACGGGCCATTTGGAAAAATCAATCATCTAAAATAATCTCAGTAGGCACTTTTTTGTTTTAAGCTTTAAGGTTCTTACCGTCTTATCCAAATTTAACCCATAAACAAAATACTTCTCCAATCCAAATTATATGGATCTGTTCGTTATTAATGTAATTTAATTTTCCATTTTAGTATAATTTTAAATATGTCCTTAAGATTTAATTTCTGTTAAGTGTCAAATCCAATGTCAACTTATCTATTCAATCAAGTATTAATTTAATCCAACAGGAGGGGTGTTGAAATTCCAATTAAACTTCAATGTTGCTATTTTTTCCTAAGTCCTCAAATTTAAGTAATGAATTGTCCTAAAATATGAATGTAAAATATTTTTATTTTAGTAAATAAAAATTATTTAAGGGCAATATCTTATTCCGTTTTGGTGTTCCTTATAAAATTCAAAAGAAATCCGATGATGTTGTCAGAAACGATTTTACTTCTGTAAGTAAAAACCACCCTGTACATTAGACCATCGTGGTGGGAACCGGTCCAAAAACCCTCCCTAATGGATAAGGGTGTGTTAGCCTATGTCCCGGCAAGTAAGGCTTCAGGGCTGATATTATGAAATTAAAAACGAAATTCTGTAAGTATAAATACAATTAAAACCAATCTCCTTCCATAACTTTTATTGACTTCTCATCACATTTAATTAAAGTGTGAAGATTAAATAGCTTTGGACGCAATCCTTTTATGCTCTCTTAACCATCTAAAAGTTAGCTACAAAAAATGCTGTTTCTATTTGGTCTTGCCTTTTGTAGAATTTATTATTTTTTTTTTAATTTAAATAAGTAAAACAAATCAAAAAATTGGTAAAAAACAGAATAATATATTTGGAAACTAGTTTTTTTATTTATGTAACTTTTCTATAACCAAACTGAAAATACCGATTTTGTTAAAAACCATTTAATCAAATTCATTATTTAAAGTACCATAAATTGGAATAAAACCAAATTGGATCTTATCTGTGACTTTTCTTCTTTGAAATAATTTTTCATGAAAAACGACAATAGGAATCTGAATTTATCAAAAATAACAACATCTATTTATTTATTTATTTTATTCTTTATGTACAAATTATGTCAACCAGTCAACCTTTGGGTGGAGCAGAGATAATAATGTGGGTGCACAGGGATAGGCTAATAAAAAGAAAAAGTGCAAATAGCATTCATTGATATAAAAGATATTGAAAATGGAAGGACAAGTAAGCGCAGGAGTATCAGAAGAGTAAAGAAATGAATACAAAGTTCATAAAGCTCTCAGCGAACGTCTTTCACGAATAGGCAACTAGTGCAGTTGTAAGCGATGTGGGATGAGGACTATATGTGGTCATATTTACGGAGATTGAATATGAATCGAATGCAGTTATTCAGAAGTCGGACCAGTGTATTAAGTTGATCTGCATTCAGGTTAAAAAGGCACACATCACCATAGTCGATTAACGGGAACATTAAGGCCTGCACGAGCAATTTTTTAGTGTTTGTGGGTAAAAACTTTTTTAGTATATACAGACAAACATTGGTTACCATATGACTTACATGGATTACTTGGCGTTTTGTCAAATATCAGGCCTAGATTTTTAATGTTTTTGCAAAAGAAAATGGTAACATCATTTAGCATAATTGAAGGGAGGTCAATCATATCCACTTTTTGCATGTTACGCGAACTGCCTATTATTATAGCTTGACATTTGGAAGAATTTATATGAAGCCCAAATTGATCACCCCACTTTTTAATTAAGTTTAACTTTTCATTGATACTTTTAATTTTTGTGAGAGCGAATCAATGGCAGACTGAGCGTATATCTGAAGATCATCAGCTTACAGATGATACGCACAATGAAGTTCTTGAGTGATAAAGTTTATGAAAACTGAGAATAAAATAGGGGAAAGAATACCGCCTTGAGGGATTGGCAATATCTAGCCATCTAGAACTCAAGTCATCGTGATAAACCGCTTGTTGGCACCCTCTAAGATATGATGAAAACCAATCCAGTGCTTCATCGGATATCATTAAGTGGGTTAGGATAGCTAAGAGGGATCTCTTAAAGTTATGAAGCTATTTAAAATAAGTGTTCTTATCATAATGGTAATTATTTGCAATAACAACTATATTAAAAAACATTAAAAAAAAACCAGTATTAAGGTCATCAGTATTAAAAAGCCTAAATAATTTGAAAAATACTTTTAGCTAAATCCTAAAACAGTTATTAAAAATACTTGCTTTAAAACCTGTCAGCTCACCTTATCGAGTAAGAAATTGTTTTTTTATTTTTATTTTAATAGTGTTGGGCAGAATAACTTTAAACTCAAAAATTTATTCACAATTGTTTGGTACAAGCCTTTCCATAGAGCTTTATCATAACTTAATTTTTCAGGGACTTTATAAAATAGACCAAATAATTGGACCAACGAAATTATTGTCATTCCAACTACTCTTTTTGAAAATTGCTTATTCAAATTTATAGCAAAAATCGAAAGACATTTTTTAATATACGACAAAATAAAAAAAAGTCATTTAAAATAATCAAGTAATCACAATAATTGTTTTCTCGTTAATCACATATTAATGAGATAAGTGTTTTGACTATATTTAAAAAAACACTCGCCATAGCGTGATGCAAAAAAGTTGTTTGATTTTGTTTCTCCTCCATAACTCAAAACCTACTTCATTAACAACAAAATATCTAAGGCTCATAAAGGTAGAGATTATATAACTAAGTTAGTTGCATTCTAATACAGTATTTGAATAAATACAAAGAAATGAATATACGATACTTCGTAAGCGTATATTTTATGCTGAATTTTGCCAAATTGGCAAGAATTTTTCGGTAATAATAAAACTTTCTATTTAATACTGACTAAATAATAAAAAACTTTAAAATTATTACTATAAGCTTGCAGAGTATCTTTTTGTAGTTATACTACTGTTTGCAAGCACCGAAATGTATAACATTACAATGTAGGTTGTTTAAAAATGTTTCAGAGATTTTTCACGATGTAGTGGTGTACCTCTGTAAAAATATTTATCCTATAAGCGTAACGCATCATTGTGATCTTTGATGTATATGTTAAGTATTTATAAATATGGTTTTAGTGGTACCATTATACTAATAGTATATCATATTGCAGTATTAGAATAAGTAGCAACAATTAGAACTGTTAGGTTTGTTAAAATATAATTTTATTTATTAAAATAACGTACTTATAACGAAAATGTGAAACGTACTTCGAAATATGAATTGACTTGGGCAAACAGTCATATTTAATATATTTATAAATGTCACATCTTTTTTCGAACCTTCTCTTACTTTATAACTCGTGTATGTTTGTAACTTGGACATTTAAATTATCAAGCCATGTATTTATTTTTTTGTCATGATGTTGAGTATTTTATACCTCTATTGTTATAGACGGACATATTTATGAAAAATATACATGCGCAAATGACCCTAATCTCGATTGAAAAAGTAAAATGGAAGTACATTTGATCCCTGGTGATAAATTTTCACTCCCTTTCGCCGTTGACCTCATTCACCTAAATTGATTCGGCTTTAGACTTTCTTCCTAACAAATAAGTTGACGTTTACTCTGATGATGTCAAACACAAGGCTCGTGTATAGGACACGCTGGACATTTTTATAATTTATTTTAGAGATTAAATTTCGGGTAATTAATCTTGTTATATTCCAAATAATTTAAATTTTAAAAGTTTCGCAGCGTACAAACAGAATCGTAAAAGTTGTTTGGTAACATTTTGAGGGTATTGTTTTACCTTGTATGCATTTATTTAGCTGTTAGATCCATCAGGTTAATAGAGCTAGCTTGAACTAACCTTTTTTTCTAGAAGCCTTCTCCGCTAAAGCTAGTTATTACCCTAACATTCAGGGGTGTGAGATGCTTTAAATTGACAAATAGATAGTATAGGCAACTTTTACGGAGACAAATCATCGTCTTTTTAAGATGATGCGGTCATCACACAATAACATGGACTTCTCCTTTTAGGAGCCCATACACACACGATCGGCACAGGGTTCTGAAAAGCAATTTGTTACCCAATACGATGTCGCGGTATGCACTAAGAAATTGTTTAGTCTAATACCGAAAGGGAAAAATTTGTAAGCTCAAAAAGCGAATCCGTTGGGCAGGTGGTTAGATTACAATATTTTCTATGTTGACTTTTAGCTAACACACTTAACGATGATATTCGATATTAATTAATTACATATAAAATGGATGGGTGAATTAGCTTTCTCATTAGGGAGACTATAGATAAAACCACTAAACCATTAAAAATTTTTGCAGATTCGTAAATCATTTTGAGGTACTGCGGCGCTTTTTAAAATCAGATCGGTTAGAAATTAAGATAAAACTACGAAGACTACATTTTAAAATATGACTTAATCAGACATGATAATAGCTATTAATAAAGTGATGAGGATTCGTAGATTACATGTTCACTGAAATATAATAAAATATATTTTATTTTTAAAATGGTTGGTAGTTGCATTAAAATGAATAATATAAGATTTAAAACGCATTATTATATGCCAATATATCTACTTCTAGTGGTTACCTTCACCTTTTATACATCAATATAGCTAGGAAATGATCGATTTCTTGAAACATTTTCTATATCTGATTCGAGTTGACTAGAACCACTTTTAGAACTTAGTTGGTAGATCAAGATCTTTTGAACCTTTTATATTAATAACGTACGGCTTGCACACTTCAAGTGATTGATTAAAAAGCCAATCGTGTACTGGTTAACTGTATGGTATGATTTTAAACTATGTTTATTTTAAAGCTTCAATATTTCTTTTTCCGATGTCAATGGTAGTTGTCGAAGGATTTACAAAATGTTTAGTTGATATGTTGTAAACTGATAAATTATTTATTTGTTGTTTAAAGGAAATAAACAGAACGTCACTAGATGGTAAACGTAACTTCCTTACCTTTAGCTTAAGGTATTAAATTAAAATTAATAATTATGACGTAAGTAACCTTTTTTATTAATTAAAGAATATTCGGATAAGAGTAATATCTATGGCAGAAAAAATAATTAGGCTTTCATAAAAAAGACATACTATCAAATAGTAATTTTTGCTTTTTATGGTTTAATTCAAAAACAGCTCAATGTGTTTAATGAATAACGTTTGTTTAAAAGTTATTAAACTTATAATAACGTTGAATACCTATCTAAGTCCGCGATTTGCAAGACCGATTTTCCTTGAATAAAGTTAGTTTCAAAATCCAGTTTAGAGCCAATTCAACTAATGTGTTTATTCGTTCACTTAGGTAAATTACGTTTTGCTCTGAATAGCTTTGTGACGCCAATTATCCTACGTTCACTGGACTAGACCAAAAAGCAGTTAAAATTTTTAATCATAGGATTACCTAGAAAACAATTTCAACCAAGCATCTTTTATCATCATCATCATCCTCAGCATGTGTAAGTCCACTGCTGGCCATAGGCCTCCCCTTCTCTAATAGGGTGTTTTTGGGCTGTATTCCACCAAGCTGTTCCAATGCGGGTTGGTGGGTGGACCGACTTTTTACAAGCCCATCCGACGCATGAATCATCCTACTTTTTTAGACAATTGGGTGATAAGATCTATTTGCCCTAACCATCTTGAAATGATAATGAAAATTTGTTGAGTCTCCGCAGAATTCGAACCCACGACCTCCGGGTTCTAAAGCACGACCTTACTATGCTATAAAAAGAGAAATTGTAACGTTTAATTAAATTTTTAAGGCAGACGCGAAAAACTTAATGTTAGATAAGATTTTTTTTAGTCGTGTCGTAGCATCACTTCTAGACCATAGGGTTAAAATTTGAAACTTTTGCTTATTTATTTTTTATTTAGGGTTAAAATTGTTTTATAACAGTAAAACGAAGAATTTATAGTTAAAATAAAAAATACGATTATTTATAAAAAAATTTACTTATTTAATGATTTGACCCAGACATAAAAAAGTGAACGGTACTATTAATTCGTATATATTTTAACAATGCGTAACTAAACTAACTGCCTACCTTTTCAGCTCATACGACGAAATCCCTGGGACCAAAAAGGGGCTTCATCGAATTATATTGGCGTGTGTCGCAGCTTTCAGTACAAAACGTTTCATTGTGAACAGAATAATAAATATATAATTAAAGGTTAAATTGCAATAAAATAAAGACAGATATTACATAATAAATCAATACAATTTGTATTACACAAAACTTTAAAAGCAATCTTTTAAGTAATATACAGAGGATTTTTTTGCATATCTGACCTTATACTTTTATCATACCTTATATTGATGTTTAAATTACGAATATTATTAAAATTAAAACTACAAATTTAACTACAATAGAGATATTTACATAAGATTTTATAGCATGTTATAAATTTAAAAGAAAAGCACAAAATTTTTTTTAGTTTCCGTACCCGTGTTTTTTTAAATATTTTGAAATAGATTTTCCTGGGTTAAAAAGTAGCCTTTGTTACTTAATGACAATGTAGATTTTTTTGTAAAAAAATATTTCTAATCGATTCAGTATTTCGGGGCCTAATTAAGACAAACAAACAAAGAAATTTTTCCCTCTTTGTAATATTGGTATACCAAGAGGAAAAATTTAAGGTGTAAATAGTGTAACATAATCATTTATTAAAACATACTATTATAATTTTAGACAAATTTAAAAAGATCTAAATTACATTATGGCCGTGTGGCTGCGGCATAGATTTCAGCTACCCCATTTCCTCCCGCGGGTGTCGTAATAGGTGACTTAGGGAAAAGTCACTTACGATACCATACTATGGCGGCCGACAGATGGCGGGATAACCATCTGAAGGTGACTTTAGATCTCAAAATGCCGAAGCCCTCAACGAGCAGCAGCGTTCGAGGTGTAAAGGATCTGAAGGGTAGGGCAACTATGGCAAAACCCCCTCATGAAGAATGAAAACGACGTGCGGCCCCCAGTCCCCGGCAGCCCCACTACTCCTGGCTACGGTAGCTGCCTTGGTAACGGTGGGGAAGGGGGTGCTAAGAATCCCCGGGTGGGATTCGGCTACCACCAACGACAACTGGCCCTGGCAACTTTCAACGCACGGACATTGAGGACCGACGAGAGGATGACAGAGCTGGAAGAAGAGGTAAACAGGCTGCGTTGGGATATCATTGGATTATCTGAAGTCCGAAGACAGGGGGAGGAAGCGATAATCCTTGAATCCGGCAACCTGTTTTACCACCGGGAGTGTGACCAACTATCCCAAAGAGGCGTCGGATTTATCGTCCGCAAGTCTCTTATTAACAACATTGTTAAAATTGAAAGTGTGTCGTCAAGGGTCGCATACCTTGTACTCAGAATATCCAGACGATATACAGGTATGTGCACCGACATCGACACATTCTGCTGATGAGGAGGTCGAGGCAATGTATGAGGATATTTCACGCGCCATACATTCCACCAAAACTCAATACATGGTGTTGATGGGAGACTTTAATGCAAAACTAGGGAAAAGAAAAGACGATGAGCTCAGAGTGGACAATTTTGGAGTAGGGCAACGAACCCAAGGGGGCAACAGCTGGCTGACTTTATGGAGAGGGAATAATATAGTCCATATATGATGAACTCCTTCTTCAAAAAGCAGCGCCACAGAAAATGGACCTGGATAAGCCCCGATGGTTCCGTAAAAAATGAGATTGCCTTTATCATGACGACCAAATGCCAAATATTCAATGATGTCTTACCGACTGGTAAGGGGCACATTGAATCTTAACGTTAGGCTGGAAAGATCTCGTCTAAATATATAAAATATATAAAGTCTGCGCTTCGTCCGTCTCGTGCCCATATTCTAAATGCCCATGGCTTTCAGCTCGAACTTAGCAATCGCTTCCAAACCCTAGACAAGTGCAACACTGTGGACGATATTAACTCTGAGCTCATAGAGACTGTTCATGGTGTGGGTTCTAGGTTTTATAAAACACACCGCAAAACTGGAACCCAAAAACTACCTGATGCCACTCTTAACCTTCTGGATGCAAGACGAAAGATGCGGCTACAGTCTTCTTCTGATAAGTCAGATTATAGGCAGCTTAATAGACAGATCTCCAAGTATATGCGGCGGGACTAGCGTAACTTTAATACATCTCGTATTAAAGAAGCAATAGAATGGAACCAAGGTTCTAAAGTCCTCGCCAGAGATCTGTCTATCGGGCAAAGTCAGTTGACTAAGTTGAAGTCTGATAATGGGGCCGTCATCTCTAGTAAGCCGGAGGTTTTGAGTGACATTGAGAGGTTCTATGGACAGTTGTACATTTCGTCGTCGGAGCCGCTTACTGAAGCGAGTGACGACCCAAGAGCAAAGCTCACCCAGCACAACTCCCGAAGATATCCCGGACGTCAGTCTGAGTAAGTTACGAATACTCTCGACCAACTTAAGAATGGTAAAGCGCCTGGTGAGGATGGAATTACAGCAGAGCTTTTGAAAGCGAGTGGAGAACCGGTACTTCTAGTCCTTCAGAGGCTCTTTAATTTAGTCCTACAGGCTGGTATTACACCAGAAGCGTGGAGCAGAAGCTTAGTGGTGCTGTTTTTCAAGAAAGGCGATAAGAGCCTCTTGAAAAACTATAAACCGATTTCCCTTCTGAGCCGCGTTTATGTTTTGTTCTCGAGAGTCATCTTGCATCGTCTCGCTTCCAGACTAGACGACTTCCAGCCGCCCAAACAAGCTTGATTCCGAAAAGGCTTTATTACCATAAACCACATATTTACGCTGCGGCAGATTATACAGAAGACTGAGAAGTATAATTTGCCTTTATGCTTGGCGTTTGTGGACTATGAGAAAGCCTTTGATTCTGTCGAAATTTGGGCTATGCTGCAGGCCCTTTGCTGCGTTGCCAAATTGACTGTCGGTATATCGAGGTGCTGAGGTGCTTGTACAGTAAAGCAACGATGTCTATCCGACTACAATCCAGTAGTACGAAGCCTATTCAATTGCATACATACATGTTATATCCCCAAAACTCTTTCCGCTGCATTGGAAGACGCATTGAAATTCTAGGATTGGAAAGGACGAGGTATAAACATCGATGGCGAGTGCATCACCCACCTTAGATTTGCCGACGACATAGTCATAATAGCGGAGTCGCTGGAGAACCTCAACAGTGTTTCCCAACACGTGGGCCTTAGGATGAACATGAAGAAGACGAAAGTCATGTCTAACGCTCACGTCATGCCTACGCCGGTGGTTGTTGGGGACTCTGTGCTCGAAGTTGTTGAACAATATATTTACCTGGGACAAGTAGTCCGGTTAGGTAAGTCCAACTTCGATGCAGAGGTCAATCGACGAATCCAACTCGGATGGGCAGCTTTCGGGAAGCTTAGATGTATCCTCTTGTCCGATATCCCTCAATGTCTAAAAACTAAGTTCTTCAACCAGTGCGTGTTGCCAGTGATGAACTACGGAACTGAGACGTGGTCCTTCACTGCTGGCCGTATAAGGAAGCTCCAAGTCACTCAGCGAGCAATGGAGCGGGCTATGCTCGGAACTTCTCTGCGTGATAAAGTGCAAAATACAGACATCCGCAGCAGAACGATATTGACCGACATAGTTCTCAAAGTTAGCAAGCTAAAGTGGCAATGGGCCGACCATTTAGCTCGTAGAGCCGATAACCGATGTGGAAAAAAGGTTCTCGAGTGGCAGCCTCGTACTGGCCATCGCAGTGTGGGATGACCCCCCACGAGATGGAGTGACGACCTGTGCAAGTGTTCGGGAAGTCGGTGGATGCAGGTGGCGCAGAATCGTACTTCTTGGCGGTTTATGGGGGAGCCCTATGTCCAGCACTGGACTTTCATAGGATGATATGATGATGATGAAATAACATTAATGTCATATGTTTAATAAATCGTCCATAAGATATTATTAATGGATTCATCAAAACTATTAGCACGGCCATGATAATTAAAGATTAAACTTAGAAAATACATGATTGTTATTAAAAAGTTAATGCTGTTTAAATAAATTTGGTAGAACTAATGTATTCGGAAGTAAGTATCAATAATATGCCTATGCAATCATTTTATAACTTACTTAATTATTTAAGCCAACTCATCTGACTATGCAGAGATAAAATCATAGCAGAAAGATATCACATGTAAGCTTAGAACATTAAATAGGAGCTCAGTACCTACTACATTAATTACTGAGCGGTTGTTATTCTAGGCAAAAAGCTGTACTCTTCGCATTCTCGTCATTACCGTTGGAGCTAATGGGGTTCTTTGAGACTCTGCTTACATGTTTTTTTTTTATTTTTCAAGTAAACGTTTATTGTCATTCCTCGCTAATTAAAAATATTTTTTTATGTCTAGTAAGTTGTACGCTATTATTTTTAAATTTAATGTGGTAGATAATAAAAAATTATTTTATTCATTTACCATACTTTTGAAAACAGTTTCTTACTTAATTGTATAAATTAGGAAAATAATAGAGCTTTAGACCTAGTGAATACCAAGTGGAATATATCTATTTAGCAAAAGTTTCCTATTTCAGGTTTTCTACGAATTGCTCTTCTAGAACTATTACATATACTTTCTATTTAACTGTCATTTAAATTTTTATTTTTATTCTTATAATATATACCATATATATATCAGATTTAATAATTTATAACGAATTTAAAATAAAGTTATTTTAAAAATTAAAGGCTGGCATACTTAAAGACCTTAAGACTATCTATAGTTTAGGTGCTTTAAACTATATACTCTTGCATTATAACGCTCAAAATTTTAGTTCAGCTGCTTATTATCATTTATAGTAAAATTTACTTGAAGTTTCAACAAAGTTCTTGGTAATGGCTTTTTTTGATTTGATAAAAAAAAGCCGACCATAATTAACGCACGAAAGAATAACAACGCCAGTAACTTTCAGAACTAATTTGAGTCGATGACATTCCTTATAGTTTAAATAAAGGGAAAACATTTTTATCCGTTTTATTAAAAAGGACACTTAAGGCATTAATGAGACGTTGATTCCTAAGAATATATCAAATATTTAATTTACATTACTTTGAAAAATTATAAAAGAAATATACGGTCCCAAAAATACTTCATAATTGTTGGCCTTCGGCATTAAGGTTGCTTTTAAATATGTTTTGTGTAAAGTATAGAATTATAAATTACGATTAGAATGAGAAAACATTAAATACATTTTTAAAAGCAACTAAAACAAATTTTGATCAAAAAATATTTTGTACTGGTTTTAGAACAAAGAAGTAATAAAAGGGGAAAAGACAAATAGAGCGTAATTACACATTCAAAGAAAGTATTTTCTAGAAAAGTGATTTAACTTAGTGGAAGTAAGAGTATCAACAAGCGCATAACAACAACGTTGGGTTTCGTTTTAACCCAGTTTCTGGAATATTACTTGTGCACAATATTTGCGCATAGGGACACACCAAACTTCTTTGATGATAGTTTCGTAGTTTACTTTATTTTGGAAGTTAAAGATGTAAGTTAGTTAAAGAATGACTTTTAGCCGTTTAAAAAAGAAATAATGTAATAAAAAGAATATCTTTTCAAAAAATATACATAGCTGTGAGTTATATTTTATTAAAAAAACAATGCTTTAACTTCTTCTATAAATAAGTTAACACTACCGCAAAAAAACTACAGACAATAGTGCAAAATCCGGAGTCTTCTGATCGCAACGATTTTCGAATGAACTTGGATAGAACCAACGAGTTAGTCCTACAGAGATGTTCAACAGCACGTTGGTCTGGAAACACTCACACGAATGGCACTTCCCTCGAAGTGGTTTCGTATTTTCGTTTACCTAGAGCAAACGCTAGAACTAGGTAGAAACCAATTGGGGTATCCCCAATTGCCCAACAGACGAATTCTGTTGGGCTGTGTATCTTTTTTTATGAGCTTCACCGAGTTTTTTCCTCACCCATTCCAAAGTGCCGTTATGTGATCCGTTAGAGAATCCAATTCACCGACAGAACCCACAGGATTAGTAAAATGAAGTGGCACATGGCCCTTGATATCAGCCGTAGAACTATTGACTGCTGGAATCAGAAAGTTCTAGAGTGGTAACAGAGGCTCGGAAAGCGAAGTGTGTGGCACCCTGCGGCAAAATGGAGTGACGACATTCGCAGATTGGCTGGTGTTGCCTGGAAGAGAATGGTCGGAGATGAGAAGCGGTGGCGTGCATTAGGTTCCCCTAATGCCTATGTCCGGCAGTAGACTCACGCCTGCTGATGATGCATCCTTTTGATGTGTGTTATATATGTTGGTTACAATTTTAATAAAAACCCAGATCACTCATTAGCACCTGTGACTTAAAGCTTTCCGACGAAGATTTTGTCGAAAATTGCTGCCTAAATATTCTACACATATTTATAGACGCTTTTAATTCAATTTTACTTTCTTTTAAATGTTATGATATACCCAGAAAAATATGCGCATACATAAAGTGTTTTGCTAGGCAATAATTTCGAGTGGAAAAATTATTCTATTTGGAGGATCTGGTACTAATTGGCTATTTCCGATAACCGGGTTACAGTGTCACCGATTTATTGAAATGATTGATGTATATTATGTTAATTTTTTTATATATTCCAAGATAACTGCTTCATAGGTTCATACATAAATTACGCTATATTCAATTTGTTGACCCGTAGGTTTACCCTTGTGAGAAATAAATTTACCGGCGGTAGGTCCCCGGAGGTAGACCGTCTGCTGCGAAGCAGTAGTGTGAAAGCAATGCTGTGTTCCGGTTTGAAGGGCCATATTAATACAATAGCCAACAAATACAATAGCCATCGTATTTACTGGGTAAGCGAGACTTAACACCCTATGTCTCACGATAGGCAGCGCGTTGGCGATACCATTGGTATTGCCAATATCTATGGGCATCGATGACCTCTTTCCTTTAGGGGGCCCGACTGCTCGTCTGCCTGCGTAGGCAATAAAAACATCACATATTATATTTTTATAAGCCCAAATGTTGGTGCGAGAATAGCTCGCTGATGGCAGATTTTTTTTCTACCTACATCACACTTTTTATTATATCTTGAATAAACTATACTGTATCCTTGCTATAGCTCAAAGATATTTTGATATTTAAGGTGCATTATTGCAAAATTTAATTAATATCCGCTTTGTATTTTTTGGTAGGTAAAGAGTAACAAACATCCATTCTTATAAACTTTCCCATTTTTAATATTAATAAGATGTCATTTCAGCAGAAATTTAATTGTGGTTTATTATGTTAAAAAAGTACATGTATTTAATATATACTCCTTGGCTCTTCTTTAAAATGGGAACAGAATGATTGTTTGCACATCGATATATGTTTTCTTTTTCCTTTGAATTAGGCATTGTAAATGTTCTTCCTTAGCCTACCTTGCAAACAGGACCCCTAATACTCGTAAAATATTGTTATAGTAGTAACCGAGTTTTATCAGTGACTCATTATTATTAAGAGAATAAAAGAAAATAGAAATAAAAGTGTCGGTCACTTTAGCGCTGGTTGGAGATTTAACGGGCAAATAAACGATGTAAAGTAAATTGTATTTATATAAATTTTTCTTCTATAGACAGTAAGGCAGGCAAAGCTATATTTAAAAAAAACCGTATATTAGTTACTAAACTAAGTCACGTTCTATCACTAATTGTTCCAGCAGCGCTAAGGACGTGTTTGGCAAACAAACTGTAGTTCAGTATTTAGATTAACGTAGCGTTAAACGGTGTTATTTCTTAATAGGTTGTTATTAGTTTAAAGTGTTAAACTTTAATTACCTTGTTTTTCTGAGAGAAATGTTGTTTCATCCATTGATTCAGAAAATGAAAAGTTGTGCATCGATTTACTACCAACAGACACTGCAGAAAAATAAAAGCTTACAATTTAAACACAGTTTTTAAGAATTGTAAACGTTGCATTTATTTCTACACGTGATACGATAAAATGTTCTCAATACAAACCTGTCTCCTCAATGGATGTCTAAATTCTAAATAAGGTTGTAAAATTCATTTAAAATCAGTTATTTTATTAGTCTAATGTTAACGATATCTCAAACATCCTTTACCAGTAGTTTAAAACGGCGAGTAGCGATTACCATACGGCAAAATTAGGAACGCGGTTAATGCTGATGATTAAAACGACCTATTGAGTGTACTACTGGCGTTTAAATTCAATTTTTTTTTTCTGAACTTGAATTGGTTGGTTGATTTAAATATTTTTGTTATACGTTTTTTTCCAATTCCACAGTATAACACATTTTTGGAATTTTTATATCGGAACACGTACATGTTTTATAAAGCTATATGCTAAATAAAACATATGAAATGTCTCGGGTCTGCTTTTTCTGCCGCATAGCACTAGCGGCAAACCCCTATTGTTTTCCGGTTTGAAGAGCACTATAACCATTGTAGTTACCGACAGAGATGTAACCTTCTATGTCTTTCAGGAGTGTGCTCATAACGCCAAACACATATGCGACATGTGTTATTCGTCTCGTTGCTTTATTTAAAAATATTAGTCTAGCTCTTAATGTGGTGAACTGAAGGAATTATACCCAAAATAACTTTACTGACGCATAAACAAGGTCTCGACTACGCGTCGTTACGACATTATGTTATCATAACGACTCTTACGGGATACGGAAAAGCCCCCTAATGGAGAAGGCGTTCATTAGGGGAGTCCTGTGTCCAGGTGTAGGCTAACACAGGCTGATGATGATGACAATGAACGACTTTCTTATAATTTTATTTGATGCTTTATTCTCTTTCAAGGCCTCAGGGTTATTTATTTGTAATATCACATGTTTGATATTTTTGTAACTGGCAAAAAATTAAATTTTTATGAGTAATAAACTAATTCATTTTTTTAACTTCAACGTCGTCATAGGAGTTTCAACGCCAAAGTAGGAGTACAGGCATGCAGCGAATCGATGCTGGGATCATATGGTTATGGGAGCAGAAATCACTAGGGGCAAATGCTCGTCAATTTCCTCGAGCGAGAGGGGCTGTTCTTAATGAACTCGTTCTTTGAAACAGCCCCAAAGAAATGGACGTGGCAGGCCTGATACTATGACCAAAAATGAGATGAACTTCATTATATCGGACAAAAGCGCATATTCAGGGATGTCTCAGTGATCACAAGGTTCAAGACCGGAAGTGATCACCGACTTCTAGAGCACCCTGAATATAGATTTGAAGCTTGAACGGTCCCGATTGATGAAGTCTACGCTCAACCTAATCTGCTCCAGCCTATCATTGATCCTGGCACATTTCAGATCAATCTGGAAAATCGATTTGCTGCCTTGAAACTACAATCGACGTGGACGTTGACGAGGAACTCGATCGAGTGGTAGAAATTCTTCGGGACGAGGGTGCAAAACTCTGCGGTCTGCGACGTACGGGCAAAAGTCAAAACTTTCGGGAGAAACCCTAGATCTCATGGCTAAGCGACAAAATGATCCAACCGTCACTTCGTTAGAACAGCGGGTTCTTAACAAGACCATCTCCAAGCTGGTGAGGCGCGACATCCGTCACTCCAATGACGCTCTCAATACAGAGAGCTGTTGAGCAAAACCGGGGTCCAAAGTCTTCGTACAACAGCTTGGAAGAAGCCATCTAACGAAGTTGACCAAAGAGAACGGAGAAGTCGTCGCTTCTAGACCAGAGGTTCTCTCGGAGGTTGAAAGCTTTACAGCCAGTTATACGCGTCGCATTCAGCACCAGGAGCCGGATGAGAAGGATTCTCGAGCCCTCTTACCCGCCATGTGTCGGAGGATCTTCCAGAAATCGGCCTAGAACGAAATCGAGGGGCTCTTGAGCAACTTCAAAATGGAAAAGCCCCGGGAGAGGACGGGTCACGACGGAGCTTCTGAAGGCCGCCGGTAAACCGGTGCTGAAAAGACTCCGCCATCTATTTAACTCTGCCCTTCTCTCCGGGAGAACTCCTGAGGCATGGCATGGGGTTTGGTCGTATTGTTCTTCAAAAGGTGATAAAACCCTTTTGAAGAACTATCGCAATATCGCTCCTGAGTCATGTCTATAAGTTGTTTTCGAGGTCATCTCGAGATCGTCTTGCTCGAAAACTCGACGAAGCGCAGCCTCGAGAACAGGCCGGGTTTCGGAGGGTTACAGCACCATAGACCACATCCATACAGTGAGGCAGGTTATCAGAAGACACATGGTCATAACCAGCCCTGTGCATGGCATTTGTGGACTATGAGAAAGCTTTGACTCCATCGAGACCTGGTCTTTCCTCGAGTCCTTCAGCGGTGCCAATTGATTGGCGATATATCGAGATGCTGAGATGTCTGTACAACGCCGCCACTATGTCTGTCGTAGTCCAAAGTGGGCAGACTGAGCCTATTCCCCTGCACCGCGGTGTGAGACAAGGAGACGTCATGTCTCCGAAGATTGTTCTCCGCGCGCTGAGGACATGTTCAGGACGCTCAACTGGGAAGGACACGGCATAAATGTGAACGGCGAGTACATCTCACATCTTCGATTTGCGGACGATATCGTCATCATGGCTGAGACCGCTAAGGACCTGCAAAAAATGGTCAAAGCCTGGCTGGTCTTCTGCACGCATCGGTCTCCGGATGAACTTGGGTAAAACCAAGGTCATGTTTAACGACCGCTTGATCCGGGACCGATCATGTGACGCACCTCCCTCGAAGTTGTTTTCGGAGTACGTTTACCTGGGCAAACGCTCAACTAGAAAAAACAACTTTGAGGGAGGCCAACAGAAGGATTCAGGCTGGGCTGGGCAGGCTTTTCCAAGCTTCGTCGGTTTTCTCGTCACCCATCCTAAAGCCTCAAATCGAAAGTGTTCGATCAGTGCGTCCTACCGTTTTGACCTACGGTGCCGAGACTTGGACACTTACGGTTCGACTGGTCCACAAACTTAAAGTCGCTCAGCGAGCTATGGAGAGGCTATGCTCGGGTATCTCTGAAGGACCGCATCAGAATGAGCGTGATCCGACAGAGAACCAAAATCACCGACATAGCCCACCGGATTAGTAAGCTGAAGTGGCAGTGGGCCGGTCATATAAGCCGCAGAACTGACGACCGCTGGAGTCGAAAGTTCTGGAGTGGAGACCGAGGCTCGGCAAACGTAGTGTAGGACGCCCTGCGGCAAGATGGGTGACGACATTCGCAAAAGTGGCCGGTGTGGGCTGGATGAGAATAGCCGAAGATCGGAAGCGGTGGCGTGCATTGGGAGGCCTATGTCCAGCAGTGGACGAACTACGGCGATGATGATGATGATGATGATGATGAAACTAATTCATTTTTATACTTTAGGAGAAGTAAGAGTAGTTTAAGTTCCGTAAAATGTTTATTAAAAAACATAAGTCTTTCAAAACCCTTGATGTTTTAAACACCATTGCCATGAATTAAATGTTTCATTTCAAATTAAAATATCAAAGAGACACAAGTTTTTTTTTTTAATAATAAAGCATTATACGACGCCGTATAATGCGGGGTTATATTTTTTATAATATACGTTTTTGTTTGCGCAAATATTCGTAAGATGTTGTTTTATGTCTAGTCTAGTCTATAAATATAATATTGAGCAACGATAAAAGTATTTGTATAACTAATCCCTTTAAAAGTACATAATCTAATTATTTTCTATATAATATAATATATTATTCTGACTGTAAAGAAATATAGTAAAAAACGTTTTCAGTTGAAGATAACCCCTAGAGTCGTGTCACGAAATAAATTACTTTCCACGTGAAGAATCCCTTTGCAGCGCAGTGTTATCACGTCATCACTTATCACAACGACGTTTTTATTGCCTCGAGGCACGTTATTAGTCAGGCTAAATTGAGCGTGATTATGTAGTCCTTTCAACGTTTGTGGTTAACCTAACTTAATTCGTATACATAAGTATATTTATTTCGCATCAAATATATATATTTAAGTAAAGATGATGATTTATAGTTAGTTACATCTATAGGTCGTGAATATCAATTTTTGGTCCTACTTAGTTTTTTTATAAAGATCAACACTGCTTACATTTGTTTTAAACTCATGATTTGTTAAATGAAATACAGTGTGACTCACAAAAATAAAATTAATGGCAATGTACCCAGGTGTCTTAGTCTCCTTGATTAGTTTACTAGTTAGTAACCTCTACTACAATAGGTTTCATTCATTATCTTTTAAGTGAAACAAAATAAAGGCATTTAATTATTTTCCTTATCTTATGGTTATAACTTAGTTTATTTAGGAAAATTTTCAGTTTACTTAAAATTTTTATTTTACGATTCGGCGTGTATCGCATTATTGCAATTTAATTTTCTTTGCCGATAGCTCTGCTACCGATTGTTATTCCCATGCATATTATTGTGCCACGCACAGAGTTTTATATCTCCATAAAATGAGTAGGACGTAAAATATTTTTGTTATCTTGGAAAAGAAACCAGTTAAGATACGTTTTTCTTGCTTTGACTATAAATCAAAGTAGCCCTTTTTTTTCATTATAATGTAACGATTTTTAATAAAACGCAATTGTTACGCTACAATTTCAAGAATGACACAGAGTTGATTTAATTATTGTTTTAATTAGTGTCCAAACTATTTTAAATACTAAAGTTAAAATTAAGGTAAGGAAAAATTATATAAATGCATTATTAAAATATTAGCAAGCTTCAATATACTTTCGCTAAACTTGCTTTACAGAATGCGATGACATCTGCTATTAACTGTACGCGTCAACAAGCCGTTACATTTTCCATTAGCAAAGGAAGCTTAACGATGTGGAGGCGACTAAACACGCCATATTGAATCTTATTAACATTTGCTAGATTGCATATTACTCGTGTTATCATTTGCGTTAACCTTTTATGGAAATATTTTTAAAGAAGAACATTTTTGGTATACTGAATTTTAAGAACATGAATACTATCCTCTTTTTTTTAAAACAAGGTCAATTATATAGGTAATGATTTAAGGCTATTAATACATTAATAACAAAATATTGCTGTCAGTTTTCACCCTAACTTTATGTCTCCTAAAACTACAAACGTTGACAATGGTTTTCTAACTTACTTTTTTCATAACCTCTGGAAAGGAAAGATTCTTTAGGGTAAAATTGCGCATGAAACTCTTACGTTATGTTGTATGTTATATATGTATAAAGTTGATCTCTAAAATGTACGTAAATAAAATTAAGGTATAAACTATATAAAAATATTATTTATAAAACTTCTAGCTATAAATCATGGCATCCTTTTATTATGTTTTAACCAAGACCATGATTCTTAATAGCTTATAAATAAACTTCTAGATATGTTTGCGTTCTCTCTATTCCAAGAAGTTGGCTGATAAGCCACGGACAGAAAGACGAATCTTAGAAGTGTCTCTTTTTGTACCTTATTTCTTATAGGTCCCTTATTTACTCGGATTTATGGGTAACAAAATAAAGAACTAACTTCAATTGTTACATATTCAAATGTTATATTAATAATTCTACGAATCACTGTCAATTTAAAGCATATTTTTTATATATTTAATTTTACAGCTTGATGTGTTAAAATTCGATAATGATTTATAAAAAGTTAGGACAATTATTCCACTGCTTTTGCCATTTTAAAATATATGTGTGTGTATTCGTTATTTCGATCTTAACGCATCCAATTCCATTAACAATACTATTGGGTAAATAATGTCAAAAATTATTATTTTGCTGATACAAATCAATGCAATATTGTTTGCCAATATAAATATATAGATAGGATGCCAAATATTTCTTGAAACCATGGCTTGTGACTTTTCTTTACACTTAGAGCTTGATGGAATATCATTTTATTAAAATATAAAGTATTACTTGAGGAAAATGCTATACATGTTGTTCTAGAAAGTAAATGTTGACATAGTCTGCAATGTTAAAGAAGCAATTTCAACGACCCGGCGCTCGTGTTGTACTCGTTTCGCAACGCATTGTGCAATATAAAACCAATCGTGGCCTTTTGGTATTGGTTAAGGTTCACCAACTGGAAATCGTGGGTTTTAATCCTGCGGGAAAATAAATTTGTGATATATGCTTTTGTTAGTTAGGGTAATATGGGTCGAGCACCCAATTACCCCGAAAATAAAATGATCCACCCGTTAGATGGGCATGAAAAATATGGTCTTGACTCTGGGGCCGAAATTTTGGCTTAGACCATTTTCGAATACTAACGCTTAAACAAAAGCTGGAGTGAACTGGAACTAAAACGAGTGTTTTAGTCCATGCCATCGGCAGTTAAAATGTATATTAATTTGTAAATAAAGTGTATTGTTCAAATGCAATGGATTTCTCTTGCATGTTTAATGCTACAAAAGAATGGGATAAATATATAAAAGGAGTAGAAATTTATTACAAGGACCTAACTGAGAAACTTAAATATATTTGCGGCACAAAAATTAAGTTTGAACTATAGTCCTTCTCTATGAGACCCATGACCTATGACATATATATATCATAGTACGAGACCAGACCCGATGATAGTTGTGTATATTATAGTTGTGTGTATTGTAAGAGGTTTTTATTTTTATTATGTTTTATTTTTATTTAATGTATAAAATTTACATTAGTGTCAACTTTTTACAAATTTCCTGCACCAAGGTTTTATAAATTTGTAAAGTGAATTACATAAACAAAAAGATGATATTGGTAAATGGTGACAAGTGGGTACAAAAAGTTCCGCCATATTATTGCGCAAAATTTCTTTTGGATGTGAATATTTAACCTTTTATTTCACGTTAAGTTATAATATACGAAGACATTAGTTATTACTCAAAATTATCGAGAATATTACAGTTGTTAAAGATCATGAAGACAATAGAAAAACAATAGAAGAAAATCATCGTGATAACATGACGTCGTAATAAATATACTGAGACGAGAGATGCCTCAGATAAATCGTAAATTATTTCTTGACCCGTTTCTTAGAGTTGTAAAAGTAAGTGCTGAAATAATATCATGATATTTATAATAATTATTTCATTTAGTTAATACAATGTGTTTTAAAATGTTTTTGCGCTTAATATTCGTCTTAATGATAATGTTTACGACAAACATTAGATATAGTATATTTGATGAGCTCTAAAAGTGTTTCAGTCATAATTTTTCGTTGTGTAACAGTATATATTTTTTTGATTTCTTAATTTAATCCCTTAACTGCCCCCGCAGCCTAATGGTAAGAGCATGTGCTTGCTAAAGACGGGGACTTAACAAATTTTCAATGTTGTTTCCTAATTGGTTAGATTACCCGATTGTCTGAAAGGTAGGATAATCCGTGCGTCGGATGGACGTGTAAAATCCAACCCACATTGAACGAACATGGTGGGATACGGTCTAAAAACCCCCTATTGGAGAAGGCATGCATAAGGGGAGGCCTTTGTCCAGCAGTGGACTAACACAGGTCGATTATAATGATCTATAAATTACGCGTCCAATAAAACATAAACAAAAATTTACTATTTATTTAGGTGAATACTACTATAACTGTATAAATGGACTTTTAAACATATGTGTTCGAAATGACAGGGGTTAAAACGCTCTTAAATCCATTATATGTGTTTTAGATTATTTGGCGTAAGATTTCTTAACTATTGGTAAAACTAATAGTAAAGATCTGCGTATCTTTTCAAAAATTTCTAATGCAATTAATAATTAGTATTAGCCGCTATCAAAAATTTTGCTCTTTACTTCACTCTTAACACCTAATAATCTCTTAATCTCCGTTCATTGATATGTTTTCGTTGCAATATGGCAAGAATTTGCTCATTTATTTCGCTGCAAAGTGATTAAATAGGTTCAAATTAATATAGCAAATTTTTTGGATGTCTACTGACTAATAAGTCCTATTTAGAACAAAGATTATATAAAATGATCTACGCCGTAGACCGAACTATAAATTTAAAGTGTAATTTAAACATGTAAAAGAATTTAAACTATACATCGAAATCTTTTAAAAAAAGAAGAAATTAAGAAAGCTAGGATAATCTCCTCATTTTTGTTTCGATTTAAAATTAACAACTGCTTTAGTGAGATGCAGTAGATTTTTTTAAATAGTGATTTAAATAGCCATAAACGTAATAAAGTATTTTCATGTAAGATAAAACCTTTATAATTATATAAATATGAAAGTAGAATAAAATTTTGAGATTTAAAAGAATTTATACACTAAGGTTAACATGCGAATTAAAATGAGGACATCAATCATAGCAGCTTTATTGAATAATGTTTGGACAATGTCTTAGTATTAAATTGTACGCGTAAAAATAAACTTCAATCATTATCAAACGATTTTCTAAAAATAAGCATATCAAAAAGTATTCACTAAGTTTCAGTTTGTCCAATAAAACTTTTTTTAACTAAATAATTTTAAAGTCAAACTATTTAGATTTTTTAAAGTATTTGCTGTTCCATATAAAATGTAAATATTTGGAGTACTTAATTACTAACAAAATCCGCCGGGTCTTTTATTTTTTTATTGAATAAAAAATTCCATATATTAATGGCCTATATCTAGCAATAGACTATCATATGCTGATGATAATGATAATTATGAATGGTTGAAAAACGGAAGTACCGAAAATTATATAAAACCTTATTTTATTAGGTATAAATGTGAAATATAATTTTATAAAATTAATCGCACCTTGCATAATACACAGATCAAGATATAATGTTTGTGTTTGTGTGGTTTGATAATCGATAGCAATACAGCTTAACTCAGACGGAGCTTGAATTCTAGATTAACCACGGCATTGTCGAACAATTGTTCGAGTCGAGTTTCAACAATGTTCTTGACAGAAGCATATAACATTTATTGTTTATAGTAAGTGATATAAATAGACATAGTAATGTTTTTTATATACATGAGCACAGCAAGGTGATGTTAACTCGATCTACATTTTACTTATAATTCTTATTAGGTTTAAAATAAGTATTCTTGCCATTGTTTCGTAAAATTTTTACTAAATAAATAGTATTCTATTATTTTGAAAGAAATCTATATAATTATTTGTTTTTAAAGAAGTAAATTACCAACAACTGCACCAGTAAATAAAAAAAAACTGTTTATATATGTTTAAACATACTTACAAAGATTGGAGGAAAATATAAACGTGACCCATTTTTGATAACAGGCCTTTTTTCTTTGAAACCTCACGAAATTTACTTAGCGCGTTAGGGACAATTATCAATAATCAAACATAGAATGTGACTGATTTCATCATCATCATCATCATCATCAACAGCCTTGATAGTATACTGCTGAACATAGGCCTCCCTAATACACCCCTATCCATTAGGGGTTTTGGACCAGTATCCACCACGCTGGTCCAATGCGGGTTGGTGGGTGGACCGCTTTACATGCCCATCCGACGCATGGATCATCTTACTTTTCAGAAAATTGGGTGACCGGCCAAAACTGTCCTAACAAACTAGGAAACAACAACGAAAATTTTTGAGTCCCGCAAGATTCGAACCACGACCTCCGGTTTCTAAAGCAAATGCTAATACCACTAGGCTACAGGGGCAGTTGTCTTGGCTTAGTAAGAAGTATATTGTTTTATATCGCTCTAGAACATTTTATCGTTTTTTTAAAAGAAAAAATTTATCTTATGATAAATAGTGATTAAGGATTAAAATCATTAACCATCCGCAAAGGCATTTTAGTGATGCCTATGACACCCATATTTCGGCCTTTCAAGATTAAACTGCACTATTTATGGTCACCATTTCTAAAAAAGTCATGTTACTCGCGTTAGTAATTGTTAAAACAAAGATATTACAGAGACCCGTCGACACCAAATATTAATTAAGAGATACAGGATCAGATAGTCAGTAGGATGAAATGTTTAAGATAACGATTAACGGTATGGATATAAATTATAGGTTGACTACGATCGAAACTAGTCAATAAACTTTATGCAGTAGCTGCGTTACCGTTAAAGAGTTTTATGAGATGCGGTCCAAGTTGAGAAAAAAAATATTTTATAACAACATATGAATGCATGCAACAACTATTTAATAAACGCATATTTAACTTGAAATTTATTGTTATAATGATAAAATATTCTAGTTATTAAATAAAAATGCACTTAAAAACGGTCGTTTGAAAAGATGTCTATCGAGAAAATCCTTTAGTCATCATCATCATTAGTCTGTGTTAGTCCATTGCTGGATATAGGCTTTCCCTAATGCACGCCCTCCCCATTAGGGAGTTTTTGCACATTGGACCCGTGGTAGGATACGGGTCTCACGGTGGTTGGTGGACGTTTTACGTACCCATCTGAAGCATGGATCATCTTACTTTTCAGACAATTAGGTGATCGGCCCAAATTGCCCTAACCAATTAGAAAACCTCAATGAAAATTTGTTAAGTCCCCGCAGCATTTAAACCCACGACCTCCTGTTTCTAAATAACACGCCCTTACCACCAGGCAACGGAGGTAGTCACATCTACGACTTAGCTTTATATATATAAATATATATACATATTAGAGTCCGACCGAAACTGTTTTCCGGCCGAAACCGAAACCGAAACTCACGTGGTCAGTACCAAAGCTCTTAAAGTACTGAAATTTGATGCTTTTTAGCCGTTTTCTACATAAACTAAGACATGAAAAGAGACACTACACTGTGTCTCTTTTTAGTTTAGTTCTGGTATTGATTTATTTAAGTTATTTTTCATTTATATATAATAAAATATTAAAATGAAAAATATTTTTAAATAATATTCTCATAGCGAAATAAATATTATTTATCAATAAACAAATTTCTAATTGTTACTTTTGCGTTAAAAACTTACTATTGGTGTTTTGGGATCTTACTAATTAATACTCTGGTTTGTATTTGTAGTTTTAGGGATCAAAAAGTAGTGGGAATGAGATAGAATATAATGAGTTTTAATAACTTAATTATTGCTTTTTCTACATATTCCCTTATACACTAACTCTAGCGTTTTTCCTAGTCTTCAATCTTAAAAAAAAATTTGTCATAGTCCTGCAAAAAGAACTTGACAGCATTCATTACTTATTTTAGCATATGTTTCCTCTTAAATATTGTGAAAATTTGGTGAAAAGATAAAAAAAACTGCTATTCGCCAGATCTGGTGAATAAGGGGCTTCTCAACCAATTGGAATGGCGCCAACGTTTCTACCAACATAACTTCAGGTGCGATATCAAGTCGAAACAGCACACCTCTACGACGATTCCTCTTTTCTATCATTCACGGCATTCGCAACTAGGGAATTAAATGTAGTTCCCGCTCTAGATAATAAATAATAATATAACTTCAGAGTCCCAACATATTGAGGCCATAACCTTGCCAGTCTATGCCACGGCATGAAAGTTCTTCAGGGGTTGGCGCGGATGGTGGTTTTCATTGCGAACATTTCAGTTTTGTCTCCAGGTCCAAAGGATAAACTATCATCATGTTTCATCGACTGTTACAAAACAGAGACAACAAAGTTTTCGAATCTTCTTATAACTTGTCCAACAATATTTTCGAAATGTCAAGTCGATTTTGTTTTGATTCTCGGCATCTTGCGGAGACTTTTCTCATATACAAAAGTTGTGTCAATGTGGATTGAAAATCAAAGTCAAATATCTTTATTCAATTTAGAACCATTACACTTTCTTATTGATTGTCAATTAAACTTTCACCGGTTTGGATATGCAGGCCTCTAATCTGAGAAGAACCGGCGTAAGAAACTCAGAGGATTTTTTCTTTTTCGATTAATTTTACAATTTTTTTTTCATACGACATTATATTTTAAGAGTTTGGAAGAGCCTGGAGCGAGCAGTTCATTACCAGGGCGTGTTATCTATCAAGTCAATACAGCAATAAAATCCTTTAACACACAAATGTTCCTTTCAAACTTTTCTAATTTATTTTCAGATAATAGCTGAATGTTTTTAAAATGCCCGTTCCTTGAATTAGCTATCGGATGGTAATTCTTTGATCCTTAAAACAGTGTATCGAATTTAGCAACATTTTCTGGGAAGAATAGAGGTTGATGGGTGGCTGCAATGTCATTTTGTCTTCCGTGCTCGTTCTCACTCAAAATTGAAACACTCGCCTTAAGGCAATGGAATACGGCAGAGCAGACTACTCTTATGTTGCCTCACAATCGCATTGAATATTATGCACCGTTATTTTTTTTAACAGAGGTTTTCCTAACAAGCCCCCTTTGTTTTTCTACAATTCAGAGAAAAGATGCCGAGAAAGGCAAACAAATCACTACATTCAGAAAAAAAGCAAAGAGAATCGAAGATTATTTTTATTAACATAACAAATATCTGAGCTATGCCTTGATCTTGTGTGCATTTAATTATTTTATGCTTATTCTTTATATATTTGGGTCAGTTTCTGTCATTTCTTATTTTTATATCTAATAGTTCTTTACATTTTGTCTAGCGATACCACTGGTATTGCCTAAGTCTATGAGCGTCGGTTACCACTTCCCATCAGGTGGACCCGATTACTCGTCTGCCTGCGTATGCCGTAAAAAATAGTGAGGCCGTCACACTTAGTGGAGGGTTCACTTTTTTGCTGTGACATTTATTGCATTTGCATAAATTTTTTCAAGTTTCTTTGGCTCTTGTTGTTCGATACTCTCTCTCATTTTGATTAGATTATCAATTCCTTGTTTTCTGGTAATAATTTTCCTTATTTCACAATTTGAAGTATCTTTGACTCTTGTTTTTCAATACGTTCTTTCAGTTTAGTAACCTCTTCATTATTTTCTGTTAGTAGTGTTTCATATTTCCCAATGTCACTTTCTGTTACGCTCTCTATGATTTTTGAAGTTCCCTCCTTGTTATTTTTTATCATTTCCTCATGTTCCTTATTACATTGTTCTTTAATAATGGTTTTGCTTTTTCTTGTTTTCCATCAATTTTGTCACCTCTTTTTGTTTTCTTCTAACTTTTCTTAATTTAATATCTTGTATTAGTTGAAAGCTAATTTCTTGAATCTTGGTTGCTCATAGCTTTAGCTTATACATTTCTGATATTTTATTTTTACTCAAGTTAGTATTTTCTGTGAGCATACTTTATAAGACCGTTCATTATTTCTCCTGTCACTATTACAAAAGATTATATTTATTGTTTTTCACTATTTCTATGGAGGCGTGCCTTAGAAGAGACCTATGTCCAGCTGTGGACTAACACACGCTAATGATGTACTCGTATGTATGTATAATTTATATAATTTTTAATTTATATACATGTATAATGTACAATATTAAGCGTGGAAGTCTGTATATGTATAGTTTACAGAGAGCAGTACTATATAAGAGTATATATAGTTTGTTAGCAATTTTATTCGGAGAGAACCTTGTTTCGCACTCGTGTCGGCCTCAAAGCGCTTGTGCGGTGATTTTGAGTATTTAGTACGCGATGAACTTAAAGTCACTCTTATATGATTTCTAAATTGTTGTATATGATCATGAAATGAAGATAGGTTTTTTAAAGGAATCATAACATGTTTTATTCAAAATTCGCTTTTACGTTTATTTGTTGTTTAAAAATATACAGTGAAAGAGTAGAAGTGAAAAAGTATTATAATAAATTATTTATTTTTAGTAACTGTTTATAAACAAACATAGAAACTTTTAGAAGAGCTATCCATCACAAAAAATAGCTAAGGCCAAGTTAAAACCGTGCAACAAAGTGAAGTGAAAGAAAATAACTTTAATGATGAAAAATACATCAATATTATTTAAACTTCAATATGACACGAATCAATTTAACACCACATACACTTCAGATACTCAGTAGCACATAGATCTAAGTGCTATTTGTTAATTTCGTACAAACATACATTTATTTTGAGGTTTCGGACTGCATGGCAGCTTGACCTCATTTACCACACTTCACAAAATTTAGTTGTGTTATAGCTATTTTACAAAAATATCGTTATTTTGAAAAAAATATATTACACCCTATAACTACGCCTTACATTTTTTAGACCTACAGAATTATATATTAAGTTGAATGTGTTTATACAAACCATATACCGACGCGAGTGCTACCTTTATATTTAATTTAAATGATTGTTTACAGGATTTTAAAATTTATTAGTACTTTGAAAATTTTAATAACCTAGTTCTTATATCGCAAACGTATTATATCCCAAAACCACCCTAGGGGGTTATGAGTTTTAGTTATTATATTTGTTTTACAAAAGTGACTCTTAAAATGATTTTTTATTTCAAACTCATTAATATTATTTAATTATAAACAGAAAAATAGGTCCATTGAAAATTTGAAATGTGCTCATTAAAATGTATTCCAAATCTAATATTCATTAATTGTGAAAATAAAAATATAATTTCATAAATGAACATAAATGAACTGGCTTTCTTAACTTTCCTAAAAGCTTTTCTTAAAACATATTTTAATTGGTGTTTTTGAAACACTTCCTGGGCCTCAGGAATAGTGTAAAAAGATTTTTGGGACAAAAAAACTTAATGAGCTTTGAAAATTGGCTATAGTTAATATAAACCCCTGTTTTATTATATAATTTTTATTATATCTCATTTTCAAATGAATTTATTAATTAAATTGCAAAAATTAAAATTACTTTTTTATTATATAATTGTACGTCTAAATGAGTCACCTCATTCTTCCGAATCTAGAAATTTATATTGAGATTTTGCACAATTCTTCGATTGCGTACTATATTTAAATTCAAAAATACTTTATTGATCTTCAATGGAATACATATTTTAATTTATCTTTTGGCAAGTTTAATATGGTAAATATTAATGCTTTAAGATCGTTTCAATCATTCAATTCCGAGGGTTTGTGGTTACATAAATTCAAACGCTGGAAAAATTTCTATCGGTTTCTTCATACATCCCTAAATCTGCTTTAGATGAAATCGCCGGGAATTTACAACTTTTATTCATCCTTCTTAACTCAATTTGCCTTAAAGATCGGTTTTGTTTTGAATAAATTAAGACATCTTAAATCGTTTGCCCGGTCGGTTTTATCGCGTACAAAAAAAAGCTTGCCTTTTTAATGTGTACATACTTTTAAATAATTACTTTTAAAAATTTGTCCATATAAATTTCTTTGTTTGGCAAGTACTGCCGAGGACAACAAACGGCCCACGGCAGCGTCCGTGACCGGTGAGGCGCCACTGGGCGGTCCGGGTTACCTTTTTGAGGCGTAACGCAAAGATTGGCTCATTTTCGGCGGACTTCAATCAAAAACTTTTCAAACCACTGTGAAGATTGGTCATTCCTATCACCTTCAGGTGCAATATTCCCTTTATTGAACAAACGCGAGAAAAGAACCTGAAGGAACATTTGCTGCATTAAACAAAAAAGACCCAACAAGTCGCTGGCATCTTTAAATCAAACCATTTCAATTTGATCCAAAATCCTCCTAAGAACACCATTCCACTAAGGATGATCCGTGAGGGCTATTAAAGCATCAAATTTCAAAGAAAAAAATGGTCGGGTTCACCACCTCGAACCCTTAACCAATAAAAAATTAAAAACAAAACCTGCTGGTTGTTGATAAAAATTCATTTTACGTAGGTCGGGTTAACTAAAACAATTTTAAATTAAGATCAAACCCCTTCCCCAAACAAGACCATGACATCTCAGTCTACCCTGCCCCCGCTGTAAAGTGTTCGGAATCGGGAATTCAAAAAATTAAAATAAACCGGAAAAAATCCGAAAGTCATTTATTTTAACCTTTTACTATACCATTATGACCAATTAAAACATAGTATTTCCAAAATGGATGAAAATCCCTGTAAAAACCAAATCTCGCATTTGACTGGTTTTTTATTTACGCCAGATAAACTGAAACAGTTGGAATCTTTGCATAATTCAGCTTTTTCAATTTTGCCAATTCATGTTCAATTGACTACAAACTACCAATATATAAATCTCATTAAGTAACCCCGTAAGTTTGTATCTTTTTAATTTCTTAAAAACCCAAAGACATTACTTTGGGAAAGTGTTCTTTTACTTTCTCCGGCGATGACTCATTCGGTCGGACGAAGTTTTGAAACAAAAGTTTCAGGGTGAAATTGCCCTAAACTTTCCTTTGTTTCACATAACTAAAACTTCTATAAACCTTTCCCTCAAACTATGAATTTTCCTTTTCAGAAAAACATTTTGAACGTTTTGTCTAAAATTTTTACTTTTCAATTGATTTTTAGGTACATTTTCACGCCCTAAGGTACCATTTCTAAATGTATAAAACAATATTCCCAAAATTAAGGCCGATTTTACCATAGGCATAACGATACTCACTCAAATACAAAAATGGCACTTTCTTTCTTCTTCTGCTTTACTCAAATACAAATTCTATTGAACAATATTTTATAAATTATTCAAAAAGTAAAAAATGCCTATAATCAACTTAGAATGGGATGAATACTGAAACTTTGACTTTATACAAACAGATTTGGTGCAATCAGAACCTAAAATCACCTGAAATATTAAATTTGAGCGAAAACTTCGGAAAAATTGTCACTGCATTTTTATGTTCAAAACCTATTTTAGGTTTTAGATCGTTGACAAATGCTTTTTCTTGTATTTGTTTCACAACTGTTTTGGCATTTTAATTAATAGTATAATAAATTAAAATACCCAATTCAAAATTTAACAAGATGAAGTTTTTCTTTTACACAAAACGCTTTATTAATATTCTGTCTTAATTTATATTTGGAACTGCATATTAATCGTGTATTTAAAACTTTACATAATAATCAAGTTTAATTACGATTTGGTAAACTTTAAAAAGAAAACCCATTTCTGCTTGAATTCTTTCAGTATTTAAGTACAACAATTTGAAATTTAAAATTAATCTGGCAACAATAAAAAAAAACGTTTATAGTTGATTATTCACGTTTAATACACAAAACGTCTTTATTTTATTTCTGATGAAACGACTGTACCCTAAATAAATAGGCTAAATCTAAAACCAGTTGAACCTAAATTATATTAATAAAAATTCGCCCTTTGATGAATATATACTAAATCTATATTACCTTAATATAAATCGTAATTTGAAACCTTACAAAATTTTTTTATCCCATTTTTGAAAACTCTTGTTAAGGTTCAAAGGAAGAAAAAAAACTAGTTCAAGATGGGAAAGAAATTAAAAATTTGGTTACAAATTAAAAGGTTGATTAGGTAGTTTTGATTTTAAATTAAAAGGTTTTGCTGAATAACCCAAAAAGGCTTTTTTATAAATTATATTTATTATTCAAACTCCCCATAAAGAAAAATATTAAAGAAATTGCATTCATGAAAAAACCAAAATATCAGTCAATGTATAATGGTTTACACAAAAACAATAAATTAAAAACCTTTAAGAAAATTTATTTAAGGCCGACGACAATGTGTTTTCAGGCATACAAATTGTGTAAACTTATATTATTATATTTCTTTCAAGCAAAAATATGTTTGACATTGAAATTAACTGGATCAATGTTAATTTAATATTAGAAAAGTTAGTATGATGGCTTAAAATAAATGTCAAAAAACAGAACACGAAGCATGTATTAGTATTTTGCCTTTAAACCAAATTTGAAAAAATTTTCCAAAAAAATTTTACAAAAATTAAGAGGTTTTCGACCCTTAAAAAATTAAGTTAAATGAATTCGGAGCTTCTGCTTCATGACTGACTTTCCAAAGAAGCGTCCATCCTCTTTCTTAGTTCAGAGTTTATGTTTTATTTTAATGGACTTCGTTTATCCATTTAAGACAAGCTGTATCGTGTGAATATAACTTGAAAAATTGTTTTGTATTTCAAATATTGTAAAACCAAATTTAGTCCTAAACCAAATAATATATCATTACAAAAAGATTTTCTTTACTGCGTTACTAAGGATATAATCCTTACCTTTGCAGATTTATATCACCTTTGTAGTATTGTGGACTTTATCAGTCGATTTCGGCTCGGAATTATTTATCATATACATATGCATGAGTAAAAGAACAAAGAGAGAGGGAAACAATAGAACGGAATTGCTTTTTTTTTTAGAAGGTATTTATAATGGGAGTTTGCCTGACGTCCGTGACTTTATATATATGAATAGGTACCAAAGACAAATATGATCTAGCAAACATGTTTCGACAGCCCCCAACATCAACTATTTCTCTATGTACAAAAAAAATAATAGGTATATAATAAAATATAAAAACCTTTTAGTTTTAATTAAAATGTTAAATTAAAAAAATGTTAAAACAAATCCATTAAGTTGATTTAAAGATCTAAGAATACATGGTCAAACAGACAGACGACGGCAAGCGACTTTGTTGTATGCTATGTAGTGAGCATACTTTTTGACAGAATATTTTAAATGAAAAATATTTTTCTAAACATATATACTGCACTGAAACTTACTCATACAATAATTTTCACCCTCTTAAAAAATGCTGCCACCAAACAAACAGAAAAGCCCTTTGCATATTTTCCTGTCGACAGTAAAACTTCTAAAAAAGTAACCTTTTTGGTTTTGAAAATAAAAACGCAAGGAAGTTTTGAAGAAAAAGTAAATAAATTCAGACAAAGATATTTTAATTATATAAAAACCTTTGTATTATTTTGATTTAGGCGTTTAATAAAAAAACAGAATTATAATCTACTTCAAGAAAAGTCAGCCGTTTGGAAAATGGAATATATGGCTTTGCCTTTGTAACAAATAAAAATTTTTAAATTTGTCAAATCATGGGATAACAATTACTTTGGCTGCGTTCCAACGGCCGAAATTTTTATAAACACGCCAAAAATTCCAACATTATATAAAATTTGTTATGTCTTATTTTACCTTTTCTTATCTTTTTTCCATATTGTGTGAATTAATTTGATATTTAACTGTAACACCATCACCTACATTTCGAGAATTATATATTAAATTGTAGCATACATTTATGTACTCAAATGATTCAATAAATTAATGATCGTGATTAATCATAATATTTGGCCTATGTCCTTCATTCAGACCCATGGAAGCGATGTCAGTAATAGTAATTATTTATTGTGATAATAATATATCATAGAACGGGATTTTGCACTCTTTTTATTTGAGCTTTCAATATCCTTAAAGGCACCCCAATCCTTGTGGAGATTCACTTCTTTTCACCGAGGTGACGATAATTATTTGATTGAATTAAAACCGAGACATTGATGGTTATGTTTCATTTACCCATTAATTACGCTGGCTACGAAGCCTTTGAACCGGAAGGCAGTACAGACGAAATATTTTACAAGTTTTTCGGTAGTGATAGGCAGAGTTTCAATCTCCAAGGTTCCTACAAAAGGTCCTCCAGTTAAGTCATAAATGGCCAAATGTTTCTCTAACGCCTTTTCAACAAGCAAAGTGAAAAATGGATGATTGGCATATCTTGGACAATATAAATTTGTATTTAAGAATACCATGCAATTTATTAATAACACCACGATTATATTTTTCTGTAATCTTTTTAATAAGGTTGTAAATAAAGATTTTTTTTTTTTTTGGATGACTCACGTTGGTGGAGTTAACCCACAACCGCGGGTTGGAGGGCGCAATTTTAATGTGCAAGACTTCACCTCTATTCTTGGTTACCCGGGACCCCTGGGGACCCGGCCGGCGCCACTTTATCCCAGGGCTTGATGAGGGTCCAAGGGCCCGAGCCCGCCGATCACCGGGCCCAGGTCCATGCCTATCCGTTAGCAATTTATCGGGGGCCCTGGGCCGGAACCCGGCTCGATAATTTTGCTTTTTAGGACTTTTAGTGGAAGATTTTTAACCCTTTTTTGGTTGGTGAATCGGCCTGGTACGTGCCGATATCTGTGTAATTGTATAGTTTGTCCTCGACGGCGGGGACGTTGTGTTTCGTAATGAAAAAACGCTTTGCATTGTAGTCTTCATCGTCCGATCCGTTTCGCGTTTCGCGCTCTTCGATGGCGCGTTTTGCGAGTAAATTTTGGTTGTAAGCGGCGGCGCCGAACTGATCGTTTGGGGTGTTGGAAGCCGAGTCAAATATCGGATGTGCCTGTTTTGATTTGTTTGAAGTGGGCAATTTCGATCCAGGTGGGGTCAAGTTGCGCAGGAATACGGCGCACCGTTTTGCGCATGAATCTGTTTTGAGGGGCTTTCAATGTGGATTGTTTTGGCAAAGACGGGACTGGATTGTTAAGATTGGACAGACTGTCTTGTATAACAACACCTTAGGCAGAAAACTTGCTTTAGGATTTATTAATGGAAATAGTCAACAAGAGTGGGCCCTTGTTTTTGACCGCTTATGTGCGGGAAATTGGGATTTTCTTAAGATTACCCCGAGGTATTTGGTCTGTTTGACCCAAGGGATAGGGCAACAGGGTTTGACAAAGAAGGGACGGGGTTTGCGGTGAACAAATGGCCCGCTTTTGGAAGGATTTATTTTATTCTCCCCGGAACCATTCCCCGGATTTCGGGAGGGTCTTTGACTTACTAGGAAGGACACACTGGTTGAGAAATTTGCAGGGCGTTCAATAAGGCGGTGTCTGACGTTTGTGGGATTCGAGTGTATAATGTAAAAGGATTGGTCCTAATCGGGCCTTGGGTACGCCGGCGGACCGGTCGGGTAGTGATTTGTTCCCAGCGGTACGGAAGTTCATTCCCGAAAGTCTCATGATGAGTACAGAGGTTGGCCGCCCGAGCTTATATAACGAAACCCTTCGGCCATACTTTATGAACGCCTGCCACGTGAGGGGCCCTGTGATGGGCCTCGTTTGCTGACTTTTAATTTACCCGTGATGGGTGTTTGGTGAGTGAAGAATGTTTGGCTCAAAGCCGAATTGAAGGGGTGGGAGCCCTTTAGATTTTATAAAATCTAATAAAAGGGGCTTCAAGTCGTTCATATTTTTCCAAAACCTTTAGAGGCAATGGCATTAGAACTGGGAAGGGGTGGTTTGCCGGGTTTGAGGAACCCTATAACTTTGGCGTCCTTCCGGTTTGGGAAAATACCCTTGGAAAGAGCTCGTTATAAATTGACCAGGATGAATTTGGGTGTTCCGGAGGATTTAAGACGCGGTTTTTTCCGCCGGTGCCCGGGGCTTTTGAGGTTTAGTTTTGATAATCATTTGACCTTCCGGTCACCGTAAGCGTCCGAGAGGAGTTGAAAAAGCTGACCCCTTCCACCGTTGGGGTGAGCGGCGTCGACGGTTGAGTCTGGGGATTGGCCCGACTTCGGCGAATTCGGCTTTTCTTCGTCAAAAACGCGAGGAGCATGGAAGGTTAGGGATGGGATAAAGGCGGCATCGGAGGGGTTCCATTCCCCTTTATTTTGGGAAGGAGGATGGGATGGGGCATTTGTTAATTGATCCCACCGACGTTCCTGACAGCTTCGCGCTTGGACTGATGTTCGGGCGCGCAACGTCTCCCCGGTTCCGTTCGTTGAACCCAACGTAGGCACGAATGACCCCTGCGTCGAAGAGGTCCCATCGTTTAAGGCCCAAAGGGATTTTCCACCACGGGACTTGCTTCGAGGACCTCGACAACCTTTGGACATGTCTTGTGAGGCAGGCAGGGCGCGTCATTAACGGGACTTTGGGAATGAACTGCGGTGGGAAGTGTGTCTGCGACATTTCAGTTTGCGCCAGTCAATTTAGTTTTGGTTTGGATGTTTGGGGTCGGTGGTCCCAGTTTGAGGATGACCGGGGATGACGGATTAGATTTCTATGACCTCTATACCCTAAAAGTGAGATTGATATTTTAAGGAGGGCAATATCCAATCCGATCTGTGGCCAGGTGCGGGTAGTGCGTATGTTCGCGGCACGATACTGAAGGTTCTTCAGGGATCTGTGCCCCAAACCTCGCGAGTTGGTTGTAACTGTTCCATCGGGGCATAAGTCGCCTCAAAGGGCCGCTCCAGGGAGAATACGTCTCGAAGTCGGTTGGTTATCTCAAGAGTTCTAGGTAAGAGACCAGGCATGGTGATTGGGCGGTCCCTTCATGGCAACCACAGCCAGGGTTTTGGCGTTGGGCCGAGGGTGTCGATTGCCACACAGTGCAGGGACTTTTAATAAAGCGTCCCCCGGCAAAGCGCCGGCCCTCATTTAGAGTTATAGAGTATTTTGATCCCTTCCGCTTAGAACGTCTCCGCCAGTAGAATGTCGACGTCGTTTCGCGAGAATTTAGATTTCGGCTTTTACCCGGGACCGTTTATTGAAAAAAATGTTAACTGCGGTGGTTTTGACGGCCCGGGCCGTTTCCCAAATTGGGGTATATTCATTTCGTCCCGTAATTGTCGACTAAGCCCATCTTGGAAGAGGCAAACGGGGTGAAATTTGACGAGGGTCGAAATTTTGTGAAGACGATCGAGTTTCGGTCGATCTGTCCGCTAAGTTTCCAAGTTGTGCATTTAGGGCGGAAAAGTGGTGGGCTGCGGGCGCTTTTTTTGCGGCCCCGCGGGCGCTTCGGCGCCACCGCGGTTTTGTTTTACGCGGGATTGGGCTGCGCGGGCGCGTTGGGTTTTGCCCACGGGAATAGGTCGGAGGGCGGGAAGGAGAAAGGGAGGCACCTGGGGGCGCCTTTGGGATGGATGAAGGTGGTGGGGTTTGCGCTTGGGGCCTTGGGCAGCCAGAAAATTTCCCGTGGCGCCGGCAGTTTACCTCCGGCGGTCGTGGGAGTACTTCCCATCTGGTCTAGGGCAATCAGGGTGGTCACCCATTTGACGCAGCGAGGGCGGGGTGGTTTCGGGCCGAGTGCTCAAGGCAGTTATGACACCTGCGGAAGGCCATTTGGTGTTGGAAAGGATGCGACTTATGTCGCATTGTGGTGTAGATCGTACACCTTTTGCCCTCGGTGGAACGTTCTAAGGCGGGACCCATTAAAAGGTTTTTTGGTTTTCGGATGGGGGAAGGCGGTAAAATTGGGATTTTTGTCCCTTAATGAAATTATAGATGTCCTTGGGCATCTCCTTCGGCAGCCTTTTGACGACGTTCGAAGTACCCTTCCCGGGACGGAGGGTTAATAATGTCGTTCTTTAAAAGATACGACGAACTTGACGGTGGCGTCACCTCCAAGAATTTAAGCCCTGGCTCAGTCGGTGCTTGTTTAAATTTGTTTGGACGCGCGGCCCAGTTTCGCCCATTTCCTTCGACCGAATATAAACGGCGGAGGTTTTCATCCCTATGGGGATTGATGGTGGCTGGGAGGCGCCGGGGTTGCTGTAAGCAGGGATGGTGTTTCGGGAAGCAGCGGGTTGCCTTGATGAGGCGATGTTGGCCGGAGGCGGCCTGAATGGATTGCCGTGAGGGCGGCAGGCCCTGTCGATGTTGTTGGGCCCAGGGGCCGATAAATTTCCGCCGACCTTTTGGCGCCCCGGGGCGGGGGTGATGTAGCAAGGCCCCCGGCGCTTTTTCTTTGCGCGAACTAACCGGCAGGAACCTCCTGCGTCTTCGTCCCGGTGCCGGAGGGTTGATCGATCCATTTCGGGTGGAGTTGTTTTGGTATGTTTGGGGGTGGGTCCGGAATGGGGAACTTTTCCGACGTGGGGTGGTTGCCCGCGTTGAGCTGGGTTGCCATGGATCTGGGCCCCCTTTGCGGGTGAGGGCCTCCGGGATGGATACCGTGTGCCGGGGAGATTCTTGGGTCCTCAAGTCGAGGCTTCGCCAGGGGATGAATCCCTGTTTTTTTAATTTAATTAAGATGTTAAATTAAAACGTCAAGCACCCCCGGTGACCGGGGCTGTTTTCCCCCCCCCCCAGTGAGCAGGGGAGGTGTAAACCGACGTAAAAAACTTTGCCTTTAGGAGCGAGGTGCCACCTGCCGCCATGCAGCGCGACTTAAATTTCTAATAATCACCCGGAGGTGGGTGGTAATTTAGAAGAATCACGATGACGGGTTTAAATTGAACAAACCCAAATTAAAAAGGTCCCTCATCTGGGCCGAGGGGTTTGAAAGTTAAAGGGGAAAATTAAATTGAAGCAAAACGGAACATACCGCCAGCGGGTACACATTTTTTCAGGGGCTAGCCCAACGGAATTTAAAGGAAATTTTAATGAAAATCACCCAGGACGGCAATCGGCCTCTTTTATTTGCCCTTGAGGGTGGGGGGGGCCCGGGGGGGAAACGGCAGGAGGGGATCGGGTTGTCCTCGTCCGAAAACCGGGCCATGGTGTAAATAAAATATTTTTTAATAAAGGGTTTTGAAATAAGTCTCCGAGGGGCCCAAAACCGCCAACCCCCGGGGACCAAAATTAAAATAAAAATTTTTCATTTATTGTTTGAACAGGAATTAAAAACAAATTAAAATTTTTTTTGAAAAAACCCCTATTTAAAAATTAATTAAATTTATGAATCAAATAGTTTTTTTAAATTACCCCTTTAAGATTAGTAAATCATGAAAATTATTTATTTATTTCATTAAATTCTTTTTCTTTTTTATGGGGTAGCCAGTAAACGCGCAGCCTACCTTGAGACATAGGATGTTAAGTCTCGTTTCCCAGTAAATACGCTGGCTACGGTGCCCTTCAAACTGGAACACAGTAGTTTTTTCACACTCACTTTTTGCTGCTTGAAATAGGTCTCCTAGGTCTTACGGTCTCCTGTAAAAAGGGGACCTACCACCGGTAAATCTTCCGGTCATTGCAATCACCATCTCCATTGCAGGGATTTCAGAACGTTGGCCAAACTGTTAAACCAATCAAAATATTTGCATAATGGTAATTAGAACTTAGTTGGAGAAAGAGCTCACGAACAATAGTTTTGCTATTTGCATACATATACCAGTTATATTCACAACACGGAATTAGCTTAAATTATTTTACGGAATTAGCGCAAATTACGTTTGTTTTAAATAAAACCTTTAATGTAATATTACGACTCCTCTATTATTATTCTTCAATGACATTTTGTATTTTTCATTTATTTCTTTACGCAATTCCGTTATTCTTCATACGATATTTGAAACATTTTGTTTGTATGCTAAACTTTCACCTTTAACTCTCTTTACCAATTTGCATACATAGTTACCGTCATAAAAACAGATAAGTACCTAAAAACTATCGCATAGGAAGAAATTTTGAATTATATTTGAAAAATATATTAAAATAATCCAATCTGTAATCAAATATACAAATGGAAAAATTAAGATAAGCGACAACACACAAGGTTAACTTAATATTGGAATACCAACGTTTTTTCTATACAATTTCTTGGAAGAATAAGCATTTTCTTAGGGAATCGTGCAATATAGACTTGCTTACTTTATTAATAAATTAATTTTTGACTTATATACTTATAAAACAAAGATATTAACAATGCAATGTTATAAAAATAATAGTAGTGTTTAATATTTTACTAATATTAAAAACCTAATTAAAACTATAACTTTTGCAGGTGGTAGTTCCCCTTTTTAAAAGAGGCCGTCTCGGGTGGAAATAGTGTCAAAACACTACTATGTTCCGGTTTAAAGGGCACCGTAGCACGTACCACTTTCCATCAGATTTCCCGACTAAAGACCGAAGGTAATACAGTAAGTCCTTATAATATTTTACAACAAAGTTATAGACATCTCATAGTCTTTGAACTGATTATCTATATCCTTAACTAGCCGTATTTTTTTTTTTTATTAAAAATAAAACAGGTATATTGCACCATATTAGTATTTCATAAAGTACTTACATAAATCGCTTTCCTTTATCCGCTTCAAACAGTGAAAAGTGACTGTAATATGTTTACCCCTTTAATTTTTTTAAAGCGATCAATTTCTAAGGAACTTAGGACATTTATGTATAAACATTCGACATGTGAAAAATATACAGAGGAAAATATGAAATATATTATATATATATAGATAATTCTACTAATTTTAAACATGGTTAAGATTGTTGTGTTGACGTATCATTGTTACTAAGTTATGCAAAAACTTTGAAAAGGATTTTGATAAAACTGTGGAATACCTTACAAATGAGGATAATTGATGGGCAATAACATGTATACATTAACTCAACATATACAGGTGTCCCAGAAGTCACGTCACTTCCTTAGGATCGGAAAAGGACATTATTCTGAGACGAAAAGTCCTAGCCATTTTTCAATCAGACGCATAGATAATTAATTATTAATTAATGAAAGTGATCAATCAGAGCGCCTACAGAAGAATAAAAGTTGAGGCTCTGGGTGGTGTGACTGAATTTTTATTTTCATTTGGAAAATTGAGACAATTTTAAATAAAAAATTTAGTAGCGAAGGTCAGTTAGAGGCTCTTGGGCGGATGTGAATAAATTTTATTTTTATTTGGGAAATTGAGGCACTTTTTTGATTTGGTTAAAATGAGTAGTGAGTATCAAGTTGAGGCTCTGGGGGCCGTGGCTGAATTTGATTTTATTTAAAATAATTAGACAAATTTTGATTAAAAATAAGTAGCAAGGGTCAAGCAGAGTCACTTGAAGCGGCCATGGCTGAATTTTGATTTTTATTTATAATAATAAGACAAATTTTTATTAAAAAATACAGTAGCTAAGGGTCAGTTAAGGCAACAAATGGAATATGTCCACATTCAACTCGAGTAAATGCTCAAGTGTTGTCCGTTTTCTTGAAGACAGAGCTGGTCATCGCTTGAGAAGATTTTTCCGGACAGTTTCAGCGTTTCCTGGAGTGACTGTTGTCTGAGCTGCATGATCGTGCGACGGTCTCCATTTGGTTCCTGGGGCTCATCGAGCAGACCATTTCTTTGAAATTTCCCACACAAAGAAGTCCAGTGGCGTCAAGTCAGGTGATCTCGGGGCCACCTTCGTGGTCCGTTTCTTCCCAACCAACACTGAGGGTAAACTCCGTTGAGGAAATTCCGCACTGTTCCAGCATAGTGACTCGGTGCTCCATCATGCTGAAACCAGCTGGTGCTCATTTACTTCACCAAGTAGTCGAAGAAGTTCGTCACGCAGGAATGTTAGGTATTTGGTGCCTGTAATAAGGAGAATTCATGGTTTGTTGTAGGAAACCAGGAACTAGGGTACATGGAAGTGGTGAATTGAGTTAAGGAATATTTAAGGACGACGAGGACGACGAGGACGACGTAACTAACTATGGAAAAGCAAATGATTCCATTAAAATACAAAAATCACTATCGTAAAACAGGCTCAATGTTTATGAAATGATAAAGTCTCAATTAATTTCTAAAAGATTCAATTCAAATCCCTAACACTCATGGATTTTACTTGTGTATTCAAATCTTAACTTACGTCCATTGTTTCGTAATTCGTAAAGAATTACGTGGTCGCCGATGATTCTCACCCTAAACATTAATCTTCCATTTTTTTGAAGTTACGGTCCACCGTCATGTGCGGATTTTCTTCTGCATACCAATGGCTATTATGCTGATTGAAACACCCTCCTGAGTAAAGAGTGATTCATCAGTCCACAATATTCCCTGTAAAATATTTGGATCCGCATCGTTAGAGTCAAGAATAAACTGACAGAAGTCCATTCCAGCGATAATCTGTGCTTCTAACCTTTACTTTTTCTTTGTGGTAAGGGTGCATCTTCTTCAGTGCGAATAATACGATTGACTGTGAGCGTGGAATGGAATCCACGTTCAACCCGTCTCGTACTCTTACTGATCTGCAGGATAGCAGCGAGAACGAGCCTTCAATGCGAACGTTTCGAACGTCACGAGGTCGACCGACCTCGCCTGACGTTGCTGGGCATCAATTGCCGGATTCGCGACAACGATGAATCGCGCGGAGGATGACGTTTTATCCGGATAGCTGTCACGATTCGAGAAATCTCTCGATAAACGCGTGCAGCCACTACAGCATTGTGATTACACTCGCCATAGAGAATAAGCATCTCGGTATAACGAGAGTATAAACCTATTATAAAGTTGTTCGTTGACAGAAAATTCAGAAACGACTGACAACGAAAACAGTAAGCCAAGAGAAGGGAAGAAAACTATGAATATGAAGAAATCGCAAAACAAAAGCGTAATCCATGATAAATCAACTGACGGAACCTCTCGGTTCGTCTGAGTCCATCGGTATTTAGTTTCATCAATAAAACAAAATAAAATTCAGTAACAGCCTGCCCAGTGCCTCACTGGTCTCTAACTGACCTTTCGCTACTAAATTTTTATTAAAAATTGCCTCAATTTTCCAAATAAAATAAAATTCAGTCACACCCGCCCAGAGCCTCAACTGTTTATTCTTCTGTAGCGGCTCCTGATTGGTCACTTTCATCAATTAATAATTAATTATCTATGCGTCCTGATTAAAAATGGTTAAGGACCTTTTCGTCTCAGAATAATTTTCTTTCCGACCCTACAAGGAAGTGTGTGACTTCTTGGGACACCCTTATATATATATATATAGTACCTAATAGATATTAATTCAGCTTTTAATTTTTCAAATATTACAAAATTATATTGTAAATTAAATTGAAAACGAGTACGTATAAAATCTCCATATCACATCACATCATCACCCTGTGATAGTCCACTGCTGTATATACGCCTCCCCTAATACACACCTATCCATTGGGGGGTTTTTGGACCATATCTGACCAAGCTGGTCCAATGCGGGTTGGTGGGTTGAGCGACTTTTTACATGCCCATCCGCCGCATGGATAGTCGTACTCTTTAGATAATTTGGTGATCGGCCCAAATTGCCCAAACTTAGAAACAAAATGAACATTTTTGAGTCCCCGCAGGATTCAACCCAGAACCCGTTTTTAAGCTCCAAAAGGTTATCCCGATTAAAGTTTTTCAAATCAAATCGGAGGCTTTTAAAAGTTCTTAACTTAGTTTTAAAGTTCTATCCGATTGCTTTTTACTTAAAAAGCTAGTTTACCCTACAAAACGCGATTTAAAGATACAATCAGTGAGTGGTACACATAAATAGGGAATTTTTATTTCGGATTTTTACTAACCCCCAAACTTAAGTTTTGATGGCGTAACAAGTTTCGCAGTAAAAATAATAAATTGCAAATTTTATTTAAAACAAATTAAATTTTTTTGTTTTGGTTATAATGTTTTATTGTGAGTAGTTTGCTAAAAGACCTGTGGCTAAAGAGGATTTTAAAACCATTGTCATTAGTGCAACAACAACCATTTTTAAATCGTAATGGAATTAAATCTTTCCAGTTCATCTGACTTATTTTAAAGTAAAATCTTTTTGAATAGCCTTATAGACAGTGGTTTATTTCAAGATCAACGTATTTCTTTCTTTCATCTAGCCATTTTCCCAAGTTATCATAAGGTCTTTTAATTCATCCGAAACCCTATAAACAAGGTGTTTTACCAGAGCGACTCATCGGCCTCCACAACCAAAAAGGTAAACCGATTCGAGAATGAATTAATGTCATTAAATTAAGAATTCCTTCAATGACCAAATCGGCAAACGGACCGACTTTTTTATGTCCATCCAACCATGAATCATCATTATCAGACAAAGGATCCCCCAATTTCTTAACCAACCATAAAACGACGACAACAATTATATAAGATAATATTAAAAATAAACAACATTTGTTTTTGTTTCTGGGATTAAACCCACGACCTATTTAACCCACGATTTATTATTAATAATTACCTCACCGGCTGGATTTTTTAAATTATCTATTACACGTAGTTAAATATGAAAGAAAAAAAGGGACCGCCTCTTTTTGGTGAGTTAAATTATTGAAAAGATACAACGATAGCGCCAGCAGAAAAAATTGTGTGAAATTATATTTAAAAGAAAAATGAAATATTTTTATTCCTTTGGAGAAATTTTTTAAAAAAATATTAAATTTTTTTAAAAATCTTTATTAATTTATTTTGACACGAATTCTCAAACGTATTGTTTAAGCATTGCTTTATTACAACGACTGAAAGTTTGAAAATCTTATAGGACACAAAACAAATAAGTAAAACAGGTTGTAGGTGAAATAAATAATAAAATTCACAAATATCCAAAAAGCTGTTACTACAAATATGATGTAACTTATTGAAACTTTCTTATTTTATCTTCGTATTACTACTAACTATTTATCAGTAAAGTTATGTATTTACCAATTTTAGTATTCATTAAAATATGATTATGTGTTGTAGGGCTTTAGTATCTCGCCTCTGAAACAAAACAAACAAAAAATTCACAGACAAAAACTTCAATTTCTTTGGTTTCTGTGTGTTATTATCATTTCTTTTTTATTTATGGATTTTATTATCCTTTAATTACGGATTTTACTGCGTTAGTTATATATTTATTCCCAACGTTTTGGATTCTTTCCCAATCGTTGATCAGGGCGACTTTATGGAAAGGTTTATGTAGGTAAAAAATACCAACCAGTCTGCCAAATAGCCGGAAAACCGAAATTTGGATTTGTAGATTTTTACTTTAATGACTTTAAGATACCCTGCTTAATCGGTTTACTTTTTATCTCACCAGATATTTTAAAATAGTTTTAGACAAATTATTGGTATTTCAACTGGAAAATTTTCTGAAAACCCTTTTATTGAGAAACAACTTTACAAAGGTTTTAATTATTTTGTCCATACCAAGTAAAAATTTACTTTATTTTTTTTCAAGTTCATTTCATAACTAAAAAATAAGAGGAGGTTAAAAAGAAATTTTTTAGCGAGTTTTATTATTTTATTATTATATTAGTTATTTTATTATTTTATTATTTAGTAATTAAATTATATCAAAACGTTTTAATTCAGGCATAATTGAAATTATTTGAATTAAACGCCATAAAAATCCGTCAAATGTTAATTTTAATTTTAAATTTTACACAAATGTTTATCTTAAGTAATCGGATCAAACCCTTAACCACAAAGTTTTGCTATTTATTCTTTTAGGTTATTCTTTTCATTTTTTCTTTGTTTTCAAGGGTAAAAAAAAAAAAAAACTAAAATAGTAAAATAAAGTAAAATATATGACGATAAAGTTTTAATAAAACCTATTTTAATTATTAATTACAAGTTAAAAATTTAATCGCCGGGCGGTTATTTAAAAAAAAACAAAATAAAATTTATTTAAAATTATTTGACCAAAAACCTTAAAGATTAAAATAATGATGTTTAGGAAAAAAGAGGGATCCCAAACTTAGGTGAATTGGTCACCGCACCAAACAGTCTCAGTAATGAAATTTCCGATAATTCACTTTATATTTTCCCGCACCGCCATACTTCATGTTTATCTTTTTATAGTTATACTAGAAGAAGAAATTGGTTCTTAACTCTTGTGAGTTACCACAAAAATATTCAAAATTTTCTTTATTTTTCCTAATGCGCGATATATACGTTATGATTTCAAGTTTAAAACCAAACAATTTTAAAAAAATAATAAAAATTAAAAACTAATCTACAAATAATATACCAATCTTTAGGGTTACTGTTAAACGAACTTGATAGCCCCCCACCAGGGAACCTGGGCCAACTTAACCTCTATGGACGTGGAAAAACGAAACGTCGGGAATAAAATGTAAATAATGCAAACATCCGTAATTTAGTGGATTTGATATTTATTAAACTAAAAAAAAAAATAATTTAAACATTTTACAACAACCTGTGGGCACTTTTGACATAGGCTTCCCTAAGCACGCTTTCAATTTAGGGGTTTGGAACGAATCCCACCACGCTGGTCCAATGGGGTTGATGGGTGGACCGACTTTCATCCCTGACTATGGATTCTTACTGGACAATTGGGTGATTCCCAAAGCCTAAGCAACGAAACAACAATGAAAATTTGTTGGTCGCCGCAGGATTCGGGAACCCATGACCTGGTTTTAGCCAGTGGTAAGGGCGTATGTTTATATTACACTTTAAGGAGAATAAGGAAAGTTTTTAAAAGTAATTTTACATTTTCTTTCTCAAATTCTTTTTAAAACATTAACAAAAACCAATTATGAAAAAGGTTAAGGGAAGAAAAGTTAAGGGCTTAGAAATTTAAGAAAATTTAATTGTTTTTTTTAAACAAAAAAACCTGATTTAACCTTTAAAAATTAAAAAAATGTTATTTAATAAACTTTCTGTTCCTTTTTTTTAAGTTCCACGGGAAAAAAACATGCTGAATAATATATTTATAGTCCCGGAAGTCCAAGATAGTATGGAGAGTAAAAAATTAAACAGTCCTCTTCCCCCACTGACCTTGGCTGGAAACCGATCCCGACCTAGATTGATCCGGACTTGTGTGTCCAAAACCATCTTCACCTCCTAGGGTCCCAATGGACATCCAATTTTTTGTTCCACCATTTTTGTTAACGGCAAGGCGTTTTTCGGGATGCCCAAGAACCCAGGCAAAAGCAAAGGGACCTCCCACGGATGGGAAAAATAGAAAAAAAGGGAGATTCATTTAAAACATCATTAGAAAAAATTTTAGAAATATTGTTTCCAAAAAACCCAAACTTTCTTTAACTTTTGAGGTAAAACAATTTTAAAACAAAGAATTTGAACTTGTATAATCGATAAATAAAAGATCATACTTTTTGATTTATCAAAAAAGGTAAAAAATACATGTTAAAAAAAATATAATTTGGGTAAAGGAAATGTTTATTTTTGATTGAAGAACTTGCAAATATTGGTGAAAGATATAATTTATTTTGTTCAATTCCGCTAACATTTATTATCTTTTGAACCTTTCCTGACATCTACAAAAATTCAAGATAAAAAAGCCAAATCGCAGGTTCTTGGTTTTGGAGAGTATCGAACAGAATTTTTAAAAAAAAACCATTCCATAGCAATATTTACTTGAAAACTACTTTTTAAAATTTTGTAGCCTGCCGGTAGTCGTGAGTTGAATCCCGCGGGAAAAAAAAAACATTGGAATGTTGCTTTCTGGTTGGTTAATTGTTCAGTCCCGGTTGAAAGTCAACAACATCTTTGGCAGTCGTTAAAATTTCAGAGCCCTTCAATTTGTGCCAATAATTTTCCATAGAATTGTTTTTTTTAAGGTATTAAAAGTCCCAGAGTTGCTCGGTAAAACTGTTATTCAGGTAAATCGGGATGGACTCTACTTTTGATAATTTGGGAAAATGACTAGGTGAAAGTGGTTTTGACATTCATTTATTACAACAGTTCGCGAATTTATTTAAAATCTTTTTTCAAAATAAAATACCAATCTAACGTAAAATACTGAATGAGGTTCTAAAACATTTTATTCTTTGTATAGGAACCCACCAAAAAATATAAATTAATTTTATTAGAATTAAATAATTATTAAATTAAACATAAGAGGTTGTTCTTAGTTTTAATGTTTGAATCAGTTTATATAAATTTTTACTGACTTTCTTTTCTTATCAAATATTAAAAGGTTGTAAATATACAAATTTATTATTCCCCCACCCCAAAGTAATCATGATAGATTTAATGAAAACCTTTTTTGCCCTTTAAAAATCAAAAAGGGACCAAAAAGTATAAATTTCCCTTGCTTCGTGTCACAGTCACTATGTTTATTGTCCTTTTTCTATTTCTAGGCATGTTTTAAATTTTTATTCCGTCTCACTTCCGATTTGCTTACAATATAAAATGAATGGATGAATCTCTTTTTTGAACAATTTAATATGTTTACTATTTGAAAAAGGAAAACACTCACAAGTCATTTGAAACTACGCAGATGTAATGTTTTCGAAAGTTTAAGAAAAAAAATCCAATAAAATTTTAAATAACACACTTCTTCTTTTCTTTTGGGTCTTTTTATTTTAATATTTTACCCCAAAATCTCCCGTTTAATAAAAAAAAACATCGCTAAGGAAGTAGAAAAATGTTAAATTGAAAGTCTTTTACCGTGAGGCAAAACGGTTAATAATGGTATTGTCTGAGTTTTAATAATGGCAAACTTTTTTATTACACCTATTTTTTATAATCTAATTTAATAACAATTTATAATCTATAATTTATAACTCAATTATCTTTAAATCTTAGTCAATTTTTTTTTACGTCTTTTAAATGTTAACAATTAAAAGTTAGTAGGTTTAGAAACCCGTTATACAGTTGATCAAGAGAGAAAAATAATATGTTACGTATTTCACCGCCCAAAGTAAGGTCTGCAATTTGTTTCTAGTTCTTTTAGACGGGCGAAACTCATATCTAAGGGGTAAAAAGATTTGTGTGCCTTACAAACATTATTTTGAAAAAAAAAAAAGGGGCCCAAAGAAATTTAGAGAGTTATAAAATATTTTTTTCGACCTAAAAATTTTTTTTACGCCAAATTTTAAACTTTTGGGATTTTAATTTAAAAATAAAGGGTTAACAGGGGAAACCCAAAAGACATTCAGGAAAACCCGGGAAAAAAAGCCGCAAAATTGGGGTATCAGAAAAAAAGAATTAAGGAAAATTAGTTTAAAAGAAAACACCAAAACCCTTCCTTTATTTGCATAACCCTAAAATATTTGGGTTTAAAAGTAAAACCTTAAAAAGCGCAAAAAAAAAAAATTTTTTTGATATCAAAAAAAGCGGAAATAAAGGGATAAGGAAAAAAAGAACAATCTTTTTTAACATTATCTTAATTGAATTGAATAAAATATTTTTTTAAATTAAAAATTAAAAAATTTTTTTTGGGTTTTTGAAAATTGAAAAAGATTTATATTATTTTTTTTGTATAATAAAAATTTTAAAAATAAAAAATTAAAATTATGGTAAATAAAAGACAAATTATTTTTTCAGTAAGCCAAATTTTTAAAAAAACCCAAAGATTTTTCGAAAGAATCCAATTTAAAATCTATAGAAGGTTTAATTATTATTCCTATTTTAAAATTTTTTAAAAGGGAAAGGAACAAAAAATTTTAAAAAAAAACCTTTTTAAAAATTTTCATTGGGAATTTTCCCTATTTGTATATTTATTAATCAATCATTTAAACCAATGGAAAATTTAGGGCGCCCCATTCACCAAAATTTTATTTTTAAAGTTTCAATTTTTTCTTTTTTGTTAAAGTTTTACCATACCTCAAAGTTTCTCTCAAAAGTTCGAAAATGTTTAAAAGAGGCAAGCAACCCGTTATGGACAGCGCAAATTAGAAAATTAGGGAAAGTGCCGGAAAATTTTTTAAATGGTAATTAAAAATGATTTTCATTTATTGGTTTATTTTCAATTTAAACTCACCACGATGTTGTTACCCGGACCACGGCTGCTGGAAAGTGTTGAATGTCGGAAAAAATATTTCCCAAAACCAAAAGCTTATTTTATTGTATGAATAGGAAACAAAAGAAATATTTATATAATTGGTATTTTGGTTTGATTTATTTAAATTAATTTTATTTCAAATAAATGAATGAACCCGTCCATGTGAACTTGCGTGCCTTGTCCGGGGTAGGTCCCCTTTTTCGGGAAGTCTGGGGGCCTATTTTTTTCCCAGCAGTAGTGTGAAAACACTACTGTATTCTGGCTTAAAGGGCGCCGTAGCTCGTCTGTCTGCGTATACAATAAAAAAAATTGAATTGGCTCACGTGACCGCGACAACAGCCACGATGTCTCGTACGGACGAGTCGATGCATAACACCACTCAACACACTGACACTATCACAGATGCACAACACTTATCACACACGAGGAGAGATGGTCTCGCCCTTTTTATATTTCAGACTCGTCTTTTATACACCATCACACAGAGACAAAACGTCGATATCAAGACCTCTTTTCTCTAAATACCCGCATTAGAAGTAGTATTCTTACTATATAATTAAATGTTGTTGAAGGTTAGGACAGCCGTCATTACCCTTTCCCCGAACAGATTCTCGCTTTGTCGTAGTGGTACCACTACCAGCCAGGTAGCCAGCGCTGGTGGGGTTGCAGATGAAACACGTTCCCCTAAAGGTGCCAGGAAGGAAACAACGTGGTGGATTAGTCGGTGCGAACGATATAACCCGTCTTTGCCCCCGCGAGGACGGGTATGCGTAAGCGTTTCCACACGGTAAAAAAAAATAAAAAAAAAAGCCGTCATTACCCGACGGTGCTTACGGACTAAGCACCTAAGGCCCACCTCACCTGCAAATGTTGATACGAAACTTTATTAAAACAGTATCAACACACGAAATACATTTCATTTTAACGTAGTGTTTTCGCAAACATATCTTTAAAAAGACGAGAAGACTAACAAAGCCGTACCATCGGAACAAAAGAACGCCTTTCCTACAAAGAGCAAGTGAGCAAACAAAAGCCTTTCTGAATGGCGTATTTCTTTTACATTTTTTTTATGCTTTAATATATCTTTAACAGCGATCTGTGATTTTTTTCCAAACAAATGCGCCATGATGACAAAAAAATTAACTCTCGTTTTAAATTAAAAAAAAGAGTTTAGGTGTTGTAAATGGTTACATTTTCAGAGTTTGTCGAAAATTTACATAAAAGAAGCATTGCGAATTTAAAATGTAGATAACAGACCTTTATTAATTTTGTTTTATTTCGTACTAATTAATGAAAAGGCCATATTTCTACATCTAGAGGAGGTTTCTACAAAAATCATTGTCTTTACGACATAGAGTTAATTATTTTAATATTACTATTACTAATGCCAAAACTAAAACTTGAAAATTTACGTGTACAACGTTTAATAGAGCTGGGTCTATTCCTTATTTTATACAAAAATTGAAATTTTTTAACCAAAAATCTGACCGACTTCAAACATCACGAAGCCATTTGCTGCAATATAAGCGGATGACAACATGCCATCTGCAAAACTATCCTACGTTTTCTGCTACCGCATTTTAAATCTCTGATACTTTTTAAGCTATTCATTATGTCAAAATGTCGTCTCAATTCAATTTAAATTCAATTCAAATGTCTTTATACAATTATACAATATATAAGTGTAACACTCGCTTATTGATTGTCAAGGACGCTACAACAGGCGGAATAGGACGCCTCCGACCTGAGAAAAACTGGCGTAAGAAACTCAGTGGGCCTATTTTGTCATCTTTTAAAATAATTCATATACATTTCATATTCTATCATACGTATACTAAATTTGTAAAAGCCTGGAGCGAGCATTGCATTACCAGTTGGTGTTGTCATTTATAAATTCATTCATGTTATCCTTTAACACAACAACCGTTAACACATAAACGTTCCATTACTACTTTTTTAAATTTATTAATAGTTAAATTCTGAACGTTTACTTGGATTTTGTTGTAAAAGCGTATACATTGTCCCGTATAAGATTTACTTATTCTTCGCAGTGTAGTTGCTGGAAGCATAAAATTTTCTTTGTTTGTAGTATTTATGTTATGTGCATCACAATGCCTGCGAAAGTCATTTGTATTTACCTGCACATACATTAGGTTTTCGAATATTTTTCGAGAAGTAACGGTTAGTATTTTATTCTCTGTGAACAATATTCTCAGGGATTGTTTGGGGGCCAAGGTTAAAAACAGCTCGAATAGCTCGTTTTTGGAGGACAAAGATCGTATAAGTATCCGTCGCACTTCCTTTTTGTAAGCTCCGTCCCCACGAACTAGGTGGCCCACATTTTTGCTAAAATAGAAGGCCACACAGTACAAAGTACGTGCGCGCACTTCCCACAGTAGAATGCCATGAGACATTACAGAGGCTTTCTACGTCAGTTAATTGTCTGCTTTTCTGAGAAAATCATCAAGAGTTTATTTGACATTCTATTAAAATGAGGGCCCCACTGCAATCTAGTATCTATTGTTATTCCAGAAATACGGTTGACTCAACTACGTCTATCTCTTCCTCATCTATAAACACTTCACATTTACTCGGTCTTACATTTGGAGTCATAAATTTAATTCATTTTGTATAGTAACGAATTATTGACACTAAACCAGTGCGCCGCTCTAGAGAGAGTATTATTTACATCGTCATTTATTGATGTATGACGTTTTAACTTTAAAAATTAAGGAAGTATCATCGGCAAATAATACTGTGTCTTCGTTTTTATTAATAACATATAGTAAGTGTTTCATTAATTGGTTTAATATTTTTTTTTCTAATATTTTACTAAAAGTAGGCAAAATAAAATTGTGGCGTAGGGATGTGACCACCCTACCGCCACTTGACGGCGGATCTGCCTTACTGAGGGTAAGACAGATCCTTAGTACAAGTACAATTAGTCAATTGCCAATCCATCTGCTCAGCGTGGCAATTATGAGCATTTAACACTTTGGTTTGAGCTAACAATCATCAAATAACACATGATATATGTTTGACTAATATAGGCCGTACCTTCTGATGCATTGTAACCATAGCTAGTTTATGGTACAGGATGCAATGGATTTTTTAAGGACCATTTAATAATTGTTGACCATTCAGTGATAATAAAAAAGACTTAAAATACGTCATACGTTAAACGATAAGTCGGTGGTTACTTGATTTAAACAGCATCATATCATTAGCTCAAAAATGTTTATTTATTCATCTACTTCGGTTATATTTACGAAGAAACTTCTTACGTATATGTTATAAACCAAAACCTATGAGCGTGTCGGTTGCACCTAAAGCTGCGAAACTTTGAGTGGAGAACTCTTGAAAGTGTAGTGCGGCGCGGTAAATTGGAATATCCAATGGTCTGTAGATGATAATCTGTTCGTTTTTCCAATCTAAATTCATTGATATTTTTACTTTGTTTTGTGATTATTATGGTGATAATAGCCTTTTTTCGTGTCTTGGTAAAAGTTTTACACCTTTTTCCCAAGGCTGGCATTTGTCCTACAAATATATTGTGTTGTTAGAACTACATAAAAGAACACAAAAAAGAAGAAAAGAAGGTTAATAAAACGAAAACGAAGTCAACAAGATATGAAAAGAAATTTGGTTGCAGTGTTTTTTTTGTTTTATATATTATTTTTTTTCAGTCTAAACTAAACAATTCATGAATTATTTAATTTTAATTTCAATATCTTATAATTTTTATTTAAATAAAACACAAGTTGCAGATAGATAAGACAAAAATTAATTAGGATAGATATCAAACAGAATTGGAAGAGTATAACAAGTGAAGTAACAACGAACGGCATAAAAGGCGACGCATTTTCGCTTTCTGTAACTGCATTTTAATTTCTGATTACGTTGTCAAAATTCGTCTACGACAGAAACTCTTATGTAAACTTAAACTGTATTTTCTTAATTAAGCTTTGAATGTGCCTTTGAAAATTGCAATAAATTTTTAAAAATGCTTATACAGTGCATTATTTTTAAAACATAGATATATGCTAGCGCGGACTTTATTGTAGACCAATTCAAGTATCTTTTACGATTTTGGTAGCGTTGCGATTTTTGATGCTGTAATTTTGTATTTCTCAAATATTTATTAAATTACTTATCACAAAATTATAAAAAAGTTGTACTGTAAAAAATTATAAAAAACCCCTGACCGCAATAACTGCATAAGAAGCATGATTTTCGCCCGTGGATTAATTAGTCGGTATAAATTTAATAATTGCAACGTGTACACTAAGGTACGTCCACGGCTCAAAGTCGACTGTAACGATCTAACGTGGAAGTCTGTATATGTATACTTTACAGAGAGCAGTAGGTACTATATAAGAGTAAAAACAATTTTTTAGCAATTTCATTCGGAGAGATCCTTGTTTCGCACTCATGTCGGCCTCAAAGCGCTCGTGCGGTTAGTTTGTGGCTTTAGTACGCGGAGAACTTAGTCACTCTTAACCATTTCTAAATTGTTTTGTGTGACTTTACGCAAAAGCTTTAACTTAATATTGTATTGCGTTTTAATAAAGCACGTTAAAGAGGTTTTTTTTTGTAGTAAATTATTTTACCGTATTTCTACAAAGACTAATTAAATTTGTTGCTCATAAAGCTGTACTGATTTACTTTAATTATACGCTGCATAAAAATGTAACGTTGTTAGAATATTCCATAGTTTTGCGCATAATGTTTTGTTTATTTACGTTAATTATGCGCTGCATGCATGTAATACATACGTCGGTAGCAAATTCCATCAAAGTTCCCAATTGAATAATTTTTTATCATTTCAAAGAACTAGTTTTTCTTGCAATACCCAAAAATACCCCTTTTGACAGTTTAATTTTTTCGTTATAAAAAATATGAAACATGACATTTACGAACTAATTTTTAAAGTACATATGAACCGATTATCATTTAAGTTTTTAGTCTGACTTATGCGCAACATAGCATAGATTCAATTTAATAAGCAACGGAAGCCGTACTCTTAATGGAAATTGACTGACTTTTAAGTGCGCAAAAGAGCAAATTTATATATCATCATCATCATCATCAGCCTGTGATAGTCCACTGCTGGACTGCTGGACTGCTGGACGTAGGCCTCTCCTAGTACACCCCTATCCAATTTGGGACCGTATCCCACAACGCTGGTCTAATGCGGGTTTCCCTAACCAACTAGGAAACAACAATGAAAATTTGTTGAGTCCCCGCAGGATTCGAACCCACGACATCCGGTTTCTAAAGCGGTATGGGCGTGTGCCCATACCACTAGGCTACGGAGGGATTTATATAAATTTATATACTTAACAGTCATCTACTTTCATCTAGTTTTACTAGATACTTGAAACTACTTTTATCACAACACTTTTTCAATAAAATTCTGTTCTATGTTTGCTTCTAATTTATAAACAAACATTCGAAAAAATGCTCACAAAAGTCAAAGCTATGCCAAAACCATTTAATAACATAAAATAAAGGACGGAAGCGTATTGTAGTAAGTTATTTAGTTTAAGTAACTGTTGTTGGACAAACATAGTAACATAGAGAAATGCTATCCATCACAAAATGGAGCTGAGGCCGCGCCAAAACCATGTAATAAAATAAAGTGAAGGACGGAACCCGCCCCATTAGAGAAAGCGTTTCTTACAGGCTATAACGTCAGCCGCAGGAAGGCTGAGATGAATGTCGTCGATACGTTTGTTCCTATTTTTTATTTATTCTTAAAACTAACTGAAAGATATTGCTGTAACATATTCACTTAAAAGTAAGTAACACGATGATAACAAAGTAAAGTTTTTAGACCTAATATTGTTATGTTGATGGTATGTAAATGATAGCAATTTATTACAGGCTAATGCTTTTTGGTTTTCATTGCACCCAAAAACTGTTGCCACATGTAATTTTTAATTAAATTGAACAGTAATAGTAGATACAAATAACTTCTTACTGCCTTATTATATTTATGGTGATATTGCTTATCCTCTGACATAGAACACGCGGATGAATGCAAATTAATCAGTAATGGTTGAAATATATCAATTCTATGCTAATATTACAAGCTTTCAATGTAATAGAGATCTAAAAACCTATTAAATGCAAGGCATGGTATTAAATATGTCTTACTAAATTAATCCCTTATAATTCACAAAGCTGAATTTCCCTGTGATCGCAGCACTATCAGTTGTAACGAAAGCGACATATGTTGCGTACGTAGCTATAACTTTATACGAAAACGAATAACGTAACCTTTCATTATAGCGCCTGAAAATTACTACATTGTGACTTGGCGCTATATGTTTAAAAACAAACCTAATGCGTTTTACAATAGCGTTTACACTTAAACTCGTTCCGTGAATAAAGCATACTACTAAAGAAAAGTAGTTCGCATTGAATTGTAATAAATATGCACATAATAATATTTACGAGTTTTAATATATTATTAAGGTTATAAACAAAACATGCTCATGAAACGAATTTAATGTTTTATTCCATTGAATTCATTTTATGAGAAAAATAACATGAATATTTTTTTGGCTATTGTGTACAAAAAAAGCCTTTATTTCAAGGTCATGTAACAAAATCCATTTGACATTACGCGCGTGTTACATGAACACGCTTACGTTACTTTAATGAACTGTATTAAAACGATTTATGTCATTAGCGTACATACAAGTACTTAATGACCACATTTTACATCACGTTTGTTGTTTTACTCAGTACATTATTGAAAGCTCAGATGAAGTATCGTTTTACCTTCTTCGACCAAAACATGGTTGATAAACCACAATGCGGCAGAAGAATTTAATTAAAAACGTCATTTGTGGACTTCGGTATAAAACGTAAACTATGCTTTTTTGACTGGATCCGCTGTTCTCTGGAATATACCGATTAAAATACTCTCGGGTGTAGGTGTGGTGTCCCCACGAAGTGACCTCATGCAGCCATTGCTATGGCTATCATGCCAAGATTTGATTTGAGGCAGCAGCCGCTTCAACTCCAGCGCTTGTCTGTTGGCACGAGAGCCAGAATGCGCCTGGCATTCTGGGTTTCGTTGGAACGGAATTAGACGGAGTAATGGGAACTTTATCAACGATCATATATCACAGCTTTAAAATCTGATCTCAACAAAACCAGTAAGTGCATTTCATTGCAATTATAGAAAGAGTTAAGTAGACATTTAAGGTCACAAAACTAAGTAATTAAATAACAACTGAGTTATACTAAAGGCTATAATTTTATTTTTAGGAAATTCTCTAGTAGAAAATTTTATAAACCTTTAGCCGGAAGGCATTACTTAATTTACTTTAGTAAACATTTACATGTCTGTAATGAATAAAAACAATGTTTATCAACAAATCAACACAAAAGTTCATATATTGACAAGTAAATTGCCTACCTTTAAAAATACAAAGAGGTCTCAAATCTGTCCTCTGATTTACGATATTAAGTCTTATTTAGATAGGAATTTCACTAAGAACGGTGCCCTTCATACAGAAATACAGGGCTACCCATGGTTTAGCAATTTTGTAATCTTATTCTTTTAAAAGCTCAATAAATAACTGACTCTGACATATGGCTGTGGGTGGGTAAAGAACAAATAAACAAAGTCGTAATAAGTCTTGTAATTAGAGACCAATCGGAGTTAGGGTTTTGGTTTCGGACAATTTCGTCCAAGAAATCTATTTTCAACATAAGTTCAACACAAGTTAAGTTTCATAGTGGAAAAACCGAAACTTTGTGTTTGTAAATTATCGAGCATTATTGTCATTAGACTGAAGTATTATTAGAAAATAAATTTATTTCTGGGATATGTTATTACAAAATAGTGATGTCAAGTGACTAGGATCTATAGATTTTATCTTTAAAAAACGTAATATTATAAATCATCATATCTATTTTACTTATCATACAAGAAATTCAATTTACGTATTGATATAAATTGCACTTAAATAAGTTCAATGATGAAAAAACTTCAATAAGATGAACAATTCATTTACAATTTTAAAAGCATTTTTTCAGAATAAATGCCTAGGGATTTTTGGCATGGATGGATGGCGGACTTGCACCGACTAAAATTACTAAGTTGCTCTATACTTGCGGCTTTTTGTTGGTGACCCCACCAGCACCAGCCGCTGTACAAACACTTTATCGGGACCGCATAGTATACCAAATCTGTTAGCGAGGGAATATTGGAGCAAGAAATTCAAAATTGGCCTTGGAATCAGGTGCATGCCTCCGAATAAGAAATAGAAATCGACGGCGCCTTATCAAATGACCTCTCCTTCCACGGGTCCTCAAATTGGCATCTGTCTCATAAGTAACAGAGGATAGGATACAATTGCCGATTCACTTCTCTCCGCAACTCCTAGGCTGCAGTAGGGACGCATCTTAAGCTGGCTTCTCAGTCAACTTGAAGCAGCTTACATTAAATATCAGAATGAATTTTTTTTTTGTTTCGGTTTGTGTTTCTGTTTCGGCCGAAACTAAGGACAAGGACAAAATTCGATTTCAGCTGAAAAAGATAGTTTTAGTTGGACACTAATAATAATTCTTATGTTATATCTAAAGTTATTATATATTTTATTTGTTAAAAGTTAGTAAAGAATTAAATCGTCATATTTTTAACATATCACTGAGAAAAAGTTTACAGAAATCAATGTAATGACAATTTTTCTCAATACATATTTGAAAATATTATGTATGTTCATAAACATAAAATGGTTGGGTAAAACATTATGACATATAATATAAATACTAGGAAGCAAAATTACGTTCTTCCAACAACTAGGCTCGAAGAACAAAAATCTTTCATGGGACAATGTATACTCTTCTACAATAAAATACCAGAAAACGTTCAGCTTTTATCTGTAAATAAATTTTAAAAATTGTAAAGGAAAGTTTGTGTGTTAAAGGATATTATTGTTGTAATGACTACTTGATAGATAACACACCCTGGTAATGAACTGTTCCTCCAGGCTATTTCAAAGTAGTAAAATGTAAGGTATATATAAAATTTTGTAAAATTTATTGAAGAACAAGGAAAAAAATCCGCTGAGTTTCTTACGCCGGTTCTTCTCAGGTCAGAGGCTTCCATTTCCGAACCGGTGGTAGATTATTTGACAATCAATAAGAAAGTATACTGAATAAAGATATTTGACTTTGACTTTGACTATGACATAATATTAATTTAACACATGCAATACATTCATAATGAGGTTTCGGATTACGTGGCATAGCTGGACCTCATTTTACCTATGGGGGTCGTAGGTTCTAATTTCGTTAGAAAATGAAGTTGTGTTATCCGCTATTTTACAAAAATATCGTTATTTTGAAAAAATATTTCACACCCGATAAATCCGCGTTACAAGTATTGGTCATACATAATTATAAAGAAGGTTGAATATTCATGTACATACCATATAACGACGCAATTTTAAAATTTATCATTTCTTTGCAAATTTTAACAACTTAGTTGTAACGTTAATTATAAAGTTTTATATCGTAAAACCACCCTACGGGCCTGTGAGTTTTAGTGATTAAATTTGTTTTACTGAAACGACGCTTAAAATGAAAATTATTTTAAACCGGTTAATATTTTTTAATTATAAAAAGAAAAATAGTTCCATCGAAAATTAAAAATATGCTCATTAGAATGTATTCCAAATCTAGTATTCAATAATTCTGCATATAATAATGTAATTGCATAAATGAACCGTCACTAACTTTCATAACTTTCCTCAAAGCTTTTCTTATTATATATTTTAATAATGAGTGTTCCTTGAGAAACTTTGCCTGTCTTGACCCTCAGGAGAATAGTTGAAGGTTTTATGCCGACGTAGAATTCTCTATCACTAAACTTGAAACCAATAAAGTATTTATAAATGTATGGGGACAAAAAACTTAATGAGCATCGAAATATACGAGTAGGCTATAGTTGACATAATACCTCTGCTTCTAATTTTTATGACGCTTCATTTTCCACTGTACATATTTTTTTTCTAATAAAACAATTCCATACTATACTCAATACTATTTTTTTATTAAATAATTGTATGACCCTAAATCAGTCACCTCATCATTCCGAAACTAGAAATATATATTGAGATTGTGCACAGTTCAACGATTGCCTACTATATGTACATTCAACAATACTATATTGATATTCAATTGAAAACTGCCCAAGTACATATTTTGCTTCATCCTTTGGCAATTTTAATATGGTAAACATTAATGCTTTAAGGTTCCCACTTTAATCAATCAATGTCTGAATTGGAATTGTGGTTACATTAATTTAAACGGCTGGAATAATTTCGTATCGGTTATCCTTCATTACATCTCTGATTTCTGCTTTGAATGAAATGCGCAACGGGATATTTACATTTTTGTACATCTTCATTCGCCTCACGTAACTCAAATTTGCACGAAAAGGTCGAATCAATGTGATGTTAAACAAACCTTAAATCGTTTTAACCCGTCTGGTTTTATTCATGTTTTGTGGAGATACTTAACCGGGTACAAAGTTTCCCCCTGTATATTAATCTACCGCGGTTTAGTAAATCCTAAAATCCCTACTAGGGCTCCCCTACTATAGAAAACAACAATGAAAATTTGTTGAGTGTCCGCCTCATTTAAACCCACGACCTCCGGTTTCTCAAGCACACGCCCTTAGCACTAGGCAACGGAGGCAAAGTAACATAAGTAAAAGTAATAATATAGCGCCATTAAAATCCCTTTGAATATATAATAATAAAAAGCCGAATTGGCTATCTATAGATACGTTTCCTGTCGAATCTTACCGTATTTGTTTTTATTATTGCTAAAACGTGAGCAAATAGGATTCACGTTTCTTTTTTAGAGGATTTTACTGTCGACTCTTCCAGAGAAAATATGCAAAGAGCTTTATTGTCCTCAAGCTTCTTAGTTACAATTGAGATGCAGTCTTCAATAGGTAAGCATGTAAATAAAGACCGAACATCAAAACTGACTATAGTTTCATTGTTCGTGAGATTTAGATGTTTAATCTCATTAACAAAATGATAAGAATCTCTTGCGTACGCCTCGGTGTGTCCTCGTAGTGGTGACAGAACTTCTACATTTTTTTTTTCTTTTTTTTTTTAAGTAAAAACTCTGACGGTTATTCCAAAACATACAGACATATACCAACTTAGTCTGCCGTGCGTGATCATGGATGCTGGAAAAATTCCGAAACGTCGGGAATAAATATATGTAAGTAACGCGAAAAATCCGTAAATTAGTGGATTTGATATAGATTTATATATATAAAAATAATTTCATCAGTCAAATCTTATGTCTAAAATGTAAAACATTTTTATTTATAAATATCTAATAACAGTATAATCGTTATTAAAAATCTTTTTAAAACCTTAAGCTGTTAATTTATTTAATGCATTAATAAAAAGTTTAAATTTAAACACAATATCCAAAGTGACATACAAAGCAACAACTTCCGAATCGAAAATTAGTTCTACGGTGATTATTTCCTTACAATCACCATATCCATTGCAGGGATTTCAGAACGTTGGCCAAATTGTTGAACCAATCAAAATATTTGCATAATGGTAATTGGAACTTCGTCGGAAGAAGAGCTCACGAACAACAGCTTTGTTATTAATTTACAAGTTATATTTACAACACGGAATTAGTTTAAATTATGAAACAGATTGCAAGATATGGCCTAACTTTTAAATAGATAGTGAAAAATGTAATGATTATTAAACTATAAAGATTACCACCTCAATTACTTCACTACAAAAGTAGCAAGAAGATTATTACCAAATTAAAATATTATTCATTTAAAATCAGTATTATTCATTGGAAGCAATATCATTCACGGTAATAATGATTTCAGTTAATGTCAAAGATTAAAAGATTTTAAAACTTGTACTGCTTTAACTTACTGATTTAAATAAGTTTATTATCACTCCTATATTTAATACATGTCTAATATGTATTTTTACCGTACCTTTTTTTAACTTATTAAAATAAAAAAAGTATATTGCACCCTATTATTATTTCATAAAGTACTTACATAAATCGCTTTCCTTTATCCGCTTTAAACAGTGAGAAGTGACTGCAATATGTTATCATCCTTTATTTTTTTTTGAAGCGATCAATTTCTAAAGGACTAAGGACATGTATGTATGAACTTTTGTCATGTGAAAAATGTACAGTGGAAAAGATGAATGCTTTTTTTCACTTCAACAAAGAATTCGAACACTCTAAAGCTTACACCCCACACTTTTATGTTTATACTTTTTAATAGTATGTATAAAACACAATTCTTGATCGAGCCTTTTAATTCTTCTTATTTTAAATATGCTTAAGATTGTTAAGATGTTTTGTCGTATAATTGTTACTATTATGCAAAAACTAAGAAAAGGATTTTGATAAAACTGTAGAATACGTTACAAATAAGAATTATTGGTGGACTATAATATTTTTATATTAATAGCTAGTTATGGATGTTAATTTAAGCTTCATATATTTTCCGTTTCCTTTTTAAAATGTTCCAACTCGTAAATTAAATTGTAAACGAGTTGGTATAAAATCTTCATAAACTTAATTATATTTACTTACTTTCATGTCCCTTTAGACGAAAGTCCTATTAAACCAGTATTATCTGTATGTTTTCCGTAACAAATATTTTAATGAAATTATTGAACTAAATCGTGTGTTTTTTAACATTTCAGTTTTATACCCAAACATAATTGGCTACATCTAATGTTATTAAACATAATAGTTTCTTATGTAGATGACAATTGAAGAAGGATTTCAGAATAACAATAATTTGACCTTAAAAACACACTTTTTGTCTTGCATGTTAAGAAGTTACAAGTTATACCCCAAGCATAAAATGTGCCTTTCAAATCAAATCGAGGCTATTAAAACTTCTTTTCGTAATCTTAAAGTGCTATCCTATCACTTTAATACCCTTATTTATCATATAACGAGAATCAATCTTGTCACATTAAAATCGCTCAATTTGTGATTTCTGGTTCGAGTATTTAACTTTTCGGCCATAAACATGCAGATTAAAGGAAAAATTATATGTATATAAAATTGTATGTTTTCATATAAATATATACAATATACCACCATTACACGTATTTTAAATAAACAATTGTGTGTTTTAATTTTTATTGTATCATTTTAGTGAAACGACCGAAAATGTCGATTCCCTTTTTTGTTTTGTTGTGTTTTTGATGGTTAAAATTTTTGACGTTACCATGACTACGAGTTTGGGAAGAATGTATACAGAACTAAATGTATCTGGCACTCGAGTTCAATTTGTAAAAAGTTTATCTATGAGAAAAAATAAATTTTGATCAAGAACGCTAACCTCTTCATTACAGGTTCATTTCATTTTAATTTAACGCTCGACCCATTTATAACCATGCCTTAATGCCACTCTCCTTAATATATTTTCGAAAGTTTTCCTTAAATTTGGAAGGAAATTACTCCACAAAAGTTTATTTGATTTCCTCCTTCTTCTTGCGACATTTATTTAAGATTGCAGACTTTCGTTAAAAAATATTATACATTTTGTTTTATTAAAACATCCTATACAAGCTATTTTTAAATATTTTGTACAAAACTCTTAATTATATTTATCATTACCATTAGCCTGTGTTAGTCCACTGCTGGACAAAGGCCTTCCCTAATACACGCCTTCTCCATTAAGGGGTTTTTGGACCGTATCCCACCACGCTGGTGCAATGCGGGTTGGTGGGTGGTAATTATATAACTTAATATTAACAGAATGATTTTTATAATTATTTTAAATTATCATAAAACAAGCCGTGTAAAATGTGCTCCAAAAAGGATTAACTTTTGTACCATCGTCTATTTAAGTGCCTATTTCAGTAGGCAGCGCGTTGGCGATACCACTGGTATTGCCAATGTCTATGGGCGTCGTGACCACTTCCCATCAGGTTGGCCTAACTGCTTGTCTGCCTGCGTATGCCATAAAAATTTATCGCACCAAAACTTTAAACGATAAAAATAACGATGTATTGAGGTATAAATAAAAGAGATGATCTTGCTTTTATTATTTATTTATATTTTTTAAAACAAAAATCGGATTTAAACGCTTTAAACAATTACAAAAACATTATTATCACTATCAATTTAATAAACTTTCTTCAGTCATTTTCTTAAACACATTTACATTACATTTTTTTTAATGTCTCCATTTTGGCTGCGAAAGACAGAAATATACTGAATCATCTATTTTTTTTTTTTTTTAATTCCGTGTTCCCCTGATATATATGGGTCAGGGACCTTGTGTGCTCTTTTCTTTATGTTCTTTTTGAGGTTTTGTCAATTTACAATATACATATAAATTCTTGTTTAGTATTGGATGTAGAGTTTTTTACATATTTGTATTCATATTTCTGTACATTTTATATTTTACTTCTACTTAGCTATTCTATTTCACTGTGCATTTTACTTTAGTTTGCTTTTTACATTTCTAAATATTGTTGTTAATTACATTATATGCTGTTCTTAGTCTAAATATTTACGTACACATTGTATTTTACTTAATTTTACATATATGGTACCAACATACAATTTTGATTACTTTTGCTTGCATTTTTGCACTATTTTAGTATGACACTTTGTTTTACATTATCTTAGTCTATACGTTCTTAAGTTTACAAAACATATTTTAGCTTGCTTTATTTAATATACTTAGTTTAGTGAATTGTCACTGTACATCTCTATATGCACGGTACAATATCTTATTTAATGCTTATTTTTATTATAAAAAAATAAGAATCATCTATTTACAGTCCTGAAAGTTTCAGAGAATAAGAAGAGCAGCCTATAATGTACCAACTGTTTTATTCCTCCGCGACTCGACGTTGGCTGCGAAACACAAAGATTTAGATTGGTCGTGATCTTTTGCGTCCCAAAACCCATCCTCGTACTTTCCTAGGTACATCCAGAGCAGATTTTATCGGTTCCACTATTATTTATTAGATTGGTAAGGCAAAGGGCTTTTTAGGTGCACTACAACTGAACCCAGGCAAGAGCACTGAGGCCCTACCACGGGTATAACATGGAAAACTATCGAAGAGTGAGATTCTATGAAGTAAAATTATGATTACACGATTATCAGCTAAGCGAAAAGGCAATTTTACTTCACAATTCTTTATTTTATTCCACCTTAGATATTTTAATATATTCTACCATCGTATACGTCTCAAAGGAAGAGAACAATTGTAAATAGTTCTAGACTTTATATAATAGCAGATAACTAACATCAAAACTAAATGCTTACATCAGTAAGGTTTATATTCAATGTGGGTCAGCGCTAAGTAGATTAGGGGTAGATAACATGTATTTTATACAATAAAGCGAACGCTGCACGTAAAGTAGTATAAAACTCTTATATCTCTTGTCATCATTATCAACCTTTATTAGTCCACTGCTGGACATAGGCCTCCTCTAATGCACGCCTTCTTCATTAGTGAGTTTTTAAACTGTATCCATATAATTTATCTTTTGTAATTAGTGTAAAATGCTCTAAACGTTTCCAACATTGCACCACTGTACGTATTTACGGACACTGCAAAGGTTGATTCGCAAAAGTATACATTATATCTATATACTCCTGGTGAAATAATATTATGTCTACGAAATTAATATTTGCATGTTTTTGAAATTTCACGTAATAAAAATAATTTTCAAAAAGCAATTACAGTGATACGGAATTTTGTATGCGATGTTTTATTAAACTCGGCTTTGCTTTGACAATAAGACGTATTTGCTTTGCGGTTTGCTGGCGTGTATTTATTAATCTGCCAGTCAGTTGGTGCCTTTTCAAATCCCTATTACATGATCATGGATCGTCGACATTCTTGTCAATCAATGTCAATTGAGTATACTTATGTTTACATACATCCCATAGGGAGTCAGATAGTATATATATATATAACGACAATATGACGGCGATTGCAACTCTCTCTTATATAATATCTCTTATATATAATTATCGTATATAAAGCCTCCATAGTCTAGTGGTATGGGCTAGGACTTTAGCAAACCGGATGTCGTTATTTCATATTCTCCAGGGCAATGCAGACTAATCCCGATTGCCTGCAAAGAAGGATAATTTATGCCTTGGTAAAAAGGTCCTGCTCATATCGGACGGTCATGTCTCATAATTCTATGGGACTATGAGAAAGAAGTAAACTTGTGCATGCTTACTACTTTGCTCTATAATCAATTCATAAAGAGCTTTTGTATAAATATTGTTTCGCTAAAAAGCCCACAACAAGCGTTAAAACTTTTGCAGATAAAACGTAGTACTAGAGTGAAATCAATTTTATTTTTCACCTTTTGGGAACAAATATGTAGGTAGAAAGATATAATTTATTTTGTTCAACTCTGCTACCATTCATATTTTTTTACGTTTTAAACCTTTCCTGGACTTCCATAAATATTTCAAGAGAAAAACTAGCTAAATCGGTTCAGACGTTCTTGAATTTTAGCGAGACTAACGAACAGCAATTGCTTTTTACATATATAGATAACTCAGTTCTTACCTAACATTTACTTGTATTTTCTTAAACTACTTTTGCATTCTTTCTGTAGCCTGTCGGAAGTCGCGAGTTGAATCCCGCGGGAAAAAAACTTTGGGATGTTGTTTTCCGGTTGGTTGACTGACCAATCGTCAGTCCTGATTGAAGGTCAAGACCATCTTTGGCAGTGGTTATAGAATTTCAGAGCCTCCAAATTAGCTGCCAACTAATTCATCCACAGGATTCAGTTTATCTTTTTGAGGTTCTGGAGATCCCATGCTAGATAGATGGATTAGAAGCCGTTTCTGAAAACTTTGAGAAAGGTGAAAGTGTCTTTTTAACATTCATTTATTATAAAAATTCGTGTAATTATTTATTAAATACAATATTGTTCATAAATAACAATACCTAAACTAACGTAAATAGCAAAAGTAGTAGAAGTATAGGTTTAAAAAAAAATCTTTATAATTTGTACGGGAGATACTGCCACCAAAAGTGTGACTAAAAGTTTTATTTGGATTTAAATAAATGATACAAAAGAGGTTGTAATTATTGTTTCACATTGTTTATTTTACCTGAATTAATTTCTTATCGGCAAAAAGAATAATAAAGTGTTGTATATTAAACCAAGTAATCATCGGTAGATTTAATGAAAAAGCTCTCTATTTGCCTTTGTAAAAAGTTACGACCACAAAAGTCATAAATTTCTCGCTTGCTAGTGTCAACAGTCACTATGTTTCATTGTCCTGTTTCCTCGCATTTGTGTAGGCGTGTTTAGAATTTTTATTCCGTCTGCTTACTCGTTATTTGCTTACTCGCTATTTGCTCACAATATACTCGTAGCATGCTTCAGTAGCAGTAGCTACCGTATGGGCGTGTGCTTCGTAAACCGGAGGTCGTGAGTTGAAATCCTGCGGAGACTCAACAAATTTTCATTGTTGTTTCCTAGTAGGTTCGGGAAATTTGGGCCGATCACCCAATTGTCTAATATATAGGATGATGCATGCGTCGGATTGGCATGTGATAAGTCGGTCCACCCACAAACCCGCATTGGACCAGCGTGGTGGGATACGGTTCGAAACCCCCTAATCGATAGTGGTGTATTAGGGTATTAGGTCTATGTCCAGCAGTGAACTATCACAAGCTGATTATGATGATGATGACGATGATGAAAATAGTAGCTGCCATAATCGCATGAAAATGAAAATCTCTTCCTTGAACAATTTTTAATTTGTTAACACTCACGAGTCATTCAAAACTACGAAGATGTAATAATTTCGAAAGTTTAGGAAAAAAAAATCCAATAAAATTTTAAATAGCATACTCTTCTATTTTAAGTCTTTGTTAAGTATTTCAATATTTTATACCTCGTGAAATCTATCCCGTTAAATAAAAAAATAACACACGCTAAGTGAAGTAGAACATGTTAAGTCGAAAGCTCTTTACATGTGAGGCAGTAAACGAAGTTAACGCTAATGGTTAGTATGTGCCTTCGAGTACATTATTTAATGACGCGAATCATTATTATTTTATCAGAACTATTGGCATCTTTAGCAGAATCTTCAGTCAATTATTTTAACTTATGTGTTTTTAAAATGATTAACACATTGAAATGTTAGTAGATGTTAGAAACTCTTTTATACAGATGATCGAGGAAAGAAATATCAATATGTTACGTACTTGTGCCGCTAAGCAGTAAGCGTCTAAGCAATATTGTATTCCAGTTCCGTTAGACGAAGCGTAAAGTGTCATATCTAAAGGTGGTGATTGGATTCGCCTTACAACATTGTTTACGCGCGGTCGCATTTGATCGTCTTGCTAGATGTGTATGATTCATTTATCAAAAAACAAAAAGTCTTGTTGCCAGTGCTAACGCGAGATTTTCAGATCTTAATTGTAATAAAATATTTTTAGTCTGTACTCCGACCTGTGCGAAATTAACTTATTTTAACATTACAGCCGGCAGTGGCGTTATGATTGGATTTTAAATTTAATTAATAAATAATGGGGTCCTAAGCAGGTGGTTAAATCCAACAAGAAAGAAAAAGAAAAATCCGTAAAGAAAGTCCTTTCATTTAATAATGTGTAGTATTCACGTAAAGAAAACAATTAATTATTAAGTCTAGTTTCTTCCTGCAACCAGCAGTAAAAAAACCGTTTCCCAAGAAGCTTTTAACAGTAGTTATAAAATAAAGAATAGTTAGCCATCAATATTTATTGCGATACATAAAAGTTGCATTGAATCGTTGGATTTCCTTTATTAGCAAACAATTTGGATCATTTCACTGAGTAGCGACCAGCTAATGTTTATAACATTTGAATCATTGTTACAGTAAATATTATTATACTACTACGCTTTAAATTAATTTCACAAGTAACATTTATAAGTCAAGCATACAAAATATTAATTTTGATTGTAGGTACATTATTTTTCATATCGCAAAAAAATCAAAATATGCCGAAAACGTTGGATTGCGCCAATGTTTTTAGTTTACGACCACTCTTTGTTTGTTCTAAACCACACGAATTACATTGGTTATATTGGTTCTGTTAATAATGGTACCTAAAAAAATAAGAATTTATAAGAAAAGTAGTACAGGTAATCAAATGAACATCGTATTTAACCAAGATAATAATTTGATTCATGGTAAATTAACGCAACACAACAAATATTTTGAACAAAGAACAAATCTGTACTTTCCCTATATCTTGTCTGCAACCATACAAATCATATATATTTTAAAAATTATCTCTTTATTTGATCATACAATTATCATATTATTTGATACATAATCGTAGACGTGATCTAATTGCAGAAAGAAAACCGAAAGGTAAAACTTTTATTTCCCATAAGCGACCGCTTGATTATTTACATATTTAAAATATACTTTAAAACTGATAAGTTGCTTTTTAAGCCTATTTTAACAATGTAAGCATTTATAATCGGCATAAAAATTCCTTAAACACATTAAACTTACTTCGATATTCCTACGTTGTCACTTTTTTTTGGTTTCAAATTAGGTTGCTAATTACGCATAGTTGGTAAAAGGAATGAGAATTGTTCTTCAAATGAAAACAATATAAAGAATTTTATTAATATGAATTTTTAACTATTTATATATTATTTTAACCCTATATTTTGAAAATTTTCATAATGGCAGAGACAATACATTAGTAAATTTAACAAAAAAAATGTAGATCAAAGTTCTCTCATCATCATCATCAGCCTGTGTTAATCCACTGCCAAAAATAGGCCTCTCCTAATGCACGTATTCTCCATTAGTGGCTTTTTGGACCGTATACCACCAGGCTGGTCTAGTGCGGGTTGGTGGGTGGACCGACTTTTTACATGCCCATGCGACTCATGGATCATCTTACTTTTCAGACAATTGGGTGCTCGGTCCAAGCTGTTCCGACCAACCAGAAAACAACGATAACAGAAAGTTGTTTCCACGTGAGATTCGAACCCACGATTTATAAAACAAGGGCCAATAACGCTAGACCACGGAGGCAGTTCTATAATGAAAATTATTGTCAAATGAGAAGTTTTATTCCTTAAATGTTTTTGAATGATTAAATAGTTTACTTCTAAAACGTTACTGCTGTTTTAACGAATTAGAATGTTAATAAGATAATACTGTATAATATCTAGTATTCCTCCTTCTAGTATTATTATTAACTTGACTTTGGATCCTGATAAAGACTTTGAAGCATTGTCTAATACTATTTCAGTGAATACAATGCGGTTTCCGGAAATACAATGTAAAATTCCATAACTATGTAAGAGCATACTCAAAAATATTTAAACAAGTTTGTTTGATGCTTAGGCAATGTATTTAAATCATAAAATAAAGTCATCCTCTAATAAAGTCAAGACTACCTCAGTTATAAATACGGAAACTGGAAGAAACACAAAACAGAGGAATGACCTATAACTAAATATACAGGTAAAACTGTTAAGGTAAAGCTAAGAGTAGCAAATGAGTTCCAAAATTACTTTACAAACATAGCTCTTGAAACTACAAAACACTTAAATTCTAGTTCTGATTCAGCCTTATCACACCATAAAGCCACACATAAAGCTATTGGATAGACAATGTTTCCCTGATTTTAATCTTTGTAATGTTAGTCCTATAGATATAGTGAAGGCAATTTATAAAATAAATAAAAAGAAAACAGAAGACATGTGGGGTTCATCAACATGGCAATAAACTTAATAAATCAAGATATATCCCCCCTATTGGCCATAATATATAAAGCATCTTCCTGTAGATTCCACAGTTAATGAAATTCAGTAAAATAGTACGAGTCCTTAAATCGGGTTGTACAGTTAATATTGAAAATTATAGAACTATCTCTATACTGCCGTAAACTTACACTTAGTAAAATTTTCGAAAAAATTATGTTAGAACAACTTGTTATAACAGTGTACAAGGGTTTGGTCTTGATTTTCTATCTTTTACCTACGCAATAGAAAACAATATGTAAACGTAAATGACACTCTGTCATCTGACTCCCTTGTGCGGATGGGTATTCCTCAAGGATCAATTTTGGGACCTTTTCTGTTCTTGGCCTATATAAATGACTTGCCTCTGGTAGTGGAGAGGCTGTCCGAAGTTGTCCTTTTCGCAGATGTCACTTCTTTACTGCTAAGGGTAAAAAGAAATGACCATAACGTTGAGATACCAAATAGGGCAATTGATACTGTGTCAAACTGGTTTGCAACCAATAACTTAGTACTTAACGCGAACAAAACTAAATGCTTACGTTTTACTCTTTGTAAGTTCCAGATTTTCAAAATATTAAAATTGACAATGAGATCATTCCTTACGTAAGCTCTACTACATTTCTTGGATCTTCTATTGATTCCAAGATGCAGTGGGGAGCACATATTGATAAACTCTCTAAGAAGCTAAGTACAGCAATCTTTGCCATACGCAAGACGAGGCAACTGCAAAACTAGTTTATTAGCGCCGGTTTGAACACAATATATAAACTACAAAAACAGGCTGTTAGGGCAATCCACAATCTGGGGTCACGGAATCTTTACGTAATGTTTTTAATAAAACTGAAAATATTATGTAGCGCGTCAAAATATTCATATGTTTTCTAAAAAGATATTAGGCCGCGCAGAGGTTGAATTGAGCCCTAGAGCTACCCAAATTTAGACTGACCCGAACCAAAAATCTTTCATGTATAATAGTATTAGAATGTATGTGTAAGACTTAGTACATATTAGTAGTTTATTTTATATGTATATGTATGTATATAATAATATATATATATATATATATATATATATATATATATATATATATATATATATATATATATGTATTTATATATAAATGTGTAAGTATATATGTAGATATATATGTAGTTAGTAAGTATATGTAATTTGTAAATTCTATTTATGTAATACGTAATTATGTTTGTAGCTGTATATACCTATTTTTACAGTTCACATTCCCTAAACTTACAAAAAACCGTATTCTCGTTTTATCTCACTCATGCACCTACCTAATTTTCTCTGTACCACCCTAAGGTTGACTGGTAGATAATGCCTTTAGGCATTAAGTCCCCATTATCTCTTGTGCATTAGCTTTAATAAATAAAAAATAAATAAAATATAATAAATTAAATGCCTGCCAAACGCAACTGAATGATTCGAACTTTCGTAAAGTTGTCAAAACAACGCTTATAGAAAAGCCTACTATTCTGTTATAAATTATATTGAAGACCAAGATGTGTGAAATAGTTTATATTCTGCGCTTCAAATCTCCTGGTAACTTAAAAAAAATGTATTGGTCAAATTTTGTAAATACTAATATTTAAAAAAAAAAAAGGCCACAGAGTTTCTTGTCGGTTCTTCTCTGGACGGGTCTGAGTTTGTGAACCGGTGGTAAATGGATAATTTTTTACGTTCATAAGTGCTCAGTAGAGCCTAAATTGAATAAATGATTTTGACTTTAACTCTTATCAATCATCAACAGGTGAACATCTTCTTCTCCTCTGACCAAAAAAAATGTAAGTATTCTTACGACGAGATAACATCTGTAGATCTAACATCAAGTTTTAACATTACAAAAGAAGTATATTAGTGATAATCTTCGCTCAACGCATAACCGTCTTCTGCAATGTCCCACCAAAAACCCATCGCACTGATTTCACACATTCCTCTTTTTCCATCCAGTCCATTCTTCTGTGGAATGGGTTACCTCCGCAAATCAGGTTAGCGCAAAGTCGCTTTACTTAAAAAAAAAACCTAAAGCATTATTTGTTAAAAAATCTGTCCATGGAATATCATTAATTTTAATAATATAGTAGATATATGTATACTATTTAGTGCTTGTATATATGTATATATATGTATTACAATGCATTTTTATCTATATTCTTATATTTATGTATATTATATATATGTATTCATTATATTTATATATATGCATATTAGGATTTTGTGTTTTTTTTTTTAATAACTTTCTATTTTTGTATATTTAACGCTATTTTTCTTATTTGCCATATCCCTGTGCACCCACAATACAATCTCTGCACCACTCCAAAGGTTGACTGGTAGACAATAGTATTGGCATTAAGTCCGCCTTGGTACAAGATTTGTGCAAAAAGTGTAAATAAATACAAAAATAATAACTGCAATTTTAAGATGTTTGTGAGTTTAATAAGAGATTTAAATTAAAATAATGTAATGCATTATGTTACCCTTTAAAGTTTTTCTTATAAACCCATTTATCTAGTAAGGAAACGATGAAAAATCAAACCAAATTGGAAAAAATACGTTTAATTTTAATTTTCGCTTTTGTTTTGATACTACAGAAATGCATTGACGAGTAAAGACGCTTCACGAAATTGAAAGATACGATGTTAAGCGATATTTTAGAAACAAGTGGTGTCGTAATTTTTTATTCATCAAAACGATTCTATTTGGACTTGTTTTTTTTCTTAGTTGAACAAGGAGATATGAACATTTTACTACTCTGTCCTTTTTAAATATTTACAAACTCAAAAAATGCTTAATTATCTGGTGACCAACTTTCCAAAAGAAGGAGGTGAATTCGGAGCTTAAGTTTCTTATACAAATGTCATGTCATGAAATAGAAATTCCAAACTCGATAAGAACTTTGACAAACGCGATTTCAAGATCTCAAAATAATGTTGAATTTAAATTTCTTTTCTTATCTATTTTTATCTATGATTGCAAAAGTAATAATATTGCGATTATATTTTTTTCATATTATGGTAAGCTCAAAAAAGTAATGCATTAAACATAACTAATCATATATTATAAAAGACAAAGGAATATCAAACCAGCACCAGAATAAAAAAAACACCGGTAGCAGAGAAGCGAAAGAAAATATAGATTAAAAAAAGGGCACTCCGTTTGTATATCTCAATAAAAAAATAATGGTTAACAGCAAAATTAAACGTAATACTAACAGGCCATTGTTTTTTTTGCCATTTCAGATTTGCAGCAGCCCTTTCGTAACTGTACCGATAGAGAAATAATTAATGAAAATTTATGTAGTAATTAATGTCAGTCATAAATACACTGTTTATTTATTTAATGATCATAATGGATCGGTGCCATCGTTATTAAAGGAAAATTCTAGTAAACTGAATAGTATTTAGAACGTATTCTTTGTTTATAATGCTCGATAAGTGTATATTCATAATAAATGTTTATAATAAACCTACACAAAAAGACAAAACGAAGTCAGTTTAATAGATAGATTACTTTTGGATTCTATAGTACTTGTCCCCGGTATGCCAATGAGAGGTAAACGTGCCTAAAATACCCGATTTTCTGAAACTTAAACTCGCTAAGTTTCCAAAATTTTTTAATAATATTTAACTGACGTGACAGGTGGATGTATTAAATAGTGCGGGTAATCTGTGAACGGACAAGACAAGGTCGACGTGTAGGTATTAGCAGTCATTGTATTACGAAACGTTGTGGAAAGGTGGAAAATGCAACCATAATTTTTTCCTCAGATCAATGGAACGAGATCATCTCTAACAGAAATTTCTCCTGGACCAATGGATTTTCAAAGAGTTTTTTAAATTACTTATTCCGTAAGATCCATGATACGTGATGTAATGTGGTGCGTTTCGTTTACCGAAAAACTAAGCAAGGTGCATTTAAAGCACCAAAGAGATCTACATTCTCCTCAGTCAAAGAATAATCTCCTGTAACCAAGAATAGTAAAAAATCCTTATAGAACTTTTCAGAAAGGGTAAATACTTTTACCAAACCAGAAAAGCCTTTTTTAAGAAAGAAGAGACTTCACGAAGGATTAAAAATTTTCTATTGCTTACGCAAATACTGTACACAATAAAGGTATTCACAGTTTTACGATTTTTGTAACGTTTAAATACTGTGCGCGGTCTTTGCCGACACCATGGACTCTGGTAAGGGTTTGAAACATTGGGTACAATTTGAAAATAAATGTTAATTAATTCGACGCAATAAGAATCAGTTTCTGTTTCTGATGTCCGAATTAAGGCCAATTAACTTTTCGCTTGCTCTGCTAATGCGCTTAGTTGCCTATTTTTGATAACAACACTTTTGAAAAACCTTAAGACAAAAACTTATTTCTAATATTTTTGGAAAAAAATAACACTACTATTCATAGGAAGTCTCATCAAAAACTTTACCGTTTTGTTTCACGAGAAATTAAGCTACGATACAACGAAGTGAGCTTATGTCGCATTTTTATAACACAATCTCGAACTACTGCCATACAAATGTCTCTGTTAAAAAAAAAGAATACATATTTTACCTGGTCTGTGATTTGGCTGAAACTATGGGTTGTTGGATGTTAGAAAAGACTGCAATTATAAAAGATATTTAAAATATTTCAATCTTATTGTCATTAATTCTAATTATTCTCGCTTACGCGCATAATTGATAGATACGCATAACAGTGCATGGGTGGAGGTGATCACGGAGGCCAATTGGTTGTTAGCCTGCAAAGCTATTGGAATAAAAAGTCAGCATTACAAGTTAGGTACTTCTTATTAGACAACTTATGTTAATAAAACACAATGAAAACTTTCTAAAAAGAATCTTCTATAGATGAAGACGAATTGCTTTAAATAAGAAAATGAAAAACTAATACCGAGCCAATTTGATAGCAAAACTGTCTTTCACTTGTCAGGGTTGTGATTAATGGTATGAAAACGAAACTTCATTTGACTATAAAACATGATTTTAGTTTTATTCTTCGTTATATATGTGGCAATGGAATGAAATATCATATACTCGTGTTAAATAACGTTAAGAATTATTCACGTCAATGTGTAAGGTGACAATTAAGCGTGTTCAATCTTTTTATTACTATTTTAATGTATGTTTATTTAAACCTTTCGTTCGTTTAATTTTGGTTTACTTAAAAGTTACACTCCACCAAAAAAACCACGTGCGCATTTGTATGCTGTATTAAGGTACATATAATATATTCCCCTGCTTTTATTAGCCTTCGTCTATTTTCCGAACCTTTTGCCGGATTACTTTGAAATAAGGTAACCATCCAGACGAACCTTCACCCAATGTTTTCTCTCTCGTATATGTAACTTAATATGTTCATATAAATTATTCTAAATATTACTATATCTTTTGTTCATACTCCACTTAATAAATCGCGTTTAATTAACTTTAATATTATTGACTTGTTTGATCCCTTCAAGGGTCCGCACCCGCAGAAAAAAGTTAGTTACTATTATTTCCTATTGAAATATCAATATTTAATGATATACTTACTTTACTTAACTTTTAAATTACAAAACGATAAACCGATTACAAAATCCACTTTTTAAATTACAAAATACATAGTGCCCTAAAGTAATTTGCATAGCTTAACTAAAGCTTATTTTTAGGCTCTTATTTGTTGGAATTACTTGGCTTTTACAGTTTATGCTAACAGCTATAACTTACAAAGTAGAATATCGGCATGAAGTTTTTGAAAAAGCTCCGCGATGGTATCGAGAAAAAACGGTGCAACCGTAAAGAATTTTTTTCTGTTGTTTACTAATTGTATGAAAACTTTGAATAACATTATTGTAACAGAAATAAGAAAAAAAATCACTTTTGCTTGCGTAAAAATTGCAATTAAATTATTACTATAAAAAATAAATTGCAAACTTGTTGACTATATGATTAAGCTTAAGTTTTTTATCTCCACATGCATTAACATATTTATTTTAATATGATAAAAATGCAGCATTAAAAAAATATACATATTTTATTCATAATCATCATCAGCCTGTGTCAGTCCACTGCTGGTCGTAGGCCTCCCCCATTGCGACCCACCGCTTCCGACCTTCGGTACACCGGCCATTTTGCGAAAGTCGTCTCTCCATCTTGCCGCAGGGCGTCCTTCACTACGTTTGTCGAACCTTGGTCTCCACTCCAAAACTTTCCGACTCCACCTGTCGTCAGTACTGCGGCTCATATGATCGCCCACTGCTACTGCAGCTTACTAATCAAGTGGGCTATATCGGTAACTCTGGTTCTCTGAAGGATCACATCATTTCTGATCCGGTCCTTCAGAGATACTCTGAGTATGGCCCTTTTAATAGCTCGCTGAGCAATTTTAAATTTGTGGACCAGTCGAACCTTAAATGTCGCGGCACCGTAGGTCATAACGGGTAGACGTTTTAATCGAAAACTTTCGATTCGAGGCACTGCGGGATGGGTGACTAGACTAGAATACTCGAAGAAGCTTATGAAAAGCTGCCTAGCCCAGACGAAGCCTTCTGTTGACTTTTTAATTATACACAAAATTTTAACATATGAAGAATTTTTAAAAAACTATTTGTGTTTTAAATTTTGCTTTTCGTATCGATAATATTACAATTAAAACGGCGAAACAGACTGATGACTGGTTTAGTGTACAATTCTTAAGGCCTAAAAATATTAATGCAATAAATTTATCGTAACACCATTTTAATAAAGAAATTTACCACGACCGCTCGAAAATGTTCGAAACGTCGGGAATTAAAAATATAAAATAGACACGATCAAATCCGTAAAAGTAATTTTGTTCAATAATAAAATTTAGCCGAGTTTCCGTTTAAAAGTAATTGAAATCTATTAAAATAAATTGGTAACCGAGAGTAAAATCCAAGCACTCTAAGAGTTGAGCATATATGTAGTCATATTTCACACTGCATTATTATCAGTATGGCATATCGCTTACCGTCAGATGTTTCGTACAGTCAAAGACAAGATAAAAAGCAAAACCGTAAAAGTATTAAGTTGTCTTGGAATAATGGATACGTCCTCTCATTAAAATTTCATACAAAAGCTTCGCCTTGCGAGGCCCGAAAGAAACTTATCACTGAATCTTTTGGTGAGTTTGAGGTCAATGAAAATTTTATTTTTATATTTAAAAATAAGATTAACCTTTAACTTATGCCTAGATAAAATGAATTGTACAACGATTTTTGACTGCCTCTCCTACACCTCTTTACAGTATTATTATAAAAAGTATATATTTATTATACGTCATGCCTTTTTTGTTCAAAGGCTGACTGCCTTTGAGAACAACACCATATCCTTACATTTAATATACCATATCTGCATACATGCGTCTTCGTCTACCTGGTATTAAAAAAAATATTACTCTCAGGCAAATCTTTTTAAATATGCTTAAAATAAATTGTTTTGATTCTTTATTAGGTTTTAGTAACAATTGAGATAATTTCAGATATTTTCAATCGAGTTTCCCTTGCAATATGAAGCTAAATTTCATAATATCAGAATATTTTCATAAGATAAATATCAAACTTCACGTGACTTACATTCTTAACTGCCTATTAGTAAAAATATGGTGCAAGTAAAAAAACCTAAGAGTAGACAATCGCTGAGTAGATGCTGTATTTAAAATAAAAATAAATAATTTTTATTTTTAAATACAGCATCACTATTATTACTTAGTTACTTAAATTCAACTAAAATTATCTTTTTAACATCAAAAATTTAAACATCCATTATAATATAATTACCGTATAAAGACATTTAAAATAAAAAATGTATAAGTAAGAGGAAAAAAGCGTTGAAATATAAAAAGATATTTCCATCTGAACAAAAATTAGTGATGATTAATTATCAATAATAATAATATATATGTGTATATATATTTCCTACAACGGAAATCCAGACAAGAATGTAGACAAGATTCTACCAATAAAAAATATTATATCTTTATAAAGTACAAATTTAATCGTGAAGATAGATCGTAAAATTTAACAGATGTAGGAAAATATTCATTGAAAAAAATTTGGCATGGTTTGGTAATAGTTTTACGATCATATATGGCGTGGCGTAGCAGCTCTACGATCTAAACTTTATTCTTCTACAGGCATGGGAGGATCACTGCGATTCTATTGGAATCTTCTGTGATCTTTCCAAGGCCTTTGACTGTGTGCCATGACATATTAATCAATAAGCTAAAGTATTACGGCGTACGCGGGTTTGGTCTTGATTTTCTATCTTCTTACCTACGTAATAGAAAACAATATGTAACCGTAAATGACACTCTGTAATCGACTCCCTTGTGCGGATGGGTGTTCCCCAAGGATCAATTTTGGGACCTTTTCTGTTCCTGGTCTATATAAATGACTTGCCTCTGGTAGTGGAGGCTGTCCAGTTGTCCTTTTGCAGATGACACTTCTCTACTGCTAAGGGTAAAAGAAATGACCATAACGTTGAGATAGCAAATAGGGCAATTGATATTGTGTCAAACTGGTTTGCGTCCAATAACTTAGTACTTAACGCGAACAAAACTAAATGCTAACGTTTTACTCTTTGTAAGTTTGCAGATTTTCAAAATATTTAAATTGACAATAAGGTCATTCCTTACGTAAGCTCTACTACATTTCTTGGATTTTCTATTGATTCCAAGATGCAGTGGGACTCATATTGACAAACTCTCTGAAGCTAAGTACAGCAATCTTTGCCTTACAAGATTAGGCAGCTAACTGACGAGGCAACTGCAAAACTAGTTTATTACGCGTACTTTCCACAGCCTTATGTCCTTGGATTATTATTATGGGGATCTGCAGCCGGTTTTGAACACAATATTTATACTACAAAACAGGCTGTTAGGGCAATCTACAATCTGGGTTCATAGGAATCTTTACGTAATGTTTTTAATAAAACTGAAATTTTAATATATATTGTCTCGCTATACATATTTAAAATATTATGTACGTGCGTCAAAATTTTCATATGTTTGCTAAAAAAGTTATTAGGCCGCGCAGGGTCAAATTGAGCTCCTAGAGCTATCCAGATTTAGACTGACCAGAACCGAAAAATCTTTCATGTATATTAGTATAATAATGTAAAAAAAATTAAATGACTGCCAAACGCAATTGAATGATTCGAGCTTTCGCAAAGTTGTCAAAACAACGCTTATAGAAAAAGACTACTATTCTGTAATAAATTATATTGAGGACCAAGATGTGTGAAATAGTTTATATTCTGCGCTTCAAATCCTGTAACTTAAAAAAAAATGAATTAGGTCAAATTTGTAAATACTAATATTTAAAAAAAAAAAAAGGCGCTAGAGTTTCTTGCCAGTTCTTCTCTGGACGGTCTGAGTTTGTGAACCGGTGGTAAATGGATAATTTTGACGTTCATAAGTGCTCAGTAGAGCCTCAAATTGAATAAATGATTTTGACTTTGACTTTCACTTTGAATTCTACATTATTTTAATCGATTAAAATTAATAAAAAAAGGCAAATGTATCTTATATTATAAGCATTATCTTAGAAAGGATTTTGTTTTAAATTTTGTCGATTACTTACATTATGATTATTAATAAAACCAAAATAACCCTAATATTTTATAATTTTTTAAAACATTACGTCTAAAGGTTTTTTTCTTATGCACATTCTAGTGATTTTCATGATTGCGAAAACCACTTAAGACTTGTTGTTTTCTTATACGCTCGCAATAGGAAAGGAATTCTTTTGTTCAAAAGTTTCGGCTTTGTCAGCCCTATTATCTATGTTAGGCGAATGTGTTGTATGTTGGAGCAAATAGTCTTTTCTTCGCAGGTATTAAATAAAAGTTGGTATTCAATATGTTTCATGTATATTTATTCGATAAAATTTTGCTTTTAGTAGTACGATTCGGGGCAAGGGGTTAACAAAGGCATCAATTTATATTATTGATATTATGTTATGTTTTTATTCCAGATTCACAACTTTTAGATTAAAGATTCCTAAGCACATGTAACTACATATGTAATTTTTATGCATTATTATTGCTTGAAGGTTTCGGAACATATTATTTCATGGAAAAACAACATTTAATGAAAATTCTAGTTTACCTAGTAACTACGATCGCTAATTACGATACTCTATAAATCACAACTTACTAGCATCTTCTACCTTTTGTGCTTTTTAGCTTAAAACCATCGCGAGGTTGTTCCTCACTCGGTAATATGGGGCTCTTTTATAATAATTCCTTACTTATTGCATACCTAAAAAAACGGATTAAATTTGTCGTAATAGTCAAAAACTTTAAAAATCACAGTTTTCGTCTCAATGGCTCAACGGTGTAGTGATTACTAAGTATGTAATATATTTTTCCTGCTTATTAAATAAAAGAATGTAAGTAGTAGGAATTATATTCTTTACTTTTTTTTTACGTTTGTATTTAGTAATTTGCGAGACATAGACTTCATTATTGATCAGAGCAAGTAAGCGCATTATTAATAGGCGTTAAGACAACTTTGTACTACACTTTAAACGTTTACATAAGTACATGAAGTAGATAGAGATATAAATCGACAGGGGCTGACGCCGATTTTCAATTGAAATTAATCCTTAATCGAATGAGATATTAGCAGTCATGGAGATTGTGTAATTGACTGTTTAACGCTGTATTATCAACTTAATGAAAAAATAATAATCTTTATTTATTTAAAGTTCCTGCACATATATTACGTAGGTGGACTTAATGTAATAAGTCAAATGTTTTAAATACAAGTTTATTGATGCATAAATTTCTATCATACTTGTATTTTCATCGCTTAAAAATGGGAATACTTTATTTATATATAACATTGTTTTGTAGCGCTTGTTCTAGTACTTTATTTTGTAATGATAATGCAACTTAAAAATACAATATAGTACAGATTTGGCTTTAACCAAATCTTCTTATAATTATTTCTATTGTTCACGATATTATACATTATTAAAAATGACTTTGGATTTTATGTTTATTTACAGTTTATGGCAGGTGACCATAAGTGTTCGAAACGTCGGAATTTAAATTTAAAAATAAACGGTAAAATCGTAAAGTCTACTAATAAATCATTCTTAGTGAGTATTTTAATAGATATTGTGCCTTATCATTTATTTGATATATGATTGTTTAATTTAAAAGTATAACGGTTTTAAATATACTAAGAACATGATGGTAAAAATCAGCTTAAAGCCTCAATTTTTATAAAATTGCGGAACCAAACTGAAGTTTTCAATTACCAAAAGAAACATTTTTTAAGTTCTTATTTCAAGATTTTTAATTAGAGTCAAAATAGCAAGATCCACCGTGCATGCTCAAGCACTACTAATTAGGGTCGAAACGGAAATAACCTTGCATGCTTATTTATCTTTCCATTTACCATTACCAACATGTTTTCAGTGCAAAAAATGTTTGTGTTTATTTCGACGTATATTCACAAGAATAAAAGTAAACAATATCTTACACAAGCAAAGCTAGTTACATGTCTTAACGTTACGTGTCAGCGCTCTATATTCTAAGAATCCAGACGCTGAGTGGACAGTTGAATAGATAAGCCCATCCGCTTCACGGAGGTCTTGTTGTTTAGACTCTAGAGCTGAATTAGACTTAAGTTAGTCTTAGGCATACTCTTGTACGGAATAAACGTTCCCACTTTGAACGATTATCCTTTTTAAAAGACCCTCCGGCTCCTCAACACTTGACTGGCGCAGCCGGTAGGATTCCGTCGCGAAAGTCTAAAATCAGATCACGGTCAGTAGTTTCTGCGTTTAACGGAAATCCAGAACCAAACAAATTCGTCAAGGAGCATCCGAGCACGCCTAAGATTCACCGAGGGACATGAGCAGTCTGTGAGTAGACCCAAATCGCTATTTCCAGTCTAAGTCAATCCTTTTCACTAAGTTATAAGTATCTAGAAAATTCTGAGCAATGTTTCCAAAAATTGAAGGTGTTTGTGGTTTCTTTAAACATAGTATAAGATAGTGTGATATTTGAAGAAAATTGTTGATTTATAAGATAAAAGTGTTAGAATTCAGGATAAAAATGAAATATAGCCAGATCCTAGGGATTTGCTAGCGTCATCCCTAAATTCGACGGTGACGAGCAATTATTAAATTTTTATAAGAAAGTGTGAATATGTAATAATGTTGCTGCAGAATCGATAATAATCCACACTCAGGATTTGTACGTGTTTTATCGTTATAACATCTAAGCTTATAGGCAGAGCTGCCGCGCTTGTTAACGAACGGCAAGATTTTAGACACATGGCCTCTATTAAAGGGAGCCTTAGAACAACATTTTGGTGACCCATGTCTGAAGAATGTATTGCGATAGAATTAGAGTCTCTTGAAAATGAATAGTGGGAATCTTACCTAGATTTTTGTAACCATGTATCCAATGTTCCAAAGTATATTAATTGCCAAAGTTAACTAACGCAGGATGTGAATCTCGACAAAGTAAAGTCACTATATACGACAATATGTCATTAAACGTTTTTTTATAACTCTGCAGAGGGGATTTACTGCGTATTGTGCGCCTCAAAGGTAAAGCTGCTCACTTGAAAATGCCTTGAGCATCGTGCTCGAGGAAGCAAACTTCATGCACCAGTATAACGCTAAGAATAAGATGTTAAGATCTTCGATACCGCCTAAAGTGCATGTGGAGTCAGAATCTTTTCGCCGACAAACCTCAAGGTTTTTAAATTTGGAATACAAAAATGCCCCTGTGACTTTACCGGCAGAACAAATTTAAATTTGGCATACCTTTTAACAAGCCAATTAACTGCCTCCGCACAAACCCAACCAGTGGGACACAAGCCGCTAGTTCAACAACAGTTCGGCTATCGCCCAGCATTCAACTAGGGCCAACAACATTCGGTTATCGCCCACCTTTCACCCAGGCCAACAACAATTCGGTTATCGCCCACCTTTCACCCAGGGCTAGCAACAGTTCGGCTACCGCTCCACCTTTCGCCCAGGCCACAGGCAGTTAGGCTATCGCCCACAATTTACTCCAGGCCAACAACCATTTGGTTCCGTCCACGCAGGAGACTAGCTCCGCAGATGTCCACGGATGTTAGCATGCGTACAGCCCCTATGAAACCTCAGGGACTTAGAATAAATGAACTACATAACTTAAACGAACCCAACATGGACAACGCTACTCTTATGGGTGAAATCCGAGCTGAGTAATGTACTACGACCTAGAACTGACTGACAATGGTGAAGCGTATGAATCGACATGATAGACCAGGATCCCCAGGACACAGATGTCCAGAATGTGAAAATTTTCACATAGTTTGCCTTCGGCAAACCCCTGAAGTAATAAAGCTTAACTATAGTACGCCAAACTTGCTGTACATAGATTATACCAGAAATTAACTCCAAATTCATGATAGACCAGGTAGTTCACGTTCATTTATCAGTCCTAAAAAGGCTAATGAATATTTTGTTGATTCTAAATACTATGAACCGTTTGAGTTATTAGTACTCACGCGTCTAGTCGACATGACGAAGTCCTTGTCATACCATTGTTCCTGACTTTTAACACCTCGACTTACATAAATTTTACGTATATGACGAGACAGCTGTTATGACGGACTTATCGGCAGCGATCTCCTGAAACAGTTGAATGCTAAAATTGATATGAAAACGAAGTGCTCTATACACAATCGTCTGCTATCACCCATTATTTACAACCCTAAGAATGACGTAATTAAAATAGCCCTACGTTGTGAACAAAAGAGTTAGGTTGCCTACTGACTTTGCTAATGAGATGCAATATTAAATTACAAATTGCTTCATGAAGGTGTCAGGATGCCTACTGCTTTGGTCAGATGTGGAGAACGGATACGCAACAACTATAATCCAAAATACTTTAGACACAGAAATGATTTTAACAGTCACAGCCCTTTTAAAGTATCTAAATACAATAGCCACAATGTAAAGTTAACAAATTAAACAACTGGAACCGATTTAGAAGTTGATTCCATATTAACTGAGAATTTAACAAAGCTTCGTTTAGACCATATGAACGCTGAAGAACGAGACTTAACAAAACCTTTGTCTCGAATATAAGGACATATTTTATTCGAGAAGTTACCTTTAACTTTTACTAACGAAGTCAAACACCATATTCGTACTCGGAACGAAGACCCCATATTTATACGTCCCTACAGACAACCCAAGTTATTAATGATGAAATTAACAAACAAGTTGGACAAAATGTTAGAAAGTAACATTATTCAAAATTCTTTCTCCCTGAGTGCACCGTGCACTTAGCTACCTAAGAAGTCCGATGCTAGTAATGAAAGAATACCGACTTGTTGTCGACTACCGAAAGTTGAACTGAACATTAACCGACGATGCAAGTACCCTTGCCAAATATAACTGAACCATTTGACAAATTAGGACTGCAGCTGTTACTTTTCGACTTTGACCTTTGCAGTGGCTTATCACCAAATTGAAGTCGCTGAAGAGGATAGACAAAACTCGTCGTTCAGCACTAAACTCAGGACATTACGAATTTTCTCGAATGCCCTTTGGACTTAAAACCGCACCTGCAACATTTCAGCGTGACTATTGACAACATATTAGCGGCTTACAAGGAATTCACTGCCTTGTGTATCTAGATGACATAATTATTTATTCCAGCAAGCTTGCAGGAACATTTAGCAAAATTACTACCATTTTTGACAGACTTAGGAAGACTAACCTGAAAGTACAACTTGACAAATCGGAATTCCTCAGAAAGGAAGTTCTGCACCTTGGACATACAATAACGAGTGACGGCTTGAAACCTAATAACGACAAAAATTAAAGCCATATTAGATTACCTTGCCCCTTGTACAACGACGGAAATCAAAAAGCTTTTAGGTCTGATTGTTACTATCGTAAATTCATAAAAGATTTTGCAAAAATTACTCAAACGATGACAGCTCGACTGAAACAGAAGCGGTCTATGCCCGTCACTGATGCCCAATATATAGAAGCCTTCCAAAAGTGTAAAGAGTTACGTTAACGCCCTATATTACAATACCCAGACCTGACAAAAACTTACGTATTAACAACTGACGCTTCCAGAATATGCTCTCGGAGCAATCCTGTCGCAAGGACCTATTGGTAGTGACAAACCAGTCGCATATGCCAGTAGAACCCTTAACTGACGCTGAAACCCGTTACAGCTGTAACGGAAAGGAACTACTAGCCATTATCTGGCAGTTAAGCATTTCCGCCCCTACCTTTATGGTAAGAAATTTATCATCGTAACTGACCATAAGCCCCTAGCCTGAGCTTTAACTCTTTAAAAAGAAACAACCAGTAGATTTAACATCGTTGGCTTACGTTTCTATCCGAATATGATTTCGAAATTGTTCATAAAAAGGAAAGCTTAATTGTAACGCAGATGCGCTCTCACGGATTAGGACTAACGCGTTAGGCAAAGATGAGAATATGTCAACGGATGCTAATGTCTGACACGGACGAGAATAGAAATAAGGAAATAAAACAGCTAATAAATATAGCGCAATTAAATAAAGATCAAGAGAGAGTTTCTGATAAACCAGACCCACTATATCCTTATTATCGGACGATGAAGACACAATAGTTATTTCAGATTCAGATACCCCAAGCGTGGTTCCCTATATTCCATACCTGTCCATCAAGTTCGACTTTAACTGCTTCTGAAAAATCTTCTAGTATTGAACGACGCATTCAGCTGCAGGATACTGAATCTAAGTGGTATCCAATATTGCAAGAGGCTATTGACACTAAGCCCAACCAAATTTTAGTTTATTTCTGGTCTGTGGATAGATTAACAGTAAAGGATTTGTCACGAGAAAGACAAAGGATCCTTGAAGTGCACTTACCTTTAAATCGAATTGATCTTGTAAAACAGTTTCTAAAAGAATACATTAAAAATAATACTAAATATTATATTTACTTTGAAGATGAACAGCATAGGAAACAGTTTACCGAAATGGTAATATACTTATTTAAGAAAGAATCAGTTCAATTTGTTGAATGTACTAAAAGAGAGTAGTTTCACGGATTACGAAGAGGAACAACAAGAAATAATTAGTGAATACCATACGGTAAGACATGCCATCGTGGCATCAGGGAAACTTCAGCTCACATTAAGCGTACTTACTTTTGGCATAACATGGAACAGTCAATTTCAAGTTTATAAATTCCTGTGAGGTTTTGCAAGCGATGAAATACGATCGGAAACCTCTCAAACCAGAATTGCAATTAACTCACACTCAATCAAAGCCGCTAGAGGAAATTTTCATCGATGTTTCTCTATCGACGGGCGCTACTATTTGACAGCCATCGATGCCTTCAGCAAAGTTGGCCAAGCGTTCGAGATCCCTAACCGGGCTACCCCAGAGATAGTCAGAGCCCTTATTAAGTATTTCTCCTTTTATGGTGTTCCCCGCAGAATTAGTCAGGACCCCGGTTCTGAATTTAATAACGCCCTTTTAAAGGAATTATTAGTTTTATACAAAATAGATCTACACATTGGAACCCTAATAATCCAAATTCAATGGGTCTCATGAGAGAGATTCCATAGCATCATTATCGAAATTTATAGAATAGCAAAGTATGAGCAGAAGTACACCGATGCTTCCTCTGTAATGACGTATGCCATTATGGCCTATAACCACTCTATACATTCAACAACGGGTTTGACCCCCTTTGAAGTTTTACTAGGCCATACGGACTCGAGGAACGCATTTGGCGTAGACTTTGAGAAGCAATACATGCAACAGCTAGTTAGGGAACATGCAAAGAGAACTAAGTTTCTATATCAACATTTGTCAGAACAGGCCATTAAACGTAAGGAAAAAATAATTCAAAAACGAGGCGGAGAAACCGAGTTTAGAATTGAGCCTGTGACGTAATATTCGCAAAGAAGTTAACAAAAGAAGTAATAAAGACAAACCCCGCTATCGAAAGGCCGTAGTTACTGATGAAATTGTAAGAACATGGTTCTATAAACGCGAAGAACCGCGATACTAAAGTTCCAATTAAAATATAAAACGCCCTTCACAGGCACCTCCTCGTGCTTCTGGCAAAGCCATGATGAGTCAACTGCGGCCCTTCAACTTCAGGCACTTAATAAAATCCTGGAATCCTGCCCGTGAAGAATGGTGTCGCAGTAATCAGTAACGACAAATGGATCCTTGTAGATGGGTATTAGACGTTACCCCTTAAGGGAAGATTTAAAGTTTAATGTTCAACGTCTTTTGAGTTAAATAAGTTTAGTAGAGAATAAGTTTGATAGAAGTAATGTTACAGATAAGTTTATAGATATAAGAAGCCAAGTTGAGTATATACAAAATATGACTGTTAATAAATTCAGTCAGATCATTCCGACCGCTCGAGTCAAACGAGGTCTAATCAACCCGTTAGGTTCACTTATTAAAATGATAACCGGAAATCTAGATAACGACGATGCCACTAGATTTGACAAATTGATCAGTGAAATTGGGTCTCAACAAAATCTTAATAATAGAAAGTTAACGGTGGTCACCGAGATGGTACAACTTTGACCAATCTCTACACGTGTACTAAATAATAATCTTATTTCTCTTAATAGTAAAGTTAATGAGGTGACAAACATGGAAAATTTGAGAACTCAGTTCATTAATGCATACAATTTACTTATTCACAACTTTCAGACAATTTGTACTCAGCTTGATGAAATAGAAACTAGTTTATCTTTTAGTGTTAGGAATTTTACATCAGTCTATTATAGAGACGGATAGTTGTTATACCAACTTTATAAAATTAGTAGAATAGGAAAATTAGTTTTTACTCTAGTTTAGAAAACTTAATTAAGATAGAGCAGTCCATAACTTTGAAAGCTTCACTTAAAGGGAACACAAATCACTTACCTTTTGGAAATACCTCTGATTGAGAAAGATACTTATATCTATTACAAATTAGTTCCTATACCTGTATTATCCCGTGATTCCACTGTTGTCATATTGCCCAAATACCCATATCTCCTGGCTAAAGGTTGAAGATCGACTGCTCACTCACCCGTGTCAAGAAATCGACGAGTCCAGCTTCCTCTGCACTGATGATGGAGCTTTGCAGTATACTCATGACTCCTGCATCACTCGACTTGATGACGTATTCGGAGAACGTGACGTCATGCACAGATTCCATCACCATTGAAAATGTCCGTGTTCAAGCACTACATACTAACAGATGGATTCTCTATAGTAGAAATATGGAGCTACTTACGGAGAACGTGTATCAAGCAGAAATTTTCCGTCAAGAGATTAAAGGTACTTACATACTTACCTTAGACGACCCTGCAGAAGTGAGAATTCAAAACGTCGTTCTGAAAATTCGTCAGATATCTACAGAAAATATAACATATTCTAAGTTACTGATTGTAAATCTACCCTCAATCTTCACATCTGAAGAGACGAAGTACTGAAACCTGTCAACCTGGAAGGCGTCGACCTGGATGACCTGCAGATCCTGTCAGTGGCTTTGAAGAAAAGTTTTAGTGAATCGGAAGTTAGTGAAAGTGAAAGGCAATCATTGAAGTGCGTAGAATAAGTGTATGGACTCTCATAATCTATGTTCTGATCATTGTATTACTGTGTTTTGTATTGTATAAGAAATGTTATAATAAGATAGTACGCAGGGCAGATGTTCGAAGCTCTCCTGAAAAGGAAAACTTCGCACTTAAGGAGGGAGGAGTTACGTCTGCCAACGCTACGTGTCAGCGCTCTATATTCTAAGAATCCAGACGCTGAGTGGACAGTTGAATGATAAGCCCATCCGCTTCACGGAGGTCTTGTTGTTTAGACTCTAGAGCTGAATTAATATTAAGTTAGTCTTAGGCATACTCTTGTACGGAATAAACGTTCCCACTTTGAACGATTATCCTTTTTTTAAAAGACCCTCCGGCTCCCTCAACACTTGACTAGCTTGCAAAGAGCTTCTACTATTATCGTGTTTTTCTTGTTATTTTTCTTTCATAACGGTAGAAACGAAGAATATGCCACCTGAGTAAGCATATAAACACTAACTTAGTGCTCAGTACGTTGTTTATGTATAAACATGACTCAGAGTTTTATCCATATATTGAAAATCATTGTATTGCACACAGAAACAAAAAATTATTTAAAAAAATGATATGAAGGTCCTTTTACAGGAGACCGCCTGGGGGAGCACCAGGTTCCTAAATTTGTATCAAATCAGTGATCATACACTACGCACAACGAAATACGGCGCTGAGTATAAAAGTATGTTTTAAAGAGGTATTTAATATATTTTTAAGCAAATATTGTAGATTAAAATAGATGTAACATTTTTTATAAATCAGTGCATATAATTATCAAACAAATTATTTTAACTTATATTAAAACTAGCCACGCACCACGTTACCATTAAAAAGAATATGTAATTTGTTGTTATTAATAATCAAATATATCAACAACAATGAAAGAACGGATTGCTGGAGATTATTTTATTTTAACAATCCAAGTAACTATGACCATATAAGTAAAATTAGTTTTTTATCTAATCTATCATTTTACAATTTTTCAAGAATTAAAATACTCAATTGTTTATTTAAATAATTTTTTGATATTAGTAAATTAAATAATGACACAATTATAAAAGAATAAATGATATAGATGCTCTTGACAACCAAGACCTATTTTTTTAGGCCCATTCAAATCATAGAAACTTTATTTTCAGTCAATCGGGTGATTGGCCTATATAACCCTAACTAAAGCTAGATCCCATGACATAGGATTTGTAAACTAGGGCCAACACCACTAGACCATGAAGGTGATAAGGAGGTTTTATAAAAGTTCATATGTAGCAACAAATATAACATTACAAAATATCTAGTTCTACTATATATAATGAAATATATACAATACAATACGATAAACAATCTTCAAAGAAGAAAGTCCGAAGCTAATAAAATTATCTTGAAGATGAACAAAGTGTCTCCTAATATTTTGCAATCAAAAGTTGGAATTAAGCTTTCAATATGGCATAAAGCTTTTATTATTGTTTTTGCTATTACAATGTTTCTTTTATTCCGTTCGTATATTTGAATTATCATAAACTAATGTTACATTACTCTTTTAATTATGTCTTTTAAAATAAGAAGTAGATTATGTTCAAATTGTTCGATGAATAACTGGACAATCAGTATTGTTCCTGTGCCTTTAAAAGCGCTATCTAATCTATTCAAAAATATAGAAAAATGCTGTAGATTATTTAATAGGTTATTAGAATGAACTTCACAATAAATGTTTAAATATTTAAATTGTTTTTCTTTATGTAACGCAAGCAAAATGCTCAGTCGGCGAGTAATAAATAAATGAGGATAGCCGATACCTGCGATAAAAACTCCAGAAACAATTCTACATTCTCCTGGGTTTTCCGCAAAGGACGGATAATTAGATAAAGGCGTCTGTTTTGCTTTAGGTGAAAGATTGTTTTTGCAAAAGTCTTTTTGAGTAAATGTTGATTTATTTAGATGGGAAATCTTAAGGTAAACATGAATCCAGCAATTGTGTTTGTTTTATGTTTAGTTTGTCTGTTTGAGTTAGCTCGTGAGCTAAGTTTAGTCTATTAACCAAATAACTTTAGTCTATAAACGTAGTTGTATTTTATTTTCATATCTTGTTAATCTGGGATCTAAATTAATATTTTATTGTGCCTTACAATTGTCATTAATCGCTACTGTAATGAAAAGAAAAAATACGTCAGTCTTTTAGGGAATTCCCACAGTATTATTGATTCGTAAAGTTATTCATTTTTGTTGTTATTCTTGCTTAATTCAAAATGGTTAAAAGCATAGATATCTCAACAGAAAAATACGCGTTATTTAAATTATATATTGGAGAAAATAATTTAAGTATTTGAAGAAGAATGAAAATATCTAAACATTTATTAATTATTGTATTTCAATATAATTACTCTTGTTTCTGTAACTGTTCCGAAAAAAACAATGTCCAAGTATAAGACGCAGGGTACGCTAGGGCCAAAGTGTCCTAAGGTGGTGCGAGTACAAAGTAAAGTGTAAGGTTGTTTTTGTTACCCTGTATTATTAGGCACAAGGATAGAAGAACGCGTTGAATACAGTTGGTACGACTTTTTTTATCCCTGGGGAAATGCCTTTGCATACCCATCCTCACGGGGGCAAAGACGAATTACGTCGGACTCACACAGACTAAAAACACCACGTTTTCCTGCTTGACGCCTTTAGTGTAAGGTTAAAGGAACGCCGTTACAGTCTTCTGCGCCCTTCAGCGCTGACCGCCGAGGCAGCCCCGTCTCTGGCCCATGGTCCAATCAACCTTAAGGCGCTTTGAAACACATGCGTCCTTCGTCTCGTCCCCTAAATGCTACAGACCCACACTGAATCTGTTGCCTAGTGTCCCCTACTCCCACGGCTCCTCCACACCGCATTAGCGGTGTGGCTACTGGTCGCAGACGACATGGATATCGGCCTTTTAACTATCAACACTCCTCTTCCCCCGCGACTCCACCTTTGTGATGGACAGGCAGAGCGGCACGTCTTTCCCTTCAACCCGTCCCTCGCACCCTCCTAGGCGCATCTAAAACGGGTTGTAGCTGCTCCGCGGCATAGCAGTTCGCAGGTACTAAGCCCCACTGCTACAATAATGCTAGAACCTGTTTGGAGGAGGGAGGAGTGTCACTTATCGTCAGGTAAACGTTTTGCTAGTGTTATCGCCATACTAAATAAAAAAAATAAAGAAAATTTTTTATACCGAATGAGCCCTTATTTCATTAAACACATACTTTTAATCTACGCGGCAAATGATCGATCGTAACACATACCACATTTATGTCCATTTTACCGCTCCTTTTACCAGAGATTCTTGGAGGGACTCCAAATCCACATTATGTGTAGCGCCAAAATTTATTATATCAGCAGTAAGAAATTCTAAACAGTAAGAGCGCTAATCAATCATGCGCAATAAAGCCTTGCCCATCAATTCTTTTGTTTATCTTGTTGTACAAAGATTAATTTGTACTAAATTAAAAATAATTTATTCTTAATTTCAACAATCACAAGCGTTTATTGAATTAAACATTGAAAAATGTATGAGTTAAGAGCAAACGACAACAAACTTATGAGCAAACTAGTTAGATTATTTTAAAAGATGCAATTTTTACACTATATCAACTTCGCTATATTTTTAAAAGCAGTTACTCGGATGAAGGTTTTGTGTGAAGTGTTGAGAAAATCATAATAAAGTACGGAAATCATAAACTTTGCTTGATGTTTTCCATGAATTTGTTTGTAACCAGTAAAGTATTTCTTTTCTACGTCATTCAAAGAACAACACAAAATGAAACATATACGGGTCAAAATCAGAGAGGTGAGAATCATGCTTCTGACAAGTATTTTTATAAATTACGTGATATCGCTAAAATACTTATTGCAAAATGAAGATTCTGTTCCTAATTACAGTTACGTTTAATATTTATTTTTCTACATTTATATTTTATTTGATTTTTAACGAAACAAGTCTAAATAATCATTCCGGAATGCGTCCTTATAGTAAGTTTCATATTTGAAACAAGTCAAAAATAGTTTACAATAAATACTTAAAATTGCCACTTATTAGCATTAGCTTTAAAATTATTAGATTACGATTATACGTACAAATTGAATTAAAAAAAATTAATTTCTTCTTATTTTTACTATTCAAATGCTGACTGACGTTTATTGAATCATTCAGTGAGCGAGGTCGATATAGACCGATGTAATTAAAACAAAACGCGATAGTTGGTATTAGCGAACACCAGTGTGAAGTTCACGAGTCAAAGCTATAGGCGTGTATCGTGTTTACTAGAAATAAAATAATTGATTTTGTTGGTAAGTACATTTTAATTTCGTATGAGTAAAGCGTACTTTAATTCCTTGTCACTACGGGAACGTGGTTTGGTGATTAGTTTTTCGACAATTTGCACACTTTTGCTAAATTCTTATAAATATTACAGTTCACTTGTTCCTAACCTATAAAACAAATATCTAATATGACGGTGTCAAGCATGATAGAATAATATTAGTTGGATAGTCATTTCGGGAACGTCATTTCGGCAACGTTCACATACGTGACTGCGTTCTCGAAATGACAGTTTTGGCGAAATAACTTCTAATGCTTTAAAACATATAACCATACAAAATTTTGGTTTTAGGGAACTACTCAGTACGCGTAACATGGAATGTGATAAAATTATGAGAAAAAGAAGTCGAAAAACTATCAAAACTGGATAGTATAGCTTATAAAACACCGTGGAAAGGCTAATGCAAGGAAACGCAAGTTTTAGACAAAATGACAACAGAGAACAAAGAGAGATGAAGAGACTGAAAGATAGAAAATAATACCAAAGAAAAGGTTGAAAACAAAGAAAGTTGTGGAGAAAAATTCTCAAGTATAGACAGAAAAAAGAAGATGGCAAATATTTTAGCTAACAGGCACTAGATTCTAAAAATGAAGAAATCAGGAAGAAAAAGAGGTTAAAAAAGATAAATCACAGACTTACAGAACTGTTAAAAAAAGAACGATAAAATATAGAAAATGTAAAGAATCATTGATTGATTGCGGAAAAAAATACAAAGAAATAGAAGATGTGAAGAAAAAGCATCGTAAAAGAATCTGATACGCCTACTCCAAAGTTGATGAATTGACAAAGGACGTTCTGTTCCTCCTGAAGTTCGTAAACATCTCTTATTTGGTGAAGTTTTGACTATTTAACTAAAAGACACCGTGATAAATAATCAAACAATTCTAAACAGCGAGAGGTTTTCAAAAATGCTTCAGTGGCAACCTCATAAAAAACATCGATTACTAAACAACTACATCCGTTTCCTCCATGAAGTCACTGAAGATTAGGTAGCTGCTATCAAAACCTTATTATCTCAAAAGATAGATGCAATCCCCGGAACCATGAATGTAACTAAGATTATCAGATGATGAGAATCTCCAAAAGTTTCAGATCGACTTCATGGAAAGAATGACGATAATTGTGCTGGTACATCGTACGGAAATGATACGACAAAGACAGAAAGACATTTTTGTTAGTAAATGTACCAACTAAAATAAAAATATGAACACAGATACGTCGCAGTAGCTGACACCTCAGTTGATGAATATGATGAAATAAAGGTCAAGCGTTCTTCGTTGTCAGCGAAAATCAGCAAAGATATTTAAACATAAACAAAAAGATGTTGCATATATCCTTCGTGGACAAGTTGTAAAGTTTGTTAATTTTACTCTCCCGAAATGACAGAAAAAGGTAGTCGTACCTATTACTGTTTTCATGAGAATATGGACATATTTAAAAAGTAACTTATTGCTAAAGTTTAAGTTCAATCTTTGATACTCAATTTATGTTGTGATTAATATAATTATACTTATAATTTGATTATGCTTATAATGATCCTAATTCTTAAAGACCGTAAGTTTTAAACTACAACTTTATAGATGATAGTGATAACAATGATAGTGTGCAATTACTATTTGTTCCTAATATCTTATGTTTGTTAACTGAAACTACAAAGTTTATTATTAGATTTTAAGTTTAACTGTTGATACTTGCGTTGCTCATTCTTTAAGTACAAATAAAGGTATAATACTGTAAATGTCTATTATTTTCATGTATAAAATATGCATAAACCAGACGTTTCAGTCATTTAGGGATCACCAATGTCATTAAGGGAACTTCACTGTCATTTTGGGAACACTCCCATCATTTTCGGGAACATCAGAAAAACGGTAAATTTATCACTAAAGAGTAATGCAACAGTTAAATCTTGCATATACAAACTAAAATGACCTTTTAACATTTGTATTTATATTATTAATTTAAAACGTACCGCACAAATGTATAAAATAAATTGAAATAATGAAACGAAATTTAAACTAATTGAAATTCTATAGAGAATAATTTGAAAAACAAATATTTTTATTATGAAAATATACAAAATAACAGCATTCACCGATAGAGGGACAGATTATTTACAATTTCTTGTAGGTGATTATTAAAGACAATGGTTATATTATTATTTAAAAATATTTGAAGTGTTCCTGAAATGATCTAAAAGCCTGGCATTTTCTTGATAACAGGTGTAATTTCTAAAATACATATTGTGTGCGTGCCTCTTTACAGGAATGGTTCTTGACAAATGACACAATCGATTCCATTAGTTCATTTTCTTTAAAAGACAATTTAATTTCTCAGACATTTCATAACTTAAAATGCTCCTCTCTGATTTTGACCCATACACTCGTCACATAAAAAAAAGGTTGTTCAGATTGTTTGAATAAATCGGAAAATAAAAACGCTTTGTGCCTAAAATTAATTGTTTTTGATAGTTCATTTAATAAAATAATCTTACTTAAAAATAACTATTTATTTTGGTTGTTATTAAATTATGCCATCAATATGTAATTTTTTCAAAATTACTTTATAGGAAAAGGAACTTTGATTTTATTTATTTGTTATATCGTTTGTTTTATCCTGCCGACTTCACTATAATACATAAGAAACATTCAAAAATCTCTAATAATGTCGCTTACAACAAAAAAATGTACGAGAATAATCAAAATGCTGCTAGATGAGGACCGGAGTCAGCGATTTACAGCAAGGACAGTCAGAGTGTCATTGTCAACAGTGCAACGGGTCTACCATCGTTATCAAAAGAAGATGCAACCACCGCCGACCAGGGAATGGCAGACACCGCTGTACCACAGCATGAGAAGATCGATTTTTGAATAACTCAAAGCTCCGATATGGCTATTTACGAGAACTGCTCTAGCACACCAGTTTAGATTCCTTGGAGGAAGCGAAACAAGTGGATCGGCTGTAAGAAGACGACTTGCGGAGGCTAATTTGAAACCGTTCAGACCCACAAACGGCCCACAATGAGACGACGCCATCGCGTTACGAGACAACGATTTGCACGAGAATTGGTCAAAGGTCATGCTCTCCGACGAATCCAAATTCATCCTTTCGACCAACGACGGTAGATAAAGACTATTCAGGAGATCAGGGGAACTATTTATTCATGCGTCTATACAAGAAAAAATACCTTATGGTTGGCTCTGTACTTGTGTGAGAGGATTTCTTCTAGAAGTCGCATTGAACTCGTGCTAATAGAAAATGGGACTTTAACAAGTCAAAGACATGTCAGCCAGACGTTTTTCGGCCAGCATGGGTGAAAATAGCCAATCAGACTGGTCAAATAGTGAGGACCTTGAAGAGGTCAGCTATTTGGAGTGGCGAACACGCATTCCTGATATAAACCCGAATGAGTATGCCTTGGACGAGCTCGTAGGACGTGGTAGAGGATGAAACCCTCCTCTACTCACCCTTTGAGAGCTCAAACTAGCGTTGGTAGAAGAATGGAAAATATGAAAAATACTGTTTTATTCAAGCTTACGTAAGGTATCCTTTTTTTGTTTGATATTATGTTTTTTAATAAAACATAAATAAATTATTAAAAACTACACTATTATATTTTAAGGACATTTAACTGTAACTATTTATTTCAGTTAGCTAGCCTTTATCTCGCGAGATAGCCAAACATTCTTAAGCAACTCTTTAATTCTGCTCACGGGTATATTTATATAGTACGCTATGTGATATTTTAGTACATTATAACATTACCTGTGCCGTTTTACGATGAGTATATCGTTGAATGTCAATTTAAGCCAAATAGAAATTTTTTTTTAGTTATTTTATCCGTTTTATCACAATTAGTAGTAGGTACAACATTAAAATGGGAAGTCGTTTAGATAAACGGCTGTAAATTCATGCCTATAAACAATATAATTTTTTTTTGCATTTTTCACATTGCTTACGTTATAACAGTGGTTACGTTAAAATAAAAATTAAATTACTGTCTTAAGTCGGCTATACATCTATATTTACTAATTAATAAAAACATAATTTGATCCAAAAATTGTTGTAATAAGCGACTAAATTAAAAATCGTACATAGAATTACATCATACATTAAATAAACTCTAACCTACCCACGAGTTATCGTCCAATTAGTTTGCTCAATTGCTTGGGCAAACTATAAGAACGCAAAATTCTCTTCCGGTTGAAAGACCACGCTTTCTCCAATAACCTTATTCCAGACGAGCAATTCGGTTTACGTCCGAAGCACTCGTGTCCCGACCAAATTTATCACGGACGGACTTGTCCAATCGCTCTTTTCGATATCGAGTCGAGGGCACACTGTCCACAAGCCGTCCGCTCCAAACGGGAAGCATGTTTCTCAAGGACCGGTCCCATCTCCTCAAACTCAACACTAACGGCATTCCAAAACCTGACGATGTCAATTTGGCGCTTTTCGCCGATGACACCCCCCTCTATTGTTCGTCGCTAAGAACAAATTATACTTTTTTAAAACCTTCAGAATGCTATTAATTGTTTACGCGTTTGGTTTCGTAAATGGAGATTCGACGCGCTGGCCGATGCCAGACACTAGGGCAGCTAAAACTTTAACAACCGATCCCATGGGGAAGGATATCTAGCCGTGACATTTGACTGCAACATTTCGTTCAAAAGTCATAATCAGTAGGTTAAGAGAAAGGCTCTGTTCATATCGACCAGACTCTACCACCTTAAGAATTATAAATATATATAGTAAAATGTCGCTAAATTATGACTGTTATTATATAAGGTATGCATACGACCAATCATGGCTTATGCATACCAATCATTCGCTCACGTACCCTCTGCGCTCCTGCACAAACTCCAGGTACTTCAAAATAAATTCATCCACCACGCCATGGGTGCGCAGTGGTACCAACATAACATAAACCTTCACAGCGCCTACAAATTGACAACATTCTGCGAACGCTTTCATACATATCGATAAAGTTTTAATACAAAAGAACCCTCTACTGGTAAAAGCAGCATCGTACACGGCTGATCTAAACGCGCCCAGTCAAAAGCGTAGACCGCGAAATGTTCTCCTCGACCCGGATGAGGATGGGGCCACTAAGATTTCAGACCCAACGGGGATACTGTCATCCAACCTTTATATATAGATAGCGCCCTGGCAATCCGCGAAGAAGGCCAGGCGCCAAGAGTGGTGTACATGCGCACCCTTCCCCTGACACTGAGCCCCTGGGCCGGCAAGAGGGTTCCGCCCAGAGAAGAGCCTCAAGAGGGAGTGCCGTGCTGTTTGTTCCGGCACGGCATCTAAAGCGACGGGCCGGGTGTCCCAACACACCCGGAGAAAGAGGCCCAAGGAGGCGAGGACGTCGCACCGGCTATAGCGACTGAGAAAGGAACAACGTTGGTTTCTTAGTGGGTATACTCGGCTGCTCCATCTTGATTCGGGAGCCCCACATATCCCTGCTGCCCCCTCACTCTGGTGGCGGGGAATCCGTAAGCTGGATTTTTCAATCGTTTATCGCTGTCTACATTTAATTTTAACTAGTTTTAAAATTAATTTACCATAAGTTGTCCTGATATTGATTATTAAATAGTATTTAAAATCAGGACAACTTGTGGTAAAAGAATGAAATCGAATTGATGTTTTCAAGGCCAATAACGTACTAGATTGAGTTTTGGTCTTCATTTGAAATTTTTAAAGTATTACACAAGTAAACTTTTTACAGGCCTTTACAATAAATATTGAATATTTCAAGTTATATTTATCAATGTAACTGCAAGAAAAAATTTTTGACGGTCAAAATTTCCATGCCAATAAGTAAACAAAATATTTACTTAATTTACCTTTTCACTTCCATAACGCAATAAAAAATCAAGTAAAAAGCAAGAGAATGCCATAATTATTTTCTGAAACAAAGAATCCATGTTAAATATGTAATGCATTCTCTGTTTCATCTGTATCTTTCTTATCTACTATTATTATAGAACATAGGTTTACATGTTTAAAAGCAAAAAAGTAAATACCAAAAGATATAAAAAGTATGTTTATCTTTATTATAAAAAGGTTTGGACAGTAAGGTGAAGTTTTATTACACGATTACCGTAAAATACTGTTTTTATCTGGATGTTAAATGAAATTAAGTTGCCTTTCACTTACGATATAGGTAAAGGTCAGAGTAAGTCTAAAAGTCTAGTAAAAGTAACGATACTATACGACCGCAACTCTAACGTTTCACCTTTTATATAGGTCTTATTAAAAAGGTCAAGAATATAACGTGACGTTAATAATAAAATCTTAATCACTAGACAAAATTAAAGACGTTATGTTTTTTGTATACTTGTTTATCAGACTAGAGACAATGATAGGAAAAATTAAATATTTTTTACCTTCTGCTTAATCGCCTTTATTATATCAATTGACTCTGCTTTTCTCCGAATTAAGTACCTTCTTCTTTTGGGAAGTCGGTAAAAAATATTTTTAATTTTAGGGTAAAATTATTGAATGGTGATTTTCATCACCATTATGACCTACTAATGATATTTCTGTAATATTTAAAAAGTAGTAGGTTTAGATACGACAATATCTTACTAATAGAAAGAATAACACTAATCTAGCTTGTTATATAAAGGGACTTAAGTTAGATACACATTGTTTTTAACAGTTCCAAATTTAAACATTCCTCATTCACTATTGAGTCAGCTCTGAAATTAACTTTAACCTTTCGGGATGGATTAGCTAAAATTAAGTTGAAAACAAGATTTAAACACTTTTTAACATAATTAACATAACGTTTAAATTTGGAAAGTGTAGTTCTTTATCAGTTATAAAAACTATTAACAATTATCAAGAAAAACTGAAATATATTTTACAATTATTCAAAAATTAATTCGCAATCAAATATATCCGTTAATCTTACATCAAAAGCGACGTTCAACTATCTTCCTTGTAGAATTTCAGAAAATAGATCAACTCGTTGAACTGATCTATTTGCGTAACTCAGATGCCAACTGTGCTCTGAGAATGAAGTATTGAGACCAACCACTTCGGCATGATACCTACAAACCGTTTCAAATGTACCCAATTCTAATATTTTATATTGAGTTTCTTCACAGAATTTTTGTATTTTATACTTAAGTATTAAATAACGATTACAATAATAACTAGCTTGAAATACTATACGGCTATTTAAAAAGTAACGGGAATCGACAAAATATTTTAATATGTTGATCAACTTATAAATAATGGTTAGGAACCACGTTTATAGGCCGATACCTACTATGTTTTATGGGAAGATAAGATGAATAACCGATTTACTGAAAAATTAATTTACTACTACTTTTATTACCCATATTTATTTCTGTCTAGCCAATGTGGAAATAAATAAACTAGAGTATACATCATCATACGTACATCATCAGCCTGTGATAGTCCACTGCTGGACAAGGCCTCCACATACAATTCCTATCCATTTGGGTTTTGGATATCCCACCACGCTGGTCAAATGCGGGTTGGTGGGTGACTGACTTTACATGCCCATCCGACGCATCATCTTACTTTCGGACGATCTGCCCAAATTGCCAACCACGGAAACAAGAATTAAATTTGTTGGAGTCCCCAGATTCGAACCTACGATCTCGGTTTCTAAAGCACACGCCCTTACTACCAGACCATGGAGACAGTAGTAACTAGATTATTATAAAATAAAGTACATTTGTTATAAAATAAAAGTATTAAATCTGAAGTTTTTATATTAAATTCCTTTTTCAACCAGGTAGATTTAGCAAATATTATATACTTCTTCTTGTAATAAACACACGGAAAAATATTTGAATAAGCAAAAATAACTAAAACATTCCCTACATACATTGTTCGTCAGCATCTCTACAACAACTGGCGTAACGCGTAACAAGTTACGCCAGTTGTTATTAGAGTTGATTTAAGCCTGACCCCATTCTATACAAGCTTTAACCCGACTGCCCATTGAACTTTTTCCCAGATAATAATTTATTAAGTTCTCTCGACCGTACCTCTTATTAAAGTACCAAAATGGCCTTGTTTAATATTCACGGTCTCGACAAATTTAAGTCAACAAAAATGCTTAAATCATCGTTTATATAGAAATAGTTTACAATGGCGTTACGTTATAATTTTCAAAAGCGTATTTAACTTATTATTTTTATAAGAATTAGGTCAAATATTATGATTGAAATTAAGCAAATTGTTACTCAATTTAATCAAATACAATTCACTACTAATAAATTATATAACATCTATTAATTAAATTAATAAATTTTAAAATATTTATTAATATTACAAAATCCTATGAATTTACTTATTTTATAATTTAGTTTGTAATTAACGGTAGTTATGTAATAAAGTTTAGTGTTATCATAATAACTTCAAAATTAAAATCTTATCTTAAAAAACGTGTTTAATGGATAAATTTTTCATAATCTACGTAAAAAAACATAGACCAAATTATATTTCAATGAAATAAAGAGGAATGAGTCAACTTGGTTATACCCCAATTATTGTTTAATTAACACGTAATACCTAATTATTCTTACCTATCTTGTGAGTATGGCTTTACTATGGATTAATTTAATTATTTCTTACGCTTAGACGTTTCTCCTTAATTATACTGGTGATTACACTGGCAGTTATAGTAACCTGGTGTAAATTTTTGATTTTTATGACCAAATATAGTTAGTATGCAATGTTTATAAAAATAATATTCGATATATCGTATCATCGTTATATAAATAATAATATAAATTAAGGTTGATAATAGATAAGCTAAGAACGTTCATACTCCGTCTAATGCAATTTACGTCCTTTGATTTAAACTCGTTATCTTCTATGGTTTTCTCAACCTAACGTGAAGAAACAGTTTTAATAGCAAATGGAAATAACGGCGGATTGGGTTAAAAAAAAGGTGATGTTATTAAGAGTTCTATCTAATGAAGACGATGGTCAGTAAAAGTTTACTGTAAATAAACATAACTTAAAATTGATTAAGTCTATTCATAATAACATAACAAAACTCCCTTGGAAATAATTAAATTCAACTTAGCATAAGCGCCGCGTTTGCCTCAGTCAATTTAGGTCAACTCATTTTAAAAGGTCTTCGTTAAAAATTCCCTAATATCATTATTCTGTGTAAGACGAGATATTAACTTTGAAGTTCTAATTATTTTACGGAAGCGATTTTTTTGTAGATAATGGAATATATAAATTTTGACAATCCACTTATAATATCTTTATTGAGTAAGGCATAGTGCAACCATATGGTTTTATAAACAACTTTTGCTATTACTTCTATATGGAAACAAGAATATGTTCTATTTATCGTGACTTTTAATAAACTTTAATGTAAGAAACAATGGCAAGAAAGTTCTTACGTCTGGAGAGTAAATAATACACATTCTTTGTTTTTTATGTGGCTCTGCTGTTCTTCGCGAAGCTTAATTAAATTTCACATTTAAAAATTCAGAATTAACCTAATACTTAAAAAGTGATTGACGCATATATATACTTGACAAATTTTTAGTTAAAAAAAATAAGTTTTACCAATAATATGGAAATGAAATAAAAGTAAAGGTGGCTTTTTCCTGCTTGTATTAAGACAAGGTGTTTTAAACTTTTCGTACAATATTGAATAGGTAAATCCAAAAAAGTCTGAATAACAACACAAAAAATTTCTCAGGCATTCACATACTGTAACAGAGATTATTTAGTTTTAATTCTATATTAAACTTTGCTGATAAAAAATCACAACAGTAACATTGATTTATTCACAACACACACATTTTCCGTAAGTTGTAAAATGTTATGATAGATCATTAAATTTGCCAACACCAATTTATTGTCATAACATATTGATATGTTCCTTATTATATCATAAATAATGTATATTTTATCTCATAAAATCCGCAAATCGTTGAATATTAATGAACAGCCTCGCAAGTTAAAAATATAATTCCATTGTGTAAAATGTACCTCAGTGCTACATCATCCCCGTGTGTGAGATAAGCGTTATGTATCAAATAAAGTGGCGACATAAACTGTACATAACGATGCAATTTCAACAAATACAAATCATATCTAGTTTAGAACATATTGTGATGTTGCTTTGTAAAAAAGAAGAGCTTGTTTAATGTTAAATTACATGTTTATTGCCGACTTGTATAAAGTAACTAAATATGTAATATTTTGTATTATTTTTGCGCAGAGGAATTGGTATTGAACATTAATAAAATATTGAAACATGTCATTTTATTTAAAGCTCTGCGCTGCCATTTGTTTCGTGTATACAACGTGCTATGTTCTTTTTATTTTCTATTCACAATAAAACTTTTGTTATTATAGTAGTTATTGTTTCCAAGTGTGGTAATCAGATATTCGTAGCGAACAATATGGAAATATTGACAATAAAACGAGTGAATTTATTTTCTAGATGAAACTAAATATTAATGTCAATTATATTTTAAAACCAGATGTTGCCCAAACTTCGTCCCGTGGTAAAACGATGGAATTTTTTTTTTTCATTTTAAATATTATTGTCAAGTAATCTCATTTGGGATACTCTTTTGAATCTTAATTTAACTTATTGAATAATTCTTATTTTAAATGTTAAAATCAGCTACTGCTTTGTAATGTTTAGTTTAGTAATGTAATGTTAAGATGTTTTTGTTTGTATTGAGACTATGTAAACAGCTGGAACTAAATGTTATCTGCAAGTATAATTTTCGCTTTTATAACGAATTTTGGCGATTCTAAAAATAACGGCATGGATATGAAATGAAGATTGTATTTATCAATTAATACTGTAATAAAGTTTATTAAATACATTCTATTTTCAGCTACGCTATTTACGAGGTATCTATGTTTTTCTATTACACTTAAGGAAAAATAAATTATAAACGCCTTTAACATATTTCATTAATAATTTTTCTTGGAATTCAAAGGAAATTATATTATAAAATTTAAGAATCAATTATTGCTTTTATTTACGTGATTATTAAACATATCATATCCCCTGATTTACGGATTTTTCGCGTTAGTTATATATGTTTATTCCCGACGTTTCGACGTTTTTGGAATAACTGTCAAATAACGGTTACTCCAAAAACATTGAGATACAGACCAGCCTAATCTGCCGTGATCATGGATGCTAGAAAAAATCCGAAACGCCCGGAATAATAATATATAAAAGGCAAAGAATCCGTAAATTAGTGGATTTAAGGAATCAAGTTATTAAATTTTAAATTATGATCAAGCGCCGGACCGACTTTTTACATGCCCATCTGACGCATGGACTATTTAACTTCACAAGCAATGGTGATAAACCCGCATTACCCTGACCAACTAGTAAACAATAATGAAAAGTTGTTGAGTCAACGTAGGATTCGAATCTAAAACCTCCGGTTTCTAAAGCGCAAGCCCATTCCAGTAGTCTATTGAGGCAGTTATTCTAAAAGATAATAAAATATTTTACAAAAATTGGAATATTTGAATGTGCAATAAATTTCGTTCGGTTTAAATTTAAATTTAACTATATATGTAGTTTAGTAAATATGTGACATAATTTTTATTTTGATAATTTTCGGCTCGAGTAGCAGAAATTTGAAATTGATCGAAATATATAAAAAAATATCCTCATTTTTTTTGGCTTTAGATTTTCCTTTGTGACGGCAAAGTTATTTTCTCATGCCGACGTTAAGCTCTTCGATGAATAGTATAACAACCACTTTAGACTTGCACATTCAAGAAAAGCTTTATTCAAATACTAAAAGTTTATATTTACGCTTACATAATTCATATAAGTATATCAATATTAACTATACTCATTACGAGTATTAAGTATAATAATCGTTATGATTATATTTATTTTTAAATCGTATTATGGATATGTAAAAGTATATAAATAATAATCCTATTAATATAAACCTTTTAGAAAAATTAACTATTTTCTTTTTTAATTAAAAAATAAAGAAATTAAAACATTCAATGCTGACTATTAAACACAGGAGAATTATTTTCATTAAACATATTTGATTACTCAAAGAAATTATAAGCTTTTATATCTGAAAAGTATAACGGTATATCCATTTCTGCGCGAGGACTTGATCTCGTTGTACGCGGAGTAATAACATTGGCAAACTTGAAACGAATACATCTCAAAGTGAGTTTAATTTAATCGACGCCAAGGAAAATGTCTCTATTTATTTTCCGTAATTGTGTTTGAAAATTTCAAATGAAATCCTACTTTATATACAAAAAATTTCTCTTTTAGATGAACTGCCGTTATTTGAAGACTATTTATTTTACTTGTCTACTGAAAGTGAGTATTTAACAGAATACTTCGATTACTTACTTTACGTTATTCGTTACTTAGTTTTTATTGCTTGTTTTATTATGACAAAAACAATATCTTAAAATTAACTTTTATATAAAGTGACTGCTATTAAGCCTTTTTTTATATTAATTTAAGTTTTACCAGAATGCTACAATATATTACTTTGTAATAATTTCATGAGTAATATAGATATTTTTTCTTTACTTTAATGCACTTAAAGCGCTTTATTTAATATTACAATTTCAACTCACCTTGCTAACTCTGTAAACTTTATTGTTTTAGATTTTTTCAAATGAATGAAAAAGCAGCTGAAAAATCTTATAATTAAGTTCTTTTGTAGATCGGAATGAACAAAATGTTACCAATGATATAAGTGTAAGGTCGTAGAGAAGATTCTTGCACATATTTTACTATTTCAGTTATAAACGTGCGTCTTCATTTAATGTATAGAGCGGAATTTCCACTTTTTTCGGATTTACATACAATACATAAAGATTATTAGAATATGAGATTCTACAGATTGTCAATAAAAATTTTATTTTTTGAGTTTATTTTTGTATCAGTAGTTATAATTATAAATTTATTCTGAAAGATTAAACATAAACATAATTTACATAAATCCAAAATTTCTAAAACACATCCAAGTTTTATAATACAAATAAAATATGTAAAAAAAATCAATTGTAATCGCCAGATAACTACATAAAAAATGTAAAAATTAAAAACATTTCACAGGTATGACACAACTATAAATAACATTAGTGCCGAACATCGCTCAAAAAATTCTACCAGTAGTTGTTTTTTTAATTAAACAAACTTAATAGTCAAATTTGTTTGATTGTCAATTGAAATTTTTTGTAACACAAGAATTCTGATACCAGTAACCTTACATGTATTTAAAATATTATTATGTATGAAAAACAACATTTATTCACCAAAAGAATTAAAATAGGTTAAATTAAAGAGCCTTAGGTTAATGTAACTTTAGGACTTGGCTTAGAACAAAAAACGTTTGTATAACCGTAATAATTTTAATAAGGTTAAATAACCAGGCGGGTCCTCCAACACCAAAGGGAGAGGTTTCGAACTTTCCAGGGCCGTTAGGGTGAATTTAAATGTTAAAATAAACTGATAAAATCAAAAGTAATTTTTTAATAATGGGAAATTATTTACAGTATTTTCTTTATTTTAATTTTTTCCTTTATAAGTCAATTTTAAAATATTTTTAAATTTAATGCCTTTTAAATATTTTCAAAATGGGTACTTATTAATACATTTTCCAACTTTTAAATTTTACGTAGCAATTAAAAAATTTTAATAATATAATATAATAATTATAAATGTTTTTATTTTCAAATATATAAATAAATCTACCATTATTTTTCAAATTTTTTAATTTTCAAAACAAAAGAACAATACAAAAATTAAAATATTGTTTCCAAATTTGTGGTAATGACTTTTTTTGGAACGCTTTAATTTTCCAATTAAACTTTACAATCAACCTTAAAACCTGAGTACGTGAAAAGTTGTCACGAATTTGTTGGGTTCCCGGATCATTAGTCTTGCAATTTGGGAAAATTTAAATTTATATTTAAATTATAAAAATAAAAAATTTTGTGACTTATAAACAAAAGGATTTTTATTATTATTTTTTTAATTAAAGTTAAGAAACTTTAAAGATTATTTAAATTAATCTTATTCCAATAATTGTACCAAATATTCCCTTTTTGTTAAAGAAATAAAGGGTTTGATAAAAATGGTTTTGATATCAATGATATAACGAACGCTTTTCTTTTAATAAATTTTAAAGGTTGTTTGGTAAAAGTGGGCCCCTTTTGTCGGGGCAATACCACGCAATTTAATTTCGGATTAAAAAAGTAGTTAATATATATGTAACAATATTTTATAAATCACAAATACAATTTGGATGATTTTTTAAAATTATATCTAGGAAATTAGTTAATTCTATTAATAGTCTAGTTACCCAGTTAGGTCTCATTAAGGTAATTACTTTTAACTTTTTGGGGTGTTAATGGTGGGTAATCTTGGACTACTTGCCTTTTTGGCAAAAGTCTGTTGTGAAATTAGTGTCACGACCATAATCAAAATTATCTTAAACGAAAATACAATCGGCCTCTGCAAAATATTAAAAGAAATAAAAGGTTTTATTGGGTTGTATTTTAATTTAACAAATATAATTTTGGTTAAAATAATTAAACAGTTGTTATATTTAGACTTTAATAACTATTTAATATAATAAAATAGTTATTACTCTCCCAATATAATTAGGTATTTACATAATTTAATTGAGAAACATGTAAAATTTAGGTAACAAACAAAAACATTTTGCAACGATTTAAATAATAGCTCATTACAGCCTAAATTTATTCATAGGTGGTAACTTTAAAAGCACAATTACCTTAACATTATTTTTCCTTAATCATTTTCTATAAATTTTAAAAGATCCTTCCTGTTTCGAACGATATAAAAAATTTCTATATTGTTATTCTGTTCGGAAAATTTAGACCCAAGAAAAAGGGTCGACGTTAGACACTCATGGAAAAAAAGAGAAACTTAAAAAGGAATTACAATTTTATAAAAACTTTTAATTTTCTGGAATCAATTTTTTCTCCACGATTTCTTACCATTTTTTTTTTTTTATAGGTTTAATAAAAAATACTGTCCACCCAACGGGTAATAAAGCTGGAACCGAACCAACACCTAAAGTGGTTCCCCAAGGTCCCAAAATCAACCCAGCCTTCAGGCATGGGGAATTTTTGGCTTAGTAAACACATTGGGATAAAAAGCAACCGTTGGTAATTTACTTCCTAGACATAAGCAATTTTGTGGAAATTCAATGAACGCCGGAACCAACCTTTTCTAGTGAAATCTAACCAAAATTATCTTCTACACGGAGACGGCAAGGTATCCCTAATGGTCGAATCAACTAATCCTATCTTTCCTTAAAGGGCTTCACTCTAAAACAAGAATTGGTATGGTTCTTCCGACCAATTGGGATCCGGTCCTACTCCATCCAACTTTCCTAATCATTTCACCTTATGTCTGTAACCTTGGTTTTGGGAATTACCTTTGGTAATTTTATCTGACAAAAGAATTCAAAATAGAGCGTTCCATAGCAAATCGTGGATCCAGGCCACTTTTCGGCCCTTAAGGTCTTAAAAAATTGGTTTGTTCAAACCTCCAAAACACCTGGTTTTGTGATTAACGACGTGAAAATGTGATTCAGCTTCCTTAATGCTGCCCAAACCAACAGAATCCTCCTATAGACTTTCCTCTGTAATCTTTAAAAACATAATGACCTCACCTTTAAACCACTCCTTGAGACATACCCCATAAAAGGATGGAATCGAATACCTTTCTTAACTCACTTAAAACAAAGTCACCTCCTGCCTTCCCCCAGTTAAATGACTTCATCCTTCCCTAAACCAGAAAAGATGCCAGACTAATTTTGGATTGTTAACCTTTACGTTAAGGGAGCCGGCTCAACAAAGGGAATTAAATCTGGTGTTTTGAGATCCGGCTTCCGAAAAAGAAGCTTCAAGCCTCAAACTAGAGTTGTTGCTGAGTTTCGACAGATGGCTTCTTCCTAGCTACTCCAGAAAAAAGTATTATATAAAAACTATTTTCTTGCCTAATCAATTTCTAATCTGTTGTTTATTTGAGGACCAAGGCGTTAAGCTTTGGGATCTACTTAAAAGAAAATGTCAAACTGTGAGATTGTTATGCTTTTGACGTTCCTCCCTATATAAACCAAGTGTATAAACGGCAAGTTGGGTTTTTCAGTTTTCATCTTCTCAAGAACCAACCCGGCTTTCCCAAACATCAGTGCCTCATCAATGGACATTGTGGTTTTCGATGTAATCAGGGCATTGAATCAGTCTTTCTTTTTGAGTTTTACGAAAGGTTTGTTAAATATCCCTTAACAGTCTTAACAAGAAAATTCCAAATAGAATAGATGTAAACAAATAACAAGCACAAAAATAAATATATTTTTTTTTGTTTTGAACTTAAAAAAATTTGTATAGGAAAAAAAAATAAATACTTTTTTCACTATTTTTCTCAAGCCTACCACACATTAGTACATTTGAAAGACAGTCTGCTACTCTTTTCATACCAGGTTTGTTTCTGCTTTTGTTCATTTATCCCTTTTGCCCTTCGACTTCTTTTAATTTTATATTTCTTTAACCGTCAAAGGGTTAAATGCTTCATTCTATGGTAAGAAATCTGCATAGTATTGGTTGGTTATAGTTGTTCTCGTGTATAATTAACAAACAATTTATCCTGTTTATTGTTGCATTACATTATTTAGGTTTAATTGACTGTCTGCGAAATTGGTCTCATAAACCTCATGACCGCAATTTCTATTTAATTAAAGAAAAATATTCTTCTATTTAAATAAACAAAAATTAAATTATAACTAAGGTAATTTTTCTTATTAAATAGTTTTTAAAAAGGGAATAAACTTCCTTTAAAAAATTTACCAAATTTATCAAAAGAAAGATAAAAAAGTTTCCAAAAAGGAGAATAACATAAATTAAATGGTCATATTATTTCCCGCCTAATTCAGCCGTTACATAATTTTTTATGAATTAATTGTTTGGTTTTTTTGGTTTCGGATTGATAAAATTTTATTGGAAATATTTTTAGATACATAACGTTCCTTCAACAAACAAAGCTGAACAAAAGCTTTACTCATTAAATTAATAACAATTAAAGATCCTTTAAGATTATCCCCAAGGGAGATAATTTATCTCTTAATTAATGGGTCAGACAATGTTTTTAACAACGATGGCAAGAGCTGGGATTTGATCTACGAAATAAAATTTATTACGAAACCAAATAAAATGCCAATTTAATTTTATTGTAATTAATTGTCTACCTAGGTTAATGCACCAATGGTTTTTCTGTTTATTTAAAATTTTAAACTAATTGTTAAGGTTTTATTATTTTGAATTTTACGTGTTTTAATTGTTCTTTTGGTTAAAACCCAAACTTCTAATTAAAAAATACAAAAAGCATTTAAATAGCTTTTTCTGTTCGATGTCCCCTGGAAGAGATCCACAAGATAACAACCAAATATTAAAGCATTTATTACTATCCAAACAATGCACATATTTCAAACTTCAGGACGGAACGGAAAGGGGATCCGACCCTTTCTGATGAAAGGGATCAATTGTCCAAAGAGTCGGCCGGTTCCGATTTCACTTGTTGAGCCATTAATGTAATATATTTGTGAATGTCTCAAAAAATTACGTGTTTTTAAGCGGCCATTTTTATTAGGACATTTTCCCTCCAAAAAACCCGTTTTAAAAATAAACCTTGTATGGCCTAAAAAACCTGGTAACATATGTATTAGCGGCCCCGTGACCCTGCAATTAGACTTTGGGCCTCTTAGTGGGTCATGAGATGAGGTCACCTACTGTTGGCGAATCGATTTCGGCCAAGCAGATTTGTAAATTTAACTCCTTAAGAACAATTGGAAATTTTTACAAAAAAAACGGTATTTGGTTTAGTAAATTATAATTCAATTTGGTAGGTAAAATTTTTTATAATTAAATAATAAATTGCTGTGAGGTTTAATTTTAAAGAAAAATAAAAAATATTTATAATTTATAAGGAGTTTTACCACCAAAACAAATTTTAAATTTTTTTTGAATTTTTTTTTTAAAATAATGTAAAATTTAAATTGTTATAAGATTTAAAGCGAAATTATAAAGTAAATTTTATAAAATAATAAAAGTATAAAATTTTACAGTACATAGACAGTATCCCCATAGTTCTTTAAATTAAATCATCAAAATACTTTTTATATTAATTCCCAAGACTTTAATTTAATTTAGCACTGCCGGGATCCATTTGGATTATTTCCCACATATTTTTTTTTTACATACTTAGTTATTATACATTACATGGACCATTTTGTATCTTGTTTTATTTTTTTATGAATTTCATTGTTGCCGCCTTTTTAAGACATTTTTTAATAACAATTAGGCGGCCAGAACAAGACCTTGAAGCCTTTTACGTTACTTGTATTTAAATAAAATTTTATAATAAATTATTTAATTAAGAATAATTTGTACCAATATTATTAAAATTAAAACCAAAATATCTTTAAAAATTTAAATTATTTAAAATTTTTTAAAAAAAGTGGATTTTTTTTTATTATTAGTTACAGACATTTTCGGAACACCCAAACCCCATGTGGTCACCAATACTACTTATCTTCCCACCCTTATTGAAAAAAGGCGCCAAAGGCGGCCAGGGTTAGCGAAGGGCCGAGCTGGTGACGTCCCAAATTGAAGTGAAGGTAGGTGCAAAGAGAAGAGGGGGACGAGGAATCGTCTGGTGGAGCAACATTTAAAAAACCCTTGATACTTAAATAAACAAAGATTCAAAAAACCGACAATAAATTGAGTTGAAAATTTGACTGGTACGCAATCATCACATTCAATTATAGCCACTTTATTTTTAGAAACAATTAATGGAAATTAATAATAATCCATCATCAATAGTATATGTTATATGTCCATTTTGGCATTGTTTTATAATTTTCATTATTTATTATACGACATCACATATGGTATAGGTTATTTAATGTACCACTACCAAATATTATAAAAACAGTAAATTAAATCCTCTATTTACTACGCATTTTCCTATTGCGTGTGTAATTGTACTTAAAGTAAAAACATTTTCAGTTAGTTAGTTATTATTGTATTAAGTTATGTTTTATTTCAGTAATTTATATTATTTTTATCAGTATTTTTAATTTTCTTTCTTCTTTGGAATTTTGAGTGATGTTTATCGAACCATTATAATTATTCGACTTGCCGTAAAATTCTCTACATTAATTTATTTTTTATATTAAATAACAACACTTTCCCAGCGGTTTTCTTTAAAGATGTCAATGAAATAACTTCACCTTTTAGTTAATATTTTTTTGAGTAAACAACTGCCGTTTTGAAAAAATTACCAACAATTCTTTCAAATAATTATTTCAAAGCAACACTAAAAATTAGTAAAATTGTTTCTACTAAACGACGTTAATATGATGCTGTCATGCCGTTACGTTGTATTATAATTGTAATATAATGTAATTTTTTTAATGCTCAACATTTAAATATTTTAATGGGTTTAATTAAAGGCTTCTATTTTCATGTGGTAAAAGCTTTATTTTTAATATCATTAAATGTACTACGTAACGTAAACAACTCTTTTTTGAATTTCATTAATCGGTAATAGCCTTAAGCTCTTTTTGGTAATTTATCTAAACTCTTACCTCGAGGTCAATGTCCACAAGACAGTCTGTGTCTTGGACCCTAGGATGTGTGACCACGTACCTAGAAAGGCTTTAAAACATCCATAACAACATTCATTAAAAACATTTAAAAAATCTATGAAATTCTATTATTTAAATAAATAGCATTTACGTAAGCAACACAAGTATTGTTTTTAGTATTTTATTATTTACAAAATCGATAAATAAAGAAACTTACTAATCTAAATTATAACAAGGGTTCCCATTTAGAATGGATAATCCTTGAGCGCCGCAAAACAGCTCCAGCACTCGAAAAAAAATAAAAAAAAAATTCCAATTTACTCAAGTCATGATTTTTTAAACAAATCCATTTTTATGATGTTATTGTCAATTTATGTACACGCCAAATTAATGGATTTCTTTACGTTTTTGGTGTTATTTACTCCTCACAGACTAACCTATTACAAAGTAATAAATAACATGAGTATCTATTATTTTTTTAACAAAAATATATCAATTTTAATTTTTGTAAAATTTGATCCTAAATAATTTTGACAAAGTTTGAGAAGTGTTTTTAAAAAGTATAAGAAACCCAAGTGGCCAAGTATTTAAAAAATCTGCAGTTAATACAGTTTACAAAATAGTATAATTATCATTTTATCTAATACTATTACGAACATTGCTATTGAGGATCCAAAAAGGTAACTAAGACGAAAATTGAAAAACAATTACCTAGGTCTTAACATAACAAAAGGGTCCTTTATTGCACTAGGGACGGTGTAACAATACTATTTACTACCTGAGCGTGGTAACCGTCCATTTTTGTTTGAGACAAGAAGGGTTGATTTTGTAGAAGTATGAGTGAGTAGAGAGGAGAGTACTATGTTCAAACATTTACACTGTAGACCGTTTGGTCATCATCGGATCGGTTTCAGGCACAATAAAAGACATTTACTTAGTGCGTCTCTCGACTTTTCGGTAACGCATTGTGATTCCTTTCTCATTTCTCCGTGAGTTTGGAATCAGTGTTATAACGACGACTTCTGGCTCTTTATTGGACTACCCGTTTTGCTTACTGATTTGGACTTTGTTTGGTAATTTACGACGCCTTGGCATTGGACTGATTCTGTGAATCAAAACCACGCATTCAATACACGCACAAGAATAGCCAATATACTCATCTATGGTGAGTGCGGGGAAACCGAGTGCCGCTGCAGCCCTTTTATAGGGAAGGTACCCTATGCGCGTCATCCAGATTACCGTGTTTTCATCAGAGTCCACAGTTGTTATTCGGATGGCAGAATACCTGGCAGCGGCATTGGTGGTACGAGCTCCGGAAGACAAGTGAATATTAATACTCAAGATGTTGTGCTGATGAAATTCAGCAAGACCCATCTACCTCTTACAGAAACAATATCACGTCGCACCGGAATCCAAAAACGACCGTGCACCGTGCACTGAAAATAAATAAATATCATCCTTACCATATTAGACACTGTCCAAGCTCTGCAACCGAGAGATTACTATGCAAGATTGTTTTTTGTCGACAAATGCTTGACAAAATAGAAGAAAATCCACAATGTCTTTGAAAAAATTCTATGGGACGATTGACATTAAAAAAGACGGATACTTGTAATATGCATAATCTGACAGCTGGCAACTCTCAAATCCAAATCTAATGCGAGAAGAAGTCGCAATACCAGTTCAAAATAAATTATTGGACTGGTATATTAAATGGATAGTTATTGGTCCTTTCAGACTGCCGGAAATTTATCTTCCCAAAGTTCTTAAACTTTACAAAATGATCTCCCAACCTTGTTGGGAGAATCTAAGGAGATAAGGAATCCCATTGGCTACAGAATGATGGCTGTCCTGCACATTATGGTGCAAACGTCCGTTCTTATTTAAATACAATATCCAAATAAAATGGATTGGTCGTTTGGGTCCCATTTCTTGGCCTCCTCGATCCTAGATTTAAACCCTCTTGACTTTTTTATGGGGTTGTCTAAAGGAAGAGGTGTACTAAAACGATTTCAAATTTGGAGGAATTAGCATGTGTTCAAGAGGCGTTCGAAATAAATGAACGACCTACGCACGCTTTCTTAGTAGAGCTTTATTAGAAGATTGAGCGTTATTAGGAGTCGGTGGAGACAATTTGAACACCTGTTATAAATAAAGATTGTTTTATGTACACCTCAATTTCTTATTATTAAAATTTAATAATATATTTATCGTTTCTTTTTAGTCATGTTACCCTTTTGCATCTCATAGCAATAAGTTCGTAATAGTATTAGATAAAATGATGTATTATACCATTTTGTAACTTATTAACTGCATTTTTTAAATATGCTCATGGGTTCCATCTTTTTTAATGAAACACTTCTCCAAACTTTGTCAAAATTATTTTGTGATCAAATTTCATACTAAAATTAAAATTGATATATTTTTGTTAAAAAAGTACAATGAATACTCATGTTATTTATTACTTTTGTAATAGTATAGTCTGTGAGGTAATATAACACCAAAACTAAAGCAAATTCATTAATTTGGCGTCACTGTGCACATAAATTGACAATAACATCATAAAAATGGATTTGTTTAAAAAAATCATAACTTGAGTACCAGTTGGAATTTTTTCTTTGTGTATTTTTCGAGTGCCGGGTAGCTGTGCTTTCGGCGCTCAGGATTATCCATTCTAAATGGGACCCTTCATATATATAAATTATACCATCATTCAGTTGTTAAATTGATCCCGGTTTAACAATATGATTTGCACTGTATAATAAATAAATTATGATGATATCTATAGATAATGAAGAAAATCTGTAAAATAATTTTAGTAGTAGCGGCGAAATTAACAAAAAAACATCAAAAATCTGATATTCAATACAAGAAGCAACGTTAATATTTTTTTTTGTCTTAATCTTTAGTCTTAATTTTTATTTCTTTCTATGTTAGGTACTAGAAACTGTATATAATTTTTTTATTTTATTTTAATTATTATATTTAAATATTTTAATTCCGATGTGGCTGGCAATTAATGTCCGTATGGCGAAGTTAGAGAGAAGTAGAAAAAACTTAAACCTCTGGGATAAATGTAAACGTAAGAAATGGAACGTGCCAATGTCACTAGTTACTGTTACTCTTACTTTATTGCCCTTGTGGGCTTTAGACACAACGTTTTCGTTACCTTTAAGGTATAAATGAACATAATAAAATTAATAGGAAAAACTAACTCGTAGCTTTAGTATTTTATTAACTTTCATTTACATTTATCGTAAAGAACACCAATCAAATGAAATATAATTGCAAAAGACTCGCAAAGTTGACTTTTAAACAACTGTAATTGAATAGTATCACTGACTGTTGTTTTACAAACCGAAAATCGTCAATTCGAATCTTGCCGGAAAATATCTGTTATTACTGTTTTCTAGTCAGCTAATGCAAGATCACTTAACTACCTAACTGCCTGTAGAGTAAGATCATTCACGTCAAAGGATCCAGTAAATATTCAGTCACGGTTGTTAAAACCACATTAAACATACTGACATTTAATTCATTTAATAACCTATATTTTTATCACCTTATAACTGCCGTTTACGCTTTACGTTGTACAGGTCAAGTGCTAGTCACTGCGCCTAAAAACTGACACTCAGGTACATTCTGGTAGATTACACATTGAGACAATAGCAGAAGGAAATAAGATTATCTTACTGTTTATCAATAGAAACTTTAACGTCAATTTCATGTTTTCTTGCGTAACACTTAAAATTCATTTAAGCTGTATTCTTATGCAAATGCAGAACAAATACGTTTAAACGGAAACTTTATATACTCTATAAAAATATTACGAAAACGTTACGGCATAAAAATAAAATACCATTTTAATAATGGAAACCAAACATCAACAGCATTCGAATATAGTGAAATGTAGCTTCCAAACAGGTAATTATTATTTTTTTTTATTGCAAACGCAGGAGACGAGCAGTCGGCCCATCTGATGGAAAGTGGTCTCCAACGCCCATAGACATTGGCAATACTGGTATCACCAATGCGCAGCCTACCGTGAGACATATGATGTTAAGTCTCGTTTACCCAGTAATTACGCTGGCTACGGTGCCCTCAAACCGGAACACCGTAGTGTTTTCACACTACTGCTTTGCTGTAGAAATAAGCACCACGGTGGTACCCACCCAGACGGTCCCATGTAAAAAGGGGACTTACCATCGGTTTAAAGGCGCCATTAGCCTTTAAACTCGTTAGTGGGGTCAGGCGATCACTGAAATATTGGACCTATTGATTTCACTCTGTACTTTGTCACGAGTGCGATGCAAATTTGTTCACACTAACACCAATGACTCGTTTAATCAATCATTTTAAATACTGCTACAAAATCGTCAAATCGTTGTGTATATTAAGAAATTTATATAAAATATTAAACATAAAGTGTTATTAAGCGTATGTATCTATTTTAAATATATGGCTTATATTTTTAGTCAGTCGGGTCGAAGCTATTGCTAAATATATAAAACAATACACCACACAATCCTTTTTGATAGTGTTTCTTGTGTCGTAGCTTTACACGATAAATTTGTTATCAAACAGAAGTAAGCTTTTAAAATCGAGCTTGTAATCGGCTTTACGACTGGTTTTTAATTAGTGCACATTCAAAGCTTCGTAACTACATGAAGCAAAATCTAATTGTGTAATTATTAACCTTTTATGTTGCAACTACCTATATTTTTGATTTATTGAAGTCAACTTGTTTCATAACTATTTCAACATAAACGTATTTAATTCAATAAACATTCAGCCGTTATATTTATAAATGCATCTTTTCGTTAAGTAAAAAAATAAAAAAAGCTAAATGGAAGGACCATTATAAGTTCTAGCCTCAAGTCTCAAATTTAGTACCACCACGTAGCTTATTTCTGCCGCCAATCAGTAGTGTGAAAACACCACTATGTTTGAAGAGCACCGTAGCCAGCGTATTTACTGGATAAACGAGGCGTAACATCCCATGTCTTACGTAGGCAGCGCGTTCGTGATACCCCTGGTTAGAAATGTTTTTGGACGTCGGTGACCGCTTTCCATCAGGTGGCCCGACTGCTCTTCTGCCTTCCTTGTTAATAAAAAAATCATCTTGTATTTTAATAATGCCCTTACAATATTTCTTCATTCAATTTACCGATACAGATTCTCAATATTTAGTATGACATAAACGACTGACTGAAAGTTATTTTACAACTTTGACAAAGCTGCTATTTACAAAATCAAACTGTGAATCTTGATTTAGAGCTGAATTTTATACTCGACTCGACGAGAAAGTTATTAACCAAAAATAATTGTGACACTTATGTGCTGTTATATGAAACTCTGATTTTTGAAACAAAATGCAAATTAAAAAAGTTGCACATACAAATTTTAAGACGTCACTATAATTTCTCCTTTCATCGTTTTAGGAAAATACTTCCGGTTTCTATCTTACACAGTAATTTTTGGCCAAATCTTGTAAGTAACCAGTTTGTGGATATATTTACCTCAATAACCAATTACCTTTAATCAATAACAGTCCAATAATTAAGCAATATAAAATAAATACAGTTTAGATCTCATTCTATTTTTATGCATTGGATGCTTAAAATAAATTACCGACTCAAGCGGCTTACTACAGGTTTCGCTTTTATAGAAAATAAAGTTGTTACGTTTGGTATATAAACTTTTCATGGTCCCGCATATATTAATGAAAAATTTGTTACATTTTCTTCTTTCTTCCGTAGAATGTAAAATATATTATTTTATCCAATCATGCATTATATTTTACTACTGTGGTTCATAAACTTTCCATGTCTTCAAAGTCAACGTCAAACATCTTTATTCAATATGAGAGCATTACACATTCTTTTGAGTGTGAGCAAGATCACGTCAAAGTGGACCCCATTTACCCTTGATCTAAAGTTTAATCTATATATTTTTCATAAGTCTTATGATCGAATGTCCAAACGATTTTAAAATTCTTGATTTTAACAACTTTTTTTTACAAGAAAATTTTAGCACTTTTAATTAAAAAGGATTAAAATCAACCGTAAGAAAATTCATGAAATTTTCAGCATCTATGGTCGAATGTCTATTTTGAATATATTAACGACTTAAGATTATTTGTTATCATTCTTCGTATCGTTAACTAACTTAAGTTAACATAAATTTAACTCATTTCTTGTAAAAATGCATTTTTTCATCGGTCACATGTTTATTTATTTAAGTTTAAGATTCCGGAGAAGAATTTCACTGCCTCGCCATTAGTTTAAACATAAATGAATTTTTATGACAGCGCCAAGCCTTGAGCTGTCGCTACCGAGCGTCTCGTACATTGAAGCTTTTATCAGTGATAATTTAAAATAACAATAAAAAATATTATTATAAAACAAATTTTATTATTATTTACGTTATAATATTATAATTATTATCAATAAAATTTTATTTTTTGTTAACAATATCATAAAGAATATAATCATAACATACTGAATAGAACAAACAAAAGCTTAATTTAAATAATTAAATGTAAATTTGTCATCGATACTTTCCCTTTTTTTAAAAACTTTGTTAATAAATACTTTTTCATCTTCTGAAACGAGCCTGCAATCTAGTGAAAAATTTTCCAATGGTTTGTAGTGATGAAATTAGCGAGTATTTTTTATTGTCGTTAAGCTTCGAATCGTGGTTGGTATTTTTCTTCCATGTACCTCATGATCTTTAATAGTACAGAAAGCTAAATTAATTTTTTGAAAAGAACTTTTGGGCTCACTGAATAAAAAGGAAAGTGGGTTGTTATGTGGTTGTTTTATCACGTTGGAGACTAGCACGATAAGCTTGTCTTTTTACACTTCCTGCCAAGTCATCACACGCTCCTTTGCCATGAGATGTAGCGAAAAAGTCCAATCAGCATCAACACCAAAATCATTTTATGATTAACTAAATTGGCAAAATTATATTTATTTTATATTGTGAAGCGCTCCATCAGAAATATCTTGATCTTTTAATTTTATCAGCACCAAATTTAGTTTTTAAAAATTCTATCAATTTAGTATTAAATAAATGTATCGAACTTGCATCGTGACTAACTTTTTCTGATATGACAACAAAATTCTTATGCTTCATTTCTTCATTTACTTTATAATAAATTACATAAGGGTAAAAGTGTAGCCTTGATCATTGGACCAATGGTGTGATTGAATAGCATCTTGAACAAAAACGAATAATTTTCGGAAAAATCGGACATACTACAAAACTCTAATAACAACAACTAAATAATTATAATAGTATAACGATATTAATAATAATAAAATTTATTTTATAATAATATTTTGTATTGTTATTTTAAATTATCACCGATAAAAGCTTCAATGCAGTACGAGGCGCTCGGTAGCGCGGCGCTCCACAGCTCGCCCGTCATAAATAAATTTATTTTGTTTAAACTAATGGCGAGCAGTGAAATTTTCTTCCGGAATCTTAAACTTAAAAAAAATAAAGCTATGTGACCGATGAAAAAAATGCATTTTTACCAAGAAATGAGTTAAATTTTCATTTGTTAACTTAAAAGTTAGTTAACGATACGAAAATAAACAAATAATCTTGAAGTCGTTAATATATTCTTAAAATATAGACATTCGACCATGGATGCTGAAAATTTCATGAATTTATCTCTCGTGATTTTAATCCATTTTTTAATTAAAAGTGCTTAAAATTTTCATTGTAAAAAAATGTTGTTAAAATCAAAGATTTTAAAAATCGTTTGGGGATCATTTTCGATCATAAGTACTATGAAAAAATATATATAGATTAAATTTTTATGATCAAGTGGTCAAATGGGGGTCCACTTGACGTGATCTTGCTCGTGTCAGATGAACTGACAGGGGTTCGGAAATGGAAGAACCGGCGTAAGAAACTCAATGGGACTTTTTTTTCAGTAAAATTTATAAATTTTTTACATAGAACATCATATTTTAACAATTTGAATTTGAATTTTGATAGCCTGGAACCAAAAGTAAATAACCAGGGTCTGTTACATATTAAGTAGTCATTACATCCTTTACAATAATATCCTTTGCAATAAAATCCGTTTCACACGTTCCTTTAAAACTTTTATAATTTATTAACAGATAATAGCTGAACGTTTTCTGAGATTTTGTTTTAAAAGAGTATACGTCGTCCCAATCAAAGACTTCACTGTTCTCGGAGCGTAGTTTTTGGGAGAACAAAACTATGATTATTTCTAGTATTTATATTATATGTATAACAATGTTTATTTAACTGCCTCCGTAGCCTTGTGGTGTGGGTTCGAATCCTGCGGGGACGCAACAATTTTCATTGTTGCTTCCTAGTTGGTTGGGGCAACTTTAGGCCGATCACTCAATTGTCTGAAAAGTAAGATGATCCATGCGTCGGATGTGCATGTAAAAATAGTTTACCTTTTATGTAAGTCATGTTTTTCTTAAGATTTACAAGTAAGTGATTGTGATCGCTTAAAATATCAATCAATACATTTTCTTTACTGTCAGTAGTCCACATTTTAAATTCATTATTTTAAGTGTTAATTTTACATATCTTAAATTTAAATAACTAAAGATCACTAGGCGTTGAAATTATTGAAATAATTATTCAATAGCCCGCTTACCCAAATTATGGCTAGAACTTAGCTAAGCCCGTATTTCGTCAAACTGTTTACAAATTCACAAAAACTTTACAAAATTTTAAAGCATATGTCTAAAAATTTTCGTCGATTATTTCATATTTAAGATTAAATTACATACAAGGCATGATTTCTCTAATTATATCAAATCAGATTTATTACCATTTAAAGTTTTGTACTTTATATTAATATTACATTTATGACAAAAATAATTGTTTAGACTTGTGAAGATTATGATCGTTAGAAAATCCATATAACAACTTTTTTGAAATTTATTCAACAATATAAACAAATGTGTAAAGTCAATTAGGCTCAATACAAGGTCCATTGAGCTGGCAATATCAGCAGCCCAACGACCCGATTGACACGGTCTGCTAACTTAACGATCCAAAATTAAATGTTTTGAATAAATATTTGCGAAAGCGCGCTGATGGCACGTATCAATGTGCCTTTTACATGACTTTATATTTTTATGTAGTTTTTACTCTAGAAACATTTTTCTGTTAACAGATAAGGTTGGTTAATTAGGTTTTTTTCTCCTACAAATTTTCTAAAGTTTAATTACCCATACAAACTTAGTTCAATAACCATTTTTACGCAAGGTGACTGGGGGTCTAACCTCCGCAATCAAAAGAGTTATTCTGCATTCGACGGAAGAATTATTTATCACTAAATTTTAAGCAACTGACATCCTAGTATGGCTACTAAATATGGTCTTGACAACCGGAACAGACTTACTGCACGCCCATCCGACTTTTCAGACAATTGGGGGGTCGGCCCTTTTTGTCATATCTAAAAAGAAAACTACGACTATTTATCGTATTGTATACCCGTAGACTCTATTGAAGATTGCTGTGCACGAAAGCGAAAAACAATGTATGCTTACGAAAAAACAAAACTTTTTGCATTTCATCTACTCCATTTCTTTGTATTTGCCTAATTATATCAAGAGCGCAATAAAACGTCTGATTTATACAGTAAACTTGAAAACTAAAAATATAACCACAGAGTCGACACTTTTGCTGACCGTCAGAAAAAACTTTTACGTCAATTGGATTTCCCGGCAACGTAACAATTGAGATTCACTTCAATTGTATTTTTACCACAAATGGAAGGCAAACACATTTTTGTAAAAGCTTTGAACGTCTGTTAAGCCTATTAAGGTTAACTGTGGTATTCTTTTAATAATAAAATAAAACGATAAAATTAAAGTAGCAAACGTCTATGATACAATTCAAACATAATGAATTTCACATGTTCTCGTTGTTATATTCTTAGATTCCCTAGACACACTGCTATTAACGAATAGGACACGTAATATTATTATCACGGGCGATATAAACATTGATACCTTAGATAGTAATAATAATCAAGTCAGAGATTATTTAGATATAATTGGAACTCACGGTTTACATACTGCCACCGATTCTCCAACTCATGAACGCACATGCCTAGATCATTTTATGTGTAAGCTGACTGCAGTTCACCGGTCGTTTGTTTTCTTAACGGATATTACGGACCAATACCCGATAATGCTAAGTGTCACAAGTTCACTTGTACCGAAAGCTTGTAACTCTAATATTATTACTAGGACGATAATAGACTTCGAGGTAATAGATAGAGATATAGTTAATATAAACACACAGGACCCAAATATCGCTTCAAAAATATTAACTGAAACGCTACAGAATCTTATAGCACAACACACTTCAACTGTTACTTTCACTAGAAGAAAACGCCCACTTAAACCATGGATCACTGTTGCTATCGTCAAATGTTTCAAAACTAGAGACTAAATGCATTAAAAGTACCCGAACAATGAAACACTCAAAATGAAATATATTTTATATCGCAATATTTGTAATCAAACAGCTAAGACTCTCAAAATTAACTACTATAAAGATATACTTAACAAACATGGGAAAAGTATGAAAGGAACTTAGGAGACAGTAAAGCAAATATGTTGTTTAAGTAAAAATCGTTCACATGCATCACATCTGCTTAATCTGAAACCATCACAAGATGAATCGTTGGATTTTGTTAACCAATATTTTACGTCTGTAGGAGAAAACTTGGCTGCTGAAATTTTAACTAAAACTAAAAGGAGCATACATAATCTACTAGAAAGGGAAGGATCATCTATAAGATATGACTCAATGTGCTTAACATCGACAGATTATAAGGAAATTGATAAAATTATTCTTAATCTGAAAAACAATAGTGCGTGACGGTATTGACAAAATAACACCAATAATACTTAAAAATTCCCATTCAGTTCTGTGCGGATTAATTGCTCATTTATGCAATCTGAGCTTTCCAGTGGCGTTTTCCCTTCTATTTTCAAAAAAGCAGTCTATAAAAATCGTGAAATGGATGAAGTGTCGAATTACAGACCAATCTCTTTACTAAGTACAATAAGCAAAATTGTTGAAAAAGCTTTTAATATCAGAATGATGAAGTTCTTGGAGAGCAAAGATATTTTATCAAAGTCTCAATACGGTTTTCGAACAGCTAAAAGCACTGAAGACGCGGTTTTGAAATTATTAAATTTAGTTACAAAGAGTCTCGAAATTGGCAATAGATGTGTTGCTATTTTTCTTGATCTTAAAAAAGCATTTGAAACTGTATCTGTACCAATCCTATTATCAAAGCTTGAAAATATGGGCATACGCGGAATTCCATTAGAGTGGCTCCGTGACTATTTAACGGATAGACAAGAAATAGTAAAAGTTAACAATTTATTCAGTACCAGTTCAAATATTAAATATGGCATACCCAAGGAAGCACTTTTGGCTCGACATTGTTTTTGGCATACATAAATAATCTCTGCAACTACAGTCTTGACAATGGACATTATAGCATTTGCAGATGACACTGCACTAATTTTTAGTGGTGAAACATGGCAAAATGTTAGGAGTAGCAGAGGCAGGCCTTAGCCAGTTATTAGTGGCTTGACAAAATCTTTAACAATCAATGAAGCAAAACAATATATTTGTTTTAGAACTCTGAAGCCTCAAAACTGTTGATCCACTTTTCTATAAAAGCTCATTTATCCTTATGTAACCTAGGACTGGCTGTAGTTGTGTTCCATTAATAAAAACCGATAATCATATGTACCTGGGAGTAAAAATAGATAAAAATCTGAACTGGAAACTACAAATATCATCCCTAAGCAAGAGGGTAAGAAAACTGTTACCAATTTTTAGAAATCATCGTGATATCTTATATCGTAAACTAATTAAAAATTTATATTATACACTTTGTCAATCGTTATTAATTTACTGTATCACAATATGGGGTGGGCTCTTCAATACTTAGGGTTAGAAAGAACTCAAAGGGCTTAAAGTTATGTTATATAGCCAGAAAGTTTTCTACAAAATATTTTATGAAGAAACTGAGGTTCTTACTGTAAGACGACTTTATGTGTTCAATTGCGTTCTTCGCCATCACAAAAGCATAGATCCTACTCAGTTACCACAAAATAAAGACGTATAAGAACTTCTGTTCCGATTTTCAACACAATCTTTGCCAGAAAACAATATTATTACATGGGTTGATTTCTATATAAATATTGTAATGATTTAAAACAAATAGTTAAATTAAATAGAGAGCACTTGAAAAATATATTGAGAAATAGTCTGATGATGCTTGATTACATTGAAATCGAAAAAATATTGACTATAAAATAGTATCATTCCATTCATATACACAAAGACAAACACACACAAACACACACAAACACTAACATGCACGCTCGCAAACACACACACACACCAATAAATATTTGTTAACTATTTTGTTATATACTTGTTTAAGAAATGTATAACTTATAGGAGAAAGTGCTTAAGCGGTGGAGGGTTAATTATTTGACATACAGGTTCGTCCTTTTTTTTTTGCCGTGCCGTGGAAAAATCCAGCTTACGGATTCCCCGCCGCCAGAGTGAGGGGCAAGAGGGATAGTGGGCCCCCGGACCAAGATGAAGCGGCGGTATACCACCAAAACCAACGGTTGTTCCTTTTCTTGTCGCTGTAACTGGGCGGGCGCTGATCACAGTCTTCGGCGACCGGTGGGACGTGGCCTCGGGCCTCTTCTCTCCCGGGTGTGGGCTACCCGGACCGTCGCTTTAGGCGCCGTGCCAAACAAACAGCACGGCGCTCCCTCGAGCCCTTCTCTGGCGGCGGCACCCTCTTGCCGCCGCCCAGAGGCCTCAGTGTCAGGGGGCGCGTACGTCACCTGCGACGCCCTGAACTTCTTTGCGATATGAGGCGCTGAGGCCTCCCGTCACTTTCCGTGGCTTCGGCTATCACGTCCTCGCAGAAAGCAAGGACGGCGCCACAAAACCTTTCGTTTCAGCATCCTGCGCATTGGCAGGAGTGAAAAGTCGTCCCACGACACTAGCGCAGCTCTCGGCGTTGCTCGACCCAGGTTGGGCACTCTTACAGCGACTGCTGCCGTCTTCGGCACATACGCCACAGTGGTGGCACCTCTCTAGGCTCCTCTACGGCAACGCGGCCAGGTCCGAAACAGCCGTGCGGAATGTTAGGGAGCCGTGTCCTCTTCTGCCACCACAGGCGTAGCTGGTTCTACTATTTGATGGCCGGCGCTGTAGCCAGCTGCAGCTCCCACTTGTAATGCAAGGGCGCACTGTCTCTGCACCCCCTTACCTCCCCTGGGGCTGGCTAAAAAAATAACAGGTCATACAAAAGCCTGTCTTTTTAATCCATGACAGTAATTTTAGAAATTAAATATTATTAATGTTATCGTGTTTTATGCACGACGACGACATTAAAATTTATTATAAGCGCTTAGATTACGTAATACAATTTTATAATATCTAGTTTAAAAAAATTGTTATTTTTTTTTAAATAATAATTTCGAAAATCGGAATCGCTGGCGTGCGTTACGGGAGATGTATCTCCAGCAGTGAAATGACACAGGCTGATGATTAAATATGTTTTTCTTTCACTTAACATTTTTTAAAAATAAAACAGTATAGTGAAAGCCTCGTAGAGATTTTTAATATTTTTTTCTGATAAGAGTATACTTTTCATAATTAATTTACACATTTTATTAGCTGAAATATGCATACACGTTTGCAGAGCACCGTTTGTGTCCCTTTTTTCCCTACTTGATACTTTTTTTAAATATACGAGAGTCAATATAGTTGGATATTTATTAAATATATAAATTCTAATTTTTCTTTCAAATGTCAAAATCATACATATTAAATCCATATGAAATAAAAACAAAAAACTAAAATATTATAAACATTATGATAGCAAATAACAATTTAAGGTATTCTATTTCAAGATTTATCAATGTTTGTACTTATTTTTCAATACCTTACATAGAGTATTAAAGATCAACTATACACATAAATGTATAAAAAGATTCTTCACTTATGTTTTTTTAAAGGACTACACTTCGTTAAGGTGTCCGGTGATTTGTAAGTATATCAAAAATATAAGCCATCGCAACAGGCTCGACAATATTTCTGACCTTGTTAGAGAGTCTCAAGTGAATTGGATCTTCGTACGTGACACGAATTGTAAGACGTAATTTTTAACAGCCTTTCTTCAATCTGAGCCAAACTTATTCTTCCAAATGATCGGTCTTCATATTAAACACAACTATAATTGTAACAAAAAATATTATTGAGACCAAAACCAAGGAATGTACTTATAAATTAAAAATTCTCTATAATTTTTTCCGGTATTTTACTATTTTTTTTCTCTCGGTTTTCCTGCCTGTGATTTTACCGATCTTCATTACAGGCGATTTCAGGCAAAAAATTAATTCTGATTGCCATTGAAATGACCTTTGTCATGGTTAATTCCAAACTTTTTACTAAGTTCGTATTTCTTTATTGAGTAGTTTGATTTGTTAATACTACTTTTTCTGTTCCTCATTTCATGGTAAAAATCTTTTAGAAATATAATTCTGTCTTTACACTTAGCTAGAAATGGCAAAAGACATCAGAAATGTTAACGTAGAGAACGGAGAGGAATTGGTTTTCCCAATTCAGTTTTACAAGAATGCCATAAATGAATTTTGACCAGAAGTAAAATAATAATAACTGTTTGCTGGCGGTCACAGCTTTATAACAGATTTACTACAAAACCAAAATAATAATTACCGGAAATATAATGGAAAAAACCGAAAGCCATCATGGAGAAGTCCAGAAGTTTGCAATTAGCTTTGTTAATAGGTCGTCGCCGCTGCTTCTTTAGATAGTTGCTAAGCTTTGTCAAAAAAACATTTCTTGTTTGATCCAATAACATTACGACTAGTAATGTACCTAATAAAGTAAAGTAATAGTTTAGTTAGCATGAAATATTATTTACTAGTTATTTCTTTACTGGGTTTAAGTTGGCGTATTTTAATCATCCGATATGTTTCAAGATGTCAATGTGATTGAAATTCATTTAACGAGTACTTTTATATTTATGAAATGAAATATTCATTATGCATTTACTTGCACACACAGAAAATGCATCAAAAACGCAAGGAAGCAGTGTTTATCTTGTATATTTAAGTTTTACGAGTTAAACTTTAAACTTATATTCGATCAATAAAGGTCTTTCAAGATAGACTATAACTATAAATTAGTAAAGAAAACTTACAAATGAGTTGAAAAAATCTAAACTTTACACACATTGAATCTCAAAATATATTTCAAACGGCACAACATTGCGGCTAGAAGCTGTAAAAAGACATAACCTCATGAAATGACTACTATTTCTTAAAATATAATATTTCTAAACATAGAATTTTATCTCCATCGTTAAACATTAGTACTCCTTTCATGAAATCGGTTTATGCTCTTTGCTTTGGCATTGGTTCCTGTAAGAATAACCTACTATCATCTACTTCCGTCACATTAAATGAAATCTAAAATTGCCGATAAATTTTATAGGAATATGAAATAAGTTCTGAGCATATAAAATCTTTATATACAATAATAATTATTGCAGGAGCAGTGTTATTTAATAGATTTTACTGAATTGGTTAGGTGGTGGCATTTTTTGTTCAGTTTTAAGAAAATATAACATTAAAAATTGGAATTAAAGGCGAAAATTTTAAAATTATGAACCCTTTAAACAAAATAATGGAAAATTATTTTTGGTTATTTAAATAATAATAGAGAAAATGCTGTTTTTTGTAATAACATTTATTAAGTCAAAAACTTTATAAAATCCATCAAACATATTAAAATTGGAATTTTTTACTTTTTTAATTATTAAGAATAATCTGGTTTTAAAACAAAATAATCCCTTTACCATAAATTTTCCAAAATAAGCAAAGAAACTGGCAAAAGGTCGCCCTTTTTGGTTTTTTTTTTTTATTAAGTTCGATAATTCTTTGTCCCAATAAAATAATAACGGGCGAACCTACTTGTTTAATTGGCCAAATTTTGGTGTGCTAAATCTTTTAAGGTTCTTCTAAATAATGATTTAAATAAAATTAAACGAACTTAATTTGTTTTATTTTCCAAAAACAATTTTTTTTTTAAATTTGGAATTTTATTTTTATAAAAAAAAAAAAATAATGCTTTAAAATGAAATAAAAAAAAAAAATTTTTTAACAAAAAATATAAAGGAACTTTAATTAACAAAACAAATTTAACGGTAAAAAATATGTTTTAAAAAACCCATTACTACCTTATGGAACTTGAAAAATATTATAAAGCAGAAGCCATTTCACTGATCTTTGTCCGTTAAACTCTTATACCAAATTAACCATGCGGTAATCGCTATTTCTAAATTGGACATTGGGTACGTCCAAACCTGATTAACCAGTCCAGCAGTGGATATAACAGAGTATATGATGAATGATAATTAAAAACAAAAATGCAATTTATTACATCCATGGATAAATTTAAACAAATTTTCTTATTTGTAGCATTTGTTATAACCATTGAAAGAAATGGGACTAAAAAAATTGTTTTACAAAATCTTTCTACAATTAGCATACAACTACGATTAAAATTTAACATTGCAACTTTATATTTTTTGTAAATTTAATTTTTATATTAAAACAGTATAAGGTTCAAAGTGAAATTGGAAAAAAAATATTTGGGTACTATTCGATAAAGGATTTTTAAATTAACAAATTAAACATTTGTTTACATTACTTAACTAATTTAATTTCCAATTGAAATTCTGAATAATGTAGTTCATTTTTTGGAACTTATACATTGGGTAATCCCCAGAAATTTAAATTTTTGTAGTATATATTCTATTTGGACTGGAATTACTTTGATAAGTTTGGATGAACATGTTACAAACCATTGGTTTTGAATTAACCAATAATAATTTTAATATTTTTCTTTTATTCACTAGGAAATCATATTTGTATCATAACCTAAAAACAGCAGAACAAACTTACTAGATCTGAGTTAACGAACATCCTGTAATAATTCAATGATACTGACAAACACGCTGTAGAAACTTGCACTACGATTTGATTATTATTTAATATAGCTACCAGAGTTATCTACAATTTTATGATTAGTAAAGATTTTGTCCGTTTCGTCAGTAAAGATGAATAAGATTGTACGTTATCTCCACATTTTAAAATTATAACCACCTTTTATGGTTTTGATTAATAAACTAATTGGCCTTTAAGCTTTATAGGGAAATTGGGCCGATCACCCATTGTCAAATAAGATGATCCATGCCTCGGATGGGTATGTAAAAGTCATCCCACCCCACCGCATTAGACCGCGACAACTTATATTTCATAAATAGATGTGATATAAAGTGGCTAGAAATTATTGTGCTTTATCTAAAGCATTATCTAGTTTTATTCAAGTTATTTCTGTTATTCTTAACTTTGTCAATTATTCCTTGATTGGGTTCCTGAAAGTTTATTCCGTGAGAAGAACTGACTAAGTTTATAAACGTTTGAAACAAAATGGAAAGCTGACATTCCATTACATAACGGGAAATAATGCGCTTACTTAACTATATTATTTTATCGAAACCCTTAATGGAACTAATTTATGTATAAAGACTAATATGCTCAACAAAGTCATTCTTGACACCTCTTAATTTACACAATTAACCAAATAAACTCAAATTTTAACTACTGAGTTTACATTTTAACGAGGAGGTCTTAGACTTTAAATCTAACCTAGGTATGGTTATATATGCCTTTCAATGCTATATTCGCTTTTCGTATAACCTTACTTCTATACCATTAGAGTTTCGAATTTGTTTAAATATATCGTTTATAATGTTTGTTTTAATACGTAAATTTAAAAAGGGTCAAAATTCATTTCCCCTTTCTATTTTATTGACCCATTCTTCCTCTATAACTGTTCACGTTTATGGATGGTCTTAATTTTTTCGTCAATAGTTAGTGGTGCTTTGAGACACTTTTACCCATTACCACTTTACACTCTTTAAGTTATATACGTGATTGAGATTATCTAAAACACGTTTTTATACTTTTCTTAACTTGCTTACCATTTTGGCAAACCTGAAATAAACTGCAGTGCATTGTGTGCTTTTAAAAAGATTTATTTTTATTAATATTCGTGATTTTTCAGTATTATTTATATCTACTTACTTAATATTATACCTAGAACTTAGATAGGAGCAACTTTAAAATATTGATTAAAACTAGTTTCTCATACGCTTCTTACTAAAACTTCTATGAAGTTCTATGAGTTAACAAAACAATTTCTACGTATTATATGAATCGATAATAATTGATGGCAATGATTAAAATACGGTCTAGTTGCTATTGAAATAACTATATAGTTTTCCTATTCTTCCTTCGAAATTCTGGTATAAAGACAAAATAAGCCCTTGGCAATTAATCAATATGAAAGATAAAACAATCTCATTGCAATAAGAAGATGAACACATAGAAAGTTACGTAGATAGAAACGTACTTGGCATACTATGCCGTGGTATGGCCATACAATTACCTCGACAAAGGTAATGAAAACGTTAATTTTCCAGTTTTATTAGTTTTTATCGTCACAAGTGCACTAAATTTATTTCGCAAGTTATCTAGTAGTGATGTGAAATTATGAGTAATATGTTTTTAATTTATACTACTATCAATTTTATTCAAAACTATTTAATTAATATTACAATAATCACCTGCGAACATTACGACCAGACGCTGGAGATATTAAAGTACGCGAACCTAACACAGCTAATACAGGTGAACTCCATCTTTCTTCATTCAATGTCTAATTTGACGATATCTGCTAGAAGAAAGTGTTTTCATGCCCTGTAGTCTTGGATTCTTTAACATACAATTGTACTATCATACTGCAACTCAAAACAACTAAGAAACAACATTAAAAAAAAAGCATTAAAAGCCCCTGCAAGATTCGAACTCATGACTTCCGGTTTCAAGAGTGCAAGCCCGTAACACGAGGCTTAGTAATTAAAAACAGATAAATGCCTCATTTGTATAAATAAAAATCATATTTATAGTTTATTAATTATGTCCAACTTGTATAGCTTATAAAAATGAAATATAAATTTAATTGTAATGACTGAGTACGAAATTTTTCACATTACGTTTTCTTTTTATTGCCTACGAAGGCGACGTCCATACAAGTGTGTCGTCAAGGATGTTACGTCTCGTTTAACCAGAAAATGCGCTGGCTACGATGCCCCTCAAACCAGACTTTTCCGTAAAAGGACCCTAAATTTTGTCCATTCTTATAATGTTTACCAATTACATTCTTCAAGTAACCTTCAAGTCATCCAAAGGCATTTATTTTTATCAAGTCATCTTCTCTTCCTGAATTTTAAATTAAAAATTTTTTAAATTTATTAAGTCCTTAAGACTATTTAATAGGTTCTTATAATAAAGTCATAAACTTACTCTCTAATTGTATTATTTAAAAAATTTCAAACTTGTTTGAAGACCGAAGTTTTCTGTCTTTTGCAATTTTTAACCTTATGTTTTTGTGACATAAATTTCATTTTCTTTGTACGACGTTTTAAAATTATGATTTCTACAAAAACCAAATTTTCCATTTATAATTTAATACAAATAATTACATTCGTTTATTAAATACAGATCAAATTTTATAACCTTTTGTAAATCCATAGATATTTTAAATCGAAATATTTAATAAAAAGGTTTCAATTTATTAAAGACTTCTAAATTGAATGGCTCTATCAACTTTTTCGAACCCAAAAAGCATTACGGCCGTCATTTTAAAATAAACAAAATTTGTTAGCTTTCTTGAATTTAAATACTACTATAGTTAACTTTTAACAATTGAAATAGTAATTTAAATTAAATATTGAATAATGTTATTATAATGGATAAATTCGAAAAAATGAACCTGGTTAACCTACAAAAAATGACCCGTCAGGCAGTGAATGTTTATAAGTCACTGTAAACAATGGCAATCTCGGTGAACAAATTCATAATTTTCACAATCAAAACCAAATATTAACCATTGTTACCAATAGCTATGATCAGCGTTGGTAAAATTACTTCAACGGAGCATTTTGGAATTCTTCGGTTGCCAAAATCAATACAGATTAGGTATTCAATCTAACAATACAATGACTACCCTTGTATACTTGTCACAAAATAAAAGTTTTTTTTTATATTAGTGACGACTGACGAGTGGAAGTGCGGAATTTAAATTAAATCAAGTTTATTTCGGAACACGACTGCTATTACATTTTCGCAGGCGTATTTACATTGAAAAACATAAAATAATAAAACTTTGCATGCATACCTTGTACCTTGCCTTGTTAATAGAACTTTCTAAATAGAGTATTTAAAAGTGGGACGTCAAAATAAAAAAATATAATACCTTAACGCTCTGACATTTTCTCTCTGACAAATGAATGGAGATATCTAATTCTAGTAAATGTTCCTCTATCCACCGGCAAAAACCAACGTCCATCCTTCTTTATATGTTTGTTGTAAAGGTCAAATCATACATAAAAAAAATAATCTTACAAATAAATAAACGCTCACACACAATCTCAACAACTTGAACCAGAATTGAAACAAAAAAAAACAATAGTTTACATTTACAGGGGCATTCTACTTTATTGAATTTTTTGGTTTTAGGAATTTATAGGTTATTCAAAGATTATCAAATCCACCAATTTACACATGATCACGGGCGGACTCAGTTAGTATATGTCTGTATTTCAAAAAATGTGGATTTGAAATGTAGAATAATCGCGTAAATAAAAGATAAAGATATATCCAAGGACTTTTCGTAATATATTGTTTTCTATGAAACTTAAACTTTATTATGCTTATCAAAAATAATGCTGCCGAATCTGTGAAGTCCTTACTTGTAGCAATTATGATATGTTTTGTTTTATTTTTCGTATTTAAATCATTTCTTATACACGATAATAACTAAACCATGCCGATAATTTTTTGCTGAAATGATATAACTCATAAAAATAATAGAAGCACTGAACATCACGCTAAATAAGTTAAAGACCCAAATGAATTTAATTTCTACTAAGTCAGTGATTATTTTCTAAATAACACAAGTAAAAATACGATGTCCAAAATCGGTTAAACTTTGAACTAATACAGCACTTTCAAATATACATTAAATTCTTAAATATAGATATGTTTTTCTTGTAACTTATTAACAATTAAATGTAGTTGAAGGTAAGGACAGTAGCCAGACAGCGCTATGGTACTTTGTCGGTACCTGCACAGTTTTTTTTTCAAATAATTGACAATACGGCACCATGAATAAGCTGTTCGTACATCATCGCGTGCATATTTTAAAAGTAGCTAAAAAACTCTTATTTATACATTTTATTTAATTTATTGATTTAATTAATAATTTTGCAATCGCATTTTAAAAAAATTGTTTTTTTAATTATATTGAGCAGCTTCTAAAGCCTGAATCTTTTTTCTACTTGATAGGTACAATATCAACTCCAATATACTCAGACATTTTATAAGAATTTACTTGCTATTTCTAAATGTAACCAAAAAGAGAACAATCTTAGGGAAAATTCTTCTTGACTAGAGGTTTAATTATTTCATTTAAACACAGTAATTAATCATACCTAATGCATTAAGTTACCTTATAACCCTGTCTTGAGAATCCTCTCACGTAAAATATATTAGGGCTTAAAAGTCAATCATTTTCAAAATATATGAGATATGGAATATTTTATTCTTATGAATATAATTTTTAAATAGTTCCAAACTGGATATTAAATACATAACTGATAATTTGATATGTTTCACGCCAAAAATTGAGTAAAGAAACATCAAAACCTTTTCTATTAAAATTATTTACCTTTGTTACTACACTCGAGTTTTTATGAGATTGATCCTTTTGTATGTGACACTTTCCTATTATTTCCGTGAAATTCAATAGTTAAAAAAACATAATTAATGAACAATCACCATCATCATCGGTGATGTCAAGGCATCATCAATCATAGCCTTTAGTGGTCTACTTCTGAACATAAGTCTTTTTCAGTAAACCAAACCAAGACGGTTATCCCTTGCTACTCGCTTCCAACTTGAACAATAGATGCTTAATTTTTTATGTATTGTACAAGTTATTGTACCCACCAACAAAAACCCAGTTTTCTTGATCCTTGACATACAAACATTTGACATAAAACATAGCAGTCATACAGATTTAGATATGAGTAAATTTGCCAGAGATAATACTATTTATATGCTAGAAATTTTAAAAACTTACAGCCTCTAAGACCGTACGTTCATAGTGTTTTAAATTAGCTTACAATGATGATTGTCGTTGGTGGATTGGATCAAAACCCACAGTAAGAATCAGTGAATATGGGTTAGTTACTCGTACTTCAATAAAGTTTCTCGAATGGATATTACAGTGACTGGAGAAACTGACAGTTGCTACGCAATGACCTACCCTCTGGATTATTTCATAAATGACCAACTTTTATTGACACAGAAATAAAACCTTGTCCTTAACTATTCAAGCCTAGGTTTAAGCTGCAGGTATTGATGCCAAATCTCTACTTTCTCTCTTCAGCAATCTTAAATTTTTATTTACGTAGTGATCTATTTTAAGAATAGTAGATGTATAACATAATTTTACGTATTAAGAACCCGATCCATATTTTTTATCCTTAGCATATCCTATTTTTGTGGCAAGAAGCAACTTTATTATATAATTGGTTTGGGAACAGATGGTTACCTGACCGTAACGAATTAGTTGTGTAAAGATAAGGAATATGTGTATACTAAGGGCAAAGAAGAGGTTCTATCCTCTGTATGTAAAAAATATTACAATTATTAAATTACATTTTGGTTAGTCCTGTTTACAGGAAAGTTGGTGGAGTACCACCGCGGTGCCTAATTTCTTGCCGCGAAACAGTAGTGGAAAAACACCGTGTTCGTTGAAGGCACCGTAGACATACGGTAAACGAGACTTAACACCTTTGTTCACGGTAGGGGCGTTGGCGTACCACTGGTATTATTGTCTATGGTGTTGCCAACTTTCCATCAGGTGGCCGATTGTCGTCTGCCTGTAAGCTATAAAAAAAAAATTTACCTGACCTTTTATACCTACCCAAAAGCAAAAAAAATATTTTGTAAGTAGTTTAAGGATTTGAATAATAAATTAGTTAAAGCATTAACATTTTGCTTTGATTGTTTTATATTCGCTGAAACATGGTTAAGTAAGGAATGGATAAGTTTTAAAATAATTGTATAGATATACTAGAATATACTTTATTTTGTTTGTATGAAAAAAAAATTAATAAAATTACGAATGAATATTGCAAATGGCCGTATTCATTTATTATCATATGATTATGCAATCTTTGTACATTTCATTATACTATAGTGTTAGTTTATTATCATACTTGCTACCTATGAGTGATTGTCTAATTAATTGAATGTTTGTAACTTATAAATGACAATTATGTCGAAAATTCGCAAACGAAACATTTTTTTAACGCATGCTTCCTTGAATCGTTTAATGGTTTTTCCAATTAAACGATGAAAAAATAAAAAATCTCGAAACCAAATATGTCTAAATTAAAGATATTATATCTTAATTAAAAGTTAGCCCTTTGAAAAAACTTGTAAAGAAAACAGGTACAGAATTTAAAAAATAATCCATAAAGTCAACAACTAAGGATATGTCCTTAATACAGGATTAATACTAGTGCTTACTTATTACATATACACTAAATAGATATACCATTTATTTTACATTTAATAAGTGAAGCTTTCAGTTCAAAGATAATCTAGTTCTTTCGCAAAAAACTAGACTCTTTCAGTTTTCCATTACGTCCTTCGAAGCAATTAATCTTGATCTACTTTTCTGAATAGTTCTCTATTAAACTGTTTACTACTTCACTTAAAAATATTATAGAACAATATTATATTTCTATGATTAATTTTTTTTTTTTTTCCTAAAAATTTTTCATCACTTTTTACTAGAAGAAAAATTGAAAACTTAAAGAATTTTATAAACCTTCAAAATGTTTTTTGTTTCTTTTCTAATGTAATTAATTTAAGATAACAGAAAAGAACAAAAAAGCAACAATATTTCAGCAGAAACATTTGACCTTTCTTTTTAAACTTCCAATATTAAAAGTTCTTTAGACTTTATTTCGAAAAAGGACAATTTTTGTTTTAGTATATTTACAAAATTAATGTACAAATTTTTTTAAAAATGTTTTGTATATTTTTTATTTTTATTTTATAAAATGGTTAATTTACATATTTTAATTTATGTTTGTTACGTTCTTTAAATTTAATAGCCGAAAAATTTTCGTTGAAACCAACTATGTTTGTATTAAATTGCTACCATTTTGTTTTATGTTTAGGAAAATATTAGATCTCTTTAAAGTTATAAAGTAATTTTATTTAGAAATACACTGCAAGATTTTTAAATTTAATGTTACATTTTTCTTAAAAAAAAAATAGTTTGTCTAAAAATTTAGACAGTTTTTATTTTAACTTGAATATTGAATGGAAAAATGTAAGTCCCTTTACTTTTACTTTCTTTTTTAAGAAAATTCTAAAGACGATTTTTTAATTCAATAAATGGCTTTATTTTGTCTTAAATTCGATAAAAAGTTTAATGAAGGTGAAAAATTAAAATTTAAAATTTGTTTTTAATTAATAATAAAAGAAAAATCTGGAAGCCTAAGAAATAATTAAAAAGAATGTAACTTTACAGTAAAAATTATTCTTTTAATTTAGCAGAAAAAATAATATGGACTAACTTTATTTCTGAAATTCTCAAAAATAAATCGTAAATAACTCAAATCGTTAAATTAAACTTTTCTAATTACATTTTTTGTTCAAGAAACAAAAAGAAAATAAATAAACATTTCATTCTGTTAATGCAAAAACGAAGATCTTTATGGATTGTTTCTTTTTTTTTATTTTTATGAAATAAGTATAGAAAAAATTTTATACTATTTTTCTTTTTAACTATCTCCAAAGCCATAATATTACCCTGTATATTGTTATATTGGAAAAATTACTAATAGGAAACCTATGTTACTTACAAAATTGTAAAATAAAATTAATAAAATTAAATGAAAACTACTAAAAAGTAACTTAAAGTTTCAAAGCTTTGCTGAGATGAATATTGTTTTGAATAGGACCCCTTCAATGAAAAAATGTATTTCAAAAGTTTTATTTAAATAAATAAATAATTTGAACTAGTCTAACACCAATTTTCTTTAGTCCAAATTAAAATAAATTATATGTTAGAAACTAAACTTATATTATTAAAAACCATTCATATGTCCAACTGGTTTCCTACGCCATAAATGTATTAAAATTTTTTTCTCTTTTTTTACCTATTTTTTATTGAATCTCAACATTTTTATTAGTTAATAAAAATATTCTACTTATTAACTTGAATTATAGTCAAATATTAGGAAATCATATTCATACTGAGTTCTGTTAAAAGAAAAATAACTCTAAAAATTAATAAATATAACTAAACTTAATAAATATAACTTAATATAATCTTATGCATAGCAGATAGCATTATATTTAAATTTAGACATGTAATTTACTTACAGCCTTTCTATTTAGAAGAAAAAAAAAATATTTTTCAAGTGTATACGATCCTTCAAGAAGAATGTAAGGAATAATCTTTTATAAATCTTTATAACTCCAATATTGGTTTTAACAGCTTTAAACATTATGGGCTAACTGTTTCATTTCGTTACAGGCGTAAAGTCCATTAAATTTAAACAGGCTCATCATTGTTACCTTCTTTTGCTGTTAAGCCATTTTAAAAGTTTAAATTTCTGCCAATAAATTTGTTTCCGAAAAAAGGGACTTTCTTTAAATTTAACTTTTCAGTTGAAATTGGTTCTTTTTGTTCAAAATAAATAGTATTTAAAAAATTATTGTATTTAGGTTTTTTGACCAGTATATTTGTAGTCAACTAAACTTCAAAGAAATTTTACAAGTAATCTATTGAAATTGTTCATCAGTAGTACTTGCTATTAGTCATACTTTTAGAAAAGAACGCTTTGATTTTTATTAAAAAAAATACATAAGAAAGTGAAACTGTTTACCAGTTTCACTTATTTTCACACATTTATAAGAATACCACACTTTTGAGCTTCTAACGAAATAAGAAAAGATAATTTACAAAAAGTTTCGATGAATAATACAAAACAGTTCCAGTTAAATGTTGAATAAAACAGAAAATAAAAAACTAAGGAGTTTGCACCTATACACACTATTATTGACCAGAAAGTCGATAATTGTGTATAAACTGTGTGGGCAATAATCTTTTTTTAAAACTCCTTTTGTGGTTGATGTTGAAACAGGGGTTTATCGAGACACTTTAAGACATTAAAAAGAGGACAAATCGATTTTCATGTCAACATGTCCCCGTAAAAGTATAGAAAAATTTAATCCCACATGTAGTTTCATGGCTTGTTGGTAAACCATGAAACGAACAGATAATTAAAATATAAAAAATAATATGAACCTGCTAAATATTGATATCAGATTCAAAGTTAAATAAGTAGTAGATATCATCAAATCATTTGAATTTTACAGTATGTCATATTTTCTTTATTTAGATTAAAATAAAGAACGTACTTTTGAAATTGTTACAATTTCCAGTGTGTTTCGTAATTACCGAGTAGCGTATTTGATGACCATTCGTACAAATTTTAAGTTAATAACTTTATTAAGGTTTATTTTATTAGTAGTAGAGTTTATTTACTTTAGTAGTAGGCAATAAATTGAAGACTTGTATTTATTTTATACAACGAGCTTATTACATTATAGTATTCATTCTTGGTAAGCAAAATAAAGAAATGTTTTATCATAAATCAACTAGGACACCATCCTAAAGTTCAGAAAACGAAGATTTTTATCTATTTTAATATTATAAAGAGGAATTGTAATTGTTTATTTTTCAATACGCTCCAAGACCGCTGAACTGATTTCAATATACCTACCCTATAGGGAAACTAAATTATTCTTAACTAACATGGCCTTCTATTAACACTAGTATAAATAATTTTTAAAAAATGTTACCAAAAGTATATGACTTATATTAATATTTGCGTTTCAATTAAATCTGTAATAGCGCAAACCATAATCTGTGTTAAAATTTCAATAAATGTGTTTATGTTGTCGCAATATAAAAAGCAATACAAAAAAAAAAACAATGCAATTGAAACGAGCTGGCAAACCGCTCTATCGTGAATAAAGTTTTGAAAGACCTTTAATAAAAAAATAGGTTCATGTTACAGCGATTACATAAATGGTTTCACATCGCTGTTTTATTACTTTTTAGTTCTGGAATAGTAGAAGTATTTATTTTTTTATGTTTAGAATTTTTTTATGAGACTATACATTAAATGAAAATCATCATCATCATCATCAGCCTGTGATAGTCCAATGCTGGACATAGGCCTCCCCTAATGCACCTCTATCTATTAAGGGGTTTTTAGACCCTATCCCACCACGCTGATCCAATGCGGGTTGGTGGGTGGACCGACTTTTTACATGCCTATCCGACGCATGGATCATCTTACTTTTCAGACAATTGGGTGATCAGCCCAAATTGCCCTAACCAACTAGAAAACAACAACCAAAAATTTATTGAGTCCCCGCAGGATTAGGCTACGGAGGCAGTTAAATGATAATAGTTACTAAAATAATAAAATGACCCCTCAGTCCATTTCGACTACGACGGCCAATCCATATCATAGATCAGCTATCTGCGCAGCAGATATTTTAATGCACAAGTGTACGTGCAACCGCAGATGCACTTCCTCTTCCTTTTTACTCTCATAGTCCGATGGGACGAAAAAGTGACATGACCGGTCAGCTCAGATCAGATCAGAGAGGTCAGGCACAAAAACGAATTTTTACATCTTACTTTACCGAAGAATCGGATGAACAGCCCACATTGCCCTACCCAACTAAGAAACAACTAGAGAAGTAGTTGAATTCCCGCAGATTTCCTACCCACGCCCTCCGGTTTCTAAAGCACAAGCCCATACCACTAGGATACGTAGACAGTAATTCTATTTATATTAAATGTAGTCACTAACACTATTTATATTAAACGTTATAAAGTTTTAAAAAGTCTATGCATGTACATGAGTAACGATTTCAGTTATCAAAGATTAGGTGCTATAAGCTTACAACGTCCACAAAAAACACTACAGAGGCCTTTACACAAGGGATACGTATCTATATGATCCCCTATTTAGTATTTCCCTTTTTTAATAGCTAAAATAATAGTAAAAGTTTTTGTCTACATGCTTGGGCAAAGAAAAGTTTTGTATATCTGATATTAAATAAATAGATTCCGGAGTCCTCTTGCAGCTCTTTGTCTCATTTATCCTGTAATAACGCTGACCACGGTGCCGTTTAACCAGAAGACATATACGATGTTATATTTAGATTATACTCAATCAATGAATTAGTATATATATGACAAATGAGTTGATAATATCAACTCATTTGTCGCTAAATATCTAATAAAACTTACACCTTTACAATTTCCAAACTATTCAGAAATTTGGAAATTAACGCAATAGAACTCTTTATCAATCCTGTTGAAATACAACAGGATTATTGTGTTTTGTAATGCAGTCAATAGTGTACAGTATTTTTATTGTAAAAAGACATCTTTATAAATTTGTTTCAGCTTTTATCAGCTGTTGAAAAACTCCTAACAATAAGTCAACATATTGCAATGAAAAATTTATACACAAGAGATTCATTTGTTTTATGTTCGCATGCAGTTCATTGCGAGCAGAGATTAGTTTTGTTTATAGCACTAATCAGGAGTGTAATACCGTGCTGTTATCATAAAATGCGCTTCGGAACTTTATTAAAATTGTTATAGCTTTGAAGTAAAGTTTTCTACACAGTTTATAGATCAAATAAAAACAAGTTACTCATAGGCACATAATAATGTGATCCTTTTAAAATCGGCATTTATTTTTCCAACATTTCACAACTCCGGTTGAAATCACACGTACTTATTTATCTTGTTATGGTAAGCTACTTGAAGTTATTTACACGGCCATATATGTGTAAGCGTAACAGCATATTCATAGGCGCAAGCGCGGAAGCATTTCCAAAGGAAAGTTTTGTAACTAGTTTATTTACAAGTATGTATTTCTTTTAGAATTCTGTAGAGTCATTTAAAAAAGAGTACTTTTGAAATAATACCGTTTCAGTTAAGTAATTTATAAAAATAAATACACCCTGCTCCGGACATGTTATTTTTTTCATACCTTGAATCTAATGAAATTTATATAATGGTTAAAGCCGTATGAATTACCCTTTGGGTATACGTAACTATAAAATATTGTTATATATTTGTACTCTTTCTGTGGTTGGGGAAGTCATTCTATTTGCTGTTCTTTTTATCTTTTGCACTATATATTAAATATTTTTGTTATTTACTAAATACTTTATACTAAATACTTTATAATTTCCTTAATTATAAAGTATTTAGTATACCAGACATAGTTTTTAGCTTTATGCTCATCATCATCATCAGCCTCTGATAGTCCACTGCTGGACATAGGCCTCCCTAATACACCCTATCCATTGAGGGGTTTGGACCTACCCTACTACGCTGGTCCAATGCGGGTTGGTGGGTGGACCGACTTTCATGCCCATCCGACGCATGGATCATCGTACTTTTCAGACAATTGGGTGATCGGCCCAAACTGTCCCTAACCAACTAGGAAACAACAATGAAAATTTTTGAATCCCGCAGGATTCGAACGCACGACCTCCGGTTTTTAAAGCACCGCCCATACCACTAGGCTGCGAGGCCTAAAAGATGAAATGTAAATTTTGCTTTAACGAAGCCAAAATTTACATTTTCATCTTTTTTTATAAAACAATATTGTCATCAATTTAACATAAAATTGAATTACACTTATTTGATCAGTCCATATTTTCCAAACCAGCTATTAAACAAGTAAAAAAAAGTTGTTTTCCGCAGGAATCGAACACACAACCTTTGGTTTGAAAAGCAAGGGTCAATACCACAAGAGAATATATTTATAAGAGATAGAATTAATGTAAACAAAGTAACGTCAAACATAAGAAGCGAACGCGTACTTATTGCTGTACCGCGGCGGCTTACACTTTCCACAAGCTCTAAAAGCAACAAAACTTTTAAGTAATAAGTTTTAACAAGAGCCATTATTCAACGCAAATCTTTTGAAACGATAGTAATAAAAGAGTTCAAAAGTTTTAAGTAAATGTCATTTCGAGCAACGAGCTTCGAAGTTACGTGGGTTATTATCATAACTTCCTGTACATATTATCTTTATAAATGACTAAATATAAATTTCAGTTAAGTTTGGTTCAATGAATTATTGTTTTAAAACCTTAATACAACTCAAGAAAATAGTTTTTTTTTTTAATTGAGAGAAAGTCAAAAAATATAAAAAAGAAGAAGGAAAGTTGCGGAAAGCTACGGTTGAACTAATATTTCAATTTTTCCGCCTTTCCATGATTGCTTCTGTAGGCGTAGGAATGTGACGACCCCACCGCCCACTTGACTGCGGAGCTGCCTTACTTTGGGAGAAAGGTAGATCCGCAGTACAAGTGCAATCAGTCATTGCCAATTCGCCTGCTCAGCGTGGCAATTATGAGCAATTCTTTTAATGGACATCAACGAAAGGCAACGGCCCCTAGTTCCCGGTAGTCCCACTATTCCTGGCCACGGTAGCGGCCATGGTGACGATGGGACAAGGGGTGCTAAGAATCCCGGGCTACAGATCGCTACCAAGAACTGGACCTGGCTACGTATAACGAAGAACGCTGAGACTTACCCAACACCTGGCTGATTCGATGGCACGTTTTAAGGTTGTGCGAAGTCCGAAGACAGGGAGAGGACACCGTAATCTTGCCATCGAGTCACCTTTTCTATTTCCGAGAGGGCGACCATCCGTCACAAGGCATCGTGGGATTCCTCGTCAACAAATCCCTTGCTAACAACATAATCGCAGTCTCGAGTGTGTCGACTAGGGCGGCATACCTTGTACTTAGGCTCACTAAGAGGTATACCCTCAAAGTGGTACAAGTGTATGCGCCCACTTCAGCATACTCTGACAACGAAGTGGAGGCCACATACGAAGATGTCTCCCGGGCCTTGCATACCACCATAATGTTGTTATGGGGGATTTCAATGCCAAAGTATGTACGAACTGGCATCGAATCGTGTTTAGGCCCTCGCGGTGTCGGTAGTCGAAATCACAGGAGACAAATGCTAGTCAATTTCCTGAAAAAAGAAGGGCTCTTCTTAATGAACTCATACTTCAAGAACAAGCTCCACAAGAAATGGACATGGCAAAGTCCCGATACTGTGACAAGGAACGAGATAGATTTCATCATGACGGACCGGAAACACATATTCAGGAATGTCTCTGTGATCAATAGGTTTAAAACCGGTAGCGATCACCGATTGTTGGAAGGCACCGTGAATATGGGTTTTCAGCGAGAGCCCGCCTGATGTAGTCTACTCTCCGACCTAACTTCCGACAAAGCGTGATGGGCTCTAAAAATTCCAACTGGAATTAAAAAACCGATTCGATGCCCTTAACACATCGGAAACCACAATTGCAGTTGACGAGGCACGATACGTTTATCTTTTAAGTTTATTATTATTCAAAAAGTTGTGAGACATCACAAAAATTTTACGTGTTTTTAAAGTAATATCAGATGAATAATTATTTAGCCATCCGGAAGCAATTTTTGGACAAATTTTTTCTCATATTACCAAACTTCATCCTGGCAAAACAACTGCTCCAATTGAAGTTCAAATATTTAGAATATCTGCCATAATTAAATTTTTATTTTTAATTTTATGTGGATGCTTGTCAATCTTAAAGCTTATAGCATCTTGATCAGCAGCTAAAAGGAGTAGTCCATAGTGCATGCAAAAGATAACAACATGTATGTCATCAATTATGAACTCCATTACTTACGAGAGTTACCATATTATGTTATACTATTTTTATACAATTACTTTGTACTCTTTTGTGAATTTTCATACCAGACTGATCTTTTCATACCAGATTTAACCGCAAACATTTGGTTTTGGTTAAACTGCCCGTCTACTCGTAAATATAGTCGTTTTTTTCGTCAGAGACACGACTGGCTGAATAGAAAGTATTATGGATAACTATACATGAAAGGCTTCTTCAAACGTTTCACCTTGAAAAGAAATTTTATTTTTATTTCTCTGTATTTTAATATTAATTCCAAGTCTATTTTAAATGCATACAGGTTAATACCAAGATTTTATTACAAGCAAGAACTCGATACAAACGCCAAGTAAGTGGGTATTTATTAGGTATATAATTCAATAGTATTATAAATTATAAATATAATATAAATTATAATTCAATAATTTAGGCGAAATAAAACTAGTTTGAATGCAAGTGGTGCCAACACCATTTTTTTTTTACGAAGAAAAACATGAAGTCACTAAGTTTATTTGTTTACAGTAAGTACTTATCATAAATAAATGAACACATCTAAAATATCGTGAAAAACATGAATCTAATAAGCATATTGCAGTGTGCAAATTCAATCAAAAAAAGCCACGCTTAATGTTGAAACTGAACATTCGTTGACGGGTTGGATCAAAACAAAAGAGCATTGTTTACTCTTGAAATTACAATATAACCTTATCAATAGTGAATTGCTTTTAGCAAGTTTAAAAAACCATTTCATTAAATTGAGTGGACTAAACCTTTATTATTATTTTTATTGCGAATGAAAACAGACGAGCAGTTGGACCTCCTTATGAAAAGTGGTCACTGATGCGATGAACATTGGCAATACCAGGGGTTTCACCAACGCGCTGCCTACCGTTAGACATAGGATGTTACGACTTGTTTAAGCGGTAAATAGGTCTCCTTTTTACAGGAGACAGGTCTGGGTTGGTACCATCGCGGTGCCTATTTCTGCTGCAACGCAATAGTGTGAAATCACTGCTGTGTTCCGGTTTGAAGTGCTCCATAGCCAGCGCATTTACTGGGTAAACGAGACTTAACACCGTATGTCTCATAGTAGGCAGCGCGTTGGCGAAACCACTGACATTGTCAATGTCTATGGGCGTCGGTGAACACTTCCCATCAAATGGCCCGACTGCTCGTCGGCCTGCGTAGGCAATAAAAAAATTGTGTAAACAAACCTACGCGTATAAATGTATATTGCAAGTTAAATTCCTGCAAAATCAGTTGTAATAACACAAATGACTCTTTAAAACTGCATTCGTACATTGTGTTGTCCCGTAAAAGCGTTTTCCTTTTAGTGGACCGTATAATGCCCGAGTCTCGGAAAAAGAAATATTGCCGTTTTATCGCCCAAACATTAATCTTGCCGCGAAACAAACCCTACCTTTTAGAGTTATCGTCTACTTTTCCTTGTTATATATTTATATTATTCACACACAGTAGTAGTAGCTAGCTAAAAATGTGTGTGAAAGTATAAAAACCTTTTGTTTTTTATTCCTTTTGTCTACAATTACTGAAGATCTTTATTTTGTGCTAGGGCGATTGTCTTTAATATCCGTTTGACAGTTTTTGTGTGAATAACAAATACTATATTCTTACGAACTTTAGCATTTACAAAACGAACTTTAGTTAAATGCTTTTCTACTGCTAAAATATAAATTGATACTCAAAAACTGTAGGTACATGTATATTATTTTACTGTACGTACAAAGTTTTAGCCAAATAAGATTACAAATATTTTTTTATATGTTACTTTTTTAAACAAATGGTGAGTATACATACATACATATATACGCTATATGTATATATGCGCTGTATGAGATGGTACATCTGGTTTACTCAGTAATTACCCCGGCTATGGTTACCTAGAAACACCGGGGACACTCGAAAAAGTAAGGAGTCCTGTTACCTTCAAATCACTTATAAAAATTACGTTAACAATATACAAATAATCTTATTGTAACAAAACAAGCTAGATCAATAGATATTGGTTAAAATAATACAGCTACTTCTGGCGCACGATAACAAATGAAGGGAAGGTGTGTAAGTCATTCTCATCCCATTTCATTTAAAAGCTTTTTAAACTAAAACCGTTACGCGTTGTAATTGCTAAGATTATAACTAATCTTTCTTCATGCCTTATCAACAATTTAGCAATAAAAATTAATTGATATATAAAATAGTATTAAATTATATGAAGTATGATAACAAATTTTTTTTATGTATCATAAAAAATCTTACCTAAGATAATTATTTTACCTTACTTATAATTGTTTTTTTAATTATATTTTCTTTGTTTTAAGAGATCGCTACAATTACTTTAAAAGAAGAGTTGGATTTTAAATCTCCAATGATGTTATCTCTTAAATTTACTGTCTGAACTTACTTTGCAATCGTTACTTAACAGTAGATTGAACATTTTGACCGACATTTATTCGTAATATGACATTTTTCTTTAAATATTATTCATAATATAAAGCAAACTGAAACATGAAAAACTCGATTCGGCACTAAGGAAAGAAAATGGAGTATAATTGATAGCTATTCGTTCAAAAATAATAAGGCTGTTTCAGGAAACAAAATCATTCTGAATTACTTTAAATTGTGATTATAGAGTGTTATAGAATATTTCTATACAATAAAAATAAAAACACAAATCTATTAACTCATCGAGCATCGTTACTTCTTTGTTATTTAATTTCATGTATCTAAGAAGAGAACATTAAAAGGTAAAATTAGTTTACGCTGGAAACAATATCTTGACTTGCAATTGTAAATGTAATATAAAATTTTGTGTAAAACATATGCTATCAAAATTATTTCTTTATTAATTTAATATTTCAACTTCTGATACTAATTGTACACTGCGTACCCGCCTGTCAGAGCACACTGTTGAGCATAGGCCTCCCCCATATAAATTATAATTGTAAATTCTAAATTGTAAACTTATTCGTTTTTAACAATTTTATCACTTCAACTAACAATATTGCCTTTGTCTGAGATAATGACATCGTCGATATTTATAAAATTTTAGTAAAAAATATATGAAATTATAACCTATTTCCCATGACATCTTAAATAAATCATGGTCATCGAGTGTGATCCTGTTTAGTTTATATGAATGTTGAAAGGTTACATCTTAAAAAAATCTGTAAAGAACTTTTAAAAAACTATGAACATTTACCTCCGTTTATGTTTTCATTTAGTATGAAATATTTTATTTTTATTAATATAAATTATGGTATAATCATACGCAGGCTATTTACATAAAGCAAGTAAAAGCTTTTTTAACCCGCTACCCTATCGAGAATCGCTTTTATCAGAACTCAGAATAGAAACGGTTGTATAATCAACAATCAAAAAGAAAATATATTCTTCGACAAAGGAAATGGATAAGGAAAAACACGGGCTATAAACGTCTCTTATTACGAAGTACCTATTTTATGAGGAAATATTTTGATGTAACTGTCATAGGACTATCAAAACAAGATTACAGTCGTATTGGCTTTAATAATAATAATGTGTTTGAATTTTAATAACGATAGGATCTGAAGCAGATAGTAAAGACTAATGGATGGGTTGGTCTAAAAATATAGTCACAATATGCAGATTTTTAAGAGGTACGTATCTTTACATCGGTTAAATGTAATATTACCCTTGGTCCTGTTTGTCTGTTCTAGACAAATGACCATAACGGTAGAAAGATTTCCATAATTGTAAAATAGTAAATCACAGGCCGATGATGTGAAGCATTTATAGGTCGAATAATTTAATAAGAATATAACAAAAATAGTTCATGAACTAAACTTTAAAAATATACACGTTGCAACACAAAGAGTTATTAATAGTAAGAATTGCTACTATTATGTCTAGCTCTGAGTCTTATTTTCTTAAATAAAAATACTTTTCCCCTTTCTCGGGCAATATTTATTTCAAATATACTTACATAACGTATTTTGAGTATACTCCTTGAGAAATAATCAAATGGTTGTAATGCAAAAATTCTCTAGTTTTGAATGAACGGCTGTCTGGAATATAATATTATCTCTAACAATAAGTATAGCTCTGACAATGGCTTTGAGCGATGATATCGGACGCAGTGCTCAGATGAATCAAATTAATGAAAAGAACTGTTCCTTATATCGACTTTTAGAGCGGCACGGTACAGTTTTTCTATAAAAGTATTCCAGTGCTATAAAAATTAATGTATATTATTTAAACTCCGCGGTAGAAAAACCTTCATTTTTGGATAAGGTATTGAATTATTGTTTGATATCCTGAGTATTAAGTAACACACTAGATTTAATATAAAGGTGCAGTAATAGGTTCATTTCCTCTAGATCTGGCTTACAGATTCTATTCCGAAAAACAGGGAGAATATGTCTCAGTCTATCGCTCGTTGTGTGATCTTATTTTTTTTTAAGTAAAAATACGATCATTATTTTTTAAGATATTATATTTACCTACAGACCTATCCTGTTTAAAGTAATTTCAGGCGTAAATTGACTCAACACTTTAGAAACAACTGCATATGAACAGATCGATTTTTTGATTGGGTTAATTTTTATGACGTTTTATAGGTCGAAGCAGTTTATAGGCTGCATAGAAATAAACAATATTGTTAACCAGTTAACTCTTAGTAAACTGCCTCCGAAGCCTAGTGGTATGGGAGTGTGCCTTAGAAACCGGAGGTTGTGGGTTCGAATCCTACGGGAACTCAACAAATTTTCAATGTTGTTTCCTAGTTGGTCAAGACAAATTTGACCAATCACCCAATTGTCTGAAAAGTAAGATAATCCATACGTTGGATAGGCATGTAAAAAGTCGGTCCACTGACCAATCCGCATTGAACCAGCGTAGTGGGATGGTCCAAACCCCTAATGCATAGGGTGTATTAGGGTAGGCCTATGTCCAGCTGTGGACTATCACAGTCTGATGATGAGTTAACTCTTATATTTATTTAAGTTTAAATGGTGTCATAATTATTGTGTACTCATATAATTGTAATACAATGTTTAAAAAATTGTTTCTCTTGCTTTTCCTTACACCGACCTTACCGACTTCTGAGAGGCACCTGAATATAGATTTGAAGCTTGAACGGTCCCGATTGATGAAGTCTACGCTCCGGCTAATCTGCTCCAGCCTATCATTGATCCGGCACATTTCAGATCAATCTGGAAAATCGATTTGCTGCCTTGGAAAATACAATCGACGTGGACGAGGAACTCGATCGAGGTAGAAATTCTTCGGGACGAGGTGCAAAACTCTGCGGTAGCCGACGTACGGGCAAAAGTCTAAACTTTCGGGAAACACTAGAATCTCATGGCTAAGCGACGAAATGATCCAACCGTCACTTCGTTAGAACAGCGGGTTCTTAACAAGACCATCTCCAAGCTGGTAAGGCGCGACCTCGTCACTCCAATACGCTCTCAATACAGAGGCTATTGAGCAAAACCGGGGTCCAAAGTCTTCGTCAACAGCTTGGAAGAAGCCATCTAACGAAGTTGACCAAAGAGAACGGAGAAGTCGTCGCTTCTGACCAGAGGTTCTCTCGGAGGTTGAAAGCTTTACAGCCAGTTATACGCGTCGCATTCAGACACCGGAGCCGGATGAGAAGGATTCTCGAGCCACTCTTACCCGCCATGTGTCGGAGGATCTTCCAGAAATCGCCTAGACGAAATCGAGGGGCTCTTGAGCAACTTCAAATGGAAAAGCCCGGGAGGGACGAGTCACGACGGAGCTTCTGAAGGCCGCCTGTAAAGCCGGTGCTGAAAAGACTCGCCGTCTATTTAACTCTGTCCTTCTCTCCGGGAGAACTCCTGAGGCATGGCATAGGGGTTTGGTCGTATTGTTCTTCAAAAAAGGTGATAAAACCCTTTTGAGGAACTATCGGCCAATATCGCTCCTGAGTCATGTCTATAAGTTGTTTTCGAGGGTCATCTCGAATCGTCTTGCACGAAAACTCGACGAAGCGCAGCCTCGAGAACAGGCCGGGTTTCGGAGGGGTTACAGCACCATAGACCACATCCATACGTGAGGCAGGGTTGTACAGAAGACACATGAGTATAACCAGCCCCTGTGCATGCATTTGTGGACTATGAGAAGGCTTTGACTCCATCGAGACCTGGTCTTTCCTCGAGTCCTTACAGCGGTGCCAAATTGATTGGCGATATATCGAGATGCTAAGATGTCTCTACAACGCCGCCACTATGTCTGTCGTAGTCCAAAGTGGGCAGACTGAGCCTATCCCCTGCACCGCGGTGTGAGACAAGGAGACGTCATGTCTCCGAGAATTGTTCTCCGCCGCGCGAGGACATGTTCAGGACGCTCAACTGGGAAGGACACGGCATAAATGTGAACGGCGAGTACATCTCCACATCTTCGATTTGCGGACGATATCGTCATCATGGCTGAGACCGCTAAGGACCTGCAAAAATGGTGCAAAGCCTGGCTGAGTCTTCTGCACGCATCGGTCTCCGGATGAACTTGGGTAAAACCAAGGTCATGTTTAACGAAGACACGTTGATCCGGGACCGATCACAAGTTGAAGACACCTCCCTCGAAGTTGTTTCGGTACGTTTACCTGGGGCAAACGCTCCAACTAGGTAAAAACAACTTTGAGGGAGGCTAACAGAAGGATTCGGCTGGGCTGGGCAGCTTTCATAAGCTTCGTCGAGTTTTCTCGTCACCCATCCCACAAAGCCTCAAATCGAAAGTCTTCGATCAGTGCGTCCTACCCGTTTTGACCTACGGTGCCGAGACTTGGACACTTACGGTTCGACTGGTCCACAAATTTAAAGTCGCTCAGCGAGCTATGGAAGGCTATGCTCGGGTATCTCTGAAGGACCGCATCAGAAATGACGTGATCCGACAGAGAACCAAAATCACCGACATAGCCCACCGGATTAGTAAGCTGAAGTGGCAGTGGGCCGGTCATATAAGCCCGCAGAACTGACGACCGCTGGGTCGAAAGTTCTGGAGTGGAGACCGAGGCTCGGCAAACGTAGTATAGGACGCCCTGCGGCAAGATGGGTGACGACATTCGCAAAGTGGCCGGTTGGGCTGGATGAGAATAGCCGAAGATCGGAAGCGGTGGCGTGCATTGGGAGAGCCTATGTCCAGCAGTGGACGAACGCAGGCTGATGATGATGATGATGATGATGATGATGCTTTTCCTTTATATTTCCCAAGTGATTTGTAAGGATGACAAATTACGGCGAGAATAAGGATATGGCATGAAGTATACAGATTCATAAATCAATATTTATAGTAACGTACTAGTACATTGTTTAATAAATAATAGTTATATAAAATAAGTAAATGGATTCAAACTTAAAAACGTATTCTAATAAAGTAATTATACTAAAACAGGAAATCGTGTAGAACATTTATTGCCCAACAATACAAACGTAATACGTTCATAAGTATATTATATCGCTATATATTTGTTTATTCACTAATATTAATATTAATTTTATCCCTAATTACTAATACTTTTTCACAACCTATTTCGTTTGTAGAACGCTTAATATTATTTTATTATGTGTATTTCTGTTTCAGACCGGTAAGCTTTTGCTATTTTATCTATGTAAAGTTATGATACAACGTAATAGTTTAAAGATGTAAGTAGTTCTAAATTTTAGGAAAAATAAAGACAAAAATATTTTAAAATCCATTTTGCATTTCAATTCGCGATACTTTCAAACCAAAAAAAGTTGATTTGAAAGCCTCGGAAACGTCAGGCACGACTCAATTTGTCTGCCTTCCTAAGTTAATTTAGTTGTAAGTTCTACGAAATTAATTATAATTATAAGATGTAAACAAAAAAATTTTAACATGCATAAAAACCTATTTTATTATAGGGAAATAAAGACTTTTCTCGATATTTCAAATACGATGCAAATTTGGTAAATCTATGGCCTTTGTTATTTCGATTTTCATATACAAATGTATACCACTTGCATTCATAAAAAAATAATGATGAATAAGATTTGATGTAAAAGCAAAGCTTTTACACACTGTAAGATGACCTCCTAATTGTATGTCTACTTGTATATACCTTAACAAGTGAAATTTTAAGGCACTTTTTATATGGCAGACGAGCAGTTGGGCCACCTGATGGAAAGTGGTCGCCGACGCCCATAGACATTGGCAATACCAGCGATATCGCCAACGCGCTGCCTACCGTGGCACATAGGATATTAAGTCTCGTTTACCCAGTAAATACGCTGGATACGGTGCCCTTCAAACCGAAACACCACGGTGTTTTCACTACTACTTTACGGTAGAAATAGGCACCGCGGCGGTACCCACCCAGATGATTCCTTGTAAAAAGGAGACTTACCACCGGAGGTCCCTTTTACAAACTCTTCTCACTGCCACACGAGTCATGATTTCTTAAGCATATATCATAGATCTTTTTATGTCATTTATCGGTGCAATTTATTTTATACATAAAGCCAAATCTCATGCATTTATAGAAAATATATAGTTCAACAATTTTTCAACGTAGAGGTGAATTTTAATGTTGTAAAGCCACTGAAGAAGTTTCATGTAAGTAACTTGCTACACCTAGCCTACCTAGTTCTTATTGACGATTTGTCACAAGGATGGCAATTACTGAGTGACTGTCTATATATAACAACGCCGTTTTGTTACTTAATATTGAATATTTTTAATTTCAAAAGGACCAGGCTAAAACAAAATAAAATAAGTAATTGTTCTTTTAGCATTTTATCTAAAAAAAAAGATAAACTTCATGCTTTGTCTTGACTTTAACAATTTATTCTTTTAATTCTTACATTTACGCGTTTCCTTATAAGTTTTTAATTTTTATAAATAAAATATAACGAAATAAACTTTTGAAATTTGTTTTTCTTTCTCTTATTTGGCGCTTTTTAACTAATAGTTTTTCAACAGTTAGTATAATGCTAAATAAAAAAAATAACATTACATTTTTATATCATTGTCGTTGTGTGGAAGGCACACAATTACTTATTTCCGTCGAACGAAGGATCGATGTTGCCAGAAGAAATTGCTTTACATATTTACTCAACGTAGTTATTTAACTCTGAGCACGTCCAAGAGATAAACATAATCTTTACCCTACTTTCCTCAAACAGTACTGATTTTTCTTACTCGCTACCAAATTATCAAATATGTCTAGTGGTATAGGCCCTTACGTAACCGGATGGTGGGAATTTCATTAACTACTAAACCTATTATTATAAAAACTAAAAAGTTATATGATAATATTAATAATTTTTGCCAAAGCATTCTTCAAAATTAATGAAATAAGATTCGTAAATTTCAAATATCTTAATGCGGTTGTCTAGCACATTGAGATACAGACATATCCCATCTTAGTCTGCCCGCGATCATGGATATTGGACAGAGACTGAAATGTTGGGAATAAAATATAAAGAAAAAACGCGAAAAAATCGTAAAAAGTGTTCTTAAGTGGATTTTTATTAAAAAGGAATACGTATTTTCTGATATTCTGATTAGTCATCCTTAATAATAATATCTTATTACTGCCATAAACAAGTTCGTTGGTACGGTTAAAAAAACAAATGAATAGTTTGTAACAATCACAATTTTAATCTCTCTTACGCCTTATGAATTACGCAGACAACATGTTTAGATTGCTTCTCCAAGTTCCAACCACAAATTACGTGTTTTGGCGTTATTCTCTCGTAAAATGTTTTACTGCGGATCTAAAACTATTATCATTATATTTGTAAATCACTTCCTTTGATTTGTTTATTACGCTAAAGCCTAGACGGCTTATGGTACAGCAACTAAATGTCAATTTAGACTTGACAATGATTTCAAAACATTTCTCATCTTAACTATCCGATAAAAAACTTGCATAATATTTTCCTTATAATCTTACCAAATGCAAAGTTATTTTTAGTTTAACTATGGCACAATTTTACCACTTCTTAAGGAGCCGTCAGAGAGGTAGCCGAGAATTGATCTATAATAAAAAGTGAGATCGTACGTTAACACTCAGTTTTAATTACATTGCAAGCATTGTTAAAAATGCGTCGAGGTAAGTCCAAAGTTTATTTAACCACACAGTGTTGGTCCGTATGCCTGTTAATGCATTTAGAACGAAACAAAATTTTATTAAAGAATTATGATTTCCGTTTACTAAAAATCACAAAACTGCTTTAAAATATTTGTTGAGAGTAAAGGAAATGGCACACGAAATGTTAACGAGCTCATTAGCAACGACTCAATACGTTTATACGTTCACTTTGAATGATGTAAACCTTATGTTGCTACACCTATATATAGACCTGACGTGCATTTTGCTAGCTTTTCACATTTTTTTTACCGAGTGCTGTAAAGCTATAAATAAATTTCTAAATAGTTGTCAATACAACAATTATTGACGTTAATAAATATATATTCATAATTCAACTGACTAGTGGTAATGGCTTTTTCGCTTCCTGGTTCGAATCTTGCAGGGACTGTACTACTATTTTAGGTTGTTTCGTGGTTGGTTAGGGCAATGTGGGCTGATCTCCCGATTGCCTGTAAACTAAGATAAAAAGTGCTTTAATCATAGAATCAAAGAAAAAAAACAATGTTTACGGATATATAGATCAATTCTTTATAAATTTGAAAACAAGTCGAATATCAGCATGTGCAATATTTTTTGAATATTAAATTTTTCCCTCGGAAATATTAGTTATTAAATTAGTGGAAAATGTGCCGAATGTTCCCGCTCGATATCCTATCATACATCAAATTCTGATAAGCAATTATTTGTGCAGATTCTTGGTGCTAATATTCAAATGGAATGGCAGCATACGCTGGTAAATAATTTATCAAAAATTTTATTGAACAATTGTTTAGGCGAAAAACATAGACAAGACCACGGGTGGTTGATAAATCTCTTAAGAATAATTCACAGCAACCAATTTGCTGATATAGACTATATTAGATACAATACCTTAAAAAAATAAGTAGGCATTTTGATCAGAAAACTACCTTAATACATTTTTTAATACTTAGCTGCACTATGCGCAACTTTTGACAATTTTTAGAAACCAGTACATCTTAATTAGATCTTCAAAAGTTGCTAATAATTAATGTCCACCTACAAAGAGTCGTTTGTGCTGACCAATCTAATTTAAAATGTGTATAAATTATAATGAGCAGCTTGCGAACCTATCTAAATAAGTACAGTACTGATTTCTATGAAATTTAGTAAATAATATAACATTGTCCACTTAATGTAAATTCAAACTGCGATGCACAACATAACATTTTAACGAAATCCCTAGAAGTTGGAAATAATTTCCGTTGCATCATGTGACTATTTAGACAGTCCTTTTGTTATCATCATCATTATCATTATATCAGCCTATGAAAGTCCACTGCTGGACATAGGCCTCCCCATGTGCCGCCAAGTGGTACGATCCTGCGCCATCTGCATCCGCCGACTTCCTGCACATTTGCACAGGTCGTCACTCCATCTCGTGGGGGTCGTCCCACTCTGCGATGGCTAGTACGAGGCTGCCACTCGAGAACCTTTCTCCCATCGGTTATCGGTTCTACAGGCTATGCGGCCGGCCCATTGTTACTTCAGCTTGATAACTTTGCGAGCTATGTCGGTCACCATCGTTCTGCTGCGGATGTCTGTATTACGCACTCTATCACGCAGAGAAATTCCGATTCCATAGCCCGCTCCATAGCTCGCTGAGCTACTTGGAGTTTTCTCATACGGCCAACAGTGAAGGACTATGTTTCAGTACCGTATGTCATCACTGGCAACACGCACTGGTTGAAGACCTTGGTTTTTAGGCATTGAGGGATATCGGACAAGAGGATACGTCTAAGCTTCCGAAAGCTGCCCATCCGAGTTAGATTCGTCGATGGACCTCTGCGTCGAAGTTGGACTTACCTGACCGGACTACTTGTTCTAGGTAAATATATTGGTCAACAACTTCGAGCACAGCGTCCCCAATAACCACCGGCGTAGGTATGACATGGCGTTAGACATGATTTTCGTCTTCTCCATGTTCATCCTAAGGCCCACGTGTTGGGAAATTTGCATAGCTCATTGAGCATAGCGTTGAGGTCCTCAACGACTCCGCCATTATGACTATGTCGTCGGCAAATCTAAGGTGGGTGATGTACTCGCCATCGATGTTTATACCTCGTCCTTTCCAATCAAAAATTTGAATGCGTCTTCCAATGCAGCGGTAAAGAGTTTCGGGATATAACATCACCCTGTCTTACACCTTTTACAATTGGATAGGCTTCGTACTACTGGATTGTAGTAGGACGGACATCGTTGCTTTATTGTACAAACACCTCAGCACCTCAATACACCGACTGTCATTTTGGCAACGCTGAAGGGCCTACAGCACAGCCCAAATTTCGACAGAATCAAAGGCTTTTTCAAAGTCCACAAACGCGAAGCATAAAGGCAAATTATACTCCTCAGTCTTCTGTATAATCTGCCGCAGCGTAAATATGTGGTCTATGGTACTAAAGCCTTTTCGGAATCCAGCTTGTTCGGGTGGCTGGAAGTCGTCTAGTCTGGAAGCGAGACGATTCAAGATGACTCTCGAGAACAGAACATAAACGCGGCTCAGAAGGAAGTCGGTCTATATTTTTCAAGGGGCTCTTATCGCCTTTCTTGAAAAACAATACCACTAAGCTTCTGCTCCACGCTTCTGGCGTAATACCAGCCTGTAGGACGAAATTAAAGAGCCTCTGAAGGACCACAAGTACCGGTTCTCCACCCGCTTTCAGAAGCTCTGCTGTAATTCCGTCCTCACAAGGCGCTTTGCCGTTCTTAAGTTGGTCGGGACCATTCGTATTTCACTCAGACTGACGTCCGGGATATCTTCGGAGTTGTGCCGGATGAGCTTTGCTCTTGGGTCGTCACTCGCTTCAGTAAGCGGCTCCGACGACGATGTGTACAACTGTCCATAGAACCTCTTAATCTCACTCAAAACCTCCGGCCTACTGGAGATGATTATTGGTCTTCAACTAAGTCAACTGACTTTGCCCGATAGGTAGATCTCTGGCGAGGACTTTTAGAACCTTGGTTCCGTTCTATTGCTTCTTTAATACGAGATGTATTAAAGTTACGCAAGTTCCACCGCATATACTTGGAGATCTGTCTATTAAGCTGCCTGTAATCTGACTCATCAGAAGAAGACTGTAGTCACCTCTTCCGTCTTGTATCCAAAAGGTTAAGAGTGGCATCGGAAAGTTTTTGGGTTCTAGTTTTGCGGTGTGGTATATAAAACCTAGAACCCGCACCATGAACAGTCTCCACGAGCTTAGTGTTAATATCGTCCACAGTTTTGCACTTGTCTAGGGTTTGGAAGCGATTGCTAAGTTCGAGCTGAAAGCCATGGGCATTTTGAATATGGGCACGACACGGACGAAGCGTGTACTTTATCAGTCGAGATCTTTCAAGCCTAATGTTAAGATTCAATGTGCCTCTTACCAGTCTTTTGTTACAGTGGACGTTAAAATGGTGATAAAAATGGTTAAAAATTTTGCTTGTTACACTTGCTTACATGATATTTGTTATATGTAATCCTTTTAAAGCAATTACAAATAAACGTTCTAGGCTAAAAACTAAAAAGAAATATTTTTCTAAAAACTGTTTATGCTGTACATACATTTAATCAAAATGTAAAAGTAATAATAAATCAATTTTGCATAAACCAGTACATTACTTCTACAATATTAAGATAGAACGTATCCCTGCACATATATAGTGACCTTTCGTTTCGATTTTCCTGTTTGCTGTACGTCACGTATTATGCATATATGTACTATATATATTTACATACGCACGTTCGTATATAGATATCAATCATATGAAATTATGTTATTCCTAGAATCTCTCTAAAATATTTTATTGATATTAAATAATTAATGAAATTTATAAATTTGGACGACAACACAACATCACGTATGTCCATACTATGCAATGTTTCTATTATTTCAATTAACTGGTGGTAGGTCCCTGTTTACAGGAGACCCTCTGGTAGAGTACCACCCGGTGCCTATTTCTGCCCGAAGCAATAGTGTGAAAACACTGCTGTGTTCCAAATTGAAGGGCACCATGTGCCAGCGATGTTACTGGGTAAACGAGACTTTACACCCAATGTCTCACAGTAGGCAGGGCGTTAACGATACCATTCCAATGTCAATGGGCGTCGGTGACCACTTCCCATCAGGTGGCCTGACTGCTCATCTGCCTGCGTATGCCATAAAAAAAATCAAGTTATTTTTCATTTGTAAAGATTTTTTATAAAAAAACGGGGAAAAACTTTATTTTTTACACATTGTTTCTTTCGTCACATATTTTCCTCCTCAATAATATACAATGTTAGGGAAAAGAAAGGTTCTTGTTTAATACAACTACTAACCCTTAAACATCCTTATCTGAATACTATTTCAACGCTTTTATCAATAACATATTTAAACAAGATTTCACGTGCTATACAGTTGCGTAAAATTTTAAGTAAAGCTTAATGGTAATGCAGCATTATTTTTGTCGTAACAATAAGTAGTGTAGAAGCTCCTCTCTATAATTAATGCCTTTTATTTAAATATATTTCTGATAATCTGTAAAACAACGTAGCTTTTGGTTGAAATTAATTAAGAAAATAATGTGTTACTCTGGAGGTGCAGAATATGCTCCGCCCACTAAATATAGGACACTACTAAACTTATCCTAATTCATTATTGTACTTATTGGCCTTTGTTGTCTAGTTGGTTAGGACAATTTTGGCCGATGTAAAGGTATAGAAAAGATGGCCTTACCTTGAGTCCCAATATTTATTTAATTATTTCGTGCCCGACAATGGTTATCTAACTTTTTAGATATTTAGCCGATCAGCTGATGCGTATGACGTTGACCAACCAGGAAACATACTTTTAACTATTACGACTCTTAACTACAGAAAATGTTCAATGGTTTTGACATTCATTTTCCTATTATTAGCCAAAACAAATATTCACATAAATTATTGCTAAGTTATATATCTTACTCTGCAAGCAATTAATTGTAAATCTATATTAATTATATTCTAAAAGCTCGTAAATTAAGAGGAGTTATTTGGTAAATGTCGATGCTTTCCTGTTTTTTGGCATCCTTAATAAATCATCGGCTCTTGGAACGCTGCCATAGTACTGCTTGGTATTTAACAATTGATTTCGCCAATAAAGTCTTGGGCTTCTTTTCTTTCGCACACCAACGATAGTATTTTATCATTACAATTAAATAAAATACGCTGTTCTACGAAGATATCTTTCATAATCATGTTCGTTTTTTTATGTGTAAATAGAAAATAAAGTAAGATGAACTTGACTTTTGAAAATAATTATCCCATAAAATACACATAGAACATTATTAAATAATAAATATCAATGAAGAGTTTTTTTATTCAAAAAGTCACAATGCTTTTTTAAAAATGTGTAAAAATTTGTCAATGTTATATTTTTAATAATTCACCGTCGATGCCTGCGAACAAATAGAGCATACAGCGTATCTTTTAGCTCGAAGGCAGGTATTATTACATTACATACATATTATACGAAAGAAACATACCAAAAAAATTATATTGTAAACACATTTTATTAACATAAAAACACGTCTATTGTTCTTAATTAATTCTTTTGTTTAAGCGAGTGCCACACCACACTTGCGATTTTATCGCGTTTATTTTACATTTTAAATTCCTGACGTTCCCGATTTTTCGAGGATATAACGAGTTAAACGAATATCTTTTGTTACTCCCGCAACCTCAATCTCCTTAATTTTACAAAACAGGCCATTTGAATAAACCAACCATCTAAAATAAATCTCCAGTAGGCACTTTACTTGATTAGTGGCTACAATCAGACTCTGTGACCGTCAATTCCTTTAAAATACTTTAGCGCATACTAGCAAAATACTTCTGAAGTACCAAATTAAATGTGAATATTTACAATAATTATCAAACTTAATAGTTGTGTTACTATTTCTGGTAAGTTCTCAAATGTAAGTAATAGATATCCTGTTTAAATATAAGTATGAAAAAGAATTTTTAGACAAAAGAAATATTGACAATTTTTTTTAGTGCTATTCATTTTGTTTTGGTATTTACTAATATTAAATTGAAGAAATCCGTGTCTACTTATGTTGTACAGAAACGATTTTACTTCTTCAACAATAGAATAGGTATAATAATATATATGTTAAAATTTTATATAGATGGTTTTAGTTAAACCAAACATTAATACATTTCTATGTGTTTGTTTGTAACTTCGACAATTAAATTATCAACTCACGTGTTTATGTTTAAGGCGTGATTTTGTATATTTCTTACCTCTATTCTCGTGGACAGACATATTTATGAGAAATACACATGCACAAATGACCCTAATCTCGATTGAAAAAGAAACATGAGAGTACATTTGGTTCCATGTGATAAATTTTCACTCCCTTTTGCCATTGACCTCATTCGCCTAAATTGACTCGGCTTTTGACTTTCTTCCTAATAAATACATTGACGTTTGCTCCGATAATGTCAAATACAAGGCTCATGTCCTATGCTGGACATTTTTATAATTTATTTTAGAGATTAAGTTTCGGGTAATTAGTCTTGTTAAACTCCGAATTATTTAAATTCTTTATATTCTAAAATATTTAAAAGTTTCGCAGCGTATATACAGACTCGTAAAATTTTTTAGTATTTATTTGTTAACTATTTTATCAGATTTATGACTTTTACTAACATTTTGAGAGTATTGTTTTACCGTGTGAGTATTTATTTATTTGTTAGATCTCTCAGTTTCATAGAGCTAAGCTGAGCGAACCTTTTTTTCTGGAAGCCTTAAATTGACAAATAAATTCTATAGCCAACTTTTACCGAGACAAATCATCGTCTTTTTAAAAGTGATGTGGTTATCATACAATAACATACATTCGGTAGCGCATACACTCACGATCGGCACAGAGTCCTGGCAAAGCAATTTGTTACCCGTGTAATTAGTTATACAAGAGTTAAGAGAGTTCTGGCAGTGTAGTTAGAAATGAGCTTAATATTGAAATTTTAATTTTTAAGGCTTCATGTTCATCATCAGTTAATTCGACTTACTCGTCTTGTCATCTATATCAATACTAATATAAGGAAAGATTTGTTGAGTTTGACTTTGACATTAACTTTGAACGATTCTTTTAGCATTAGAAAGCTACTTGCATTGCAACTATAAACTTGAGTAATGCAGGCTTCTTTATACTTTAGGAAAATCAATTTAAAAATCTACATATATAGGATAAAATTTGTATTGTTGGTTTTGCTTTTGCAATATTTAACATTGTGAAATCGTGTAAACTCTGGAATAACTCGTAAATCATAATTTATGAGTAATATTTTACATTGTTCGCAAATGGAGGTTTTAATTTTTAACAGTTTCTAGTTAAAACAGTTTTTAACTAGATTTTTACATCGGTTTTATTTCTTTGTTTTTTGCTATATCAATTCCTTGCATGCTTTATAATGCTGATATGATTGTCAACCTTTACTTTTTATTCCTTACAATATCGCATGCACGAAGAAATTGTTCAGCCTGGGATTGAAAGGAAAAATCTATCGGATAGTAGGTTAGATAACAATATTTACCATGCTGACTAGTTAGCTCTTAACGGTGATAACCGATTTTAATTAATTACATACGAAGTAGATGGGTGAAGTAGCTTTGTTATTATGGAGACTAGAGATAAAACCACCAAACTTTCAAAGAATTTTTTCAAAGGCTAAAATCAATTTGACGTACTGCGGCTAATAAAGCAAGCTGTTTAAAATAAGGAACGACAGTTAACATAAATTAAGATAAAACTACAACAACTAGATTAAAAATATGTCTTAAATCAGACATGATAATAGAAATTATTAAAGTGAGGATTCGATGATTACATGTTGACTGAAATCTAAAAAAATATATATTATTTAATTTAATTTGGCTGACGCATTTTTATATGTTAATATATCGACTTCTAGCGGTTACTTCACCTATTATGCATTAATAATGTAGCAATGCAATGATCAATTTCTTGAAACATTTTCTATATCTGATTTGAGTTGGCTAGAACCACTTTTAGAACTTAGTTGATCAATCGCGGTCTTTGGACCCTGTTAGATTAAAAACTTACGGCTTGCACACTGCAAGTGATTGATTAAAAAGCCGATCGTACCTGGTGAACTGTATCATCTGATTTTAAACTATATTTGTTTTAAAGCTTCAGTATTTTTTTTCAGAGGTATTTGTCAGAGGATTTACAAAATGTTCAATTGTTATGTGGTAAACAGCAAAATTATTTATTTGCTGTTAAAAGGAAATAAACTGAACATCACTAGATGGTTAACGAAACTTTCTTAGCTTTAGCTTAAGATTAATTAAAGATTAAACTTAAATTAATAATAATTACATCAGTAACCCTTCTTATTAATTAAAAAATATTAGGATATGAAGGCATTTCTATGGCAGAAAAAATAATTAGGCTTTCGTAAAAAAGACATGCTATTGAATAGTAATTTTTGGACTTTTATGGTTCAATTCAAAAACAACGTGTTAAATGTATAATGTATGTTTAAAAGTTATTAAACTTATAAGAACGTTGAATACCTTTCTAAGTCCGCGATATGCTAGACCGATAATTTTACTTGAATAAAGCTTGTTTCGGAATCCAATTTAGAGCCAATTCCACTAATGTGTTTATTCGTTCGCTTACGTAAATTACGTTTTGCTCTAAATTGCTTTTTGAGACCATCTATCTACGTTTACTGGACTAGACCAAAAAACATTAAAAATTTTAATCATATGATTATCTAGAACTCATTTTCAATCAAGCATCTTTTATCATCATCATCATCATCAATGCGGGTTGGTGGGTGGTCTGACTTATTATAAGCCCATCCGAATCATGGATCATCTTGCTTTTAAGACAATTGGGTGAACAGCCCAAATTGCCTTAAACATCGAGGAAACAACAAAGAAAATTTGTTGAGTCCCCACAGGTTTTGAACCCATGACCTCCGGTTACACACCCTTACAACTAGGCTATAAAAGAAGAATTTGTAATGTTTAATCGTATATTTAGGAAGCATGCGAAAATATAACGTTAAATAGCAATTTCTTTTTCGTCATATCGTAACATCACTTTTATACCATAGGGTTAAAATTTGAAACTTCGCTTAACATTTTTTAATTAGGATTAAAATAGTTTCATAAAAGTGTAACGAAGAAAATATAGCTAAAATAAAAAATATGTTTATTTATAACAAAACTAACTAATCAAATAATTTGGTCAAGACATAAATAAGTGAACGGTACTATTAATTTGTATACATTTTAACAATGCTTAACTAAACTAACTGCCTACCCTTTCAGCTCATACGACCAAATCACTGGGACCAAAAAGGGGCTTCATCGAATTATATTGGCGTGTGTCGCAGCTTTCAGTACAAAACGTTTCATTGTGAACAGAATAATAAATTATAAACACGTTAGACCCTTTTCAATAAAATTGAAAATTCATGAACTTTACTTACAGGTTAAATTGCAATAAAATATAGACAGATATTACAAAATAAATCAATACCATTTGTATTACATAAAACTTCAAAAGTAATCTTTTAAGTAATATACAGAAGATTCTTTTGCATATCTGACCTTATACTTTTATCATACCTTATATTGATGTTTAAATTACATATATAATTAAAATAAAAACTACTAATTTAACTTTACTTATGTAAATAATTTTTTTTATTTTTCTCTTACTATGAGTCGGTTCACGGCTCCTCAAATTAAAAAGTTTCTGTTAAGTGCTTACTTAATAATAATGTAGATTTTTTTGTCAAAGAATATTTCAAATCGGTTTGGTAATTTCGGAGCCTATTCAAGACAAACAATCAAATAATCAAACAATTTTTTCCTCTTTGTAATATCAGTATAGAATTATTTTTAAGTTATGATAGTGTAACATAGTCTATTATTAATACATTTATTAAATCGACCACATAATATAATCAATGGATTACATTATTGAGTTCGTACGGACATTCATCAAATTTATTAGCACGCACGGCCAAGATTAATAAAGATTAAAATTAAAAAATGTTATTAAAAAGTAAATGCTATTGAAATAATTTTTAGCAGAGCTAATGTAATGTGTATTTGGTAGTGAGTTTTAATAATATGCCTAGCAATCATTTTATTCAGAGATAAAACCATAGAAAAACGATATCCCTTGTAAGTGAACATGCGATATCGTTAAATGTTGCCGCATGAACATTCCGTTGGAGCTCAGTAGTATTCGTACTACATTAATTACTAAGCGGTTGTTATTCTAGGCAATAAGCTGTGTTCTTCACATTCTCGTCATTACCGTCGGAACTAATGAGTTTCGTTCACTCTGTTTACAAGTTTATTTATTTTTCAAGTAAATGTTTAAGTTTGAATTTCCTCGCTATTTTGAAATTATTTATCATGTTTATTATTATGTACGCTATTAATTCTAAATTTCTTGTGGTAGTTAGTATAAAATTATTTTAATTTATTTATGACATTTTTTAGAAACATTTATTTACTTAATTGTATAAATTAGGAAAACAAAAGTGTTTTAGACCAAACGGTGAAAGCCCAAGTGGAATATATTATTTGCAAAGTTTAATCGTCGTTTTAATTTTTTTTATTCTTATAGTATATATCACATTCTATAGATTTAATTATTTAATAATAAATATTAAATAAAGTTATTTTAAAATTAAAGGCAAGCATCTTAAAGACCTTAATCCTATCTATAGTCCTATCAAGTAGAGGCTTGAGAAATTACTTACTTAACTTCGCAGTTACTTTTTGTAACTGCGAAGTTGTAGTAATCGATTTCAAACTATTAATAGAATCATGTTACCGAGTACTCAACTTGGTACTTTTGAAATGTTTGCAAATTCACTTACATCAAACCATGTCAACTGTTATGAACTCATTAAAGTTCTATGCAGTAAATGTTTGTTAAAGTTAAGTTAGCCCACCGAGGTGCCTAATTCTGCCATCACCAGATTCCGACACCAGTAGTACATATTTTTATTGCATAGTGTAGTAAGGAATAGTTTAGTTTTATATTATTATTCGCTTACAGAGGCTACTTTGAAGACATCAAGTGATATATAAATAAAATGGCTCCGCAAGCTATAGAAAGGGCTATATTCGGAGTATCTCTAAAGATCCGCATTGATAATGATGTGATCCGGTGAAGAACCCGATTCACCGACGGAACCTACGGGATTAGTAAGTTGAAGTGGCAGATTGCCGTCGACATTAGCCGTAGAACTATCTACTGCTGAAGTCAAAAAGTTCTAGAGGGAAAACAGAGTCTCGGCAAACAAAGTGTGGGGCTCCCTGCAGCAAAATGGAGTGGCAACATTTGCAAAGTGGCCGGTGTTGCCTGGAAGAGAATAGTCCAAGATGAGAAGCGGTGGCGTGGATTAGAGGAAGCCTATGACCGGCAGTGGACTGACGGATACTGATAATGATGATGAACCATTTTAATGTGGGTTATATATTTTTGTTAAAATGTTGGTAAAAACCCAGATCACTCATTAGCACCTGTAACTTAAAACTTTTCGATTAAGATTTTGTCGAAAATAGCTGCCTAATTATTCTATACATATTTATGATGATACTATAAGATTACAATTTTTTTACTTCCTTTTAATTGTTATGATAAACTCAGATATGCGCATAAATAAAGTGGTTTGCTAGCCAATAATTTTGAGTGGAAAAATAATTCAATTAGGAGGATCTGGTACTAATTGGCAATTTTCGATAGCCGGGTTATCAATTACGGTGTCACAAATTTTTTTCAATTACTAATGTATATTACGTTATTTTTTTATATATTTCAAGATAGCTGCTTCACAGGTTCATATATAAATTACGCTATATTCACCTTATTGACCTGTGGTTTTACCCGCGTGATGATGGACGTATGAGGTAATAATAATCACATATTATATTTTCATAAGCCCAAATTTTGGTGCGAGAACAGCTCGCCGATGTATGATCCATTACCCTTTTTATCATATCTTGAATAAACAAGATTGTATTCTTGCTATAGCTCAATCGTTACTTTGATATTAAAGCTGTATTATTGCAAAATTTAATTAATATCCGCTCAGTATTTTTGGTAGGTAAAGAGTAACAAACACCCATACTTATAAACTTTCTCATTTTTAATATTAGTACGATGTCATTACAGCAGTAATTTATTTGTGGTTAATTATGTTAAAATAGTGCATGCATTTATTATATACTACATGATTCTTTTTTAAAATCGGGATCAGAATGATTTTTTGCACATCCATAGATTTTTTATTTTCGTTCGAATAAGGCATTGTAAATGTACTTTCTTAGTCTACTCTGTAAACAGAACCCCAAATACTCGTAAAATGTTATTGCTTGGGTATGAACATAGTAACCGAGCTTTATCAGTATCTCATTATTATTGTGAGAATATGACATAAAATAGAAATAAAAGTGTCTGACACTGTAGCGCTGGTCAGTGACTTATCGGGCACATAAACGATGTAAAATAAATTGTATTTATTCAAATTTTTCTTTTATAGACAATAAAGCAGGCAATGCTACATAAGAAAACCGTATACTAGTTACTAAACTAAGTCACGTTTTATCACTAATTGTTGCGGCAGCGCTAAGAACGTGTTTGGCAAACAGATGGTAGTTCAGATAAAACATAATTTGATTAACGTAAAATTTGTAAAATGGTGTTATTTCTAAATAGGTCCTTATTTGTTTAAAGTGTTAAACTTAAAGGATTTTTTCTTGTTACCTCATTTTTCTGAGAGAAATGTTGTTTCATCCTTTAATTAAAAAAAATAAAATTGGTGCATCGATTTACTACCAGCAGACAATGCAGAAAAGACGCTTACTATTGAAATATAGTTTTCAAGAATTATAAACGTTGCATATATTGGTACATGCGTCAAAATGTTTTTAATATAATCCTGTCTCCTCAGTGGATGTCTAAATATGATGTACAACTCATTTCAAATCAATTATTTTATTGGTTTAATGTTAACGATATCTCGAACATCCTTTATCAGTAGTTTAAAACGACGAGCAGCGATCACAAGAAAATTAGGAACGCGGTTAAGTGCTGATGATAAAACGACCTATTAAAGTGTACTACTGGCGTTTATATTCAATTGTTTTTTCTCTTTTTTTCTGAACTTTGTAGGTTGAATAGAGTATTTATGTTATACTTTTTAAATAGGCAAAGGTCTGCCCTTCGTTTTTCTATTCATCTTTGCTCTATACCAGCATCTGCCAGTTTTTGTTATAGCATTTAGGTCGTCTCTCCACTTCTTTAGGCCAACCTAGTCGCCTCTGTCCGTCTTCCAAGACATTTTTAAAGGCCTAAATTTTATATTTATATAGTTATTTTCTTATTGATCTATTTAAAGATTTTAACGGATTCTTCTAATTTATGTATTTATAGAAGGTAAAAAAATCAGTAATATGTAAATTCCATTAATGATCTACATATGACACATTTTTGGATTTTTTTTTATATCACAAAATGTACATGTTTCATAAAGTTATATCATAAATAAAACATATAGCCTACGTACAGGGTCTGCTTTTTCTGCCGCAAAGTAGTAGCGACAAAGCATTAATGTTTTCCGGTTTAAAGAGCACTGTAACCATTGTAATTACCGACAGAGACTTATAAGCTCACTCCTAAAAGACATAAGATGTTACATTCTATGTCTTTGAGCTTATGAGCTTATAACTTCAAAGACATATGCGACATGTGCTGTTCGTCTCGTTGCTACATTCAATAACAAAGTAGTAGGCCAAGGCGTCTTTACGACATGATGTTATCATCACGACTTTCTTACGGGATACGGTCCAAAAGCCTCCTAATAGGGAAGGCGTGCATTAGGGGAGTCCTAGGTCCAGGTGTAGACTAACATAGGCTGATGATGATTATGATGAACGACTTTCTTATTATTTTATATGATGCTGTGTTCCCTTTAAAGACCTAGGGTTATTTTTTTGTAATATCACATGTTTAATATTTTTAAAAATGATCAAGAATAAAATTTAACATAAATAATTATTTTTTAATCTTTAGGAGTAGTGAGAGTGGTTTAAGTTTCGTAAAATGTGTTTGTAAAAACATATTTCTTTCAAAACCCATGATGTTTAAAACACAATTTCCAGGAATTAAATGTTTAATTTCGAATAAAAATATTAAAGATTCGAAACGTTTTTTTTTAAAACAAAACAATATACAACGACGTAAAATGCTAGATTATTATTGGAATATACTTTTTAGTTGCGCCAATACTCGGAAGAATTGTGTTTTTGTTTAATGACTAGACCTCACGTCTAGTCTGTTGAGCAATGATCAAACTATTTGTATAACTAAGCTCTTTAAAAGTACATAAACTAATTATTTTCAATATAATATAATATTCTGGGTGTAAGTAAATATACTAAAAAATGTTTTCGAGTTCAAAATAACTCCTAGAGTCATGTCACGAAATATATTACTTTCCACGTGAATAATCCCTTTCCAGCGCAGTTTTATGTCATCACTTATCATAACGACGTTTTTATTGCCTTGAGGCAAGTTATCAGTCAGGCTAAATTGTGCGTGATTATAGTTCTTTGAACGTTGGTGGTTAATCTAATGTGATTTGTATTCATGTCACATAAAATATACGTATTTAAATAAACATAGCATTACTATTATAAACTATACAGTAAAAAAAACAGAATAACAATTATAAATAACAGATAATAATTCGAAGAATCGTTAATATATATTTTTTTGTTGATTTGTTATACCTATAAATCGTGTAAATAAAATTTTGGTCTATCCTAGTGTTTTTATAAAGATCTACACTTCTTACAATTATTTTAAAAATCAGGAACTTTTAAATAAAATTCAGAGTGACTCACTAAAATAAAATCAATGGCAATGTACCTAGTGTCTTAGTCTCCTTGATTAATTTAATCGTTAGTAAACTCTATTTCAATGGTTTGTATCCATTATCTTTAAAGTAAAACAAAATAAAGGCACGTATAACAAATACGTGCCTTTATATTGTTTTACTTTCCTTATCATAAGGTTATTACGTTATTTTTTGAGGTAAATTTTTAGTTTACTTTCAATTTACGATTCGATGTATATTGCAATGTTGCCATTTGAGGTATTAAATTTATTAGCATCTTCTTTGCCGATAGCTTTGCTTTCTAATGTTATTCCCTTACATATTATTGTACAGCGAACAGAGTTTTATAGTCCATAATATGCTTGGAGCTTAAAAGGATTTTTCGTTAGCTTGAAAAACAAACCAGTTAGAAAATCTTTTTCTTGCTTTGACTATAAATCAATGTAGGCTATTTTTCATGATCATGTAATGATTGTGAATAAACCCTAATTGTACGGTACACTTTCAACCACGACACAGAATTGATTTGATTATTGTTAGGATTAGTATCAAAACTCTTTATTCGAATATTATATTCCATTTATACCATCATCGACCTGTGATAGTCCACTGCTGGACATAGGCCTCCCCTAATACACCCCTATCCATTAGGGGGGTTTTGGACCGTTTCCCACCACGCTGATTCAATGCGGGTTGGTGGGTGGACCGACTTTTCACATGTCCATCCGACGCATGGATCATCTTACTTTTCAGACAATTGGGTGATCGGCCCAAATTGCCCTAACCAACTAGGAAACAACAATGATAATTCGTTGAGTCTCCGCAGGATTCAAGCCCACGACCTCCGGTATGAAAAGCACACGCCCATACCACTAGGCTACGGAGGCAGTTATGTTATTATTATACAGAATTTCGAAATATAGTTATATATATTTTGAAATTCTAAAAAGTATAAGCAAGCATTGCAATACGTTCGCAAAATCTTGTTTTACATAATATATAATGCGATTTCCTCTGCTATTAACTAAACGCGTCAACACGCCGTTACATTTTCCATTAGAATAGGAAGCTTAACGATGTGAAGGCGACTAAATACGCCATATTGAATCCTAAAAACATTTGCTAGGTTGCATACTACTCGTGTTATCACTTGCGTTATCCTATGTATGTAATTATTTTTGAAGAAGAAACATACTGAATTTTAAGAACATCACTGTCCTCTTTTTTAAAATAAAGGTCAGTAATAGATATGCTGATATATTGTAGCACATTAATAATAAAATATTGCTGTCAGTTTTTTTACCATACAAGAACTTAGACTAGAAGATTTTATGTTTTTCCAGTGTCTCTATGTCTCTTAAAGTTGCAAATGTTGACAATGGTTTTCTTACTTACTTTTTTCATAACCTCTGGCAAGAAAATTTTTTAGGTTAAAATTGCACGTAAAACTTTATCATCATGTTATATGTAATAATGTATTAAGAAGATCTCTCAAATATAATTAAGATACAAAATTATATAGAAAATTCCATATCATGGCATTGTTTTATCATGTTTTTACTCAAGACCATGATTCTAAAAAGCTTATAAATAAATTTCTAGCTATGTTTGCGTTCACCCTTTTCCGAAAAGTTTTCCGATAAGCCACGTACCGAAAGGCGGATATTAAAAGTGTCTCTTTTATTACCTTATTTGTTATAGATCCCTTATTTCCTCGGACTTATGGGTAACAAAATAAGAACTAACTTCAATTGTTACATGTAAATGTTATATTATCTTATATTTATAATTTTATGAATCACTGTCCATTTAAAGTATATTTTGAATTATATTTATTTTACAGCTTGTTGTATTAAAATTCTTTAATTATATATACATAATTATCACAATTATTCCACTGCTTTTGCCGTTTTAAAATATATGCACATATGTCCGTTATTTTGAACTTGAAGAATCTAATTCCTTTAATTATTTATATTATATATTAATTAACATTATTAACTATTAGGTAAATAATATCAGAAATTATTAATTCGTCCATACAAATCAATACAATATTGTTTACCAAAATAAATATTTAGATACTCGATGCCAAATATTTCGTAAAACCATGGCTTGTGACTTTTCTTTATACTTGGATCTATATGGAATATCATTTTCATAATATATAAAATTTTACTTGAGGAAAGTGCATGGTGATATAGTCTGCTATATTTTAAAAGCCATCCAGACCACGTATTGCACGCGTTCTGCCGCAACGCAGTGTGTAATATAAAAGCAACCGTGGCGTAGCGTTTAGGTTCACCAACTGGAAATCGTGGGTTCGAATCCTGCGGGAAACAACTTTGTGTGTTATGCTTCTGGACAACCTCGAGGCGGTAAAACATAAGAGACCCGTTTTGGCAATTTTATGCCTTTATAAGCTATGGTACTTTTACTACGACACTTTGGATCCCTAGAAGGATAATTCGATTCCAAACTGATTATGAGACCGTACTATTAAGTAATAATTAACTTAATTCTAATAAAAATTCAAAACGAAGACAATAATTATTGATACAAAATAATCCAGATTATAGCAGTTGTTAAAGATGAAAGAGAAAATGAAAAAAAACATTACAAAAATAAAAAGGAAATCATCGCGATAACATGATGTCGTAATAAATATGCTGAGATGAGAGATACCTCAGATAAAACGTAACTTATTTCGTGACCCGTTCGGAGTTGTGCAAGTAAGTGCTGGAATAATATTATGATATACATATATATATAAGTTGTTTCAAATAGTTAATATAAAGAATTTAAAAATATATTGCGCTTATTTCATCTTAATGATTTTGTTTACGACAACCATAAGAGCAATATTATTTTATGAGCTCTAATGCGTGTAAGTAATAATTTATAGTTTTGTAATTATATGTATTTATTTTATTTATATATCTATCCCTTAACTCCTACGTAGCCTAGTGGCAAGGGCGTGTGCGCTAGAAACCGAGGGTCGTGCGTTCGAATCCTGCGGGGACTCCATAAATTTTCATTGTTGTTACCTAGTTGGTTAGGGTAAATTGGGCCGATCACCCAATTGTCTGAAAAGTGAAATGCGTCGGATGGGCATGTAAAAAGTCAGTCTACCCACTATCCCCCATTGGAGCAGCGTGATGGGATACGGTCCAAAAACCCCCTGGATATGGTTGTATTAGGGGAGCGTCTATGTCCAGCAGTGGACTATCACAGGCATGATTATGATAAAAGAAGGTAAAGTATACATTGTTTAAAAATAAGGAATTTTCTCCCGCTAAGAAAGCCAGGAAATCCTCATTTTTGCTTCGATTTTAAAATTAACGACTTATTTAGTAAGATGCAGTCGAAATTAACCCGGAGTATATCATTGATTTTTTTTTGCAAATAGTTGCAGCCATAGATACAAAAAAGTATTTCCATGTAAGATAAAATTTAAACTTAAATTAAATTTAGTGATTTAAAAGAATTTATACACAAAGGTGCGAATTAAAAAGGAGACATCAATCATAGCCGCTTTATTCGATAATGTTTAGACAATGTCTTGGTATTAAATTGTACGCGTAAAAATAAAATTCGAAAAGTATCAAAAGATCTTCTAAAAATAAGCATATCATTAGTTTTCACAAAATTTTAGTATGTCCGGAAAAACTTTCTTTTAACCAAACAATTTTAAAGTCAAACTGTTTAGATATCCTTGAAACATTAGTGGCTTTATACAACATTTAAATTTTTGCGGTTCTTAATTACTAACAAGCTCCGCATTGTCTTTCATTTCATCTTTGAATAAAAATATCCATATATAAATAGTTGAAATACGAAAGTACCGAAGATTATATATAACCATGTTTTTTCTGCCTCCGTAGCCTAGTGGTATAGGCGTGTGCCTTAGAAACTGGAGGTCGTGGGTTCGAATCCTGCGGGGACTCAACAAATTTTCATTGTTGTTTCCTAGTTGGTTAGGGCAATTTGGGCCGATCACCCAATTGTCTGAAAAGTAAGATGATCCATGCGTCGGATGGGCATGTAAAAAGTCGGTCCACCCACCAACCCGCATTGGACCAGCGTGGTGGGATACGGTCCAAAATCCCCTAATGGATGGAGGTGTATTAGAGGAGGCCTATGTCCAGCAGTGGACTATCACAGGCTGATGATGATGATGATGATGATGATGTTTTAAATTTATAAGACAGTAGCGAACCGCCCCGGCTCCGTACGGGTGCAATATTGACATCTGTAAAAACTTATAAATTTATCAGCGTTTTCTTACAATATTTTGCATGAATTATACATATAGACCTCTTCAATCGCTCTATAATATAATTTAAAAAGTTAGGCATACCTACGGATTTAGGGACAGAGATAGCGACTTTGTTTTATTCTATGATAAATGTAAAGAAATATTTCATATAATTCATCAAAGCTTGCGTATTACACAGATCAAGATATTATGTATGTGTTTGTGTGGTTTGATATTCGATAGCAATACAGCTTAACGCAAAGGGAGCTTGAATACTAGATTAACCACGATATTGTGGAACTAGTTTCAACAATGTTTGTAAATAGTAAACATTGATTGTAAATAGTAAGTTATATATGTGTTCGATAGGCATAGTAACGTTTTATGGATGGCACCCTAATTTTAACACGCTCTGAACTTTGCTTATAAAGATCGTTTGGTTTAAAATAAGTGTAATTTCCATTTTTTAGCAAAATTTTTACTCGATAGATAAATTGAAATAAATAAAAAAATCTAAATGCATAAACTCCTGTTCAGAACAATTTAAATCGATTAGCACGGAAAAGTATTTTTAGTAGAAATTGATATAATTATTTGTTTTTAACCAGCAACTGCATCAGCAAATTAAAGTACTGTTTATATATGTTAGGTTATACTGACTTTCAAAGATCTATAAAGGTGACGGCAAAAATAAACGTGACCCATTTTTGATAACAGACCTTTTTACTTTGAAACCTCACGAATACGACAATGTTGAAGTTAAGTTTGTTCACCAAACACGTACTTAGCGCGACGGGGACAATTAAACACAGAACGTGGCTTGGTTTAATAAGAAGTATATTGTTTCATATCGGTCTACAGCATTTTATCGTTCTTTTTAAAGACGGTAAAAGGAAAAAATTACTTAATAACAAATCTTTTACCGTCTGCAAAGTATTATTACTTATGCCTATTACCTTCACATTTCGGCCATACGGTGAAAGCCTATCAAGCGTACAGAGTAACTGGTATTATTGAGTTATAGCAGTACAATAATTACATAAGCTTTCTTTTTTAAAGCCTCCTTTCTTTACTATCTCATAACACGCATTCATATTATCATGTCAATAAATGCAGACCAATTGTGATATTGTTTTTAACTACACTATTTAGTCATCATTTAAAAAGAATTAAAAGCGTTAGTAATTGTTAGAACATAGATATTACAAGAAGAGGGATTATATAGTCCATATGCAAAAAAAATTAAGATAACGTTTAACTGTATGCCTGTAAGATGGGTAGACTGCGATCGAAAGTAATAAATAAACTTTATGTAGTAGCTTTATTACCATCAAAGAGATTTATGAGATGCGGTCCAAGGTGGGGTATAAAAATATTTTTTATAATCAGATATTGAAGTTACAACTATTTCATAAACGCCTAACTTTAAATTTATAGTTCTAATGATGAAATATTTTAGTTATTTAATAAAAATACACTTAACAACGATCGTTCAAAAACATATGTAACGCAAACGTCGTAAAGTATCCGATACAAAATTAAAGAACATTCAGGAAATTGCTTCTGCATACATTTCTAATATTTGCATTTGCCGGATGCAAATTTTAATAAATAATTAAGGATAAAATTTACCGGAGGTAGGTCCCCTGTTTACAGGAGACCGTCTGGGTGGGTACCACCACGGTGCATATTTCTGCCGCGAAGCAGTAGTGTGAAAACACTGCTGTGTTCCGGTTTGAAGGGCACCGTAGCCAGCTGTATTACTGGGTAAACGAGACTTAACACCCTATGTCTCACGGTAGGCAGTGCGTTGGCGATACCACTGGTATTGCCAATGTCTATGGGTGTCGGTGACCACTTTCCATCAGGTGGCCCGACTGCTCGTCTGCCTGCGTAAGCCATATAAAAAAAAAAAATATCCGAAATCACAAGTACTTTCATGTTGCACCAGAAACTATTTATATATGTGTTTATTCTTGTTGTAGTGTACTTTAATTATAGTATATGTATACTTAATTCTTTCTTAAAATTGGCTTTATATATGGTTATTTTAAGAGTATCTATGGCGAACTCAGCTTTTGTACAATCGTGCCTTACATTTACGTGATCGTAGTTAAGGCCAATATCACAGATTAATACGTCAACTGCTTTTAATACTCATTCAGTATTTAACTTACAGCATAGAATTTTGTTTTCATGAGATTATTAATCATCATATTTTTCGTGGCCATAATATTATTCATATAATAAAAGGCCTTCTTGAGGTACTTTTTATGTTCTTGCTATACCTTTAATATGCATTGTTTTATAAGTAGACTTACGCTTTTGAGTTATTAAATTAATTTTATTATTTAAAGTCAATGATTTAGAAATTCTCAAGTATTTTTTTAAATTACATCTTAATAAAAAACATATTTTAATCTAATGCAACCAATATAGGAATCGAACACTGATCAAATATATTGATTGAAAACTTTAAAATTATATACTAATAAAATACACATTCATGAAATCTCGATCTACTACTGTATATAAAATATTTAAAGTTAATATATATAAATACAGCAAAATATTTTTAAACGATGAAAATTCTTATATGTAAACAACGGAGAGTAATTCAGATGGGAAATTAAAGTCAGCGAATGGTAAATATGAAGCAGAAGTGGAACAATTTTGTGCTATGTTACTTATTACAAATGCCTTGATGTTTATTTTATATCTTATAAAGAAGCAATAAGATTTTTTTATAATACAATTATATTCATCTTATAGTAAGGAATATGTCCTGTATTTAATAATAGAGAATGGAAGTCGTTATTTTGATAAATAATATAATGTAAATATGATTTATTATATATAAAGGTAAATAATTACGTTTTAAACGGTTTATTGGTCACGGCAACGTTAGCGTAAGCAACATGTTAATATATTAAATTCAATATCTAAACAGTTTTTTTGCGAGCGACAAAAGTATAATGAACATATTTGTAACATATATTTTTATATAAAAATCGGTACTGTAAATAAGTTTTACTTTATAAAAAATTATTATAAACTTTTAAAGGTTTTGTTATCGTACTTTCGATGTACAATTTCTAAACACTAAGAGTTTTTTAATGGACTCACAACATGCACTCACGGTAAATTAAATGATTTGTTTTCCACATATTTTTCATTGAGTTCGGGTTAGAATGGATCTGAAAATGTTGTCATAATAAAGTAAAAAAATATAAATAATATTTATCATCATCATCATCATCATCAGCCTGTGATAGTCCACTGCTGGACATAGGCCTCCTCTAATACACCCCTATCCATTAGGCGGTTTTTGGACCGTATCCCACCACGCTGGTCCAATGCGGGTTGGTGGGTGGACCGAATTTTTACATGCCCATCCGACGCATGGAGCATCTTACTTTTCAGACAATTGGGTGATCGGCCCAAATCGCCCTAACCAACTAGGAAACAACAATGAAAATTTGTTGAGTCCCCGCAGGATTCGAACCCACGGCCTCCGGTTTCTAAAGCACACGCCCTACCACTAGGCTACGGAGGCAATAATATTTATGCGCTTATTCAAAACTTGTATAGTATAAGACAACAGCTTTAGTTTTTGACATCAAACTGTTATAGAAATATGTGAAGTTGCAGAAAAGCTAGAAGTTTCTAAAGAAGTATTCGTAAATATGTATATGTCTATACTGACAGCCGGCAATTAAATAGTTATTACTTGTGTAATGGTTAATTTTAAAACATACGTCTAAATACTTACTATAAATGTAACATTCAAACTATGCTCATTGCTTAACGCAGTAAGTTAGTTTGCACAGCGAAGCCATTTTGTACAATAAATTAATTGGTGCGGCTTGGACTATACAAGTTGATTAATACGCTTCTATAACTTCGCCTTTTTACAGGTTTCATTTAAAGTCATACCTCTAATAAACCTTTTTTGAAATTAATTTCAATTCATATTTTCGTCATCAATTAACTGAGAAAAATATTTGTTTTTAATTTATCATTATTTGTAACGATAGCGGTTTTAAATTAATGTAAAAGAATTATACGAACTTTAAAAATAATTAAGGTGTTTATTATTAAAATTAGAAATTCATTATTTTTTTAACATTTGTACGTATTTATATTAGTGGCATTAAGAACTATGTTTAAACGTTATTTTAAATATTCTATACATGCAATAAAATATCGTAATATTAAAATATTTAACAGTATTCATTTTAATTAAAAACGTTTGTGAGGATACAATTTTTATAAAAGTTCTCCGAATTAATAATTTTATTCACTTATAATATCTTTTGGGAAGCTGTGCAAATATATTATTTGTACAGCTTCCCGTCTCGCACTATAGAAACGACCGTGAAGTTATCCCACTCGTTTTAATGACGGACCTCTGATAGGTCTGAAACTAGTCATCACCGATACCGATTTCATCTTAGTCTATATACTTCTAACGACAATGCATCTTATAACATCTAAGGAAAGTTTTAATTGTTTAAAATTTGCAATGACCTTTAATTATAAATTATTCAACGGATGAAATATTAGCTGTTCAATGAATTGTCAATTTCGAAAAATACTTCACACAGCGAGAGATGATTTGACTTTAAACTTTAATGCAAATGATACCATACTGCCCCTTAAATATTGGAACGCAAAATGAGGAGCCATATGTGTGATGTATGAGACTATGTGACGATCTAGGCAACGATGACGATGATTGCAACTAGGTCATGCGCTCCCGGAAATACTCAATTTATTGATTGTGCCTCCAATACGTTCTAATGTTATTATTATGTACTAACTAGCACTATTCTATTATGTACTAACTAGCACTCTGTCCACGGCTCCGTCCGTGTTTTTTTAAGATTTTGGAAATCGATTTTCTGGAGTAAATTGTAGCCTACTCCAGCTGTACGTAGCTTTCCAATAGTGGCACATTTTTCGTGCGTTTTTTTAAATCGGCACAGTAGTTCGTTTCAAATATACACACGATAAAATTTTAACAAAAAAATTTAGTCCAAAACAAAAAACTATCTGAAAACAAATTAATATGCACTAAAAATTAAAAATCTTCCCATACAAAATCCCTCTTCATCCTTTCCCCCCTCCTTTCAATCCTCACGTGATTTACTGGACGACCCTTAGCCGATGAAAGATTCCTTTGAGTATCGTTAATTTGCTCCTAAGATTTGATGAGTTCCGTCGCTTTTTCATGGATCCCTTTATCAGAAACTAACCAAACTTCTAGCAAAATGCCATTGAATTACATTCTTTCTAATAAAAAAATAAAAATGGATCATCAAAATCGATTGGCGTGATATTTAGCTATTAATTGTCCATTTGTTGAGCGCATACTTAATGTATATTTTAGACTTATTCAGTTTTTCCATGGATGTCACTGTCAGAACTGGACCAAATTGCTATGGGATCAAACGGGAAGCACCAGCTTTCAAATAAAAAAAACAACATCCTAATCGGTCCACCCAGGCAAAAGTTCTGCGGTAACAAACATAAAAAAAAATGCAAACGAATTGAGAACCTCCTCCTTTTTTGAAGTCGGTTAAAAATACAAATCTTTCCTTTTAAAAATATTAGTATAGATGTATAAGATCTAGTAATACGTTTTAATAAAGAAATATAACTTTAAACATTATTTTATGCTCATGCAACAAAAATGAACTGAGAAAATAATGTGATCAATTTTATAACATACAAAAGTGCATTCAATATTAAAAATTAAGTAGACAATATAAGAACGCAAAATTAGAACCTTGTTTTATTCTTATATCGTCAATATTACACAAATAGATAAAAAGACCATTACTATCTTATATGTATTATCGTAGAGTTTTTAATTTTACTATAAAAAACACCAAATTGAAGATTATATATACAAATCCTAGTTAAATTTTAGTGACGCCAAAAGGTTAGACATTTTATGTAATTTCTGCCCATGAAATATATTCGTTCCTACTAAAGGTACGTAGCTTCTGGTTCATTCTAACCATAGCTAGTTTATGGTACAGGATGCCATGGATTTTTCTAAGGATCTTTAAAATAATTTTTACAACCGAGTGAAAATAAGAAACACTAAAAAAACATCAGACGTATATATAGAAATATTTATTTATTCGTCTATTTCTGTTGTATACATGAAGAAGCTTATCGCATATAAGTTATAAACGAAATCCTATGAGAGTGTCAGTTGCACGTAAAGCTGCAAAACTTGTCTGCTTATGAGTTGAGATCTCTTGAAAGTGTAGTTCGACACGGTAAATTCTAATGGTCTATAGATGATAAACTGTTCGTTTTCCAATCTAAATTCATTGATATTTTTAATGATTAACTTACTTTGTTTTATGATTATTATGGTGATAATAGCCTTTTTTCATGTCTGGGTTAAAGTTTTACACCTTTTTCCCAAGTTATCAGAAGACCAGCTTTTGTCCTACAAATATTTGACATTTATTGTTTGAGTTTTAATAGAAGTATTTAATTTCTAATAATATATTTAAAGAAAAACGTAGATATACCGCATGAAGCGTAAGCATAATATAGGCCACAAATACTTAGTAGAAAAATAATGAGTTACCGGAAACTTGAGCCACAACAATCGTCTAATAACAATGTTCTTTCGGATTTTATGCCATATTCATTATTATGAGTACATTTACATATTTCCGACACCTAAAAAAAACAAGCGTATATATATTAAGGAGGATACTTGAAAGATGGGTTTACCATGTCAAAATTTATTCATAATTTATTACGATATTAGTAGTTAAGTTAATAACCAAGACATCGAATAAATAGAAGCCCTACTACCGGGAAATTAAGTAAGTGATTTCTTTCTCTAACCGATATGTTTTGCTATTTCACACGCAATCTTACCGAGCCAGGTTGTGGCAGACGCAGCGATGTCAGACCGCCCAGTCTCTCTTCTGGCACCGGGCGCTGCAGTAAGGGGTCACCTCGCATCTGGAGCAGAAGAACTCAGCACGGGAACCACAGGACAGGCTCTTGAACTCACCCGGAGAAGAGATGGCGGATGGTTCAAAACAACTGTTAATTGATTATTTGCTAGCTGGTGCCCGCGACTTTGTCCGCGTGGAATAGCGGGTCGTACGTTAGTTTAGTTACCCGTTTAGTTACATACGTCATTCGCAGGGTAAAAGTAAGCAGTATAGTTTCAATTGTTTAAATCATACAGAACTTTTCTATCCATTTTTTATGCCGTTGAAAGATCGCATTGATAATTTTAATACTTTATTAATTAAGTACCTTGCGTTTAAAGACAACAGACTACAGGCCTTTAGCAACTATCTAAAAATGCATCGTCACGGAGTATATTTCTGTCGTAACTCAATAAAGTTAAAACACTTCTGTATTCCTCTTTTAAGGGCATCGTCGCTATCAAGGCGGCAAACGGACTTCTGACGTCACATCCCGCATTTCTTATAAGCAAGGCGTAGAGGCTTGCCATGAGGAAAACGTATGTTGTCCATCTTATTCGTCTTGTCACTACATACAATAAAAACACTCTTAAATATAAAATATCATAATATAAAAAGTTAGGATTATTATGCCATGTCTCAATATTTTAAAATATATACTGTATTTAGATAAAGGGGAACTTCCAATTAGTGACGTTATAAGAACAAAAGCTTCTTGAAAATAATGACTTGTAAACAAAGCACGACATAAAAACCAATTTTACTGTTCAAATTTTGGAAATTACAGCTTTTTGTTAGAATATTAACTACTGAGTTATTAATATAGAAGGTTATCAGCTTTTTAAAAAACTCTTTGTGTTATATTGTTTTACATCATTTATTCAGTTTGTTTATAATTTTAATAATAATAATCACGACTTCAGACATATTTTGCAAAGTTTAAGTTTAGCATTTCTCCTATACATTATCTTTGTATAACTTAAAACAGAAAGCATTCCTTAAATAGCTTATAAAGGGCACTTGTTTTCTCATCTCTATGAAAGAAAAATATTCTTACTAAGTATTTCATTCAACACTCGTTCTAAAGTGTTTATACGAAAAAGTAACGAAGTCTAACCATTCAACCTGTTCCATTTAACACAAGCAAAACTAGAATTCTATGACACAGTAGGAGTCAGCTTAATGTTTAAATTGATTATTGTTCTTAATACAGTTTTTTTAACTTTTTAAAAAATATATATATATGTTTCAGTTATAGCTTAAATATCAAAAAAATAAAATGTATTAAAAGATTACGATATATAACATGAACAGAAAATTTTACCGCAGCGTTTTTTTTTTCTGGGTTAATATTTTTCAGCCTAAACTAAATAATTTATGAATTTCATTTTGTTATTTAATTTAAATAAAACGCAAGTTACAGATAGATAAGATGAAAAATTATAAAATAAGGTAGATATCAAACAGAATTGGAAGAGTATAACGAGTGGAATTTTAACAAAAAAATATGACTGACTTCTAAGCGTGAGCGTTATTTCACGTCATCAGTTACAATATCTGGTTACGCGATATGAAACGCAATAACCGTTTCGTGTCAAATTAAAAGTAGTTATTTTTGTAAACACGTTATTCGTGCGAGCTCGGCCGTCATCGCTGTCGTTCGTCAGTTAAGTGAGCGTAAAACGATATATTTCTTTCGCATCTTGCCTACCGACGGGCCGTGCGAGAGAGATGGCAGATCGAGACTTGACCGAGTAAGCGAGAGCAGTGCGGTCAGTCACTGTGAGTGGTGCATTTAGTTTTCATAGTTACGACTAATACACATAGATACCACATTCGAGTGATCCCTGTTTGCAAATAATGCCTTACGATTCCGGGAAACCAGCAGTTATTTAAATCAAAAGTAAAATAAAACAAAACAAAGATTTTTATTTTGTTTTATTTACTTTTTATTTAAAACTGAACGGTGTATATGAGAGGAAAGATAGTTATAATAAAATCGTTCAAATGAACACACAACATGTAAACACAACAAAACTGAAAATAAACAGTAAATATTAATCATCGTCATTGTAACAATAAAACCTATTTATAAATACGCCAGTAGTAATATTTTTATTGAAATAAAAGTTTCGTAGTAAACAATAATCGATCAATAAAACATTCTATTATTGTAGACCGGAGTAAAGTATGCAGAAAAGTAAATATATTGATTTAACTATTGGGCATAAAACACGAAACCGTTATTTTCGTTTCGTATGTAACCGTGTAGTTGAGAAACGTACGTAACCGTATAGTTGTGAAACTTATGTATGGACAGTAGCTGGATGAAAATAGCTAGTTATAAAAATAACTAGTTTTAAAACAAGCGACGCCGTCCGGTTACGTTTTGTTTCTTTAAAGTGACGTAACGACCCACGTCTACTGACTTCTAACAGCGTATAACTATTTTAAACAATAAGTAGTAAATAGGTAACAAAGAACGGCAGAAAATTTCGTCACGTATTCGTTTTTCGCGTAGTTTTCGTTGTCGCGTTTTCTGCTACCGCATTTTAAAACTCTGTTAACTTTTAAGGTATTCATTTCATCAAAATGTCGCCCATGACAGGTTTTATGTACATGGAATGATTTTTTTTTTGATGCAATAACTTTTAAGTGAACTCGAACTGCATTTTCTTAAATAAGCTTAAATGTTCCTGATTGCTTAATCAAAATGTTTACATTGAATGCTTATTGTGCGTTATTCTTAAAACATAGATAAATGCTATCGCGGATTTTATTGTAGACCGAATTCAAGTAGCACAATTATGTAAAACGTACATTACATCTATCTTTTACAGTTTTGGTAGCACTGTGGTTTTTCTCAAATATCTATTAAATTACATATCACAAAATTATTAAAAATAAATGGCCAATGGGAAGCTCATATCTATCATTAAAAATAGCTCTAGGCGCGAAGCAACGAGGTAACATATATAAAAAAATGTGCGTTCCGAGTTGAGTGCCTCCTTCTTTTGGGATTTCGGTCAAAAGCAAACTTATTTTTAAGAAAAATAAAATCGTACTCTAAAAATTTATAAAACATAAAGCCGCCTGACCGCAATAACTACATATTAGGCATGATTTAATTATTTAGTATAAATTCAATAAGGACCGAATCTTGAACACATAAATATGTGTAAATAATGTTATATGACAGGGTTTTTGAATAGTTAAATTTATGTTTGAAGATTTGCAAACATTGTTTGCTACACTTGTAACGATCACACGTGGAACTCTGTATATGTATAGTTTTATATAGTTTACAGTGAGCAGCACTATATAAGAGTATGTTTGTCAGCAATTTCATTCGGAGAGACCCTTGTTTCGCACTTGTGTCGGCCTCAAAGCGCTTGTGCGGTGATTTCGTGGCTTTAGCACGCGGAGAACTTAAAGTCACTCTTAACAATTTCTAAATTGTTTTGTGTGACTTTACGAAAAAGCTTTAACGTAATATTGTATTGCATTTTATTAAACCCGTTAAAGAAGTTTTTTTCTAGTAGTAAATTGTTTTAACGTGCTCCCACAAAGATTAATTAAATTTATTGCTCATAAAGCTGTACTGATTCCTGATATTCCATCGTTTTTGCACATAATGCTTTGTTTATTAACGTTTATTGTGCGCTGCATACATTTAATACTGCATACGTGGGTGGCGAATACCATCAATGTTCCCAAATGAATAAATTTTTAGTCTTTCAAAGAACTAGGTTTTCTTGCAATCACTACTCAAAAAATTCCCGTTTTGAAAGTTAACTTTTTTCGAAATAAAAAACATGACATTTACAATCTAATTTTTAAAGTACATATGAACCGATTATCGTTTAAGTGCTTAGTCTTTTTATGTGCCACATAGCATAGATTCAATTTATTAAGGAATGGAAGCCGTAATCTCAAAGAAAATTGACTCACTTTTAGGTACAAAAAAAAGTAAATTCATATACTTAACAGTCATCTACTTTCATATAGTTATCCTTAATACTTGAATCTTAATATTTTATTAACAAAACTTTTATTTTTGATAAAAAAAAGTATAGTGATTAAACAAATACTAAATTTTTTCCTTGTTCAGTTCTTAGTTATAAATAGACATGAAGGATTTGAAATCTATTACAAAAAAGTTAAAGCTAACAAAACCCTTTAATAACATAAAGTGAAGGACGGAAGCATATTGTAGTAAGTTATTCACTTAAACTAACAGTTGATGGACAAACATAGAAACTTTGAAAAGCGCTATCCATCAAAAAGAGCTAAGGCCGCGCCAAAACCATGTAATAAAATAAAGTAAAGGACGGAAGCCCGCTCCATTAGAGGAAGCGTTTCTTACAGGCTATTACGTCAGCCGCAGGAAGGGTGAGATGAATGTCGTTGATACGTTTGTTCTTTTTTTCATTTATTCTATGAGAAAAATTAAATATGTCGCTGTAACATATTCACTTAAATATAAGTAATATGATGATAACAAAGTTAAGTTTTTAGGACCAATATTGTTATGTTGATCGTATGTAAACGATAGCAATACATTAAGTGCTAATGCTTTTTTTTTGGTTTTCTTTGTACTCAAAAACTGTTGCCACAAGTAATATTTAATTAAATTGTACAGTAACAGAATAAATAATTTCTGATACAGAACACGTAGATGAACACGAATTAATCTGTACTAGTCAAAGTATATTAACTTTATGCTTTAATATTACAAGCTTTCAATGTAATAGGGATCGAAAAACTTATTAAATGCAAGGCTATTAAATTTCTCACTAAATTACTCCATGCAAATGTCCGCTCTGCTTTGATTAGTGGTTATAATTTGCAATAGTTTATTTCAGAATGTTCTTACATTTTTGAATTCTATTTGAAATTATTCTTCAAAGCTTTGGTATGTTAGGAAAAAATTATGCAAAAAAATTTACGATGCGAGCGCGGACATCGAGACGGAAACCGATGAAGTAAGCTATTGTGAACTGAAATTTATATTTACGATTTATTCTTCTACATGATCAGAATAAGGTGAAAGATATCAGCCTGTTTCAATATTCTAGAAGTTGCTAGTTTATACGTATAGGGGAACCCTATGTATTCATCAATCATACCGATGTAATTAAATAAATGTCCTTTACGTCTACCGTAAAACTTTAATGGTGCCGAATTCTAAGGCGCTCTTGTCAATCACCGTCTAATTCAGTCACTTCACAATTTTTAACCAATAAGACAGGAAGTTTTATAAATTATTGGAGACTATATACTGTGCAAGTTTCAGGTTTTCTTTTGCTCTGACTTATAAAAATCTGAAATTATATTGAAAGAACTTAACAGCAAATCTTATTTGTACATCTCACCTTAAAATATTATATATACGAGGGTTTTTGTTTAACGCTTATTATCAATTGATATCTTTTAAAACAGTTATGAATCTCAAAGGTGCACCTCCTATGATATGATTATTCTCTAAAATTAATATAAATGACAAGTCGTAGATAATAATTTATCATTTCATCGTTAATATTCTTGCGGTCGTTTTTGTTCTGTATGTTTCTCTCTTTCATTAAACTCGTTCAAAACTTAAATCATTAAATATAATTATAACTTCGTTGCTTAAAACATTATATTAATGGAAAAGTAGCTGGTACAAAATATTTCGGTATGTAGCAACTTGTTATACAAAAACGAATTATTCATAAATTCCAATACACACATAAAAAATACAAACGCGTCAATAACATTTAAATTCCAAATATTTTCTACCGATTCATCAAATAGTTGTTAATCTATATGTTGTCTAAAATAATACGAATAAAATCACTAGGACTCAGTTGTAAACTGGCTAGTATTTATTGTTTACTGTAACAAAACAATTTTAATTAAATTTGTATATCTTATCGATTTATTAAGGAGTGGTAATTATAAAGACAAATTTAAGACATTAACATAATTTTTTTTACTTACAGAATTTACCTCAAACACTTATTTATTTATATTGAGCTAAATATTTATCTAATCGTTTAATCATAGACAACGTCCGTGATACGTGTTTGTAAATTAATTTTGCAAAGAAGTAGAGGGATACGGGATTATTCTAATGATGGAACTACACTTTTTGAACAATACTATGAGCCAACAAAGTACATGTCATTAATTTTTACATAACATAACGTAATTAATTAAATTTATAATAAGTATTTTTAACACTGCTGTAAAAGGAGTTTCAGTTTCACAAGATACATAATACTATCATCATACTTCATTGTCAGGCAAACATTTACTTTTCGTATTCTATGAGTTAAAAAATATGTGCCAAACTAATATTGCACATTATTAAAAAAACACAAACAAATTACAAACGTACAAATCCGTTATCATTATCTTCAGTTCAATTACAGGTATCTTCATCTTAATCATCATCAGCCATTTGTTAGTCCACTGCTGGAAATAGGCCTCCTCTAATGATCGCCTTCTTCATTTGGGGGTATTCGGACCGTATCTGACCACGCTGGTCCAATGCGGGTTGGTGGGTGGACCGACTTTTTACATGCCCATCCGACGCATGATTAATTTTACAACAGACAATTGGGTTATCGGTCCAAATTGTCCTCACTAACCAGAAAACAACGATAACACAAAGTTATTTTCCCCGCGGGATTCGAACCCACGACCTCCGGTTCACAATGCAAGGGCCAATACCGCTAGGCCATGGAGGACTAAGATTTGTTATTCGAATCTAACACAACACACATTACTATATACGCTCATAGGTATCTCCGTAAGCAATGTAATAAGCTTGTAATCATCTAAATATGCTATATATATCGAGAAGTTAAAGTCTATCAAACACAGTGCGTTGCCGCGGTCGTGTCCGCACGTGTTCGCCGCAGTCTCCCGAGCTCGCCACGCAATCTCCATTGTCCGCTTCCGTGAAATCGTCACGCTGCGCCATCTGCAGTTTATGAGTGCACCTGCGCTCATAGAGCCTTTTGTCGCACCGCTGACGTCATCGCGGTTGCGATTTATTGCGCTACCTCGTCGGCTTGTGCACTGTTGTGTTTTGGAACTCGTTTGCCTAACACAATTGTGTTGCTATCCGCTTGTTGAAAGCGCACTCTTGTTTCCTAGGGTTAATTATCTTGTTTCTCGGCCGAACTAGTTGTTTTTACAACTACACTAGGCCACGTGAACGTTATAATATTTTGTTTCTTGTTACAGAACTAGCCACGACACACCACCCTGGAAACCTAACGACCGACGAGGCACGACCTAACCGTATACAATGGTCGACCGGGAGCTCTCGAGTCGCTTTGGTATTGATACTAAGGCTAAGAAAATTGGTCGTAAATTGTATATGAAACTGACCGAAGCAGTGCACCAGCTCATATCCGAGCACGCTCCAGACCACCCATCCCCTACCTCAACGCCTGGACCGTCCTAACCATTTCCTGAGGATGATAGCGACGACAACTATGTCGACGTTAGCATCCGCACGGAATTGGATATGGCAATCGAGGCGTTAACCAATCCGCAATCCGACGACGGCTTCAAAACCGTCAAATCAAAGAGGAAGCGCAAGGTCCGCACCTCTTCACGCGCACCCGTCCTTCCCGTCAAGCCTGCAAAGTCCGACGCTCCCACCACCTGCCCTCAGCAGGTCGCCAAACCGTCTACCCAGTCGACAAAACCCATCCCATCCATTCATTCCGCCGATCCTAAGCGCCCCCCTGGCCCCTCACCCCGTGCAGCCGTCCCAGTCTTTCCAGGCACGGCTCCCCGTAGGGAAACACCTACCTCCAATTTACCTCCGCGAGAAGGAGAAGTGGGTCGAGATTCGCTCGGCCCTATCCAATGATATCAAATTTCTAACGATTTTAGAAAGGTGACTTTATTCCTTAGGGAAAAACAACACCAATACCATACATTCGCGATCCCGGATGAGCGCGTACTTAGGACAGTAGTCAAAGGACTGCCTAAGGAAATCCCTTGCTTTGAGATAGCTTCTGCTATCAAAGAATTAAATATTCCCACCCTTTCGGTACAACGCATGTACCACCCACGCACCAAACGCCCTTACGGTATGGTTCTGGTTACGCTAGAGCGCTCCAAGGAAGGCAAGCGCATTTACGATGTAGATCAACTGTGTGGGATTGGCCGTCTCTCTTTTGTGAGGCCGCATTCCAACGGTCTTTTAAGGCAGTGTCATAACTGCCAGGTATTCGGTCACGCTGCGCGGAACTGTTTCGCCCAGCCCCGTTACGTCAATTGCCTCAGGGATCACGGCACCGCCTCCTGTCCCAAACCCAAGGACAAAGAAGTCCTTGCCACCTACGAACCTTCTGCGTGCGTAATCTACCGCAATCCCGGCTTCGGCTGCCCTAAGGCGCCAAAACGAAGAGTTCCTGCAATCCCAAGGGAAGCCTCTTCCAGGCGACCCCCAATCCTTCAACAACACCGCATTCCCACCTCCGTCCTTCCAACGCTGGCAGGTTCCGCCCCGCGTGCAACAGCCAGCGCCGGAGCCGAATCCGAGCGCACAGCGACCCGCCACCGCCTCAAATAGCCAGCACTAGCAAAAACTGCGCGTCATTCTTAAAATCACTAGATCTCTTTAATCTAGATGAATTCAATCAAGCAGCAGATGCATTCGCCGCCGCCGCCAGCGGGTTTTCCTTACTTGTGAAATACAAGAATCTTATTAACGCCCTAAAGGCATAGGTAGCGACACCCTAGCAATAGCCAGACACACCGTCCACTTAGAGTGTAGGACAAACACACACATTCATGACATCGGCCCCATCGGTGCGGTCGAAACTACACACCCTTTGCTATATGACACTGTAGCTTAACACCATTTTAGATAGGAGCGTTGCTGGAGTTTCTTGCGCCACTTCTTCTCCCAGCGCCAACGCTTAATGGCAGTAAAGTTTAGATAGAGCTCTTCTAGCTATTTAATTATTCTGTAAAGCGTCTGAATCGAGCGGGCGTCCGGCCCACCTGGGCAGCCCTCGATTCACATGCTAACGGTACCAGAAAGTGACGGCCCGCCGAGGCCCCGTCTGGGGCCCTTGGTGCAGTTAAGTCACTCGGTGGAACGCGCCTGTGATGGCCCTCCACACCCGGTTAAGTTCTAATAGGTTAATTCACAGAGCACGAGATTCATCAAAAAAAATTTACGAACTTGTTATAAACTTTGTGCTCAAGAATGTTTTATAGAAGAGATTCTGAAAATAGTTTTGTTTAATTTCATTTAATCATTTGTCCAAGGAGTAATTATAATTTGCTGAATAAAAATTCTCAATTCCCCCTAGTCCAGTTATAGTACACAACACTGACTATCCCAGCGCAGCAATATTAGTAGTTACAAAAGATACATAATAAACTTTGAAGTGGAGACCGAGGCTCGGTCAGAACTTTCCGACTCCAGCGGTCGTCTGTTCTGCGGCTTATCTGACCGGCCCACTACTGCTATAACTATAACTAGCTATAACTTTATACGAAAACGAATAAAGTAAGCTTTCATTATAGCCCCGAAAATTACAACATTGTGACTTGCCGCTATATGTTTTAAAAAACATAATGCGTTTTACAATTCCGTTTACACTAAAACTCCTTCTTTGAATATAAGATCACTCTTATGTACTAACACCACTAAAGAATAGTAGTTCGCATTAAATTATGATTAATATGCACTAAAGAATATTTACGAACTTGAATATATAAATTACGTCCGTAGTTAACGAATAAATATTATCTCTTATCAACAAAACATGCTCATAAAACGCATTTTTTTAGCTATTGTGTATAAAATTTAAGCCTTTATTTTAAGGTCAATAAATAAAATAACAAAATCCATTTGACATTACGCTCGGGTTATATGAACATGCCGACGTTACATTAATTAACCTCGTTAAAACGATTCATACCATTTTCGTACATTTATGTATATTCTGATGAATACAAAAACACCCACAATACTAATACATAATGACTGCATTTTACATCACGTTAATTGTTTTACTCACTAAATTATAAAAACCCCAAATGAAGTATAGTTTTTACCTTTTTCGACCAAAACATGGCTTTCGTGGACGTCTTTGTAGTATAAAACGTAAACTATGCTTTTTTTGACTAGCTGCTCTCTGGAATAGATCGATTAAAACATTACCGGGCGTGGGCCCATTGACACAGGCGGACCCACCTGTGTGACCTAATTGCTCGATGCATCCATTGGCTACCATGCCAAGCATTTTCGGTTAGAACGGAGTTAGACAGTGGGGTGCGAATTTTATGAACGATCATATATCACAGCTTTAAAATCTTATTTCAATAAAAACAGTAAGTGCATTCATTCTATCGCAATTATTTAATGTCAGAAAACTAAGTAACTAACTCACAATTGAGAACTTTATTTTTAGGGAATTCTCTAGGAGAAAATTTAATAAACCTTCAGCCGGAAGGCGTTACTTATTTAACTTTAGTGAAAAATTACATGTCTCTTATAAATAAAAACGCCTCTTTCTTGTTTTTAATCAACACAGAAGTTCATATGATGGGAAGGAAATTGCCTAGCTATAAAAAACAAAGAGTAAGACGTCTTTAATCCATCCTCTGGTATACGATACAGTGGTGTTAAAACTCTTCTGCTTTAGGCCCCAAAAAGACACCATATTAGTTCTTCCCTTAGTAGGTAAAGGAGACTTGAAAAATAACAAAATTATTATTGGCAAACTATTTTATTATTATTCGGTTACAATAAGGTAAATCACAAATTTAGGGAATATAATCTTTTCTACCGTCGCACATCCAATTTTCTTATCCAATGAAAACAAAAGCAAAAGATAAAAGGGAAACGTAGCCGTGCGGTAGATTAGTAGAAGGAATTCATCGGAAATTAGATAATACTACCCGCCGTTAGCGCGGTATCTAAGTTTTGATAGTCGAAAAACCAAAACTTTATTATAAATTATCGAGCATTATTGTTATTAGACTGAAAAATTAAATTATTTTTGGCATGTTATTTGTACAAAATAATGATTTCAAGTGAACAGGATCTATAGATTATATCTTTAAAAACGTAATCGTATAAATCATCATATCTATATATTTAATTGACGTAAAAAAGTTCAATATTATTTAAACATCAGTACGATGTAAAATTCAGTTACAATATTAAAAGCATTCTTTCAGAAGAAATGCTTAAGCATTCACCGACGGATGTGGACTTACACCGACTAAAATTACTAAGCTTGTTCTATACTTGCGTCTAAAAGTTGGTGACCCTACTTGCACCGGCCGTGTACAAACACCTGCCCTTTTTGTCTGCCACTTTATCGGGACCACAGATTATCCTAAATCTGTTAGCGAGGGAATATTGGGGCCAGAAATTCAAAATTGGCCTCGGAACCAGGTGCATCACAGGTGCAACCATCACAAGGCGCATGCCTCCGAATAAGAAAAAGAAAGCGATGACACCTTATTAAATGACCTCTTCTTTCACGGGCCCTCCTATTGGCATCTGTCTTATAAGTCACAGAGGATAGGATACAATGGCCTACAGAATACTGATTCAGCTCGCTCCGCGACTCCTAGGCTGCAGTAAAGGGACGTATATCACCTTCTACCTGTGCATCTAGGGCTCATCCAAAGCTGGCTTCTCAGCTTACTTTAAGCAGATTACCTATAATTTCAGTATGAAAAGGAAATATTTAAAAAGTTTTGGTGTCCGTTTCGACCGAAATTAAGTACAAGGCGGAAATTCAGTTCAGCTGAAAAAGAAACTTTTAGTTGGACAGTAATAATAATTTTAATGATATACTTAAAGTTATTATATAGTTTATTTCTTAAAAGTTAGTACAGAAATGTAAAATAAACGCGATAAAATCCGTAAAGTAATTTTATTTAATAATGTATAATATTCGCGCAAGCAATAGAAATAATTAAGTTAGTACAGAATTACAAACGTCATATTTTTATATATTAAACGTATATTTTACTCAGGGGCCATGGGACCCAAGAGTTCCCTGACCACGCAAGAACCAAACTCCTAGCACCCAGCGGCGGCTCCGATGTTACGCTCCGCTAGCTAGCTCCGCTAGCTCCATTTCGACCGCAAAATTAGGAGAGATCGACGACACCATGCCGAATGTCCCGTCCTCCCACGGCCCCTCCACACCCCATCAGGGGTGCGGCCCCGCCGAGTCGCGGAGGATAGGAGAGCGGCCTACGGAATACTAACACTCCTCTTCCCCCGCGACTCCACCCTGGTTGCGAGGGACAGGAAGGGCGGCACACCTACCTCCTGTACCCTCCTCTACCCTCTTAGCTTCCCCGCGGCACGGACTGCATGGCATAGCTTGACCTTATTTTACTTATAGATTGTTCGAATCTCGGTAGAAAATGAAATTGCAATATCGCTATTTTACAAAAATATCGTTATTTTGAGAATTAAATATATTACACCCTATAACTACGCGTTATATTTATTGGTCATACATCATTATATATAAACTTGAATATCATGTACATACCACATAACGACGCGAGTGTGACATATATTTAATTTAAATTACTGTTTATAGGATTTTAAAGTTCATCATTCATTCGCAAATTTTAAAAATCTAGTTGTAACGTTAATTGCAAAGTTTCATATCGTAAAACCACCCTACGGGGTTGTGAATGTTTGTAATTAAATTTGTATCACTGTAGCGACGCTTAAAATGAAAATTATTTTAAACCTGTTAATATTATTTAATTATACACAGAAAAATAGGTCGATTGAAAATTTAAATGTATTCCAAATCTAGTATTCAATAATTCTGAAAATAATAATGTAATTGCATAAATGAACTGTCACTGGCTTTCTTAACTTTCCTTAAAGCTTTTTTTATAATATTTTTAATAATGAGTGTTCTTTGAGTAACTTTGCCCTTTCTGACCCTCAGGAGAATAGTGGCGCACAGGTTTCATGCTGAAGTAGAATTGTCCATCACTAAACTTGAAATCAAAAAGGTTTATACAAATATGGGAACAAAAAAATTATGACCATCGAAAAAAGGCTATAGTTATCATACTATCTCTACTTCTTATTTTATTAAGCTTCATTTTCAAGTGAGTTAATTAATAAAATTGTAAAAGTTTAAAACTTTTATACTGAAAATGTTTTCTTTCTATGAACACATCTGCATTGAATTGTAAAGAACAGTATTGAGTATACTGTTCTTTACAATTCAATGATTGTATGTGCATTCAACAATACTTTATTGATATTCAATTGAAAACTGCCCAAGCACATATTTTACTCCATCCTTTGGCAAGTATAATATGGTAAACATTAATGCTTTAAGATCCCCACATTAATCAATCAATCAATGTCCGAGTAGGAATTGTGGTTACATAATTTCAAACGGCTGGAATAATTTCATATCGGTTATGCTTCATCACATCTCTGATTTCTGCTGTAGATAAAATGCGCAACGGGATATTTACACATTTGTATGTCTTCATTCGCCTCACGTAACTCAAATTCGCATGAAAAGGTCGAATCAATGTGATGTTACATAAATAAAACAAATCTTAAATCGTTTTAACCCGTCCGGTTTTATTGCGTAAACTAAAAAAGTTTTAAAATATTAAAAGGTACATACATGCTAACACGATTTCCATCTAAATGGGCCCTCATACAATTCGAGCAACAGTATGATTCACATACGCGCTATGATTATGTTTATTATACCATTACAAGACATACACTTAATGCTTTGTATACGCGGAATTTACGACGATACCCTGGTACGACTTTAACTCACATTTGACTGGTTTTTATTTACTGAAACTAGATAATGCTATGAAACAGTTGCGAGTGCACTCATAAATTTATTACCTAAAAAAATTACAATTTAGTTTTAAGCAACAGGTTAAGAACAGAAGGGAAAGCTTATTTTTTCTAATGTTAATATAATCATGAGGGAAATGTATAACAAAATAACTCTTTGTCTGGAAGATATTTAAAAGTTATGGTGCGAAAATAACGGCCCATTCATGTGTCAATTGACCTACAAACAACATAAGCAACTACCAATATATAAATGTCTTTAAGTAACCCTCGTGAAGTCTTCTATTTATCTTATGTATCTTGTTTAATTTCTTAAAAACCCAAAAGACATTACTGTTGGGAATAATTTTTACTTACTTTCTCCAAAAGTACGCTGACACATTCGGTCGGACATAAGTTTTGAAACAAGGATTTCAGGGTGAAATTACGTGCCAAACTTTTCCTTTGTTGAACACATGGTAACCAAACTTTAACTTTGATACTATCTCAAAGAATGTTATAAATTTTAAAATCAGCCTTTCGTACTCAAACTATGAAATGCATCGGGTTTGTCAAGTAAAACATATTGACATAGTATTTGTTTAAAATTTTTGTACTTTTCCAAATGATTATTTAATTTCTCAATGAATTTATGAAAACAATATAAATCATGAAAAAAACTTAAGGCACTTTTAACTTTTTTACCATAGGCATTACGATACTCACTTAAATACCTAAAATCACGTGAAATAACAAATATTTGAGCGAAAAAATCGCAAAATTATGTCTGCATTTTTATGTTTTAAACATATTTTAGGTTTTATATCGTTAAAAAATGCTCTTTCTTGTATTTGTTTTACAACTCTTTTGGCATTTAAATTAATATTATAGTAAATTTAAACGCCCAAATCAACGAAATTAAACAAGTTCATGTTTTTCTTTTACACAAAATGTTTCATTAATATTCTGTCTTGATTTATGTTTGGAACTTCTTGCATATTAATCGTGTAGTTTAAAACTTTTAGCATAATAATCTAAGATTAAATGAAATTACAATTATGGTAAGAGCTTTATAAAATAAATACACCCTTTCTGCTGTGAATTACTTTTACAATTATTTAAGCACAGCAATTTAGAATTTATTTATTTTTTTATATGATAACTTTGGGAAAATTGCTAGGTGAAAGTGCCTTTTTGACATTCATTCATTATAATATTTCGTGTCAATTATTTATTTATAACTTTTTCATAAATAATAAGACCTAATCTAACGTAGCAAAAGCTCTGGATGTGTAGGATTTGTACGGAAGACGCTGCCACCAAAAATATGACTAAAATTTTTATTTGCATTTTAATAAATTTCCAATTAAACAAAAGGGGTTGTACTTGTAGTTTCACATTGTTTATTTTAATTATGTTATAATAATTTTACTGACTTTATTTCTTATCGGCGACGATAAAAATAAAGTGTTGTATATTAAACCAAGTACTCATTGATAGATTTATTGAAAAAACTCTTTATTCCTGCCTTCATAAAAATCGTGTGATATATTATGACCACAGAAGTGATAAATATATCGCTTGCTAGAGTGAGCAGTCACTATGTTTTATTGTCCTATACATACGCTAAGTGAAGTAGAAAATATTAAATTGAAAGCTCTTTACACATGAAGCAGTAAACGAAGTTAACGCTAATGGTTAGTATGTGTCCTCGAGTACATTACTTAATGACCTGAATCATTATTATTTTGTTAGACCTATCGGCATCTTTAGCAGAATCTTTAACGTTCAGTCAGTTATTTTATTTATGTGTCTTTTAATATGATTGACACATTAACATGTTAGTAGGTGTTAGAAGCTCCGTTATACGGGTAATCGAGTAGAGAAATAATAATATGTTACGCATTTCCGCCAACAACGTAAACGTTGAAAGAATTTGTAGCGCCTTACAACATTATTTATGCGCAGGGTTGATCGCTAACTCGCTGATTTGGAAGAATACTGTCGTAACTCAAATTCAGTGAGTTTTCCAGTAGAGCACTTTGAAGTTTTTTCAAATCTTAAAATGTCTGTATTTTTTATTTACTGCGCAAATAGTGATGAGGCTTGAATAAGATAAATATATTCGAATTTATATTTATCAAATGTTTTTGAAAAATAATACTTATTTAGTGCTAAGAAATGAAAATTACTACTAGGTCTCAGACTTAAAACAAAATAACACAAAAAAATTTATGAAGATTTCTGGCCCATTACAAAAGTACTAGGAAAAAAAAAAAGGTTATTTTTAATAACAGAGGTGTTTTTCGAAATAATACAAAATATTCATTATGTTTTTCCCAGTGATACTGATACATTTTGAGTTGTGACATTTTAGCATTTTTTATTTTATATCAATAGTGTTACAATACCAATTCGTAAGTAAAGTATTAAATGGTTTTACAGCAAGTAATGAACATACTAAAATTAGAAAAATGAGAAAGTTTAACATCTTTAAAAATAGCTAACGCTTATTAAGTAATTGTTGTACCTTAGAATCTTATAAATTCAGGAAACAAAACATACAAAATCAAAAAGCTCAAAATTGAACAATACACTTTTATCAACTTAAAATTAAAAGAAAATTATAAATTGTAAACACGAAATAGAGTTTATATCAGTCTCTATTTTTAACAGTCATTTAAAAAGGTATCTAAATTTCTATTTATAATACTTTGAGATCATAATAATCAGTTCGCATTACTAATACGCAAAAAAATCTTTTAACGTAATATCATATTAGCATTACTACTGCTGCCTATGTAAGCATAATATTAATATCAATTATTATAATCTTTCGACCAGCTAACGATAACGCCCCTGTAAAAAACCCTAAAGATTCTCATAGAATAGTGAGTAACATTCTGGAATTATATTCTTTTTTAGTAAACCTAATAATCCTCGTTTCTTCTTTTCACACACTTCCATCTTATTTTTGTAAGCTTGTGTCAAAACTATATTATTATTTTTTGTGTTTCTTGTTCTCCCTATCTATGCAACAATTACTTTATTAAAATGTTCCTCTTTGTATGTAATTTGGAGAAGAAGGTGCAATTTTAAGTGTCGTCTGGATCAACTTTCAAAATTTTTATATCATTAATTTTTTCTAATTGCTTGTATTCATTCTTTGAAAAATTCTTACCTATAGCAGTTGCTAAACTTTAGACATCATAAAAATCGGCATCGGTCAGTTCATATACTTTATAGGGGGTACCAGTCTTCTTCGCACTTCGTATTATCTGTGTGTATTGATTACGTGTATTTATAGCACCAGATTTAAGACTTCTTTGGATTTGACGCTCTATAACAGAGTGAACACTGTCACCCTCATTTTGTGTATGACCCTTTATGAGAAATTTATGACTAATTGAATTTATAAAATCATAATTGTGCACAGCAAAAATGTAGGTAGCAATTATCTGAGTAAAATATGAAATATAATTTGAAATCATGTTTTTTGGCAGTTACTTTCACGCTTTCAATGTATTTTAGTACACAGGTACCAATTTCAATATCTCCACGTTTAGCTTAGCCTTTGTGTCATACGTAAAAGTTTACATCATTGGTTTTAATATTATAAATAGTAAAGTTATAGGAGCTTAACTTGGATAAATAATAAAATGTCAATGTATCGCCTTTAGGACAAGGTATTGCAGCTTGTAGATCATAAACCGATACTATACAATTGTTTGGAGTATATGTCCGGTTTTGTTCTCATCTTTTTGATCCCTTGGTTGCATTGGTATAGTTTGTACAGTTTTCACATTGGTCTTTTTAGGTAGGTTTGAAGAATGCCATATTGTATTCCGAACAAAATATATTGTAATATGCTAGAAAATTACTAAAAAGTAAACCATTACTTTTGCTGTCAGCAACATAGTCTCCATGTAAATCGGCTACAATCTTGCCACGTTCTATGTATGTTCATTTGGTGTCTGCTCTGCAGTAATGACTATCAACTTTCGGAATAGAATCAAAGTGTTGTCTTATACTATTTATTATCAAAGGATCAAGACAAGCGTGGTTCTCGTGTTCACCTCGATGATCTTCCTAAAATAGCCATGTCTGACGTTTTATTGATTACAGTCTTAATGACCCTGTCGTTAATATCAAGGGTGGCTTTTAAATACGTTTTACAAACTCTGAGTCTATTATCCGCTATTGAAAGATAGAAAGCAAAATTGTTTCCCCGATTACTGTGTACGAGTATCTCGGTTTGATAATATTTGACGGAAATATGTAGCATAATATACCTTCGCTGCAGTTCCAAGTCCCCATATCCCAGTAGTATTGAAATATATTTTTTTCTTTGTAATTCTGTAACTTTCTCCTTACATTTATTTTTTCATTGTATTTTTTCTGTATCTGTATCTGTTAATTTGTTCTGTATCCTCTTCCGTGTCTGAAGAATCGCTAGACGATGATGAACTGTCAGAAGAGTCCGAGGAAGAGCGTGAACTAGATGAACTACTCGGTGGTATATGCGATATATTGAAGGTTTGGGCATGTTTAAGTAATCAGTTTTTTGGTAAGAATTTCGCGTACTAATTTCATTTTCATATATATTCGCAATTGAAATCATGGGATCGACTTTTTCAGCAAAATGATTTCTTTTCCATTGCTTTACGCGTTTCTTATTATTTAAGTCACTATAATCAGAATTGGAATAATAGTCATCAGTATTTTATATGTGATTTGGGTCCTTATTACTGTCATCTGAACAATAGTCTTGTACTTGCTGGTTAAGCGGATCTTCTGGATCTAGAAGCTTGTTGTTTTCAGACGGTAAAGGGGATAGTATCATGCGTTCTGTTTGACTCATTTTGTCGCCTGCCTGATTTCCATCAAACATAAACAAAACATGAAAAAATCAAAAAAGTTTAAAATAATATTCTTCTCGATAGTTAATCATTATTTAACATTAAATATTATTATAAAAACAAAAATCCAAATACTTACATAATATAGCTACCTAGAATGTAGCTAACTAGATTACTTACTTATAAAACGTCAATATTTGAAAAGAATGCTAGGTACCTATTAAAATATTAGGTTTTGTAAGCGCATTACGATTAGTTAGGTAGGTATCTGACTTTAAAAGAAATAAATGTGTTTTCGACTTGCTTTATCTGAAATACTGTGTCAAGTACAATAATACGACAGATTGTTTATCAGATAAAGTCTTAATACGAAAAACATAATTACAGTCGCGAAATAATGTATATATAAAAACGTTTTAATTTTTATTGTACAAATACTTTCGACCCTATTTTTTATCATAAACAGTAAAATCTAATTTTAATACATTCAAGTTATACTTACTTTTTGTAGAACAATGTAGTAATTTCAAATAATACTTTCTTTATGAGAAGTTTCTAACAGTTCTTGTAGATTATTTTAAACAATAGTATCACATCTCGAAATAATGCAGTGTTCTCAATAAATGCGCACTCAAAATCTGTATTATTTTGTAATATGACCATTATTCCAGAAAACTAACCTAATGTTCACATCCAATGAGGAGTTACAACTGGCGATACAACGCTGTCTATAAAAAATGGCGGCCAAAATTGACTAATAGGTAACAGTCGTTCGGTGGTAACACGCACAAAATTGTTGTCATAGAAATGCGATAAAACAGAAAATTTCACGTTGATTGGTGTTAAAAACTCAATTTTGTAATATTTGGTAATAATACGCTATTCTTCCAAAGCAGCGAACTGTCAAATGATCGTCTTGCTCGATGTGTTTGATTAATTTATCAAAGAACAAAAATTCTCGTTACCAGTGCTGAAGCGGATTTCCAGATCTTAATTGTAATAAAATATTTTTATTCTGCACTCCTACCTATGCAAAGTAAACATATTTCATCATTACAGCCGGCAGTGGTACCATGATTGGATTTTAAATTTAATTTATTATTTATGGGGTCCCACAGGTGGTAGACCCCAACAAGGCGCATGATTGGGTAAAATCAGTAAAAAAGACCTTTTGTTCAATAATGCGTAGTATTCGCGTAAACAAAAGAATTAATTATTAAGTATAGTCTAATATAAAAATGAAACACCTTCCCTTTATCTTATCTATAACCGTACAAATACTACACATTTTAAAAATGTTCGTTAACGGTTATATGATTTATTATGCAACAAACAAAATAAACATATTTTTATTCTATGATCGTGGACGGAAACTAACAGCAGCAAGATAATGGTGTACAAGTGAAGAATATGTAGCAGGATACCATATTTTAATATAACGTTGCTAAGATATTGCATGTAGAAGTGAAATAAGCCAGTTTTGTACTAGTCGTAAATTAAAATAACTTTGGTTTTTGATTTCGTATGCGACAACTCGATTAATTGTATATTTAAATACTTTAAAAACTTTCTTTTGAAACATATTTGTATGAACTAATAATTTACTATATGGATAAAAACATGTATTGCAGGTCACACTGACACTTTCTTGTATGGCCATATTTTTTTATAAATACTAGGGGTACTATCTCAAACATGCTATTGCCCACATTGCCTCATGTAAAAGAGGGTGGTGGTGTTACCACCATGCCTATTTCTGCCACAAAGCGGTAGTGTTTTTGCACTACCTTGTTTTAGTTTGAAGAACGACGATGCCAGCATCCAATGTCTCACTGTGGGCATCGCGTTTGTGGATACCCCTGGTATTGAGGGCCCCGGAAGAGAGTCCTGGGCTCAGGTTGCCGCTTATCCCGTTGGCTTAATGTATAATATGAAACCAGAGTCATAGTTGTAAGAAACAAATTTTGTTACTTGTTAATGGGCCTATTTTGGTCCTTTACATGTAGAAAGACCCGTCCATTCAGGGGCATAGACTAATTGTATCGCACGCGCATCGACAAAAATAACATGGTCATTTCTTTCAGACGCTTAAAAGTTGGAATAACATGAAAATTATGGCACTACTCTGCTATCAGAGCTGGATTAGCCAACCATCCAACGACGTTTTAAACTAGCTCTCGACTCAGCTTTGCTACACATTATCATCAACATCATCAGCCTGTGATAGTCTACTGCTGGACATTGGCCCCTTCTAAACCCGTATCCATTAGGGGGTTTTGGACCGTATCCCACAACGCTGTTACAATGCGGTTTGGTGGGTGGACCGACTTTTTACATGCTCATCCGACGCATGGATCATCTTACTTTTCAGACAATTGAGTGATCGGCCCAAATTGCCCCACGACCGATTCCAACCTACAACCTCCGGTTTCAAAAGCACACTCCAATACCACTAAGCTACGGAGGAGCCTATTTATTAAAAAAGGAAATAGACTAATGATGATTGCGCTAATAATATTTATTGATGTATCCTTTTTAAACAAAACAACTCGGCCTATCTGTTTTGATTTACATTACTACCAGAAACTGCACCTTCCTGCAACCAGCAGTTAAAAAAATCGTTTGCATGAAACTTTTGACAATAGTTATGAAATATAGAATAGTTAATCATCAATATTTATTACGATACATTAAAGTTATATTAAATCGTTTGTTTCTTTTATTAGCAATCAATTAGGAGAATTTTGCTGAGTGATGACCAGCTAATGTTTATAACATTTAAGTCATTGTTACAGTAAATAGTACTTATATTAATACACTTTATATTATTTTTACAAGTAAAATTTATGATGAAGTTTCCGACAAGCAAGCAAAATATTAATTTTAATTGTTTATTATTTTCCATTTCGAAAAAAAATAAAAAAAATCCGATAACGCTGGATTACGACCAAAGATTTTAGTTTACGACCACTCTTTGTTTGTTCTAGACCGAAAGAATTACAAAGGTTCTGTTAATATTGGTAGCTAAAAAATAATAATTTATAAGAAAAATAGTTCAGGTAATCAAATCAACATCGTATATAGTCAAGAAAATAATTTTGATTCATGGTAAATTAACATAACAAAGCAAATATTTGGAAAGAAATCCAAAGTACAAATCTGTACTTTCCTTATATCTTGTCTGTAAGCATACAAATCAAATATATTTTAAAAATGATCTCTTTATTTGATCATACAATTATTATATTATTTGATACATAATCATAGACGTAATCTGCTTGCAGAACAAAAACCGAAGAAAAGGTAAATCCAGTCGTAAATTTGAAAAAAACCTTTGTTTCTATAGTTCATAAGCGACTACATGATTATTTATATAATTTAAATATACTAAAAAACTGATAAGTTGTTTTTTAATCAAATTTTAGCAATGTAAGCATGTATAATCGGCATAAGAATGCCTTAAACACTTTTAAACTACTATTTCTACTTCGATGTTCCTACGTTGTCACTATTTTTGTTATGAATTTGTTTGCCAATTATGCATAGCTGGCAGCAGTGGTAAAAGGAATGAGAATTTTTCTTCAAATGAAAACAATATATCGAATTTTATTAATATGAATTTTTAACTATTTATACATTATTTTAATCCTATATTATGAAAATTTTCAATATGGCAGAGACATTATATTAGTGCATTTAACAATAAAAATATCGTTCAAAGGTCTATCATCATTATCGTCAGCCTGTTTTAATCCACTGCCAGAAATAGGCCTCTCCTAATGCACGTATTCACCATCCGTGGCTTTTTGGGCCGTATTCCACCACGCTGGTCTATTGTGGGTTGGTAGGTGGACCGACTTTTTACATGCTCATGCGACTCATGTGTCTTCAAATTAAGGATCTGAATAAATGTTCAGGTGAACTTGGGTTTATAAAAGATGGAACTCTATATTTTAATCTTAATATTTCCGGCTTAAATCGGCTTTTCCACATTTTACAACTAACAATTGTGTATACTGAACTCCTCTATTGTCGTTTTATTGGTATTAATTATATTTTGTTTGAATTGGTACCCCATGTCATTGCCGACCGCAAATCAGTTATGATATTTCCTACTGCGTCCGGTAAATAAATGCTAAGCAAGTATTTATTACTTGAAACAAAAAATAAAATAGTTTTAAACATTAGTGACGAGTTGAAGAGCGCCAGGGACACACTTAATATTACTAAAAAGTAATAACGGTTTGTGATGATACAAAGAGAAATAAAATCATTAAACCTCTATATAATATTTTTTCGATAACTTATATATAATTAAATGTTGTTGAAGGTTAGGACAGCCGTCATTACCCTATGGTGCTTAGCCCACCTGCAAATATGGATACATTATTAAAAGAACTATTAAAACAGTATCAATACACGAAATATATTTCATAACCACGTGTTTTCGCAACACACAACAAACATATCTTCAACAAAGACGAGAAGACTAACAAAGCCATACCATCGGAACAAAAACGCCGTTCCTACAAAGAGCGTGTGAGCAAACAAAAGCCTTTCTGAATGGTGTATTTTCTCTAGATTATTTTTTAATTCTTTAATATATCTTTAACAGCAATCTGTGATTTTTTTCCGAATAGAAGCGCCATTACGAAAAAAAAATAACTCTCGATTTAAATCATACAAATTAATTTAGGTTTTGTGAACGGTTACATTTTCGGAGTTTGTCGAAAATTTATAAACAGAACCATTGCGATTTTAAAATGTAGGTCCACCACCACATCTTTATTTAATTATGTTTTATTTCGTGTTAATAAATAAAAAGGCCATATTTCCACCATCTAAAGGATGTTTCCACAAAAATTCAAGTTCTAACGACATAGAGCTTCTACGAGTTAATCATTTTAATATTACTATTACTAATATCAGAACTAAAACTTGAAAATTTACGTGTACAACGTATCTGAAGTATTTTAAACTATGAAGTGTTAATCAAAGTTTATTCTTTATTTTAATAGAGCAGTGTCCTGATGCCTTCTTATACAAGTGAAATTTTTTAACCAAAAAATATGACTTCAAACAGAAGCCATTTTCCGCAATATACGCGGGTGACAACGTACCATCTGCAGAAAAAACTACTCTACGTTTTCTGCCACCGCATTTTAAATCTCTGATACCTTTTAGGCTATTAATTTCCTCAAAATGTCGTCTATAACACGATTAATGTACGTAGAATGAAGAATAAACAAAGCAATAGCTTTTACGTGAACTAAAACTGCTTAAGTGTGCGTTATTATTAAGAATAGATATCGCTGACTTTATTGAAGACTAATTCAAGTGGTACAATTATTTTTCGTTTTTAATTTAATCGAACGAGGTTAAACTACTAATCACAAAATAATTCAAATAAAAATGAGACCAATAGGAACCTAATATTTATCGTTAAAAAGATAAATGAACAAAATCAGATGTCTAGGAGCGGAGCAACGAGGTAACGAGAAATATATTTTGGGAAGTCGTGGAATAAACAGAGCAAAAAGGAATTTCACACAAAAAAAACTGTGTGTTTGTACGTTGCTAAAAATCTTTTTTAGTCTTTTAAAAAAGTCATTTTTATTTTATTGAGACATTTTTTTGTAAATTTTATTAATGTGCCTAATTTTGTTTTCAGATTTTATAACCTATACCTAAATATTATACTAACATAAGTTTCTTTTAAAATTATATTTAACAGCTTTCCAAAACTTGGTATTTGAATATCTAAAATTTAACGAGAAACAGAACAGTCTTAGTGTATTATAGTGAATAATCCTTCTTGGCAAGAAGTTTAATTATTTTATTGTAAGGACGGTAATTAATCATACCTTTTACATTAAGGTTACTAAGTCTAAATAATCCCTATCTTAAGAGAATCCTTACTACGTTATTTGCTTATGTAAGATTTTACAAGACAAAGCATTTCTGTTACAAAATATATGAGATACGGAATAATTCTTTATTTCCTATGAATAAGTAATAGGTCGAACTTGATAACTGGTTTTCGACACATCAAAAAACTTTTATTTCTGGTTATTTTAAATCATTTGCCTTTGTTACTGGAGTGGTTATTTAGGAATTAACCCTTTGTTAATAATACATTCCTATGATTTACGTAAAATTCTATAGTTCTCAAATAAAAGTGTTTATGAACAATCACCATCATCATCAGCAGACTTTAGTAGTCCACTTCTGAAAATAGGTCTCTAAAAAAAATAAACACCAAGACGGCGTTCCCTTACTACTCCCTTCCAACTTGAACAATGGATGCATCATTTCGTCAAGTATTGTACCAGTTATTGTAAATCTGTAAAATCTACTGCTAAAACCCAGTTACCTTGATCCTTAATAAAAACAAAGCAGATATGATTAAATTTGCCAGGAATAATACTATTTACATGCTAAAAATAAAAATAAATTAGCGTAGATTAAGATATAATTAAGATTGTCAATGGTGGATTGGATCAAAATTGGGTTTGTTTATGGTTTCTCGAATGGATAGTACAGGTTGCTGCACAATGATCTATCCAGTACATTATATCATAAATGTCCAACTTAAAGAACTTTTATTACACAACCATTAAACACAAAATAGTGTGAAGTAAGCAAATTACATTTTTTTAAATAAACGAGGTGATCTATTTGAAGAATAGTAGATGTATAACATAATTTTACGCATTTATTTCATACATCCCGATATTTATTTCCTTAGCATATCTTATTTTTGTGGCGTGAAAGGCTACTTAAACGGGAATTTGGGTCAGGGACTACGCGGATGGTTACCTGACTTCAAAGTACCGGATTAGTTGCAAGGAGATATGTATATACGAAGGGCAAGGGAGATAAATTTTCCTATACCCTCTGTATATGAACATATTATATTACTTGACCTCTTATACTACTACCAATAAGCACGAAAAATATTTTTGTAAGTAGTTTTATGATTGAATAATAAATTAGTTTGAAGCGTAAATATTTTGATTAGTATCCGTAATTGTTTTATATCCGCAGAGACATGGTAGCGGTATTTTTTTTTTAAATAATGGTATAAATATGCTCGCATAGAATTTATTTGGTTTGTAAATAAAGTTACGAAGAAAAAAAAATGTAATTAGATGTTCTTCCATTCTATATCTAATTATAATATATTTTTTTATTGCCTGCGCAGACGGACGAGCAGTCGCGCGACCTGATCGGATGTGGTCACCGACGCCCAAAGACATCGGCAATAATGGTATCATCTACCACTGTAGGCGCTACCTACCGTGAGACATAGGATGTTAAGCCGCGTTTACCCAGTAAATACGCTGGCTACGGTGCCCTTCAAACCGGTACACAGTAGTGTTTTCTCACTACTGCTTTGCAGCAGAAATTGGCATCGCGGTGGTACCAGCCCAGACAGTCCCCTTTAAAATGGGGACCTAACATCAGTCAAAATAGTGGTAATATAAATGGTATTCTACTGGCATTCTTGCTAATATTAGTAATTGTCCATTAATCGAATGATTATGTGTACAAGCGCAATTTTTCGTAGGTGCTTATTAAAACATAATAAAAATAATCTTAAAGCCAAAAATGTCTGTAATGTCAAAAATTAGAACCTTATTTAAAGGTATAGCAATTAAGAATAAAAAAAAGTATAGAATTAAAAAATATATTCCATAACGCTAACAACTAATTATATGTATGTACCTAATATACGATTAATATTAATTCATGCTTAAAAGATATGCTATTTAATGTGCAAATAATAAGTGAGCATTATAGTGTATTTAATTATTGGCCACGTAGCTTCTTTTGCAGACGGTATGTTTTTATGATGTACTAAAGGGTGTAAACGTCCTGTATAAAAATTATTTGTAATCTTTAATTTAAGTTTAGTTTCAAAACGATCCATCACTACCCTGACAAGTGAACAACGGTTTAGTGATAAATTGACTCGTTCAGTTTTCCATAACGTCCTTCGTAGCAATTTGTCTTGCTCTACTTTTCTGCCTTGTTAGCAGATAATAAATGCGCGTTAAACAATTCACTTATATATCACCTTTTAAAATTATCGAACTACTTATTGATTAAGAAACAATCAAATAATAAGCAATTAATTGGCTCACGCAGCATAACTTTGATAAGAACACAAACAAATAATACAACAACATACGTAAAATATAGAGTAACAGTTGTTTTTTTTTTGTTTTCTAACGAAGGATTTATTAATTTAAAACAACTAACGAGGGGAACAAACCCTAAGCGGAAAATGCAAAGCATGAACGATGGTTTGACTTTTTCTCGTTCTTATTACCATTTTATTAAAACGCTTTCTTTAAGACTTTTATTTACGTAAAAGGACAATTTTGTTATTAGGTATATTTTCACAAAAACATTTAATGTACTGGCTTTAATTGCTTTTAAATATACTTTGTAGTATTTTATTACTATGTCAACATTAAAATGTTTACTGCACGTTATTTTTAACACAGACATATGCAATTTTGACGTTTTTGAAAATTAATCAATATATACAATAATCTCTATAATTTATTTAGCTCTTTCATTTTTATAGCAAATTATTACAATTTTCAACAATGTGAGTATGTTCACTTTTAAATATATAAAACTAATATATAAAAATATAAAAACTATCATACATAATTAAAAATTTAACACGGCGCTGGAAAGTGTTTGAAACGTCGGGAATTAAAAATGTAAAATAAACGCGATTAAATCCGTAAAAACTCATTTTATTCACTAATAACTTTTAGCCGAGTTTTAGTTTAAAAGTAATTGAAATCTATTAAAATAAATTAGTTACCAAGTGTAAAACCAATCACTTTGAGGTTGGGTTGAGCACGTATGTGGGGTACATTGTCAGTATAGCACGCTTACCGTCAGACGTTTTGTACAGTAAAGAAAGATAAAAGTAAAACCGCAAGAGTACATTAACTTGTCTTTGAATAATGGATACGGCCTCTTATTAAATTCCCAGAAAAGCTTTTGCCTTACGGGGCCCATAAGAAACTTGTCACGAAAGATGTTGTTGAGTTCGAGGTCAATGAAGGGTCATTATTAAGAAAAAGTGTAATTAACTTTGACTTGTGTGAAGATAAAATCTCTGGTATAAAGATTTTCACAGCCTATCATCCTCTCAGTACTGTGAATCATATATTTATATACTTCAATGGCTTCTTTTGTTCATAAGCCTGACTTTTAATACGTGATAGCCCATGCTGCTTATCTAATAGGTACGATAGGCAAATATTACCTTAAAAATCTTTTAAATACGCTTAAAATATGTTCCATTGATTCCTTATTAACTTTGAGCAACATTTCAGATAATTTACGATATTTTTATTGGAGTTTCTTTTGCTACTTGTAAATTCTAACTACTTCTATCTAGTAGGGTACTTCTAAATTCGAATATGACTGAAATATTGTCAGATAAATATCACGCTATACGTGACTTACATTCTTAACAGCCTATTAGTAAAATATAGTGCAAGTATAAAAGCCTAAGAGTTTAGAATCAGCTTAATATTATGTATAAGCTCTTTTATGCTACTAATCTTTTGAGTTTTAAAACACATTCAAAAGCATACTTTCAAAAGCGCTACATAAAAAAAACATTACGTGCCATTTTTCATTATTAAATGTTATAAATACAGCAACGCTCGTATGTTTTACTTATGAAGTTAAATTCAAATAAAATTACATTTTCAACATGAAAATGTCATTATAGTAAAAATAGATCGTAAAACTCACAGAAATAGCAAAAATTTGATTGAAAATTTGGCATAGTTTATAGTTTCACGATCATTTATGACGTGAAGGAAGCAGCTGTACGATCTACACTTTATTCTACAATACATTTCATTGATTAAAATTAATAAAATAGAAGGCGACTGTATCTTTTATTATAATGATTTTTAAGTTAGAAGAGATTTTGTTTTAAATTTGGTCCATTACTTACATTATGATGATTTATAAAACTAAAATATCCCAATCAATCCACAATTTTGTAAACTTTTAAGTATAAAACTTTTTTCTCATACATGATTTTCATTATTGCGAAAAGCACTAAAATGTTTTTACACTTTACAAAGACTTGTTATTTTTCTAATACGCTCGCAATAGGGAAGAAGAATTCTTTTGTTCTAAAGGTTCGACTTTCTTAGCCCTCTTATCTATGTTAGCGAATGTGTTGTAAGTTGCAGCAAACAGTATTTTATTCGTAGGTATTAAATAAAAGTTAGTATTAAATATGTTTCATGTATATTTATTCGTTAAAATATTGCTTTTAGTCGTATGATTCGGGGCAAGTTGATGCTACGTTAACACAAAGACATCAACTAAACACAGTTGAAATAAAACAACTTTTAGATTACAATTTGCAAAGCACATGTAATCATAAAAAATATTATGTATCGTAGCTTGACGGTTTTGGAACATATTATTTCTTAGAAAAAACATTTAATAAAATTTCTATTTTACTTAGTAACTCTGCTAGTAACTGCCTCCGTAGCCTATTGGTATAGGCGTGTGATTTAGAAACCGGAGGTCGTGTTTCGAGTCCTGCGGGACTCAACAAATTCATTCAACTCATTGTTGTTTCCTAGTTGGTTAAGGCAATTTGGGCCGATCACCCAATTGTCTGAAAAGTAAGATGATCCATCGTCGGATGGGCATGTAAAAGTCGGTCACACACCAACCCGCATTGGACCAGCGTGGTGGTATACGGTCCAAATCCCCAAAAAATTGTGAAGGCATAATGAGGGAGGCCTATGTCCAGCAGTGGACTAAAAAAAACAGGCTTGTTGATGATGACCTCGCTAGTTAGATACTCTATAAATCACATCTTAGAAGCATTTTCTACCTTCTGTGCTTTGTGGCATAAAACCATCGCGACGGTTCTTCCTCACTCGGTAAATTGGGGCTCATTTATAATAATGACTTACTTAATACGTAATAGTCAATTTTAAAGTCATTCTAGCTTTTGATTTAGACAAAATCATAGTTTTTGTCTAAATGGGTAAACAGCGTAGTGACTTCTAACTATTTTAAGGTATGTAATACATTTTTTTTCTGCTTATTAAATAAAAGTACGTAAGTAGTAGAAATTATATTCTATAGTTTTTTTTAAGTTTATCTCCAGTAATTTGTGAGATATACCATTACTGAGAAGAGCAAGTACTAACATTACTAATAGGCATGTAGACCAATTTGAATTACACTTTGAACGGTTACATAAGTACAAGTAGTATGTAGAGCTTTAAATCTATAGGGATTACAGGCAATTTGCAATTGAAATTAATCGTTAATCGAATGAGATATTAGCAGCAAGAGGTTGTATAATTAACTGTTTAACGCTGTAATAAACACTTAATGCAAAAAATTAATAATCCTTATTTATTTAAACTCCGTGTACATATATTACAAAGGCTTAATATCATACGTTAAATGTTCAGAATATAAGTTTATTAATGTAAAAATTGCTATTATACTTGTATTTTCATCGCATAAAAATGGGAAAACTTTATTTATAACAGATAACCTGTTATTTAACGTATGTTATAAATAACAACTTTTGGCATAGCCTATTTTAGTACTATATTTTATAAATTTGGCTTTAACCAAAAATCACTCTTTGTGAATTTTTTACTAGATTTCAAGCCTCATAATTTATTTGATATAAATAAATATGTTTTGGTTAAATCATTAACGGTTTTATACGTAATCTAAAAGATATACTGGTAAAAAACTCTCAACTTAAGGCCTAATTTAAAAAAAATGCTATTTAACCGAAATGAACGTATTCAATCTACACCAAAAATAAAACATTTTTAAGATCTAATTTCAAGGTCTTTAATCATGGTCAAATAGCAAGATTCACCGAGCATCCTCGAGCACTATTAATTAGGGTTGAAATGGGTAGACCCACCGTGCATGCTCATTTATCTTTTCATTTACCATTACCAACACGTTTTCATTGCAAAAAATCTTTTTGAAACCGCTTTCAACGTCTATTTACAAAAATAAAAAGAAATAGTAGCAAGCAAGCATTCACAGAGCTTCTACTGTTATCTTGTTTTTCCCTGTTATTTTTCTTTCCTAACGGTAGAAACGAAGAATTTGTAACCTGAGTAAGCTTATAAACAACAACTTAGTGCTCGTACGTTGTTTGTGTATAAACATGACTCAAAGTTTTATTAATATGTTTGAAATCAATGTATTGCACACAGAAACACAAAAATAATACTTTAAAAAAATTTTATGAAGGTCCTTTTTTTTCTATTAAATAAAACGAACACTACAGACGCTTGGTCCGTACTCTTTTATTGCATTTATTTATTTGTTTATGAATTACGAAATTTTCTTACGTACTACATCGCTGCATGGGTTCATTTTAATTATTATTATAGATTATTAATGTAATTATATTTTTGATTGAATATAATAATTCTTACAATTCCCACGTTCAAAGTACCCCCGGACGACCCAATAGTCGTCTTGTTGCCAGTGCTGAAGCGGGGTTTCCAGCTCTTAATTGTAATTAATTATTTTTATTTTGTACTCTCCGACCTATGCAAAATGAACTGGTTTTATCAGTTAGAGCCAGCAGTGGTATTATGCTTGGGTTTAATTTTAATTTATTAATTATGGGGTCCCAAGCAGGTGGTAGAACCAACCATCTTCTCTATTGAAATTTGGATGTTTTCTTATCTCAATAGCCTCACGGATCATCCTTGGTAGGAATCGGTGTTCAGATCGACCACAAATCCTCGCTAAAGAAGAAGAAAGAAGCATAATACGGCCAAGCATAATACGTGACCACGGCCGCTGGAAAGTGTTCGAAACGTCGGGAATTTAAAATGTAAAAATAAACGCGATAAAATCCGTAAAGTTATTTTATTTAATAATGTATAATATTCGCGCAAACAATAGAAATATTTATGTATTACGATTGATAATAGATAAGCTAAGAATAATCATACCTGACTAATGCAATTAACGTCCTCTGCTTTAGACATGTTTTCTGTTATGGTTTTCTCAACCTAACGTGAAGAAACAGTTTTAATAGCAAATAGAGATAACGGCGGGTTAGGTGTAAAAAAAGGTGATGTTAGTTATTAAGCGGTCTATCAAATGAAGACGATAGTAAATAAACATAACTTAAAGTAGTTAAAGTTAATTAATAATAATTTGAAAACGAAACTCTTGGAAATAATAAAATTGAATTATGCATAAGCGCAGCGTTTGCCTAAGTCAATTCAGGTTAACTTATTTTTAAAGGTCTTCGGTAAACATTCCCTAATTTATTCTGCGTAAAACAAGATCTTAATTTTTTATGTTCTAATTAATTATTTTACAGAAGCGTTTATATGGTTGATAATGGAATATATTGATTTGGACAAATTTTATTTTATAAACAACTTTTGCTATTACTTTTATATTGAAACATTAAAATATGTTCTTTTTATTGTTACGTTAAATAAAATTTAATGTAATAGACAATGGCATGAAATTTTATACGTCTGGAGAGTAAATAATACACAGTTTTTGTTTTTTATGTGACTCAGCTGTTTTTTTGCGAAATTTAATCAAATTTCATAATTAAAAATTCAGAATTAACCTAATACTTAAAAAGTGCTTGACTCATATATATACTTGAGAAAATTTTACTTAAAAAATAGGTTTTACCAATAATACTGAAATGAAATTAAAGTAATTTAAGTATAGGTGGCTTTTCCTGCTTGTATTAAGACAAGGTGTTAAACTTTTCGTACAATATTGAATAATTAAATCCAAAAAAGTCTGATTAACTACACAAAATAAATTTCTCAGGCATTCACATACTGTACGAAAGCTCATTTAATTTTAATTCTATAATAAATTTTACTGATTAAAAATCACAACAGTAACATTGATTTAAACACAACCCATATATTTGCTGATTGCTTTCCGTAAGCTTGTAAAACGTTATGATATTTCATTAAATATGCCAACACCAACTTACATGTCATGACATATTGATATTCCTTATTATATCATAAATCATGTATATTATATCTCATAAAATGCAAACAGTTGCGTATTAATGAACAGCTACTCGTTGTAAGTTTAAAAAAATATAATCCCACTGTGTAAGATGTACCTCAGTGCTACATCATCCCCGTGTAAGAGATAAGCATTATGCATCAAATAAAGTGCCGACATAAGCTGTACAGAACGATGCAATTTCAACAAACACAAATCATATCTAGTTTAAAACATATTGTGATGTTGCTTTGTAAAAAAGAAAAGCTTGTTTGATGTAAAATTATGGGTTTATTGCCGACCTGTATACAATAACGAAATATATAATATTTTTTATTATTTTTGCGCAGAGGAATTGGTATTGAGCATTAATAAAATTTATTGATACATATTATTTTATTTAAACGTCTGCACTGCCTTTTGTCTCGTGTATACAACGTGCAATGTTCTTTTTATTTTCTACTCACAATAAAACTTTTATTATTATAGTAGTTACTGTTTCCAAGCCTGATATCAGATATTCATAGCGAACAATATGGAAGTATTGACGATAAAACAAAATGAATTAATTTTCTTTAGATGAAACAAAATATTAATGTCAATTATATTTTAAAACTAGCTGTTGCCTGCGACTTCATTCGCTTGGAAAATATTGGAATTAACGATGGAAAAATGATAATTCGATTAATTTCTTTTAAAAAAAATAGCCTACCTTACTCTCAGTATCGTCTGCTGCCTTCCAATAAGATTTCCATAGAATAGAATAGAAATCTCTGGGAGATTAGCCAGATCGTACAGACTAAAAGTTTATCAAAAAATGTTGATTTGTTTTATGTACTGTTTATATAATATATATAAGTTTTAAGTAATCAAGTTCATAAATTTAACATTATAATCAAGCGCCGGACCCACTTTTTACATGCCCATTTGACGCATGGACTATTCAACTTAACAAGCAATGGTGATAAACCCGCATTACACTAACCAACTAGAAAACAAAAATGAAAAGTTGTTGAGTCCACGTAAGATTTGAACTATCAATAGGCTATGGAGGCAGTTATTCTAAATGGTAATAAAATGTTACACAAGAATTGGAAGATTCGAACGCGCCATGCATTTCGTTCGGTATATATTCAAATTTAATCATATAAAAGTTCTAGTTAATCAGTGACATAATATTTATTTTAATAATGATCGGCTCGAGTACCAAATATTAGAATTTGATCAAAACATTTAAAAAATATTCTCATTTTAGCTTATTTTAGATTTTTCTCTTCGACGGCAAAGTCATTTTCTTATGCCGACGTTGAGCGCTTCCATCAATAGCATAACGACCACTGCAGACTTGCACCTTAAAGAAGAATCTTTATATAAATACGTAATGTTTATATACATCCATAAATCTGAAGTAACTGAAGCTAGGTTGCGCTTAAATAAATGGTAAAACCATTGCTAAGTTCTCCACGATTAATATTGTATCGTCCAATTTTTTGAATAACAATGCCTCTTACATATTATATTTAAAAAATAAGTGATTTTCGGTTATTTAGCAAACAATATGTTTTTATTTGATAGCTAGATACATTACTTTATCAATAATAATGCTTTTACCACAAGTTAAACAAATTAAATTAAATAGGCCTGTTACTAAGGTTATGAAGTTATATTTACATATTTTATTATTTATGTGGAAATTTAAAGCAACTTTTCTACACTAAAATTTGTTTTAATCGTTTGATTGCATCGTTTCGTACTTATGTTGGCACTTTATTAGATAGATCGAGCTAAGCTTACACATTAAGTTGTCGTAGCATTGGAGTAGAGTCACTGAAATACATTTTTAATATTACGACAACAAGTCCCTCTCTATGAATATGCTTCTATTTAGTATGTTTTAAGTGCAAACTTAATTTTTTTATAAAAAATGCGCCAAAGTAAACAAATAATCGTCACTACAATTTTGACACTGGGAGTAATAGTACAATTCAAATTGTATACGAGTAAGTGTTTAGAGTACTTGAAACAGGGCAATCTTTTATTGTTATTGTTTTAATGTACAAAACTATTAAAAGTAATTACGCTGCAGCTTTTGTTGCAAACTAAAACGTGCACTTTCTTATTATGCTATCTTCTTCGTGATAAATATTACTATGAGCATCTTATGCATTTGATTTAATACTATTAGACGATGTTGTATAAAATTCATTTATTTTATTTACGCTTCCTATCGCTTACATAATTCATATAAAGTTAATATTAACTATACTCATTATGAGTATTAAGTATAATAAACATTATGTATATAATTAGTTTTAATGTATTATTACAGATCGTATTATAGATATTAAAAAGGAAGTAAACAATAATTCTATTAATGTTAACCTTTTAGAATAATAAACAACTTTCTTTTTAAGTAAATATATTAAAACTTTCAAGGCTGACAACCAAACATAGAAGCAGTATTTTTATTAAACATATTTTATACTCAAAGTAATTATCTGTTTTTATAACTGAACTGAAGTATAACGGTATATCCATTTCAGCGCGAGGACTTGATCTCGTTTTACGGGGAGTAATAACATTGGCAAACTTGAAACGAAGACATCTCAAATGTGTGCTTAATTTAATCGACGCTGAGGAAAATGTCTCTATTTATGTTCCGTAATTGCGTTTGAAATTTCAAATGGAATCCTACTCTTGATACAAAAAATTCCTTTTTAAATTAACTGCCGTGATTTAAAGAGTATATACAATCGGCGTCTAAAAATTGCACCTTTTGAAATTTTGACTTCAAGCGATTAATGCTCTTAACTTATTTATTGTACCCTACCAAAATTAATATAATTTGAAAGCACAATTAATACTCTAAAACGCGTATCGTTCTTTTTTGTAAAAACAGTGCTAAAAAGCTCATTAAAGGACACGAATAAAAGGGGGGGTAAAAATTAATTATGGGTTATTAGCTATCCAGACATCACAGAAGTCATACTTGACCAGCTCCAGTAAGAAAAAAATCCTGGAAAAAATAGATATCACGGCAGAAGAAGCAGCTCAAGTGGTAGCACTACTCTGTCAGTGTAATATAATGTAAAGAAATCAGGGCTACGCCAAGTTGATATTGCTTGACAACTCAACATAAGCCGTTTCGGGTGAAACGAGTGTCCCAGCGGTGTCAAGAAGTGGAGGCTATATCAGGAAGCATGGATCCGGAAGACGACGTTGCACTTCCGACAGGGACGACCGCTGTATTGTGTCGACGTCTTTGCGTAACCGATTCTCTAACGCTGTTGAGCAGCAACAGCAGCTCCGAACAGCTCGGAGGACGTCGGTGAGCGTCACCTACACATACTTAGACTGGTTATAAATGAAAAAAACATATTTGTAACGATGTTACCATGCTTAATAAGTTATATGGCACACAGAAATAAATATCGTCGTTTAAAATATTGTTAAAATACGTTTAATATCTCCGCACTCATTAAATAAGAAACTTTTTGCATAAACTGCATTAACATATACATTAATTATCTACTAACTCCTTTCCCTTCGGATCTTTACTGTCATCTTATAACATCGCTTAAAGCCTTTATTAAAGCTGCAGTAATCCTTGAAGACAACTTTAATGCGACATCAGTATTCACTTCAACTGATGAGGACAACGCTCAAGAAAACTATTAAAAGTCTCTTGACGGGCGAATTTGCATTACGATTTGTGACTTACTAATTTGTTAATGTCTAATCAATAAAAATGTCATTAAGTATTTTATTTTTATTTTTCATAAATCTAATCAAATGTTCTTGTAACTCGTATAAATTCATTCCGTCTATGTTTCTTCGAATTTGAAAATAACGAATTTAAATAAAACATGCATGTAAAAAGTCGGTCCACCCACCAACCCCCATTGGACCAGCGTGGTGGGACACGGTCCAAAAACCCCCAAACGAAGAACGTGTGCATTACAAGAGGCCTATGTCTAGCAGTGGACTAATAAAGGTTGATGATGATGAGTGCATATGGAAAATAGTCTATGCCCATAAAAAATACAATTTTCACAACAATCTCAGCTCGATTAGAATTGTTAATAATTTACATAGTATTTAATAAAAAGAGATTTTTACGGACTTTATCGCATTTATTTTACATTTTAAATTTCCGACGTTTCGAACACTTTCCAGAAGCCGTGGTCACGGGGTAGACTGAGATTTCGAGGTTTTAATTGTAATAAAATATTTTTAGTCTGTACTCCGACCTATGCAAAATTAACTTATTTAATCATTACAGCCGGTAGTGGTTTATTAATTATGGGATCCCAAGCAGGTGGTAAAACCCATCCATCTTGTCAATAATTATTTTATAAAATAATTCTTTAAACTACGTCTTTATGGTTTTTGCGGTATTTTTAAAGTACATTCGTGCTACAGAAAAATAAAAGCATCCAATAATAAAACTAGTGTCGCATAAGCATGGGCCATGTAACGTTTACATCTACAATTTTACGTAGCGGTGCGACAAATATTTAATAATATAATATAATATTTATTAATGTTTTATTTTAAATATGTAATAAATCTACATGTATATATCCTTCACACAATTTGTTATTTATATATTAAACAAACGAACAAAACGAAGCAGATTAATATAGTGTTTCCATAATTTGTGGTAATCGGCTTTTGTTGAACGCTTGTAAACTTGAAACTCAATTAAACTTTATAACAACCTGCAAAACCTTTGTGTGCGTGATAGTTGTCACGTAATTGCTAAAGTCTGCTCATAGCTCTTTGAATTAATAGAATTTTTAATCTATATCAAAATTATAAAACTAAAAAAGAACACTTTTTAAAAACTAACGGGATTTTTTAATTATTTTATCTCATTCAATTACATTACTTGAACAGATTATTATAAGAGTAATATAACGCATAAATAAAATTTGGATGAAAACATTAAATGAGATCGAAGTCTCGGTTTATGTTCGCGCTACGTTGTTGATATATTTTTTGTTTATCTAATCCACTAATTTACGGATTTTTCGCGTTACTTATATATATTATTATTCCTGATGTTTCGGATTTTTTCCAGCAAAAATCCGTAAATTAATGGTTTTGATATGTAAAATTATCGCGTAAATAAAAGAAGTAATTATATTTTTTGTTTTTTATCTTTAACGTTATGATTTACTTTTTCACTGAAAATAATTTAATTCATATCAATAGTTCAGCTACCCACGTGTACCTAGAAGCAATTAGTTTTTATTTTTTCAGGGTGATAAATGGTAGTATTCTGTGACTAATTGGCTTTTTGGCAGAAATCCATTGTGATATTAGTATCACGACTATGATCTACATTATCTTAAACAAAAATACAATAACCTATGCAAAGTTTTAAAAAATTAACATTATCGTGTAATTAAACTCTTTGATATAATAATATCATTCAAAAGTTATTACTCTATTATTATAATTAAGTATTCAATAAAAATTATCGTGAAACACGTAAAGTTAAGGTAGCAAATAAAAAAATTATGCAACGATTTAAAAACTATTACTCATTACAACCCTAAATCTATTCGCAGTGGTAATTGAGGAACGTAAATACAATGCCTTGGTAAACAAGTATTAATTTTTCTGTAAACGTGTTCTATAAATTTATAAAAATCCTCATTCTAGTTTCGAATCAGATATAAATAAATTGTAGTTTATTATTGATGTGTTCGTTATAAATTTATATCAAGAAGATTTATGTAGACGTCTAGACACTCGTTGATGGAAAGGCGAAACACGACAGCTTGAAACAAAGATTATACAGTTTTAATAAATTTTTAATGTTCTTTATTTACGTATTGATTTTAAAATAGTAGCACTCAAATATTTTGGTCTTGAAAATTTTATTCTCTTAGGGTGTTGTTCAGAATTCTCTTAGTAAAAATGTACAGTCCACTTAGTCGGTTAAACAGTTGAACCGTGCCAACAGTATAGTTTAACAACGGTTTACTTAAAAATCAGGCTCGAAGAATTTTTAAGGGTTGTAAACATGGCGGGATAAAAAGCAGCCTTTAGTCAGCCACTCCTAGAAATAAGCCTTTTTCAATGAACGCTAAGACGGCCGATCCGTTGCTAATCAATTCCAACTTGAACCGTCTTTTGCACGGAGCCGGAGACACGGTATCCTATCTTGTCGAGCGTCGACCAATCCTGTCTTCCCGAAGGCGGCCAGAATGCTCCAGAATCTTATTAGTTAATCGGTCCTCGGTTCTTCCAACCGCTTATGGCTTCAACTAGCATTTGCACTATGTCGGAAACCTTAGTTCTTTGGGAATTTCATCTGACAAATAAATACCGAGAACAGCGCGTTCCATAGCACGATAAACTTCGGTAAACTTGTGGATCAGGCCACATTTCGGCACCGTAGGTCATGACAGGAAGAACGTATTGGTTGACTTTTGCCTACAAACACTGCTTGTTTGTGAGTTATGACTTTAAACACTGCTGTATCAACATTGACGAGAAAATGTCATTCAGCTTTTTAAATGCTGCCCAGCCCAACTAAATCCTCCTATCGGCTTCCCTCTGTTGTTTTTAAAAACAGAACTACTTCCATTTAAGCCACTTCTTGAGAAACATGCCCCATGAAAGGATGGAATCGAATACCTTTTGGAACTCACTTAAAGTCACCCCCTACTCTTCCTGCAGTTTAATAACAACTCTGTCCTTCCCAGGAAACGTTCACCTCATAAGCTATCTAGTGCCAAGAAGGTCATCAGAAAGATGGCTAATCAGACTAGCACGCGGATTGTTACCCTTTTTTTTTACTTACGGGAAATGCTTACGCATACCCGTCCCCGCCGGGGCAAAGACGAGTTATGTTGGACTCGCACCGACTAAAACCACCATGTTGTTCCTTCCTGACGCCTTAAGGGTGGGGTCACAGGAACGTTTTGCACTCATCTGCAACCCCACCGGCGCTGGCCGCCGTAGCAGCCCTGTCTCGGCCTTACGGCCATCTGCTCCTCTGGGCGCGTCGGAACTAACGCGCCCTTCGTCTCGGCCCCTGTAGCTAGGTACCAGACTCCCCCGAGTCTTTTACTCAGGGGCCATGGGAGCAAGTAGTTCCAAGCACACGCAGGGACGAGACTCCCAGCCCCTAGCGGCGGCCCCAATGTTAAGCTCCGCCGCTTGCTCCATTTTGGCCGCAGAAGGAGGAGAGATCGACGACACCATGCCGAATGCCATCCCACGGCCCTACCACATCGCATCACCAACGCGGCCCCGCCATGTCACGGGAGATAGGTAAAGCGGCCTACGGAATACCGAAATTCCTCTTCCCCGGACTCCACCCTGGTTGCGAGGGACAGGAAGGGCGGCACCTCTACCTCCTGCAACCCGTCCTCGCACCCTCTAAGGCGCATCCAAAGCGGGCTTGTTCAGCCCGCTTGGAGCAGCCACCTCCACGGCCGGCTTACACCTCAGGCCGGCCAGGTTCTCTTAGCTTCCCACGGCTGACCCAAGCCGCATGTACTGAGCCCCACCGCTACGACAAAGCGAGAACCTGTTCGGGGACGCGGATTGTTACCCTAACCTAACCCTAAGTTGAGGAGCTGGTGATGCGTAGAATTAGCTATAGAAATCCTCAACCTGAGGTAAGATCTCAAGCTTCGAAGAAACAGTCGAGCTAGAAATGATGCTGAGCTTTGACAGATGGCTTCTTCCGAGTTACTCCACAGAAGTTTCATGCAAACAAAAGCTGCTTAATCACTTCATATATCCGTTGAGTATTTGAGCAGCCGAGTTCTAGGCGTATAAGCTTTCGGATCCACTTCAAGAGAAATGTCACACTATGGATGAACCAAGAGTATCAACGGCAAGTTTTTTTACAGCACGCTCTCCTGAAAAAACATTTTACACACTGCTTTACATCGCGGCATCCAGTGACTCATCAACGGACATTGTGGTTTTCGATATGACAAGGGCATCGAATCAGTGTTTTCCATTTTTAGTATTACGAAAGGTTGCCTAAAGCATCCTGCCTTAGTGATAACAACATCAGTTCGAAATAAAACATTACAGGAATGGAAGTTAACAAAAAATAAGCACATAAAGGAAAAATTATTAAATAAACGTCGAACGCTATCATAGTTTTTGTTTTGATATAAAAAAATGTACGGGAAAGAAAAAAAATATCGTTTTTTCACTATTTTTCTCAAGCAAATATATTTATACATCTGAAAGATAGTCTGCTACTCTTTGCGTGAAAGTTTATTTCTGGTTTTGTTCATTTGGTACGGGTCGACTCTTTGTAATTTGTATACGAGCATATTTGTTTTAGTCGTGAAAAGGTGAAACGTATGCATATACATAGAATGTAGTATAGAAATCTGAATAATATTTGTTAAAATTCTCGTGTATAAGTAAAAAACAATTTATCCTGTTTATTGCTGCATTAAATTATTAAGGTTTAATTTATTGCATTTGATTGATTCTTCGAAACTAGATCTAAATTAAATAAAGCTCATGACCACAGTTTCAATGATAATCTGCAAACATCGGTGTAATTTAATTGTTTATAACAAATTTAAATTATAATTGAAAGTAACTTTTCCAATCAATAGTTTTACAGAAATATTTGTTTCTCATAATAAATTTAATAAGAAAAGATTGTCAAAAAAGAGGAGTAGAATAATGCAATGTATTTTTTTTGCTTTGTTCAGGCGTTACATAATATTCACGTATTAGTTGTTGCGTTTAAAAACTGTTTCTGAGATTCTTATACATTTTATAGAGAAATATTTTAGTCTACATAACGATACTTTAAGACAAGCAAAGCGAAAATTAATGATAATTAACAGATGCCTTTATTTAATTATCTTACAATTTATGGGATTATTAAGGCATCTGTTTCAAATAATGTCAATTTTCTATATCGACGATGACAGAGCTAGTGATTTAAATCTACGAAATTGAAGTTCTATTACGAAACCAAATGTAATCAAACCAATTTATATTTATTCTAATTAACGTATCTACATGCAGGTAGATACGTTATTTAGAATTAATAATACTCCACCAATGCTTTGCTGTTTATTTAAGTATTTTAAACTATTTGTTACGTTTTATTATTATTTATTATTGTGTAATTATTTATGTGGTTAAAAACTTTGTATATCACTGATTCTAATAAACTTTTAAGAACTCCGATAGGTCCAAAACTAGTCGGCAACAATACTGATTTCACGTGGGCTGTGGCAAAAATTAAATATATGTTCAGTGCAATGTCTCTGGAAATTTTTTATTGCTTAATAAGCTATATTTTATAAGGACGTTTTGAAATCTGTAATGTACTGCAATGTTAGATGTATCGATTTGACCACGCACCTAATTGCATTGTTAATTTGATTCCACTTGAAGTAACAATTCTTTCAAATAATTAGTTCAAAGCAAGATTTAAAATCGGTAAAGTTGGTTCTACTAAATGACGTTAACATAATGCTGTCATGCTGTTATGTTGTATTGTAATTGTAATGAAGTGTTTTTTTCGGTCAACATTTCAAATTTATATCTTTATAATTAATTTGAAGATTGCTATTTTTATCCGGTGAAAGCTTTCATTACTTTTATATGTTTCATTAGGACTTCTACTACGTAGTGTAATTAACTCTTTTTTATCGTATTTTATTAATCGGTAATAGCCTAAACCTTTTTTGTTAATTTATCTGAACTCGTTTCCGCTAGGTCAAGAGACACTTTCTTTCACAAGACGACTGTGTGACCATGTACCCTAGGAAGGGTCTAAAACGTTGTGTATTTTTTTAAAAAATTGTAAAGTAATTAAACGCGATAAAATCTATTATTTTTATGTTCAGTATTTGCGTAAGCAACAAAAATATTGATTTTAGTACTTTTCTAATAATAAATATATAATGTAAAGAAATTAATTCATTTAGGATTGTTGCCACTCACAAATTATATTGGTTAAATAAATTGATCTTCCGGTTAAACAATATAATTGTACACTGTGCACTGTACAAACTGCGAGTCGAAATGTCGAGCTAAAATTTATACCAAAGAGTATCTTTGCTTTATTTCCGAGAGCAGTTTATTGCCCACAAAGGATTTGTGTGAACCTATAAGGAAATGAAATATAGTAAGAGAACAAAGTATTCATAAAATGCACTGTATATTAAATAAAATATAATGGAAACTATAGATAATAAAGAAAATCTGTAAATTACTTTTAGTAAGTGCAGCAAAATAAACGAACAAATATCAAAAAATCTAAAATCTCATATTCAATAAAAGAAGCATCGAAAATATTTTTTCATATTCTTTAATAAGTCTTAATTGTTCTACATGTTAGGTACTAGAAATTATAGAACAATATGTACATTATATAGAAAAGTAGTTAATTTATTTTTCATTAATTATTAAATTTAAATATTCTAATTCCGATGTGGATGGCAATTAATGTTCGCATGGCAAAGTTAGAGAGAAGTAGAAAAAACAAACCTCTGGGATAAATGTAAACGTAAGTAATGGAACGTGCTAATGTCTAATTTATTACTGTTACTATTAGTATATTGCCGTTGTGGCCTTTAGTTACAATGTTTACCTTACTTTTAAGGTATATGAACATAATAAAATCAAGGGGAAAATCTAACTCGTAGCTTTTGTATTTTTTTTAACTTTGATTTACATTTATCGTAAAGAACACCAATTTAAATCTAATGAAATTGCAAAAGACTCTGATTGACTGTTGTTTTACAAACCGAAAATCGTCAGTTCAATTCTTGCCGCCAAAATATCTGTTATTATTGTTTTCTTATCAGCTAATGCAAGATCGGCTCACTACCTAACTGCCTGTAAAGTAAGATCATTCAGTCGTCAAATGATCTGGTAAACATACTGAATGTTTACCAGATCATTTGGTAATAGGTTGGGTTGTAATGTTTACCAGATCATTTGGTAATAGGTTGGGTTGTTCTCGGTTGTCAAGACCATATTTTATTTAAAATTCCTGACATGTAATTCATTCAATAACCTTTATTTTAATCACCTTATAACTGTGGTTTACGTTTTGCGTTGTACAGGTCAAGTGCTAGTCTCTGGGCTTAAAAACTGATATTGGGGGACATCTAGGTGAATTCAAAAGGCGACCCCATTACTCATTCAGACAATAGCAGAAGGATATAAGAATCTTAATGTTTTCCAAAAGTAACTTTTACGTCAATTTCATGTTTTCTTTCGTAACACTTAAAATTCTTATGCAAATGCAGAACAAATACGTTTGAACGGAAACTTTATCCACTATATAAAAATATTGAAAAAAAAACATACAGCATAAAATCTTGAAGAAGGCCTGAGAAAAACCGGCAAAAGAAACTTAGCGGGCTATTTTTTATGTTATCTTTAAAAAAAAAAGAGGGAGCATCCCCTTACCAGGCTGTGTTATCATTTAAAAATTTATTACTATCGTAATAACCTTTAACACTAAAGATCCTTGACTACCTTTTTAAATTTATTAATAGTTAAATTCTAAACGTTTACTGGGATTTTGTTGTAAAAACGTATACATTTTTCCATAAAAGACTTACTCTTCATTAGGATACATAATCTTTTAGGTACCTCAGGATGGATAAGAAGCCAAGCTCATTTGAAATTTATTATGAAAATTTTGTCTATTTACTTACCCAGTTAAAACCAAGTAATAATATTAGGGACTGTGCACTTTACCTCCGCAAAACCTTTTATATACCGAAATATTTTATTGCTTAAAATATATCAATAATATATAAAATATATCAGTAATGGAATAACCAAAACTATACAAAGTTTACTTTGCGTCAAGAACTAGCTCTGTATAAAATTTTACACCTAAATCGCTATTTATATAAACATAAACTATATTCCGACATATAAAAATAAAATTCCATTTCAATAATGGAAACAAAACAGCATCTGAATGTAGTGAAATCGTAGCTTTCAACAGGTTTAAAGGTGCCATTAGCCTTTAAACTCGTTAATGGAGTCAGGCGATCACTGAAATGTTTCACCTATTGATTTCACTCTGTACTTTGTCCAGGTGCGATCCAAATTGGACTCATTACCACCAACGTCTCGTTTGAGTTATTTTAAATACTGTCACAAAATCCTTGCTTTGTGTGTATTATGGCGTTTATATAAAATAGTAATCATAAAGTGTTATTAAGCGTATGTTATAACGTGATAATAAATTTCTATAGCATTTGTTTATGGTTTCTATTTTAAACTTTTTGCTAATATTTTTAGTTAGTCGGGTCAAAGCTAGTATTAAAAGTTTTATCTAATTTTATACCACTAATACTGGCACGCAAACGTTTTTGAAAGTCTTTCTTTTGTCGTAGCGAGTTGCAGTACGTATAGCCTTAAGCTTTAACCGATAAATTTGTTATCTAACAGAAGTAGGCTTTTAAAATAGAGCTGGTAATCGGCTTTACAACTTGTTTTTAATGAATGCACATTCAAAGCTTTGTAACAACATGAAGAATAATTTAATTGTATTATTATTAACCTTTTACGTTGCAACGACCTTTTTCTTGTTAAAGTCTTTTGTTTTTTTTAATTGCTACTTCAACATAAATGTATATAATTTAAGAAACTTTCGGCCGTTATATATATAAATTCATATTTCCGTCAATAAAAAAAAAATATGAAAGCTACGTTCTCTGGAGATATCTCCAAGCATATCGCATAACGTCAGAAATGAGAAATATAAATGGAAGCACCAATATAAGTTGTAGCTACATGCCTTAAATTTAGTTAAAGATACAGTGCACACTAACTATTTAAATATTATTTATAACAGTAACGTGTACGTATATTACTTTACAATGTATTTATATTCAAATGATTCTTAGAACATCGTGATTTCAAGAAAAACATAGTTATTGACGAACTATGTATGCCCCATTTTGTCTGCAAATCCATAAAGTATTGTACACGGTTATGGATAATGCAAGAATACTAGACTGGACATACTATGTACCCTTAACGAGCAAGGATTCTAAGAATTATTGCTATATTACGCTTAAGACATTCTTCACACATTTTACAAATTAAGGGGACTTAATTTGTCAAATGTGTGAAGAAATGTTTCTCCCATTTCTTAAGCAGCCTCCATTATAATATCCCATTTCTAGGTTTCATCGATTAGCCGAACCATAATGATTTTTGACATTAGTACATCCTAGAATATTTATTCGATAAGCCACCTGAGGTCTACATAAAAGAGTCGCGCTTGAGTATTACATCCCAACCGATGGCTGAGAACCCGATAACCAATAATAAAGTGTTATGCTTCAAAATTAAATTATTATATTTGAGTTAGACAACACTTTAAGTAAAACACAGTAAAGAGCAGCACTTATGACTATTAAATAACGACATGACTACAAGGTAGAACATTTATATACAGTAGTTGTGTGTTATTGTAACATGCATTAACTATGTCGCCAGTTTATCAGTTTACCAGTTTACAGGAGGCGGTTTGGGGCGGCACCAGCGCGGAGCTTATTTCTGACAACAAATGATTCTCAGGAGTTATTATTTAGTATGACATAAATGACTGAATAAAAGTTAACATACAACTTTGACACAGCTGCTTATTATGAAATAAATCTGTGAATCTTGATTTCGAGCTAAAAATTATAGCGCATGAAGGGTAAATTTGTATGTAAAGCATCAAGGATGAGAGTCATAAAATACAGTAATCATAAAATGCACTAGAAAATTTTATGTAGGTTTCGCGATGAATACGCAATGAAGATTCCAAACGAGAAAATTACTAACGCAAAGATTATTATGCCACTTACTTGCCGTTATATGAAACTCTGATGTAGTTCTAGATTAACTAGGTCACTTTTAAATAAAATACTCTATGAATAACAAAAGTGAATAATCACTTCCTCATATATGTTGCAAAAATAAAAAAAATACGCTTTAGTCTAGACATGGTATAATTTATGATGCATAGATACTACTTATAATCTAAAGTATAAAGAGAAGTGACTGGAGCCATATCATGCATAAAAACGAGCGTATTCACTCTTTCTCATGTCTTGTGGATTATATTTTGTAAAGGATATAAGTGAAACCTAATGATAGCAAATAGAAAACAGTGATGGACTTAAAATTCCTCATTATCTTTGTTGGGGAGTTTTTTGTGAATTAGATTTCTTTGTACATAATACGAAATCAGATTTTTCTTATTTTGAGTAATTAATGATTTGAGTTAGTTACAATCAAAATGAAAACAAAATGCAAATAAAAAAAGTAACATACTAATTTTAAGACAGCATTATAATTTCTCCTTTTATCGTTTTAGGAGAAATATTTCCTGTTTTTCCTTACAAAGCAAAATTTAGCGAAATCTAGTAATTAACCAGTTTGTCCATATATTTACCTCAATTACAAATGCTTTTAGTCAATAATATTCCAATAATTAAGCAATATATAAAATAAATACAGTTTGGATCTCATTCTATTGTTCATGCCTTCAGTGCTTAAAATAAATTACCGCCTGAGTCCATTACATTTGTACAGGCTATTTCCTTTTCTTTTGCGCTTTAATAGAAAATTAAGTTGTTACGTTTGGTATTTAAACTTTCCATGATCCTGCATATTTTAATGATAAAAACTTTGTTACATTTTCTTCTTTCTTCCGTAAAATGTTAAATATATTATCCAATCCAAGCTTGCGTTATAATTACTGTTGTGGTTCAATAAACTTTCCATGTCATCAAAGTCAACGTCAAAAATCTTTATTCAATTTGGAAGCATTACACATTCTTGTTGATTGTCAAATCAACTGACAGGAGTTCGAAAATGGAAGCCGCTGGCCTAAAAAGAACCAGCGTAAGGATCTCAATAGCACTTTTTTTGTATTTTTTTCAGTAAACTTTATAAAATTTTTACATAGAACGTTATATTTTAACAGTTTGAAATAGCCTGGAACGAACAGTTAATTACCAGCACGTGCTACGTATTGAGTAGTCATTACATCATTTACAATAATATCCTTTGCAATTACACCCAAAAGTTTTCAAGGAACGTTAATAATTTATTAACAGATAATAGCGGAACGTTTTCTGAGATTTTGTTGTAAAATAGTATACATTGTCCCATGAAAGATTTCATTGTTCTTCGAAACGAAGTTTCTGGAAAAACAAAACTATGCTTAATTCTAGTATTTATATAATATGTATAACAATTTTATTTGTAAGTGATCATAAAGTGATTACTATATTATTATCATATTAATGAAGCATTTTATACTATTTAGCTCCAATGTAAGTCATGTTTTTGTTAAGATTTGCGACTATGGTGTTTTGTAATCGCTTAAAATATCAGTTTCTTTATTGTTTTTTCTTCACTGTCAGTAGTCCGCATTTTAAATTCATTACTTTAAGTGTTAATTTCATATATCTTAAACATAAATAACTAGACGTTGAAATTATTTGAATAATTAATCACTAGCTCGCAAATTATGGCTAGAACTTAGCTAAGCCCGTAATTTATCAAACTGTTAACAAATTCATAAAAACTGTATAAAATTTTGAAGCATATATCTAATAATTTTTATTTATTATTTCATATTTAAGATTAAATTACATATAAGACATTATTTTTAATTATATCAAATCAGATTCATTACCATTTAAAGTTTTCTACTTTATTACCATTTAAAGTTTACGATTTGTAAAGATTATAATCGTTAGAAAAACCATATAACAACTTTTTTGAAATTTATTCAACATTATAAACAAAGATGTAAAGTCAATTAGACTGTATGCAAGGTCTATTGAGCTGGCAATAGCCCAACGACCCGATTGACACGGTCTGCTAACTGAACGATTCAAAATTAAATGATTTGAATAAATATTTGCGAAAACACGCTGATGGAACGTATCAATGTGCCTTTTACAAGACTTTATATTTTTATGTGGATTTTACTCGAAAAACATTTTTCTGTTAAGCGTGTTTTTTTAAGTTGGTAGATTAGGTTTTTTTTCTCCAACCAATTTTCCCAAGTTATCATAAGATCCCTAAATTTACCATATAGTACCCATACAAATTTAGTTGAATAACAATTTTTACGCAAGGTGATTGGGGTCTGACCTCCGCAATCTAAAGGGAAGAATTACTTATCGCTTAATTTTAAGCAACTAGCATCCTAGTATGGCTGCTAAATATGGTCTTGACAACCGGAACAGACTTACGACATGACCATCCGACTCATGGATCATCTTACTTTTCAGACAATTGGGGGGTCGGCCCATTTTGTCTTATTTAAAAGAAAACTACGATTATTTATCGTCTTGTATACCCGTAGACTCTATTCAAGATTGCTGTGCACGAAAACGAAAAACAATGTATGCTTAGGAAAAAACAAAACTTTTCACATTTCAACTACTCCATTTCTTTGTATTCGCCTACTCATATAAAGAGCACAATAAAAAGCATCTGATTTACACAGTAAACTCGAAAACTTTTAAAAATATATCCACAGAGTCGACACGTGGATTTCCCGACGATGACACTCGAGATTCACTTCAATTGTATTTTTGCTACAAATGGAAAGCAAATACATTTTCGTAAAAGCTTTGTCCGCCTCTTAAGGTTAATTGTGGTAGTCTTTTGATAATAAAACAAAACGATAGAATTAAAGTAGCAAGCGTCTATGATAAAACTTAAACATGTTTTGATGAATATTACTTGTTTCCGATGTTATACTCTTTTAACAAAGTTTTAATCTTTATATCAAGGTAGCTAAAAATAACAGGTCTTACAAAAATCTGTCTTTTAATCCATGGCAGTAATTTTAGAAGTTACATATGCCTTACAATATTAATGTTATCGTGTTTTATGCACGACGATGAGACTAAAATTTATTATAAGCACTTAGATTACGTAATACCATTCTTATAATGTCTAGTTTGAAAAAAATGTTATTTTTTTTAATAAAAAATTGGAAGATCGGAAGCGGTGGCGTGTATTAGGGGAGGCCTATCTCCAGCAGTTGACTGACACAGGCTGATGATGATGATGAAAAAATTAAATATGTTTTTCTTTCACTTAACATTTTTTAACAATAAATGAATATAGTGTAAGCCTCATAGAGATTTCCGATTTTTTCTGATAAGAGTATACTTTTCATAATTAATTTACACATTTTATAAGCTGAAATATGCATAGACGTTTGCAGAACACCGTTTGTGTCCCTTTTTTCTCTACTTGATACTTTTTAAAAATATACGCAAAAACGGTTGTGTCAAGCTTCCTATTTTAGAAGCAAAAATAACGCAATGATTTTCGATGTGCAAGTTTTTTCTACATCGTATCCATACATACGATGCTGGGAAAACGACTCGTAGCATCCCATGTATTAGGATGACGAGTGAATATGTAGCGTTTATTAATAATAGCGTTATTATTATCACCCCATTACTCTCTCTCTCTTCCTAGCTATGAATCCCACATGGTGGTGGGGTCAGCTTCCTTGTTTTTCTCCTCCAATTCGCTCTATCCCTGATGTCGGCTTCAGAAACCTGACATTCACTCATGTCCCTCAGCACTACATCTTTCCACCTTCTCTTCGGTCTTCCTCTAGGTTTTTTTTCTTGTTGGGATGGAAAATTGCAGTGCTGAGTTTCCTATATAGTCCAGCATCTTTCGTTTCACATGGCCATACCATCGCAGCCTACGCTCCTGCGTTTTATCGGCGATGTCACACACACCCAAGCTACCTCTCACATACTCGTTGCGGATCCTGTCGAGCTTGGTGACGCCGCACATCCACCTCAGCATCTTCATTTCGGCACATTGATGGTATAGGTATTTTTCCGTAACAGCCACGTTTCGCTACCATACATAAGGACTGGTCTTATTATAGACTTATATACTAGGCCTTTGAGTTTTACGTGCATCCTTTGTCGCAAGTAACCCCACCACTTCTGCCATTTTAGCCACGCTGCGGCTATTCGGTGTTGAATATTTTGTTCCACGTTCCCAGTATTATGCATCATGCCTGCCCAGATACTGATCGCATAAATTTCCTGACTGCCCGTCGATAGAAATCGGGCTAGTCTCAGCAGTCAGGATTTTTAAAAGACATAAACTGGGTCTTTTCAATACTCAACAAAAGGCCACTGGTCTGTAACTGGTGTTTCCAGAGCAAAAGTGCCTCCTGTAATTTCGAACGACTCTCGGTGCAAATCGCAACGTCGTCGGCGTAGATGAAGGTCCACTTTGAAATGTTCTGCGCATGCTCTGTGAGCGAATCCAACACCAAGCAAAATAGAAAAGGGCTCAGTACATCAAAGATCGGTACTTCTGCAACCGCTATGGATTTTGTCTCACCCACAACCGTTCGTACCATTGATCTTGCTCCATTGTACATGTCGGCGATGATGTTGACATACGTTTCGGGCACACCTTCTTACGCAGACTCCACCAGATGGTGTCTCGAGGAACCGATCAAACGCCTTTTCCATGTCGAGAAAAGCAACAAACAGTTTCCGGTTTTAGCGCGATACTCTTCTGCAATCAGATTTAGTGCAAACATCGGATCAGTGGTAGATAAGCCAGGCACGAAGCCGTAATGGTTTTTTGACAGTGAACACTCGTCTTTCAGGCGACTGTCAATCACTCTTTCATAAAGCTTCATGGTATGGCTCATTAGTTTGATACCGCGATAGCTGTTGCATTCATACTTGCTACCTTTTCCTTATAAATTGGAACTATAGTGCTCAATCTCCAAGAATCTGGCATTTTATTGGATTTCATCAGACAATTGAAGAGATTGGTTAGCAGCATGATTCCTTGGTCGCGTAAGCATTTCCAAACTTCCACTGGAATGCCATCAGGTCCTACAGCTTTCTTGTTAGACATCTTTGTAGAGCCTTCTTAACCTCACTAGGATGTATTAGAGGTATGAGCCCCGCATTTCTTTCCATTTCTGGAAGCTGCGTAGTAGTTAGGCTGGGGTTCAGTAGTTTTTCGTAATACTGATTCCAGGCAGTTCTAATATCTCTGTCTCTGTATAACAAGTCACCGTTGGAGCTTTTAATTGTTCTGCACTTAGCGGGATCCTTTGAATTCCAACATCGCTGCTTGGCAAGCTTGTACACGTGTTTTTTTCTTGGTTTCCTTTTTCACGATCTTATACTTTTCTCTATCTTCCGGCGCCTGGGTGGTTTGCCAGTTCTTAAATGCAATTTTTTTGTTTTGAATTGCAGTGCGAACTTCTTCCGACCACCACCAGGTTTCTCTGGTAGGTTTTCTTCCTCCTTTGGTGCGACCAAGAGTCTTATTTGCAGCGGTCATAATGGACATGCGTAAACATTCCCAAACTTCATTTACGTCTTTATCAGTGTCAACTTCCAGATCTACTAGATGTTTAGTAAACTCATGAACTTTATCACCCTTCAAATTCCACCACTTTGTGAGTTCTGCTGTGGTGGTTTGTTTATTTTTAGACACTTGTTTAAATTTCATATCCATCACCAGCATACGATGTTGGGTAGTAACGCACTCACCCGGGATCACTTTACAGTTAGTTACGCGGCCAATGTGCGATCGGTTAACTAAGAGGTAATCTATTTGCGTATTTGTTTGACCACTCTTATATGTGATTAGGTGTTCTATCTTTTTAGCAAAAAAGGAGTTGACAATAGCGAGATCGAAAGCAGCTGTGAGAGTATAACTTTTCCAGCATCGTTTAGTGTGCCATACGCGTAACCCCCATGCACTCTATTGAAGGTGTCGCTTGTTCGTCCAATGTGACCATTTAGATCTCCTCCCAGTAAGATGGTCTCCGTTGTAGGAATTTGTTGGAGTGTGTCTTCTAGACTAGACCAGAAATCGTCTTTTTCAGATTGGCTACAACCCATTTGGGGAGCGTACGCTGATATGATGTTTACGACTTCTCCTTCAACTAGCACTTTCAGAGAGATAAGTCTGTCGTGTATTCGATTAACCTCCAGTAATTGTCAATAATCTCCTTCGCAGCTAGCATAGCTGCGAAGGAGAACATTTGAAACGCCATTTCTTCCATGTTTTGCTCCACGTACATAGTTTATAGCCCTCTCCGATGTTCCGAGCTTTGGATCCAGTCCATCGAGTTTCTGAGACATATGAAATCCGCCTTCCTACGTTTAAAGAGCGAGGCCAGCTCCTTCGATTTCCAGTTAGTGTTCCTACGTTTATCGAAGCGAAACGGATCTATCGGTTACAATTTGGGACTAACGTCGTTACTCGAGCCCTGTATATTATATCGTTATCCTCGGTATATTTGGTAACCTTGCCATGTCTTTCTTTGTTATTTGGCGGTTTTGGATTTATTAGTCCTGTACCGATTGCCATCTGACGTACAAAACCTACTTATTCACTTATAGTAGGAAAATCCGTGGATGTTTGGTCGTAATCCATATACGGTATGCATTTTCTTAACTGTATGTACTAAGTCTGGTTATCCCTGCCAAGACGTCGGTCGTCAGAGCCTTGTCGAGAAAAGAAATTGGTTCCGACCCTTAAACCCTGTTTTCCAAATTTTTGTATTGTTAAATATTTTTATTGTTGTATTTCTCTAAATAATATTTCTCTTCGACGGTAGATGCCGCTTGTACATATATTCCGAAATTGTTTCGGTTGACAATCAAATATTTTTTTGCTACTGTCATCGTATTTTTATATTTGGCTTTACTTTCACTGAGATATTTATTTTCACAAAGTATATTTTGCTTTTCTGTCTGATGATTTAAACTTCCTTTGGATTACTATTTTGTTAAAATTCAGCCGCTTTATATTTTTTCAGAATTTTTTCACTGACAGCAATGTAAACAGTGCGCTGTAGGGTCGCCATTTTTTTTTTTTTTTTTTTTTTTAATATCACCCCATTACATGAATGCCAATTCTTGATTGACACATATTGTAGATAACAAACGTCGAAAAGTGTCATTAAATCTATATTAGGCGTGCCGAGGCTCGAAACAAACAATACAAATATTAAGTTTATGATGGGTTAAATCTCAAACTTTTTAAATTGAAATAAGAATATATTTATTTTATCTAAATTGCTTTGCATAACGAATAATAAACGATCAATCAAATTAGCTAGTAATGCACTGTTAAGAACCGACGAGTAAGTATTATCTAATAAAACTGCATTCCACAAATGAACAGGACATCAGCGTATAATAAGGTACTTACATCCAATAACGACAATTGAATTGAACCAGGACTGCATTTTTACTTATCCGTCCCAGACAAAGTCATTCTACCTTTCACAATATTAAGCAAGCGATCTATATTGCCCTTCTCCATCAAAACGCAAATTTAGCGTCGTTTCCTCTTAGCATTATACTCACGAGTTTATGTAGCTCATCTCATCTGTTCATTCAATAATAAATATTTAAACATTAGTCTAGCCGTAGCTACCGTAATAGACGTTTTCAAATAACTTGAATAAGAAGAGTGCGTTTAAAAAAACTTTCTTAAAGAATATAGTAAATGCAAAGTTTATATATTAAAAGTTATACCTCAATTTTAATATCAACACACTCTTTTAACAACATAACTATTTTTATTTATTATACTTATTGTTTTAAAAATATTATAAAAAATTATAAAAAATAAAAACGCCTACTTTACTGTAGTAAATAAAATAACAAAAGCATATATTAAAAACTATTTTATAGTTAATAAATTCTCATTTCTCATGTCGAAATCGTACATATAACATTCATATTAGATAAAAAAAAACTTTCTGACCTTTTTAGAGAGTGTCAAGCGAATTGGATCTTCGTACGCGACACGAATTGTAAGACATATTTTTTCATCAACCTTTGACCAATCTGAGCCAAACTTATTCTCTCAAGTGATTAGTACACCACCTTAAACACAACTATAATAGTAACAAAAAATATTACTGAGACCATAACCAAACAATGTACTCATCATTTAGATCTTTGCAACTTTTTTTGTTATTTTACGCGTTTTTCCTACATGTCATTTTACCGATCTTCATTACAGGCGATTTCAGGCAAAAATTTAATTCTGACTGCCGGTGAAATGAACTTTGTCATGGTTACATTACCAAATCTTGTTTAACGAAGTCAGTCTTTCATTTATTGAGTAACTTTGTATTCTGTTAATACTACATTTTTTTCTCGTTCTAATTGATGCGTTAAAAATTCTTTTACGGAATATAAATTCCGTCGTTACACTAGCAAAGCAAATAGCAATACAAACGAACGCATACGTTATTGGATTTCCCAGTTCAGTTTTGGAAGTATTGACGGGAAAATGAAAATCGTGGTTGTTTTGACAATTGATAGATTAAAGGCGATTGCAGAAGTTGATGCATCAAAACAATATTTGGCTATTTGACAAAAAAATTGATAAAAGGTTGTCTCACATCCCCAACAATCGCCAACGTGCGTGTCGAACATGTCTAGAATTTTAGTAACATGTACAGAATAGAAACAATTTTATGCTGAGAACAAATTGATTGTGTTTGAGATTGACAACAAAGACAGCTTTACTTCAAAACCACAAAATAATTACCGTAATAATGTGAAAAACTTAAATCCATCATGGAGAAGTCCGGACGTCTGCAATCATCTTTTGTTAATAGGTCGTCTTCGCTGCCTCTTTACTTAATTACTAAGCATTGGCAAAAAACATTACTCGGATCATTTATAACATTGCATTACGACTGGTAATGCACTTAATAAAGTTAAGTAATTGTTTAGCACGAAATATTATTTACTAGTTACTATTTCTTTACTGGGTTGGTAAGTTGGCGTATTTTAATCATCCGATATGTTTCAAGATGTCAATGTGATTGAAATTCATTTAATGAGTACTTTTATGTACATTATGCATTTACTTGCACAAAGACTCACACTGCTTTTCCTTATTTTAGAAAATGCATCATAAACCCAATCAAGGTAGTAAATATCTTATAAATGTTTTATGCGAGTTAAATCTATAAAATTTATCACTTCATTTCAAAAATATTTTACCTTTAACAGTTTCTTGTCAGATAAACTGTAACTATAAATTGGTCAAGAAAACTTACGAATGAATATAATAAATGATAACTTTACATTTTACACACGGAATCACAAAATATACTTCAAATGCCACAACATTGTGGCTAGAAGCTGTGAAATTTCAACAAGCTAAAGAAATGACGGGCATATTTCTATTAATATAACATTTATAAACATAGAATTTCATCTCCATCGTTAAACACAATTTACTCCTTTCTTAAAATCGGTTTTTGCTTTTTACTTTGGCATTGGTTTCTGTGCAATAAAAGAAGGCTGTTTAAGATACTAATTACGTCACATAAAATGGATTCAAAAATTATCTATAAATTTCATAGGACAATAAAATATGTAAAACTCTTTATCAATATAGTTATTTTTATGAGTAGCAGCAGTAGTTATTCAATCGATTTATCATCCGATATTGATCAGACGGCGAGTGAGCGCACATTTCTATTTGTTTCAGTTTTTAAATTACGTATAATAATAAAAAATTTAGAGATGTCAAGGGACACCCAGATGGAACGAAGTTTTAAATTTATGATGCATGCACTTGCTAAGGATGATTTAATAGCTAGAAGAGCTCTTTCTAAACTTTACTACCACTTCTTAAATCTTTGGCGCTGGGAGATGGTGTTAAGCTACAGTGTCATATAGCAAAGGGTGTATAAGTTCGACCTCACCGGTGCTGACGAAGTCATGAGTGTGTGTGTTTGTCCTACACTCTAAGTGTAGGGTGTGTTAGGCTACTGCTTGGGAGACGTACATATACGTAAAATACAAATGTATGTACATATAACAGTATATTTTGAGGTCCTTGTCATCCTATTGTAAATCCCATGGCAGTTGTTAACAGATATATTAATGTTGATAAATAATATCTTTGTATACTACTTATTTTATAAAGAAGTTAAATTTCATATTCAAATATCAAAACGTTTCCAATCCAGCTCCTGTTTTCCCTCTGCTCTAATACTTCAGCAGCAATTTCTGCTTATTCATGCTATTCTTCTTGTAAAATTTCAGCCGCAGAAAGATCGATGCCACTCGTAGTTACAAATATCTCATAATATCATGACTTCTTAAAACCATTATTATAGTACAGTCGCATCACTATTCTCATTTTTCTTAATAATGTCTATGCCACATATAACCCCATCTTTACTACATTCTTCGCATCAAAAGACAACACGGGAGCTCCCTTTGAGAAGCCACCCTTATCCGTTAGATTGAATTGCTTTGAGTAGATCTTATCGTAGGTTAGCCCCCTACCACTACGACAAATTGGCGATCTACAGTTAACATGTGCAACTAATATTTTTTGATTAATATTGTACTTACCTAGTTATATGACCTAATGTAAATTCAATGAAAATGTGAAAGATATGGCAAAAAATGTGGGTGGCCATGTGCAGTAACACAATTTTACTACATTTACATATTAAATCACAATTCTCTACATTACTATAATTAATTCAATGTCATGTACATTTCCTAGTAATCCTTAAATGCTTTTTACTTTTGTTGATAAACGTATACGATTATATGAAGAATTAGAAAGGATTTGAATCCTAAGGGACATTATAAATCTTTTGCATTTATGTTATTTGTATGCGGGCTGATTAACCGATTGCCAGTAAAGGATGAACATGTACAAACTATTGTAATTTGTGAGCATGCAGGTATCATATCATCTCCTGCATAGATGGTTAATCCCTAAAACAATCAGAATAGTCTAGGATAAAATTTTAGGATATATTTTTTTTAATTTTATAAAGTGTGTTAACCTCTTAGCTCTAATATTATGTAAATTCTAACAAAACCATAAACAAGTTTGCCGTACGCCGTTTGAAATTATGGATTATTTAATGTAGCTACCAGAGTTATCAACAATTTTATGATTCGTGCAGATTTTATGTGCCGTTATCGTCAGTAAAGATGAATACAGATTGTACATTAATACTCCACACATTTTAATTAATAAGCACCTCCTTTGTGCAACGGTATTGGCCCTTGCTTTATAAACCAGAGGTCGTGGGCTCGAATCCTTTGAAGAAAACAACTTTGAGTTATCATTGTTTTCTGGTTGGTTAGGAAAATTTGGGCCGATCACCCAAATGTCTGAAAAGTATGATGATCCATGCCTCGGATATGCATGTAAAAAGTTACTTATATTTCATAAATAGATGTGATATAATTCTAGCTAGAGAAATTTATTGCCGTTTTATCGCCAAAGCATCTATTTACAAGCTTATATCTGAGTTATTCTGTAACTATAATTTATCTTTGTATTGGGGGTATCTGGAAGTATTATTCCGTGATATAAACTGCTAATATACAAGGTGACTATTGCAACCGTTTTATAAACTATATACGACTGGAACTACTATTGCGACATCCCATTACATAGCGGGAAATAATGCGCTTACTTTACTTTATTTTTTCTTTTGAAACCGCTATGAGATCTAATTCACAGTTATAAAAAGTTATATGCATTATGCTCTGAAGTAATTTTAATGCCACCTCTTTAATTTACACACATTAACACACAAACCTCAAATTATAACTACTATTGCATTTTAAAGAGGCGGTCTTAGACTTTTATTCTAATCTGGGTAACTTGTTATTTATACCTTTCTATACTTTATTCTCATTCGGTATATATTTGCCTCATACCAGTAAAGTTTCCAATGAGTTTAAGTATATCGTTTATTATGTTTGTTTTAACAGTTAAATTTGAAAACCGACGTCACGAAATTCATTAGTCCTCCTTTTCTCAGTTTATTCACCCATTCCCTCCTCTATAACGTGTTACGTCATTTATAGATGGTCCTTAATGACCTCACTTTGACCCATTCCCTCCTCTATAACGTGTTACGTCATTTATAGATGGTTATTAATGACCTCACTTTGACCCATTATCACCTTACACACTCTAAGTTATGTAAGCGACTGAGATTATCTGAAACAGTTTTTTAATTTTTCTTAAGATGCTAGTCGTTTTGAAGAACCTAAAGAAATCTGTACGTACATTGCGTGCACTTATTTACTAAGTGTTTATTAGTATTAAACATTTCATGATTATTTTGCTGCTAAATATTATATACACTTACTGATTATTATATCTAGAATAACAAGAGGGCTACTTTTAAATATTGATAAAATGAATTTTCTAGTTCGCTACTTGCTTATACTTCTATGACATTCTTTATGTTTACTAAAAAAAATTTTGGCTCTTTGATTAAAATACTTCAATAAATATTTAATAAGGTTTAAATATTTTGTTTTTTTATACAAATGAGTCATCTATTATTATAATTTTTAAGCCTCATGGCATGGGCTTGCACTCTAAACCGAAAGTCATGAATTCGAATATTGCAGGGAATTATAGAAAAATTCAGTACACCTGTGCTGTACTAGTGTGATAGCTGTGTTGAATGCGCGTACACTTGTGCACTATAATATCTCCTGCCTAGGCGACTGTTGTCTATTGTAGATTAGCTCCCGTAGTCTTATTGGTTCGTTGTTCGTTATGTTTAACAATAATTATTGCTATAATAATTAATATTAAAGTTTATTTTACACAATAAAAAAGTTTTGAAAAAAAAACTAATTATAGTATAAATTTAAAACGTATTACTAATTATATCACATCACTACTATGTAATTTGCGAAGTAAATTTAGTATTCATCTTTCTTAACGATAACAGCATAATAAAACGTGGTCAAATCATAACATTTTTTATTACTCTGCCGAGATATATTGTATGAATCCATTGTGTCATACCACGTACGTTACGTACATACGTACGTACGCATGTGCGTTTTTATATCATATGATATTTTAACTTTTATTATCTTTTTCAATTCAGTATAGGGCTTATTTTTGACTTATGACAAAAATTTAAGAGAAAATATAGAAAAACAATATATATAATAGTTTTTTTTTGTAAACTCATAGACCGTCGTAGAAGGTTAAGCGAATAAAAAAATTCCTTTTATCAATATTTAAAAGTTGCACCTATCGAAGTTTTAGATAAAATCATAAGTAAGTGGATATAAACATTTTTTAAATTAATAGAAATGAACACTGAGTACTCCGTCTCACTCCGACTTCATAGAAGTAAGGCTTGCTAATATTACGAGATTATTAAAAATTCTACGATCACCTTCAAAAAGAGTGTTTACTTATTTTATGCAATACAAAATTCTTGACCTTTTCAACGAAGCTATAAAAAAGGATGAACGCTGGTTTTTCCGGAAGGATAATTTTGCAGAATCTCCTGAACATTTGTTATAAGCCGTGAAACTTTCTTCATGTATGGCTCCTGCTAACGTGTGTTCCTTCTTTTGATACAAAAAGAAAAGTTCATGGAATATATATACTAACTAACAGTATCCGCAAAAAATAGTTCATAGGAAAAAGCTTGACAAACGAGTCACAGATTAAACTAGTTTACCGATTTTTCTCTCGTAGCAGTAAAGGTTTTTGTCAAAATTATTATGTATTATTATGTTACCATAAAAAAGTTGTAAGCACATTATCACGCGCATGTTTCGCACGTTGCTTAAATACTTTTTAAGCACTTAAAGAAAACATTTTTAGTATATTGTGATATTTAAAAAAAAAATGCCTAATTTTGTAGTCAGATTTTATTAGCTATAAATATTATGCTAAAATTATATTTAGCAGCTTTATAAAGTCTTTTACCTTTTTGCTATTCGTAAGGTAAAATATCAACTCCAACATATTCAGACATTATATAAGACCTATATTTCCTATCTGAATATCTAAAATGTAACCAAAAAGAGAACTTTGATAGTAGTATAGAGAAAAATCATTTTTAAGAAGGGGTTTTATTATTTCACTGTAAGTATTTCAATGCAAGCTAAAAATAAAAAGAAGCTACAGTCTTTTGTCTCCTTTACAGTCTTTTAAATTAACTTACAATGATGATTGTCCATGGTGGATTAGATCAAAACCAACAACTGGAATTAGTAAATATGGTTAGTTGCTTCTACTTTTAAAAAAGTTTCTCGAATGAATGTGACAGTGGCTGAAAGTTGCTGCACAATGATCCATTCTCTACATTATATTAAAAATGATAAACTTAAAGAAAGTCTGCCCCGTGACAAGGGCAGTGTTCGAAATGTCCGGAATTTATAATGAAAAATAAAATCCGTAAAAAGTTCTTTATATTGCTCAATAATGTGTAGTATTCGCGTAAACAAAACAATTAATTATAAAGAAATTCAATCAGCATTAGAGCCGATAAGAACTTTTATTAACACAACCATTAGAACCAATGCCCTTAACCATTCAGGTGGCTTAGGTTTAAACTGCAGTTATGTCAAATCTCCACTTTTTCTCTTCAGTAATCTGATTTTCATGGTAAAGCAGACCTTAACTAATCTACTGAACGCTGTATTTTTAGTAATCAGCGAAGCTGAAAATTATGAAAAAGTAAAGAGTTCTCCTTGCAAAAAAATCTAAAAAGAGAAAAATGTAGAAAAATAATCTAAATCAGTAGAGCGAAAAAAGGATTTTCTGTTGAAAAAACCAATTACTAACAAAGATACACATTTACGTTCAGAAAAAAACTGCATAATACGGAATTCCTTTAAACGGACCGGTTGAAGAAAAGACAATTTGTCCTTTTTGCCCCTAACCTTATTATGAAGACTGAACGCATGTGAAAATTTCTAAGATTGCATTTATTGCAATGCAAAAGTTGACCAAATAAGTTTATTATTTTCATTAACTGCTTAATAGATCCTTAATATTAATTAGGTCAATTAAGAATGTCAACCAAGGCGTTATAATTTTATTATTGACAAACCTTAAGGTGGTAAAGAAGGACCAGTATCGTCCATAAAAGTGTGATATATATAGCTTTTATATTTTGTTTAATAACGTAGCGATACTTTGTAACAATACTAGATGCTTAACATAATTTTACTAATTAGGTATCAGATACACATTTTTCTCAGAAAATCTTATTTTTATGGCGCGAAAGGCAACCTAAACGGAAAATTGGGTCAGGCACAACTTGGATGGTTGCCTTTAAAGTACCTGATTAGTTGCAAGGATATGTATATGCGAAGGGCAAAGGAGAGAAATGTTCCCATACCCTATGTGTATGAAGAATATTACTTGACCTCTTATACTACTACTAATTCTAAGCACGAAAAATATATTTGTAGACAGTTTTATAATTGAATAATGAATTAGTTTTAAGCATAAAAATTTTTGTTAGAATGGTTTTATATTCACTGAAGCATGGGAAAAGTTTTAAAATAATGGTATATAAATAGAAAAGAATTTATTTGGTTCCTATGAAAAAAAAATTACGAATTAATACTGCAAATGATGCAATCTTTCTATATTTGATTATATTATAATGTGAGTTTACTATCGTAGTAATATTATATTATAATGGAAGTTTATAAATAAGTATACTTGCTCCCCAAAAGTAATTCTCTAATTGATTGGATGTTTGTAACTTTAATTAATTGACAACTATATCATATTTTTAAGAAAAAAGTCGCAAATTTTCTTGTCGTATTTTCTTACATTTTCAAAAATAGCTGTATTTTCAAATGAAAAATCGCTTTTAAAGCATGCATCATTGAACGTCGTTTACATAGGTGGTTCACAATCATAAAACTGCTCAGTACAAAAAATTTAAAATTATCTTGAAACCAAATATGTCTAAAATTTAAATATTAAATGTTAATTATACCTTCATTAAAAGTTAGGCCTTCGAAAAAATTTGTAAAGAAAACAATAACAGAACTTAAAACGTCAAGAACCAACTATATGCATGCTCTTAATACAAGATCAACTTTAATGCTTACCTATTACATATACACTAAATAGATATACTATTTTATTGCTTCTTTTACATTCTTCTATATTAGCCTATTTTACAGACAGCACGTTATTATGATGTACTACATTGTGTGAACGTCCTGTAAAGTTGTTCGTAATTTTCGAATTAAGCTTAGTTTCATAACGATCCATTACTATCCTCACAAGTGAACGACAGTTTAGTGATAACTAGACTAGTGCAATTTTCCATTACGTCCTTCGAAGCAATTAATCTTGATCAACTTTTCTGACTAGTTAGCAGTTATTAAATGCGCGTTGATTACTTCACAATTTACTTACAAAATTATTATTAGACCAATATTATATTTCCTATTGATAAGGAAACAATCAATCAGTAAGCAATTAATTGTCGCACGTATGCTATAAAAGTTCAAACACTAAAATGCGTAAAATATAATGTTTATAACAGATGTTATTGAAACACTTTAATTACACTTTTTACAAAACATACAAATACTTTTTTTTGCTTCCTTTCTAATGCGTACATAATTTAAAAAGCTGACGAGGGGAACAAATTCTGAGTAGAATATTCAAAGCATGAACGACGATTTGACCTTTTCTCGTTATAAGCTTTTCATTTTATTAAAACGTTTTCTTTAAGACTTTTAATTACGTAAAAGGACAATTATATTTTTTTAATATTTGCAAAAAAAAAACATTTAATGCACTGATTTAAATTGGTTTTAAATTTGCCTAGTAGTATTTTATTATTATGTTTACAGAAAATGGTTAATGTTCATTATTCTTAAATTATTGACATATGCGATTGCTGACTTTATTGCGACTATTGTATTTATAGTGTACATTATTGTATGTCTCAAGTGTGTTGCATATGACTATTATTTAAAACGATGTTATTTTGTTTACCCTTAAATATGCCAAAAAAATATATTAATTGAATCATAGGTATTTAAATTCAATAAATATGAAAAAAATTCGTATTTTCATTGTTTAGAAAGTCGGTAAGAAACGATTTCAATAGCAACAAATGAATGCTTTTTGTTGGTTAAGCAAATATTATGTTGGTCACGATCAATTTACATTTCCTACTCTTCCCAGGGTCCATGGTCACGGGACCGATTAAGATGTTGGGCGTCAAAATCAGGGGCGTAGCTACCGCCGTATTTGCCGTATCAATTATTGCCCCCGTATAATTGATGCGGCCCAAAGTGTGTCAGTAAAAAGAATAAAAACTTTCCAATTTATTTTATTTTACAAATGACAAAATTCTATAAAGCAATTCCTTTTTTCCCGCCTTAAGCGTGCGTTCAAAAGTTGGCAACACTCTACATCGTTATGTAGGGCTGCGGGGCTGCGGGCTGCATTACATTGTAATTCAGTAGAAACAATATTGCTCTTCTGGTTTAGCAGTATTAGTAGCGATATGTAAAAGAAATGAGTGAAAGGAAAGAGATTATCCAGCGGCGCTGAGAAAGAAAAATTAAACAGAAAAGGGACGAGGTTATAAAAAAAAAGTGCCCAAAATTTCTTCATTTTTTCAGAAACAAGATACTGTGAGTGATTTAGATTGGAAAGGTAAGTACTACCCAACCCATTTATTAGGGGCCCGTAGTGATAAACAAGGAAATCTTTAAATTTCGGTCTGTCCATCTGTCCGTCACAAAAAGTGGTCTCCCCCCTCGATTTTCACAATTATACTGTTTTAAGGGTTCCGTGCCTTGATTAAAAAAAAACAAAATTCTAATTTATCTATAGGATCGATTTGTTTTGTTGTTTGTCTATCAGTCCGTATCGTATCGTTAATTGCGTGTTGAGAACTTTAGATGTGCACACTCGCTTTCGGGTTCTCGTTTTGTATGGCCACTACACTACGCGCTGCGTTTAAATAGCACGCAGGTGTATAGTAGTGCACGGACGGGCTGCAGGTGATTTTGTATCTACTAATAGGTAGAACTGAACACTCTCTAACTGTGACCCTTAGTAACGTTATTTATTTATATATAACTCTTTTTAGTTTAGTATCAAAGCATTCGTATTTATTTGTAAACGGTTTTATTTACTCACCCCGTTTGTTTTATTTTTTTTAATTTATTATTTTTTCTTGGGTCAAATTTAGTAATTCAAATTTCAACCTCTTTCTGTGAACCGATTAATCTGAAACTTTGTGTACACTTTGGATTTTAGTGACAATACAATTATGTTTATTCATTATCATTATAAATTCAAGATGACCGCTGCTACAAAATGGCGGATAATTTATGTTTTATTAATCCCATCAATATGGGTATCAAATGAAAGTGCTCAACCAGTAGAATACAATGTACTATATAAAATTAAAATCCAAGATTGCGGCATCTACAAAATGGCGGATTACTTAGGTTTTATCAATCCCATCATCATGGGTATCAAATAAAAGGTCTCAACAAGTAGAATACAATTTACTATGCAAAATTGAAATCTAAGATGGCCGCCACTACCAAATGGCTGATAACATTTTTTATCAATCCCACCAATATGGGTATCAAATAAAAGGGCTTGACAAGAAGAATACAGTGCACTATACAACCTCAATATTTAAGATGGGCGCAGCCACTAAATGGCGTATAATAATAAGATTTAAATTTAGAAATTGAATCTGTAATTTAGGTATCTGATTAATCCAGCCTGAATCCACCACCCAAGTCAAGATTTTGTATCGTGTTGAGGACTGTGTGGCGTTAGGGTGGCTAAAAATGATACGTCGTTAGCGGTACACCACCCAAGTTAAGGTGAAAGGTTAAAACGCGCCAAGAACTGTATGGCATTAGAGTGGATAAAAATGATATGTCGTTAGCGTTTTCCCCTCAAGACTCAGGCGCATCTTGTTGTACATAGCCTTGCCCTTTATTGGACTTCGGGGGGGTCGACCGTTTAAATGTCCATATATGCGTAAAAAAATAGGTAAAAAACTTTTTAAGTTAAACTATTTCATGTTAAACATACATTGCAATGTTTAAGATATATGTACTAAAAACCAAAAGATAATAAAATAGATCCAGTCGTGGGAATTATAGACATATGCATAGACTAAAATAAAACCGTGGGGCACGTCAATTGTCTACAAATTATCGACTTAATGTGCGATAGAAGAATCGTTTAATTCGTCGTTAGGCAGTTGGCCCGCAGACGGTGAGGAAATTACTTACTATTTTCTTGCTCATGGAAATTCCAATAGTTATACACTCCATGTAAATAAAAGAGATGTTTCAACTAGTTTATCGTTGGACATTCACACTGCTGGCTGGCGAGGAATCGTTTTACTGCTCGTAGTTTGTTTTTAATTGACAAAACATATGGTAAAAGTACTACTCGCTCGCCACTATGAAACCCTAAAACTCGCTTATAATCGAGCTTTTGCTAGCTTATTTCCACATTCTCGCTACTATTACACGTCCATCGTTGTCGGTTGAACAACTGCCTAATTATAGTGTAACATTACAAAAAAACATTTTAATCAACGATTGTAGACAATTGACGTGCCCCACGGTTTTATTTTAGTCTAGTCTATGCATATATTTATAATTCCCACGACTGTATCTATTTTATTATTTTTTGGTTTTTAGTACATTTATCTTAAACATTGCAATGTATGTTTAACATAAAACCGTTTAACTTAAAAAGTTTTTTTACCTATTTTTTATAACAATTACTCGTTTATTTTTAGATTCTTCTGAAGCATGTTCTTCGTCACATATCCATCCGGAAATAGAAGAAAGCCAAGCACATACTTTGTCGGAAGTCCATCCAGAAATCGAGGAACCCAAGATTGTAATATAATTTCATCAGACAGAGGAAATTTTGGTGACAATTTAACTGAATGCGAACGAAAAATAATTTTTAAATTGGGTCCATTTAAACCACAAGGACCATTTCCAAAAGTTTCAGAAAATAACCGACCTTTTTCGGCTTATTATTATTCATATTTCAATCAGGCAGGCATAAAAATTATAAGACCATGGTTATGTTATTCTAACGTTTTAAACAAACCGTACTGTCACTTCTGTTGGTTATTAGCAGATCGTCAAAACAAATCGTACTCCTCTGCTTGGGTTAACGGTGTTTCGGTTAGAAGCAATTTCACACAAACTATTCTTTACCATGAAAAGTCACAGCACATATTAGTGCCTCACTCTCTTATAATAATTGGTTGCAAGGAAATACCATCGATACTCTATTGAAAAGTGAAATCGATAGTAAAATTACATTCTGGAGAGGTGTACTGCATCGTATAATTAATGTTATAATTACTTTAGTATCTTGTAATCTACCTTTGAGGGGGCATGATTCTGATTCTGGCAATTTTATGGCAATTTCACGTCTGCTATCTAACTATGATGCAACTTTAAAGAACTTCTTCTAAAACCGAAAGGTGAAATAAATTATTTAAGCCCTACGATTCAAAACGAAATTATTAGTTTGCTTGGTGGTACCGTTAGGAACAATATTATCTCAGAAATTAAAAAAGCTCCATTTCTGACAATAATTCTGGATACAACACAAGACTTGCCAAAAATTTACCAACTATCTGTAGTTTTTCGATATATCTCGGTTACAGAAAATGATGATAATATGCCTAAAGAAATAAAAATCTGAGTCCTTTTTAGGATTTATAGCACTAACCGATTTTTTTTTTTTTTTTTTTTTTTTTTCCTAGTTTTCCTGACATGAGTGATCAGGGACCTTGAAGTCTCTTTTCAATTTTGTTCTTTTGTATTTTGTTTTATACTGTTTTCAGCTTGCAAGTCCTTTGCTGTACGTCATAATTTTTGGTTACATTTTTATTACATTGCTTTACATTCCTTCTGTTTTACTTACTTATTTTACTTACATTTTTTGTTTTACATTTCAAGATAAATATTTACTGTGTACTTATTACATTTTATACTTTAATTTTTTACAATTATAAACCTCTACATTATCCATTTGGTGCATTGTTTTGTTTTCGTTTGGTTTAGTTACATTTCTATTTCTGTTACATTTCTATTTCAGTTACATTTCTATTTCAGTTACATTTCTGTTTCAGTTACATTTCCGTTACATTATTTTATATTTTCTTTCTACTTACATACTTTGGTTACATTATTTGTCTTACATTTCAAGGTAAGTTTTCATTTCAGTTTCTGGTGGAGGCGATTGGGAGGTGGCTTAGCAACAAGCCACAGAAGATCTCGCCAATGCGTCCCACTTACTCGGATCGGGCAAGTATCACTGAAGGCGTTGTGGTTTGTAACCTGGTATTTTGCTGTCGCAGTTTTTGCACGACGGTTGCTCATTGGCATCCAGCTGCGCAGTTTGCTCTCAATGGGGCCCCATAGTGGCTACAGACTTCGCCGTTTGCTGCAGAGGCGTCTGGTATGACCATATGAGAGAACACCAGGAGCACTGGACCAGTGGTGATTGGTCTGCCACTTTACCCTTTGGGTCGACGTGCAACTTTCTCTTGGCCTGTAAAATTCCCCATATGCGAGGTGATACTCGTAGGACAGCATGAGGTGAGAGAGTTTTTCGTCCTTTTCGGTACTTTACCTCTAGTCGGAGATCTTCCTCACTCACCCCACCCAAAAGATGTTTGTTTTGGTTTTTGATGGATAGTACGAGGTCCTCATTATGTGTGCTTCCACTACATCATAAAGGATAATGAGTGGATCCTTATTTTTATTTCTTCCGCTGTTAGGTTGGTGCCTTCTTCGTTTATTTTATTTTTTTTTTTCCATTTCGGATTTTCGCAGCACCCAATAATTATTTTCGATCTTCGCTTTTCTAATGGAATCTATGCGGAGTCCCTGATCTTTTGCCTTGATGACATTTCTAATTCGATCGATCACTTCGTCACCTGTTTCCTGCTCATCCGCCGAAGTGACTGCTACTGAGTGGAAAGCCATTGACCTCGGCGGAGAGTGTTTAGTTGTTGCAGCGACGGTTGCGTAGGTCTTTTCCAGAGTGTTTGTTCCTATTTGCTTAATGTCTTCTACTAGTTTTTTAACTTCTTCTTTTGTTTCTTCCAAAAGTTTTCTTTGTTCATCGTTGTTTATATCCTTCAGACTTTCCCTTATTTTTGTCAATTCCAGAGATTGTTCTCTTTGCAATTTTTCTTGTAATTCCGTTTGTTTATTGTTAAGCATGTTTTAGTTTTTCTATTTCTTCTTGGTTTCTATTAGTATTTTATTGCATTCCTTAGTATTGTGCTCTGTGATGTTTTCTTTCAATTTCGAATTTCCTGCTTACTCTCTTTACTTGACCTACCACATTTATTTGCTTCCTGTTTTGTGATTGTTTCTTTGATTTTTGCAAATTCATTTTATTTTCTTCTATAATTTTACCACACCTGAGATTTTTCTAAGCAGTTGATCATTTTCTTTTCTTTTCTGTCGTACTTTTATTAGGTCTTGTTGTTGGTAGATTGTGATTATTTTTTCCTTCAATATATCTTCGGTATCTATATATATTCTTCTGACTGCGTCCTAATTCCTCCCATTTCTCGTATGCCTCTAGAGTAGGTTCCAGATCTCTGTAGATAGTGTCAAGTTCATACAGATAATCGTCGAAGTTAAATGTTCTTTGTTCTCTTTCCTCTTGTTCTTTTTCTGACGTAGTCGTTTTAAAAATAATTTTTAGTACGTCTTCACGGCAACTAATAGAGTCTTCATCCATTTCTTCTTCAATTTCCTTTCTCTCTTCTTCATTTGTGTCTTGTGGTAGGGTAACTCTCCTTGCCATTTTTTCTGCCTCTTTTCTTTTGCTTCTCTTTATTATGTATTCTATTTTTTTCCTTTTTTCTTCTTCTTCCAACTCTTCCATTTCTTTCTTTCTTCGTTCCTCTTCTGTTGGATCTATCAAGGGCTTTTTAACTATTTCTTCCTGATTTTTCGTGCTCGTCGGCATTTCAATTTTCATCACAACCTTATTTCTTGCTCTCCTTTTATCCCCATTTGCATTTGCGGTTTGCTTTCCGGATGGACCTGCCGTCTCCGGTTTTTCAGTTTTGTCTCCTACCATCGTCCTCTGTCTTGGTGTTCTGTGCCCAAACATTGTCAGGGGAAACACGTCGGTTTTGTATAAAAGAGTTTTATTCTCTTCGTATGTAAAGGTACGAGAGGGATCAAGGTTGTATAGGAGTAAGAGCTGAAACTATTAATCTATTTAAGAGTCAAGAGTCTACACAAGTTCAAATAAATCCTAGGCACAGCTCTAGAATTTTTAGTCTATTTCGATATCTTATCTTAATTATTTCTAAGTACTTAGAATATATTAATATATATTATGAAAAACAAAATTAAATTAATCTAGGTACACTGTACAGTGCGGTCAGTTGTGCTCAGCACCTCTGTCATAAAACAGTTTTTTAAAACAAATTTGTGATAATTTATTCCAAAATTTACTTTTCATACAAATATTTAATTTTAATTTTAATTCGAACTTTGAAAAATTTTTCTAAGTCCCTATGTCGTCACTATGCTAGTTTACTTGTTTTTTAAACTTTTTTAATTTTTGAACTAAAATATTTTTAATATCATAAATTTATTTAGAGAAATATTTGTGACGATAAATTAATTTTTAAAACAATTTTTTCCAAACTTTAATTTTACATACAAAAAATATTTAATTTTAATTCCAACTTCGAGAATTTTCTAAGTCCCTGGTACGTCAGCACAGTCGACGTCACTGTGACGTAGGTGCCACTGTGACGCGTTGTTATTGTAACTTAGAATTTTACTAAAACTTAAACTGTCTATAGTTCGGTTACCCTTTGTCCGATTTCCAAAATTCTTTTTGGTATAAGATTTTTTCTGTCTAGTCTAACTATCTATCTAATTATATAATAAAATTTACTTAAGATTAATAAGCCGAAAACACGTTTCAAATTACGTAAATATGCATCAAAAATACGAAATTTTTCTAGTAAAACGTCTATATCTCAGTCAATTTCCAACCAAAAATTCTGAAATTCTTCAGAGTCTATTACTTACATATAAGTCTATTAATAACAATAAAATATAGGTATGTTGTCGCTTAAAATTTAGCTTAATAATTATTTTAAAGTCTAGAAATAAATACTATAACTTAAAATGTCTATGTTTTGCCGTCACTTAACTTTTCTACAATCCGATAAAGCTCCTGGCTCCTCCTAGCAACTGCTACCAGGATCTTCCGTTGAATTGTCCTCTGGTTCTGGTTCGCAGGCCACGCTCCACGTGTTAGTTGTTTTTAGTGATTTTCAGCCGTTTTGGCCGAAAAATCCCAAACTTCGCAGAAACGTGTGGGGCACCAGGACGATTTTGCGGACGATAAAAAGAGTGGGGTCGTAGATCTTGTTTAAGGACGCACGCGAAAAACGACACTAAATTTGGTTTTCGACCACAACTTCTCCAAAAATGTTCCGATTTCCAGATTTTCACTTCAATCGATTGGGCTCACTGTCGCGGTTACGTAGATATATAACACTTATATATTTTCAAAACTTTTACCACACTAGCACTCAACCGATTGCAGTGCTGCAGTTCTGAAAACTGTTATTTTAAATTGGACTAAAGAATATGGAATTGATTTGACTAAATGTAGAGGACAGGGATACGATGGAGCAAATGTTATGTCGGGAGGATTACAAACCCTAATAAAAGAGTATGCTCCAAATGCCGATTATGTTCATTGTGCTGCGCACGCTTTAAACTTGGTTTTGAACGATGCTGCGAGACATGTTCGTGAAGTATCGACTTTTTTCGATAATTTAGAAAAAATATATACTTTTTTTGGAAATAGTATAAAAGGATGGGCTATGGTAAGTGACGATTCATCTGAAAAATATTTGATTACCCTTAAAAAGGTATGTCCTACCAGATGGTCTTCTAGGAACGACGCTTTATTAGCAGTAAAGAAAATTTTTACTAATCATGAAAACTTTGTACCAACTAAATTTAATTTCAAATAAAAAAGATGAACGTAAGAATTTAAAAGTATAATTAATATTTTAGAGAGTTTTGATTTCTTAGTGCTCGTTACATTTTTTTCTTCACTATTTGAAATTATTAATCCTGTTTCTAAAGCTCTACAGCATGAAAATAATGACTTACAGAAATCTAGTATTTTATTAAGTAATCTTTTAAATGGACTGTGCCAATTAAGAAATCAGAATTCATTTAATAGTTTTAATTAGATTTAGCAAAAGAGTGGGGGTAACAACTGTTTTTAAAAACAGTAGGCGAAAGATAACGAAGCGTTTTATTGATGAGTTATCACAAGATGAGAGAATTTCCGACCCGGAATCCTATTTCAAAGTCAATGTATACTATTGCTGCTTAGATATGTTAATTTCTCAAACTAAAGAAAGATTTCAGAGCCTTTGCAACCTGAGTAGTATATTCGAAATATTACAACCGGAGAAACTCCTATCTTCTTCAAGCGAAGAGATATTAAACGCTTCCGGAAAACTGTCTGCTAAATACACATATATAGACATCTCACTTAATCTTTGTGACCAATTAAAGGCTCTAAAAACATGCTTAAATTCTGAAATAAAAAAAAATTATTCCATTAAAGAATTCATTGAAATATTGATAGTAAAATTCAATAGTCTTGAATCCAGTTTTCCCGAGGTAATCACAGCATGCTTTTTATTCTTGACCCTTTCAGTTACAACCGCAACGGCAGAAAGCAGTTCTTCAAAATTAAAACTAAAAAATTACTTAAGAACTTCGATGGGACAAGAATGGCTGTCAGACATCTCACTATTGTCCATAGAGGCAGAAACTTTAGAAAAACTAAAATATAGCATAAATGATTTAATAAATCAGGTTGCCGAAAAAAAGGCAAGAAGAGTGAATATTTAAAATTAGATTTTTATTTGTAAAATGGGTAAATTATGTGATAAATAAATATTTCTACTCCCAATATTTTTTTTCTCCTGTGAAAAATCTTTACCTCCATATAAGGGCCTCCAAAAAAATTTTATACGGGGCCCCGACGAGGCACGCTACGCCACTGGTCATAATGTTAATGTTAATTCGTCTACCGTTAATTTTAAATATAAAATTATGTGAACCGATGCATGCTAAGCTAACGTATCATAATCTCTTGCAATATTTGTGTGCTTGGTTTTAATTTTTAATTGGATCCAAAGAAATGGTAGTAGGTAGTAGCCTCGGGAAATCTCTTTGGTAGGAATCCACTCTAATCCACTTGAGTTTATATTTATGACAAACATAAATCTTTTAAAAGTTATAAGTAATTTAATTTAGTATTCTACCTCGAACTAGATGCTTAAAAACTGTTATAATACACTGCATGATTCACATTAAGAGATAATGCGTTACATTTTTCTGTAAACAAATAATTATTTGTCTTAAAATTAACTTATCACATTCGCTCATCTTCTTTATTTGTTAATAATAAACACGAGATTTTTACATTCACAAAAGGTTTTAAAATTTAACTACCACAGTACCAGTCAAAGTTTTATTTTGAACAACCGTGAGTTTTGAGAACAAAGCGTGTTGAAACTTTGAATGCATAGACATTAATACGAGGCTGAATTTCTGAATTATGATAAACCGAGTTTGCCGTTTAAATATTGCAAGTTATTTATTAAATATGCAACTGTTTCGTTTAAGCAATTTTTTTTGTTAGGGACACTTTAAAATAATAACATGTTAGCCAAATTGAAAATATGTTAATATATCTTCTACTAAAATGATGATTTCATATGTGTATGATATGTATTAATTAATTACCATTTTGAAAGGAAATACCGAAATATACAAAAAGTAAATTAAAAACAGCTAGCAAATATGATTATTGTTATAAAATATAATTTATTGGAATAACATTATCTCAATTTAGAATTAAAGAGTTGTGAAAAATTTTAAATCTTAAATGAAGTTTTAAATTAATAATAATCTATGAATATATTTTAAAAACCAAGAAGCCTAAAAGACAATAATTAAAAGTAATGTAACAGTCTACCTAAGTAAAGATTATCCGACTTGAATGTTTTGCAGAAAATAACAAATGACGACTCCACTATTTCTAGAAACTTCGCCCACAATCGTAAATAGCTCACAATTTCGTGAATCACACTTAAACTTTTCAACTATATTTTTGTTGTTCATGAAACAAAAGAAAATAAATACATTTCTTGCTCTTTGGTTAAGTGCGAAAACGAGATGTTTTATTGAATGTTTCACTTTTTGTTTGATTTTTCTTTTTTTTTATAGGTAATAAGCATGAAAAAAAATTATTACAAAATTTATTTTTCTCTTTTATTTTTGTTTTTACCTTTATTTTTGTCGAGGGAAAATTATTATTATGGAATTAGACTTATGTAACCAAAAAAATTGTGAAATAAAATTAATATCAGAATTACATGGAACAGCTGCTACTTGTAACTCGTTAAAAATTTTTGGACTTGCAAAGTGAGCTATTTGTTTTTGGATAGGACCCAGTTTTACTTAAATAAATAAATATTACACACCATCATCTAGTCCCAAATTAAAATAAAAGTATATTACGAAGACTACACTTATATGCTATATAAAAAAGTCTTACTTTACTTTTGGGAAGACATAATTGATAATACCTATAATTATGTACTTCAAGTCGATTTCGACTACAGGATCTAATCTATATTAAAAATCAGCTTTTTCTTTTTTGTTAATATAAAATGTTATAAAGTTATAAAAAGTCTATACATGTACATAAGTAGCGATATCAATTATCAAAGATTAGTGCAAAAAGCTTAAAACGTCCACTATAAAACTTTACAGAAGCCTTTATACATGAGATACGTATCGTAACGATCGTATTTTACTTTTTTTAAAATTTCAAGCAACAACTAATACAATAATGAAATAGTTTCTGTATACATGCTTGGGCAAAAAAAAATTTTTTTTGTATATCTGATGATGATAAATAAATAGACCCAATCGGACACAAGTTCGCGTATGTCAAAAGCGGCCTCTTTGACATGGGATGTTACATCTGTGTCCTTTAAACCGGAAGACATTTACGATGTTATAATTAGAGTATAATCAATCAATGATTTAGTATACTAATGACAAATGAGTAGAAAATAGGCTTACACCTCTACATTTTCTAAACTATCTATAATTGAATGATTTTTTTATTAAAAGATATTCGTAAATTAACGCTATAGAATCTATTTATTAATCCTGTTGGAATGCAACAGGATTATTGTGTTTTGTGATGCAGTTAAAAGTGTACAGTATTTTTATTCTATAAAGTCTATATAATTTTGTTTCAGCTTTTATCAAAGCTGTTGGAAAACTCCTAACAACAAGTCAACATATCGCAATGCAAAATTTATACAAAAGATTTTCTTTGTTTTATGTTCGCATGCAGTTCATTGCGAGCAGAGATTAGTTTTGTTTATAGCAGTAAGCAAGAGCGTAATACCGTGCTGTTATCATAAAATGCGCTTCGAAACTTTATTAAAATTGTTATAGCTTTGAAGTAAAGTTTTCTACCCGATTTATAGTTCAAATAAAAAAAGTTACTAATAAACACATAATAATGTGATCCTACTAAAATGGGCATCTATTTTTCAATATATTTTATCCCAACATTTCACTACTCCGGTTAAAATCACGCGTGCTTTTTATCTTGTTATAGTAAGCTACTTGAAGTTGTTTACACGGCCCTATATGCGTAAGCGTAACAACATATTTATAGGCACAAACGCGACAATCATATCCAAATAAACATTTTGGAACTAGTTCAGTCTATACACTAACAAGTCTGTATTTGTTATAGAAGTCTGGAGAGTCATTTAACATTTGCTTTTTTTATACAACAATGTTGTCATAAATTTATCATAAAAGTGAATTACATTTCTTTTATCAGTCCACGTTGTCCTAACCAGCCAGAAAACAATCATAACAAAAAGTTGTTTTCCCGCAGGAATCGAACAAACAACCTTTGGTTTGTAAAGCAAGGGCCAATATCACAAGATAATGGAGTCAGTTGCCCAAGCTGTATAAAAGATGGAATTAATGTGAACAAATTAACGTCAAACAATAAAATAAGAAGCGAACGCGTACTTATTGCTGTACCGCGGCGGCTTATACTTTCCACAAGCTCTAAAAGCAACAAAACTTTTTAAGTAATAAATTTTAACAAGAGCCATTATTTAACACAAATCTTTTGAAAAGATAGTAATAAAAGAGTTCAAATGTTTTAAGTAAATGTCATTTCGAGCTACGAGCTTCGAAGTTACTTGGGATATTGTCATAATTTCTTGAACATATTATCTTTTTATAAATGTATAAATATGAATTCAAGTAGAGTTTAGCTCAATGAATTGTTGTTTTCAACCCTTAATAAAACTCAATTAAATAGATTTTTTAATTGAGAAAAAGTCAAAGAATAAAATAGCGGAAAGCTTCAAAATCGAACTCAGAGAATTGACGTGAATGGCAAGAGATCTCCCGGCTCCAGTAGGTAAGAATCTATCCACAGGGATCTAGTTGGAATCTATTTTCTTTTGTCGTTCTGGTTAATAAGTAAAATAAGTAAAAAGTAAAGTGAAAGTAAATTAATGACCTACGACACCAGGTTGAGAACAAAAACTAAATTATATTATTTGCTGATGACACTTCTTTAATACTTAGAATAAAGCGTGTAAATAATACGCTCTCGAAAGTAGGGTATTGGTTTAGTGCAAATAATTTAATTTTAAACAATAATAAAACGAAACGTTTAAGGTTGACTCCTAATGTTTCTCAAGCTGGGTGTGATGTGGTCATAGATGGAGAAGCGCTGGACCACGTAGATTCCACTGTATTTTTCGGCATCACAATATATTCTTAGCTAGGCTGGTGAGTAAGCTTAGCTCTGCGGCTTATGCAATCAAAAAAATTAGATAACTAACCGATGTTGAGACAGCCCCTTTAGTATATTTTAGTTATTTTCACTGTATAATGTCTTATAACATTGTACTGCGGGGAAATGCTGCTGTTATAAATACTATTTTTGTAATTCAAAAGAGAGTGATTCGAGCAGTCTATAACCTGGGCCCCAAAGAATCGCTGAAAAAAATGATTTCTGAAATCAATATAATGACTGTTTTTTCTCAATACATAATTAAAAATATTTTATATGTTCATAAACATAAAAATGAATTTGTAAAACATTGTCACACACATAGAATAAATATTAGGAATAAGCATAATTTTGCTCTTCCAAAAACTAGGTTCCTAAGAACAATGAAATCTTTTATGGGACAATGTATACTCTTAATTATTTCTATTGTTTACGCGAATTTTATATATTATTAAATAAAATAAAATTTGAAGATAGATTGAAAGATCCGTCAGGCTATTGAGATTAGAAAACATCCAAATTTCAATAGAGAAGATGGTTGGGTTCTACAACCTGCTTGGGACCCCATAAATAATAAATTAAAATTTAAACCCGAACATAATACCACTGCTGGCTGTAAAGATAAAACCAGTTCATTTTGCATAGGTCAGACTACAGATTAAAAATAATTAATTAAAGTTAAGATCTGGAGACCCCGCTTCAACTGGCAACAAGACGCATGATATCTCAGTCTACCCCGTGACCACGGCCGCTGCAAAGTGTTCGAAACGTCGGGACTTTAAAAATGTTAAATGAACGCGATAAAATCCGTAAAGTCATTTTATTTAATAAGTGTATACTCTTTTACAGCAAAATCCCAGAAAACGTTCAGCTATTATCTATAAATAATTTTAAAACTGTCTCCGTAGCCTAGTGGTATGGGTGTAAACCGGAGGTCGTGGGTTCGAATCCTGGGGATTCAAAAATTTCGCTCAAAACCTCCTAATGGATAGAGGTGTATTAAGGGAGGCCTATGTCCAGCAGTGGACTATCACAGGCTGATGATGTGTGATGTGTGTGAAATTTAAAAAAGTTGTAAAGGAACGTTTGTGTGTTAAAGGATATTATTGCTGTAATGACTACTTGATAGAGAACCCACCCTGGTAATAAACTGTTCACTTCAGGCTATTTCAAACTAATAAAATATGATGGTTATTGTAAAAATTTGTAAAACTTATTGAAAGAAGGAAAAAAAAGTCCCGATAAGTTTCTTACGCCGGTCCTTCTCAGCCTTCCATTTCCAAACCGGTGGTAGTTTATTTGACAATCAATAAGAAAGTGTAATGCGTCCATATTGAATAAAGATATTTGACTTTAACTTTGACTTTGAGTGCATGCAAAAGATAACTACATATATGTCATCAATTATGAACTTCACTATTATATTATACTATTCTTATATATTTCTTTTTTACTCTTTTGTGAATTTTCATACCAGACTGAGCTTTTCATGCCAGGTTTAACATCAAACATTTTGTATTTGTTACACTGCCCGTCGACTCGTAAACATCATCAACCATCGTTTTTTTCTCGTCAGAGACACGACTGGTGCGACTCAGACCATAAAGTTTTTTACATTGAATAAGCGATGGGACGACCAGAACATTCACCGGATGGTAAATAATACGCTCTTCTTAAGTGAAACGCAGCCTAAGAGGCCACAAATCCGCTCCCGACCCTGAAACATAGGATATTACACCTCGCTTATGTAATAATTACGCCGACTTCGGTGTCCTTTAAACCGGAAGACAGTAGTTTTATGAAATACTATGCATGAATGGCTTCTTCAAACGTTACACCATGAAAAGGAGACCCACAGAAGTTATACTATAGGTCTTTACGGATGAACATAAACAATTTAACTCATAAAAACAAAGTAAACAAATATGTACGTATAACATATAAATTTATCTATTTTTATTGAATCACAACAATATGTTAAAAGTATTTTATTTTATTTTTATTTGATTACATTTTAAAATTTATTTAAAGTCTATTTTAAATGCATACAGATTAATACCAAGATTTTAACACAAGCAAGAACTCGATACAAAAGCCAAGTCTACGAGGTATTTGTTAGATATATATGTGGGAAATGTAGGTGGTTATAATTTAATTAATAAGTGTTTAGTTTACATTCATTTACTATCTTTCTTTTTTTTTTTTTTTCACTTATTATCTATGGTACGAACAAGTGACGTTTAACAGCAAAAAAAAAGATGTACGACACAATAAGACGAGTGTGTAAAATAAATGCTAATTATACAACAATACAGTGTTTCCGTGCCTAAATCCCACATATAATACAAAAGTATAATTTAGGCAAAACATGTACTTATTATTATTTTATTATAAATGTAGGTAACTATGCACACAATAGTTATTTAGCTCTTTGCTAAGCAAAATTAAAACTTTTTTGAATGCAAGTGGTACCAACACCTTTTTTATTTATTTATTTATTTAATCTTTTGCACAAAATTGTATGCGCGCCGGCGGGCTTAATGCCTTAGGCATTATCTAACAGCCGACCTTTGTATAGTTAAGAGTAACAATGTAGGTGCACATAAAAGAAAAGGACAAGATTTACACAAATCTAGCATACATATATAATATTATAGATAATGATAAATTAACACATTGGTAACTGTGTTGGTTCTAATTGACTTCTCTAACGCGTTTAATGCCGTCAGTCACGATATCCTCTTAGCTAACCTATGGCACTTGATGGTTTCCGACGAAGCACTGGATTGGTTTTCTTCATATCTTCGAGGACGCCAGCAGGCGGTCTATTATGATGATTCAATCTCAAATTGGTTAGACATTGCCAGTGGTGTCCCTCAAGGCGGTATTCTTTCGACTATCTTATTTTCAGTTTTCAAAAACTTCATCACTCAAAAACTTCAATGTGCATATCATCTTCATGCCGATGATCTTCAGATATACGCCCAGTCAGCTATTGATTCGTTACCGCAAACAATTCAAAAAATTAATGAAAATTTAGATATTATCAAAAAGTGGAGCGATCAATTTGGTATTAATATAAATGCATCAAAATGTCAAGCTATCATAATAGGTAGTTCGCGAAATTTTAATTAAGTGGATGGTCTTAATCTCCCAGCAATAAGGTTAATCAATGTTCCCATTTACATTGGTAAAAATGTCCATCCAGTCCATTCTTCTGTGGAATGGGTTACCTCCACAAATCAGGTTAGCGCAAAGTCGCTTTACTTTCAAAAAAAAATAAAGCATTATTTGTTAAAAAAACTGTCCATGGAATAGCATTAATTTTATTAATATAGTAGATATATGTATACTATTTAGTGCTTGTATGTATGTATATATATATGTATTACAATGCATTTTTATCTATATTCTTATATTTATGTATATTATATATATGTATTCACTATATTTATATATATGTATATTAGGATTCTGTTTTTTTTTTTTTAAATAACTTTCTATTTTGTATACTTAACGCTATTTTTCTTATTTGCCCTTTGCTGTTGTGCACAGGGATATGTGCACCCACAATGCTATCTCTGCACCACTCCAAAGGTTGACTGGTAGACAATGCTATTGGCATTAAGTCCGCCTTGGTACAAGATTTGTGCATAAAGTGTAAATAAATAATGTTATACATGTTATACATAAATAAAATAATATATAGAAATAATGTTACGATAATTCTATCAATCCACTAACGACTTGTTTAAGAGATGTTTACGAACTTTATATTTAAACTCCAGCAAGTTCTTTGCCATCCTAATCTCCACAGGCAGCTCATTCAAAGAAGAATAGATTGTACAAAGAAAGATCGATGTACAAAATCGGTGTGATGTTTTGGGATTGAGAGAAGACGGTTATGCATTGAACGATGTTCTTTATTGCAAGACTGTACTGAGATATTGGAAATTGGAAGACAAATAAATCGGTGAAGGAGAGTTTAAAATGGAAAATAGATAGTTAGAGTTTTATTTATAAGAAAAAAGTTACTTTTTATTTTACAGTATCGTAAACAACATGAGTCTAATTAGCATATTGCAGTGTGCTAGTTCAAACAAAGAAAGCCACGCTCATTGTTTGAAACTGAACATTCGGAGAAACTATTGCGTTGACGGATTGGATCAAAACAAAAGAGCTTTGTTTACTCTATGAAATTCAAACATACTCGGATGACTCGATTGAAATTTTGTCAATGGTGAAATGCTTTTAGCAATTTTAAAAAACATTTCATTCAATTGAGTGGATAAACCTTTATTATTATTTTTATTGCGAACGAAAACAGACGAACAGTCGGTACACCTAATGGAAAGTGAGACATGGGATGTTACGTCTCGTTTGGCCGGTAAATAGGTCCCCTTTTAACAGAAGACCGGCTGGGTTCGTAGCACCGCGGTGTCTATTTCTACCGCAAAGCTGTTGTGTGAAAACACTGCTGTATTCCACAGTATATTTGGGTAAAAAAGAGTTAACACCCTATGTTTAATGGTAAGCAGCGCGCTGGTGATACCTCTGGTATTGCCAATGTCTATGGGAGTCGGTGACCACTTCCCATCAGGTAGAAGAAATTAAAAATTGTAAACAAACCTGCGCGTTAAATGTATATTGCATGTTATATTTCAATAAAATTGTTTGTTAATAAAACAAATGACTCTTTCAAGGAGAACTTCATTCGTACATCGTGTTGTCCCGTAAAAGCGTTTACCTATAAGTGGACTGTATAATGCCCGAGTCTCGGCAAAAGATATGTCGCTGTTTTATCGCCCAAACATTAATCTTGCCTTGAAACAAGCCCAGCTTATTAGAGTTATCGTCTACTTTTCCTTGTTATATATTTATCTTATTCCCACACAGTAGTAGTGTTAGCACGTTAAGAATGTGTGTGAAACGAAAATCTTTTGTTTTTAATTCTTGTTATCTACAATTATTAAAGATCTTTATTATTGTGATTTGGCGATTGTCTTTAATATCCTCTTAACACTTTTTGCGTGAATACCAATTACTATATTCTTACGAACTTTAGCATTTACAAAACAAGCTTAGATAAACTTTAGATAAATGCTTTACTACTGCTAAAAAATGAATTAATGATCAAAAACAGTAGGTAGCCCACTAAGATTTAAAATATTCCATTTATACTTTACTTTATTATATTGATTGCGAGTGTACATATATATGCATATGCGCGCCCTGCCTAAAAGAAATGCAGCATCAGACGTCACAAATCCGCTATATGAGATGGTTCATCTGGTTTACTTAGTAATTACCCCGGCTAGTTACCCCTTCAATTAAAAAGACGGTAGTATTTATACACAACTGGTTTGCGGCGAAGATAGACACTGGGGACATTACTAAAAGGTAAGGAGTCCTGTCACCTTGAAATCACTTACCGAAAATTGGCAAACAAAAAATACGTTGTCATGTAACTAATACAAAAATATTATAAAATGTGCAACTTGCAATCGTTACGTTATCATCATCATCAGCCTGTGATAGTCCACTGCTGGACATAGGCCTCCCTAATACACCACTATCCATTAGGGGGTTTTGGACCGTATCCCACAACGCTGGTCCCATACGGGTTGGTGGGTGGACCGACTTTTTACATGCCCATCCGACGCATGAATCATCTTACTTTTCAGACAATTGGGTGATCGGCCCAAATTCCTCTAACCAACTAGGAAACATCAATGAAAATTCGTTGAGTCCCCGCAGGATTCGAACCCACGATCTCCGGTTTCTAAAGCAAACGCCTATACCACTAGGCTACGGAGGCAATCAGGCTACAGAGGCAGTCGTTACGTTAACAATATACAAATATTCTTATTGTAACAATATATATACTTTATATTGGTTAATATAAATACAGCTATTTTTGCGCAAGATAACAAAATAAATGAAGGGAAGGTGTGTAAGTCATTCTCATCCCATTTCATTTAAAAGCTTTTTAAACTAAAACCGTCAGGCATTTTAATTGCTAAGATTAGAACTAATCTTACCTCATGCCTTATCAACAATTAAGCAATGTAAATTGATTAATATACAAAATATATTTAAATAATATGAAATTTGATAACAAAATATTTTATGTATCATAAAATTCCCGAACTAAGATAATTTTAGTTTATATTTGCTTTAAGAGATAGACGCCACAATTACTTTAAAAGAAGAGTCGGATTTAAAATCTCCCATGGAACAATAAATCTCTGAGGGTGCCACTCTGATGTTATCTCCTTAAATTTATTGTCTGACCTTACTTTGCAATCGTTTAACATTTTAACCGACATTTATTTGTAATTTGACATTTTTTTTAAATAATATTTATAATATAAAGCAAATTTAAATGCGTCAAACATCGCATAAAAAAAACTCGATTCGGCACTGAGGAAAGAAAAAAATATAATTGAAAGCTATTCTTTCAGAAATAATAGGGTAAATAAATATATTTCAAGGAGTAAAATAATTCTGATTTGCCTAATTTGTGATTGCAGCGTGTTATTGAATATTTCTATACAGTAAAATTAAAATTTTAAATCGATTAAGTTATCGAGCATCTTTACTCGTCGTCTAAAAAAAATATAATTTAATCTCATAGTACATGAGATTAAATTAAAATACTGATTTAATTATAGAAGGGAACATTAAAAGGCGAAATTGGTTTAAGGGAGAAACAATATCTTGACTTGCAATTATAAATGTATTATTAAAGTTGTTTCAAACACGCCTTAAAAATATTTCTTAATTAATTTAATATATCATCTTGTATACATATGTGCAGAATGTAAGATAACGTATGTGCACAAAAACAAAAATAATTTTTAAGGCAATTGTAATGCACATAACAGATAAATACTAGGAACAGGCATATATTAATTCTTCCAACAACTTGTCTGCGAAGAATATCTAAATCTGTTATGGGACAATGTATTCGCTTTTACAACAAAATACCAGAAAACGTTCAAGATATATCAAGGAACATTAGATTGTTAAAGGTTATTGAGTACAATGTAAATGCTTTTTAAAACAAAAAACACTCTGGTAATGGGATGCTCGCTCTAGGCTTTTCAATAATATCATAATTTTATTTGTTTGTTTATTGTTTTAAATCTTGTAAAAGGTGACAAAATAATAAGTACCGCTGAGTTTCTTTCGTCGGTTCTTCTCAGGTCAGAGGTGTCATTTTCCGAATCGGTGGAAGATTTTTAACAATCAATAAGAATGTATCGCTCCCATATTGAATAAAAATATTTGAATTTGAATTTGAATAACAATTTGAGCACTTCAACTAACAATATCACCTGTGTCTGATACTGACTTCGTCGATATTTATAAAATTTTGGTAAATAAGATATGAAATTATATCCTAATTTCCATGATATCTTAAATAATTCTCCTATATTTCTTTTTAATGTTGTAAGGTTAAAAACATATTATGTAGAGAACTTTTGAAAAACTATAAACATTTACCTCCGTTTATCTTTTCCTTTAGTCTGACATATTTAATATTTATTAATATAATTTTGGTGCAGGCAATTTTCATAAAGCAAATAAAAGCTATTTTAATCCGCTGTCCTATCGAGAATCGTTTTTATCAAAAGTCAGAATAGAAACGGTCGTATAATCAACAATCAATAAAAGAAATATATTCTTCAATTTTGAATAAAGATATTTGGCTTCGATATTCGACAAAGGAAAAGGATAAGGAAAAACACGTACACGGGCTATAAACGTCTCGTATTACGAAGTACCTACCTGTTTTATGAGGAGGTAACTATCATAGAACTATCAAAGCACGATAACAGTCGTAATAGCGTTAATGATAATCATGTGCTCGAATTTTAATAACGATGGAATTTTAATAACTGAAGCAGATAGTAAAGAAAAATGGATGGGTTGGTCTAAAAAATAAAGTCACAATATGCACATTTTAGTGATACACAGCTTTACGTCAGTTATCTATGTATATAAAAGAGATTCCCATCTATACATTGACTCATCACGATATCTCTGGAACCATAAGGCGTAGCGACTTGAAATTTGGTAGGAATATTCCTTTCGCCGAGTAGAAGTCAGCTAAGAACGGATTTTATGAAATTTCACCCTGGTTCCTTTCTTTCTAATCTAGCCCCATGACCATAACGGTAGAAAGATTTTCGTAATTGTAAAATAAAATATTTATAATAAGTGCGTTTTATGTAAACTTAAAAGTATTTGGTCACCAATTACTTTTTTTTTAAATCATTAACTTTCCTAACTGCTATTATTTAATGGAGTATCAAGATCAAAAGAACATTTAACTGATGATAAACGATACTTCCTGTCCATAAGAAGCATTATTCTGAGGGTTGTTACGTTTCTAATAACACAACGAAAATGTTTTTTTTCGAGAGAGGGGATTTGTTTACTCTCCCCCAAAACGTAAGCGGTACAGAATTTTACGTAATAACCACACAAGGCTTTTCGCATACTTACAAAAAATTCCAATAGTATGCATGATAAAAAAACCTGTTAAAATTATCTTCATAAAAGTTCACGACAACTGCTGATTAATGCTGTTTTATCATATAGACAGCCCTTTTCTTCAATCGTAAGCGTTGGTCAGCTATTTGTCCTCAATTGAGATATCTATCTAAAATTAGAGCAAATGTGTCGTAAATCATTATCGATACGATGAACGTGCGCAATAACTTTGATACAAACTGGTCCATGTAAATAAGTAGTTCACATCTGAGATGCAAAATCGTAAGCAATAGAATGTTTTATTCAAAATTACTCTGTGAATATATATAAATCGGTATACGGGCGAAAGTTATACGTGACAACGTCTTTTAGTGGTAAAATGATTGTAATGTGAATATTCTCTCGTATAGAAGGAAGAAGGATCAAATAATAATAACAATTCAAAATATTCAAAAAACTAATTTTTAATTATACATAAAATTTATCATTATGGATTAATTTTTGTACATATACATACATACAATACACTACAGACTATTTGTTTACTTCGATGACAAGAACGCTCGAGAGTAAGAGAGACGCAAGGCTTGAACCGGTAAGCATGCTCCTTTTACTCTTTCTCTCCGTCTCACTTTCACTTCAGCAGGCCAACTGCGCACGAGTAAAAGAGACGCGTGCCTCTCACTTTCTCTTTTGGTTGCTAATGGAAAGCGTTACGTGAGCGGCGCTGTGACACAGTTTTCGAGAGTCCCTATCTTGAACCAATCTATGAGACGTTGTAACGTCAAAAATTATAATATGTATATCTACATAACTTACCATCAGCCTATGTTAGTCCACTGCTAGACATAGGCCTCCCCTAATGTACGCCTTCTTCATTAGGGGGTTTTTGGACCGTATCCCACCACGCTGGTCCAATGCGGGTTGGTGGGTAGTTTACATAACTAACTAAAATTTTTAGTTGACAAAAATATGATGCAACCAATTGTTACCGTGAACCCAAAAGGAAATTATTATGGTGACCTTAACATCTATTTTGATTGGAGTTTTTAACAAGCACCGTAATTAGCGCATTTTTTTTTCTTTCGCATAGTCATTTATTAACTTTTTTAAGTTATAGTATCTATTAATGATGTCATTCATAATAATCATACAAAAAATTTCAAAAAGTCAATTTTAATTTGACTTCTTAAAAAAATGCGATAAATTCTACACTTCTACAATCCCGCCTGTGAATCACCGCATTAAGCCATCGCCATCTCGTTTATTTTATATTCATTTCTCTTCTAGGAAGTACGTGCTTTTTACAATACTTATAAGCAGTAAACTCCCTTCTTAAAGATCAACATCGACTATCAATTCCGCCGTGAAGATGTAGTGCTTATGCTAGTTTTACACGCACCGTAGTTAAATGGACGAGGCTTAACTTTCTGCGTCACTTGTAGCGTCTTAGATTCACTTCTTGAAGGCAGAGTGTATCACTACCATCGTATGGACGTATGCGCGTTTCGTAATAATAATTTCCTAAAGTTAAATAAGTTCCATTTGTTTTCTTAATTTTAAAATTACTACAATTTTAAAACAAAGCTTACGGTAAGAAATTTTTTATTACATTATTTCTGGAAATATATGATGAGAAATTAAGGAAAGGTCATTAAAAATTTCTGTGCATTAAGATATGTGTTTTACAAAGATTCTTAATTGAGCCATTATTTTATTATAACGAGCCCCTGTTTATTCTTGAAAGCGGCAAAAGATAACTGTTCTGATTGTGTTAGCCAATAAGTCATTAACAATGTCAATTGAAGAGATGATAATTGTAAATAAACTTGTAACAATTGTGTGTTACGAACCATTGTGCACGGTCGTTCATTGTAAAAGTGGTCGAAAGGAAGTTGATTTTCCAGAGTGAGTAATACGATTAAGTGTTGCGAAAAAGTTATTTTAACACCTTCTAGGAACCATTCGTAAATTTCAAAATATATAAATATGAACCAAGGTCATAAATAATTTCAAATTTTTGTTTATAAATGTATTTCGTTATGAAAAATGACACATACAAACGTGTAAAAATTGTGAAAATAAAATGCCTTACGTTTTCCCAATTTACACTAATAATCACGCGAAACACTAGTTAATACCCAGAACATCATAAACCGTCGGCTGTATGGTATCAGATGTAATAAAAATATAGCAACTAAATTGCAAAAACTGATAAGCTAATATACCTACTAACTATTTAATTGATTTCACGCTGTGCGTTGCGTTGGAATTACTCCTAAATAAAGGACTTGGTTCCTCCATTACCATGAATGAATCACTGGCATATGTTAAATTTAAAAAAAGATGACAGTGAACAGGATTTATCAAATCTTCACTTTTTGTAAGGCTAATATATTTAAAAAGTGTACATGTTTCTATGTGTAATGGATGGAAAATATGCTGTTAATAAATGAAACTTATAACTTCAATAGGATAATATTAGTAACGTTATTTACAAATATCAAATATTACGAATAAAAAATATTAATATTGTTATAGCAATATTATGTAAAATATTATGTATTAAATACTATCGTTGCTTTAACATTTATTCTCTTTGTACGTCGATAGCCCAAATTTTAATATCTTTATTTAATAATAGGTACACTGTCTGGCACTAGTATATTAGGCGAAACTATATAAACAAAAATAAAGATTACCGATCGCGGTAATCTATATAAACCAAGTCTAACATCAAAGTGAAATGACACGAAAATTCCTAACGTACCTACAGTAATTGGTCTGTCAACGAACCTTTAAATAAATTTATAATAATTTATATTTTTGTTATAGTTATTCCTCAAGTACCTTATTTGGCTCTGTTAATGATTTGTCTTGCCACACTAGCTTATGCGTGTAATTATCCTACGAAGTGATACTTTTAGTGAACAATTTCTTTTGAGTATAAACTACGGAATAGCACACATTAGCTACTTGGAGTTTATGTTAACAAAAAATCAATTGTTTGGTTGTACAAAGCCTTGTATAAGTAGGTAGGTATTTGATATGACAACGAGTTATTACGATTTTTTAATCATATTTAAATAAGTGAAAAACTTAATATTACATAATTGTTTTATAATAAAACCAAACAAAAAAAATTTAGAAACGCTTTACTTTCAAATAAATCATGAATGGCAGATTGGTAACCCCGAAACGTTACGTTACTTTAGTTAATTTAAAATTTAAACGTCAAGGTGGGTGATTGTAAAGTTCATAATGGGTTATCAGTATTGATTAATGTAAGTTATGTTAGTTTAAAGAAGAACATATAAAATAGTGTGTTGAAAGCATACGGTGCAAGTTATTATCAGAAATGAATGGAAAAATTATAAAACAGAGTTACAGTAACTTGTTACCAAAGTGTTATCCAATATTATTGACAGCTTTGGATGGTAATTTAAATTTAGTCCACAGGAAAATAAACCCTACGGTAAGTTCATTATCTCTATAAGGAGTACCCTTTTTATACCAATCAACAAAGGCATGCTTTAGTTACTCGAGTCGCTTGTTAAGGTTAACTTTTCTATTCAAGCAGATTAATACGTAAGTCATAAGACGTGTGATAAACTTATAACACAACTGACGATTGTTACAAAATTGCGTATTATATACTGCAATATACTAAAGACGTCATCGAACTGTCGAAACAAATAAGAATCAACATTTGTTTTTCATTGCGTTATTAAGATAACATTGTGAGGTCAATTTATCTCGGTCCATGTATTAAAAGACCTGTTAAATAATTGCTATCATAGTCAATATCCACTTACTAGCGCGCGAAGTTACAGTCTTTTAATATTTGCGTAAATTATTATTTCAGATATTAAATTATAAAAAATTGTTAAACACAACTGCAGCTATGAATAACATTCTTAATGGAAATCTCTGGGACACAGACCCTGAATTATTTGAAATTATTAAAAAAGAAAAACATAGGCAGCAACATGGCTTGGAAATGATTGCTTCGGAGAACTTTACCTCTGTTCCAGTACTGCAATGCTTAAGTTCATGTTTACATAACAAGTATTCAGAGGGAATGCCACATCAAAGGTATTTGTTTTAATTAATAAAAATCATTTATATATAATCAAAAATAACTTAGCTGCTTCAAAACATTTTTTTATCATTTCTGTAAGTACACAATTTATTCTGTAATTATAACATTAGATACACAATTTTCTCTACATAATGTTTCAAGTCTTTGTGGTAGTCTTTAAAGAAAGTCTTTTTATTTCTAATTCAAATTATGTATTATTTTTTTTAATATCAGGTACTATGGCGGTAATGAATTCATTGATGAAATAGAAATAATGGCTCAAAAACGTTCACTAGAAGCATACAGACTTAGCAGTGATGAATGGGGGGTAAATGTGCAACCCTACTCAGGTATCCTCTATTTTATTTTTTTGTACAAACAACTATTAGTTATAACCTTAGTCTTTAAACAGCTGATCACCACTGCAATTAAAACAAACCATCTATATTAATATTGTAATGTAATGTTAGTTTTAAAAAAATGTAAAACTGTTACCAGTAGCTACAACCAAACAATTATTTTTAATTGTTTTACATTAAAATCTTATAAAAGATTAAATGACTATAATTTACTATGGTGGCACACTTATTTAGTTGATTAAATAACATTACACAGAAATGAATACAGACACAAGTATTAAAAAGTGATGATAGTGTCTTACTTTAAAAGAGAAAACAAACATTTTTTAATTTGTATTGTTGACCGACACAGAAAAAATTATATTAACATTTTTATTGCAATAAAATATATTTCAATAAGAATTGAAATTGAATGACTTAAATATAAAACATGAGCATTGTTTTTTTTTAAGGCTCTCCTGCTAACTTTGCGGTGTATACTGGTGTTGTTGAGCCACATGGAAGAATTATGGGTCTTGACCTTCCTGATGGAGGACACTTAACTCATGGCTTTTTTACTGCTACAAAGAAAATTTCAGCTACATCTATCTTCTTTGAAAGCATGCCTTACAAAGTAAGTAATCTTAGGTATAAATTAGAGATGGATTCTTATGAGTAAATATTTTATATATATAGGTTTACTTCAGCTTCTTTGAAACTAAAACGAGAAACAAAGTACTTTAAAATTTTATTTTATTTATTTACAATTTTTGCTTTCAGGTAGACCCTAAGACTGGATTAATAGATTATGATAAATTGGCTCAGACCGCCAAATTATTTAAACCACGTTTGATCATTGCTGGTATGAGTTGCTATTCTCGTTGTTTGGATTACAAACGGTTCCGTGAAATAGCCAATGAAAATGGTGCTTACTTGATGGCTGACATGGCTCACGTATCAGGTCTTGTTGCTGCAGGTAATGTGGAATTTCAAACATGTACAATGTATCTATCAATAGTCAAAAGACTGAGAAAGGAAGATTATTATTTTTAATCCACAATTTAATAATAATTCACACTTGAAAAACATTTCTAAAATGTAATAATAGTTTTCATTGGGCTGAATGTTGTGGTTAACTCGCATATTTAATACGAACACCAAATTTTATTTGTTCAGATGATATTGTTTATTGTGATAAAGTCTGTAACAAATTTCTAAGCATCTTGACAACCTAGACCGAATTTTTCTTACCTATCTGGCGCATGTGTGATCACCCAATATCATCCAAAACAATAAAACCATTTCATATACAGAATTTGAATCTACAACCCTTAGTCTTTGTAGAATGCGCCAATTTTACTAGTTAACAAAAATCTTGTTCAAGATAAGAGGCCATCCATAAATAATGTCACACAAATTTCGTGATGTTTTGATCCCTCCCCATCCTTGTCTGAGCTGGTCACTGAGCTGGCCCCTAGTGTGAGGTAACATAGTTAGCAATTTTAGACTCAGAATTAATGAACTGTAAACAACAGTTCTGAAATTACATGTCCTTATTTTATTAGCATGTAGATTTGGAAATATAATGTCACTAAATTTAGGCCTCACACACAATTCACACTTCATCAACCCTGCCCCCCCCCCCCCCCTAAAATGTTCGGTAATTTATGTATGATCCCTAATATTTTATCCTCTATTGTCTTATTGCAGGGGTCATCCCGAGTCCATTTGAATTCTGCGACATAGTAACTACAACAACACACAAAACACTCAGAGGACCCAGAGCAGGAGTGATTTTCTTCCGCAAAGGTGTGCGCTCGGTGAAGGCCAACGGAGACAAAGTCATGTACGACTTTGAGAGCAAAATCAACCAAGCTGTGTTCCCTGGCTTGCAAGGTGGACCCCATAACCATGCGATTGCAGCTATTGCCACTGCAATGAAGCAAGCAACTACACCAGAATTTGTTGATTATCAAACACAAGTGAGCATAACAAATATGTTTATACTATTAAAGACTACAACATGCATAAAATGTGAAAGTTATTTCATGCCCTAAAAGTTATTTTTTATGTATTTGTTTAAACAATTATTAAAGAACATTAGATTTTTTAATTCTAACGTTAAAATCCATGTCAATTATATAAGGTAAATAATGAATATTACTAAAATTTCTTAATGAAATATCCACATATTGGCACTCCAAAACTGAATACCAGTAAGTTGTTTAATATCCCTTGTCACCCTCTTATAAATGTACCATATTGTATTTAGTAAAGATTAAATATAAAATTAACTTTTTTTTCAAGGTTATAAAGAACGCTCAGCGTTTGTGCAAAGGTCTTATGTCCCGTGGCTATGACATTGCTACTGGTGGTACAGATGTGCATTTAGTTTTGGTTGATATGAGAGGTGTCGGTCTAAGCGGAGCTCGCGCTGAGCGCATATTGGAGCTTTGCAGTATTGCCTGCAACAAGAATACGGTACCTGGCGACAAAAGTGCTCTTAACCCAAGTGGCATTCGGCTTGGTAAGTAATACTTTCGTTACAATTTTTTTTTCGTACAATATTATAACAATTGCTTACATTTCTGATATATTAGCTAACGTTATTTTATACCAAAGTCAATTAGGAATTTAAAAAAAGTTTGAACGGCGCCTTAACTTAATGCGCCCTAATTGATGGACTGCTATTGATCGAAATATTCAGCAAAAGATGTGCCATCATTTTTATCATACAGGTTTATCATTATATATGCTTACATCAACTCCAGGTCTTATTTTGATGGCGATACGTGACGCCGATATGTACAGAGACGATGATAGAAAAAAAAATACTATACCGTAATTGCTAAATACTATAAATAAATAAAGTAATTTCGAACTACAGTTCCTCAAATTTGCATGTTGTAAACAAAAGAAAACTAACATTATATAGTGTTTGCAATATAAAAAGACTAAATAATATAATTAGTATTGCGATTATGTTAAGAGATAATTTTAAAATTTTCTCCTAATATAATCGCAGATTGTAGCTTGTGGCTTTAATAGTTTTGTTGTTGTTGTTCTTTTTCTTATAACTGTAATGGCCACCAAGGGTATCTTGCTGATTCTGCCAATGTCAAGGTAATACAAAGTAACTTTATTGTCAAAATAAGTTTATGATTGGACTGCTTAAAACCAGTTTTCATGTAAACATCATGACATTAAATAATTTGTGATAGTAGAGTATAGTTTCACAAAACAAAAACATTTGCTTTGTTGCCAAGTGTTAACTTGTTGACCTGTATGATAAATATTTAGTTGTATTTTAAAACAGTGGACAAAATGTTTTTTACAAAAATTTTGGAGGATTAATTCATATAACTTATTTAATAACAGAATGGGTTAAAATAGTACAATTTAATAAAAAAAAACTTTAACTTCACTTAGGGATGAGATTTTTCAAGACCGTTTTGCAACTTATCCATTTTTTTTGTTTATAAATTTAATCTGCTTAACCTTTTCGATTTTTTATTTTCATTATATAGAAAAAATGTCTTACCACTGTGCCAATAATTTAATTTTATAAAACGTCTCATTAAAAAAAATATTATAGAATTTCAACTAGGCTATATAGTATTTACTAACAAACAGGAATTATCGGTATGCTTTATCATAAACATTATTTTGAACCCTTGAACTCTTAAAACAGCCATGACCTACCAATACTGGCAACAACAACTAATTTAAATAGGCAAGCAATATATATAAAAATTTCTGACAAATAGAATAATGATAACATAAGACTGATCTTCTAATTAAACTATATTCATGTGATAAAATGTAATACAATTTTGTGTTAACAGTTTTGTATGGAACATGGCCTCATGGTCATTGGCCCTCAAAAATATGTTATATAATATAATAGAAAACTTTCCATTGTTCAATAAAGATGCCTTCACTTTAAAAAAAGTCCTAAAATAACATATAAAAACTTTGGGTGTAATTAAAAATTGTACTTTAATACAAACGCCTTTAATCTCAATAAAAGCTATTTATAACAGTTTCAATTATTCGTTAGTATTCGTTTGAAGCTTATTAATTGATTATATTAACGTCTAAAATAGTACGTAGACAAGGTTTTTAAGGCAACTGCTGATGCCTTTGGATTTTCAGTAGTTGTATAAATACGATATATATGCGTGCAAAAAAACGTTACAAAAAAAATTAATTGAGTTTTTGTTTAATAGGTAACTTTTTTGGATTATTTAATGTAATAAAAAATGTTTTACAGGAACACCCGCTCTAACTACACGTGGCATGAAAGAAACCGACATCGATAGAGTAGTTGACTACATCGACAAGGCACTAAAACTCGCGCAAGAAATCACAAAAATATCAGGACCAAAATTAGCGGACTTCAACAAAGTGATAGGAGATGAAGAATTAGTTAAATCCAAGAATTATAGCAAATTGCCTTACCTGGTTGGAGAATGTAGATATGCTACAGTACAGTTCTATTGAAGAATTAGAATCTTTACTTTACAACATTATGTTCTTTATTGGTTCTGGAGATTATTGATAAGAATTAATGCTATCTTTGATTATAAAGTCTTTACAGTCTATATTTTGAATATATACAATTTTAAGAATAATTAATGCTTTACTTGTCTGTTTTAATATTGACAAAGACTTTTATAAAACATTTACAACTATTGTTTATCTATTAGGTTCTTAATGTCTTACTTCAAGTTTGTCTTTGTAGACTATTAGTTAAAAACGCAACAGTCTCTTAGAATATATTTGAAGAAGAATATAGAATATCAATTTATATTGCCACAAATCGACCACCTCCTGCTCGATGTAGTTTGTAATTTTGAAATAGATGTCCCTGGTAAAAATTCATCTATGTTTCTCAAGGTGAATCTAGCTTTCTAATGTTTCTCTTTGTAGTATTAGTACAGATAACCAGCAAGTTTTACAATTAATTACCTTGAATCCGAATGTCACTTATTGGGAATAGGTCAAATATTTACACTCCACAAATGAATCTACTTGAGTACCATCGAACCATCTGAACCAAACCTCGAACAGTTAAGGCAGATAAAAGTAAGGTTAAGACTGAAAAATTTACACAGGACCAAATCTAATATGGAAGAGCAGCGGACAAAAGTGTACGGAATGTGTATCACAGTTCACCTATATGGATTGACGCAATCCTGTCATGCATAGCATAATATTTGGATTGAACTAAGCCTTTGCATTTTCTGCAACGCACCTTTGCTTGTTCTTGTGTTGAGAATTAGTATCGCATCATAGGCCATGTGTACAAAGATGCATCATAAGCTATTATCTACATTGTGGTATTAGACAAATTATTCATATAAATTAAAAAGAAATAAGAAAGATCCCGATATCGACCGTAAAGCCTGATAAAACAGTACTATTTTAGTTTGAATATCTTTTGCTTTCAATGAAGCATAGGAGAGAGAGTCACTCATTGCAAATATCTTACTAAAAACTAGAAAGATCTATATGGGACAGTAAATATTAGAAAATACTGCGCACCCTGATTGTCGCAATAGAAGATATACCTCATAACTTTTGAAAATTCTTAATAGTTCCTTACGTTCTGAGTGCGTAAAATTTACTTGACGTTAAAATGCGCATATGAAATTTCTTTTGTAAAACCAATGGATCCGTATTTTAAGTACGCCAGTTTCCGCATTACGAGGTCCTTATCGTCAAAAAGCACCAGTTGTAGTCTTCCTCGTTGTAGTTGGATCTATCGGCATGCAGTGCAGTGTTATCTTATAATATATAAGAGTACCGCCTTCACAAGCGCCAGCTCGATATCTTATATAATCGTAGTAATTTTTTTACAAAAAATAAAGGACCTAAAAACATATTAAAATCTGTACACGAAACAATAACGTACATATCGCCATTTGCAACCTCTGACTTTCTTCTCGTTCAGATCACTACGAAATCATTTTCTACGTCTCAGAGTTCACATTCTTTACCACCTCTAGTGTTTATAAATATTATCATAGAAACTGGCCCCATAGTAGCCCTTTTTAAAATTAAAATATTAAGAAAATTGTCTATTTCTGTTAGCTGTACTTTAGTTACTACGAGTTAGGTTTTTATTTTAATAAAAAAAATGTTTTGACAGAAGGTGTAACAAACTTTACTTATCTGTTAAGCTGTAAACTAATATTAGTTTACATCTGTTATCTGTGCTAAATGTAAAAATTGTCGTTCACTATAACTACTACATCTGATAGTTATTATTTTTGTGCAAATTGAGTTGTTTTTGTGGCTCCCATCGAAGCTTATTACATCAATGTTGTAGGATAATTAAATATTTCGTGTCAGGCTAATTAATCCTTCCTGTGTAATTATAACAAACAGTGAGCAGCGGATATAAAGTGCCGACCTTGTATATATCATCATAAGAGAATTTTGTACACATACTAAGAAAAATACTTTAAGCGAGTGTTAATCTAAAAAGGATCAAAGTTTGTCAACGAACTCATGTTAACTGCGTGATATGAAGCACATTTTGTGCATGGAAAGCACTATAGATTAATCTGAACGGTATTATGTATACGATTGCGTGTGGTAAAGACCACCTGGAGTTCAGGCAGTATCGTCTTGAACTATGTTCACCACGACGGGAATGGTAGCAGCACCGCAGCAGGCGACTGGCCAGGTCGCTCAAAACGGGAGCACTACGTTACCTAGATCTCATCATCAAAGGACAGGTAATATTTGTTGTGATTCAATATCTTTAAATACAAAGTGTTACATTTGTGTGCGTTCTTGTCAAATAAGTAGAGCGAAGCTGTTATTTGTTTGGTTCCTTACTTTAATAATGTTTATTTTGTGTTTGATGGAAGAAAAGAACTTTAGTTTTAAGGCTACATTTATTTCTTTGTTAAATGTCCTAATTGCATAAAGTCTATGGTTTTAAATTTCATTTCTTATATTAAATGTGTCTACCCCATGACCACGGCCGCTGGAAAGTGTTCGAATTGTCGGGAATTTAAAATGTAAAAATAAATGCGATAAAATCCGTAAAGTCATTTTATTTAAGAAATAATTTAATGTGTTTTTATTGATAATGTGGACTTTAGTATTAAATTATGTTAATTTCTTGTAATCTCAATCTATTTATTGTAAAAACTTCATCTAAATGCAGAATTTTCTTTTTCTTGAAGGCTATTGTGTTAAAAATAGTACTAATAAAATATTTAGTTCAAATAGAGATTTTTATCTTCTAGAGATAAAATGTTTATTAATTAAATTTATATTAAAATATCAGTGTAAAGTTTATTCAAATATTATGTTTGCAAAATTATTATGTCTTAACATTTGTAGGGAGACCTCCTGCAGCCCCAAAATCATATGACTACCTCCTGAAGGTGCTACTAGTCGGTGACTCTGATGTGGGGAAACAAGAAATCTTGCAAGATTTAGAAGATGGGTCAGCAGACTCACCATTCTGCAGTGGAAGTGGTAAGAAAAACATCTTCTTTAGGTTAATAATTGATCCAGCAATTATAAGTTAATTACAAGTTTATGACATTAATGAATAAAATATAGAATATATTACTTATTACCGAGTCAATTACCCTATGGTCCTTTCAATTGATATAAATATTGTAAGCTACAGGAACAACATGGAGCTGTTTGCCAGGAGTGTTTATTATTTGATTATTGCTTCATGTCATCTTGTTGAATTTGTCGCCAGGGTTACCATGTTAAGATAAATACCAAGTTTTATTTAGCTTTAAAAAAGTAAGAGTGATCAATTGTCTCCCCACAAAAAGTCAATCATATTAAGGTCTATTATGTTTCAACTTCATAAAGCTTTGGTTACAAAGATTCTAGATATTTTTTGGCTGTGGTGTATTTCAAAACTACTTGAAATGGGATAAATAAATTCATTTATTAATTTGCTTAAGACAGAGATAAGGATAAAAATATTTTACAATAAGGTCTGGAAACCCTGCTTCAGCACTGGCAACAAGACCTATGACATCTCAGTCTACCCCATGACTAAGGCTGCTGGAAAGTGTTTGAAATGTCAAAAATATAAAATAAACGCTACAAAATTCTTAAAAAGTCCTATTATTCAATAATGAGTAGTATTTGCATAAACACAAGAATTAATTATAGGACTTATAATGACTTACAATACATAAGCTTATATAAAAACATACAAATGGTATGTAAATATATTCGGACACTGGAAAAACTTAAAACACTTTCTCTATGGAGATTGTGTGTCACTAAACACTACACTAAGTGGGTTGACAAATATGAATATTGAAATTTTATGTATTAAAAGTAAAGTATGGCTTTCTGAACTGTATTTTAATTTATCACTATGAGTATATGGCTTGTGAACACTGAAATAGTTCTTACAAAGGTTTTCTTTTAGCATACAAAACAACGACAATTCTACTAGATGGAAAAAGAGTCAAACTCCAACTGTGGGATACTTCTGGCCAAGGACGCTTCTGTACTATCATTCGGTCGTACTCCCGTGGTGCTCAAGGAATACTTTTAGTCTATGATATAACCAATAAATGGTCCTTTGACAGTATTGACAGATGGCTAGAGGAGGTTGAAAAGGTATGGAAATTTTAATGTAACTTGTATTACGGTTATTTATACCGCACATGGTTAAATGATGAAGCTTTTTTTGGAATTTATCATGATTTTTATATTTGCTGCCTCCGTAGTCCAGTGGTATAGGCTGTGCCTTAGAAACTGGAGGTCGTGGTTGAATCCCGAGGACTCAACAAATTTTGATTGTTGTTTCCAGTTGTTAGGCATTTGGGCCGATCACCCAATTGTTCTGAAAAGTAAGATGATCCATGCGTCGGATGGGCATGTAAAAGTCGGTCCACCCACCAACCCGCATTGGACCAGCGTGGTGGATAGGTCCAAAATCCTAATGGATGGAGGTGTATTAGGGAGGCCTAGTCCAGCAGTGGACTATTACAGGCTGATAATGACGATGATGAGAACTGGTTTGAAATGTGAAGTTTATTTTAAGATAATAGAATATGGAAATTAATTACTCTTGATAACTTGTCCTTTATATCCGACTAAAAGTCGCCCGCGACTACGTTCGCGTTATTATTAAAAAAAAATTGTAACAATTTTTGATGTAAAAAATGGTAGCCTAAATTGTCACCAGTTACATGAACTATCTCTCTGTGAGTCTCGTCAAAACCTGACCAGCCATTCCACAGATTAGCCAAAACAAACAGACAGACAATTTTTTTTACAAGTTTGTTCAGTACATCTACCATTGATGTATTAGAATGTAATCATTAAAAAGCGGTTATTTTAATGCTGCAAACGGGCACTCGAATGTTATTCATTTGCATAGATAGGGCACAATTGGAATTGCAAACAAGCAATTGGAAAAATTTTATTGGATGAAGAATAACAACAAAAGTGTCTAATCAACATATTATTCTATCATTTCAGCATGCCCGGCGTGCCGAAAGTGTTAGTGGGCAATCGATTGCATCTTGCCTTCAAGCGACAGGTGCAAGAGCGTGATGCCGAATTGTATGCCGCCAAAAACCAAATGGCGTTCTTCGAAGTGAGCCCATTGTGCGACTTCAATATCAGGGAGAGCTTCTGTGAGCTGTCGCGGATGGCCCTACACAGAAATGGCATGGAAAGACTGTGGAGAAGTAACAAAGGTAAGTTTCTTTGGAGCAGTAAAAGAATAATGATAAAGTTATTAAAAATGTTCAATAAACTAATAGTTTTTTATAGGATGGTACTGGTTAAGAATATTCAATATAAAAAAATAATAGCAACTTTTATGAGAATACTTAGAAAACAGGTATTAATACATAGATTTTATGTACTATTTGTTGTTTAGTAATAAACACGCTTGTTATTTTTTTTTTCAATGAATAAGGAAACAAAACTAGCTAGACGTTAGCGTAATCGTAAGTAAGCCCATAAGATATGTAACGTTGCTATAAGTCTGTTTGCTTCCCCGAGACATTGGATGTCACATCTTGTTTATACATTGCATTCGTTACGTTGCCGTACAAACTGCAACACATTACTGTTTTCACTCTACTCAATGGTAGTAGAAATGAGCGCGGCAGTAGTCCTTCCCCAGTCGGCCGCCTTAAAACTTCTATCTCGACACTATTTCAAGCGAAAGTATGTATTACGAAACTAGGAATTTTGTGTACATATGGATAATTTGTTACTCTGATTGGCAAACGTTTGAATACCTCATTATCATTCTGTAAACATACTAAAAGATGCTCAACACCTGGTCACAGATCAATACAGAATAAATTACTGTCATTTTTGTACAGATCATCATGCCAAATTTGTATCAACTTTACTTGTTCGGAATGTTAAACATTACTATGAATAATTTATATAGGTAAAGTCTGCGCGTAGTTTTTTTTATTTATCTTCGAGACTAGCAAGATTTTCAAATGATGGAATGTGCTACGCCATTAACATAATATTTTTTTAAGAATGATTACAAACATGCGGTACAACAATTAATTCCGTCCTAAGATAAGATATTCCCGTTTACCCAGTAAATACGCTTGCTGCGGTACCCATCAAACCGGAATACATTAATAAGGTGTGAACACATTAGCTTTATCACAGATATGTGCAACTCTTTTTTAGGGGTCCTATTTGGGAAGTGCTGCTTAACTATACCTTTGCCAAATTCAAATTTATATATCTCTATTTAAAATGGAAGTGATACACTTATTTAATGACTGTCAACAAAAAGAAGAGAGAAGAGACGGAATAACCTGAACAAAGTCTAATGTAATTTCAATTAACGCCAAAAAGTTGATCACTCTTATAGATTTAACATTAAAACGATCTCTTCTAGCACTATCTGTCTTGCCATTTATACAGAGTCCAAATGATATAAATGTCAGTGTGTTTAAAACATAAAAATCTCTCCATACCATGGCATGTTAGATACACTGTATAGATGCAAATCCTTTAATTAAAATAAACATTTTTAATTACAGTTCTCAGCCTTCAAGAGCTATGCTGTCGTGCTATAGTGGCACGGACATCTGTGTACGGTTTAGAGCGATTGCCTCTACCTACCACTCTGAAATCTCACCTGAAGTCATATGCGATCTCCGCAGCACCAAGCAGGCATAGAGCAAGGCCACCAAAACATCACCACAACACTCGGCTCAACTGTACAGGGGAGAAATTCTTGCACTATAGCGTGAGACTTGTATCTTACTTCTTAAATCCATTATGATAACGCTCCTAGTGAGTTGTTCAAGTAATCTTAGCATTGGTCTATTTTTCTATTGTAACTGCCGCTTGTAATTATGTGGATTTTTTGTACTTTTATATTTTCACTGGACATGTATAACTATATATATATTCTGATTAGTTCACTATTGAGTACCTTAATAATCGTTTGAATTTAAATGTGACCTCTGTATCGGACATAAGTATTATCAGAATGGTATGAAAGAAAAGTATAATGACAAACTTTCGGTTCAAAAACGTATGAAGCTCCTTGACTAGAACGATAGGCCAATTTCTGCTTATACACTTACACCTATAATAACGCCATACGTTCTGTCATCTCTTATTGCTTTGTAAGTAAATTACAGATCTTGTTTGTTTCTAAATTCATATTAAGTAAGACAGAGCTCCCAATTTATAATAACAAAACTTGGTTTGAAATTCTTATTGGTAAAGCTAGGCCATTTTTCGTCTAGACGTTTTGGCGCTAGATTTAAACTCTAGAATTTGTTTACGTAAATTTCATGTTATGTTTTACTTGGGTTACTTGAGTATAGCAAAAATTTGGATATAAAGCCCTAATTATTTTAATTCATATTTAGTTTGAACCAAATTATGATTGTTTTAACTTTATATTTTGACAGTTTTATTAGAGCTCCTAAAAATTGATGTAAATACTATGACAACTCATTAACACCATACATTTAAGGCAATACATACTAATGCGTAAATTACACCAATATTTTCGATTAACAAAGCTATTTTGATGCAATAAAATTCTATATTTAAAGTAAAATTTACTGAAGCTTGGCACCACAATAACACAAATTGTGTAATTACATACACATTTGTTGATATAAACTCGGTTTTAAATATTTATAATCTAATTATTTCTACATATCGAGTATTCCTTAACAACTAATTGATTTTTTAAAATTTAGACCGAATATTTCACTTATTGTCCAATGTTTAACTCCTAAAAGAATACAGGCTGTAACTGACAACGGATTTGTGATTAGTATATTAAGCTAATATTAATATAAGGTAAAGTTACTTAAAGCATACATTGTGTATATAAGTGTTATTTAATTATAACATCTTGTGAATACTGTGTAGCCTCCTGATTGTCCATTTATTCGAATGAAGTAATGTTTGACTTTGTACTATTGTCATGTTCATTACATGCCTCGTGATAAGTTATAGTTAGTGTTATTATTATATGGTGATATAATTGTGAGCTACATTCAGTATAGGGTGTTTTGTATTATTTTAAAATCTAAAAACTTTTTAATTACACTGCTTAAACACCCTTTTCTTTATCTATTTACAGTCAGTCGGATTTTCCTCCATTTATTATAAACTCAGTTTAGCAATAACTTTAGGGTAAGGTGGGGTACAATGTTACAAAAAAATATACTGGAATGTAATGAGAAAAATATTGTATTAATCAGCTACTTTTTGGCATGGCTATAAACTTTAACAATCTCTTTAATTTAAATTAATCAAACATGAACAATATTAGCAACTACTTAATTTAAATTGCACTTTAAAAAAATCAGCCGATCGTAACACTGAGCCCCGTATCTGGGGTAGTCTGTTACAGGGTAAGGGGCACAATGTTACAACATAAAATAATGTAAAATTAACAAAATGAGAAACTACTAATAAATATTAAACTTCTTTAAAATATTTTTGGGAAAATATAGACATTAGTCTGACGTTTGGTCTTTCTTTCTGCAACATTAACAAGAGGAAGCAAAGTTTTAATATCGTCTAACGATACCGTTGCCATATCCGGTTCAATAGGAAAATGGAAATGATTGTCAACTTTGCCACTTCTACGTAAGTAGCTAACGTCATATTCATTATCCTCAATATCTGTCAGTAATTTTCCAACATAATGCTTAACTTTTGTTTTCCATCAAATTGGACGACTCAAAATCGTTCTTCTTCGGTTTCACAAAGTGGCTTAGTGGCAGTTCGTCCACAGATGTTAAACTATCAGAGGAAGATATCGAGATGTTTTCTACATCAGTCTCATCATCACTAAATAAAACTCTTTTAATGTTTTCGTTTGTTTTCAGTCTCTTGGAGGAATTTCTTTTTTCTGGCATATTTTTCTTTCCTTTTCCTAACTTTTTGCGTTCTCTTTCCAAGGATACTTTTTCAATTTCATTCTTGATAGGTGTATCAGTAGGAATACAGCTTTTTCCTCTCTTTCTACCACGGTTTGTTTGTAGTCTCGGTTGTGCTTTTGGATAAGCTCGACATCCTAGGGGAGAAACTAGTGTATCATCTGGAGTAGGTGGAAAAGTGATGACCGAAGAGTTTTCTTTATCCGTTACGGATCGTGCTTCCGCAAGTTCAGTTTGAGTTAGCAAACTTGGGCTCACGGAATCAGAACGTATATTCATCATTTGCCGAACGGGAGTAGCTGGCGCCTGAACTATTGAAGAGGATATGGTCTTGGATCGGTAACAGCACCCGTTGAATTGTGAGGAATCACCTGATCTGGTATCTTTTCAGAATCATGACCAAAGAGTGACTTGAACTGGGGCATCAGTAGAACTTGTTGAGTTTCATAAGGTCGACTAGGACCGGGAGCATTAGAAAGGTCTTCGAGTGGCCGATTTGTTACTTTACTTGGCATGAAATCATTGTCAGTAAAAATGTGTCTATCAAATGGAAATATTCCAGTTTTTCGGAATCCTGATTTTATATTTGAGGGTGTCATGGCTCGATCGAAAGCTTGTCCTAACAATTCCGCAATATTATAGATGGAGATTGTCTTTCCAGGGTGACGCATCAACCAGGAATCTATTGCTGCGTTGTAATATGTTTGCAGAGGGCCAAATACTGACACATCAAGTGGCTGCAATCTGTGGCTTGAGTGTGGTGGTATAGTTAGTAGAGTAACTCCGTTGTCTTTGCTATGTTCAATCACTGCAGGTGCTAGGTGGCTATCATGATTGTCAACTATCAGTAAGGACGGGTTTTCTTTGTGAGGCTGTTACCTTTACAAATTGTTTCATGACTTCAGGAAACAACTCACTATTCATCCATCCGGTGGGTTGAGCCAGACCTAGGGTTCCTACTGGTGCACCATTAAGCATGAAAGACTTGAATTGCTTTCTGGGAACACCATTGCTGGAGGCAGTGCTGATCCTGTTGCAGATACTGTACAACACGTTGTAACTAGTGTGCCTCTCAGCACTTGTTACTTTGTTTAGCTGTCTAGCTCCTTTAGCTGCAATGATTTTTTGGGTTTTTGGACAGTAGTGGTCCCAGTTTCATCTAAACAATATACTCTACTACCATCTGCAAAACAAGGATATCGCCGCATAACATCTTCCAAATTATTAAAGAATACATTCACATTGTGACGATTAAATGATGTTGCCTGTGTTAAGCTGCAAGGTTCTGGTTTTCTTAATGTTAAATCAGTATTCCGTTTTCTAAATCCTAGAGCCAGTCAATTCCTGCCATCTTTTTATCGTGCCAGTTTTTAGGAATATTCAAATTATTGTAAACGGCCATCTCATAAGCGAGTTTTCTGCACTCAATCGTATCTAGTCCATAGCACATTCTAGAACAGTTAATTAAATATTCTACCAACGCCTTTTCTTGATCGACACTGAATACCACTCTATTGGCATAATTTGGAGTAAGTCGCATATGTCCTTCATCCTCAGAACATTTTTCTTCTTTTGAACGTATCTTTGCAATGTCATAAAATTAACATGCTTTTCATTTGCAGCTTTCGAAGACTCAAACCACTTTCAACCAACAAAATCGCTTCCGCCATATCTTTTCATTATGAAGACCGTAATCTGTCTTCCTCTTACGATTTCGCACCATTTTCTTGCAATACCTTGAAATAGTCAATAAATTATGTTAATTGGGGCTGACTGTTACACTGTCACACAGTGCCCTGTAACACAAGTGCCCGGAGAGGCAAACCAAATAAAAACTTGGAATAAATATTTTGGTTATGCTTACAACAAACTAGTTAACGGTAATATGTAGCTAAATAAACATTAAATAAAGGAAAACTACCATACCATACCTTAATATATTACGTCCGGAAAGAAATTAAAACTTTAAAACTATTTTTCGTCGTTTAATCACCTGAAAACCTTTTTGTTTGTTATTTTTCAAGTACGGTACAAACTGTGGCGATGACAACTGTTTAAAGATGGCTGCTTGTGAGCTTGACAAACGTGTATACCAACATCATAAAACTAAAAGACAGGGACGGAGATATGTGCGTTGTCACATTGTACCCCGTGTAACAGTGTGCCCCACCTTACCCTAATTATATTTGAATTAGTCAGCAAGTGTCACCTATCATTACGATTTTTGGTGGAAAAATGTCATTATTTTTGGTCAACACAAGAAAATAAGATATTGTTCATTACTATTATGCATGCATTGAGATAAAAATCATTAAGGATTTCATTTAAAACGAAATAATAAGTTAAGCTTGTTGAATAGCACTAAACATATGACGGAACTTGGTTGCTATGGTTTACATTGCTTATATAATCTTTATATCTTCCTTAACTTTGGCCTCTGAACTTAATATACATGACATGCAAAATTATTGTGAACAACAATATTCAAATGATTTACTTCCAACTGTCAATATTGACTATTCTGATAACAAATATTTATACATGGAAATTTTTGAGCATGAACTAAATTTAGTAATAATAATCCATAATGGATTCTATATTCAAAATATGAAATAACTTCCCACAATCTATTTTTATATAATGGTTGTGTATAATATATCATTCGACAATATCACTCTTTTGCATTTATCGCTTCATTTAGTACTAGATCGTAACCAAAAGTACACTTACAATACTTTTGTTTATTTATAGTTATGCATAATTTTGTCATTGTACATGAATCTTAATATAGGCCACACTCATTGCATACTTTTCTTTGGCTAAAGTATTGTAGTGCTTTTTTTTAAAGGAAAATTACAAATTTTGAAGCAAATTAGTATTACATAAAATCATGATATTATGTGTTTGTATTTGAAATCAAACATGTTTTATGTCAAAGCCTAGACAAATGTAAAAAGTTACCAAACAAATTGAATGACAAAAGTCCACTACATTCTTTTCGGTAGAATGTTAAAGTCACTGTATTATATACAAATATTAAATGGTAATTTTAAATCTTAATCAAAACTATTTTATTAAGCTTTGTTATAAAGCAATGGTGGCAAACATGTTATTTGTGGGTATTTTTTAACTATATAAAAAAAATAACAACAAGTGTTTATATTCTGACCTGACAAAAGAAAGAAATTGTAGTAAACCCCTTTCCATGTAATAATATTTGACTGAAATAGAAATAAAATAAAATACCCCCCAATTAATCCCAGATTCAACCGAGTTGACCACCTGATAAAGTGTGTGGCGTAATATGAGTAATTGAATTTTGTAAATTGTATCAAACATGTTTGGTTCAATCCGTCCCTAGAACGTAAAGCTAAATTGTTGTTAGCGACTGGTGTACGTAACATTTGACATATTTATAATCTTTGTTTCATTGTATTCACCATCAGCGGAATCGAGAAACTACAAAAAATGTCGGATTGCATTTTGATGTTTTGTAAATCATTAAGGAAAATCTAATTTAGACATACATAATCTCTTAATCTATGTCCGTATATAAATAGATATCTTAAGTTTACTTGTCATCTAAATTGACTAGTTGTAAAATATATTTCCATAGTATAAATCTGTATGCCAGGTCTTTTAAATATGGAAACAATGTAAATTCTAATATCAAAGTCTATTTTGCCCTCTCTATTCAGAAGATCTTATTGGTTAAAAAAATATGGCCGCGTTTCAATATACGAAAGCGCTTTATTGCCGCCATTAGTGTTTAATGTTAGACTTTGTTTGCGTCAATCCCATACTTTATTTGACTGGCGTATAGTTATGACGAGTGTAGGCTATTACGTCACATTAAACTTAAAAGCATGATCGTTCATAAAAATTGTACAATTGATGACCTTTGACGCAACTTTTATTTTTATTTTTTCTTATCTTATACACAGCAATCATCATGTATTATAATATAAGGTTAGCCAAATTGGACTTGTAATATATTTAAACACGGTAACCCATAGCAACGAAGCGTCGTCGTATGTGTAGTTGATATTAGTCGACTGTCACTCAACCAATGACATATCAGTGACAGTTGATCAATAGAAACGCTAGACTCGTGAGGCTATGTCGTTGCCATGGGTTACAATGTCTACATATTTTCCTAGTCTCATTTGGGTGTACTATAGGTTGTTTATCTATTTTGTTTGAATAAATTTTTAACCTTCAAAATTTACTTATTTATACACTAACTGCATGATTTTCGAAATCAAATGAGAACCATTGTTGTACATATTATTTTTTTTATTTGTGATAGATTTTAGTTCAATATATTATAATCCAAATATACTAACGCCCAACTAAAAGTTTGGTACGTAAAGTCATAATGTTATCACTACTATTGTAAGTTGTGAATTAAAACTAATTTATAATAAAGCAATGTCTTTTAATTTCCTCTAATCTTCTAACCTTATACTATATGTATTAGAATAATATGCTTCATTGCAGCGGCAACTGAATGTAAGATTTTGGCCCAAACAGGAGTGTACAAAGGCGCTATCGGCCCGCTAAAATGTCTGCGTTAAGATAAACTTATTATACGAAAATGAAAACGATCACATTGATCGTCACTCTTGTTTCATAAATAAAATTATATTTTTTACCTACTAATATTTACGCTTGCCTTGATTCCAGATCTTTTTTGAGTCTGGTAAAAACTTCAAAAAAGCACCACTTTTTTTTGCCAATGAGTCTTAGTGCTGAGAGAAAACATTGTCTTTGTACCAGTAAGACAAATAAGAAGCCTGATGTACTGTCCTTAACTGCCTCTTAGCCTAGTAGTAAGGGCTGTGCTTAGAAACGGGGTCTAGGTCTGATCTTTGATGGGACTCAACAAATTTTCAATGTTGTCTCCTAGTTAGTTAGGAAAATTTGGGCCGATCACCCGAGTGTCTGAAAAGTAAGATGATCCGTGCGTCAGATGGGCATGTAAAAAGTCGGTCCACTCACCAGCCCGCATTGAACAAGCGTAGTGGGATACGGTCCAAAAACCCCCTAAGGAGAAGGCGGTGCGTTAGGGGAGACCTATGTATAACTACGTGGACTACCACAGGCTTATGATGATGTATGTTCTGTCTGTTGACTGACTAATTTGTCATCGTGAAAATATGTATATATTGAGAATACTAATTTTGTTAACAGATGCTTACTAACCACCGCCGTAGTTTAGTGGTGCTGGCTTGCATTATAGAAACCATAAAGTCTAAGAAACCTGTTGAATCTCTCAAATTCTGTAACTACTATTATAATTTAATAAAAACCGCAGTTTCTTTTCGGTTCTTCTCTAGACAGGTCTGAGTTTATGAACAGGTGGTAAATTTTTGACGTTCATAAGTGCTTTGTAGAGCCTAAATTTAATAAATAATATTACACTTGACTTTGACTTAAAACTTTGTGTTAAGGTTGATCGGCCAGCGTCGCCTTACGTTGCGTTGGAGGGTCTCTGCGCTTTATCTTTTCGCGGTCGTATCGGTTATTTCGTACATTGACACAATGACAGTGAATAAGTACGGAGTGCACCAGTGCAGCGATATATTATCTTTAGTAACGAGGGTTTACAAAGGGTATCTTATATAAACGTAAACACACAGTACGCGTCTTTGGGTGAAATTGAATTATGTTTTGACGACACTTATCTACATTTATTTTTGTTAATTAAAAATATTTAGTTACTTCGTACTCCGACCCTAGAAAATGTTTATGATTTTTGCGTAACAACAATTATGCTCTGTTGATCATCAGTAACTTTTCTGTTTTAGCAATAATTTACAAATTATTTTTTTTTATTTTATTGCCTACGCAGGCAGACGAGCAGTTGGGCCACCTGATGGAAAGTGGTCACCGACGCCCATAGACATTGACAATACTGGAATCATCAACGCGCTGCCTACCGTGAGACATAGGATGTTAAGTCTTGTTTACCCAGTTAATACGCTGGCTACGGTGCCCTTCAAACCGGAACACAGTAGTGTTTTCACACTACTGCTTTACGGTAGAAATAGGCACCGCGGTGGTACCCACCCAGACGATCCCTTGTAAAAAGGGGACCTACCACCGATTTGCAAGATAATATGTTTTAATTTTATTAAAAATTTGGTTGTTTGTTAAAAACTTTGTTTTCGTCTTTTTAGATTACTGCACCTATTTTTTGTAGAGATTACTTTTGGCAATAATTCCACCAATGTACTGTTTTTGTACACATCACATCATCAGTCTGTGATAGTCCGCAGCTGGACATAGGCCTCTCCTAATACACCCCTATCCATTAGGGGGTTTTTAGTCCGTATCCCACAACGCTGGTCCGATGCGGGTTGGTGGGTGGCCCAACTTATTACATGCCCATCTGACGCATGGATCATCTTACTTTTCAGACAGTTGAGTTATCGGCCCAAATTGCCCTAACCAACTAGGAAACAGCAATGAAAATTCGTTGAGTCCCCGCAGGATTCGAACCCACGACCGCCGGTTTCTAATGCACACGCCCATACCTCTAGGCTACGGAGACAGTTGCCTGCTGCCCGCCTGTTTTTGTACAAGAAGTGTTAATAAATAAATGATATTTTTTCTCAAAAACATTTTACCAAGCCACACTAATAACTTATGTTCGGTTACCATTACTGCTCACCGGTAATAATACGCAGATACATATACACTGTAGAAACATTCGTCGTCGTCATCAGCCTGTTAGAGCCCCCTGGTGAGCATAGGTCGCCATTCCCATAAGTCACCAAGTGGCATAATCCTATGCTACCAGCAGCCACCGACATCCTGCATATTTGTACAGTTCGTCACTCCATCTCGAAGTAGTCGTCCAACACTGTGACGGCTAGTAAGAGGCTGAGAGTCGAGAACCTTTTCTCCTTAACGGTTATCGGTTCCACAAGCTGTGTGACCGGCCCATTGCCACTTCTGCAGGCTATATCGGTTATTTTCGTTATTCTACGGATGTCTGCATTACGCACTTTATCACGCAGAGAAATACGAGCATAGCTCGCTCCATAGCTCGCTGAACGGCTTGGATCTTCATACCGCCAGCAGTGAAGGACCATGTCTCAGTGCCATAGGTCATCACTGGCAACACACATTGGTTTTATATCTTAATCTTTAGGTATTGAGGGATATTGGAAGAAAGCGACGTCGTAGCTTCCCGAACTCTGCCCATCCGAGTTGGATTCGGCGGAAGGAACATTGCTGATCACTTATAAGAAATTTATAATTAGTGCAATAATAATTAAATGTACCGTAGATAGTTGTCGATCGATTCCCTTACTTTGAATAACAAGTAAATAATCGCAAGCGGTCAGTAGTTAGCACAAATCAGTTTAAAGACAAATCGTTACGATGTTGGTATCCTAAAAGACTTTATGCAACTTTATGAAAGAGCAATATATAACAAATATTTATGCACAAACTTCTACTCGGGCCTATACACATAGATTTCTCTTATGTGACGGTTTTCTAGTTTTGGATTATTCAGCGTTTTGGCGCCATTTGTGTAGTTGATTATTGTTAGATTTTAAATGTCCTACAAGGCATCACGATTTTAAATTCATTTATTATTGATATTATTTTTAAAGGAATATACAATAATTTCGAAATTCCTAAATTAAGAAATTCGAATTCGCGATTTTTTTTATTAAATTTAAATTATATCAATATTTTGCAATGAAGTGTTCTAACATTCGATTTTTTAACAATGGATTTCCATTTAGTTAACAAATTAGGTATTCGCAGCCTTTTCATGTTTGAAAATCTGCATACCTACAAGAAAAGCGGTCAGTCGGCACAGTTCCCTGTTAAATATAATGGTAATTTAGTGTAACAATGTGTAATTAAAAAAACTGTTTTAGTTTGTAAACAATATAAGTGCAACAGTACATGCGCGATACGCAGCGTTAAACAAAAAAAAATCGATAGCCAAAAACATGCGCACAGCGATGTTCTTGTGTCAGAGTACTTAAGTAGATAGTCTTGTGTTTGTTACTTTCTCTAGGTATGTCTTAGCATCGGAAAACACCACAAATGTTTTTCAATACCAACAAATGCAAATCTCACAAAATGATGATACGCTTAAACAACTTTTTGTACGTTTTCAATTTACGACAGGGCACAATTCTCATTGCCGTCCATCAAATCGTAAGTAATATTGCCACTGGTTTTTTTTTCGTAGCATTTATATAATGCTTAAACACGATATTAATAATGTGAATTTAAAATAACTTTCAGGCGCTTTCTTCATTCATTTTAATTATACTGTTAGTCGGCATTTCTCATGTCGGTGAAATGCTGTCCATGCTTCATAACGATATGGAAGATGACGCTGAGAGGAGGGGATTCTACGAAGTAGCGTATGGCGATCAGTTGACCTTCCACCAAGGTGGTGTCGTTAGCACAAACAATCAAAGGAGATTTGCTAAAGCTCAGCATCTAGCTTCAGGTATTCAAAGTTTTATATAAAATACTAAAATGTTTTATGTGTTTTAATGCAAATCTCCTATGAGTATCTAATTACTATAATACTGAATTTAAATTTTAATTATTTCGTAATCTCAATCTATTCAAACCCAAAAAGTGCACAATTTGATGTCGATGAGTTAAATTCAATTTTCAGTTTACCGGAGTGAAATTTTATGGGTGTTTAACGATAAAATTCTTTTACCATCAGGATTAGATCCATTGTCATCTTTAAGTGCATTTGTAATATGGAGTAAACAGTAAAAAAATCTTTGATCGTTGTTTTTTTTTGTTGTTAGTATAATAGTTAATGTTTGGATATTGTTCTTTTTCAGTAACAGTGATATTCCTATACACGAGCACCATCCTAACATCGATATATTTGATGTGTTGTATTTCTTTGCTTCACGGAGCTGTGAAGTACAAGCGCGAATACATCGTGCCTTGGATAATGGCAGCTTGTGTTGGCGTAATATTGTTGATCGCGGCGATCGTTGTTGGTGACGGATATTCGTGTGTCGTCGAACTCTTCGGCGGCCATAATCTTTACCGTTAGTATTTTTAAGTCTAAGTACCTACGTTGTATTCACATATAATATAATGTCTGAAATATGACGTATTAAACGCAGAAATGTTCATACTACTTCAACTGGATGGAACTTCCGGGATGCCGCTGACATAAAAAAAACGATTTTGGTTGGACAGCGGCTAATCTACTATAAAACCTGGTCACATTAATGCAGAAAATATTATAGTGCAATTGTGCACTTCCTTACTTACTTAGCTTCAATAAAATATCCAACAGTATCATATAATATGAATAAAGAAAATACTATACGTATACAAAGTCAACTTTGCTGGCATATTGACATCTGGCGACGCAAACGCAATCAGCGTATTTCGTATTGTCGTCAATTGAGCTTTAAAATAAATAGCATCTCGTAAACTCAGTTAATTATTGTAAACTCAATTACGCTGGCCATGGTGCCATTATTTTTTGTTCCCATAAAAGTGAACAAAAAAGCACTTCCCAATTTGTGTGCTATATCCTAAAAGTTTATCTTAATATAAAGCAGAGAGCAAAAAATTATTAGTAATATAATTCCAAAAAACATTTCCATTTCAGACTTTGGCTGCGCTCTATTCGTGCTGACATTCATATACGCTATATGTGCCGTGAGCAGTTTCGCACTGGAAACGGGCGGCGGTAGATGCGTGCGAAACACAATATCTTCAAACGATGAGAGAGGGGAGCGATTACTACTTTTGGACCACGCCGCACATTCAAGTCTATTATCCGCAGCACAGCTTAACAAGTTATCTCATGGAACTAGGACCCAATTCGTTTAAAAAAAATATAATATATTTAGTCACAGCCAATGCAGAATTATCTAAAATCCTTATATTTTTTGTTTGTTTCAAATTGTAAAACAGTAATAATCAAATGACTGCCAACTAAAAATAAACAGAAAATAAAAAATGTAGGTATGCAACATTCACTATACCACAGACAAAAAAGACCAGGAATTTTGTGAACAATGATTAATGTCAAACTCGAAAGCGCTCATACCAATCGTCAATCATAACGCGATATTTGACTAATATACAGGTCATCCGTTTTGACACTATTGATGTTTGGCATTATACTTTGTCATCGTAAATGTTACATAGAAAAATGTCAGACCTATGGCCCTGGTATGAAAATTTTCAGTATAGCAATTGTATAGTTTACATGCATTGTTTTGATGCGTGCTTAGGTCATTTACTATAATTAAGCATTTCTGCCAAAGGATAATGCTTCTGCACTAAACCAAAGTAGAAATAGAGATTAGATATGCAAAATAGATGTTAAATCATTAATGTGGTTGTGTCTTGCACAAGTTCTTTTCAAATGTCATGTAATGATTTAGGATTCAATTATAATGTAGCGTATCTTTGTCAGAAAACGCCAGCTTTCTTCTTAAAAATCTAGCTAAAACATAGCTTACTGACAGTATTGCCTACTTATTAATATATAAGAAATATATTTTGAATTTTGAAAAGTTTTAAAAAAGATTATGCAATTCAATTTGCGTCCAGAATGTAACTTAACACATTGATGTTGTTATGTTACAACACTCACTTGTGATATTTTTTAACAAAATTATTGGATATTTAATTTTATTTTTTAATATATTCATGTGGTATTTCAAATATTTAAAATATCTATTTCAATGTTCTAAAGCATAAATGACAATAGGAACAAAATTATTGTATGTGTATTATCTTGAAAATGTGAAACAAATTGCCTCATAATTATTTGCTAAAACAAATAAATATATTCATTTCATAAAAAAGTCTTTTATTTTTGCAAGTTAACATATAATACATTATCAGAATTATTGTTTCCACCTAAAAATTATTCTTGATTGCTTCCTTAAAAATATGTATGTCAAGTAATCTTATAATATGGTACATGTAGCTCTACGATAAAATATACATTATTTTTTTATGTACATCTCATTTATGCTAACAGTATTGGTACATGGAAGACTTGATGACTATCTGTAAATATATAAATTTTATCCTGTGCTGTTTTAGCATATATAACAGCAAGTTAAAATTCACTATGAGTTTCAAGCTATACCCTACCCTACCCTAGCTTTATAAGACCTTAAAGTAAACAAAGTAAAATTGAAATCTCTAAAACATATGAATGTTAGGTGCCAAAATGGTTATACATGGTTCTTAATAGTAAGACATTGGATGCATAAATCCATTTGATGAAAGAATTTGTTTATGAAAATTTCCAAGTCTTAATTGGGTCCCATATAGATACAAAAACCACTTTATATTCTCAATTTATTCCTTCTCATAAACCTCATTATTAATTGTTCCAAATTTAATCTGAAAATTTTTACATAAATGTAGACCATAGAAATATTAGTTGTAGTGTTATATTAAAGTACATAGTTACCTTTCAATGGTTATCTCTTTGTGTAATTCAAAGCTTTTGTAAATAAACTATGCTTTAAACTTTATAACATATGTTTTAATACCATAAAAGGTGTCTTGATCTTGTTAAAACACAACTGGATTATCTGAACTATTTTCAGCCCCAGCGTCCATTTTCCAATGGTCTCTGAATTCCCTTAAATCCCTTCGCTAGTATAAATTTCTCTGAAGAATCTGATCTGCTTGCTTTTGGTTTCAAGATTTTTATTTTATTATAGAATCTTTCCAAGTCCATTTCTAATATTGGCACCTCCTTACCATCCCAGACTTTAAATAATAGTGTTCCATCAACTTTAGTGACTAGTGCAGCAAATCTTATGGCCATATAACAAAGACCTATTATTCTGTCTTTGTCTAATTCTCTTACACCTGTGGCACTAGGAGCCATGTCTGATAATACAAGGTCTACTTTCTTGCCATTTAAGACCTCCATTACTTTGTCATGTGCTTCTATTGTAGAAAAGTCTAAATTACTCATAATTGTAGCACCCTGTAAATAATTTTAAAATAATTAAATAGGTAAATTTTACCCATGGTAGGCCCCCTTTTTACCGGAGACCGTCTGGGTGGGTACCACCGCGGTGCCTATTTCTGCCGCGAAGCAGTAGTGTGAAAACACTGCTGTGTTCCGGTTTGAAGGGCACCGTAGCCAGCGTATTTACTGGGTAAACAAGACTTAACACCTCATGCCTCACGGTAGGCAGCGCATTGGCGATACCACTGGTATTGCTAATGTCTATGGATGTCGGTGACCACTTTCTACCAGGTGGCCCGACTGCTCATCTGCCTGCGTATGCTACATAAAAAAAAAGAACAAATTACTTATTTTGTAAAACAAGGACAAATTGGTCAAAAAAAAATTAACATACCTCTATAGGAAAAATTTGTAGTTTGTCAATTGATAAAACTGTCCCCTTGGGTTTATTTTTATCTGCTCCATTAGCATTTGTTTTTTGTACGGCAACCTGAGTCCATGACCCTGGGGAAGCCCCAAGATCAACAACTGTTAACCCTGGTGTGAGAATGTTCGTTTTCTCATTCATTTCTAACAGTTTAAAAGCGCTCCTACACCTGTGAAATATTTTTTTATAATAACATCCTAATTAAATGACTGCACTATGGTATAAAACGATAATCTGAAAATATATGTTTTTCAACAATGCAGTTATAAGACATTAATATTATATTCTGAAGGAAACGCACCTGTAATTATATACTTTTGCTTTTTCAACGTAAGGGTCAGACTTTTGTCGAATTAACCATTGTTGTGAACTTTTAAAACGTTTAAGACAATTTACAAGAAAGCACATTTTTTCGATTTCCACACCATACATTAGTAAATGTCGCGTAGATAACATTATAATTATAGAACAAATATATACGCAGTATTTATAGAATTAGTATGTACTCGACACGCTATATAATAAACACTTCTGAGTCATTAAGTATCCAAGTCTAATGGGCTTAAACAAATTAAATGCACATTATCAAAAGATCCTTTGAAGCTATTTCAGTACAAAATACGCAGGTTAATGATTCAGGAATAAATGCTATTTATTAATTTTATGCTATTTTTATTATATAAAGCCCTAATATGGGATGTTGTTTCATGTTATGACATATGACGAGTCAGCTGTGAAATTTAACAGCTTATATAAAAGTATAGGATATCAGGAAAAAATGTTAAACTAAATAGGTATTACATTGTAGAATCATGAAATAAACCTATTCATTAGTAAAGTGAGATACATATAATAGATGTTCACCTTTATTGTTAAAAGTCAGAATAAAGAGACACAATTCGAAGGTAAATTGATTCAAAACTAGGAAGAAAATAAAAGAAAAAGAAGGCAAAAGATCTTAAAAATAACGCTATACGTTCTACGGACCGAGCTCGTCCGAATAAAGCTTTTACAAAAATAATTGCTTTTAGTTTTACTCAAGTAGTTATTCAGTTTAACTATTTATTGTAACTTATGTTATTTTTGTTATATGTGTCGGTTATTTATTACAATGTAATGATATAAGACGTTTATTTTGATATTACAAACAGCATGTTCAATTTTATTTATTTGTATGAATATATAGATTCGCCATTCAACATCTACTGAAAAGTATAAAGAACTTTGTTTTTTAAGTGCCATTGTTCTACTATCATAATTACCTTTGACTATAAATAATTGTATTTTTTTTAACAAACCAAATGATCACATCAGATGAAGATTTCTTGCAAAATGGAGTATTCTTAATAGTCAACTGCCATTTGTCAATGTCAAGTTATTTATGTTTAATTTTTAGGTTTGCTTTGGCGGCAGAAATTATCTATTTGCTACGTAATTCAAATAATTAATAAAAATAGTTTTAATATAATGATGTTATAATGTGAAAACTATGAACATAATTTTTCAATTCCCTGTGTGCCTTAAAAGGAACATAAATTTACACCTCAACAAAAGCAATGTTTCAATTTTTATTCAAAGGTTTAAATCGGATATAATGAAATTTTTAAATGTAGCCGAAAAAAATGACGCTGCAAAGAATATCGCATTACATTTATCAAGAGGCACCTCCAGACGGGTAGCTGATTAGTCTCTGTTTTCTTTAAATAATTTACCGTTAACTTAATTTACGTTAGTAAACAGTAAATATCTTTATAAAACATTTCAGCGAGAAGGACTGTCCCAATACAATAAAATATATGAATTTGAAGCAGATGTATTGGGTCAAAAATGTCAAATGCTCATGACTTCTGTATCTGGACATCTTCTTGCATTAGATTTTGTAAGCTCTTATAAGAGTTGGCAATCTTGTAATCCTCTTATTCTATTTGAGGCTCCTGTTATAAAATACTGTCCAGAGAATTATGAAAATATCAAGGTATTTTATTCATATTTATTATGATAATTAATTTGCTGTAAAATAATTTGTTGGTTCATATTTTATAGACATATATCTTGCCTGTAAAGACTATTAGACATAATTTATTCATTACCAGTTAACTTATAATCATAAATTTTACCTTTACTAATGATGTCAGTGCCAGGTATAACCTTTTCCTTAAGTCTATAATGTGAAGTACTACAATTGTAATTGTAAAATTGGTTTAGTTTTAGTTTTTAAAAATATCTATATAGGGATAAAATAGTATATTTTACTTGTATTGCTTTATTTCTGAAGAAAAAATAATGATGATTCTAGAAAACATTAGAGAGAGAAGTCAGAAGCTGTCAAGGACTTATAATATGGACCGATTGTGACAGAGAGGGGGAGAATATTGGATTTGAAATCATAGATGTCTGCAGCGCAGTGAAAAATAGTCTAAAAATATATAGGGCTAAGTTTTCGGAAATTACTTCCGTGTCAGTAAATCGGGCTTTACGCACATTGGAACAACCAAACAAGAATATAAGTAATGCTGTTGATGTGAGACAAGAGCTTGATTTGAGGATAGGTAAATATGTTATTATTTTTAGTGTTAAACACTAACTATGATTTTGAAAAAAAAAATATGTTTGACTATAGTTTTATATTTTTGATTGCTAAGGGTGTACCAATTTTAGTTTTTACTCAACCACATATAAAGTATCTAAATACCAATTTGATTCTACAAACTACCTGACTGCATTGTACTTAATGTGCAGTATTTGGTTCAAGTTGGCAGCTAGTAGCAAGAGATTTGCATTCATTAAAAAAGGTCTATGTCCAATGGTACCTAAATGATGACATTTATCTATACAAGTAAATAAAATTAGAGTGTCTGTTACATGAAAATAACAGTTTTAAAATTTGCATTTTGATATATAACTGATACATATGACAAAACAACATTATTAAAATTTTTGTCTGTCCGTTTGTTCTGGCTTATCTCTGGAGGGACTGGTCCAATTTTGATGGGACTTTCACTGGAAGAAAGTTAATGTTACTCAGGCTACTTTCATACAAAACACACATTTCTTCTTTACTTCAGGTGCTGCTTTTACCCGTTTTCAAACTTTGAGGCTGCAAAAAGTATTTCCCTCAAAACTCGCAGACAGCTTAATAAGCTATGGATCTTGCCAATTCCCAACACTGGGGTTTGTTGTGGAAAGATATAGAGCGGTTAACAATTTTGTGGCAGAAGCATTTTGGAAGATAAAAGGTAAAGTAATTAGCAGTAAGTTTTCATTTAACAAAGAACTGTAATTATTGAATGAAAAACTTTAATTTTTTTATTATTATTTTATTGTCCCATTTCAGTCAACCACACAATGAACAATCTAAGTGTTGATTTTTCCTGGGATAGAATAAGGCTGTTCGACCAAGAGGCATGCCAAATACTTCATGACATATGCATAGAGAATCCCATTGCTAAAGTTGTCAATGTTAAAACGAAACCTAAGTCAAAGTGGAGGCCGTTGCCATTAGACACAGTGGTAAGTTATAAGAAGTTAGCTATAAAAGTGATTAATATTTATAATGGATTTTTTATCTTGAATTCCAAATATTACACTTCTGCAATAGATGGTTGTTAGAAAATCCAATTTTTCCTGTTTCCTATCTCTATATCTATGGGATTAAACAAGCGACTTAATCTCTAAATTGATAGAAAGGATGTGGAATCATAGGTTTTGTCTGCAAGCTATAATCTAATTTTTTGTTTTTCAACAAATTAAAACACATCTGTTTTAATATAGATCTTCTACATACATACTTTATATGTTACTATACAATATTACCAATAATCAATAGTACCTATAAAACTGTTACACACATAATTATATACCGGTACCAAATAAAACTGGAGTTTATTATTACAAAGGCAAGTGTAAAACTCCAAATGGCGCAAATGCTTTACGCCATAAAATATCAATAACGCGATATTGGACCAATACGGTTATGTCAAACAAAATTTACTACATTTCATTCAGTTCTGGTATACTGCACCATCTTACAAAAAAGTATTTTTTGTCACTATACATACATCTTTTTCACAGGAATTGGAAAAATTGGCGTCCAGGAAGTTGAAAATCAACGCCAAGGAGACAATGCGTCTCGCGGAAAAGCTGTACACGCAAGGTCTGATAAGCTACCCGCGTACGGAGACGAACGAGTTCCCCAAGGAGATGAATCTCGCCCAGTTGGTGGGAATGCAGGCATCGGACCCTAACTGGGGCGCTTTCGCCCAAGGGATACTGGATAATGGCGGCCGAACCCGCGACAAGGAAATAAGAGCGATAAAGCCCACCCTCCGATACACCCAACTAAATATGCTGGTGGTGAGAAATGTGTCAATTGTTCCCTTTTTGAATTTTTTTAGTAGCTTTGTTTTGTTTTTTTTCCGGGAGCACAAGACTACAATAAAAGTTACTACTTACACTAAACTTTTCATGTATTAAAAATTTTTATAATTAAATTAAAGTTTTGTAGAATTTAAGTATTTATGGTTAAAATTAATCTTTATATAAGTAAAATTGTACAAAAGTTTGGCCTACGTAGGCCTACATCTTAGCCGGTACTTTTGGGTACTTACGCTACTTATGGTTGATACTTGGGACACTGTGTTTTAATATAGTTTGCTGAGTTAGAGATCTTTGCAAGCTTATTGCACGGCTTCATTTGCTTATTGAAAGAGGTAGCCACGACCGTTTGAAAGTGGTCAAAACGACCAGAACTAAAATTGTAAATAAAGGCGATGAAATCCTTTTTATTCAATAATCATATGATAATAATTCACAATCTGTACCCGTAGAAATGGAATTTACGTAAACAATCTTTCATGTTCGAATGACACCAGGGGGCTCAAAATGACGGCAATCAAACAATAAAAACACGATCACATCTAACGCTATTAATCTTTAACAATAATCTTTTTATGTAAATTTTGTTCATTTTGGTTGGTCATAGAAGACACACTTCTAGTGCGATCAGTCTTTAAAATTACCTTTATGTTATTGTCCTTGTACTACCCTTATTGTATGGTTTTAGTACATAAGAAATATCTAGAATACAGTAAATCTATTGGACTTTAGGTCTATCCGGCAATGAGCAGCGTTTATACGAGTTCATCGTGCGCTCGTTCCTCGCCTGCTGCTCCAAAGACGCCCAGGGTCAGGAGACCACGGTCTCCATAGAAGTGGCTAAAGAGAGTTTCTCCGCCAATGGGCTCATGATCACTGCCAGGAATTACTTGGAAGTGTATCCTTATGATCGATGGTCCTCTAAGGAGATACATGTTTATGAGGTGAGGAAATGTGAGGATCTTTATGTGACTCTAATCCGTCACGTAACGAAAAAGCGCAACGCTTACATTTTGGCCCAAATCAGGTTAAAGTGTAAGCGTTTTGAATTTTTCGTCCATTTATTTTATGTAATTATGGTTTAACATAAGTACAGAATATGATACGTTAATTTAAGATCGTCTACAAGGATTGTTAAGGAGTATTAAAGCCCGTGAATATTTTTTAAACACTTATTTTTATTATTTTGCACATATAAATAGCAGTTAATTTTAAACTAATAAAAATAAAGACTTGTTTCATATTAAATGGTTCATTCGGTTTTAAACACATCAAAATTGTATCAGTCGTACATTATTTGTATTAGCAATTAATGATATTAATATTTCTAGAACGGTCAAACTTTCAACCCGACCAGCATAGACTTGGTCGACGGCAGTACGTCACCGCCCAATCTGCTGACGGAAGCCGATCTTATTGCGTTAATGGAGAAACATGGGATAGGTAAGAATAATTACTGAACAATTAGCTGCTCCAGATTAAAAAGTACATAAAAGATTTATGTCTATGTAATAAAAAACTACGAACAAGGAATAAAGAACATAAACTAATAATGGAATATATCATACAAACATTGTGTTTTTATGGTACATAACTGTGTGTGTGGTACATAACGGCCTCCGTAGCCTAGTGGTATAGGCGTGTGCCTTAGAAACTGGAGGTCGTGGATTCGAATCCTGCGGGAAGAGTTAAGTTAAGAATTTATTAATAAATAATGTTTTCTTACCGTATTATTATTCGTAGAATTTATATTATCATCTAAGTTTTTCGTATGTTAAACCATGTAGTTATTAATAAATCAACTGAGATTAGTTATGATGTCTAATTTGTCGTTGTACAAAAACAGTTTTTATAGCCATTTCGTTTTTAACTAAAATTGCGCGATTTGGCACGAATATAGTAAAGGCTAAGAGCACTGAGCCGACACACAGTTCATCATCAGCCTGTGTGAGTCCACTGCTGGACATAGGCCTCCCTTAATACACCCCTATCCATTAGGCGGTTTTAGACCGATTCTCACTGCGCTGATCCAATGCGGGTTGAACGGTAAACCGACTTTTTACATGCCCATCCGATGCATGGTTCATCTTACTTTTTAGACAACTTGGTGATTTGCCCAAATTGTCCTAGCCAACCTGAAAACAACGATAACACAAAGTTGTTCCCCGCAGGATTCGAACCCACGGCTTTCGATTTACAAAGCAAGGGCCAATACCGCTTGACCACGGATGGCGGTTATCACCTTTTAATTAAGTTATTTATTCAATTACAGGCACTGACGCAACACACGCGGAGCACATAGAGACGATCAAAAGCCGCGCTTACGTGGCGCTGACTGATGGACTACATTTCGTGCCGGGACTGTTAGGAATGGGCTTAGTGGAGGGATACGACGCCATGGGCCTCGGCGTCTCGCAGCCCCATCTGAGGGCCCAGTTGGAGGCCGACCTGAAGGCCATCAGCGACGGCGTCAAACAACCCCATATAGTGTTAGCTGAACAGGTCAGTGGCAACAATTGTAGTATATAATTAGCCGCGAAGAAAAAAGCATAATATTGATGATTCTGAATAAAATTAAGAGGTCTTTTCTTACTTATATCATTTTACAAGCTACGAATATAAACATTATATAACTGAAAATGCACTATCATTTAAGTGTTTACTCACTAAACTAAACAATAAAATACCAGTATTGTTTTCCGTTAGATAAAGTATTACGCTAAATGTTACGAAGTCGAAATAATTTTATCAATCTAGGTTTCTTTTAACCTTCCTTACACTTCCATTCGACCTTTCTAATATAGGACCGGTAAGACACTCTTTACCATTATGTCACTAAAATTAAATTTTATCAACCTTAATGTTGAACTAAAGTTTAAACCATCAAGCAATGCGTAATGCTATATTTCACAAGCAAAAGTCATTCATATGAATATTTAATATTTTTCAGATAGCCAAGTACAAAGAGGCGTTCGTGAAAGCAACCGCGGAGGCGAACAAGATAGACAGCGCACTAGCCGAGAGATTTAGCGAGCGACCTACCGAATACGTGCCTACTATTGAAAATATGCCTACAGACATGGCTTCCGGTGAATATATTAATTAAGATAACACCATAATTGTTAAAACTGCCTTAACAGATATTTACATCACAAATAAAAGATATTTAATCAAAAAAATCACAAACTCGTGCGATTAAAATGCAAACGCTGGGTCAACCTTAAGAGATACACTTAAAATATTTTAGACATAATTGTACTACTTGAATAGGCCTACAATAAAGTCCGCCAGAGCGTATAACTATGTTTTACAAATAACCTACAATAAGGATTTAAATGCTATATAGTTTAAATATTTTATGTTAAGGATATGTGAAATTAATACTTGAAATAATGTATTTAAAGTGCGGACTAATGACAGTAAAGAAAATGTATTGATTGATATTTTATGTTATCACAATACACATCATGATCATCAGCCTGTGACAGTCCACTGCTGGACATAGGCCTCCCCTAATAGTAAAGACTATTGGTAAAGGCGTGTGCTTTAGAAGGTCGTGGGTTCGAATCCTGCGGGGACTCGACAACTTTTCATTGTTCTATCCTGATTGTTTAGGGGATTGTGGGCTTATCATCCGATTTCCTGTAAAGTAAGATGATCCATGTGTCGAATGAGCATGTAAAAGGTCGTTCCTGCGCCTTATCTTTCTCCGGTCGTGTCGGTTATCCGTCCCATCGTGTTTTGAGTGTATAAAGGGAGTGCACCTGTGTTTGTGCTTATACACTTGTGCACTATGATCTCTCTATATAATGTCCGGATTTGTCTAGAGGCATTTTTTATTCATCATCATCACAGCCTGTGACATTCCACTGCTGGACATAGGCCTCCCTAATACACCCTATCCATTAGGGGTTTTGGACCTATCCCACCACGCTGGTCCAATGCGGGTTGGTGGGCGGACCGACTTTTTACATGCCCATCCGACGCATGGATCATCTTACTTTTCAGACAATTAGGTGATCGGCCCAAGTTGCCCTAACCAACTAGGAATCAACAATGAAAATTTGTTGAGTCCCTGCAGGATTCGAACCCACGACCTCCGGTTTCCAAAGCATACGCCCATATCACTCGGCTACGGAAGCAGTAGATTTTTTTTATTAATTATGTTAATTGTATAGTTACTGAATTGACTTAAGTGAAGCGTTTCGTTCAGTTCAATTATTCAAGCGTAACAAATAACGATCCATTTCAATTACTTACCTAATTTTTAATCTTGTATCTAAATAATTCGTCATATACACATTCATAATAATTATTTTAAATTTTTCTACAGTTTTAAAATGTCCGAAATGCAAGTCAAATATGATTGTCAGGAGAAAAAAGAATAATGCGGACGAAATGTTTATAAGTTGCGTCTCATATCCGAACTGCAAGAACGCTGTTTGGTTGCCAAACTTGGTTAAGACTATGCAAGTGTTGCCAGAAACTTGTCCCACGGTGAGTTTAATTTTGAATAATTAATAATAAAAGCTTTGATATAAATGGAAAATGTAAATGTAAATGAAAATTTCTACGGTTCCTGCTAACACAATTGCTAAGAAAAGTATTTTTACTTGTTTTTTTGGTTTATTTGAGTGCAAAAAGATGTTGTCGGTTTCAAAACAGAAAAAACAGTTATTTTAAATAAGACAAAGTTAATTCTATAACCCATTGAATTATATTTAATTGTTTTCTGCATTGATTATAGTTTTAGTAAAGATACTGCTTGCTTATTTATGTGTCAGATGATTTATTATATTTTGTTAATATATTACAGTGCGGTCCAAACTATAGCAAGTTAAAATTCGAATGGAGGAACAATTCAATAAGTCATTTATATCCTCCGCCGTACACTGGTTGTATCGGCGGATGCGATCCCACTTTCCTAGACGTACTACAAATAAATCCATCCAGTGTAAAAGCCATCACAAATACAAGCCAAAATGCACCCAATAACCACACGTCTAACGTTGAAAATCGTATAAACAATTCTGTCATTACCAATGCACAAAGGAGTGTACCAAGACAGAATAATACGATAGGTAATATGCAGCCAAGACAAAACAGTATAAGAAATGTTCCCCAAAGGCCGAATGGTACAGTCGGTGCACAAACGTCTCAATTTCAACCTTCGGTCAATATAAATAGAGTGCAAAATCCAACTCAAACGCCTACGCCGAGGGTGGTGGGAGATTCTGAAGACAATAATGTTATTTGCGGTTGCAATAAACCCGCTATACAGTTGACTGTGAGGAAACAGAACGCAAACTTTGGTACGTGTTAACAATTTTGTAGATAATTCTGAACCAATATATATTTATAACTGTGTTGATTAAAATATGTGTACTTTGAAAGCTAAGACTATGTCATAGGATAATTTTTACCTGTATTTATTTACAAATTTACACCATTTTTAGCTATTTTTATCAAAGGGGCTCAGGTTCGAACTATTACTATTTTTTTTTAATTATAATTGTTGATTTTTTTAACAGATTTTAAAGTCAAAGTAATTTTCACGCCTCTGTTCTAAGCGATTTTACAAAATTCTTTGATAAGTCATTCGCACGGACGTGTCGATTATGTTTTACAACAATAGGTTAAGTTTACATTTATTTGTAAAACAGTACTGTATGTATTTTGTACATTTGTACCAATAATATATTTAAAATAAAATAAACAAACTTTAAAGATTTTATTACCTTGTCTATACTTTAACCTTTCTTACAATTCCCTGCGTCCGTAGACAGTCAGCCAGGTAAACCTATTCTTCCAAATTATACCATTATATATATGTATATAAATAAATAAAATATAGTGCTATAATTTGTTCCAAACTATTAATAACTTTCAGGCAAAAAATTCTACAAGTGCCCGGTTGGTAAAGAGAATGGCGGTTGCGATTTCTTCCTCTGGGCCCCCGATTCCGAAACCAACGTGAACCATTTCGAAACACCGCCGGATTCGAACCCGTGGGGTGTCGGTTCGCAGCCGCAAAGCACGAGAGGATGGGGCACGGCGACCACTTTCAACAGACACGACTTTACACCGAACGACGAGAATGTCATGTGCAACTGCGGGGTGCCAGCGAAGAAGTAAGTCATTACAACGTTTATATTAATGTCGCAATGAATGAATGATTTCTCAAAGAACTTCCCTTTATTATATTGTTTACTCTATGGTCGTTTGTCAATTTGCTGTGAAAACCGGTAAAACGTATCCACAAATAGCCACAAAAGAAATATGCACTATTCATGCAAGCACTTACAATAGATATAAACTTCGTAAAGCATATATTAAATCGAAACGTATTGGCTAATTTGTGAACTATTGCTGCTGAAATTTACGGGCATGGTGTATGGCAGAAAAATTTAAATTTCCTTTATACTTCAATGCATAACGATGTTTATTTATTCTGCCATTTTATTACGTCCTAGATATGTGTCGCTCTACTGTTACTAGCAATTATCATGATCTACACAGAAATATTTTCTTATTAGAATTTTTTATAAATTTCATCTTTTCAGAATAACCGTGCAGAAGGAGGGTCCGAATAAAGGTCGACCTTTCTACGGCTGCCCGAAGGATTTCAATTCCCGTTGCACTTTCTTCCAATGGGCCGATTCTGGTAGTACTGGTGAGATTTATGTACTATAAAATATGTTAATTCTGTAAAACACAATGCGTGGCAACTAAAAAGCTCCAAACGTCTAACGTTCTTATCAAACGAAATATATGTATCACTCATCACAGCCTTTTTTTAGTCCACTGTGAATACCCCCAATGGATGATTAGGGATTTGGACCGACCCACCACGCTGGTCCAATGCGGGTTGGGGGTGGACCGATCTTTTACATGCCCATCCGGCGCCATGGATCATCTTATTTTCAGACAATCCCATAGGCCCAAATTGTCCTAACCAACTAGGAAACAACAATGAAAATTTGTTTAGTCCCTGCGGGATTCGAACCCACGACCTCCGGTTTCTAAAGCACACGCCCATACCACTAGGCTACGGAGGCAGTAATATATGTATACTATAACATATTATGTTCACCTCCACTATGATGTGGCTTACATTGTTTAAATCACTTTCATGAGTTAATTATCCTAGTTTATTTATGATACCATTTTAAGTACAAAATCTGTGCTATCTGCGCTATTTGCTGTGTATAGAGCGTTAAACTTTAGAGTCATTCAAACCATCTCTGGTAAAAACAGCCAAAATAGAAGTAAATGGAGTGTGCTGATCTTTAAATAATTTTAATGCAATTGTTTTAATTTAATTCAATAACCTTGCATTTTCAAATAAAATATCTAAACGATTATGAAAAAAGTGCGTAAATAAATATTAACGAACGAACTTAAAACCTGACTATATAACAAAATAGGTTATTAAATTTGGATTAACATAACTAATAAATTTAATATTGTAGTAGAATGGGCTAGTAGCACTACCTCTACGCGTGGAAGAGGTCGCGGAAGCGGACGCGGTGGCGGAGCGGGAGAGGGGGCGGAGGCATAAGCGGTGGCGGGAGAGGAGGCGGCAGCGGGGACGGTTCCAGAACGCGCAAGTGCGGACTTTGTCGACAAGAAGGCCACACGAGATCGCGTTGCCCAAACAACGCTCAATGACATTAAACTTATATAGAATCCGTTGTGATATATAATAATAAAGTCTATTAGTTTGGAACTCTTTAAAAACGATTCCGTTTCATACTATGTTGATTCCGAATATAATATATTTTTGTACTTTAATGCTAATATAATATGATTTATTTTGATATAATAACTAAAGTGCATGGACTGATATATTCTCTGTTGTCATAACTAAAAAAATTTTAAGCATCTTTTTACTTTTAAGGCATACTTTGTAGATAGCTTATCTGTAAATAAATATTTGTTTTTTATCTATCTATGTTTTAATCATAACACGAAAAATTTTAATTGCGCTTAATGCATAATTAAGCACTTTATTGCCAATTAATCTTAGCTATTTTAAACTCTGATCATCACTTTCACGCGCACATAAAGCAGTCCAAGAATATTAAAAATTGTTAAATGTTTGGTCAATACAGATGTTTTAATATTTGCTATGTTGAACAAGTTTAAAAAATGCGATAAATTTTGTACTTATAATGAATAATATTTTAAAGTTTTGTCAGTTAAAGCAAGTCTAATGCTAAACCGTTTTGCCGCCAAAACGGAATTCAATATGGCAGCTCTAGAGCAGGAAGAACGCATGTGATACGGGGGCCTAATTTTAATTACATTTCGTAAACTTTTACAAATTATATAATTAGCTCGAATATAGTAATCTCTTTCTAAAAAAACAACTATTCGTTCTTGCAAAATTACAAAATTTCGTATTATTAAATTTATATTGTTTGAACCGTTCTAAGCTGATCTCTACTTGACAAAAGGACCATTCTACCATTACTTGGCAGGTTTTCTTTGGCTTCAGAGATACCGTAATGAGCCAGAATAGATGATAAAATAATAAGGAAAAATAGTTAAATAACAGGCATACACGAAAAACCTGTATCAATATAATATACATTTTAATTTTACCACTTCTGTTTTTTACTTTTATACTTCAACGATCCGAGGCTTTGGGCGCGTTGCATCTCGCTTTGTTCGGCTTCGACCGTTTTATCCGTCATCATGTCGAGAAGGATCTCGAATTTTAGACGCAACATGTTATTCTCCTCCTCCATTTGTTCAAGCTCCCTCTTTAGGCGTAAGTTCTCTTTGTGGGCGGCACCGGCTCTACCTGATGCTGTATAGAAATATTTATTGATTTTCTCAGTTAACTATGATCTGATGAATAAAGAAAAAGAACGTAACAAATGATTGGCGTTAAGCGTTCGTATTATAAGACAGTCGTCAAATATTTTTCTTTTTTTAGAGAGATTAATTGCAACAATAACATAGCACAGCACAGACTAGACAACGTTCACATTGTTAATATTAAGATTAATTGTTTAAGGTATAACAAATTAACTTCTCTATAATGATCTTTGGTGGTAAACGTATGAAATAAATAGCGTTTTCCGGTTTGAAGGTGAGTTTAAAAGACAGAGTTGATGTAAACCATGTATCCTGTTGCAAGGAAATGGCTATCTAATTAGGTAAGTGTGATTGACATCTAAGACTAAGCTACTAAAAATTAGTCTTAGTTACTAGTTAATATAAATCTTAAATCGTATAACGCTGCTTCATTGCTATGGGTTACATTATTTGAACTTATTCTCTTCCATCTTTGTCTCGGTATAGTGTGATTGCCAAGTAAATAAGATGAATCGACATGCTGCAGTTGAGCGAGCGGTCCCATAGTACTTTTTATGGGAAGCCGAAGAGCTTACAATAGGCGAACGTTTTCGCCTCGTTTTGTAAAAAAAGGTCATCTTTGTCGTAAATGAAATAGAACAGTTGCTATAGATGCTTTACTTAAACGACTATCTAATAATTACCTGGTATCCATTGGCCGTCTTCAAATGACAATTCAAAGTCTCCCAATTTCAACTTTAGCGGGCAAATATCTATGGATAATTCCTTCGATGCGTAGTCACTTCCGAACTCGTTTCTTATCACCGATGTATCCTGGCGCCTTACAGGGATAGTTTTCGGTGCGAATTTGCTACTAAAAAGTGGCATCTTACTTTTGTGTTTAATAGTTATGACAGTTTTCAGACATCAAAACATTCGGTCTCCATGGAAACAAAGTCGAAAACAAAAACGTCTATACCGACTTTATTCATTACTAGCAACCCCGCAACTCCCTAGTGGGTGGAATTTCGTAAAATCCGTTCTTAGCTAACCTCTACTCGGCCAAAAGAATATTCCTAGCAAATTTCGAGTCGCTACGCCTTATGGTTCCAGAGATATCGTTATGAGTCAATATTGCAGTTTGTAAGTATTAGCATCATTTCAAATAAAAGAAATAACAATAAAATTTATGTTACAATGTACAAGTAATTGTCAACATATGTTTAATTATTTGTGTATTATATTCTAATCTTGGTACCTATGACGGATTACTACATAAGCGTAACAAGACTATTTAATTGTAGTTTCTTTTTTGAATATCCCTTTAAGTTTTTAGAATCATTTTGACACCATAGATGTAGGAGTCTCTAAAATTAGCTGCTTTTCTTGTCTTAACTAACATGTTCATGTCTAGAACACATGACGCACGTATACTATACCAAAGCCGCATAAAATATAGACTTTATAAACAAAATTTCTTTGACAACTAGTAACTTGAAATATACATTAAGATGTATTATATACACATCGTTTTATTTTTTGTATTGTACTTGGAGGCAGACGAACAGTAACCCCACCCGATGTTAAGTAGTCACCAACGCCCATTGACATCGGCAATACCAAGGATATCACCATTGCGCTGCCTTCCGTGAACGTAGGTTGCTACGTGTCGTTTACCCAATAAATACGCTGGCTACGGTGGCCTTCAAACCGGAACACAGTACTGTTTTCACACTGCTGCTTTACGTAAGAAATAGGCACCGAGGTGGTCCACGACCCTTAAAGGCCCCTGTAAAAAGGGGACCTATCACCTGGAATATTTCCTTTCTTTAATATGATTTTAAATCCAATTTAGTTAGGGTTACAAGAGAAGAAATACAAAGTTTTTTGGTCTTATTTAAAAGATCTACCGATCTTGTTAGTTTTTATAGCATCCAAGGCTTTTCTTATTTCTTTCGTTGAACATTTTTGACGTCATAAAGATTTTTGCCCAATGCCAATGATCTCTTCCATTACTTAGTTACGATGGGCATTAGGAATCGATTTGAACGTATTATTTAACTTTCAGAAGTTTTTTTTAAGAATAACGTAGAAAATTAATTTTATACGATTCTATTATTTTGTTTTTATTTCTTGTTATGTTGTGTAAAAGTTAAGTCTTCGCATACATACACCCCATTAACACTTTAAATTTTTAGATAAATTTCTTTTTAATATTCTAATATTATGTCGCATTGTAAAATACAAAAAATCCTGAATTTTCACTGTTGTGTAACCAACCCCCGCTATTCTTTGTGATTTTTATTAATTTATAATTTTTATCCCGCTCGATATCATCAATTATTATCACTTGGTAAGTTATCCCCTTCATGTGTCTACCGATTTATGGAATTATTTAGCATATCATATTATTTACATGTCAAAACCACCTTTGCCTGGTCAACGATCTTGAATCTTCTAAAACTCCTTATTCCTCATTTTATTTCACAATATTTGATGCTTTAATTTTCAATAGAATATTCCATTGAAAATTCCTTTAAGTCATTCGTTGTTTACGGTACGAAGGTCAGTCTTAAGCAAATAGGTTCTTATTATTTGAAATGATGCTGAATTTTAAAGCAATTGATTTATTTTTTATTTCATAATACATAATCCTCTTATATCAAGCGTTATAAAAATATTCCTTCCAATTAAATAGACAATGTGAGAATTGTGACGAACTAAATAAGGGATATGGCTAGTTGGAAAGTAATAAATAAAACGTCAAGTGATTCATAAATTAATAATAATTTTAATACTGTTATTCGAGATATAAATAGAACAGTTAGAAAATGTAAAGTAAAATAGAAAAAAGGTGTAAATTAATAAATAAGATAAGTAAAATTAGTTATTGCTTGAATACTACTAATAACTAATATCTTTAGAAATATAAAGTCAAGTCTTCAGTCTGAACAACATCACAGCTGGAATGATTAGAATAATAGATCCGAGAGAATACGTTATGGAAGCACCGGAACACCAGTAAACTGAAAAAGGACAAAGTAATTAATAATATACTATAATAAATTTTTATTATTCAATAAAAGTACTTTTAACGACGTTTATTCTGTCTACGGCGCCTGGAATGTATTCGAAACGTCATGAGTTAAAATGTAAATAAACGCTATGAATATATTATCATTATTGATAAACTTAAACAACATTGTCATGAGTTAAAATGTAAATAAACGCTATGAATATATTATCATTATTGATAAACTTAAACAACATTATGGGTTTGAACTATTAAATAATGATGCGTTTGTTCCTTCTGTTTTTATTAATAAATATGGAGGCCTCTGAGGCCTAGGGGTATTGTAATGCGACAGATAACATATCAGAGATCGCGGGTTCGTGGGTCATATGGGCTGATCATCCCTTGATAATAGCGTCAAATGGGCGTGTAAAAGTCATTACCGATTGCCAAGACCGTCTTGGGCAGTTTTTTTAAGACCTCGGTGCATTCAAATATACTGACATCTAATCCGTCTTTCAAATGCAACCCTTTGAAATCACAAGTTTTTTTTTTTTTTTATAGCATACGCAGGCAGACGAGCAGTCGGGCCACCTGATGGAAAGTGGTCACCGACACCCATAGACGTTGACAATACCAGTGGTATCGCTGCCTACCGTGAGACATAGGGTGTTAAGTCTTGTTTACCCAGTAAATACGCTGGCTACGGTGCCCTTCAAACCGGAACGCAGCAGTGTTTTCACACTACTGCTTCGCGGCAGAAATAGGCACCGCGGTGGTACCCACCCAGACGGTCTCCTGTAAACAGGGGACCTACCACCGGTGGTCCACAGTTCAAATGCCAGACGTAATACAATTATAAAACTTAGTCGATTAAAAGTTAACCGGAACAACACAAACAAACTAGAAAATTCAAGAATTACTGCGATAATTTAAATGAGACAAGACAGAAGATATTATTATTATTCAATACTAACATACAGTTAGTATTGAATTAAATCGCTTACCGGTTGAAGCCAATAGTGGCCCGGCGGCACGAGCTAGGGCCCCTAACGATCTAAGAGCCCCTAACACCGCGCCCCTAGAACCACTAGGGGCTTGAGCTGACGCCATCGACGTCATACACGACACGGCGAACGCGGTAGCTGTTGAAAATCGCTATAGTTAGGTACAATGCACAAAATACAAGCTAAGCGGACTAAAAAGATCTGAAAATTATGTGGAAAAAAGCAATCAATTTGTTATTTTGTTTTTTGGATAGATATATATATATATATATTTTGTAAAGATTGGGACCAACTGGGATAGTGACACTGCGGTGACAATCTTTGCCGAACCATAATGTTTCGATTGAAGGGCACCACAGCTACATACTTACTGAGTTACTGTAGTAAACAATCTTACAGTGACAAGCTAATTTAGGGAGTCTTGGTTATTTTATGTATATTAGCAGGGCATGTACGTTACACAGGATATGAATGAACTCCACTATTTATAAAATACCCTTTTATGTACTCTTTCTAGAGCTTAATAGAGATGCAAAGTGGTAAGCGATCTGCTTTTTTTTATTTAAAGAGTTTTTATTCTTATATTAGTAAACACATTTTTAAACTAGAAAATTACAATCCATTGAATTCAGTTGTTTTCAAGGCGAGGTTTTTTTAAGAATACTCACACAGAGCGAACAGCACTAGACCGGCCCATAGCCAGGCGATGGGCGAGAACATCACTGGCTCTTTAGTGGAGGCCAGAGCGACGCACAAGAACGACGTCGGAGTTAGAGCCAAGGCTAGTCGCGCGGCCAATACCGCCCCTCTGGGGCTCAGTCTTCTCGCGGCGCCGCCTTGTAATACTGCCATTATCAATCCTGAAGGAATTAATGAAAACTGTAATTTACTACAATTATACTCGGAGTAAATATAAACAAATCTAAGGCGCCAGAAGCGATCCCCTTCTTATTGGCGGACCGCTAGATTTTGAGAAGTCTAGTTCTAGCTTTAAATGGACTGTTGAAATAAAAATGTGACCGCCTCCGTGGTCTAGCGGTGTTGGCACTTGCTTCATAAACACCGGAAGTCGTTGTTTCGAATCCCGCAGAGAAAAACAAATTTGTTATCGTTGTTTTCTGGTTGGTTATGACAATGAGGGCCGATCACCCAAAAGTAAGATGATCCATGCGTTGGATGGGCATGTAATAAGTTGGTCCAGCCACCAACCCGCATTGTACCAGCGCGGTGGGATACTGCACAAAAAGCCGCTAATGGAAAAGGTTTGCAATACGGAAGGCCTATGTCCAGTAGTGGACTAAAGTCTGAGAATGTTGACATAAATTTCGTTTAGAATTGCATTGTAACTGTAAATGTGTATACACCCATCTAAAGTTATAATAGGTGAAATAGCATGAAATATGGCGTAGTGATTGCTGTTCGACCATGACAGCTACTTATTGCACTTTAAATTTATCAGCGCTATACAATACAGGTCTTGTTTGGAGTCAGTAGAAAGGTGTAATAATAATAATTCCACCTTTTCGTTATGGACTATTCCGGGCTTATTCTTTCTATTTGTTCCCGACGTTTCAGACTCTTTCCATGTTCTAGGATCAATGGGCAGACTAAGACGGGATATGTCTGTATATCAATGGGTTTCGGATAACCTTTTTTTATAAAAAATTGCACACACGCGATATTCTTAATTTCGAATATTGTGTTGGCAACCTAACTATTCATATTGTCATGTGTGCTCATAGTTTAAAAAAAGTGATTATTTTACTTGTAACAAGTAGCTAGTAAGTATTTACATCGACCTGCTACTTCAGGAGCAAATATACCTCATAAATATACACATAAGATCCATTGCGAATCTTCAACGACCATAAAACCCTAAGCTATGATTGGTTTACGCCTCGTGTATGACCAATTACTAAAATAATTGGGCGCTGGTATGATAGTACCAACACGATGCATATTTCTGATTTTTAAAAAAGGTTAAAACTGTTTTTATTTTTAGTATTAAAACACGCTTTTTAATTATTGAACGGAGATTATTTGATTTGGTTATTAATTGCGTAAGTACTTCGGCGAGGAAGCTACAAATGAAAGCATCCATCTACTTTTAAAACTACACGTTATCTTTGTAAAGAGATATGAAAAGGAAAAAATAACTGTCAACTATGAACACAACTAAACAAAAGGTAAAATACTACAAAATACCATATCAAACAATAATTTAACAGACAGAAAACCTTTACGAAGCTTTTCAAACCAACTAGGTTAAGGAAGATAATTTAATAATCCTGTCATCGACACCGCGCATATTGTTTGCAACTTGTATTCCCCTTTATTACTAAGGTTTCTTAAATACTTGAACATATTTTGTTACGAAACAAAATCTTAACTGTACCTAGCAATCGATTAATCTAATGGATAATATTTTTAAACTAATTATGTAACATCATATCGTCGCAAATTGAGGAAAGCTTGTACTCTTCTTGTAAATACTGAGTGAATTTACAAGAAATGTATAAGCTTAACTTGACACGAGAAAATCACTGTATGACATAAAATATTGGGAATCAAACCCACATCCTATGACGTAACAGTCAGTGTCACTTATACTACACCCAGCTAATGACAAAGTGAATTGGCGTCAGAAATGTACGCAAATGAACGCATTGTCATATATTCTATACCATCATATTCAGTTTAACCAAAAAAAAGTTCCAAACGTTTTCAGCGACATAGTTATTTTTAACGTGTAAAGGGTTCATCATCATCATCATCAGCCTGTGTTAGTCCACTGCTAGATATAGGCCGCCCCTACTGCACTAGGCCTTCTCCATCAGGGGTTTTTTATAACGAGTTGGTTGGCGGACCGACTCTTTACATGCTCATCCGACGCAAATACGGGGTCTTCACGGATATTTAAAAATTGCTGATATTAAGAAGTTTTAAAGCAACCAGTTAATTAAAAAAGAACACAACCGCAAACAATTTAATATACGCTGGTTCTTAAAAATTACGGAAAGCGACAAGTTTTTTAATTAAAATTGCATTAAGAAATATTTATTATAATTAAGAATACTCTGTGCGTAATTGCTGATGACATTAAAAACAATAACATTGCGAAAAACCAATATTAAGTACTGACTAAATTTATTACCTGTTTAAAAATTCATACATATATTATCGTAAAGATGAAACTGAATAATGAATTAATTAATGTTCGTAATTTACATAAACGTTTGTCTTTTGCTCAACTCAACTATCTTTATTGCGAAAATAACTTTATATTCATTCATAAAATAACAATGCAATGTATTTTCCTAACAAAAACAAAAGAGTTAACAAAAGAATAATAAAATTATCTTTATATTGATATAAGGTTTATCGCGTAAGTGAATAGTTTCAACATTGTCAATTTACCTATGTACCTCCATAATAATTGCATCTGAAATAGAAGAAACAGTGTTTGTACATTCTATTAAGTCATATTGATTAGTCTACATTTATTGCAGAGAGTCATGTTGAAAAATCTTTTTTTAATTCAATTACACTTCAGCATGCATAAATTTTCACAACCTCTCGTATTTAATTAATATTTTATATAAAAATTATTTACATCCCGTAATACGATGGGTGATGGTCGTACTATGGTGGGATCTTAGACTATTACGTACGTTTTTGTATTTATTATATAGGGAAAGGAAGGTATAACGGACCCTGAAGGTAAAACGAACCGGACTAATAACTTTAATACTGTAAGTGCTATCTATTACCAACTTACTTCAACTTGACAGTCGCCTTCCGCTCAGAGTTGGTCAGCGTCCTTGAAGCGGTCATGCAGCGGCACACGTTTTTGTCAAGGAAAGTTAATTTTTGCAAGTTTTAATGTAAAAACAGCAAACTTTAAATCGCCTACAGTTATATTACGTTACATATATGGGGATTTTGTGAATTTGTTTGGGATATTGTTCATATTATTACTTAGTTTTAACGATAAATAGGCATGATTCTCTTCAATATTAACCTCAAAATATTTTATTGTTTAAATGTCTACCGAAAAGACAAAATGAACCAAAAAAATATACTTTGGAGCAATAGTAAACGATAAAGAACTCGTAGATTATCTTTTACTATTGCTCCAAAGGATTTCATGCCTAGGTAAGAACTTCAAAACGGACTAGATCTATTTTTTACTGGAAAGAATAGGAAAGGGAAGCAAACGAATAGACAAAAAGGGAAAATCTACAACAACACAAAAAGACTCATCTAGCGAATATGAAGAAGACATATGATGTTTCTATTGCTCTCATTTATTTTATAAATCAGCTGGAGGCTGGGTCCAGGGTGGAGATTTTAGTTTGGTATTATGTCGCCATAGGTCCATTTTGCTTTCATGCCTGGTTCGTTTTACCTTCACGTGTAGGCAAAATGGATCAAAGCGAGGGTTTCGGAAATCATTCAATATCTTTTGTATCTGTGATTTCATTTAAGCGTTCTTAAACAATAAGATAAATTAATAAATTCTCAATCATATAATAACAGAAAAAGAAAAATAAAGATACAATTTTTTGTTTCACATCGATTTTCCCTTAAGTGGTCCGTATTACCTTCTCATTCCCTATGTATACATATATATTTGCGTAAAGCATCCTCTAGGAAATATAACAAAAGACAAAAAAGGTAAAGTACCTAGTGTAAATACGGTTATCGTTATATACTTATATACTAGCATAGCTACTTTGCTGAATATCATTTCAAAGTGACACGTAAAACTCTAACAACACCAAACACTTCACTAGCGTTCTTGCGGCAAAGTGCACCGCGCGATATTTGAGTAATAATGTGAAGACAATGAGATTTGCCGCCGTTACAATTAGACATTCATAATATTATAAAATTAATATACAATATATAACTGCCTCCGTAGCCTAGTGGTCTAGGCGTGTGGCTTAGAAACCGGAGGTCGTGGGTTCGAATCCTGCGGGGACTCAACAAATTTTCATTGTTGTTTCCTAGTTGGTTAGGGCAATTTGGGCCGATCACCCAATTGTCTGAAAAGTAGATGATCCATGGGTCGGATGGGCATGTAAAACGTCGGTCCACCCACCAACCCGCATTGGACCAGCGTAGTGGGATACGGTCCAAAACCCCCTAATGGATAGGGGTGTATTAAGGAGGCCTATGTCCAGCAGTGGACTATCACAGGCTGATAATGATGATGATGATACAATATATAGAGTGTAAAATCAATGTAATAAAACTTAAAACTATACTCACCTATAACTAAGAACATTTTCCCCTGCTGCATAGCGGTGTAGGAAAACGTGTGGTGCGTTAGAAACGTTATCGTGAACTCTAGACCCGAATAGATAAATAGATACAGGAAGTATATCGTTCCCAATTTCGATAACACTCTGTTCTGATGCAGCGTAAGGTTCTCCACGGCTGAGAACCTCAATAAGTGCAAGGGAGATACGTATTCGATCGCTTTGGATATCGATAGAGTCAGTGGCACTCTTTTTTCCTGAAAGAGAAACGTCACGAAATAATTTCCGGAAAAAGAATTAAAATTTATTTCAGAATTTTCAAAAAGAGAAAATTTCTTTTTTCGAAATTTATAATATTTTTAATTTATCGCCTAAACCTGTTAACAAAGTCAGATGAGATTTATTTCGTTTCGCCTTTTTATTCCATTTTTATAGGCTTGTAATAGACAAAAACTCAATCTCACTTTAATATACTAATATTGATTTTACGGTATTATCTTTACGACAGATCTAACGTATTTTTTTTGGGTATTTTTCTAACAATATTATATGTGCGTTTTGTCCTACACCCGTATAACCTAATAAAAATCTATCTTACGCATTTAAAATGTGACCATGAAATAGATGACAAAATCTATCACGTTTCAAACTTTAACAGGCTCTCCTTTAAACTTTGTGATTTACACATCCAACTTTTATTACAGGGCAAGCCGATTCAATTCAAAATTTCTATAAAAAGAAAATTTCTTTTTGCGGAAATTTCCATAGAGAAAATTTCTCTTTGCGGAAATTTTTCTAGAAAAAATTCCTCTTTTCGGAAATGTTAAATTTCCCCTTCGATCGAACCTTCGATAGAGTTTCCGGCACAAGCGACGCGACGAGGCCGACGTTAGCGATCGAAAGTAACAGCGCGTACAACGCGGGCCTCTGACCCCACATGCCGAAGTAGGTGTCGTTCGATTTGGCGAACCAGGCGCCCGCCATCGGACCCACTATGAAACCAATCGAGAACGCCAGACCCACGAGTGCCTGAAATCGAAATGGTTATTATGGCACTAGGACTAGATGTAACCAGCATCTTCGCGTGATATGGCTAAGGGTAATCAAATACAATGTATATTAATATAAAAAAGTTGTATTAACAGCATGTGTTTATAATAAGACAAATTTATATGGTTCTATAACATTAAAATTTCTGTGCAAGCTTTCATCCCCCATTTCAACCCTTTCAAGCATATAATTTCACAATAATAAATAGTAGCTTCGAATTTATATTATTAGTATGGATAAAATTAAATTTGGATATGTCTTTATTGTTATTTATCTTATTTACGCGATTGCTGTACAATATTAATTGCCGTTCTCGTTTATTGTATTCCCGACGTTTCGGACCCTTTCCAACGTCTAGGATAATGGACGCTGGAAATTTATGTTTCTGTTTTCATACAAAATTCCTACTCTTCAAGTAGCAAGCAGCGTTTTTAACAAAATACTTATCCGTGAAATTAGATTTGTTGAAATAATGCAAATTTTCTTGTCAGTTCTGTCGGTACGAAATATTCGACAGGCTTGTAAGTTTTAATTATATGGCCTATATCAAATAAACTTTCTTCATTTCCATTTCTACTTGTTTACAAATAGTAAGATAAAACGCAGAAAAAAAATTATTAAAAAAGAATTAAGCACCTGTGCTTTTTTAACAAATTAAAAAAAAAAAATCTAAGAATTTGTATATGACTATAATAAAAAAAAATACGGTCAATAACTTCTAAGTTTTCAACCCTAATAATATAATTGCTTCATCCTATCGCAAGTAAGCCTGCTTTCGTACATCGAAATGCACGTGACTGTCGCCAAACCGGTTACGGCAGAGATATGCAAGACAAAAAGTTCAATAACACATTCAACCGGCATTCGACGCAACTGTATTGCCAACAACAAAACTAAAAATTAAAACATAACTTTGGCTTTTTCAATATTTATAGAATAACGGACTTGTAAGTAAATCAACTTAGAATTAATTTTTCTGCTTATTAATTAAAGTTTTTGCCTAGACACACTGACATTTAGGAAGCTATTATTTTCTGTCTGAAAAGGACACAATTGCTATAATGGGATCCGTAGTAGACCTTTCATTTGGCTAATATTTTAATAATAAGTATGAAAAACGAAAACCGATTATTAATAAAGTTATTGCTCCCATTTAACCTTAATGTTCAAATCTCTAGATGTACATAATCTACTTACGATTACAGAAAATATGGCCGACTTCAAACAGTATGGAACCATTTTACGCAGTTCAAGCGTGTAACAAAGTGTAACTGCCCCCGCATTTTAAATCTGTCATATCTTTTAAGATATTCATTTAATAGGAATGTCTTGTATGACATGTTTTATGCTAATAGAATATTTTTTTTAAATGTATTATATTTTTTGTGAACTTACACTATATTAACTTAAACGAGCTTTAAACATATCTAATTGCAGTTTTTAAACAAAATTTAATTAAATTGATCATTGTGCGTTACACTTAAAATATAGATATATGCGCTTGCGAACTTTATTATATACTAGTTTAAGTACAATTATGTAGAACATATTTTATGTCTATCTTTTACGGTTTGGCAGCGTTAGTAATTTAATCACACGAGGCTGCGATCTTTGGTGCAACAATTTTATACTACTATATAATACTTATCAGAAAATTGTTTTAAAAATGCGACCAATGAAAAGCTAATATCTGTCTATTGATATAAAAAAAAATTAACAATATTGGACCGCTAGGATCCGAGCAACATTTTTCTTTATATACAGCAATTACATACGTTTCGAAATGCGTTCCTCCATCTTTTTGAAACTCGGTCATAAAAGAATAACGAACGTCGACATATTGCCGAAGTATATTTATTCTCTTAAATATTGTCATTTCAATTTCTCGGGTGGCGTGGCAAACGTGTAACGGATTTGTATTTATTAATATGTATGCATATAAATTCGCATACCGAGCCCGTGAAACGCAAGGTTCGAATTATCGAATTTATTTTGATTATAGAGAGAAATACTCACCATTCCGCGTGCCCTCGTCTTCTCATCAGAGGCATCCGTGACAACGGCCATGCTCAGGCTGACGTTTGCCTTGCTCAGGCCACCGATGAAGCGAGCCAAGACGAACATGCTGAAGGTACTTGCGCAACTCCATAGGGCGTGTGATATTGCGATTCCCGTCTGTAATAATAACAATTTGAACAATAATGTTCTTCAAGTCCATTTGGACTAATTATCATCATCATCACCAGCCTGTGTTAGTCCACTGCTGGAAACAGGCCTCCCCTAATGCACGCCTCCTCCATTAGGGGGTATTTAATTCTGTATTTACGATTTGGACTACTGCGGCCGTTCTATATCAGAGGACAGCCATCTACGCGGGAGAAATGATAGTGCATAAGTGTACGCGCGAACACAAGTGTACTCCATTTTCCTTTCACTGTCATAGTCCGCTGGGACGGAAAACCGACAGAACCGGAAAAAGATCCGGCGTAGAGCCGACGTTTTTCACATCCATCCGACGCATGGATTATCTTAGTTTACAGACATTAAATGGTAAGCCCGTATTGCACTAACCAATAAAAACATAAATAAAAAGTTGTTGAGTCCCGCAGGATAAAGGTTTAAATTCACTCTTACTCGCACCTACTATACACTTACATTCCATAGGAGAGTCATATAAGATCTGGAAATTATATAAATATAATGGCAATCTTTAATTGCACCAAAACATAAAGCATTCCGATTGGCTTACATTGCCAAACGTAATCGCCACGCGATAATTTACCAATTAGAGGACAATACGGTTTAGCGCTAAACTATTCTGTAATAATACTATGTATCCATAAATTCCACGTCTTATTATGCAAAGGCATATTTGTACAAGGCAAGACTTTATATTTTCTTAGTGCATTTTGCAATTATTTCGAAGTGATAAAAGATATTTATAAACTGGGAAGTGGCATGTTACATTACACTATGTTTAATTCATTACCATGCTCAATACACTATTTACACAATTGGTAGTATTTCATAAGTTAGTTCACTCAATAAAAAGTTAAGAGTTGAGAGACTAAGCATAACATCAGTCACAAATATGTAGTACAAGTATTTTTAATTAATACGGATTTTATGCATAGCCAAAAATATCATGTTTGCAAAAGAACTTTTGTGCTATGTTAAAATATGGGGCAAAGTGAAGTTAGTGGTATAGGAACTTTGTTAATTTTTAAAATTAGCTTTATTCAAACTTGATTTTAGATATAGTTGTTAGATACAAATATTTTATGAACATTAAAACTACTCTGGCACCAACCCGCATTGGACCAGCGTGGTGGATACGGTCCAAAGACCCCCTAATGGATAGGGGTGTATTAGGGGAGGCCTATGTCCAGCAGTGGACTATCAAAGGCTGATGATAAAAACTACTCTATGACTTGAAACAACACACAAAAAAAAATAAAAAATATCTATTTACAGTTACTATTTTTTATCTATAAATCTACATCCTGTGTAGCCTTTTCATAAAGAATGTTCACATATTAAATAACACATATCACATATTAAATTCATAAATTAAATAACACATATCTGCTCAAAGAGGTTTATAAGAATGGAGGTTAAACATATTTCAGTTTTCTACTAGATAATTACGAATCCAATTATGAGCTCTTATAACAACTAGTTATGATTGTTATAATTGGTTTATGCTATACACACAATCAACATTAAACATTATCAATTTTTTATGTTTCCTCTCCCTTCCCTTCTCTTAGGAATACTTTAAAAAACTAACACTTATCTAAAACACTTGAAAACATTTATCATCACAATCTTTAGTTAATCTTGAGTTGTAGTGGGATAATATAATGTCTGATAACCTTAAAGTCTCAAATAATATGGTACTTCCTTTGCCATAAAAAAAAATCTTTCTTTTTAATGCCATAAAAATGATTGTGGCGAAAATTCATGAAATATTTTTAAATAACTTTAAGAGGTATCTACTGTATACTTCTAAAATTTCCAAGCTTGCTTAATGTGCTTTAACAACAAAATCTTTAGTCCACTTTTGAAAAACTATCTAGTATATAAATAATAAAACCATAAATTGTACTTACCAAACAGATTAGAAGCATTGGTTTCCTACCATATGCATCAGAGAGGCTTCCAACTATTGGGCTTGTTAAAAACTGTAAGAAACTGTACATAGAACCGAGTGCACCACCAAATAATACGACGCAAAGCGATCTGGTGCACCAGTCAACTTCTGGAAACCGTGCACAGCAGACAATAATGTTGCATACAGAGAATTTCCTTTGCCCTCTTCTTTATCATAATAGTCGAGTAGAGTAGGAAATAGCGGTAAAATCATGGTGAACGCCAAAAGATCCAGAAGCAGCGATATAAATACTAGAGCGACAACTTTCGCTTTTTTCGGAGCAACATCCTCAATTTTGTTTACTGCCTCATTTTTGTATTTAAAGCCATTCGGCATGTAATTGTTGTTGTTCTTTCTATTTCTTATATTCTCATCTTCTAATAAGTTGTCCTGAAAAAGCACAGTTCTATAAATATTGGTACATTGATAGTTCGAACAGAACATAACAACAGATGATTCATTAATGAAACTTGAATGGTTTTAATTTTTATACAATTTATTAGTACAGTAATCATACTTAGAAAAATAAAGTATAAATTTAATACGAGCTTTAACGTTTATTAAAATGAACTGTTCGTTAAAGTTAAAACTTTTGCAGTTTATATTGTAAGAAAACAAATATAAATTTAGTTTAAAAACGCACCATTGCTACATAAAGATAGTTGAGCTGACTAATAGACTAATCTTACGCCGATGAACGTCTAAAGCCATTGGTTAACACAAGTGCTATACGACGTGGAGTGGTATGGATCTTAGATACACAAACTTTCGCTTTCACAACATCTCGATTGTTGTTTGTTTTTAATTTATCCCTAATGGGAAAGGCAAAGGACTTTAGTCCATACAGCCAGGTTTTGTTCTTGGTAATATTTGGAAATTTTTTATAGATTTAAAGGCTGAAGCCATTTCTTCATTGTTATTGATGTTAAGGCCGAAGCCATGTCGTCTTATTATTTTTGATCATAAGGCCTAAGCCACTTCTTCGATGTTGATTGGTCAAAAATGGTCGAAGTCAAATCCATAAGCAATAATAGTAGTATCCAAACAAAATTATTTGTATTTCCAGGTGATTGTTATATATCCGATGTTAAGGTCAGTCCGGGGAGTACAGTCCTCTTAAATGTTTAGAACCGTATTAGAAATAAATTCATAGATGATATGCATATCATGATTCATATGCAAGTCTTGAATACAGCGCGGGATATTTTCAGGTACATCTTGAAATTTGATTGATGTTGTCTGTCAGTCCATAAGTTGTTTTTCTGTTATATCTGTTAAGAAAGGCCGAAGACCATACATCCATGCCAATAGATAAAAATATGAACAACTAATTTTTTTAACTAATCGAGGCATTGCGCACACACAAGTTTTCTTATTTATAATAATACAATAAAACAGAACGGTAATAGAACATATAAGATGTTCAGCAGCAACCTTTGTTGTCTTTATTGCTATGACTTTAACTTATTACATTCTGTTTTTGTTTAAATTAAGCACTCATACCAACGATTTATCTTAATAAGGTTTGGGGATAAAAAATTATTCAGGACGTTGTAAACAGATTTTAATAAATATAATTTTCTATAAAGAATTGAAATAATATTTTAAAAAGTTAAATAATGTTTACGATAAAAATGTTTTGAAACAGTTTTACCATTATTTAAAAACAATAGTATAAAATATAATAGCATAAATATTTGCTGATCACATAAAGGATGGCTCCACAACTATACACGCACATCGTTAGTGCACTTGATATTTACTGTCTGTGAATGGCATCTTGTGAAACGGGGCCGGGGAAGCCATTTTGTGATTTCTGTGTACTGTTGTGGAGTTACTGAAAACTTTTCTAGAAGTTACTCGCAATAAATTTTAATCAAAACAATGGGAGAAGACAAAGGTATGTATAGTTATAAAAGTTGTTAATACTTAGATATTTCTTACATACTTATAATACTTAACGCGTCGTAGATCGGCGACGTAGATCCCGCTCACGAGAACGACGACGAACCAGGTCTAGATCCAGAGAACGCAGGGAGAAGCGAAGAAGCAAATCCAGATCGCCCTCGAAACGATCCCGTCGCCGCAAGCCTTCGCTGTACTGGGATGTGCCGCCACCGGGCTTCGAACACATCACTCCGCTGCAATACAAGGCTATGCAGGCCGCCGGTCAAATACCCGCAAACATCGTAGCAGATACTCCGCAAGCGGCGGTACCAGTCGTGGGATCAACAATCACTAGACAAGCAAGAAGATTGTACGTCGGGAACATACCATTCGGTGTTACCGAGGAGGAGACAATGGAGTTTTTCAACCAGCAGATGCATCTATCGGGGCTGGCGCAGGCGGCGGGTAACCCCGTCCTTGCTTGTCAAATTAATTTGGACAAAAACTTTGCATTCCTTGAATTTAGATCTATTGACGAGACCACACAGGCTATGGCTTTTGACGGTATCAATTTCAAAGGCCAGAGTTTGAAGATTCGACGGCCGCACGACTACCAACCAATGCCTGGTACAGAAAATCCTGCTATTAATGTACCAGGTAAGAATATTTATTAATTTGCATTTATAAAATAATTGAAAAGATTTATATATTAACACTTTGTTTTATGTTTTTAGCCGGTGTCATAAGTACAGTTGTACCAGACTCACCTCATAAAATATTTATTGGTGGTCTACCCAACTATCTCAATGAAGATCAAGTAAGTGAATTATGGGTATTAATACCTCCCTTTTATATAACAACTCTTATACTGTGTATTTATTTAAAGATATTTACATTATTATGTATTACAATTATTAAATGTTATGAATTTTTTGTTTCCTAAATGTTTGAAATGAAATGTGTAGTATCTCAAAAATATTTTTCACTAGCAGCACACCAAATGTACATGTTACCCAAACTATTAATTTGTCTCTTAGGAGTGAAGAAAGTTATCATTAAAATTAAAAAAAAATTGTATTTTTCAGATCAAGTATCATCATGTGATCAACAATCTATGATGAAGCTTTCAAATGTTTGAATTAGCTACTACTTTTAAAAGCATTGCATTTGCAAAAAACAACCATACTGGTGCAGTGTTTTTGATTGTAGATTTAATAAATAGGGTTTGATATGGCAATTGAATGATCAAAAGAAGCTAGGTTAGTTGAAACAGTTAGTTCCCATTAGGTTTAGAGGCCGCTGCCATTTTTCAGGAAGAGATTCAACAGTTGACAGGGCTATGGTGCAGCAAGCAGTGTACCGCGTTATATTTATAGTCACTTTCAGGTATTTTCAGGTGCTCATAAAACGGAGCAGCGTGAAACGTTTCACGCTTTCGTGAATTTTAAACCAAGCCACTGATAGTTTGCTTTCTGCCCCCTCCCTAGCATAGATTTGGCACATTCGCGGCCCGCGTGTCACTGTTGTCTCTCATTCTCATCTATACGTCTTGTACTTGAATGAGACGTCGGCACATCAAGGCAAGTCTCTCCACAATTCATATCTGATTCTAACATGCAGCTAGACACAGGTCAGATTACGTTAATTAATATGTGCGCTGCAATATTGTAAGGAAATGTTTATGGGAACAGTAATTCATGTACAGACTGAACTTGTGTGAGAAATAGTAAATATATATAATAGATTTTATTATATATGAACTGTTTGTGCGAGTTTCAATGGGATATAGTAATGTTGTGATGTGCGATACAGGTCAAAGAACTCCTGATGTCATTTGGTCAACTTCGTGCCTTCAATTTAGTGAAAGACTCCTCCACTGGGCTCAGCAAGGGTTATGCATTCGCTGAATATGTGGATATATCAATGACTGATCAGGTAAATCTTTGATTTTTAAATCCACATGATATTTAATACTTTTATTAGAAATGTATGTACCAATAATACTTTGTTTTCAGGCTATTGCTGGATTGAATGGAATGCAGTTAGGTGATAAGAAATTAATTGTTCAACGAGCTAGTATTGGAGCTAAGAATTCCACTTTAGGTAATAATTATTTTTATAATCACATTTCATTATTTACGACATATATTTTTCTTATTAAGTTTAAAATGTGATTTTTATCAGTCTCTGTATACCAAGCCCTTATAAAAATTGTTTATGCTAATATGACAAATACATAGAAAAATTTTCTTTCTAGCATTATTCAACTTTTTCTTTACTTCACTTGAACATTTAAACTATAATTATAGTTAAATTGACTTATACAATATAGTTTTTCAAAATTTTTACATTTTGTATAGTAATAAAAAATATATTTTTCAACAGCAATGACTGGAGTAGCACCAGTAACACTGCAAGTAGCCGGCTTAACGTTAGCTGGTGCTGGCCCAGCAACAGAAGTATTGTGCCTTCTCAACATGGTAACTCCTGATGAACTCCGTGATGAAGAGGAATATGAAGATATTCTTGAGGATATCAAGTAAGTTTAAATTCAAGAAGCCTTAATATACGAGAACATTCTTAACTGGATTGTATAATAATATAAAATCTGCATATTTAAAAATTTACATATGGTTATATTATTTTTAAAGACTTATTTCAATGTTTCCTATTTATTTACTTTTTAAGTATCTATATTATTTTTGCATTTTGGTAGTTATTGATTGACATTATAATTTCAGGGAGGAATGCAATAAATATGGTTGTGTGCGCAGCATTGAAATACCAAGACCCCTTGAGGGTGTTGATGTGCCTGGTTGTGGAAAGGTAATTGAGGATACTTATATTATTACATGTGGCATAGTTTTAGTATGTGTGGATTGTGCTTATAAGGAAAACTTCTCACAAATAAAATCTCTGATAATTAAAATTAGATTCAAAAACAATTTCAATGTTCTTGAACAAATTGTTTTTGAAGCTAAATAATAATTTTAATACATGGTTATAATAAATCAATGCCCATTTTATAGTTATTCTTCTTGTTGTTGTTTAAACTTATAAACGTATAGATGGTAACAAAAAGAACTGATTTTAATGGTGCTGTAATTAGTTTATAATCAATATATCTTAAATATGTATTAAAAATTGTTTCAACAGTTTTTTTATCTGCTGTTTCCATTTCAGGTGTTTGTGGAGTTCAACAGTATTGCGGACTGTCAAAAAGCGCAGCAAACGCTCACTGGGCGCAAGTTTAGCAACCGTGTCGTTGTCACATCGTACTACGACCCGGACAAATATCATCGCAGAGAATTCTAAAGTTTATATAACCATATTTTACTATTCATGAATAAATTCACGCTAACACTGACATTCACCATAGTGATTTTAATTTTGAATATCATAATGCATTGCAGCCAGAAATAAAGATGAAATACGTCTGATTTAATTATGTTATTGTTTTATTTATTAGTTATATAACTTACATAAGTATATTGATTTAATCTAAACATTTCAAAGAGCTTTTGCTTACGTTTAAATCGTATTAAATATATACCAATGCCAAATAAGGCATTAAATTGATTGATTTAATCAATATCACCAATAGCATTATTTTGTTGTGTCTAGGTTAGTTACATAAGAATTTATACTAAAATTTCAATCACAAATATAAACTTCTAATGACCACAATAGACGTACGACGGTTCTTTGTTGCTGTGGGTTACATTGTAAACGTCAATTCGTGTTTTATTCGGTTAACAAACAAACAAAATAGAAATAACTACATTTTTTTTTACTTAAAATATTTATTTCGTTAGTATCAATAGAAAGTTAAAAATAAAGTAGATGAAAAAAAAATGTGTAATCAAACATTAAATATAATCCAATATTTTTTCCATAAAAATTAAATTTGCCTTTTTTATGCAATAAAGTTTATAATATTATACATCTTCATGTTGCAATGCCGGTTGATAAGTGTTAAGTGAACCCGTTTGCGATGAAAGCACTACTTTTCTCATTGCAATGTACAATACACCGCCGATAAGTAACATTCCGATTCCGGCCATAAGACTTATTGCCCATGCAGGAACAGCGTTGCCATCTGAAAATTTATTGTACACGATGTATTTCAGCTGCAATAACAAAAAGGTCGTCTTTTACGAAACAACATGGAGTATAAGTTTCCAAACCAATCAGATGACACCTAAAGCTGCCACCGGACTAAAAAAAATGTTTTAAATATTTTAGTGTGTGACCAAAAGTCAACAGGGTGGCTACAATGCTAATCATTTTTCTATTTAAAGTTACTTCTCGTATTGGTATAATGCCTTTTCTAAAAAAAATGACTAGGTCAACGAACATTTCTGAGATATGTGAAGTATTGATAATCGTTTACTTTATTCGTTTAAAGCATTTCAACTCCACAACCTAGTATAGAATAGATATTTTATGAATTACAGTAATTCAATACTGCCTCTATGGCCTTAAAAACTGTAGATGTCCAATAGGATTATGTGTTTTTGCATGCCTATGCCTGTTCTACATAATAAATGGAAACTTCAGGATTTTCTATTTTATAAAAATGTATTAAATCTTAAAAAATGTATCTTAACAAATAACATCAGGGACAGATTAGCACAAAGTATAGAACTTTGTGTATCTTTCAGTTTCGATATATCAAACGTAAAACGTAAATTGAACGTACATGATCTTTGACTTTTAAAAGGAAGCCCATACGAAGTTAATTATTAGTTTCATGATAAAACTTTAAGATTAAAAAAGTACTGATTTATTTAAAAATATTCTGTACTGGTTACAGGAAAATGTGACTCACGATAGTATGTCCTAGTCATGACACGCCTTCCTCTTAAGATTTTCCTTCGTGCTTCCGCTTCATGAGCAAAAGTGCTCAAAATTACTGCAAATTGAATAATATATATTGTATCACCTCATTTTTATGGAAAGATTAACAGAAACAAAAGCGGTTAAGAATATCTTTAAAGAAATAGAAATAAAGTATTTACATTAACAAAGAATAAAGTTTTTTCGATATAAACACAATTTGTACATTTACACAACTATTATACATTATTTTTTACATTTATACACTTATAAGTTGCGCAAAAGGGCTCGGCAAAACAATGGAAATAAAAATAACATACAAGTTTAAAAAAAACAATCTCATTCTTATGAATCAAACTTACAGCATGATTTTTACACCTAAGGAAGTTGTGAAACATTCAAGGCTTAAAATAATGTATTTTTGTGCTAGTTCGGCTCTAGAAGCAATCTGAAATTCAATTTTATGAATAATTATTGTAAATTAGCTTAACTTACCTAGAACAACAGCGAGGTAAAACATAAAAGATTTCTTTTGTCCCATTTTGCTTTTAAAATCAGGACTTAATACGAAAACACGCCACACAAGTAACACTTACAGGAGTGTTTTTAGCACAACTTTATCTGTTTGAGATAAGATAGTGATTACTAATAAACTGGCCGCGGGCTGGGTTTTGTACTTGTGAAATAAAACAGCGTACTCATTTAGTGAATTAAGATTTTAATAGATAATTATTAACTAATTTATTGAGCGTTAGTAATAAATTTTATAAAAAAAGATAAATACAATTAAAGTAAGTTTGTTTAAAGGATACGAAAGAATTCACTGTCTGATATATTTTAATTTCAAAGCACTTTTGGCTTTAATATTCTCCGTTCATATAAACACTAATAAAGGGACGAATTTAAAAAATTACATCGATATGAAGTATAAGTCATGCAATTATAATGCTATATACAAAAATATATTATTGATGCACTTACGTTTCTGACCAGATGCCCGTTTTATTAACTAACTTATAGTATAAAATTGGATTTTAACATTATGTACGTACTATATACTGCTCAAAAGTAGAATGAGGTAGTGTAATAATTTAACCCTTAATTAATCGAAATAATAAATGCGGCCCTGATAACTATTTTGGTACATATTTTACTTATGTTTACTTTAAGGATGCTTTCAAATAATAAATAAAAATATGTGTCTCTAAAACTGAATCATCAGGACATAGAGTTTAGAACTTGAGGCTTAAGTTTAAGGCTTATTTTTCCTCGATGATTGATTGATTGACGATGATTCCCCATGTCCAATATAGCAAACACTTTTCTGAATTTATCACACAATTCCCGAAAAAGGAGTAGTTTTCTACGGATTTCTATCCGACAGATTTATTCAAACATAGTCTAATGTAAAACAGTATTTGCATCAAAAGTTTGAGCGTCTAGGTGTAAATATCGCTTAGCGAATATGGCGACAGTTCCCCAGTTTACTTCACTTTTTATTTGGCTTATATAAAATACGTCAATGCAGTTAACGAATTGTACTTCTATAATGATAGTATTATAAATGTACGAGTTGTCTTAATGCCTAAAAAGTAATAAACGACACGGTATTTTCAAAATATATTTTCATAAAATCTACATAACTATTGCTAAATAATATTAAACTATATACAAAAAGAATGAATATCTTTATTTATTCCTTGAAAATATTCTTTAAATCCGCTCCGGCTAGCACCTGAGCCGTTACCGAATCGGGATTTTTAGGAGTTATCGTATTCTGCTCCAACTGACGGTCAGCGGAAACGGACGCAATCGACTTTTCTATGAGTTCACTTTCGGGTGTGTTTTCTGCTTGCAGTTTCTCGTATTGTTTAACTAAGCGCTTAATTTGCGTGTCCCCTGTAGGCGATAACATATTAACACCTAATCCATGGCCAGCAGCATGGAATTTCCTGCAATTGAACAAAACAATTACTTAGCAGGTATTTACATCTTAATAGTAATCGTAAGAAATACTTGAGAAAATTTAAGTCGTCTGTTTTCGGATCTTCGATTTAATTTACACGACCGACATTTACATTTTGAATTTAAGCAATAAATTGTTGAAATAAAGAATATAACTTACGCTGTTACAACATCTTCTTTGTACAATATTTGCCTTATGGGTTTTGCCTCGGGTTTCGGTCTTGCAAATTTAGGTTCCTCGGCAGGCGGAAACGCCTTATAAACGTCGAACCAAAGTGGCCTGTCGTCGGGTTTCATGGCTCCACGAGTAAGAAGTCCTGCTACCCTTTAAACATAAATTTATTTATCATATATTTAAATATTGTAATAATAACCTGTGCCACAAACTTCCAAGATGTTTTGATAGCATTTCCTTTAGTTTGATACATTTTATGCTTATGCTAAGATTAATGACGCTTTTTGAATGTAAACAGTTCCTGTAATAAAGTTCAGTTTTAAAAATATATTCAGATTTCCTATAGTCAATGCTGTTTCTACATAATCCATCCTTGAGAAGGGCAGGCGAGGTGAAAAAAAAACAAAAACATTTAAAAAAAAGTTGAACCCTCATCAAATATGTTTATCTGATTCACAGGTTAAAAATAGGTAATCATGTGTATCTGTTATGTGACCTGACAAATAATTACAATAATTATAAGTTTTAGTTACAATATAGTGTGTAATATTCTATTTTCATTTGATTTAAAATCCTAAACTAGGGCTACAATTAAACCCCTATGTAATGGGATGATCTTAGATGCCAGTTTTAAAATTTGTTTCATTTTTATTAACAAAGAAGCAAAGTCAAGTCTCTTTTAGATGTCTGACTGTTTCCTAATGGACTTAATTTTAATGTCTATTTATGAATATTGAAATTGGTGTATAAGTCATTAATATAATTTTTGTGTGTAAATGAATAAAATGCATGGTTTAAGTTAATGAGACTTTTATTTAACTAATATTGTTTATTTATTATATCTGAATTTAAATTGTTGAAAACAAAAATGAAACTATTAACAAATGTAATGTTTATTATCTTAAGTATAAAATTAGTTATAAATTAATGCATTAAAAATCATTTTGCATTGCTTGAAAGATAGTTCTGCGCAAAGTTTCCCAACCACTTCGCTTTGTTTCAGACACAAGTTTTTGTTGCAATTTTCTGATATCTTCCTCCAACTCTTCCCCTAGCTTATCAGTTTCTGTTCTATGATCTGCCTCCATATCATCACATCTAACATAAGAGCCATAATTAATAAAAAATTTATAGGACATTAATGGAATTGATAATTTAAAAAATGTTTATAAAGCAATAGTTGAAAAATTACTCTTTCTTAAATGATGTATGAATTTCTTTCAATGCTTTTAACTTCTGTTTATGCGCATTTGTGGCCTGCTGAATGCACTTAATAAATGCTCCTGTGAGATGTTCTAATTTTTGTTCATTGTCTTTTAATGCATTGTAATCAGCCTCTAAATGGGTAACAACTTCGGACAAGCTTTTGAGTAAATTCTCATTGGTGTGTTTCCTAAAGAGTAGAGCTAAGTATAAGTAACTATTAAAAATATTATAAATTGTTTAAATATATCTGAAGTTTTGATACTTAAACCTTGCTTCAATTTGATGGCTCATAACATTTAAAAGTTTTTGACGAGATTCTCGGCAAACTTCAACACTCCCATCTATTTTCTTCTTCTTGGCACCTAATATATTTGAGTTTGTAGAATGGCTCTCTTCAATGGTGTCGAGCCTTTGACGCTTAGGTATTTTTTTAGTTTTCGGTGAATCTTTTAAAAACTGTGATTCGTTAATAAAATCACTAAGATCATCTGGCATAAATTTAGATTTTGTCGCCTTTTTTGATGAAGACATATTTGTAAAATGTTATTTTAGCTACTATAATACGCTAAGTGCTTAGTAGGTATTACAACAATTGTTCCCGCCGATAAGTTATTTAACGCTTTTTTTTATTATTTTTTTAAATTACATTTAAAAAGGGAACTGCTTACCTGGTGTATATAGTGCCAATTCTCTCTAGGCGACTGGTTGCCATGTTTGTAAATTACGCGAATTTCAGTTAATTTCAGCAATTTTTTAAAAACACTCAATATTTAATAAAAAATTAATTTAGAATAGAAAAATAACTAGGGTTATTATTTTTAAAAGTACGTAACACAGAATAAAAAATGTAAAATGTCAAATGTCATTAGGTAGATAGATTAAACGAAACACTCATAAGCAAGACCGTACATCGTTTTAAGTTTAAAGCATATTAATAAGATGCGTAAACCGTTACGTCGATCTTAAAGTATGGTCAAAATTAGGAATTAATTACTGGTGTAGATAAAATAACAAAAAATAAATAAAGTATAGTATAAAGTCCAAACCCTGGATGGATAAGTTACATTTAATATCTCTTAAATTTCTTGTGTAGCATAATTTACAGTCGTAGACATTGTAGAAAAAACTTAGCGTGGCGTTAAAATAAAAACGTCGAGCACACTTTAATCCTCACCTCACCTCACTCCCGCAATGAAGCAAGACATATTATTATTAATTATATATTTTTTGGTTATTACCACGTTTAGTCTTGAACAAAATTATGTAGAATTTTCGTCGGATCATATTCAATTTAAAGATACTTAGATATGGATCTGTTTTACCATATCGTAGCTAATATGAGCAGATTAACATTTAAGACGCATAAGTCATAAATTTCTTTCGCCTTGCTATTGTCCCACGTTACCATAGAATCGGTTTTTAACCCACCAAGATTTACCAAAACAGCAATTTTAACGGGGTGCGACTGGCTTCCACAACCCAGAAGATACTGTGTTCAAAAATTCGGTAGCTTATCAGTGAGTTTGATGGCACTATCGTTCCATAATGACTGATAAAAGTGGTCTTAAAAACCAGAACAGACGTTTTGCTAACCATTTGATGCAAATTCTTTCTCTTACTGACTGCAATTTGTTATAGGTGCCTAAGTATTTCCTGGTATTAAATTACAGCATGTTGTATAATCAAGTACAATTTATTAGTTATCATTTTACAATATTAGTGATTTATTTGTATTGTAATTTGAACGAAAAGTATGCCATATATTAGAACTTGTTGAATGGGGTGGTAAGACATTATTCGAATTTTTTTCGAATTCGACACACATATCACAACATTAATTGCATAGTTATCAATGGGTAAGGGCGGTTAGAGTCCTATGAACATGGTACATGTAATATATGAAAGTGACATTTTAACATCTTTAATATGACCATAATCGACCACTACTAATCAATGGACGCTACTCAATATTACTATTAACTGCTTTATTTACAAAATATTCCATAACAAATGTCCTATTAAAGACATAGATCAATTCGATGTCAGTACGAAAAGGATACACACAAATGAAACGAGACAAACAGATCTGGTCATAAATTGTTTATATAATTAGCATACATTTAATCACATACTAAACACAACACATTTAAGGTAGTTTCCTTTCATAGTTAAACAAATATAAAATTCACCTTTTAACACTTTTTACACTATTTACAAATCGTAAACGATTATTCCCCACTATAACACACACTGTAATGTTATCTGTGCGTGCGATATAATCTGTGGCAAGTCATTGACAGCGCAGCAACATTTGCTACGACTGCGATCGATGTTTCCTGAAGCACCGTTTGTCAGCTTGACGAGTCAAAATGTCCGACACAAAGTTTCTATGTTTGAACACTCGGAGAATGTCCTCACGCGCCTCCTGTATGCCCTCGCAGACGATATTACTGCGCTGTATATTACCCTAAAAAAGAGAAAACAATAAATACACAACGTTTTTTATTACGTATATTACAAAGAGGACAAAAAATCATAAAGCCTAACGCCAAAATCACAGTAACTTCAGATCAAATAGATTCACCATTAGTAGTTTTAATTTCTCGCCATTAGGTTTTCATATATGTTTCCGTAATTTCCATGTCTTATTCGGCTTTTAAAGAATAAACTGTAATTTAACAACATTGTACATTATATAAATAACTATAACAAGTCTTATTATTAGGTGAAGTAAGTACAGTGTGATACAAATTTAAAAACACGATTGTCTTAATAGGTTAAATCAAAACAAAATTGCAATCGATGCAATTTGTCAAAGATAGTTAAGTCACATATCACCAGTAATGGTTTTCTTCGTCTATCGTAATAAAATACAAATTTTAAAAATATGAGCACATTAGCACACCTTTATGAGTTCCAATAACGCGTGCGAGTGGGGTTGTATTGCAGTCAATGCTCGGCCGGTGGCATTTTCCAGAGCACTTAACACAGCGGCCAGTTGCTCTCCAACATCTGCTTCTAAAGAAACCTGCAAAAATATTTAAAATTAAAAGAATAGAGAAAACGCAGAGAGATTTCTTTACTTAAAAATAAAAAAAATGTCTTGTGAAAAATGAAGTATAGATTATGGTGTATTAGAAGTGAATTCTATATTTAATTGGAATAAGATATTTTTTGGCGTTAAGACGTCGGTGAATACACGTGTTTCATGTTTAAAATCAGTATTATGTTACGATTCGCCCTATGCGTCAGGCGATGTAGACGCGAATCACATCCTTCAATGAACATAACGTATTCTATATTCTATAAATACTAATAGTCATAATCAATACCAGGTCGTCCATCTGCGCGGTGAGGTGGTGCACCTTCCAGCCGTCGGCGCTGCCCAGCACGTGGCGCTGGCTGGCGATGGCCACGATGTCGCGCGCGCGCGGCTCGCGGCGGCGCACGTCCGCCGGCCGCACGAAGTGCAGCGCCGTGCCGCGCCAGCCGCACACGTAGCCCGACTTCAGCTGGGGGCCTGTCGGATATTATTCAAATATCACATTATAATGACGTAATCGAAATTTTCCAATTATTCAGGTACTTTCGTGTTATAATTATTCGCACACCCTTAATGTGTATAACGATAGTATATAAAATATATATATCTTTTAACAATAGGAGGAATACTCCCGACGCATTGGCCTCAGGATGAACTTCGTCAAGACGAAAGCCATTTTTAACGAACACGTTCTCCTGAGGTAGGTCAATGTCGATGGTGTTATTCTTAAATTTGTCAATGAATATGTCTACTTCGAAAGGGAGGCCGATAGGAGGATTCACTTAGACTGGATAACATTTAGTAAGTTAAACCACATTCTCACGTCGTCGATACGGCAGGGTTTGAAGACATGAATTTTCAACCAATGCGTACTCCGCGTGATATATTTTAAAATATATATATATTAAAAATAGGTGCCAAGTGCTTCACTAAGCATGTAATTAATGTTATTACGGCTTTACGTTTAACACCATTATGTAAATGTGTTAAAATATAAACAGATCGTTTGATATATTCCAGCATAATGAACTTACGTTTCGGTAAAGGATTTGCGGGCAGCGGCGGCGTAGGGGGTGCATCTTCAGTAGTGAACTCGCACTGTCTCACGTCGTTGCTTAACCTGGATTATAATTTTTTTTATTAATACTTCAAAGAATTAAGTGTGATATACTGTTTTTCTTTTAAATTAAAGTAAGATTGATTTTTTTTTTTCGAAAAAATATTTTAAAGTAAAGCAATTAACACGTTTACTAGTAGATCGTCATCCAATAACAATTGTTATACTTACTACAAAATTCATATATTTTTTATTTGTGAATACAAATATCAGATCTTATCTGGCTTACAAAAGTGATGACGAAAGCTTTAGCTTTCATCATGTTGTGAATTATACAAGATATTCATTGTTTCACTGTACTTTTGTACCAACACCGGCCTGATTAGGTACGACTTGACAATTCGTGCACGTTTTTGTAAACGGACCATTTGGCTTCGCATTATTTAGTCGTACATTATCATGGTCGTAAATTACGCAGACTCGAAAGTTCTAAAAGAGAAAGATATCGGGACTTTGGTATAAACCTTTGAATGTCCAATTTGGCCCCTAAATATAGAAGTTAAAGAAACAATTGAAAGAGTATACTAATAGAACATGGAATATTGAATTTACGAAAAGATTTTTTTCTGATTGATTAGAAACAACATGGCTCCCTGAAACGTAAAATAGATAATTAAACAGCAAATTTAAAAAATCTTTTAACTACAAGCCGTGCCAATAAACGAAAGAGGAAGCCTTTACGTCTGCTTGCGGGGCTTCTTGCGCGGCGAGAGGTCGGGCGGAGCGCCGGGCGGCTCGGGCTCGTCTCGCGGCGAGGAGGCGGCCGACATGGTGGTGGAGCCCGAGCCGGGACCCGGAGCGCCCGACGGCACGTCCTCCCAGCCCGGCGCGCCCACCGCGCCCCGGCACGGGGCTTGGCGGCGACCTGCAACATTAATTAAATACATACCTACGTCCAACGAAGCCAACGATAGAGGGATGAATATATGTTTAAAGACGAATAACGCAACGTCATCTAAACTATCTATCTGAGCAAAGCGTGTACTATGGAACCTAGACTCAAATGTATTTATGAGTAAATATATGTATTTACATTTATTTTCTTTTTGCAAAAATTAATATTATATGGATACAAACACGAATTTCGAGACCACCCCCGTGATCTAGCGGTTTTGGCTCTTGGTTTATAAACATTAGATCGTGGACTGGACATACTAATACAGGCTGACGATGAAACGCGCAGACGTTAGAAAAAACACTATATTCATAACACGATATTTCTGCCGTTGTGGGAATCGAACCCACACGCTCTGGCGTAACATTCGGCGTCACTAAACACTACGCTCAGCGGGTCATCAAACTATATCTGAAGTTTATTTAATCTAATATCAAAGTGTATTGGCACCAAAACTTCATTTCATGCCTTAAATAAGTCTGATTTCTTCCCGATACAGAAAGTTGGACGATTTTTATATAAATTGTGTTTTACATTTTTATCGGCCATCAATGTGACCGCAACCGACCTATCACCTAATCGCTACTCGCCATGCAAACCAAAACCACAATTAGAAGTGTGAGAAAACTTTTAATCACAGTTTTTTATTTGCACAAACAAAATTGGGAACATAGAAAATTGCAAATTACTATACCAAAAATGGTAATCATTGTAAGTGGTTTGAAATAAAAATCTAACTTAACGAAACATTTTTTTTTGTATTTGTACCTTTCATATATGGCATATATGTCTAGCTTGTATGTTTGTTGTGTGCAGTAGCTCAAGTCAATAGGTCCTACACCGCCTTCGTGGTTTAGTGGTATTGGCTCTTGCTTTATGTACCGGAGGTCGTGGTTCAAATCTGGCGGGGTAACAACTTTGTGTTATTGTTGTTCTCTGGTTGGTTAGGACATTTTGGGCCGATCCCTCGATTGTTTGAATAGTAAAATGACTAAGTGATGGCTTAAAGTTCCTCCCAACGTAGTTAGGCAGCGGATGAGTACGTTTAAACATGTCTTAATGAATAAAGCGTGCATAAGGGGAGGCCTATGTCCGGCAATAGACTAACACAGGGTGATGGTGTATGTATTCATGTATAGAGCAACTTAAATCAACTAGGGTCGTATTACCGCTATGCTTATTCTCGTTTCAAATCAGCTGTGAGGAAACACTACTGCATTCCTGTTTCAATGGTGCCGCACTTGGCGAAATTAACGGATAACCGAGGAAAAAACATAGCGAAAAAACATGTCTCAGGGTTTCGACCGATTCGTAGCTACTTACGCTTATCTTAAAGGCAGGGCAAATTATTTACCATCAACTAAATATTCCTTCTGTTCAATAAAAAAGTCAACAATGGAACTGTACCCATCAATCTCCCGTTTCCTCAGTATGGACGGCCTCGGTAGCACGGCGGATGGCATCGACGTCGCCAGCTGTCGATTCTCGCTCAGGGTCTGTATCGTGTTAACAACGCTCACTGTGAATGATAAACGAGTTTACATATAAATTATTACCTTGTGACTAGAGTTCACTATGAAATAAGATGTTAGTGCTATTGAGGTCTTATCTTCAATTTCAGATTGCATATGTGTATTTAACTTATAGTTTAAGTGCATAGCAAAAGCAGCATCCAATGTTACTTTTTTTTACTTTTTATGTATGACACAACTTTGTAACTATAGGTTACTTTGCTCACATCAATCGTGAGTCTAGTTTAGCTGATTTTACACCTATTTTAAATAGCAACGTTATTATATTCAACAATGTGAAAAGGGGGGTTTGAGATTTTTGGGGCTTTTTCGTCGTGTGGTTTAATCGCATCAGATGGTCGTGTCAAAGGTGGGTCTCGGTTGTGAAAACCATCTTTTCTTTTGGTTATGGGATGTGAATACTCGCAAATTAAGTGACATCTTATCCATTAATCGGATACAATAATAATTACTAAAATGGCAATGGTTAATAACTGATACCAACCTTGCACCGGCTGCGTGTGATTGTACGGCGTGAGGGGCCGCGATATCGTCTGCATCTGACCCTGATGTTGTACCGAGTGGACCTGGATCTGGGTCTGGTGCTGGATTTGGTGCTGCGCAATGTTCTGCGTTTGGTGCTGCGTTTGATGCTGCGACTGATGGTTCTGGTGCTGCGTTTGCAGCGTTTGGTGCGGCGTTTGTAGCGTTTGGTGCTGCGGTTGGAGCGTTTGTGCTGCGTTTGGAGAGTTTGGTGCTGTGCCTGGTGGTTCTGGTGCGACAGCGGGTGAGTCGCGCCGCGCGGCACCTCGTAGTAGAGCTGCGATGGCGCGCTGTTTCCGACCACGCCGCGTACGCCCACGCTGGCTACACCCACAATCTGTATTAACACACAATTCATGTTGATTCAAACATATAAATTTTCAATAATTTATGCACATATATAATAATAATATAAATATAATTTATATGGATACATGAGTGTGTCAAATAGATTGTTTTTCTGTATAATATGTGTAATATGGAATGTCATTGTCAAATCAGGTTTAAGTTTGGTGGATGATTACCATTAAACTCTCTGGACTTTTAATAGTGAAAGACGTAGATTGTCTAAAGAAATATAAACATGTTTACCTTTGCTGGCTGGTAGTTTCGCTGCAACAGAGGCAAAGGCCTCGGACCTGCGGTCATGGGTGTCGGCGTCGGCGCACGAGGGTTGGTTATCACACCACTAGCTGTAAAATCAAAAGAGCTTTGATTAATATAAATATGACACAAAAAAAATAATGGTTCCATTAGAGCAATAAAATACACTTAAAGAATATATCAATGTCTATCGGAAACACTTCTTACAAGTCTAAGCAAAAAATACAAGAAAAGATTTTAATGTTTTACTGTAAGTGCAGCACGAAATAAATAGAGGGAATTCTTTTAACTTATTTTTAACTATTTCATTTTCCTATCTATTACTTAAGAAGTATCTTAAAGTTTTGCTAATACAATTTTTTTATTAATAAGTTTTTATGTGTAAAATATTGTTCTCAAGTATCTTAGTTGTGATTCAAATATTTATCAGAAATATTTAAGACAATACAAACAATGCTTACATGTAAGAACCGTGCTGGTTGGTAGAGTGATTATGGAGGAGTGCGGAGATTGGCTCGGCTGTGGAGTGGGGTAGACACTGGCGCCGGATTGGGCGTGGCAGTCGGTGTGGGCGTGGGCGCCCTGGGTACGGTGCCGCGGATTGAACCCCGACCTCCGTATACCAAAGCACTTCTCCCCTGCCACTGGACCATGCACCTAGGAGAAATTTTGGGTTATTTTCTCATTGATGACCGCTTTGCATATTTGTTATTGACCCTGACTAATGCCCGAGGGTGTATCTGCTTGTCTGTAACTATGTTTTATGTATATATTTACAAAAGAGAAATAAAGTCATGCATTTATCAGACATCTAGTAGCCATTGTACAAGCTCTGCCTAATTTGAGATGTGACTGTGTTGTTTTATTGTCCTTCAATTTGTGTAACTAGTAGTAAAATTAGAGCCACAAAGCTCATCTCCAAGAATTGCTGCTTGACACATCAATTATTTTCTTGGTGGTTTAATAGTATTGTCAAAAAATTATAAAAAAGACAGTTGATTGTGTGTAAAAATTACTATTAAAATAATAAATAACTTTTTTTTACATTCAATTTCAAATTATTGATTGAATTTCTTTAATTCTATAAGTCTGTAAACATAGTTAAATGAGAAAAGGATGAAATAATGAGTCAGTTCTAATGGCAGTTCTTGTATTATTAAAGGCTCCCATTTCCAATCAAGTTGTATGTTTGTTCTTCACTTAATCTATGCTTTGGCAACCTTGGAACTAGAAGATGTGACAAAGACAGAATAGATATGTGATAATATGTCATCATCATCATCATCAGCCTGTGGTAGTCCACTGCTGGACATAGGCCTCCCCTAATACACCCCTATCCATTAGAGGGTTTTTGGACCGTATCCACCACGCTGGTCCAATGCGGTTGGTGGTGGACTGACTTTTACATGCCCATCCGACGCATGGATCATCTTACTTTTCAGACAATTGGGTGATCGCCCAAATTGCCTAACTCAACTAGGAAACAACAATGAAAATTTGTTGAGTCCCGCAGATTGAACCCACGACCTCCGGTTTCTAAGCCACACGCCTGTACCACTAGGCTACGGAGCAGTGATAATATATGTGTACCTATAATTTTGTAGCTTTATAATTTATCTCAGTATACAGTGCACTGTATATTTCTGTCCTGAGTGTTATATTCATTGTTTACAATTAATTAGAGTAATTTAGCTTCTTAAGTACTAATAGTATCTGTAAGATGTTTTAAAAAAAAGTTGCAAATAATTATTTCTCACATGGCAACTTCTTTATGATATATGTTTAAATAGAGTGACAGGTGTCATAATATTGATGAAGTAGTCAAAATTTTGAAATATTTACAGACATTATGAATACAATTAAAGACAGTATAAAATGAAGGAAATTATTTGAGGTTAAAGATCATATGAGAGCAATTGTAATTGTTAAATCATGACTTACATTTAACATTATTTTTGTATGTTGACTTGTCTAAATTTGTTTCTTAGGTTCATTAACTTTTAAAAGTTTTAAAAGTAACTAGTTTTACTTTCAAAAGTAACTCAAAAGTAAATGAAATTAATCCATGCCAGTGCCGCATAATCTACCATTTTATTTCAAGAAAGTAGACTATTTCTTTTTTTATGTCTCACATACGCCAAAATTCAAAGAGAAGATTAAGAAATCATAAGCTAGTAGTAATTAGATATGACATTGTTTTTAAATGATGATTTCAACAATATGTATAGACAAAATAAATATCTATTTAAAATAATATTTAATATTTAGCAATGATTAGGCACTATAAAAGTACCCCACATCAAATTAAGATGTACACATAAATTGAGTAATAAATGTGAGTACTCAAAATTTTTCGATAAATTTACCTTGATTTGTGCCCGTTTGTGAGGCTGCAATGGGTGTTACAGGACGAACTGCTAAAGACGCACCTGCTGCTAGTCCTCTAGGAACATGACTTGTAACACCTTTACTCACTAGCACTCCGCTTGCTGTGCTCACATTGACAGTCGAAAGAACTGTTGGGATTATTTATATTTTAGCATTGTATTAAATACAATTTATATTTTTTTATACCGAAAATTAATAAGACATATTGTATTGTAATACTACTAGAACTACTATATGACTTATATTGTAGAGAAAAGATAAGGCATTAATGAAAACCAAGTTGATTGTAGCAACAAAGTTGCATAGTTAATATGGTTATTTTAAGATTATGCTCATTGATTGATATCTTTGTAATAACTCATCAACGAGAATGCTAGGTCAAAACTCCATTTTGTTGCTATGGGTTAAATTGTGTATTTAAATCTTATATTTTTTTAAATGTAACATTTTCGATAGAAACATTGTTGCTAACTTCTCACCTGGTCTGTTATTATGGTGCGGCAGTGGTGGTAGTACCCGAACACTGGGCGGTAGCGTCCTCACTGAAGAACTGACTACTAAACTCCCACCCCCACTAACCAATTGGCCACCAACGTTCAACACTTGTGCACCAACAGATGATGCTACACTCACTTGTATGTTATTCGACACAGAGTTATTAGAATTTGCAGCCGACAGCTGGCTACCTTGACTGATGATCTGAGTGCCAGGTGTGAGCATCTGTCCACTAGGACTAATTAATTGAGATTGCGATATGATCTGTGATGTTTGCCCGAGCAGCTGTGTCGCTTGGCTAATAATAGGAGTCCCCTGAATCAGTGGTGGTCCACTCACAATCATTTGTGGCTGTAAAAATTCAAAGAATTGAATATAAGACATATTGTACAACTCTTTAGTTGAAGAGATCAAGCAGAGAATTGTAATTATATAGTTAAATATACATTTGGATAGAAGTTGGAAGAAGGTAAGGCTGACTAAGTGTGTCAGAAACAATGGCTAAGCAATAGTAAATTATACTTAAACATATTAAAAATATATATATATATATTGAAGAAATGAAAGACAACAATGCCAATGATAATTAAATGATTATAAATACGCAGAATATAATACATACCTGGGAGGTGACGCCAGGAGTAATAATTTGAGTCGCTGTACGCATCAAGCCAACAGGGCCTGCGTGTGTAATTATTGACCTGAACTGGATGTCTTGGTTGGGCCGGTGATTAAATGAGCCATTTTAACCTCAGCACTCGACATACTTTTAACGATAGTTATCTTTTGAGGAGCTAAATCTATTGGATACATTTTTCCAGTTGTAACTGTTCTGTCGCTTTCTATATTATTACTCATTATGGAAACCTAATAAAGATTACTTTATGAAAGTTACATTTTTTATGTGTTATAAACAATTTGTGCTAATTATTACGAACTGGCGTTGCTTAAGAAGTTAATTTCCAAATAAAAATTCGAACTTTTTATGACGGACGAAAGAAAGCTTTCCATAGACAGATATATAAATTACAGAATGCATTTGTATATGCGAAACCCATAGACGAATAGAGTAAACAGTATACCATATTTCTAAATTACAGATAAATTAACTATACGTTTTAAAAATAGGATAAGATTATAAAATATAATAACTGTAATTTTAATATCCTTTAAACAATAAGAAGTTAAATAAGCAATATCTTATATTTTACTCAAACACAAACGCTTGATTTTTTGTTCAATTTCAACAATTTTCAGGGTGTAAAATATATTTCATATAAAATTTATTTAATATAAGAGCTATCCATGTATTTACACATTGATAGAGTGTATTACTTGAACAATTATGATTTATTTTTATATATATTATTATCAATTTTTTTTCTTCCATCTTATCAATGTCAAGAAATTCCTTTAAAAACAACTGCTTACCATTAAGAAAAAAAAATGCATCTTAAATTGGGCTCTATGCTTTCGCAACCATGGCGGACTCAATACATGATAGTGAAAACATGAAAGAAAATGTTCAAAAATTTAACAATGAAAGGCGGAGTAGCAAGCAGTGGGTTAAGCTTAATGTTGGTGGAACATACTTTCTAACTACAAAGACAACATTATCAAGAGACACTAATTCTTTTCTTTATCGATTAGTACAAGAGGACAGTGACTTAATTTCAGACAGGGTTAGTACGAATTCTTTTTCTGTTTACATTATTATTTTATGTCCAATTCATAGTTATGAATTATTAAAAGACTTTTATTTCAGGATGAAAGTGGTGCCTATTTAATAGATCGTGACCCAACGTATTTTTCACCCGTATTAAACTATCTTCGACATGGCAAATTAGTTATCAACAATGATATTGCAGAGGAAGGAGTGCTAGAAGAAGCTGAATTTTATAATATAACGGAGTTGATAAGATTAGTTAAGGAAAGAATATGTACGCGCGAGAGACGACCACAAAAAGATTCTAAAAAGCATGTGTACAGAGTTTTACAATTCCATGAAGAGGAATTGACACAAATGATGTCCACCATGTCGGATGGATGGAAGTTTGAACAGTTGATTAATATTGGATCCCAATATAACTATGGGACTGAGGAGCATTCGGAATTTCTGTGCGTTGTGAGTCGAGAGTGTGGAAATTCGCTTAACAGCAATGACATTGAGCCAACTGATAGAGCTAAGGTGCTTCAGCACAAAGGCTCACGAATGTGAAGAAAGCTTTTGGACAAATGCAATAAAATGATATTTGAGACTTAGTTCTGTGTGTGAATTGTGTATATAGTGTGAAGTTTATTCTCATTTCTATCTCATATTTGAATCGTCCTCATATTGTTTTAATCGGTAAAAGATGTTGAAACAATTAGTCAAATAGTATCCTTTTGGTACATAGATTTAAAGTAAAAGCATTGTTTGGTAAATACTCAGTTAAGTTGATGTTGGAGTGTTTAAAAAGTTCTGTCAGTTTATAAAACATTTTATTGCATTTTATTAAATTACATTGTTATTAAAAAAGAAAAAAATTGTTGTAAATAGGTAATTATTTCACATTCTGATATATGCTTTTGATCCTAAGTTAAAATTGCTCCAATCGGAATATAATCATATACTCTTTAGGTTATAACAATGATGAAATCTTTATAAGATTAGTACAAAGAAAGTAAACAATTGACTGAAAACGTAAAGATTTATTTGACACGCGTTTGCTTAATAATAACCATTACTTTCTAAGTTAATGAATTTTATAACTAAATATGTATAAATCTATAACATGATGTTTAAAAAAATAAAGATTAGCATTATTTAAAATTATGGTCTTAAATTACACAATTCAATAATTATAAAATATTGCATTCAACTGCATTAAATACAAGATAAAATGAGTATCTATTCAGACACCCTTACATATAGATTAGATAGTTACGAAAATACAGAATTTCACTCTCAATTTTGTAAGGCAAAGGGGGTTTATTGTTATTATTTATTATTATTATTATTACGAAATAATTAAATTTTTCAACAATTAACAACATCATTAGCCGCTTAGCACCAGTCTGCCATGTATGTGAAGTCTTGAAAGAGTTTATGGTCTGTAGCACTCAGAGGGCGGGGTTCCTTTGGTGGGGTCAGTAATGGGGCCTCTGAAGTGAACTCGCTGTCAAAATTACTGACATCCTCCAAGCTATTGATTGTTGGCACAAATGGTGGCTTCACTTTCCGAAGAAGCAGCTGTTCCCAATTGACATTACGGAAGAAGGCCTGTTTCTTCACATCTTCCGCATCCCTCTCAGATGATCCCAAACGTCTCTCTGGATTCTTTCTTAGAAGGCGGCGCATTAATGCGATAGCCTCTAATGATAGCGTGCGAGGATACCGAATCTCATCATTTACGATGGAATCGAATACCTCGCCTTCATCTTCACCCGGGAACGGTGATTCTCCCACTAACATCTCAAATATCAAAACCCCTAGTCCCCACCAATCGACCGCCCGCGTGTATGATGTCTCGGTTAACACCTCAGGCGCTAGGAACTCTGGAGTGCCACAGAAGGTTCCTGTACGATCACCCCATCCCATTCCTCTTTGCACAGACCGAAATCGGCAATCTTAACATAACCTTCGGTGTCAAGTAACAAGTTATCTAATTTTAAATCCCTATAAATAATGTTATTCTCATGTAAATACTGTAGGCCTAAAACTACACAAGCTGCATAAAACACTGCCCTGGTTCAGTGAAAACATCAGTATGTATATGCATCATAAGATCACCGCCTGCTGCATACTCCATAACAAAGCAGACATGTTGCTCTGTCTGGAAACATGCAAACAAATTGACCAAAAACGGATGCCTTATAGCATTAGCTACCTCGAAAATTCTCTTTTCAGATAAAAGTGAGTCAACTTCATCTCTAGCAATTATATCACTTTTCTTTAAAGCTTTAATTGCAAAATACTCATTAGTAGGTTTGTACTGTGATAAGATAACTTTGCCAAAGTGTCCTCGTCCCAAAACACTGAGAAGTCTAAAACTTTGCATTGACATTTCCCCAGATTGCCTTCTTGAGCTGCTTTCTTTACCTAATGTTTCTATGACAGAAGACGAGCGAGATGACGATAGTCGCATATTACTTGTTATTTCAACGATCTGCTCCTCACTGCTTGGATATTCCAATACCATTTTAGGAGATGGTGATGGTGGATACTCCACTAAAGGAGTGTTACAAGAAGGTGTTTGTGGATCTTTTTGAACATAATTATCTCTGGTATAAGAATCTTCTAAAAATGCAAATGCTTCTTGAAGTTCCCTCTCCATCCTGAGTGTTGTTACATTGGGAGGAGGATGTAAAGGCAAAGTTGGTTTTGGTGGAGGAGTAACAGGCACTTGTGGTGTAACAGGGGTGGCAGGCAAACCTAAGGGTCTGACGCCTGCCATGCCCACAAGAGTAGCATTTGGGTTTTCAATCTCTTTGTTGTCAAGAGTGGTGGGTTCATAGATATTTTGTTGTTGCGTCATATGAGCCGTTTGAATGTTTTGAATTGACGGCGATGAACGTTTCAACAGCCTCCCAAGTATGACAGCCGGAATATGCATTTCACCATATGGAGGTCTAGGGATATTTTTACCCTGCTGCTTGATGATTTTCCTTTGACGCTGAAGTTTCGGTTTTCTTGAGATGATGGGGTTTAAAAATTTAATTTCAGCAAACAGAAGACCTTGCGGCTCAAGTTCAAGGGCCATACCGTGTCTTATATCATCTATGAACTCTTCAAGTCTTAAAAATTTTACACCGCACAATCCTCGCCAGTCTTTCCAATGAATACCAATTTCAAGTTCTCGTGATTTATCTAGCTTGATAGTAAATCTGAAAAGAAAAATTACAAAAATTAGACTTCAATTAACTTTTAGAATTTTATGGCTATCATTTCTTGTAACAACTTTAAAATATAAAAGAAACATATGCACCAACATACTTAAGGTTAACTGCTGTTATGATATATATTTACAACATGCCAAATAGAATAATACAGGAATTGGAAACTGAAATATAATCTTTAGGAAATAAATATAATAATTGTTGCTTTAAATCTTATGAAATGGCAGTAGACAATAGCAGTTTGTCCACAACTCTGCACATTTTTTTTAAAAGATTTTCCTGTGGTAAAATGTAGCCTATTAGTAAAGTAGAATGTCTTTCTAATTGAAAAGAGTTTTGTTTTTAAATTGGTCTAGTAGCTTTTTAATTTATTGTTACATACATAGAAAAATACAAATCATTGCCCTGTATAATATTAGTATTGATCACAAGTAATATTTCCTTCATCTTTTTTTTATACATTTCTAATAAATTTATTTCAACTATTTGCATCATTGAAATGTTACATTATACCCCTACAAGCATGTTCTATTAAATATCTTTAATTATTGACTAACAAGAGACATATATATATATATATATATATATATATATAAAACACAATTATTCTCATACTATTTAGCGTTAAAGTTAGTCATAATGGGTTATAAATTGCTTCACTAATCTTATTAAGAAAATCTATAATTGAGTGAACTTTGATGAAGCCAACATGAGTCATAGCATTATATTTGTCTTTAGTTATGCCTGCAGGGTAATTTTCCCAGTAATAACTCAACAACATCTTCAACTTTATGTTGAAGAAAGATTTATTTGTCACACATATATGAAATATATAGTATAGGCGAGCTTATGCCTTAGTCAGCATGAACAATGCCTAAAGATAAGATTAGGTAAGCAATCATTGAGAATGCATGAGATTAGTTTTCAAGGAAAATAATGATAGGAGCATATTTATAGTAATACACCATGCAAACTAAAAATAATTCAGATTTTATATGTAGCAAGTTAGGATAGCACAGTAGAATGCAGGATATAATAAATTTTGCATAATAAAAATGTTATTTTAAACATATGTCCCTATAGTTATTCATATGATTTATATCATATCAAAAAACTTATTACAATAAGTGCATTTTATCAAAAATAAAACTGCAATATGAAGATGAAGGTTTCTTTTTAAAATATACTATTCAAGTTCCAAAAGCAGTAGTGTATGAACACTACTGCTTTTGGTTTAAAGGGCACAATAGCTAGCGTATCTAGTACGTATATAGTAGTACTACTAGGCACACAAGATATAAAAATAGCTGGCTCAGAGCAGAGAGCGGGTTTTTGAACAGCTTTTTAACAGTTGTATGACTTTAGTTATTAAAAATAAGATAAATGTTACATGCTCACCTCTGATCCCACGCTTGTTGGGAACAAGGTCTCCAACTTGTTTGGGCTACCGTGTGGTTGTCTAATTTTAGAACAGCCATAATTTCATTACATGTATCTTCTTTAATACTATATGTGTACTTCATTGAATTGCGAATTGTGACACCCTTCACAAAAGATTTAAGATCTGACGGGCTTGCTAATGGGTCCCGTCTGCTTCTTCCAGGAACTTCCTCTAGGAGATCTTGACAACCCATTAACCTTACTTCAAGCGTACCTGTGACTTGAACACACGGACTGATCATAGGAGTTGGAGATAAGAACTGTGAGCGTGAACCAGACCCCAAAGATAGACTGACATAACCAGGACTGGATCCAGTACTACGTAATTCATGGCCCAGTTCAATAAATGCAGGACTCTCTACAGGTAGTTCTTGACGTCGCATATCAAGCGATAAACGCAGCAAATCAAGCTTCTGAGTGGATTCCAACAGACTTGTCTGAGCTTCATGCAGCGCCTTCTTATCCGTCACTTTCTTGTCACTCTGTAACAATCTGATAGCATTTTTAGATCCTTCAACAACTGCTGCCTCGATTCGTAAACGATTCCGTAGTTCCGCTATCCTCTCGTCGAGCAACGGATCAATGCCGCTCATGTCCGATGTTCGGCCATCACCGTTCGCACCTGCACTATCTTCTTTCTGTTGTTTGCACATTTTCGAAATGCGCAATTTGAGATATTCGATTTTGTCTTTTGAGTCGGCAAGCATTTGATGGGCTTCTGCAAGTAGCTTTTTATCCCGCGACTGATTGCTGCTGCTTATGCTCTGAATCATATTTTCGGCACCTTGCTTCACTTTTAGCTCGATGTTCAGCTGTTTTTCAAGTGAGGCCAGTTTGCGATCGGCGGTCCCTTCGCCCAATTGCCGCTGCTGCTGCGCTGCCTCCGAAGCCAATATAATTTCTTCATCATATGATAAGTCCTCCGGAGATGTCGGCGTAGACTGACCACGGGATAAAAGCAACTGAGACTCCAATTCTTGCAGATCAGAATTAAGTTCATTAATTTTTATATTGGCTTTCTTAACGAGATAAGCAACGTCGGACAGTGATTTCCGGTCGGTTGCCACTTCACGTAGTTTCTCTGCCCCTTCTTTTATTTTCAACTCCTTACGTATTTCCCTACGTATGACATCCTTGAGTTCCTCTAATTTGGACGGCAAAGCTATTTCTGGAATACATTCCGTCTTAATTCCATATTTGATACCCAGTTCGTATAGAACAGGGTGCCGAATGTAATCGCCGTGATAATAACCTGGCTCTGCCATAATTGAGGATGCACAGAGTAACGTCAGTTAGCCATAATTATGTGAGAAAATATTGCTACTATTGCTTTTGATCACAAAACGTACACGGGGTTGTAGATTTTAATAAGACTTATACTACGCACAACAAAGTTAGAAACCATGATTCAATGGCATAAATTAAGAAAACATTTGTTGAATTAAACTACAAAACAAAACAATTTATAAACAAGTTGTTCGGTCAACGAAACTAACGAAACGATGAAACCCTACCATTATACCATAGATTTATAGATGACGTATACCAGAATAAAATTAGCAATAATCTTTTTATTGTAACAGGGAAATGTCCGTGAATCCTCAATCATGAATTAAGACAATTTTTTTATTGTGGTTTTGTACAAATTCCGTTTAATTAAAAAAAAACAAGACTCTTCAAATATTACGCAGGTTGCTGTATCAACTTTAAATATTGTCTGTGGTTGCTTTGGTTTTAAATCTACAAAACAGGTGTTTTTAAAAATATATGTAATAAAAATACAATACAGCATAAGTTTTGAAAAGCAAGAATTTAATATCGTACCCATTATAAGTATCGGCTCAATTTTCTTTAAATGAAATGATAAACTGAATAATCAAAAACTACTTAAATTAACGCTAAAGATTTTCTGCAAAGAAATGTAATAAATAAATAAGTTAAACTAGCTGACCCCACAAAATATGTACAGAAAGACTTTATAGCAAGAATTCCTCTCAAGAATGAACGTAATGGACATATCTGCAACGTTTATTCAACGTCTAACCAAAGAATCTACCTTTTAGTTACCTTTTAAAAGCAAAATTTAAATTCTATATATATCTCTCACAACATTAGCTTCAGGGTAGCCAGCCTAGTTGATTAGGATAGCAGGTTATACCGTTGCTCAGAAGTCCCAGCAAAAATAAGTTAAATTTTCTTGGAGCAAGGTTGGTACCTGTAGAATTGCAGTTAGACATAGATATCCTTAACTTACCGCGCGGACCATTCGGTAGGTTCCCTAGAGAAACTAAGTAGTAGCTGACCTAAGAAAGAGAGTAACCTAGCGGTAATGGCCGGTAAACCGGAGGTCGTAAGTTCAAATCCTGCGCGGACTCAACAAATTTTTATTGTTGTTACCTTGTTGGTTAGGGCGATTTGGGCCGATCATCCAATTGTCTGAAAAGTGAGATGATCATTGCGTCGGATGGGCATGTAAAAAGTCGCTCTATCCACTAACATGCATTGGACCAGCGTGGTGGGATACGGTCCAAAAATCCCTTAATGGATAGGGGTGTATTAGGCGAGGCCTATGTCCAGCAGTAGACTATCACAGGCTGATGATGATGAAGAAAAAGAGTAGCTTGCCGTGAAGGCTGCTCCGAACGAGTTTGAAAAGCCAACTTCAATCTTAACCTGAAGAATGTGGAATTGCTAAATTCTAGCTTAATCGTCTTAAAAAACGTATGCTTTTTAGTACTTAAGTTTTTAGTCTTAACGAAGAATTCGTGAAGATTACTTTCATATTTAATAAAACGCAGTAGACTTTTTTTTAATACAACGCGTGTTTCATGTGAATATTGTGCATTCTATAACCACAAATTTTCAAAATATGACTATCGTTTCAACAAATTAATTTATTATTAAATTATGTATCCATTCAAAATACTAGTCTATTATTTTTTGCCCAAGTTCATATCTATTTTAATCTAACTTTAACTGGATAGATGATAGAATATACTGGAAAGCAGCAGTCACGCTGTCAAAGAAAGAAACGAGAGACATTTAGCTTGGTTGTCAAATAACTGTCATTACAGTTTATTTTATACAGGTAGGTCACTGTTTTAATGGAAAATTATGCCAGTCAAAGTTGATATAACTCCTCCACCCCCCGCAAACTCAAAGCAACCTGGCGTAACAAAATCTCTTCTTTACAACGGGTCTAAATTTCAAGGCCACCAAGCATCTAAGGGAAATTCGTATGAAGTGGAAGTAGTTTTACAGGTTAGTATTTCAAAACAAAGTACGCAAATAGGGAAAACTCATATTGCTATCAATGTACATACCCTATTTTAGTAATGTGACCGTCTTCTAATATTCTTACTGTGCTATATTTACTATTAAATCTGAAATATGCCAACACAAATATGTTGAAAAGTAATAATGTTACGGTAGGTAGTACAAAATGATACTTACTTATGTAATTTCGTTACTTGCAGCATGTCGACGAAGAAAATTCCTACCTATGTGGTTATTTAAAAATAAAAGGTCTAACTGAAGAATTTCCCACACTAACAACATTTTTTGACGGGGAAATTATATCTGCCAAATATCCATTTCTCACAAGGAAGTGGGATGCAGACGAAGATGTAGACAGAAAACATTGGGTAAGCAAGATTTTAAATAGGATGCTATTCAATTTAAAATTTTTTGGTATACTTAATACCTAAAGTAAAAAAAAAATGTTCTCTATGTCTTTAATTATTCAATGATAACTGTAATTATAGCAGAAAAGTTTTAATTTGTTTTTATTTGATTAGTTTTCATATTTATGGTGTTGCAGTTGTATATTCTTAAATTTAAAATAAATTTTCATTTCCAGAGCAAATTTGACTTGTTTGTGCCCTATTTGAAGACATTTAATTCAGACTCTTTTGACTATGACTCACTTGCAAAGGCAGACTATGTGTTTATGAGGTGGAAAGAACATTTCTTAGTGCCTGATCATACAATAAAGGATATAAATGGTGCTTCTTTTGCTGGCTTTTACTATATATGTTTTCACAAGTCTGCCGCAACAATAGAAGGTTATTATTATCACAGAAGTTCAGAATGGTAAGTATATATGGTATTAAAAGTAGAACTTAAGGTGATGTAGAAAACAAAATAACCATTTATCTAGAGCCTTTATGAATGGCCTTATAAATGGAGCCTTTTAATTGACACAAAAATTTTACTGAATGCTACTTAGTTTCATTGTATTTGTAAATTCCATGTTATATGAGACATGTATTTTTATAAAAATGTATCAAAACAATTTTTTTGAGTGTAACATAGCTTGGGTGATAACCCAAGAACACTGTTACACTGAGAGAATTGTTTAATTTTAAAACCTAAAGGCTTTCTGGTTTGTTCACTTTTTATAGTTTTTGTTTACTTTAGTTTATTTATGAAGAATAAAGTAAGTTTTAATCGTAATAAATAATATAATTTTACTTTTATGACCAACATTTTATGTTAAATTAAGAATTATTTATCAACATTATATATTATTTGACTATTTGCGGTGTTATTTTTTTATTTTGCAGGTACCAATCTTTAACATTAAGCCATGTCCCAGAACACAGTATCCAAATTTACGAATTTAGATGAAACGAAAAAACGGAAATTTCAATTTCGGATGGATATCTGTTTCCAATAGTACTTATATATTTTTAAGTAATAACTTGATATCATCAAAAAGACGAAAGTACCATTGTTAAGTTTATGTCAAAAGTCGAACTAGACGCTGGGTGCTTTATGACTTTAAATGGGAAAACTTAGGCCCAGTTGTTTTTTAGATACTCTTTGTGTAATTCAGAACTGCTCTTGCATATTTTTTTTTTCAATTTGGTAACATAAATTCAATACAATAATCAGGTTATTTTTGGCCTGCGTTTGACATGTCACCAAGATGTATAAAGTATTTTCATTGTGATATTTTGTACAAAATATTAACTTGTAAGTTTAAATATACTTAGTTGTTGTTATATTTTGGTGACATTGAACTCAGTTAATCTTATTTTTTTAGAACACCTGTAGATTTTTATTGTGTGTAATATTGTAAATAGTCATATTTTACATTGGCTACATGATTTTTCTAAATATGCTTTCTAAATAAAATTTTAGGTTCTTGTAACAAGCTAGTTTTAATGTATAAATTCCTCTTTGTTTTGTTCTTATGCAAGAGCAGAGAATCTCAATCAATGTGAACAAGTTTATTTGACATTTTTAGATGTAATAGATCATACAGACTAGTAAGAAAATGTTTTTTTTTCAATAAAATGTCTAAAATCCTATTTGTCATTTCATTTATAAAATAAAAATACATTCCTGGATTTGATTTCAATAATTTTTAATATAACATTTATATTTACAGAAAAATACTGGCATTGATCAATTTTTAATTATGATTCCATCAATTGGCATATCTAAAAAAAAATTAAATGTACATTGTTAAAGTGTAGTTTTAAATAGAACAATACAAATATGAAACTTAAAATTATTTGTACAGATCTGTTTCAGTTCATCTTTGTCTATTGAATGAAACTATTAACAAAGCAAATGTAAGACAAAAATCCTCTGAGGTGCTAATGCTATTTACTTTTGATCTTAAAAATTTCTAGACAATAGAAATAACTTTTATTCATAATTTCCTGTTGTTATTATCAGGCTATAAGACCAAAACTGTAATCAAAATTTTTGTTACATAATGTTAAAATTTCAGAGATTTCTTTAAATACAGCTATTAAGGATCAAAAGCATTGGTGCAATAATGTGATGTTTGAATATCAAATTGAATGTTTGTATAATAAGAATACTACATCAATGTCACACTGGTTTAATATAATCAAGATTAGATTGTTACACAGATATATTCTTGTTCTATTTTAATGTTAGTTTTATATAAAAATATTAATATAACAATGTAATTTAGTAAATCTAAGACATTGAATAAGAATCATACTCCAAAAATCTACTTATGCTGAAATTATTTAAACATTTATCTTGACATATGTCTTAAACATTAAATTTAAATATGTATTATGGTGTTATGAAACTAAATACTTATACTAAGCTTTGGTGGGATCGTTATATGGGTAATAGTTCGGTTTTGTAGGTAAAAATGTTTTATTTTTAAATTAGCAATGCAAATAGGCTATATACTGTAAAACAGAAATTAAGACTGATGCTAATTAATATGGACTATATATTATTATTATTTGAGTTAAGTGTAGAGTATCATTATTATTTGAAGGCAAGATTAATTTCTTAAAAATAAAACCATAATTTATGTAGTTTTTGCTATAACATTTTGATATGGTATTATACTTAATATTAAAGAAGATGCTAAATATGAAACATCTTAGAAAATGTACAGAGCACACATTAAAATTTTATAAATATGTTTGATAATAATATTTTATGAAGTACCAAACATTTATATCCATATGTACATTAAAATTGTTAATAAATGACATGTCCACTGTATTTAGAGTAAGTACCTATCTAACAAAAATCATCATTTTCATTACTATTCGGGGCAAGCCTGTGCCAGATATAATTTAAAATATGCCTAGAAAACACCGAAAAATTCCATAAGGTACAATCGACTTATTAACAACAACATTAAGGAAGTAAGAGAAATATACACTGATAAAATAGACATAAATTAATAATCATTGATACAACAATTTACATAATACAAAACAACAATAATACTTAAAGAACAATTATATTATTACTTAGTAGCAAAATAAAACGCTTAATTTGAAGAGTATTTACAATAACTTATTAAGCTAACGAAATAATTAAACTATGACTGTAATATTTGGCTTTGAAATAAATAGGCTAGTTTTGAAAGCTATGGACAGTTGAAGTGAGTTTTTAAGTGGATTCAACAGTTATGAATATTCAGTTTAAATGCAATTAGTAATTGTGAGTAAAATTCGAATATACGTCATTCCATAGCTTCCATTATAAGGCGTCGTCGGGTAACATCAATTTTCAACTAAGTCACTTGAAGCAAACTATCTCTTTGATGTTCCTTCGCTGCTGAACCAATGTCTGAGGCCGAGTAAACTGTACAGATCTTGGTTGTTGACATGAGATCGTATTGGGCTAGCGTTGTGTCGAGCCACTCTGTGCGGGTATCTGTGAAGCCCTGAATAGGTCTCTTGCAAGCGTGGATATAATCTGGCAGAATCGGCATAAGGATAGTTATGGGGTCGGAAATAATTGTGAGGATACGTGTGATGGTGACGTCGCGGATTCTCGTGCATCGCGTATACCCCCCCGATGTGCTTTTGGCCCGGCCAATAGTCTTGGACATGTTTGAAGGGGTAGTTAGCTTGCGATCGCAAGTGCTGGTTGGGCCACGAATATCTGAAGTAGAGATCCTTTTTAGAATCATAGTCTATGGGTGTTCGTTCATTTGTTTGCTCATAATTTTTTTCATCGGCCACAATTTCAAACGGCCTCGGTTTGTTCCGCCGGTATTGTAGTTTAGTGCGTGTACCCAAAATACTGCCGTCTGACGAGTCATTTTGTTGATGTTTAGCATAACTGTCGTCGGTGGTGACCTCCGCGTATCTGCTTATTAATTTGATCGCCTCGCCGATGTCCGAGTAGTCGTGTTCTGGGTTTAGTTTAATATTAACGTTCTCCTTTTTAATGAGTTGCGAGCTGTCATCAATGTGCGTAATGTCGGTTTTTTTGGAATAGTCTATGATTTGGGAGTCGTTCAAGGCGCCATCAGATTTGATGTCTGTTGACGGGTTATTTGAGTTGGGAACTTCGGCTTGTTCTTTAAATGGCTGTTGATTTTGATATTCAGTGTTGTGTACTACTGGATCAACACTGACATGTCCAAAAATTTCCTCCTTTGTCCCACATCTGTCGAATTTACGTTTTCTGTTTCACTAGAATTAACCATTGGGCTGTCACGCTTTGGCTTTTCGGGATAAGCCAGATAATTAGTCAGTGAATTGTGGTTCACAATTTGCGCGCCTTTTATTGCGGTGTTATTATAGTCATTGGTTTGTCGCAGTTTAAGAAGTTCCAATTCAGCTTCGATGCTAGCGTCGTTATTTTGCGCGTTTTCGCCTTTCTTGTCGATTTTCATATTATTCAAGTCTTGACCCTGTAAACGAAAGAAAATTGATGTTTAAAGATTTATTTCGAGTAAACTCCATGTACCGTCACTCGATTTAAGCACAAACTCCCTAAAGCGTTAAAATCACTTGGCTTTGATTGGTTTAGCTTGCCTTCTTTCATGAAAATTGTCGTTAATCGGAGGGACCGTTCAACTATAACTCTATAACACAATAAAATGAATAGTCACTTTTGTGGCGTTATATAGAGCTAACACTGTATATGTAAATTTATACCCTGGAGAAAAATAGAATACTATAATTTTATCCTAATAACTTTATTAAGTTCTTGACGTTATACTTCTATAATTTTCCGTGGATTGGTGGATATTTAACAATTTTATCTCACACTGTCGTATCGACGACCCACTTGGCTTTAGTCACAACTTTGTGTTATCGTTGTTTTCTGCTTGGTTAGGACAATATTCACAATCCTTAGAATGCGGTTTCCACTTTTCCCTTTGGGTTGCGGAGATTAGAGATTAGACAGTCGCTATTCGTAAAAACCTATTATTGAGATGAATCTGGTTGTATTGAAACCGCCATCAGGTTACTTGAAAAACGGCTAGGTGAAAGAAGCTTTGCTCAGTTCGTGCGTAGATTATGTTGTTTTTACGTTCAGATATATTGCTAAATGGTTATTATTATGATATATATACCGTATCAGCTTGGTCGGTCGATTGCAGGGGCGCCGCTTGCGGGTCGTATCCAATGGGGATGGAAAGCTGCAGGGGCCCTGGCTCCTCGTCGCCATAGTCGTACTGCACGTCGCTACTGCCCGGCGCGGACGTGAACAGAGAGTTCAGGTGCTCGAGAAGTATGCGCTCGTGTTCGTCTTTGTCGACGGTCACCACCTGTAATTGTTGTTGCTTCGTTATATTTGTGTTACTTTATCGGTCTCTAATACTTTTTTAAAAAGAGGACGATCGTTGCTTAAATGTAATATGATATGTAGATATTTTAATTTTAATGTGTATGTGTGAAGTGTGGATTTAGATTGTTACCGTTCATTTGTCGTACCGTTGTACCGTGTTACAATTACGATTTTAATATACATATGACGCCATTTCGTTGTTATGGGTTGCATCACATTGTTATGGTTACATTGTTTCGATAGATTCTAGATGTTATTTGGGAGTCGTATTAATTTATTCAGTCGTAAGATAAATGCAAGTATTAAAATTACAAAATAATACCACCGTTTAAATTAAATAAATCATGAATATTATGTCCAACAGCAGCAATTGTAACTTTATAGTTGTTTAGGCAAGTTTATTTATTTTCCTTTTAGAATCTATTCTACAGACTGTAAATAAAATCCACACACATTTATTCAATATAGTAGTAAGCACGTGCTTATTGCTTGTGTAATAACTCTTAAATCATGCCGATAATTATTAATATCATTCAATAGTCACCTGAACACAACCGTTGCGATCCAAGCGCTGTCCTTTGGGACAGACGAGGGGCGTGATGAATAGTGATTTGGTCGTGATCCTTCTGGGTGGGGCATTGGGGTTGCCGCTCTCCGGGCTTTGGAGCCAGGACCTCCAGGCGAGCTCGGCCGCTTGCCTATCGAGGGTGCGTGGAGGGGAGCGTGTTGTTGCTACCGGGGCCGGCACCTCCGTAACCGGGATCTCTGTTCGAACCTCGGCCTGGACTTCGGGTCCAACCTTCTGAACCTCCTCCCCAGCCACCAGCGCACAGAACACCAGCAGTAACGCGGTCCACGTGTACCACATCGCAAACACCTGCAGGAGAGGACATTAATTTTTAATATTACAATAATATGACCGGACAAATGACAACATCATTTAGTCCCAAACTAAGCAAAGCTTATACTATACTATGGACACTAGATGATTGAAAATAACATACACTTACTTCCTTTATATATAAAAACCTATTATATAAATACAGATACGTTAATACGTTAATCACACCATATTTTTCCCATAATGGGAATTGAACCCTATGGCGTAACAGTCAGCGTCACTAACTACAGCGCTAAGCGGGGCGTCAACATGGGACGTATGGATGTTGGATCTGTAGTATTTAATTTTATTTATAATGAGAATAAAGGCGAAAGTTTGAAAATATGAATTCGAGAAACTGCGTTAATCTCTGATGCAGATGATATGTAAGTATTGGTTAGATTTAAACAGTACAATTATATGATACAAGATAATTGTACTGTTTAAATCTAACCAATACTTGCCGAATGTAATTATGTCTTATACATCTTTTAGGTTGATCCTTATCTTTCATCTGGGTGACCGTATTCTGAAAGACGTTTTAAAAAGTAAAACACGATTTACGGGATTTCGCTCACAGTGTCTTTAAACACATTGATAGTTATTAAGTGGTTATGTTAAATCACTAACTTAAAATGAGCTTTTTAATTAAAATTCAATTATCTTTATTTAATATAGAAGTGTGACACTAGCTTATTGATTGTTAAGGACGCTACTAAAATTTAAACTTGGCAAGTGTCGCCCAATTTGCTTGAGTCCGTTTATTATTTAATAATAATAATCATCTATTTTCCACTGTAATATTACTTAACTCCACTATAATTTTACTTAACTTTAACTGTAAAATATTCAAATGCAAAATGCGATTTTTAAAACAAAGTTGTAAGTACTTAAGTTGTAGTATGTAATATTTTTTGCTAAGTTGTCCACAATAACAATAAACGCCCGGTAAAATTTTAAACAGATAATTAATCACTGTATGTTGTTTACATAACAAAATACGTAATAAATTAAATGGAAACTTTATAACGTATACAAATAGCGGAAGCGATAATGCAGATGTTTCAATTAGGGTGGAATCAATATGGTATTGTAACAAATGTTTTAAACGAGGCGTGTAAAATTTTCACTTAAATAAATCGTATTGTAGGTATATCAAGTTATTCTACAGATTAAAAATAAAAGTAATCATTTGACTTTGTTTAAGTTAAGACAGGCATTGTGTACGTGAATATTATATATAAAAAAGTAAAAAAATTACTAAGCAATATTAAGAGGTAACTAAAAACCGTTTTGAACCGATAGGTGATAGATCGCCTATGTTCTAGAATTGTTCCGTCAATTAGATCAAGGTTCGGCCTTATCCATTAGCTCAATAGCTGATCTACAAGGGAAGCCATTGCGCACTGCAAGTATGTTTACGTGTTAAATATTATCAACGATGACTTTCAATTTCTACGCATTAATTCGGTATACAATATCCAACTACGTCCATAATAGAAACCGTTAAGTAATGGCACTTTCAAAAAAGGAATAGCGGTAATTGTTATAATCGATGTTGTCAGATTGAATAATTTTCTACGTTTGATGCTTTTATTTTGCCGTTCCTTTTTAATTTATCGCCGATTTTAAATAGATTATGTTCGTAAACTTGTAATTATAGAGTGGAAATTTTGTTAAGTGATAGAAATATCCCTGTAAAAGTAACTGTGTGGTGTTTAGTCATCACAAAAACGTTTTATATTTTAAAATATGTGTGTTACATTATTTTCTTTTAATAAGTTTTATATATTTATTGTTTACCAGCAATCGGTCTACGGCCTGAGTTATTCTTACATTATTGTATGGATTTTTAGCTTTCTCGTAGTAAAAGAATATTTCAAAACGCTTCAGTAGTTTCGCAGCCTGGTGAAAAAAACAAATGTTTTTTCTTTATAATGTTAGTATATATAACTAACAGCCACGTATTAAGCATTATAAAAGTCTTATGTACATACTTATTCGCTAGAAAAAGAAATGATATTGACCTTGGGCTATTCTACGTATTGAGAGAAAGCAGTGGGAAAATTTATGCATGTTTTTAATTGATTAATTGACAAATGGTAAGTAAATTTTGATTTCCATCTGTTGTGATATTAACCCTGTATAGTCGCAATGCTTTTTAAAATTTAAACAAATGAGGTTAAAATACTATTTCAGTCGTAAATTCCCAAAAATAAAGAAGGAAAGATTGCAGTTAATGTTTACTTTGCAATTAAAATTAAATTATTATACACAAATTAGTGAGCTAGTTTATCGTATATTTTAATGATCTTTAGTAAAAAATAGGTGTTTTAATAAGTTGATACAAGCTGCTACTTATTAAAATCCTCTGCATCTGTTAGATGAGTATGAATCATAACAATGCCATGTGAGTGTGAGTCATTCTATCAGTCGTATAATTGGGATACGTTGTTAAGAAAAATTATAATCTCTAATATAACTTACTAACTACATAACGAAGACATATTTAGATACAATGTAAAATCGCGTTTAATATAAAAATGTTGAAACTGTCATTAAAATTTAGACGTAGAAGTAGGTGAATTGATTTAGTTAAAAATAACGTAAGTAGTGTATAGTACAAAACAAAATATATACCTAACTCTATTTCGTCCTTACGACGTCAAACAAATCGACATTTAATCAAAAGAAAGCCCAATTTTTTGGCTAAATATAGTTTTAATGTGTCTTTTTTGATTAGATATTGTTAATCGTTTATCCTGACCTAACTTTTCATCCTGCCTTTGCCTTCATGCAATAAAAAACGCGCGCGATTTTTGGTGTTAGATGAGCGTGCAACTTTTTCAAGTACCGTAAAGTGTCTGCTAAACGGGTAACTGTGTGGTTTAGATTACACCTATGAATATGTTACGGCACTGTTCGTATTGTATAACGAGGATTCCCTTGACCCCAGCGAACAAAGTTGACAGCCATTGTACCGTAGGTGAATATTTCAGCGCGAAACAAGGACAAGGCTGATGACCCCGGCGATCTATCGACATATGGGTATAATACTTGTTACTCTTCAATAATAAAAATCATGCGCATATACACACGTATTGTTAATTAAATATATTTAACAGTACAACGTTGAAAAGGCATTCCGAAGGCTAAACACATAATTAACATTACCATAATTATGATGCGCTTTTAGACCTATTTTGAGCGTTAGAAACATTTATCTGGAGATTGTCCTGTAATACTAATCTACTCCGTTACAACTAAATACCATGCTCAAGCAAGGTAGGACCCGATTCGTAAATAATAGTAAGAATCCGTGTGTATTAAAAACGTTTAGAAGTTATTATGTCTGGTACTATTGCGTTCGTACATCACAATCGGAGTTACTACTGCGTGTACAGTGAAGACGAGTATATACCTTTGGACGTTATTATCGGAGCGCACCAAATCCTCGAATGTTGAACCCTACCTTGACATGTATGCGGGAAAGGGACGGCATTCGGAACGGAGGCGCGCGGGCGCAGGGTTGAACGCAAATAGCTTTCGTCGAGTGCTTCTCAGAATATTCGACGTGTATATGGTACTGTAACTCCTGTTACGTTCCACGAGACAAAATGTTAGACAAAAAAGACGCCGAACGGTCTGTGTCATTATAGACAATAAAAATGATATCGATGGACTCTGGCTTAGAAGTGAAACATATCAATAACATATTCACTATATAAATGGTTTATTTTAAGCACGGCCTTCGCTCAAGGATGATCTGCCAATAAGTACGCTGTTATTATAACATTTATTTCGGCATCTTCAAGTTATTTGACTTGAATATAATTAAATTGTACATCCAAATGTACAAACCTTGATTACTTTACTATGTGAAGAGGCAAAAAGAACTATTCTATCTATATGGATAAACATATTACTGTAGAAACTACAAGCGACTTCATTAAAAGCTTACAAGCCTGAAAATGTGTAGTTGTCCTCATTAAGCGTGTATCGAGATGCGTATCTGTTTCCTTTCGTTTAATTAATACCAGTGCGTTAATACGCTGAACAAGTAAACTAACTTTCTATAGTCACGGTCCGGCTCGTTCCCTTCGACAGGTGGGATATAAGTTGGGGTGGCGTGTTTGTTTTATTCAGTGTAGGGAGACATACGCCAAACTTCTGTGCACGTCTAAGAAAATATGTTGAGAGGGAAAGTTGTTTTTGAGAAATAAGTGTAATAGTTAGACTATAATATAGGAGTTTAATTGACCCTTTTTGAAATACCTGCCTTTAGGATTCCATGCAATGTTTGTTTGTCTTCTGTTTTATCTTATTATTTCGATGTTCCAAACTTATTTAAGTGTCGAAGGTCACGGGAGAAACAAACAACCTTGCATAGGTCCTAAAATGTGTGAAAAATTATTAGTCGTTTTATCAAATTACGTTCAACGTTCTCGTAATTTCTATAACTTATTACGTACGATTAACAGTTGACTCATTGGTGGTTTGTACTTGTTGTTGGGCCACGTTTATACATATCCTTGTATCAGGGGATATGGTTAGTGCGTATGGTCATTTCGGCTGTCTGCGCTGCACGGGCCATTGTATGGTAATACGCGTCGAGAAAGTGTTGCCCGCTAACTGGACACGCACGATGTCGGACAGATTTGCATATTAGGTAACTGCCGTTCGTCGTGTACCGCTCAGGATGTCGTCTGTTGACATATACCGATGTCTGTTCGTCGTAATTCGAATCGACACCTAGAAATATTTGCAAGGTCTCCTTTCTCTAGGGGACAATTGTGTTGATTTATATTTCGGCGCTGATCCACCACGACTGAGCTACGAAGCCGTGACGTTGTTTTTTGTTACAATGTTTACATAGTCCACATCATACTTGGTTGAAACAAGGTGAGACGAGTTGGCACAAGATCCTTCATCAAACCGCTTCTTTTTTGTAGGATGTTAAAAGTTAATTGCGACAAAAATACAAAAAAATATCGATTAAAATATAGAATTGATACAGGACTGTCTCGAAAGCGTGACATCCGTGTCAAAAAAAGTAGCCCATAAGACAACACGAGAAAAAGCTGAGAAGAGGCAAAATAAGTATATCACAGTCATTAATTGTGTATTAAATTTGATTTAAAAATTAACAACAAACAATTTGGCACTGTATTTAACTGTACATGGTCACGAGACAGGAAACGACACGCATCATTGCCGTTTTGTAGCAAGACATTATTGCCCGTATATTCGATAATGAGTTTCCAATTAAAAACTCATACAAATAGACTGCGTCGGGAGTTTATTGAAATTTTAATTAAACGCTGCGCTGTTCACTGTAGATAACGGGTGACACGTGTCAGTTGTTACTTATGTTCTTCCACTCGCGTTGACCAATACCAGATGACAAAACAACATGGAATTCATGTACATAAAGCATATAATACTGTTTTGCGCTAAAAAGTATGGTCAAACGTCATTTGGTGTGTTTGACGTTTCACGGCGAAAACTATTTTTTCATCATCATCAGCCTGTGATTGTCCACTGCTGGACAATCACAGGCTGCTATCCATTAGGTTTTTTGGACCGTTTCCCACCACGCTGATCCAATGCGGGTTGTTGGGGGATGAAAACTATTTAGAACTTTTTAAGTCCTGACGTCATTTACGTTTGACAGAGGTCTTTGTTTTTTTTTTTAATTTCCAATCGTGTTTTGTTCTACGTTTACAGTTATTTCAAACAATAATTTAAATGTTTTTATTCAAAACTAGTTGACCCGGCAGACTTCGTATTACCTCAATCGATAAATAAGAGACCTATACTTTTGTATAAGATTTATCGGTCTACGTATAAAAGAATTTGCTAGATAGTTAACACTTGTAGTAAATATACTGACTGTAGTTAGGTGAAATTAAGTTTTTAACCTCTTGACAACAAATATGTAGGTAGAAATATAAATGACATCTTTCAATTCCGATAATTTTTAAATAAATTTACCTTTAAAACCTTCCCTGGAATTTAATACAAAAATTAGCCAAATCGGTTCAGTCATTATCGAGTTTTAGCGCGCAAATGAACAGCAATCGATTTTTATATTTATTTTCGAAATTTTGAATTAACTATAAAACTTATCATTAAATACTTTTTTAATTTTTATTGTTCTTCTATATTATTATTGTATAAGAGTTGATCGTTGTTGAAAATAATAATAAATCTGAGATAATTCACCACACATTTAATAAGTCTTGCGCTAGGATTTATAAATCTGTTTTAACAAAATATATATGTGTTTATATTAACAATATAAAACTTTTATTTGACTTAAAATTTAATTTAAACGTAGGGTGGAAGTCAAAGTATCCATTTAATATTTACACATATCCTGACGAGGCTATAAATGTTAAAACCGACGACCGGAATTCAAGTTACGTACTATGTAAAAGATAAAATTCAACAGCTGCTTGGAAATAGACGCGGGTCGATTCCGTTCAACAAAACAAACAGACAGCAATGAGCGGGGCACTTTCGTGAAGTTTTAATGGCCATGTGTGTTGTTTACGTTTCGTTATCGATAAAATATCAATATACCAAGTGATTATGTTTATTTTGACTGAGAACAATGTTTATATGTACAAGCCCTTAGCAAATTGCAACTATGCAGCGTCATCTATTCATTGCAACATCGATTCACACGGTACGAATATGCTGCGTCAAACGAGTCGACACGAGGCAAATATGCTTCATCAACGGAACGGTTTCGACGGCGTCAAACGAGTCGACACGAGGCAAATATGCTTCATCAACGGAACGGTTTCGACGAACCAAAGAGGCCGCTGCCATCCGACGCTGCACTTTACTGGAAATTTCCATCGGTGTGAATTACTATATTAACGATAATTTCAATGTAGCTCAGTCATTCCATTTCTCGCATCGAAAGGAGTCAGACTAGGCTTAGCTTTAAGTTAAATTGTAATTTTGTCTTAATTAAATTTATATCTAATAATTTTGAGTTTTTGGGTCCTCCGACGGCGACTACCATAATTGGCGCAGTCGGTAGGATACCAAGGGTACTAGGGATCTAGAATAGATACTCAACGCGCCCGGTATCCTGGAACCTGGAGTCCCGTGCTGGAGGAAAAATCCGAAAATCGATCCCGAAGAACCAGAATGAAATCCATGTGAGTACACTTAAGATTATCCTTGTGTGTTGCTCTCAATATCCTTATAAGTGTCCTTTTTAGTTTCCAAGATTTTTCATCCTAAGTACACTACCCCTAAAGGGCCTGCACGTGCACAAATTGCTCGTAGGCTCAACTTGGATAGCTATAGAGATATTAGTGTAGATTTAGATAAGACCGTAGATTCCTCGTTAGACTCGATATTAAATCAGTCCCTCGAGATGGCCGACGTAGACGCAATTTTTAAAGCCCTACGCCTGGTACCCGATTTTGACGGGAACTCGCATATATTACCTAGATTTATCCACTTATGTGACCAAATAGTAGCGGAATATTTAGCTGCAAATCCCGGCAACGAGCTAGCTAAGTTATGCCTGGTAAACGGTATACTTAATAAAATTACCGGGTCAGCTGCACGGATAATTAACTCAAATGGCATTTCTGAAAGTTGGGATAGCATAAAGAATACTCTAATTAATAATTTTTCGGACCAGAGAGATGAGACCGCTTTATATAACGACCTTATGTTGGCTACGCAGGGGAATAGTTCGCCGCAAGAATTTTACGATAAATGTTTAAATTTATTCAGTACCATTATGACATACGTCAGCCTACATGAGAGTGTCGATACCACTATTGAAGCTAAACGTACTTTGTATAAAAAGTTAACAATGCAGGCATTTGTGCGAGGTTTAAAAGAGCCCTTGGGCTCTCGTATCAGATGTATGCGTCCAGATAGTGCTGAAAAGCCTTAGAGTTCGTGCAAGAGGAATTGAATGTTATGTACTTACAAAACCGTAATGATTCAATTTCGGAAAAGAAGTCACAAGGTTTTCAATTACCCAAACAAGTGCCAATAGTTCCTAATATCTTACCCGCGTTTAAACCATTCAATTCCGTTGCTCGACCACCACAATTACCCAATTGGCAGCCCCCTCAACAGACGTGGAAGCCTAACTTCCAGCAGCCTCTGCCATCTAGACCAATAAATGCTACTCGCAGCAACAAATGTTCCGTGCCACCGCCTAACTATAATGCGCTGCAAAACAAATTCCAAATTGCCCCTAGGTATATACCACAAAATCAAGGCCCTAAGCCTATGAGTGGTGTCAGCCACTACGTTACCCGAGAAAGGCCTGCGGGTAACCAACTTACCGGTCATGATTGGCACAAATATGGCAATCCCCCGCCTTCTAACTATTTTAAAACGAAAGAAATGAATATTAATGAAGTTGATAACTATAGTGATTTCTATTACCCTGATTATTAATGTACGACCCCATGGTTATTATTGTGTGATCCTTACAATGTTTATCCCACAGGAAGTGATTTTTATGATTGTGCAACCTCGAGTAACTATATCGAGCCCGGTTATGACGTGATTGACGAGTGCCCTTCAGGTAACTCGAGTGAACCTCAGCCCTCTAGTAGTTCGGGAGAGGAGCAGAATTTTCGAATCTACAAATTCGAACAACTTAAAATAGAATTGAATTTGCAAACTCAGAGACAGCTTCCATACATTCAAATTTTGGATCCACCGTTAAAACTACTTATAGATACAGGCGCAAACCAATCATTTATCTGCCCTGGTGCTATCGAAATGTTCTATTCAAATTTGCCGCTTAATTTTGACCCGTTCGAAGTAACCAATGTTCATGCCACCTCAAGGAATAATTATTCTATTAATATTCCTTGTTTCCCAGAGTTCAATGAAACGGACGACATAAAATTATATATTTATAAATTTCATAATTATTTCGACGGCCTTATCGGGTTGGATTTATTAGAAAAATTTGAAGCTAAAATCGACTTAAAAGGACAAAGTGCTTATCACACGTAACTCGATCAATTCTATTTGCATGTATAACTCATGCAACGTGAATTGGTACGAAGAAATTATCCCGGCCAACTCATCTAAAATAGTTAGAATTCCGATAAATTTACATGACGGTGAATGTTTAATTAACGAACAAACTATTTCTAATTGTATTATAAGGGAGTGTCTGACCACCGTATGCAATAATCGCGGATTTTTAGAAATTACTAACCCGACGCAGCACGATTTAATATTCTCCCTAGACCAACCAATTCAAGCCGAGTCCTACAACGTTCAATGCTCTCAAATCCCGTCAGACTCGTCGCGCGCGGCCGATGTCCTATCTCGCTTACGCACGGATCATTTGAACGTAGAGGAGCGCGCTAACTAGACGGTTATGTCAAATTATGCTGATGTATTCTATATCGATGGTGAAAAGTTAACCTTCACTAACAAAATTAAGCATAGCATTAAGACAACTGATGAGATACCGGTATACACAAAAAGTTATCGGTACCCGTATATACATAGAGATGAAGTTAGGGACCAGATAAGCAAGATGCTGAATCAAGGCATTATCCGACCATCGGAATCCGCGTGGAGCTCACCATATGGGTGGTTCCAAAAAATCCGACGCATCCGGTAAAACTAATGGCGTGTCGTCATAGATTTCCGCAAACTAAACGAGAAAACTTATGACGATAAGTATCCGATACCTAACATAAACGACGTCCTAGATAAACTTGGTAACTGTCAGTATTTTTCGACTTTGGACCTGGCTAGGGTTCTATCAGGTTGAGATGAATCCGACGACATACCCAAGACAGCATTCAATGTCGAGAATGGTCACTACGAGTTTTACGCATGCCAATGGGATTAAAAAACTCTCCGTCCACCTTTCAGCGCGTAATGGACAATGTTCTCAAAGACCTACAAAACACTATTTGTCTAGTTTATTTAGATGATATTGTAGTTTTCAGTACTTCTCTTCAGGAACATATGGTTAACCTGGAGAAGGTGTTCCAAAAGCTAAGAGATTCTAACTTTAAGATACAAATGGATAAGTCTGAATTTCTGAAACTTGAAACGGCCTATCTTGGGCATATAATTAGTAAAGATGGTATCAAACCTAACCCGGATAAGATTTCAGCAATTCAAAAGTATCCGCTACCTACTACACCCAAAGAAATAAAACAGTTTCTCGGTTTAGTAGGTTATTACAGAAAATTTATTCCTGATTTCGCACACGTTACCAAACCCTTAACGCAATGTTTAAAGAAAGGTAGGAAAATCGTAATTAACGCCGAGTATACAAGTTGTTTTGAAAAATGCAAGCAGCTCCTAATTAATGACCCAATTCTTCAATACCCAGATTTTTCTAAAGATTTCATCCTTACAACTGACGCATCTAACGTAGCAATAGGCGCAGTATTATCACAAGGGCCTCTAGGTGCGGATAAGCCCGTATGCTACGCGTCGCGTACCTTGAACGATAGCGAAACTAACTATAGTACTATCGAAAAGGAACTTCTTGCTATCGTATGGGCGACTAAATATTTCCGACCTTATTTATTTGGACGAAAATTTAAAATCGTAACGGACCATAAACCACTCCAGTGGGTTATGAACCTAAAGGAGCCTAACTCTCGTTTAACTCGTTGGAAACTTAAACTCTCGGAATACGATTTCTCTGTAGTATATAAAAAAGGTAGTAGTAATTGTAATGCAGACGCTTTGTCTCGCATCCAAATTAATAACGAAGAAATCAGTTCAGTTGTTGCAAACCCGTCAGAATGCCCACCTTCTGGGGAAAATTCGTCTACAGCCTCGGCTCATACCAGTTTAGAAAATCCAATTTTAGAAGTCCCAATCGTTGCCGAACCATTAAATAAATTTCATAGGCAGATATGTATTACAGTTGTCGGCGATATCAAAAAGCGACCGACGGCTTCTAAACCCTTCGATACGCATACTAGGACATCCGTACAGGTGTCCAAGTCCAACTTAGAATCAGATGTAGTGAATGTAATTAAAGAATATGTTAATCCAAAAGTAAAAACCGCGTTGCTTATTAATCCACCGCTTGCATTTTACGATATCATACCTATTATTCAAAATAAGTTTAAAAACTCCGCTATGAATTTAGTGTTATCAAAATTCGAAGTGGAAAATATAAAAGAATACCTCAGGCAACAAGAAATAATAAAGCATTACCATGAGGGTAAAACCAACCACCGCGGAATAAACGAATGTTACCTCGCGTTATCCCGTCGATATTATTGGCCTAAGATGAAGGACGATATCACAAAATTTATTAATAGTTGTACGGTGTGCGGTCAAGCAAAATATGACCGTAATCCCATTAGACAACAGTTCACCATAGTTCCCCCGGCTACGAAACCATTCGAAATTGTTCACATGGATCTGCTTTCAATTCAAAACGAGAAATATTTAACTATTGTCGACGTACTCTCTAAGTATGCTCAAGCATACCACATTCGCGACGTACAGCAATCAGTACCTTCAAGCCTTACTTAAATTTTGTACGCATCACGGTTTACCGCTAACAATAGTATCAGATAACGGCACTGAATTTACGAACCAGTTGTTTAGCGAATTCGTAACTCTGCATAAATAAACCATCATAAAATTTTGCCACATAGTCCAAACGATAACGGGATCGTAGAGGGTTTCACTCTACATTGCTGGAACATCTTCGTATCCTAAAATTAACTCACAAAGATCAAGATATTTCCAATCTAGTCCCATACGGAATCTTAGCTCGATCCACTCGTTTACCAAGTGTAGACCGTTCGATATAATAACCGGCTACTTTGATCCGCGCGATCCTTTTGATATTGATATGTCTAAGCATTTAATGCAACAATACATGCAAAATCACCGAGATAGTATGAAAATTATATACAATACTATTAATGAGTCATCGTTACATAATCGCACTAATATCATAGAAAATTTAAATAAGGACCGCGAACCAGAAATCGAATACCAACCTGATCAGCGCGTCTTTATCAGCAATCCTTTGGCAAACCGTCAAAAATTAGCGCCGCGATATAGTCAGGATAAAGTTCTTGCGAATCTACCTATACATATTTATACATCCAAAAAACGTGGCCCCGTAGCGAAAAATCGATTAAAACGAGTCCCTAAAAGTGCCCAATTGTTGCAGGGTGCTACTGGTCCTGATTGCTCATTCGATAACGGCTCTGGATATCAATCAAGGGATAACGCTTGAGAGTCTCGGTGATGGCCCCGGGATACTTCCTTTTCGACTAGGAGCAACCAGGCTAATTACTCACTACCATGCATTTTTACAGTATATTGAACTTAAAGATATACGCGATAAAGCTCATATGTTGCAAATTCAATTATCGGATTTCAAAAGTCAGTTGCATAATCATACGTACATGCTATATGAACTCCAAATAGAATATTTATCGTCTAAATTAAATAAAGTTTATACTCATTTAAAACATTAGAACCAATGCGAACAAAAGAGGTCTCATTGATGGTTTAGGCTCATTAATTAAGACTATCACGGGCAACCTGGATTATTCAGATGCAGTACGATATGACAATGCTATCAAAATTCTTCAGAATAATGACAATAAAATTGCCAATCAAGTAAATGCACGCGTAAGTCTAAACACCGAATGGATGGCTCAGCATTCGAAAATTATAACTAAATTAGTAGAAAATCAATCCAAAATTAATGTAACCTTGCAGCTCATCCTAAATACCCAAGCTCAACGGGATTCAAGTCTTATAAAATACATGAGATTTGCTCAACAGCTAAGTATAATTACAGAAAATGTAGATGATATATTAGCCGAGTTAACAAGAATAGAGAATATTTTAGCGTTTATTCGTGCATCAAGCACACATCATTCTATTATAAGTATTGAGGTTTTAGGTTACATGGTTAAGAAATTAGAATCAATATATAAAAAGCAACATATGTTAGACTTAGAACTAAGAGAATATTACGAAATAATTAAGCCAGGGTATTATTTTTCGGGAGACAGAATAGTTATAATTTTTAAAATACCTATATTTTCCCGCGGCACGTTCGACTTATATAAACTGTCCGTCGCTCCCAATAAATACTGGCAGGCCCTCATCCCTCCTTATCCATTGATAGCAACAAACAGGGATGGTTATGTGTACATGGAGGCTGAATGCCCGAAGTACGGTAACTGGTACCTCTGCGGAGATAAGATGGACCATCAACTTCGGCATCAAGCGGACTGTACCCACGCGCCATAATTAACCAATCTTTTGGCGGAAGCGGAGATGACCACCGTAACTCTATCAAGGATCGCCTTGGAGGAACTCGATCAGAAGCATTACGTCATATCATTCCCTAATATGACGAAGATACGTATGCAATGCTCACGTGAGGACTACAACAACGTCATCGGTACCTACCTGGTCACCATCCCGGCTAACTGTTACCTACATACGGCGGAATTTACCATCACCAACAGCAACGAACAAGTTGAAGGAACGCCTTTGAAGATCATGGGAATACCAGATGACACAACGAGCTACGTTAGCACATCTTCTCATGTTCACCTGAAATCAATTGATCTCAAGAGGTTGCAGGAAACTCAACATCATATCCTGGTACAACCGGCTCTACAAGTCGAACAAATCTCGTCGAATTTCCTATACCATACGACGATACCATTGTATGCTATTGTGTCCATAAGCTTACTCATAATCCTGATCGTAGCAACACTAAGACATTGTGGGATGTTGCGATGCTCTAAAGAGCCCTCTGAGGTGCCAGCCCGAGAGGACGTCTATTCGCAGCCTGCAAAACCTGGACCACATAAGACAGCAATCTTCTCATCTCAAGTCTCAGAAGTAGTTGCTGTTCTCAGGGGGGAGGTGTTATATGTACAAGCCCTTAGCAAATTGCAACTATGCAGCGTCATCTATTCATTGCAACATCGATTCACACGGTACGAATATGCTGCGTCAAACGAGTCGACACGAGGCAAATATGCTTCATCAACGGGAACGGTTTCGACGGCGTCAAACGAGTCGACACGAGGCAAATATGCTTCATCAACGGGAACGGTTTCGACGAACCCAAAGGAGGCCGCTGCCATCCGACGCTGCACTTTACTGGAAATTTCCATCGGTGTGAATTACTATATTAACGATAATTTCAATGTAGCTCATTCATTCCATTTCTCGCATCGAAAGGAGTCAGACTAGGCTTAGCTTTAAGTTAAATTGTAATTTTGTCTTAATTAAATTTATATCTAATAATTTTGAGTTTTTGGGTCCTCCGACGGCGACTACCATAATTAATGCTGTCGGCTGTTGTTTTAGTTGTTATTACGTTTTATTTTCAATAATTTCCCGTTTCCTGTGCGAGTTGGTTATAAAATATTAGTAGTAGTTTCGGTATATGTAGTATAGTAAAACTGTTTATGAGTTGTTCATTATTGTCTTCTTAGCCGATTTATTATAGCCATTAAAGTTTGACGTTTTTGTTAACATAAATTTTGGATTTCTCTATTATAGTGTACTAGTGTATAAGCAGAGCCAGGCACACTCCTTCTTCCTTTTAACTTTAAAGTCGGAAACAGATAACCGATATGCGTGGAGAAAGCAGGCACTGATACAACTTGTTGCATGCCCATCTGGCCCTGAGATCATTTTACTTTACAGGCTTCCGGTAATCAGCTCATCAACTAGAAAGCACTACAGAGTAAATAAGACTTGTCAAAAAATGAACCTACAACCCCTTTTCGTGAAGCGCAAGCGCTTACCATTGAGCTACTGAGTGAATATTCTGTATCCAAATAGTGTTAACATAAATATAATATAAAATAATCGATAAAAATCGTTAGGTAATTTTAAACCATTATTAGAAAGATACAATACAAAAGGTTTTTATGTTAATCAATTTATTTATGGTTTCTGAAACAAAGCTAAGTACTTCTACATTACCATTGACAGATCACATTTTACGTATTAGCAATGACAACATTAACTTGATCATCATCAACCTGTGTTGTTCCACTGCTGGACATAGACCTCCCTAATGCACGCCTTCTCTGTTAGGGGTTTTTGTTTCGTATACCACCCCGCTGCCATCCTGCCGGTCCAATGCGGGTTGGTGGAATGACAATAGATGACAATATCAGCATCATCAGCCTTTGATAGTCCACTGCTGGACATAGGCCTCCCCTAATACACCCCTTTCCATTGAGGGGTTTGGTACGTATCCACTACGCTGGTCCAATGCGGGTTGGTGGGTGGACCGACTTTTACATGCCCATCCGACGCATGGATCATCTTACTTTTCAGACAACTGGGTGATCGGCCCAAATTGCCCTAACCAACTAGGAAACAACAATGAAAATTTGTTGTGTCCCCGCAGGATTCGAACCCACGACCTCCGGTTTCTAAAGCACACGTCCATACCACTAGGCTACGCAGGCAGTTCATATTCAGATCAAGATGACAATATAACATGTATTAATTGGTCTGACCGATTTGATACAATAACGATCTATGATATGTTCGTCGGCTGAATGTATCGCATACGTGAATCCGGTTCGGCCGCTCCGTCGTATATTAATAACAATAATGATTTTGTTCCCGCAGCTGCGCGTTTTGTCACTCTCTTGGGTAAGTGTGCCATTGATTGCTAAGAGCGACCGACCCAGTGACTGGATGACGAAGCACCAAGCGCCGAAATAACCGCGGACATTCCCGCTTTGCGCAACGAAAGGTCGACATATTTAAAAAAAACGCAAATCGATCGTTATGACTAATATACGTTTAATAATATACGTTTTGTATTGTGCAACGGCTTTTTTGTGTTCGTTATTTTTAAGATGGTGCTATAAAATAATAGAATATAACTATAATATTTTTTGTAATGGTCAAATATTGAATTTAGATTGTTATTGAGTTAGGTATTATTAAAACCATGAAAGTATCTTAAAAGATAAACCATTATGAATAGAAGCCAAAGAAGACGTTGAATTTATATTAACAATATTTAATGTCAAATTGTTACGACGTCAAATGTATAAAACATTTTAGAGACATCTAAATTTATTTACATAAATTATTTCACTGTGGTAAAAATAGATTTATAATGGTCGTCGTTAAACAAGTTGCAACGCAATTCTGTAAAAATTTGAACTTCGTTAGATAAAATTGTCAGAAAAAATAAGTTGCTGTTGACATAACAAGTAATAATTATGTCATTATTAAATATTTACGAAATATTAATATAATGCAGTAAAAATATATTTATATATTTAATAATCGACTTCGTTATTCAAATCACGTAACATTATGTAAATAATTACTAGAACATTTAAAAAAAAATTAATAAATTGTCCCCAAATATATAAAAGTATATTTAACCTATAGAGTTGTGAACATGTGGCGTGACATCTTTGCTTTTCGAACGTCACGGTGAAGTGATTCGATTGATGGAGTTCCGTCCATTTTTTGTTTGAGCTTTTTAGCTCTGTGACAAGAGCGTATATTAAGATATTTGCTTTACATTTACAACTCAAATATAAAACACTAAATCAATAGTAATTAATCAAATAATGTTTAATTAATAAATGCTGTCTATTGTATTCTATTATTATGTTTTGAATAAAACGTATGTGAGATATAAACGTGACCTTAAAATATTCGATGCTTGACCGTAATATTGTTACTTAGTTCGATTGGCTGTAGCAAATTAAAAAAAATAAATGCTCTACATCTTTGAATTGTTCTTACTTTAAGTGACCTTGTGGAAGGTATATTAGAAATCAAGCATACCGTGAGATAACAAGGATGTGTGGTTATTTCCTAATCAGATTGCCTTATGTTGAGTAACAACTTTAAGAGATAAATCATAATTTGTAGTAAACAGTGGGCATCCTATCGAATATTGTAGCATCTACAAAATAATAATTGAATAATTACAAATCCGGTAATTCCAGTTGATAAATTTAGAAATCGTCGTTTAGGTATTTGGTACTAGTGATTAAACGCTCTTTACTCATTGCCTTAAGGCTTTTAATTCATTGTTAACTCCATATAACATATCGTGAAATATATCAAAGTTGACTTTAAATGTGCTATCAAAATAGTACACTTTAGTTTAAAGAAGGATGTCTCCGTTTAAAAGTGCAGTTCTCATCAGAATTTACTGCTAACTGCTAGGTTAAACAGGAAATTATTGATAGGCCCATTTACAAGATATCGTTACGTAACTAAACGAATTTTTAATGATTTTCTTTAATTTGCATAAAGCTGTTAGAACACAAAAAGAAATCATATTTTTGTTAAGCGAAAGATGTGTGATAATTTACAAGTTCTTTTTTGTCTGATAAACTTATTATGTGTCAAACATCATTTGCTGTAACAAATGACTTGGACCAGTAAGGTTCTTGACATTGGCAGAATCGTCGAGACATCCGCGGTCATTATAGTTATCATAGTTAAAGGAAGACTAGTAAGGTTAGTTACAATTATTTTCTTAAATGCTGTAGTTCTGCAATTTATAAAATATTAAAATCTTTATTACTTAAATTAAAATTTCAACGACACTTCCTTAATAAAAGCGTTATATGACATTAATTACGTATTTATTAAAAACTACTAGTTTTGTACTCTTTTGTATAAATTATAGAAAAATAAATTTATATCTATGAAGAGCTATAATCTGTCACAACTGTTTTATTTTGTACTTGATATCTATGATAGGATATTTTAAAATACACCTTTACTTATCCGTTTTTGGGATTTTATCTTTTTTAATCTTTTAATAACTTTTTTGACCTGTATCTTTTTACGTGAACGTGGACAGTGAAGGTTTTAATCAAAATAATACGGTAATTACACGCAATATTACAAGTCTTTTATTGGCAAGGGATGTTAATTTTTATATACATTAGTGTAATTAATTTTACTTTAGTGATAGAAAATGTTAAATTTTTCTAACTACGGCAATGTGTGGACGATGTTTTTTTAATCAACTCTTATCATTTTGTACATTTACTATTGATGTATTTTATTTTTTTTACGTCTTCTTTAGGCGCGATGTATTACAGCGTACTCATGGCCGACGACAGGTGAGAGATTTCGTTGACCGCGACTTCATGGTCACGGCGACCGCGCCCCGCGGCGTACGCGACAATCGCACCTTTAAAGGTCGCCCGATTGCAGCGTGGACCCGTTTTAGCCGCGAATTTATCGCGTTTGCCGCGTAAACGTTCCAGCTCGTATATTTTCGGTTTCCCTCGGTGTCAGTAAACCCCGGGGACCGTGAAAACTTTCGGCGCGCGTGAGGACGCCCGCGCGTATCGCCGTACCAGAGACAACGGGTTTTCTTTTTTTAAAACGGTTTGAAAATGGTTAATTTTGTTTTTTTTTTTGATTTGTGCGTTCGATTTTATTTTTGAAAAAATAACTCATGTCAAAATTTAAGACTTTCAAGGCTTTATGCCTACAAAATATGTCAATTATAGATGTGTATTAATATACAACTTATAAATAAATAAAATTTTCTATATTGAGGCAAAGTTGGTTATTTAAGTTTTTAGTTGGTTATTCATTAATTGTATGGTTTTATTAATGTTGTTCATGAATATTCCATTATACACTCGAATCAAGATACAATGCAAATTCAAAATTTCTATTTCAATCTAGATTGTCGTCATATATTTAGTGCAGTTGTCGTGTCTTGAGGCTTTTCTCTGCCTAGAAACAGGTGGCTGTCCATAAAGCGATAGACATAAATGCCGAATCCCATAAAGTGCATTTTAAACCTACGTTAGACTCAACGTATCGTTTCAGAAATTGGGATCTACAATCCATTTCGTTTCATTCCATTCCATCGTTATTTATTTAAAAAAACGTATCAAACAAAACGATCAACATTAAATGTAGTTGATTTTTTAATATCAACACAGAGCCAAGTTGACATTATTGATTTCAGCGTTATACCTTTTAAGAAAACGCAACATTATCTCATATACAGCAAACGGATAGCGAGGCAACGTGTTCGCGTGCGATCGCGTAGTCTTGAAGCGGGCTTACCTTGAGAAGAGGAGCGCGCCGTGCGCCGGTCACATTATAGAGGGCGTCGGCACTCGCCCAGCGCAGCCCTGAAACCAGGAAGCGTTTTATATTAAAGACCAATGTGATAGAATGTTGGGTTCCATTATTAATAAAGTATTACAGAAAAATATTAATGGCCAGTTTCATATAAAAATTAAAAATAAATAATTTTGGCAACATCAGGATGCGATTTGTCTGTTACTGGCCAGTGTAAATTGAAAAAATATAAATAAATTCAATTTGTAGTTAGACAGATAAAAAAATATGTGAATTTGCCAGTGAGTCATCATTTATTGTAAATTGCAATCAAAATAAATGCAATATTCTTAAAATCTTTTTATAGCGGAATAATTTAATATTACAGCAGCATTCACATAGATACATTTTTAAAGTTGATAATTATAGTTGATTTATTTTCCATTACTTTAAGCTTTAAACAAGTATATTACAATAACGTTATAAGAAACAACTCACTGTATTTATCTTGCTTAAGATGATTTTTGTCTATAAGTCCATGAATTCATTTAAATAAATGTGATTATAAACCTATTAAGCTCTGACTTTTTCTTCTCTCTTAGTTTGAACTAGTATGTAAGTGTAAAATATAAAAAACATGTAACAATTATCTTTGTTTCTGGTAAATTAGAAAATAATTTAAAACAGTACAAATTTATTAAAAAAAATTATTGAAATATTTTTTAAACACATTTTCAATATAACTAGTTAAATATATTAAAGGTGAAAATAATTAGCGCGTTTCAAGTAAACAAGTGTTGTTGTAACAATTTAAACTTTTGCCAGAAAATTTTAATATTAATTCAACGGGTATTTACTTAACATTCACCAGGTTGTGTCAACTGGTTTTGGCTTATAGCATTATATGTGCTGTTTGCTTAGTTTTGTTTACTCTGTTAATGAAATAACATGGTTTGTTATTACTTACTTGTTTCATTTATTTTACTCTAAACATAATAGTTTGCCGTTTCGCAAACATGTACACACGTGTACATTTTTAAAAATTATACAAAAAAGATAAATGTAAAAAGCTAAGCTATCGTAATAAGCAAAAATACCGGTTTATGTTAAATTACAGAATCCAGTTGAGAGGACAAAAAAAGTACGTTTATAATTAGCTCGTTATTAATGTTGCCAGTTACGAAAAACGATAATTGGTCGTAACATTTGGTATTTTATTATCGAATTATTTTTAAATGGCTCAATGTTGCCAGCTATAAAGGCGATGCCATAATAAGAATGTCGAATCATATGACAATTGTGTCATAAGCTCACATATTGCCACGGCAAAGACTATACCGAGGTTAGTTCCTCCTCGCGTCCCACAGACATAATTCGTAGGGATCGCTTTCTAGTAATAATCTGTGATGCGCAGAATGTGGCGGTGCAACATTGTCTATGGCCGCCACGGCATACAAACGGAAAGTGGACCGACCGAGCCCACATGAGGCCGAAACCGCCGTCCGCTAATGAGGAAACTGAATTCTGTAATGTGACGGATAATTACAGGGCAGTTAATAATTTTCGTATCTAATGATGGCCGTAAATAACGCGTCGGTATTCGGATGGACGAGCGAACGATTGGGAATACTGTGTCGTTCTACATTTATCGATGTTTATTGTAGGTACGTCTTCGAATTGATTTCTAATTCCTTAATTCGTTATCGATTCTATAGATTTGGATATATGATAGATACTATTAAAAAGATCACGGGTCTTAAGCGTTGGAAATGGCGTAAAGTTTTAAATGCAGTAGAATAAAAATAGTTTTATTTAACTACTTTATGTGTAAGTGAAAAAAAAAGGATGGTTCAAATAAAAATAGTTTTGGTTTAAAATGCGATTAGATGATCTTTACTCTCTGAAATAGAAATCTTCCTAAAGGTCTCCACTTGGGCAAATAATAATGAATCATTTTCATTAAGGTAATAATAGTTATACATCCGTAATGTAAAAACGTCGGATGGGAAACTTAATACAATATATAATAAAAATCCTGTTTCTGGCATGAGTTGTTACAACAATAAAGGTTATTATACAGATATATTTCATATGTCTACCACCGTTGCCTAGTGGAAAGGGCGTATGCTTTAGACACTGGAGGTCGTGGGTTCGAATCCTGCGGGTACTCAACAAATTCTCATTGTTGTTTCCTAATTGGTTTTGGCAATTTGGGCCGATCATCCAATTGTCTGAAAAGTAAGATGATCCGGATGGGCATGTAAAAAGTCGGTCCTCCCACCAACCCGCATTGGAGCAGCTTGGTGGGATACGGTCCAAAAACCCCCTAATGAGGAGAATTATGACCAGCAGTGGACTAACACAGTCTGATGATGATATTTCGTATGTATGTTTCAAAAGTATTCTATATACACTACTAAACATACGACCAAGTCTGTGGCATAAAAAATAAGGTTACATACATGTTACACATTGACCATCGTCTCCAAGTACGACAATAAACCAAATTGAAGGGCAAATTTTATAATAATTATTTAACATTAGCTGGATTCGAACGAAAACAACTTTTTAATACAAGCGGAAGAAACTTAATTGAATTAAAAAAATGTAAGTACAACGTTTCTACATATATAAAAGATATTCGAATTTGAATACGTATGCAGGAAACAAATACTTATTCAACACCTGAAGTTTGGTTACCAAAGCTGATTTGAATACTCATCGGCATATTAAATGTATATATACCAATAGGTCGATGTAAAATAATAAGCTAGCCAACGATACACAAGATGGAATAGCAAACAAAATTGAATATACAAAAAAGGTAATAAAATCCGCAAACGACGACATAACAAAAGAGTAACCAGCACAAAGAGATTAGCCGTCAGTTAGTAGACAAAGAGAATGTCAATATTGGTTTGTGTGGACAATAAACACTGGACGTCTCAAGCGATCGACTCCCGAGAATCTTTACAGTCAACCTGGTATTCATTACGTACGATATATAGTTATGGATTTATTCGCTAACAATGCGGTGGTTCCATTTAATCGTGGAGATTTATACATTTATGTTGTAAAAATAAGGTATTGGTAATGTACATTATGTATTAAATGAATAATATGGGGCCGATTAAGTTTAAACTTTAACAATATTAAAAACTTTATACTTAATTGCCTTAGCCTAGTAGAAAAGGCGTGTGCTAATTAACAAGTTTTAGTTATTGTTTCCTAGTTGGTTAGGGCAATTTAGGCCGATCACCCAATTGTCTGAAAAGTAAGATGATCCATGGGTCGGATGGGCATGTAAAAAGTCGGTCCACCCACCAACCCGCATTGGACCAGCGTGGTGGCATATGGTCCAGAAACCTCCTACGAGAAGGCGTGCAGTAGGGTAGGCCTACGTCCAGCAGTGGACTAACACAGGCTGATGAAGAATATTAAATAATTACGTTTAGAAACGTACTAGGAGTCATTATTTTTCGAAAAAGTACATGGTTTTTTTTATTGTTTTTTCATATAAAAGGTTTCATATGTTCGTAGACGTTAAAAAAATTAGTAACATATTGTGTTGGCTTTAGTCAATTGGCTTTAACCGTATTCTGTTATACTTGCATTTGATCAAATTGTAAATCTGTGCAATATTGATCGTTCATATGTTTATTAAACAATGACAATATTTAATGACGCTATAAAAATACTTAAACGGTTGTCGATGTCCTTGTGTTTACTCGAATACCATAAACTGCGTTGCCATATTTGAAAAGGCCGGGAAACTAGTGCGTGTTAATAAGGCTACCGCGTATAATGTATCGAACATGATTCTTTAAGGTGTCGGACACAGACACTGATTTTATTTACAATAATTTTACATTATATAAAATTATAACTTACAATGTTTTAAAAACTCAATTTAATATTACATTAAACTAAACATGTGCATCAATATAAGATGGTGTATGGAAATTCATTGAATTGATTCCAAAAAATTTAGGTAACAGATGTGAAAATCGCTTATAAGTCGCACAAAATTCTATAACACAATAACAATATATAAAGGCAAGTTATGTTAGGATAGTAACTCCATAAAAAAAATTCTAAAATGTACCATAAAAACGAAATCTTTGTCTCGAACCGCAAGGAAAATTTTAAATTTATAAAAAGCAAACATTATGTATCTGTATGTTAGAAAAAGTAAGACCAAGCGAATCTTTCGAGTATGTTATAACAGTATTATTCTTGGCCATTAGGCGTAACACAAAACAAAGGGACCGTTCGTTTCTAAACATTGTGTGCAAATCTATCGATGAAACTAAACAAAACCTAGCTCGTCCCGTTCAACGTTTTTGTACGTTTGTTTTCTTTTCATTGGATGTTATTGAACGCTATCAGACAAGACTACTACAGAATGTTGTTTATAGACCGACAGTTTTATTAAAAAGGCAACCGCAATGGCTAGTTAGCTTAAGCATTTTAAACGATGCAGCCGTCGATATTGCTAAAGGGATCTTAATATAATAACGGCATGTGGGAGTATAATAATTGTTATAAATATTATATTTAACATTAATTATATGAAGTAAAGAAGTTAACCTAGAACCTTTAACGATAAGTTGATTTATTACGAAATGCACTCGGAGCGTTCGTTGTATACGCGCGAGTGTAGACCTTATTAATGTATAAAAACTTCAACGTTATTAACTTGGCGATAAAATTATGCAGAAATTATAAAACTTTCAATTCTTTTCAATACGGGCTCGGTCTCTCTCGTCACATGATATACCTGCGGCCTTCAAAGATGTTAGTTCATATGGAGATTACAATTAAATATTGAACGCAACGATATGGCCCTGAAGTACATTGATAAGAAAACGGTAATTAAAGTGAATAACAATTCCTGATTACTTATTGGAGCATGTTTGCAAAGATTGGATTTGGTAACTATTTATTATTAGTTTCAAAACGAATTCAATATTTAAAAAAAGTAAAAGTTTGATTTAAATTTGACGCTTTAGTAGAATTTGTTATAAAGTCCATCAGTATTAGTCGTCAATTCGATTCTAGATTATTCCTTTTTTTAAAAAACAAGAGATAATCAATACAATGAGAACGGTATGATCAAAATATTTATAATTTAATATTTTATTTAAAATCTGCTGTTGCCAAGTTACAAAAAAAAAAAAACAAAGAAAATCTTCATGATCGATTTGTTAGCAATACACAACAAAGGCACGGTCTTGAACTAGTCTATTTAGCTATTCATGAAAGTTGCTCCGATGTAGCAAGAATGCCAGCCGGCGCCGGCGCCGCTCCGAGGCTTGAGCGACGACTTATTTGGCGACTTATATTACTTAAAATCCCTTTCCACATCGCATCGAGACGTTGCCAGTTGCTCAACTGTGATTAATTTACAGAAATATCTATATTTTCTATACGATGTTTATTAAATATATGTATATCCTTTTATGACAATGGCAATACTTGATTAACGTCAGATTTGCACAGATAATATTTAATTCGTAGGTTTTTCAAGCCAGTTCTTGCGTGAATACAAAATGTAGGATTTGCCAAATTTGTGTTAAAATATTTGAAATAAAATAAAACCGAACGGTAGACAATGTGACTAGAAAAACGAGCACGCGTGATATGAAAAAGCAGGTTGCCTTCATGGCGTGTTAGTGTAAAATATAAGTTCCTTGCGATATAAACAGCAAGACGAATCGATTGCAAAAGTCATGCTATTCCAATGCATGCAGAACCATCTTTTATCTTATTTTAGATATAATTCATAAAAAAAATTAATTTAATTAAAGTGTTTTTAAATAAACAGTACAAACATTGACATAAACTTTATAATAACTGCAAAAACAAAAAAAGGACGTTAATTAGTTTAACAATTTGAGTTGTGTAAAAATTTTAAATGTAATAAAATGCTTTATTTTATTATTCCTTCTGAGTTAAGTTTTTTCCTAGCTTCAAAATTGTTAATAATTTACATACGTTACAAATAATCGTATATTTTCCTTATAAATGAAAATATAGATAATTTTACGATTAAAATTAAACCAAGTTATATCTTTTTCAATATGGGCCGACTTAAATTAACAATTATCTGTCTATCAAAATGATACGTCATATCCATCTTAGCAGAGGCCTAATAGGCTGTTAGCAATTGAAAGGGCCTGAAGAGCAGTAATTGAATTCAACGTCTAAATGAGAAAAGTATTGAACCATTGTGACTCCTAATACACCCATCCGTAATACAACATGTGATGCATCCGTAATACAGTCGCTTCCTGTATAAAAATCTTGAGCTTCTATATATTTGCTGCAAATTGGCATAGCTTCTACGAATGTTGGTATATTTGATAGGAGGACTACCCGCAGGCAATGACTATAAATTAATAAAAAGTTTTATATTAAGTCCATTCAACTGATAAATGATAACTACCACTATTAAATGGAAAGCATTTGTAATAAATTAAGTCGAGTCTCAATCATAGACAGCCTAGGTATAATTTTATTTCCTATGATAAATGGTAATATTAACTATTTCCCCCGCGGTCAAGACGCAGCTTCCGCATTGTAACATCCCTTTACAAATCAATTTGACGTTTAAGCTCGCGCCCATACTTTCTATTCTCTATGGTCTGTTATAAAAATCACAAATGATATTGGCCAGTAACATAGTAATGATAAATTTTACCGGTTTACTCGTAGGCGTTGTAGTTGTTATCACCGGTTTTACATTACTTGATTTTGATGACTTTTTTATAGTGTGTTGCGTCCTTATGCTGATGTATTTTCGTATCTATTTAAAATAAATAACGTGTAAAAACGTGAGGGTAGGAGTTTATTGTAAAATAAGTTGGTAGATTTACTGTTTATCTATTTTCTCTATTAGAATTGTGTCGCTTTGACATCCTTTATTCAAAACTGGTTTGAATTGGGCACATATTATAAGAATATAATTTGTGTATATTAAGAAACGAGTTTTTATTAAGAAATGGTACATTTTATTGAAGAGCTGCTCATTTGTCATCAATTTGTGGTTATGAGAATATAGAAATATTATAGTTTTGCTAATATAAATCTAGAATGGCGGTTAGCTTCTTCTGTAATGAATTGTCACCGAGATGATTGATGAAAAGATTTTAGACTACGAAGAATAACTAAAATTTTTTGGGGAGTATTTGCATAGTAAAAGAACGCTGTATGATAAACATTATTGTAATGTAATTAAGTTTTTTAAATGATTTCACATTCTGGTGATGTTGGGCTCGCCCCAGGTTTTTTTAATAAGATCACAATTTTATGCTTGGAATGCTTCTCAGGTTAGTAGCGGCCTATGGCAACCCGTGTAGGTTTTGACAATCAATAAGTAATTGTATCGCTTGTGGAATGACACACTTCAATAAAGATATATGAATTTCATCTTGATGTCAAATACTAAGTTACAGTCGATTTATAGCAACACCATATGGACCCCCCTTCACCCCCTGGCTTCGCACACGGAAATCTATGTATTTAAATCGTTGTTATTATAATATTTTACTTACGATTTAACCAAGGGTCGTGCGTAAGTTGCAGTGAATGCGCTTGATGTCAATGGTCGGGCTATTAGTGAAATTAGTTATGAGGAACGGTCGACGAACGGCAAGTCGTTATCATTAGAAGGAATTAGTTCTCGGAATCGATACACGACTTACAGCACTGTGTGAAGTTTAACTTCCATCTTAAACTTATGAAACTATTTATATTATAATTTTGCAGATTTTCACATATAATCCTGACATTGTCAATTTAACATAGAAACATGATTTATGCTTGTTACCATAAATCTTCTTTCTACGGGTTTATCGTCTATATTTTGTTCCTGAAGTTTTGGAGTCATTTCAGCGACTCGGGACAGACTACAAAACAACAATTATAGGTATGCTGTGTCGTTTAACTGGAGCAAAGTACACAAAAGCTCTCAAGAAACTCAATAAATAACAAAATTAAAATAGGTGTTATTTTGACTTTGTTGTTTATTTATCTAATTATTGAAAATTGTGAATAACGATGCGAAAAAGCTTTCACATACTATCTGCGATCCAATACGATTATTCACCACACAGTCTTGTTAAGACATTCCCACTTTTAAGACCATTTAAAACAATTTTTTTATTACTAGCAGTCTGTACACGGCTTTTCTAGGGTAAAGAGTAGCTTATGTTACTCAAGGTGAATGTAGCTTTTAAATAGGAAAGGAATTTTAAATCGCTCTAGTAGTTCATATCGTTTCTGAGATTATTCATTATGAACATATACACTAAAATATAAATCTTCCCTTTTTATAATATTTAGTATAGATAAAAGATAACACATTACATTTATAAATGCTTTCGTTTTTCTTTATTTTCATCGGCAAACATTGACTCGTTCGTCACTAAAGTTAACGCATGTTGACATGGCAAGTGAAGGGAGCATGGTTCTTGATTACTATGAGGCAATCAATTGCAACCGATGATTGAAATTGCTGTATTGTAAAGTGTAGATGTATTAATCCGTTTGTCGGCATAATAAGTCTAAAATAACACGAAATTATTGGTTACCTCTTGATTTTAATAGTACAAGGTATTATGCCTTAGTAAAATGTGTTACCTAAATTCAACAAGAAGAATGAAGTTCACTGTACGCCATGTTGCTATGGGTTATCAAGTAAAAAAATACCTTATTTGTATGGTCCAAGTATTGCGTTTACCAAATTAATAACTCACTTACTTATCTACAGAATTTTATTTGATACCCTTATAATTTATAGAAGCTTTTGGTTGAACAATCATAGTCATTTATAATTATTTTTTACTCGATAATATTCCTGGTAAAAGGTTATCAATAAAAAATTTACGCTAACAATCGGTTGCACAGTATTATATTTATTTGATAATAGGTGCTACTATACTACCAGTCTAAGGTGCGGAATACCTTATTATAATTATAAAGCCAAACAGTTAATTAGTTAGAACACGCAAATCTCAGGTTCGAAAGGTCCGATAAAAAAAATGTGTGTTAAAAAAAAACATTTATTAATGAATGCTAGAGCTTGATTATCCCTAAGGAATATAGCAGCAACAAACTATACTTAAAAAGTTTAAGTAAGTGTTCCAGGTTAAAGTTACGAGTTACTCAAAGTTATTTTTTCACACGACTGAGGTTCCATAACCTCAGTGTCCATATCTAACTATCCATATATCGCAATAAGAGATTTCTACGATACAATTCAACGTGTACGATTAATTTGTATGACTAATCCGATATTTAGGACATCGGTAATGACACCTCAAGTATTTACGTGAGTCCTGACGCGTACCACATAATGGATGCAACACCAATAATGACACGTGATTAAAAAACACATTTACGATACTATAATAGGCGTCATGTCTGTAGATAAAGTAATGAACTCGGCAATTTTAGAATTAGTGATGCCGGGGTAATACCCTGAACTCGTTAGAGTAAAATGTTTTTTTTAATTTTCGGGTCAACACAATCGATGTTCGGTTGAGGCCACCTCTTGGAGCCTTGATGCGTCTATGTTCGTAACCAGTTTTTTACACGTAGTTGTTGTATTACTTAATAATTGAGTAGTGTGGGATCGCATACGATACGTACGTGTGTTGGCGGTATTGAGAGTCAATGCTTCTGCTTCTACAGATATTTTGCTAATTAGAAATAATACTTAAGAAAGAACAGGTAACCCTGTACTATGGTCACGACAGCTGGAAATTTTTTGAAGCTTCGAGCGTAAACTAACGAGATAAAATCCGTTAAAGTAATTTTACGAGAGTTTATTGCGGCTAACTTGGACAATTTATGCTGTAAATTAAAAAATCAGGTTAGATGACGCCATGACTGGGGAAGTAATAAGCATTTAATACAGTGAGAAGCTTCGTACGAATATCTTGTAATTTACTGTTCCTGGCAAGAAGTCATAATAATGAAGACGCAGTAGAACGAATCGCCACTTTGATAAATCACGTTATTTTCATACGACATAATTAATTTTGGTCGTATGAAATTTACTTTTTCCATTTAATATATTATTTATAATCCAGTGTAAGACTCGTAATTAAATGGGCTTTCCGTTTTATGGATTAACAAGGGTTATACCACAGTGGTGCTTACTTTTCTCTTTAATAATGACACTACTCTACCGTGTCACAGTTTCAAATAATATATGAAGTACGTTACATGCTACCTTTCATATGGGTGAATGCATTTATATTGTCTTTTGCTAAGTGTCATAAGTACCTCCTGGTTTTTATCTATTTGGTAAACATATAAATCTTAATATAGTCTAATATATAAAGGAAAAAGGTTTAATTTTTTCTTCGAACCACATAAATATAAAAACTACGAAACCGATACAAAAATGTTTTATTAATAGAAAGCTACATTATCACCCAGATTTATTTGTAAAAAATAAAATTAGATATCGTTAGCGATACCTTCTTAAACCAATTCAAAGTAAAAAGTAAAAAAAATATTATTTTTACTAGATTAACAAATAAATTCGACTTATATTATATTAATTATGCCTATTAGTCCACGGACGTACTCATCAAAGAACTTGTAAGGCATTAGTTTTAAATTGTTTGTTCGAAAACGATTAAAAAAGTGACCAACCGCGCCAAGTCGGCATTGGCCGCTAGCTTTCTTTGACAGTAATAATGATAATAGGCTGTTTCACTAACAGACGGATGCGCTATTCGCTACTTCTCCATACATGGTACTTAATTGACCATATTTTTCATTCTATTAAACGAATTCCGACCGCAATGAAGGTGAAAGTGTGCCCGTTGTCGGAAACGTATTTTTCAAACGCTCCTTTCCGGGAAATGCAATCTTCGTCGCGAGACTGAGGCCGTTAAGCGATAACACCTGCTCTTTGATATTCCGTGGCACGGGCGGATCGTGTTATTTTTCTGTATCCGGCGTGTTCCCGAAATAAGTTCACTTGTGGCGGTTAAAAATATGTTATAACCTTTGAGGTATTGATATAAAGTTAAATGTTCACACAATTATTCATTTTGTAATCTGCATGCGCGATTTGATAGAGTATAGAATTTGCACTGCGCTCTTTAGGCTTTTATGTAAATTTGGGATGTTTATATATACGCAAACCAAACAAGACATGTACATCACAAGCAAAATCCCAAACACTTAAACGTATGTAAAGGTATTTTTATTGGTATAATGTATATGTATACATACGCGGTGGAACCGTGCTGGTCCCATAACCTATAATGAAACACGTAGCGTAGGTTGACAGAAACTAACTTTTTATTCATTCTTAAAACAATAGAATGTTTACAAATGCTTTAACTTATTACACTGCCAGTACCAAACAAAATATAAGATATATTTTAGATACATATTCAACAGAACCATTGCCACGTTAATACCCACGCAATGTTCAACTATTCAGAGTACGTGAAGGTACTGCGTCAAAAGGTTTGGCAATACGCTTGGTTCAAGTAAATTCCGTATCTTATTTGTACGAGTATAAATCACATTCAAGTCAGTATATAATATATATTAGTTCGATTGCCAAAGCAGAGTAGTTACGTCCATTTATTCTGCTTGACTTACTGTGAAAATGATATATCTATTATTGCAAATAAATACGCATCGAAGAACAATATATATCACAAAATTCTATTAGACATACGGGACGTTTAGCTTTATTGTATGGAGGAAATTCATTAGAGTTCGATTGTATGTACGAAAAGGAGAAATAAAACGATTAGACATAACCTCTATTGTCTGTTCGGACGCACCTCAGCAATGTCTCGATTATTGTTGTATTTATTACAGACCTTACATCTTTCGCACAATTGCCATTGTCTTATATGATCTTTTGTTTGAGCTTCATTTGTTCGAATTAGGACGAGTCGTAATCATCATATTTGGGAGAGGTCAATAAAGAAACGCGCAACGAAAGCAATAAGAATGTATGACAATTATGATGTATGTTTTTTTTTTAATATTTATATTGTTACTTATTTCGGATCAAATGGACATGGGCAAAATCTGACTGCATGAATTGTAATAGTTTAATTACTAGATATTTATAAATCAATGATGAAAGATATTTAAAGCAAATATAATATTAAAATCAGAATGGAATAAGCAATATTGAACAGGTAAAAGTAGAAGAGACTCTCGATTAATAAATAGTCCACATGTTGTTTCACGATAAACGTTTCTTAACCATAAAGTGTAGCAAGTAACTGTGTAATAATAACACGGCCCATAACTAAACTATATATCTGTCATAGCTGTTATAGGGTTACATTTAAACTAAAATGATTTAAAAGTTCTAGTAAAAGCTGCAGTTAGTTTTTTTGATCAGTAGTGTCAACGTAACCTTAGAGTGGAGCAAGTTACTAGTTAAGAGTTCGCAATATTGCCCGTTGATGTGACTATATGCACTATAGTACACGTTCATATCGCACTTTACTAGAACTCTAAACAAAGTGTTCATTACAAGATAGGATTTGTCTGACTGCCACAATTTACTTGTATGTTTGCTTTAAATTTTCAATGTTCCATAAATTAACTAAAAGCGAAAGGATATTTCAAGAGATAAAGGTTAGGTCACATACTAACTTAGTCTACCCGTGATCATGGATGCTGGAAAGAATCCGAAACGTCGCGAATAAATATATATAACTACTACGAGAAAATCCGTAAATTAGTGGATTTGATATAAGATAAAGGTTTATTTAAATATCGAAAATTTAATTATTAACAACGCGCTCGTAGTTAGCATCTGAATATCAACAAGTGTATATAATGCGTTCAAGGCAAGGTTCCATTGGCGATTCTTACTTCTTGACAATTGACAAATATGTCTGCGGAAAGGCGGTTGCGCGTAGTGCGGAATATTTATTTGTATTATCGACGTCACTTGAGGAAGGTCCTTTGGGTGTTTGTATTCTATACCAGTGCTGTATAAGACTAGGAATTAATGTTAAGAGGTAAAGCGTTTTTATATATTCGATAGTCTTCTTTCTCTTCTTTTTAATATAATGGCATATAGCTTGATGATTCTGCCAATGTAGTCAAATAGAACGCTGGTTGTATGTCACCAATTCGTTGTCATTGGTTCATATTTTACCTCAAACGTCCACGTCTTATTTAACTTTTTATATATACTCAATATATTAGACGCGTGATCCTCCAAATATTACTTTTATAATTGGAACATGTAGGAATTACTTTTTAAAGCGACACGCTGTTATTGCTCGCTACTGCTAACACTATCAAATATATGAACATTTTATTATTCCTAAAAAGAAAAACGAGCCGTAAACGCATATATGCTAATCCCTAAGCTCATGATCAACTCAACTGGCGCTGTATAATCAATGTTCATTCCCAGACATAGAAGTGTCTATGGTATTTGTTAAGTGGTCGATGAGTCAAACGCTCCCGAACAAAAAAGACACCATAGATATAGACGTACTCCATCCGCTCCTATGTAACAAATACTGGAATCACACACGCGATAGAATGTAGATATACTCGTAATACAAGCCATTCCTGTAATAAGCTTAAGTATGGCATCCGATTCATTTCAATTGCTCATTTGATGAAATGTTACGCGTAGCGCGTGGATTATTTTGCTGGTGAATTGGTTTCGAGATATGTAACGACCACGTTTGCGTTGAGTTGATTTATTTAAAGTTTGCTAGGTAGGTAAATTGCATGGGTACAATATACCAAAAATCCTTTTTAAATGGGTAAATAATCTTGGTATGTATAACAAATAATAATGCCATATTTAATAGTATGAAATGGCTATTAAAACTTCAATGACAGGGCCATACATTTCTCATAAATTTTGCATCATATAACAAAGATTTTTGTTCTATATAATACACCCAAAACTGTTATGTATACAGCATGTATCACACATGCTAGCTGTAGGAAAACAATAAACAGAATAATACAGCTTTTACGTGTATCAATGACTAAAAGTTTAGAGTCATTTTGTTTTTTGTTACTGTATGATGTGTGTATCAGTACAATTGTGGTACAACTCTATATAAATCAGAAAAAAAGATTAAATCAAACGTGTTTCAAACTTGATAATGTTAAATTTGTATGCCTTTACTAATTCGATAACAAGTCGGATACATAAAATGTCGTTGCACTTTGTGTACTGTATTTCGTGATAAGTCGCTTTTTCCTTTCCTCTTACACTGTCAGTTGCAGTGTATTCACCTCTAAGCCCTTCCCGTCTCGTTCTGAGACCATCAAATGCAAGGAAAGTAAATAAAAACAAGGGGGAAACTGAAATTGTCCCCAAGGGCTCTCAAACGCATGTATACACGTATTGATTGTTACATACAGTAGTGTTTCACAACTTTGCGATTTTTATAGTCTTCTCAGTTATTCTGCTATAAGAAATATTTTATCGAATACTGTGTAGTAAAATGTATGTATTTATTAAAAAATATATATCATCAGTATTATCATCAGCCTGTGTTAGTCCACTGCTAGACATAGGCCTCCCCTTATGCATGCTTTCTCTATTAGAGGGTCTTTGGAACGCATTGGACCAGTGGTTTCCACCACGGGTTGGTGGGTGGACTGACTTTTTACATGCCCATCTGACGTATGGATCATCTCACTTTTGAGACGATTAGTTTATAGGCCCATATTGTCCTAACCAACTGTGGGATTTGAACCCACGACCTTCGGTTTATAAAGAAAGACCCAATACCACTAGACCACGGAGACGGTAGGATCATATATTCTTATTTTCTTTTTAGCAACGTATGTCATTTATTTATGACATTTGTATACATCCCGAAGGAACTAAAACGTAGTGAGGGGAACGCATGTGCGTTAATTTTTGATGCGTGCCACCCCAACGATTCACATCCCTACGTCTCCGTCTGTGTCAATAAACACGCACTGTTTTTATAAATGTAACATTGTGGCTGCAGATCATATCGCTTTAAGAACGTCGATTAATATTTATCACATTGCACTAAATGGTAGTCTTCCTAGAAGTGTGTCTTGGATTATGATAGGGAAAAAATTATATTCAATTTTAACGACTGTACCTGGTTGTTTAATGCAATGTTTATGCAACATATATCTAGATACGGATAGATACTATAATTTGTTCCTTGTAACAATTTTTTATATTGATTAGTATTGTTCAATAGATGTTTTTTCTTGCGTTTAATTTTGTTTACAATATATCCGACGGTTCGGATACTTTCCAGGAGGCATTATCTCGGGCAGATCATAGAATCCTTTAAGTCTTTTTTTAAAACCTGAATAGTATTCGCTTAAATGAATAAAAAATATTATGACATTTTATTAGAAAAGCAAAATTATTTTTATTTGTGCAAAATTTATTTCACTGCCTTAATTTAAGTATACTTTAATAATTAATGTACAATTATTAATTATTCGCTGAACATGATAGGTTTCATTGGTCGTGTGTAAATGTGTAATCACTATGTAGTATAAAAAAAGTCGCTTTATCTGTCCCCATATCGCTATATACGCCTTAATCTTCAAAACGACGCAACGGATTTCGATGCGGTTTTTTTTAATAGATAGAGTGATTCAAGAGGAAAGTATATATGTATCACACATGCTTAATATTGTAGTTATATATGTATATTCTCAGTTTAGCACCCGTGCGAAGCAGGGTCGGGTCTCTAGTACTTTGATGTAACAAGGCATCTCACGTCCGGAGTGAAATCATTCGAGCCAAAGCATCTATTTGCGTGTAATTAAATTTGAAAATCATCCAAACAGACAAAAATAGGCACTTGTTAATCATACGATTCGCTCGTGTGTTGACAAATGGCTGTCCGTAATCAATGAGCGGGCGTGTCTATTTAGGTCCCTGGTAAAAACTACGCATTAATTATACAATAACTATTATTGATGGACAGGTTTCTGTTAGAGTTAGCTCGTTAACATGCCCACGTTCGCCGGCCGTCGAAATAGTTTTACTTTCTATAAAAGGAGATCGAAATTATCTCATTGCGCTGGTATATTCCTTTTCACCGGCAGCGCTTGTTTTTGGTCTTATTCTTTTTTTTTGCACGATAATCGGCCAGTCGCTTTTGTTGCGTTTGCGACAACTACGAATGAACGGAATGCCTTCCATATGACAAGCAGTTTTGGGTCAATGCTGATATATCGTTGTTATTTGTAGTATAAAATGCAAACAAGTATTAATGTTGTTTTATTAAAAACTTACAAAAACTAGAAATAATTTTAGCTTCTGCTCGGAGTTGCTTCATGTTAGGCGTAGGATGAAAATTAAATAGTACAGTTAAAATGCTCGAGTGCAACTCAATAAATACACATAGCAACTCTCAACTCTCGAATAATCGCATCCGGTACAGACTGGCATAGAAACGAGTCGTATGACGAAAAACAAAGAGCGGCCTCAACTCGGCGGTACATGAACAATTTTAAATTCAGATATTGGTAAGATTTATTAATTCTAAATACGTCCAACGTGACAGACGGCCGCCAACGGACTGATACAATTGACCGTACGACGTAACATTTTATAACACGTTCTATTTACAAAATTGGCCCGAAATAACAAATTAAGGTTAACGCGTCGTAATCGGTTCCGTATACGTCCGCGGGACAGTATAATTCGATGATTGATACATCTGTCGCGGAAAAGCGAAGCGGAACGAGCTTTTTAACTAAGCGCGACCCGAATGTCGCGGGCGAAACGGCCAGCAACGTTGTTTACAAACAATGGGTCGTAAAAGGGTTAAGTTCATCGAACTCGAGTCAAAATGGCGGACGCGGTGACAGGTAGGAAGGAGTGATACAGATAAAAAAATGTCTCGATGCCCACGAGGCGTGGCTAATTGATGTCGGCTGCGTTCTAGCCGTCCGTAGATGGAGGCAGATCTTCGTGCGCGGATATAAATAGCGCGGTGCGCTCCACAGATTATAAACGGCCAGTTTTAGAAGTGGCCGACGACTATTCCGTACGAGTGTAAATAAATCTGGCCGATCACTTTCGTGCGCTTGTCACTTTCATCCGCCTTATCCGACGCTGTTGCGTTATTATTACCTTTTTTTTCTTTTGCAAATAATTGTCTCCTTAGCGCTTTCAAAACACGCGTTGGTATTTAACATCTGTACGTTTGTAAAACTTTTACAACATATGTAGTTTTTAAAAGTTGTTACCTCCTCTTTAAGTTTCTGGCTATGTATGTCAATAATTAGTTGATAAAATCATATTTCAGCAAATTTAGAGTACTGCATAATACTTTCTTGTGTTTACGCGAATACTACACATGATTTAATAAAAGACTTTACGGATTTTTATCGCGTTTAATTTCGTTCACAATTTCCCGACATTTCAGACTTCCTGTAAAGTGTCTTTATTATAAAATTACGTAGAGTACTATACATTATTATTATTATAAGCTGTTTGTAATCTTTTTTGTTTAAACAAAACAATCTATTTAAATAAATATTAATGTATTAGAAATTAATATGCACGTTTTATTTACTTTCTGTAGTATAATACTGTTTCCAAAAAAAAAAGTGTTACAAAACAAAGTGGAACGTATATATACGTGTGTGGGAAAAATCTACTAAGGTTAATTTCACAAGAGCGTCTCGAGTAATCAAATTCATTTGTGTACGCAATTAAAACTAGTAAACTATTAAACTTAAGTAAACTAGGTTTATAGTTTAGTGTGCAACTACAAATGGATGCACGTGGTTAGCGCCTATAACTTAAATAGTTAAAAGGGTAAGGCAGATACTTTAAAAGTTTTGAGGTAATTTTTTTTTACAAATAGATACTTTATTTGTAACATGAAAATAACCATTTTGAATGTATATATTGTGATATATAACCGTTACATATAACAAAACAACATTTTTATATTTTTTTGTTTAAAATAATATTTTAATAATCTAACAATAATAAATAAAGCTAATCTCGGGAATAACTGGGAGTAACATAAGTCATTTTCCATTCATACTTATCATTCATTATCAGAAACATAATTTTTTTTTTTAAAACCACGCAGACGAAGTCGCGTGCAACAACTAGTACAAAATATAATGGTTAATAACACCATTGGTGGCTACTTTAAACACAAAGTATATTAAATCAAATATTACTTTCCGATTTTTATTTGAATACGAACGATTTTATTATTTATGCCCTTATAAGGAATCAGTGACTGTCACGTGAGATGGTGTGGTTTTCATTTCCAGTATGAGTAGTATATACGGTTTCGATGTTGGTTTTTATAGTATCCAGTACATAAAGCATGTTTATATTGATGTGACATATTTATATAAAAGTCAAATTAAGTTTTTTCAATCATCAGAAATCGAGAGATCATATTTTAAACCGTTTTAGCTTGGCATTAGATGACGTTTGTTCACTGCATCGTTATGTTTATTTGGCATAATATTAATTAATGTGCTAACTAGCTTTGTACACATTATGCAATTGGTTAAATGTCAAAAGGTACGATTGAAAATCATTAGACTAATGCTCGATTTGGAAGCACAAACTGCGCTACGACCACGCACATTAGTGTCATCACATGTCAACGTGCACAGATAACCTTAGTTAGTATTCATTGAATACTCCAACTGCGATGATAGAACGATTAATTAGGAAATGTTATTCATTTTTCGCTAAATAGCTTTCTCTTATATGATAATAAGTTTTTTAAGAACGTGTAGAGTCTTCCTAGCCCTTTTTTTTGTTATTATTGCGTAATCTTCCAGATTTACTTTAAAAACAGTTTTACACAGAGCAGATGGATAAATTAGTTGTCAGTAAATTTGAGGGTCTGGCTTCATATAACGAATAATATTATCGTTACAACCAGGGCTAACTTTTTACACACCCCTCCACATCCAGCTTGCGGAGATAGGGCTGAAAATACTAGGCCAAGGTGACAACCATGTGATATTGACTTTATTTGTTTAAGAGGTATTGAATCCGATTTTACAGACAGGACGATTGTAGCGTGGTAAGTAAGCATATTTAGATTCTTGGTCAGTACGTAAAGTATGAATCTAAAATTTGAACAGTGATATTCGTTATAGATCGTATAACATTGTTAGATATTGTTCTTTTAAGTTGCAATTAACAAGCTTGATACTGAGATTAGTAGAAGTAAGCCAGTAAGAGATCGACCTACTTCTATATTTTTATTTCACTATTTTATTGAGTGAAAAGACGTTTGTGCGTCGAGATTAGCTTATCTATCTGTTCCCTTAAATGTAACACTTTCTCGAACGATCATACAAAATTGTAGCGCAGTCAAAGAACACTTTTGACATCTATAAAATAGAAATGAGAGAATAGCGTCTGACAACTTGTATAGCGCACCGTGCAAGGTCACTTCGGGTGAAAGTGTAACATGCTATAGCAAACACGATAATCTTGAATCCATTTCCCGCCATATTCTCTATCAATACGAGTTGCTTATCTGTGCCGAGTATTCTTTTACGCGGGCATTTATAAAAATCTAAACAGTTATAAAGATAAGCCGAAACAAATACAATGGCAAAAAACACGTTTCGCATTTTGCGTACGGACACAGGCGTGACATTTGCATAAACATATACCATTTTTATATATATTACGGGATGTTAGTAAAATATGTTTTTATTTACGACGGATGTATGTGAACGGTTTATATTGCTTGCAAGATATCTTGAACGCATTCCAATGAATCGTTGTTGGTTTCTGAATGTTATTGCTGCGCATAAATGTCGCTATATGCGTAAGTACGACCACGTGTGTCGACATAGTAGAATACCGACTCAGCGCATTCCTTACTTATCAGGTTTGAGATTTCTCATGGCATTGAACTATTAATTTCAAACTATGTCTGTATAACATTAATTTTGTCATTTGACGTATACTTTTTATCGCCAATTGATCGTTTATTTGAAATTATTGCTTCCCATTACATTTTTCCGCAATTCCACATTATAATATTGTTTGCAACTGGATAAAAATCGTAAGCGACATTTTAATAATTAATGTATGCGAACATAAACTTTATTGACTAATGGCGCCTTTTTTCGTGTTGAATTTGAATATTACGGCCAAATATTTTTTGCAATCGTAACTTTATTGTCATTTTCATATATATGCTATATTAATGTAAACTTTAAAGTAAATCCGTATCACACTTTTTGCGTGAATGACTAATTGATATCAGTTCAGGCACTAATTACTTTTTAATATAAATTATTGAGTATTATATCGATAATAAGTTATAGATTTCCTAAATTTCCATTGATAATATTATTAATCTTATAGCAACATTAATATTTATGTATATTGTTGGTAATGATATTTTATACAAGTGGCAACATAGTATAACACGAAGGTTTATTAAAAGTCGCCGTACAAATACATACGTTCTCTTACATCCAATTAAAGTGAAGTACTAAGAACTGCCTGAGCATCACCGTTGATTAAAACATATTACTATATGCATTCTGGACGACGCAATTCCATTAATCCGAGGGCTTAAGTGCTTTCGAAATATGTCCACTGCTAACTTCATATCGTTTTGACGTCATCTGAAATATTATTTTCTGACGCGTCCGAATATCTGTTTCGTTTGCGTATTATAAAAAAATGTGTATAAAACACTTATAATAAAGCTTAATGACAGATTGATGTGATACCTATTGTTACGATTGACATTTGAGTGTTTGATTGAGATCGACTTTTCGATGATTTTCAATGATAATGATGATATTAAAAATATTAGAAAAAATAATTACGTTCTGTTTTAACCTAAAGCCACTTGTAATATTGGTATGAGATTCACTAAAAGGATGATCGGTACAGTGTAGTGATTCTTTGGTGCTGTGCTGTTACAATTTATCTTCTACATGTAATTAAAATTGAGGTACGTTATAGCTTATTTAGCCATTGCAAATTTTAGTTACAATATGATATTAAGAATAATAATATAAATATATAATAATAATACATGCGACCCGATATTAATTATTTGACGCTAGAGATGACAATTTATGTTGAGATTTTGTTCCGTAATGTTACCTCATTAACATTACAGTGGGTTTAGATGTGAATATTAAAACAAAAATAAATATGACGGATACGTACTGGTACTATACTGGTATTATCTGGATATCTGTAACTTCTAGTATGTCAATTTTTAGATTTCTTCGCGCGCCATGTAAACACGTGCAACACTTGAAAACTTATGCAATTACAATTTGAATTTTCGCAACGCGCAACACCGCGCCGTCGCCGGTGTGGCGAACCAAAACAAATGTGAGCAACACCGTTACCTCACTTCGCGGAATTAAATGAGATGTATGAAAAAATTACAACGGGCAACGGTATACTTCGTTCGCGGCATAAGGTCGGGCTTGGTGCGTTCGCGTTTTGAAAACGTTAGATGTATAAACAAGCAAAATCTGTAGCATAAACCCACATTCTCATAAGAATTAATTTTTTTTTATCATAACAACTTTATTTGTGCTCTTGTAAGTACATAATAATACATTTTTTTTGCAACATCGTCTAGTCTCAAACTAAGCAAAACTTATAGTAATGAAACTAGACGACTAATAAATACACATATATTATTTTCTTTGGTAAATAAATATATGTTTTTATATACAATGTAACAACTGCCTCCGTAGCCTAGTGGTATTGGCGTTTGCTTTAGAAACCGGAAGTCGTGGGTTCGAATCCTGCGGGGACTCAACAAATTTTCGTTGTTGTTTCCTAGTTGGTTAGTACAGTTTGGGCCGATCACCTAATTGTCTGAAAAGTAAGATGATCCATGCGTCGGATGGGCATGTAAAAAGGCGGTCCACCCACCGACCCACATTGGATCAGCGTGGTGGGATACGGTCCAAAACCCTCCAATGGTGTTTTAGGGGAGGCCTGTGCCCAGCAATGGACTATTACAGGCTGATGATGATGATGATGACGATGATGATGATGATGAATATATACAAACACCCATCAAATGTTTACTATTGTAAGGTTCATTCATCAGGTTTTATTACAAAATGATAAAAATATTCAAGGTTTCTAATTAATTTACCTGTTTACGAGAATACACATAATTGAATAAAAGGATTTTTTTTTGGATTTTATCGCGTTTATTTTACATTCCTAATACCCAACGTTTTAAACACTTTCCAGCGGCAGCGGCCGAAAACCTCGTGATCACGGGAAAGTAAAAAGTAGTTTTATTCAGTAATATTCAGTATTCAGTCGATATTCTTTCTGTACGTACCTACTACTATTATCGACCTTCTGATTTTCTTCTATTAATGAACTAAATCGCGTTATAAATTACTTTTCAATTATCGTTACAAAGACAAGCAGTAATGAAACGTGTCATTTGAGTTTAACTTTTTTAACTAGTAGTCACTTGTTTCAATCATAAATAGTTTAAAATGGAAGTAATTAAAAGACCATTTAACATTGTACAATAGAAATATATCACGGGATTTATTGCGTTCTACGATGGTTTCAAATTCCAGACTATGAGCTCTACAATACGTATCAATATTATGTTACAGCTGTGATAGACATAACTGACATTACAATTCACTTCCTAGTGTGATTGTAGAATAGCTTTGTGCTCAACTTTATTCACAATTCATAATAACTTATCGAAATAAATCAATTTTAAAGAAATTCGGATACATTTGCTCACACACATAGTTATTAAATTTACATTTTTGGATGACATGACAGGTCCTGAAGTTTATGAAACTAATTTATAATACTTAAAAAAGTGAAATTATGTCTAAAATGAAAAGATATGGTGAATGATCGTTTACAAATATAACTAAAAAGTGAGAATGATTCAAGCAAAGATTTAACAGTCGCAGCTAATTCAGATATCACGATTTAAAATAGATGAACGTCAAAACAAACCTACGTTGAAAACATTTTTAGTTGAAGTTTGTAATAAGCAGTACTATTTTTATTTTCATCATCATCAGTCTGTGTTAGTCCACTGCTGGACATAAGTCTCCCCTTATGCACGTCTTTTCCCTTAGGGGTTTTCGAGCCGCATCCCTCTACACTGGTTCAAGGCAGGTTGGTGGGTAGACCGACTTTTTACATGCCTATTCGACGCATGGATCGTCTTCCTTTTAAGACAATTTCTATTTTACAGCATTACAATTCACTTTGAAATAGATAAATAATAGAAGATCACTTTAAAAGAATATAATTAAAACGCCTCTGGTGAAAATAGCGCAGGTATTAAGCATATTTATTAAATTAATCAGTCATTCTATTATCTTGCCATACAAAAAATTACAGGTATTGATCTAAATGTAATAATTTACCCGAGACAAATATCCTTAAAGATGGTTTTTGGTATGATTATATAAAAAATTTTGATTTAAGGTATTCTCTTAGCAATGCTGGCGGGAAAATGATTAGATAATCTTAACAAGAAACGTTAACTCAAACATATTAAGCTCTATTATCTTCAAGTTCAAATAGTGTGTTAATTAAGAATTTATCCGTATAGTAATCAAAGCTGATCAACATCCCTCATCCAACATTAAGATTAAGTCGAATTTGTTTCTTTAATACAAGCTTGGGTATTTTATGAGTTAAACGAGTAAATGTTTAATCAAAGGAATATCGGAGCGTTAAAGGGCTCGTGGTTATCAACAATAAATATTACACGGAACACATCTTGATTCTTGGCGGTAGAAAAAAATACGAGTTATGCTTCCACGTACGAGCGGTGTAAGAACAATGCGCGGTGAAAAAGTCTGCGGCGTTGGCGGGAACCGTGGGAGAGCGCGCGGGAGACGACCTGCCCCGACGCGGGAAAATCATTCCGTATTTCGTTCACATGCACAGATTAAAAAAAGAACTCGCTCCCATTAGCCGATGAATTTTCACATGTATCGATCGTATCGATTTATTTGCAATGGAACTTGTATTGCTATCGACTTTTTGCCGATCGTTTACGGCGACGGTCGTAAATTTTGCGCCTGTTTTGTACTTTCTTAGCATCGTATTTTGTTTATGTGCATAGACAAAATACTAGCTTCTATTACCTCATGAATTTTCACATGGTTGATCCTATTTCTTAAACTTTTTGTCGGTTAAGAACTTTTAAGGCGACTGTCAAAATCTTACGCACCATTTTCCTTTTTTTTTAAATTTGACCGCGTGCCAACTGTAATCAGTGCTTGACTTTTAAAGTAAATACTAATTGACGTACGCCGCGGTAGAACTTTTCGTTAAAATATCTACTCTTTGATGCTGTATCGGTTTACTTGGTGTTACTTTACTTCGTTAAACGCTTTCAATTGGCGACGAATGGAAAGCACTACGGGTAAAACTTTAAATGAAGCTGCGTAGGACTAAAAGCGATTATCGTTATCTATTATATCAGTTATCATTTAAATCGATATTTTATCGATTTAAATGATAACTGCTATGACTATTCCAATTAAATACGCCAACTGCATTGCACAGGCCAACCGAAAGAGAGCACCATTACTTCGAAACGGGTGAAAGCAGTTTGTGAATACTTTTATAATAAAAGACATGTTCGAACGGAACGAAAGTACTTGCGTCCTCTCGGTTTATATAACCTTATAGTAAAGAAACAAGACGCACTCTTCGCAATTACGACGCAAAAACATTCTGATACTGTTTGATCAATTTAATTATTTAATAGTTTTTTACTCTAATTCAATCTTTTTTCTTTTTTGTATAATGGCTGCACCAAGAATATCTTGGTGATTCTGCCAATGTCAAGGTTGGAGAAACAGTTGGTACTTATAAATAAAATTGTTCAGTGATAATGACTATTGTAAGGTGGTAGTGTGTTAGACAATCAAAAAGCAAGTGTAACTTCTATATTGAATAAAGAAATTTGAATTTGAATTTAAGCAGAACTATAACATTTGATCAGCCAGAAATACCTTTGACACTAATTCGTTGTCAAGCTTTTGTCGTATTTGACGTGCATGTCATTTGTCAAATTTGACAGTTTTAATTGACGTAGTTTTTGGTGTGTGTGCAATGTATTTTTATGGGATTCTGGTTTCAACCATTCAGCGTAAATGTTTCTTAAATCTTGAATGAAATCATGTTTATGGCCTTCACCGCCTTTGATCTTTCGTGTGGGATCGTACTTTCAGATAATTCTAGTAGTCATATCCTTTTGATGTTGACTTTATAAAACCTTTTCATAAAAGCAATGACTAAAAAAAAAAAAAAAATACTTTGAAGAACTAAAACGGAATTCACTGTGTTAAACACAAGGTCTGTCTGTAAAATAGATATTAATTCACTTTATAAAATGTATTAAGACAAGGCATAGTTCCCTGCAAAAGTAATGCGATAAATGGATTTATATGGCAAATATATCTATGATGAGTATTTTGTCCAATTCCAATATATATATGTTATTATTCACAAAAACAACAAAAACAATTGCCTCCGTAGCCTAGTGGTATTGGCGTTTGCTTTAGAAACCGGAGGTCGTGGGTTCGAATCCTGCGGGGACTCAACAAATTTTCGTTGTTGTTTCCTAGTTGGTTAGGACAATTTGGGCCGATCACCCAATTGTCTGAAAAGTAAGATGATCCATGCGTCGGATGGGCATGTAAAAAGGCGGTCCACCCACCAACCCGCATTGGGCCAGCGTGGTGGGATACGGTCCAAAACCTCCTAATGGATAGGGTGTATTAGGGGAGGCCTATGTCCAGCAGTGGACTATCAAAGGCTGATGATGATGATGATGATGATGATGATTCACAAAATTACTAACCAACTAGGAAACCACGATAGCACAAAATTGCTTCCCTGTAGGATTCGTATTCACGACCTCTAGTTTAAAATAAACGGCCAATACCACATCGTTTTCATCATAAACCGTTTAAATTCATTTCACTATTAAAATTCCGGCGAGCGTATTATTGGTAATGTACACCGATGTACAATAGGTGTATTCATCGTTTAGCTTTTGTAACATAATCTGGCACGGCGCAGTTAACGCACGTAATCTAAAGTTTACAGTATCCCTACTCGAACATATTTTACCAGATTTAGATGTATCAAACGGCTTCATCTTTGCCAACGTATACGTGCACATAACTTAGAAAATTTAACTAAATGTTGTTAAATTGTAAACTATGTTAGTCTGAAAAGAAAGGGTCCAAAATCTTTGTACGAAGGTTAATAAAATAGCGCCGATAAGTAACGCGTAATTGGTGTGTGCTAATAGCTTTGCACCAATAAGATCACGTAAATTTTAGCTTTAAAAGATTCCATATCTCATTATTGAATAAAATTACTTTTTACGGATTTTATCGCGTTTAGTTTACATATTTAAATTCCCGACGTTTCGAACACTTTTCAACTTTTATTCAATAATGTATAGTATTCGCGTAAACAAAAGAAATAATTATTCGATATCTCGTTTAGCTCAGTAATAGTTCCATGTGACATATAACTGAATGTCTTCTGACTGTATATAAATGTCTCTTGGAGTTTCATTTGTACCTTTTTTTGTGTATTGTGTTAGGTTACTATTCTTTACATACATAAATTACATTCAACCTCTAATTATAAACTTATTTAGATAAATCACCATGAATCACTTAGATCAAGGTGAGTGACGATTATAAAATAATACGTAGAAAAATGATGCGTATTTATATCCATTGCATCAATATTTGCATCGTACAATAGCAAGACATCGTTTGCAAATGTATATAGGAAACTGCGGATGTTACTTAATAAAACTATAAATTATCTTTCCAAATAACAAAAAATAATTAAACTACTATAAAATTCGACAATTAAGGTTATAAAATAAAAATAGATTATAAACGACTTATTGTATATCAGTAAAACAATATGTTATTTTACTAAATACGTATTCTTACAGCAGTAAGTGTTAGCAAAAATATGGATTTCTTTATTATTTGTTATAATACTTATAAGCTCATATGTATATTATCTTAATTTTTATAATTGTAACCCAAGAAGACTAAAATCGATACCTCAACCACCAAAAGTAATATTTTTTTTAAGCAAAATTATGTTTTATTTAGTACAGTTATAAATAAACCAATATTGAATATTATTATCACTTATTCATTTGGAAAATAGTATTGATCAAACCACGTTTTTTTATCTGTGTCTATAAAGAGTGACTGAATTTGCTTTCTGTTCGTATGGGAAAATTCGTTCATTCACGTGAAACATTTGTTAATAATATGATCCTAAAGAATATAATGAGCTTGATTGTAAAACATGCATAATTATCTCAGTTTATTCCACAAATGTACACATATTACACGACATAGTCATCCCTAGAAATCCATTCTTCATTAATTAGATTGAGTAATATAAACACGTCGTAAATTAATATCATTATGTAAAGAAATTAATTTCTAATTTGCGTAGCGACTGGATGTTTGAAGGAAATGCGAAATGCCGGTCATTGTTTGTAAGTTGTATAATTATTGTGTAATAATCTAATGAGTATACGGTATGGTGCGTAGTTATTACCGGTCTATTAATTAAATGGGTCTACGAGTAGACGTATTGTCACAAAAATTTGTACTTATTAATAAGTAAATCTAATTTTAGCAATTATGCTTTTGTACAAAAGATGTGTGTATATATATCGTTATACCTAAATTATATACCTAAACTATATATAATAGTACACTTAATAAGTTAAAATTGTGTAAGTAATCATATCTTATTGAGTGTAATTCGCTGTACTTGATTTAAGTTTGTATTAAATATCTCGTTCTTATCAACAAGTAACTATTGTCAATAATGTGATTCTTATTTGTTTAACACGTAATAATTATATCTATAACACGTAATAGTTATATAGTAACAGTATTAGTTATTAAATGGAGGTATGATAAGTGAAGCATCACATCAGCTGTTACTTTTGTACTTCTGAAAAAAGGCCTCACGTTGTTTAAACGTTTAAGACATTTCTCAAAGAGCGATTTCATATTAACAAGTCATTATTTCGTTCGGTAAACAATTAAACAACGTGAAAAATGGTTTCAATTTCCCTTATAAAGATATGAAACAAATTCGATAATTAAAAATGGCGTGACAAAGTTTTATATGCACAGATAAAACACTCGAACGATGTCCCTTCCCGGCCGTTCCAATTTTAATTCGATTAACGACCTTACGATGCCGAATTCGCCGTCGGTTATTTTCCGCCGCACGCGCGTTCTTGTGTTAAAGTTTTAATATCGATATTTGAAATTCCAATATCGATAATGTGAAATATTTAAAAATCATTCCAGTATTGATATTAATATCGATATGTTTTAATTGAGAGTTGAGAGTTGTATATGTATGTGAGAGTTTATCATAATTATTGGTACACTATCGTAATACGTTTTCATGCTTTACTCTATATAATGGAATTTGTAAATACCACTTTAACTAATAGGTATTAGCGAATCGGTGGTATTTTTTTGCATACACTAGTGCTGTATAAAGCCTCAATTGTGTGAAGTGATTTCGTTAACTTAAACTTGTATATTGTACGATAAAGGCCTAGCGAAAATAGTTTTTTACTGACGGAAACGGCTACTTTTGATTTAAAACACTTGTACTTGTATTATTGTTGCTCTAGATTAGCAAATAAGAGTTTCGAATCGAAATTGATTTAAACGAAGCAAACCATAGTCAATAAAGGATCAACGTAAGTATGGTGTCCTTATAAGTTGAGTTTGCCTTAATGATTAACATGTAAATCGAAAAGTCCGTAAAAAAGTGGATTCGACATTTTCAAGTAGCACTAGACGTATGACGCTACTTTTTTGCTGTGAGTTACATCAATTGCTTCTATTTCGTCCTAGCTAATGTTTAGATTTAAATATATACTCCTTTTTTTTATTAAAAATAATAAAATTTACACATAGGACAATATAATATATTAGTGGTGTTAATCGTAAACATGTATAAGAGTCTGTATTAACCACTATGACCTACATATATATGGGTTTACCAAACCACTATGATCAATGTTTTGTCTAAAATAATATTTTTAAAGTTAAACATCAGGAAAAACACACTTTAACATTGAAGAGCACATTTTAGTTTTTGGTTCTATTTAACATTGCTTGAAACCAAATGGATTTAAACAAACACCTAGGTATATCGATATTCATAACAAAAAAAATGGTTGTCACAGATTTATAAGTACTAATGTAAGATACAGTATGACAAGAATATATCCGAAAGGCGTTTTAAAAAAGTATTATTAAATTGGGCTAAAAATAAAAAGATTTTTTAAACAATTAAACAGGCGGACGACAAAACACGTGTACAGAATATGGTGGTTATATTGGAAGCGTTTTTGTACCAGACTAAACATCTGAATAGTCTTATCGTATCAAATGTTTACATTTTTATGATACATTACACGCACAATGTGATTTCTAATAGTTCCTTTGATAAAACATTTCACTTGGACTAATGGATTCTATTTATACTAACGTGATTCATATAGTCTATGCGTTGGTATGAGGAAATATTTATTATTAATAAATCTGGCCGACGACTTAAAAAAGTGATTACAGTTTTTTTTTTAATTTTCAATCTTAATATAAACAAAAGTGTCAAATTTTACGGTTTAAAATTAGGCAGAATTTAACAGATAAAGATTTGTAAAATGCAATTTAGTGTGAGTTATAAAATTGTTAATCAAAATTAACTACAAGAAAACCTAAATAGCTATAAAGTTTTCTATAAGGGATTTATGCTATACGATTATGCGTTAAAATCAATCTGTTTTTAAAAATCAAACTATTGACAGTAAAACTTTCTAGTTAATTTTAGCGTATTTGTTCATAGATAAAAATATGTTTTTATTCCTACACTCAAAGTTTTTCTTCAAAATTTAAACATTTTTTAATTTTATATTTTTTAAGCGGTACATATAAAATACTTCACATAATTTATAAAAAATGCTGAATGTTTAAATAATCATATTACTTAAAAACCCCTAAATTGATTCGGTCGATTATATTCGGTCCGTTTGCCTCGCCTCATAAGTACATTATTGAAACTACGGCGTAAATTATAAAATTAAAAAAAAATGCTCAAAGTATCGCTACGAACGTGGACTCTTAACTCCTTAACGCATGAGTTCGTACCAATTTGTTTGGATACAGTCGTATTAAGCTATGAATATATCTAAGCGGACAGAAGTTAACGATATTATATGTGCCACACAGTTAATAATATTGACATTTGTATCACGCTGCGCCCGAGTCCGCTATCGGTGCAAGTTTAACTTGTTCGTCCGATGCATGTCAATGTACAATTGTTACGATTTTCGTGCGTGACCAATTCACTTATATCTATTAATTTCAACGCACTCCACGAAGGCGTTAAATTAGTAAAGCCTAGAAAAGACATCAACGCACAACAACCAAGCTGCGTGCGTTGATACAATATTGCACTGTCATTACACGATACAAAACAATAAATAGATAATTACTAATGCATGAGATTCGATCGGGAGTGATGCGTTCATAATCCGTTTAATAGTTTTCTCGATCGACGTTTAATCAAGTAACGATGCCGAATGCGTTATTAAACATACCTCCATCCGTGAAAGAACGAGAGAAGTAAATGTCAGTTTTATTCGAGACGGTATTGAAACATCGTATCGACCTTCGGCCGGTGCACTCCGGACCGCTTCCACCAATACGCATAAATCAGCTGGACGACACAAACAATATAGAAATTCAACACGCACTCACCGTAAACAGACGGCCGTTCCTGATAACGAGCAGAATAGCTCGGAATAGTTCGCAGGGGGGCCACAGAATCCGTTCGAAACCAATATATTGAACTGTCAAGGCGAACAGAATAATCGGATGGTGCAAACTTCAACTGTTAAACGTTAATAACACTTCATTCACGTTACGTGTAAAGTTTCGCTCGGCGGGAGCGTTCGCGATCGCGTGCGTTCACTGCGAAGGTCCGCGGTCGAATGCGATCGCTTGGCTCGCCTGGCCCGCTCGAGCCGTGGCCGACGCGGCCCGCTTCCGCGACAGACGCGAAATAAAGTCGACGGCTAATGTGCATAATCGCGCCATCCCGGCGAATGGGATGGACGCTATTGTTTTTTTTAATTAAAAACAAATCGGACTAGCACGTGGCCAGTGTTCTTATTATCTTTTAATTAAAACAATATACTGCTAGTTTTTTTTTATATTATAAGGATACGATTTTTATATATAAATAAGAACGGTTATCTATTTCGCTGTTTGCTTTACTAGTTTAGTCTACGTGGTCTAGTTTCCTGTTGTATATTTAGTAATTAATCATTTATTGCTCAAAAATAAAATAAATGATATACAATATTTAATGTTGCTTACAGTTGCAACGTGATGTGACAAATTTTGCTTTACAATATAGAGATTAAAAGCGAAAGCGTCTTTCATCACGAGGCACGGTAATAATGATGGTAGTGGGTGTTAACTTTTACTTGTCAACCGCCGAATACCTATTAAGTTGACCAAAAATAATTTATGACATGCATGAAGTCAATTCACAGACACTGTTTTTTATAATGTTGTGGTACGATTTACATTTTATCTGCACGCGAATTTGACGCTCCATTGATCGCCAATTAAGTAATAATTTTCATAGAAATATCATAAAATAAACATCACATATAAATTTTGCATTTTTTCTTTGACAATCTGTGTTTACAGCAAATAAATATTGTCAAAGGATTATGGAATTGTTTTTTTTTATTTAATTATTAAGACTAGTATGATAATATTGCATAAAATAAGCTAAATTAAAAGATAATATTCGCAGGATCTGATTTTAGTACATCTGTAGGAATCTTACGAAGAGGTGCAAGCCTTTTTAAAGTAATGAACATATTCCAAATAACATATGACCTAAAGGTCTATGTTACTAGGTCATCAAGTCCAAAAAGATGCAAGCCAGAAAGGTAACCTATAATAATTACGAATAAAATTTGTAATGTCATTATTTACGCCCATGCTTCTAATCACATCATGCTAGCTAGCCGAAAGACTTGTTATAACTAGCGTGGGGCCCTTGAGTAAGTACTGAACGATGAAAATTCGGAATAGAAATGAGAATGAAATAAGCGTAATCCCAAGGTAAACTTCGTTATATTTTACCTTCATAAAAAAGCGTTTTTCTAATACACCGCTGTACGTGGACCTAAATGCGAATATAATTTTGCGGGCTTATTACAGGATTTCGGACAAAGCCCCGTTGCTAAGAAGGATTTTATTAGCTTTCTTTTACAATTAATTACAGTTTCATCATATGTTAATAATTTTTTTCGACAAAAAATCATACACTGTAAAAGCTCTTTCATAATAATAAATATGCTGCAAATACGAAAAACCTGGATACGGTATCGTAATTTATAGGTGGGATACGTTTCTAGGAGACAAAATGAAAAAATATTCAAGTGGATTCCAGGCAATCTCCATGTTGCAGTTCAAGCAAATTTTTTTCAAATTCAAATATCTTTATTCAATATAGAAGTGTAACACTCGCTTATTGATAGTCAAGGATGCTACTACCGGTTCGGAATAGGACGCCTCCGACCTGAGAAGGTAAATTGTAATCATTTAAAATAATCAAATATACATATAAATTTCATATAAGCTACATACAGTTCTATCCTACGTATATTATATTTGAAAAAGCCTGTAGCGAGCATTCCATTACCAAGTTGTGTTATCATTTATAAATTCATTTATTGTGTACCTTTAACACTTTAACGTTCCTTTATAACTTTTTAAATTTATTAATAGGTAAATTCCTAACGTTTACTGGGATTTTGTCGTAAAAGCGTATACATTGCCCGATAAAGGTTTCACTTATTCTTCGCAGTCTAGTTTCTGGAAGAATAAAATTATGTTTGTTTCTAGTATTAATGTTATGTGCATTACAATGCCTGCGAAAATCATTTCTATTTTTCGGCATATACATTTGGTTTTCGAATATGTATTGAGAAGTAACGGTTAGTATTTTAATTTAGTGGGGCCCAGGTTATAGACCGCTCGAATAGCTCGTTCTGCCTCAAATATTTTATGTGCTGAATTCCTGAATGCCACTTGATTGTATCTGTTCGATACTTATTTGTCCTAGTCCATTCGCGATATTCGCCACTCAAAGTTTGAATTTGCACAGATCCTCCGTCATTTTCCTTAGTCAGAGCGGGCTTAGTTCCACATTGACTTTATTGTGTGAGAAATCTGTCCTTCCATTGATTCTTTCATGTTTATAATGTATCTTGATATGTCAAAATTCTTTTAATATTCATATCAGAATTAAATTTCTCTACGATTTTTAACCTTGGACTAATGTAATAGGGGTTAAGGGCCTGTTCTATTCCTTCCGTTATTAGATTGAAGCAAAGCCGTCATGTTGGGAGCGGTGATATCATTTTTAATATTTTGTTAGAATGCAGCGAAAACGCCCTAAAAAAGGAAAAGGCATTCGAGCAAGTCGAGGCCTATGTCCAGCAGTAGAAAAACGCAGGCTGATGATGATGATGATGATGATGATGATGAGAATACAACGATTGGGTCGCATTTATCTGTCCGCGAAAACGCGAACGAAGGAAGCGCGAATAAGCAGATTTTACTTCATCACAGATTTGATTTTTTGCACTATATATTCATCGTGTCTATAAACTTCTCACTATGCGAACGTAGGCATTCAAAGCCTAGCAATTATTACGAACAACATAAACGATATTTAACCATATTTTAGTGCGGGCAACACTGTATCGCACTCACGCTCGTTGTATTGCAACATAACTTGTACATAACGTGTGTTCCAATACACATTTTTATCGAAGCACGCAGATGCAAGGCCGTATTACTCCGATTAATACCGTTCCCTTCGAATGTTACGAGCCATAAAACAATGTGGACGATTTTATTTTGCGGAATACCACGATAACTTGGACATAAACGCAAATGAGTGGTGATTTATGTGTTAGCTTTTACGATCCGATCGTAAACTGAAAAAAAATAATTATCTGAAGATGTTATTAATTACGTTATGTAGACATAAAATATTAGAGTAAAAAAGTTTCGAAATTTAAAAAAAAGAAAAACTAGCCATTTTTTATTACATGGATTTAAAAATATTAATGATTTATCTGTGTAATCTAAGACAGATTATCGAACGGCGAAACTGTTGGATTTTGAATATTACAATTCAGGTAATTGAACAAATTTATTGTGAGCAAACCATTCTCGCATTTCCTTTGAAACATTAAAATCGAAGCGGAAATGTAAAATCTCTTAACATTTAGTGCTTTACGGCTAAAGTAATTATGAATTTTAATCTGTTTTTAATCGTGAGAGAACAGCTCATAAATATTCCGCTTAAACAATTAAGAATGAGCGAGTTAACAAGGAATCGTTAAGTAAGAGTATTTTAAAATTATTTAAATATGAAGCATAACAAACTTTGATTTTATATGTATAGAAGCACTAACATTATTTTTATATTTTAACACAGTGCTCTAGCAACACTCGAAAAGTTTTTAAGTTCAAAGGCGGTGCATCTGCACTACAGATAATTACGACACACGCCGCAACTGAATGTGGCAACGCATAATATTTAAATGGCCGCTCCAATTGGTCAATTTATGAGCGCATGAATCACGTAATTTAGTACACAAACACGGATATCAACACCGCTTGTACTATTCGAAAATAGAATTAAGATTCTCGGGACCTATTTATTCACGCATTATTTATTTATGATTTGACGTCTATCCCTTTGCAACTTATTGCTCAGTTGTGTTACCATCCGAAATATAAATCTAGTACTGCAGAGTATCAGATAGAAATATAAATAAATAATTTATTCCTTTACGGTAAGGTAATGCCATCTAGCGTCAAAGTGAACAATAATTAGACAATAACTTGGTGTCTAAGTTTATTTACATATGTATGAATGAGAGCCGAAAAATAAACCTTGCGTAGGGTTTATTTCTTATTGTTTTGTGGTGGAAATTTAACCTACCTTTACCGCTTACGCTAATATTAAAGTTTATGACTTGATGTACCAAAAGAGCTGTGAAATTCTGATTAGGAAAAACTCCACTATTATGCTTTTAAAGATTTCTTTGAAACCAATTTAATCTTAACTAATATTATAAGGAAGCAATTTTATCTGTTGAATTTGAATATGAATAAATTTCGAAACTACTAAGCCAATGAAAAATATTATTTTACTACAAGAAGCTACATTATACTTAAGTATCATAGTCGACGTTTTACCAAAGGAAGTTCTATAAAAAATATTTTTATTTCTCTAATTCTAAAACATGAAATACTATTATATAGGCACCCCATTTTTATTTATTTAGCGGAGACGATGTCGCATAGAACAGCTTCAGAGAAACAAATACCAAAAAAAAATGATTTTTAGTATAGATCAACTGCATAACAAATAAAAGTAAAACGTATTAACAAGTAAAACTATATATATATATATATATATATATTATCCAAATTATATGTATATACTTTGGATGAAAATACGATTATAGTATATAGTTTTAGCGGGATTATATTTTGACATCTGTCTTTATAAATCCTTTATTGTTTAACATTGTTAATGCATTGTATGCAATATATGTATATATTTATATGCCATTTTACATTAAGGGTGAAAGTACACAGTTGTGCAGATTACTTATTATGATGTGATCTGATCAGCAATATAGTGTGCGTCAAACATTACGGGCAAAACTTTTATCAATTCAAAAACCTGTATGAGCGGATATTTGCAATATATTACCACGAAATCAGCTATAAAACGTGATCATAATCAAATTACTTAAATAAAAGGTCGATTCCACATGTATTACGTAAATTTATACAAAGTTTTAAGAGTAAGTTGATCCATAAAATTTTCTTACGGTGAAAGAAGCATTTACACTTTCGCTTTTTCGTTTGTAGCCTAAATGCAAATTTAAACTTACTCCTTACGTTGCCAAGTGATTAATTCATTACGGTGTTTGCACCAAGTTTTTAAAATTATATTTTGCATGACAATGATATTTAATCATTTATTTAACATATACAATGTGTGATAATTCTTCTCCTAAAAATACTTAATAGAAAACTTTAATGATATTATATATTGGTACATGTCGTTTGATTTTGTTACTGTAACTATCAAGTGCAAAAAAGTTTTAAGTTACTTCATTAAAAAAAATATACCAGAGTTGTATACGTTCAATTCAATATTTAAATTTCAAACTCACTCCTTACAAGCTTCATCTCACGCAGAGTTCGCGGGAAGCTACCGTCCCCACGAAATAGGTGTCAGCGTCCGCTACAAGTCAAAAAACATAGGTTACGTCCAATTTATTCAGAAACTACTGTGGCGGTGGATTCCAAACCAGAATATAGTAATTATTATACATATTAAATGTACTCATTTACGGACTTTTCACGGTAATAATTTATATTGTTCCTGACGTTTCGTACTCTTTCCAGGGTTCAAGATCATAGGCAGACTAGCCGTATATTTGTAATAAACACGAAAAATCCGTAAAAAAGTAGACCTAAATAAACATTAAAAGTGACAACTCGACATCGGAATGACACAAACTAGTAACTATCATGAACAACATAACTAAACTCAAGTATAAATTCGCCTTTCCCGCCAATTTTTTCCTATTAACAAATTCCGTAATTTAATCTCAACGTATTAGTGGAAAATGATAGATCTGTCAATCTGTCAATGTCACCGTGACGTTTGGCGCGTTGATAAAAGGGCTTAGAGGTAAGCGCAACTTTCGTTTATCACCAGCGCTTATCTAGCGCTCTCGAGAGCCTTTATGTTTGTATAATGGTTTTTGGATAACGCGCGGAATCTCTTTGTGACACGCTTACTCGATTGTACGACTAATATGAAACGGCTTATGCGCTTAGCGCTCAATTACGTATTTAGTGCTTAAAAAAACGTTATTCGTGGATAAGCTGGTTTGAGCTACGACTTTTTGTGCTACATGAGTTATTATTCTGTAAGACAAGTATTTTGTTACCTTGTAAGGTTTATTAATTAACGCGGTTGTTTTTTAAAATTTGTTCAGTCCCCATAGGATTCGAACCCACAACTTCCGTTTTCTAAAGCACATGCCCATAGCACTAGGCTACGAAGGCAGTTGTTTTTGTATCCTATTCATTCAATAGGTTTTACTTGTCCCGTACCTAAAAAACACTACAGACACTATGTGATCCAGCGTAAACACGTAATCAGCAACTTTTTTTTCTACTTTATAGATATTTTGCCAATTTCTCAATGTGTTACTTTGAGATTTTATTGTTTTATAAATTGTCACAACCTATTCACATCCAAAGGGTTAGACTGCATTCAAAATATGGTTTATTTGTCAGTAAATATCAGTTCACTGACAATCAATTTGGATTGTCAATAGTCAGTTTACGTGCCAATCCGAAGGGTAGATGAGCCTTTATCGCTTTAACTACTGAAAACAACTGTTATTGCAGATGTTTCCTGTAATAACATATCACAAAATCATTTTACGACGAATTTCTATTGGATAACTTTCGGTTCCCATAGCTTAAAAGGCGTTTAATAGGAGTTCTACGGATATATTTAAAATTGTCCTCTAACCATATATTAAATAGCATTTTTCTTATATTTAACAATATCAAGAATGGGAGCGTTTAAACGAATAAGTTAATAGCAACATGAAGCGAATCGTAATGTTTGTGTTCGATAATGTAACAAGTGTGTAGAATTAGTTCAGCCGAGGTTACAATTAAGGGGACGCACGCTTAGATTAGCAATAACATAACGCATGCCAACGCGAGATTCATTGTTTTAAACTACATGTTTTGTTTGTGCAGATTTTTGATTATAACCCTAAGAGTATAAAGGTAATGTGGATTATTATTATTGTTAACCAATATTACTCATGTAATATTTTGCAACTAAAACCACGATTAGTTAATCATGGTTGTGATTTTAAATTAAAGACGTAATTTTTAACACGACTGCGTTCACAAATAACCAGATAAACAAAGAATAGCAACGTAAGGTATAGGACCAAATATTTTAATTATAAGCTAAAGTTATGCTAAATTTTACGGGTAAACAAGACTTAACATCCTTTGTCTCACGGTAGGCAGTGCGTTGGTGATACCTGTATTGCCAATGTCTATGGGCGTCGGTGACCACTTTCCATCAGGTGGCCCCGCTGCTTTGCTCGTCTACCTGCGTATGCAATAAAAAAAAGCTATGCTAAACTAATGGGGTCTGGAAGGCTATGAATATGGCTGCTTACACTTTATTTATAGTTATAATATAAGTTGAAGGTTATTTTTAAAATGTTTATAATAAATAAGGAAGCAGGAAACTGTTATAATATTTTAAATAGCGATACTACGTAATAAGTTATGTATAACATTAAATAATTACACAGATAACGTTAAAGGGTACAAGTATAAGGGCACTTGACTTCGTGATACGCTATCAATTGATTGCTAACGCGGTTTTCACCAACATAATGACATTAATTTTACAAACACGACAAAACCCTTCTATGGACACTTGCATTGTAGTTTTACGAATAACCTTGTAAATCTATGAGTTACTATTTCTTTTTTATAACTTTTAACTAATTATTATAGGTTAGCGTAAGTCAGAACAATAATTTTCATAACCAATTAAAATAGTGCAGCTTTTATGTTATATAGTAAGGTACAGGCGCCGATGAAGGCTCACTTAATTTCAAAAAAATTAAAAAAGAAATCATCAACAAAAATCCTTGTAAAATCTTGCAGATAAGTAGAGTAAGCAAAAAACATAATGGAAGTTGTAATATGTTTATTCGAGAAACAAGATAACTAAAAAAGTAGTTCAGCTTTTCGCTTTTTAACACAAATGTAAACACTTTTTAAAAACATGATATTGGGCTATCTTGGGAAGATGGTCACTTAAGATGGCCCGAAAAATATTAATGAAAATATATGCATTATAAGCACTTTTATCATAAAACAACAATAAAAACACATCTTGCTCATAACATTATTCAAAAAAGGTAATAAAACCAAAAATTTTAATGTGGGCTGTCTTAAATATATCAAAATAAAAATCAATTATAAAATAAGAACAAAGTACTAAAAAAAATTGAATTTAACTTTGAGATCAACTTTGAAAGTAACTTATTAAAAATAAAAATAAATTAGTTCTTTTCCTTTAATATTTTTTTTTATGTCATTCATAGGTAGGCTCTTAAAGGAATACTGAAAATTAACTTTGAGATCTATCAAAATATACTTTTAAAATAACAACTAACAAACAACTGTGTTTCGGTCTATTTCCTACGCCGTTTCTTGGTAGAAGGTTCCATTTCAATCTGCGATAAAAAATAGATTATAACAAACAAAAAATTGGTATCTCCAATAGTAATTTAAAAATAAATTTGCTGACTTCAAAATGAATATATGCTTATTCAATCTCAGGAACCACTTGAGCGATTTTGTTGTAACTTGCCCTATTTTTAAGCTGGACTATAGGTACCTAATTCAAGATTTAATGCAATCCAACATAGCGTCCGAAACGTGCGCAAACATACAGAAAAAAACCAATCATACAAACACAAAAATATACTAACACTATATTCCAATAACCTAGAAAGGCCCGGGCTATCTTTGGGAATTATACTATGGGCCATGATAGGAAATGACACTCGGATTGAGTACAATTTTGAAAAAATACAAAAAACTAAATAAAATAATACCACTCTTATGTAATTGGCTAATAAATGGATTCAATATGAATTTTCAAAGTTTAGAGTAAAGAGTTTTGTTTTAAATTTGTTAATTTTTAAAAGGATTTAGATAATGGAGGTTATAAAATTGTATCGTCTTGATATGAACGAGCAAACTGTTATCTGTCTTCAAAATGGCGACGCGCCGAAAATTAAATACACTTGCACTTTTGTATATGGTACTAGTAGCATACACCCGCGAAATTTCAAGTGTTTTGAATTATTATAAGTTATTTTTTTTTAAAAGTGGGCTATCCTAGGAACTGGACCATCTTCGGCGACACTACCTTAAGTGGTATCTCACGCTTTAACCCAAAATCAATTGGTAAATCTGTGAAATATTTAAATATGGCAAAGTTAAACACATTTATTTAAAGTGTCATCAAGGATGAAGGTTTAAAAGTGAAAATCATTCAATGTTTTATACTTTTCCTCTAATAATAAAACAACGGAAGTGTCACTATACAATGGCCTTCCAGCGTTAGTCGCTTGATGGAAGGAAGTACCCAAGATGGCGATAACAATATAAAGTAATAGTGTGTTGACTAACTATACTAAAACTGTTTTCGTTTCGAGAGAAACGAATTATAATTTAGTCTGTTAAAAAGTATTACAAAAACATATATACAATAATATTTTATTTTAGTTAAAATTTACGAACAAATGAAAAATATACACAAATATAATGTAAAATGTTTGTTGTCTGCCTTCTTTTTGTTAGATTATGTTGAGTCATTTTATCTGTTTTAGTTATGCGAACAAACGAAATTGCGTAATGGTTATAGATAATCTTAATAAAGTGCGTAATAATCTAAAAGTAATTCAAAATAACAAAATGAAACTCTATACTATTATTATTTTATATGAATGTTTTACTTTCCGTAATGAATTTGCCTTTTATTGGGTCAATAAAACAAAACCCTAAAATTGATAGATCTGGCATCCGCAATCATTTTTTGTAGTAATATACAATATCTACAACTTAACGCTTGCGCACAATTATAAATACAACCAAATTAATTATATAAATAAACTGAAAACCTTATAATAAATTATAATTTATTATAATTTATTTTAGCTTTTCAGTTTTTAGGTTATTTCTGCGGAGCTTATTTCCGTCTTTAAAGTTTTTTTAGCACCCTAAAATAGATAGATTGTACACATAAAGATATTATGATCTTCATCACCATCAGCCTGTGTTAGTCCACTGCTAGACATATGCCTCCACTAATGCACGCCTCCATTAGGGGGTATTTAGACCGTATCACACTACGCTGGTCATAAATATATTTAGTCCAATATACTTCTGAGTCTTCTAATAAAATTAAAAACTAATTTTAACATACTAACTAAAAACTTTCTTCTTTAGTTTGTTAGTTGTATTCAATTTATCACCAGCTTTCTGTTTTATTGTAAAAACAATTACGTTTCGTTCTTACTAACTCAATTTTACGGCACCGGACTTACGAGTTTCTTAGTAAGAATTGAATATGTAATTGCTTCTAACGAAACAATCCAAGTTTTCGAATTAAGTAATGGGATTATCTCTTTAAAACAAAAGACGAGAACGAAGCGGCCGCAGTAATCATTCAAAACAATTCACAAAACAACATTACGGAGTTTGTCATAGAGAGTGATTGCATAAAAGTAGAACAATTGTTCGAAATGTTACGTAGGAGCCATCGGGGAAAGTTGGGGAGTTGTTTAAGTTAGTTTGCGACCGTTTATTGTTGGAACATCGCTACAACGTTTTGTACAATTGTATGCTGATTGATTTAATTGTAAAGTCTAATTAATTACATTGATTTAATTAAAAAAAATGCGAATTATTGACAGTCGTATTTACTCTTTATAGTGCATGTAATATGTTAAATGATTATGTCTTAATCGTTAGAAGTTATTGCAAATTTAACAAATTTATTAACCTTACTTAGTTATGTCCGCTAAGAGCGATGCATATTCTAAAGAAGATATAATCTTATAATAGCAATGGTAACTTGTTAAAAATAAATTATGGCCTTAGGGCTCGTTATCGTAGAACTATATTGTCTTATTAAATTGAAAGGTTAAAAAATAGGAACCACTTCACTTTGTCTTTCTCAGGCTTTTAAAAAGATACTACATTAATTAAACATACCAATACTACATTTAATTACTTCGTACACATCTTTTGAAAAATATAATGAATCGCTATTATCAAAACTAAGCAATATTTATTCGTTAAAACATCGATATTGATATCTGTACATTGAATATTATATTAGCTTTTTTTTCATCTTTATTTATTAGTTAGGGATTTTTATCTATTTGAATATGTCAAAGTCATCGTAGCTAAACATAAAACGTAAAATACAATTTAAATAATAAAAAAATATTAAAATCCTAGACATTATATAAAGTCGGGTAAGGTTGCAGTTCAATTAATTATTTATACATTACTATATTTGAAATGGGCAAGCTGAGGCATTACTACATAGAATAAAACAAAGTCGGTTTCTCTGTCCCTATATCCCTATGTATGCTTAAATCTTTAAAACTACGCAACGGATCTGAGTGCAGTTTTTTTAAATAGATAGAGTGATTGTAGAGGAAAATTATATGTATAGCTCAATAATAATATTGAAGAAAAACGCTGGAAAGTTTATATATTTTCCATATATTTCACAGATATTAGTATTGCACCCGTGCGGATCCGGGGCGGGTCGCTAGTATTTGTATAAAATCAACACCAAAAATTGCTCTTTTTTCTTCGTTTTTGTAACATTCCAAGACGTGTACTACATTGTCTTATAGCAAGTATTACAATTGACTGACTCTGCTTTTCTTGATCAAATGTTTAAACTTTCTTGATGGAGTAGATCTTATTGTAAAATTGTTTATTAGAAATGCTAAATACATGTCGCTCGTATAAGTAAATATCGCGTGGCGTAGTAACCTAGGAGAGCGTAACTGAAATTGTATCTTACCGTTACAGTTATGCTGCAGTTTTTTTTTTTTTTTTTTAATTTTTAGTTATAATTTGTGACTAAGCTAAGGACATCACTATCTCAAGTTAGAAGTGTCCTTCAAGGGCTCCCGGCAGGATATAAATGACATTTCAGGACTTAACTTTACACCTAAAAGCCGTGCACGAGTACAAAGTTTCTGAGATCATTAAAATAAATTATGAAAAGTGTCTCTCACGTACGCGACGTGTGAAGGCGCCTTAATGCAAATGACTTTACCCTACGACTGCAACTTTGAACACCCCTTGTTACTCTGTATGGGATCCTAGACATTTTTTATTTTCTTTTAAATATTATGACGACATTTATGAATAGTAAAAATTTTTGAGTAAATATTAAGCAGGGGTTTAATATCAAACATTGTTATAAAAATTAGGATTAAGAATTTTATATATTCATATTACAATATGAACTACTAAATACAAAATTTTGCTTGCCAGCGCGTTAACTAGCTTGTATAAGACACGTATGTATTATTTTTGTATCGACAAACATTGTAAGTTTTTTTCGAAAGTGTGTTTTCAGAGACTTTCGCATTATTAATATCTGTAAATGTTGTTTTTTTATGTTGCAATTGTAGGTAATATCACATAGGCATGACGTATATTGCGTCCTATTAGTGTACATATTCTTTTTGATTGATACCGTAGTTGTACAAACGGAAATTAAAAACTTTTCACTTGAAACTAATAATGATTCGTGTCATGGTAGTCTTATAAACAAAAAAAAATCAGAGAAATAATAGTGTGAGTAGAAATCGTTGAAATTTAATCTCCTGTTATTTTAAGCTATAATAAATATCCGACCATAAAATGGAACAGATGTCTAATGAGTAATTATATTTAGCTTCCTCCGTTGCCTCTGATTGCGGCGAAATGCTTACGCCGGTCCAAATTGAATGAAAGTTTTAATTGAATACCGTTTCTAGTTCCCCCGGATTGGTTGTTGCGGTGAAGAATTTGTAGTGAGTTCGATGTGGCAACATTACATTTGTATTTGATAGATTTATTTACATTGTTATAATTTGTAACGATTTATAACTTAATTTAAGTACTGCTGAGATTTTTGTTAAAGTTATCGTAGAAACTAAAAGGAATGCAATCAATGTTTACGATTTTATGTCCCATTTTTTCTGATCATTGGTTTTAGGGTTGGCTATAAATTCACTTTTAATTGAGACTTGCATCTTAGCTTTACAAGGCATTAAGAATTTCATTTTTCCTAGATTAGACGGAAGTAAATTTCAATGCGTGCTATGCTAAAAAAGGGAAATTAAAAGAAGGTCTGGATACTCGGAGAGTCATGCAAGTCCAACACATGACGTAAGTTTTTTTAATCGCGGGATTCTAAACTATGACCTCCGTTGTGAAAAGGGAGACCAGAGGCCACCTCATGTAACTTCCACAAGAAAAAACTATTAATTCCAATCGATGTAAGCTTTAAACGTCTTTGATGTAACTGACGACCAACAACTATCGTCAGAAGTGGTTCTAGAGAACAAGGGCAGGCATTTTAATGACACATTATGATAGCTTACGATTGCTCACAAATGTTACAAATGTATTATATTTAAGAAAAATATAAAGCTGTTAAGTGTTTTTATTTAATGTCAGCACCGATCCAGAAGTTTTAAGTTCTTACATGGCTAAACACCATTATACTGAGCTGTCATAAGTAAAATCTAAACGATTATTAACATTTCAATGAAATGTCTATGAGTTTTCCTTCCTCCTATCCGATTCTGACCAAGGCGGCGAATCAATATAAGAGATCAGAACAATAGTTTATGTAGTATAGTATATACATAATTTAAATAATTACGCTAAATAAATATGAACAACTTTCCTTTAAGTTTCACAACTTTAATAATGCTAAGATTAAAAAGCTCTGCATTCGTTTACGCTCAGTCCAACTCCGTTTAAATGACTATGTTTGTGTATTAGTTTGGAAGTAAGCTGGAGTGCTTATTGCGACTTCCTCAATTGGTAAATTGGTCTGTCACCCATTTATGTTCTTGGTGGGTGAATCATACGAGGAGGGTTATGAATCTAGAACATTGTCTTAATATTTGCGAAGTGTCTTACCGTTTGTTTAGCGGCGATTCTTTATGTTATTAAAAATGTTTATTGAATGTAGTATTTACAATGAATAGGATCCTTAGTGATAAATGAAGAACAAAATGTAAGGACTTAATTATGCTGCTTGAATTTTATATTTGATATTGCCTGAATAAAAATTGGCTGATAAATTAAAAGACGCACTTTTTTTATATCGATTTAGACAGTTTATGCACAATAATGATAACATGTTGTACATGACATTTTTTAAGATTTTATTCTTAAATAATATGACATTTGACATAAATTAAAAATGTAAAAATAGTTTTAATAATATCTAAGAACCAATTATCTTACGTTTAATTATACATGATTGGCCAATTCAAATCTTTACTCGTATGCAAATATTAAAATTATTTGTTTCATCCCTTCAATGTCCATATTTTTATTTACAAAATGGCTGATTAACGCATTGGCGGGAAAGCTATCGTCTATCACAATTGCTGTTGTGACAAATTGTTAGCAGGACGCGTTATTTAGAATGCAGTTCAATGTATTAAAATGTGGGTCTTGTGATCATTAGTTACAATCAACTTTTGTGTCATCCTCCTTTATAAGTCGGGCGGCCGGATCAATAAAGTACAAGTTACTTCGAGAAAAAGTTTCTTTTTGCAGTTCGTATAGAAGTAATATCTTTCGTTCATTATGACTTAATTGTTTTAATTATCTTATTTATGTCACAGGGAAATTAGAATCGAAATATTTGTGGCCAAAGTCAGATGTGAAAACTTTACTGGTGTAAAATGATATTGCTACAAATCAGAAGGCTCATGTTGTGACCTTATTATTGTTCGATTGCGTTTATCTTATTTATTTATGTATTTGTCTTTGTTTATATTATTTCCGTATTATATAATGTTTATATAATGCGGAATTCCGAATCCTAAATGGCTGTCGTATAGCCGCGAAACTATTACATCGTTTAAAGACTAATAAACCAAGTTATTGTGACTTTCTCAATTGCTGCTGCATTACTTTTTGCGTTTCGTGACTTTATATTTAATTTGAAGCTTTCTTCGGTATCGTAAAAAAGTTACGAGTTCTAATCAATAAATTCAACTACCTATATGAACTTCTAGAAACAAAAATGTAAAATAAAAGCGATAAAATCTTTTTTATTTAATTATATGCGAACTATATTATTACGAGTAGAAATGGCGATATTTGTATGGTTTTAATAATGTATTTTATTTTGTAGCAGCCCTAGTACACAAGGAAGAAGGTCGCCCGATTGACAGTTCACCCAATCGCGGTCTATATTTTCGGCAGTCGATTATTCTTAAGAATGACAATTTCCCTAAAGTCAAACTTGTTAAGTTTTTGAAATTTTTCTGGGTCAGCTTTGATTTTTTAAATAAAGTAGAGCTATCATATATAAGAATATCTATTATTGTGTGTACTAGCAATTTGGATTGATTAAATAATTGCTTCGAGTAAGCAAATTTCACGACGGGCATGTAAGAAGGTCCTAAGACCATCTCTGACAGGTATTATAGAACGTTAAGCATTAAATGTACTGAATACTGTGTTTTTCTTTCACTTAGCCATTGTTTTAAGTTACTATGTGGTCGGCTTTAAATTCAGTTTTACCTAATTTATTTAAATTGCAAATATTATTACTTATTTATTATTATATTACCAGCTTAATTATAAAAGAGTTTAATGAAATATCATAAAAAAATAACTTAGGTTTGTGCTACAGCTAAAAACGAGTAAACATTGTATATTGATTTTAATATATAAATGCCAAAAATTAATATTTCCGGTAGAGTATGAGTTTCGTTGTAAGAATATTACAAAGGTTTCTAAAAAAATATATGAGAAAAGAATGGAGGACATAAATTTAGAATAACCGCAGCCGCTATTTACTATTTTCTGTCCAGAAGTTAAATCAATGTTAAAGGTTATGCACTTCTGTTAGTATAAGAAAATCTTATTATGCTGGCTGCTTGATTGCTTATCGATTTTGAATAGTTAAGTCGTGACACCGCAAAATCTGTTTCTTCTGTATTATTCATTCACAGAGTCGATAAAGGAAAAATGTTTCAGAAGATCGTGTTAGAGCACTTTTAATGTATGTATTTTAATACTGCTTAATAGCCTTCTTAAGCAAGTCATTTTGAATAGCTACCAATATATTTATCGTGATCTTTCTTAGCTTTGAGATGGGGCCTACAGGGGATTCAGTTGGGATAGGCAGCATATAGGAAGCTAAACCATATTTTCATGTCATCGATACCGCAGAGTTTAAAGACGAAAGTTTTCAACCAATGCATACTCCTGTGATGACTTATCGGGCAGAAACGTAGCCTCTGACTATGGAACTGGTCCACAAGTTTGCCGTGCTATGGAACGCGCTATGCTCTTTGTCGGATAAAACTCGCAATGAATTTATTTGACAAAGAATGAAAAGTACGGACTTAGTGCAAAGGATTAGCTCGTTGAAGTGGCTGAGGGCTGATCATGTAGTCCGAAGAACGGATGGCTGATAAGGTCCTAGAGTGGGCACGTTTAGGATAACGGAGCGTTGGTCGACTTCCGACCAGGTGGGACTGTATGGCATGCAGTAGCTGGTTCAAGTTCGAGGCGAGTAGTAGGTTGCTGATGATGATGATGATGATCTTGCTGGTGGGCATGGCTTCATTAAATAAGCTCGCGTAAACTTTATGCCTACGATATGTATTTGTCTTTTTCTGTTTTTAGGACTTTTATAGCAGAAAAAGCTAACCAGAGTAGAATATTAAAATTATCCAGCGGTTGTGGTTGTTAAAATAGTGTTGGTTCAAAACAAACATTTAAAGATAAAAATTGAAATAAAAAAAATGTTACATATGGTGTAATAATAAAAGAAGTAATTGGTAAAAAAATATATCCAATATTTTTTCCCAAATACATGTGTCGTTTTAAGAATTTCATTAGATCAAACAAAGCTTCTGTGTCATTTCTTGGGTTTTGTGTAAGGACGATTTAAATAAACATGATTAAGACCTTCACCTAACTGCCTCCGTATCCTAGTGGTATAGGCGTGTGCTTTAGAAACCGGAGGTCGTGAGTTCGAATCCTGGGGGACTCAACAAATTTTCATTTTTGTTTCCTAGTTGGTTAGGGCAATTTGGGCCGATCACCCAATTGTCTGAACAGTAAGATGATCCATGCGTCGGATGGGCATGTAAAAAGTTGGTCCACCCACCAACCCGCATTGGACCAGCGTGGTGGGATACGGTCAAAAACCGCCTAATGGATACGGGTGTATTAGGGGAGCCTATGTTCAGCAGTGGACTATCACAGGCTGATGATGAAAAAAAGACCTTCACCTAGAAGTAAGTGAAACTAATTACCCACATATTCGATTTTCTAATACGTATCAATATCGTGAAGCCATAAATCTTTAGCAAACGTTGGAATATAAGGTAGTTCCCACATATTACGACAAAAATACGTATAATAATAAATTCTGAGTAATGTAGAGTATATAATTTTCTTTTTGAATGAAACAATCGTCTCGATTAGCATCTGTAAAAAATCTTAATTAAGTTTTTAACTTAATTTTCTTTATTTAACAACACTACGTTGATCTTTTATTAATATAAATTTTTCAAGCATTTCCTTTTTATTAATACCCTAGTTTAGTATATTTTCATTGTATCTGCTACTGAGTCTATAAGTTTACCATTGTGTACATAGTTATTTCAAATAACTTATCTTTTTTAAACTTTTGTGATAGTTCTTCTATTTTTCCTTTGCTAACAATTTTATTAGTTACTCTAAAATTGGCATCTAATTAACCCGGTAACGCGTGAGTTACAGTTTTTATTAAGAACGAATGGCGCCTGACCTCTACTGCCCAAAATAGTATTAATTTATTTAATTTTATATGACAGATGGACTGTCAATGATGGTGTTGACAGCCTCTTATTTACATATCCATCCGACGCATCATCGTCATACATTTTTGGCGTTAGGGCATGACATTTCTTATGGGTTGTTGGGTGGCTTGGCATACATTGCTGTATTTTGTTTAAAGGAAGTAGAAAACGTATTCCTGTATATAAGAGCTGGAAAGATCCAGGTGTTCAGGGTAGCAAGTGGTATTCTGGCGTATTGCTGTCAAGTAAGTCCCGCTTGTCTTATTACGCTATTTAATAAAAAGGGTTTTTCACGTATCAAAACCTTTCTCTGTTCTGTCGAATGTTTAGATTCAATCGATCACCTTGGGTTATAAAACGGTTCATATCCGGTAACGTCACGTGATCGCCGGTGCATTGTGTAAGTCACGTGTGGCAACATTTGACTTGCTCACGCGCACCCCGATACGCTGGGTGAGTTTACATTGTTTTGCAAAAAACTGCGCTCGTTTTTATATACTTTTAAGAGATCTAATCTTAGTTGTGCCTGATTAGCAGTATATTGACATAATTTTTTTACGGTTAATCTATATCAGAGACTAGCTGATGCGTGTGACGTCAACACTGCAAAAACATATATATATATACTTTCTTTTTCTGAAAGCAATCTCGGTTACATCAGCTATATTCCTGTCAAAGTCCCTTAAAAATCAAACCAGCCGTTCCAGAGATTAGCCAGAACAAACAGACACGGAGTCGGACAGACAGATGGGCAGAAAAAAATTAAAAAACGTTGTCTTGTTATATGTACTGGTTATCGCAATGTACTTTATAAAAAAAAGGTTATTTCATTGTTACAAAGACACATCCCATTTTATTTACTTGTATAGAAGTTAAATCTTCGCAGGATTCAAACCCACGACCTTCCTATTTTACAGCGCAAGCCTAAAGCTAGGTTACCGAGGCAGTTATATAGCATTATAATTAACCAGTTAATTACGATTTATGAGAACTTGAAAGTCTCATTCTGACCTTGATTATGATTGCCTGCTCATTAATCGAAGTTTAATTAAACGGAAAGTAACTTCGACCTTTTAGCATGTATTATAATCAATTTTAATCAAATAAAAATAGTGTCTTGTGCCTAACAGAGCCAAATAAGACATGACGTTTCCGAAAATCGTCGTAATATAAAGATTCAGGAACAAACAAATGAGCGTTCTTCTATAATAGTAAAATATGCAGAGGATATATTATCTGCATCAATTTCATAAATAAAACAATATTGAACTTGGCATCGTCAAATTCCAATTTAAGGAGCAGCTTATTTAATACATAACATTTATTAGAAAGAATGAAATAAGAATAGGTGCTTCAAATAGAACAAAAGTATTATTTGCATAAATATGCTTGTTGTTGTTATATGCTATTGGTTAAACATTGTGTAACGATTAAATATGGCGGCAGGATGCCAGGAGGATCGCGAACGCTCCTGGCGTCACCTGCCTTACATAAGGCATTATTTACGTAATATTCATGGCCTATTTGTTTCGGGTATAGAATTTGGTTTAATCACACGCCTTAAGGAGTAACGACGGTCGGTCACGTGACTTGTGTTTGATAAGCGATGAAACTTACAACACGTGAGAAGTGGCACGCGTACGTACGCCGGCGTTGCTATGTAAATATGATGGAGTCATGGGAACAACGGGCTACTCTGACCTTGGAGATCCGACTCTTGATGCTGTCGCTCTTGTCCGTCAAATTGTGTAGTGTGGGTTCGAATCGCTATTTAAAAAATTGCTTAATAATTTTACATATTGTTTCTTTGCTGATGATTGATGTATGTATGTGTGTAATTTTGTTTAAAATATTGTTTTGTATATGTATGTAATATCTTTGTTTGTTCTATAAATGAGTATTATTGTCTAAATTAAACTTAAGTTTATTTTTTTAATTTTGCTTAACCGTCCGAAAATATGGATTAGAGAAGAAGTCAAGCTAAATCAAACGATGCCGAGTGATTTCGATGTTTTCGATGGTTAATAGTAAAATTGAATGATGTCACATGTAGTTTAAACAGTATATAAATACATTTCCACCCACCAAACCGCATTGGACCAGCGTGGTGAGATACGGTCCATAAATCCCTAATGGAGATGTCGTGCGTTCGGGGAGGCTTTTGTCCAGTGGCCTAACACAGGTTGATGATATTGATTGATATATTACTAATTACCTGCTATACAAAGTCTAAACGTTGTAAATGTATCGTCTTTTTGGTATACAAGTTTTATTTTACTTTTATACAGACCGGTATTAAAACAAAAGCAAGGTTTATCACGGTAAGTATTTTACGAGTCCTTTAAAATTCATCTGAAGAAAACTTGCATATTTATGTACCAGTTTTCTGATTCACGAAATTTTATTTTGCTTTTGCTTTACGAAAAAAAATAATGTTGTATAGTAATGTAAGTTTTAATCAAAACCCAATTATTTCGTCATGGAGTCACAAACTCTTCACTATGCATTTATAATTCTAGTATCTATGTATTAATTATACTATTACCGATACAGAGAATCACATAAAAATATTTACGTTACACAAATATTGATCTGAATTGATCAAGACTACACAACAAGCAACTAGACTGCAAAGAATAAAGTCTTATATGGGACAATGTACACGTTTTTACATTAAAATTCCAGTAAACGTCAGAATTTAACTATCAATAAATTTGCGAAGTTGTCAAGAATCTTTTGCCTTAAAGCTGACAATATTAATGGAATTTTTAAAGATAACACAGCCTAGTGTAGGAATGCTCGCTTTAGGTTTTGTTTTAAATTACAAAACGTGTAAGCTTATAATTGTTTGTTAATTATTTTAAAAGATTAAATAAAAAAAAGGCAAATTTATTTTGCCATGTCTCATTAGATCTGAGGTGTCCTTTTCCGAACCGGCGGTAGCGTGTTTGACAATCAATAAGCAAGCGTCAATATCTAAATTGAGGAATGATATTTGAACTTATAAATCTGTGTCGATGAGTGTTGACTTACTGATAACGCCTGAATCATAATGATCATAATGCTTAGAATACAGTACGCGTTTTCAATAGTTCCCTATAATGTACTTAGCGACCTGAGATAAGAAACAGGTGCCCTAGACACGTGGGGCGCGTGACAAATCAATGGCAGACATTTTAGTAACGGATTTGTATTTTCTTCAGTAATACCGACTATTATGGCGGTTATTTTAATATTAAACCGTGACTACTCGGAATATCTCACGTGCGGTGTGACGTTATTGGTTGAGTAAATTGTTGTTGCTTTTGTTCGAATAATTTTTTAAGTATATATTCCTATTTTTTTATCGAACTGGTACGGATATGGTTTTTTTATCGTATTCTTATAATGAATGCCAAAGTTTATTAGGATGGATTTATGTTCGTTACGTTTTCATGTAAAAACCTCAAAATGGATATTGTAATAAAAACTATAAATATTTGTTACACACATTTCTGTTAATTAGACTAAGAAGACGAACGAAAAAGAGACTAACAGGAAGTTATAAATAATAATAATAAATAATAATTCCCATAAGAAAAGCAGCTTAAGACGCCACTTACCGCCCTGAGACAAGGGTTATAATTTCTCGTTTACCCAGTTAATAAACTGGCGCCCGCGAACTAGGTGACAGTAGTGCTCACACACTACTGATTTGTGACGTAAATAGGCACCGCGAAGGTATCACCCAAGACGCTTTCTTGTAAAGAGAGATCCACCTCCTTTAAAAAATCAAACTGAATCTCAAATAACACTAAAAGTCACAAGTAAAAGTTTCTTTATTTGAATTGACATAATCTATACAAAAAAATAGAATTGGAGTGTCCATTTTTGACATCAAAATAACCTTTTTTATATATGATGTATATAACTCATATATATACTGTCTGTGTATCTGTGTGTCTGGTTGTACTGGCTAATATCTAAAGTGGCTTAGCCAATTTTGACGGGACTGTCACTGGAAGATATCAGATGTAACTGGGAGTAACTTAGGCTACTTTTTCTTACAAAAAAACACACAGAATAATTTTTATTTTATAATACCAGGTGGACGCGCGCAACAGCAAACAACATAATATGTTGTGTTCTAATTGGTTACTTTTCACCGAGTTGACATTTGACTAGTAATAATGTCATACGTATCATCCAACATGCTTAAGCTAATATAGTATGTAACCTTAAGCAAGTTGGATAAAAAAGTATGTAAGTGTAGTAAGAAATATTAAATGGATTCTATTTTATAATGTTAAAATTTGTGTGCAATATTTTTAAGTTTTGAAATGTACACAAAGCAATGGACAATATCATAACGTATAATTGTTACTATTATGAAAGCTGGACGGTTTTACTTTAGTATCGTATAGAGATGTGTTAATTATTTATTTTATTTACACCATTGCTAAACAAATATGAACAAAATACTTATTCGATACTTTGGTAAAATAATTCAACCGATGTAAATTTAAACTTAATACTAATACAGATTAAACCTCATAAAGAACTATGTAATGAATCATTGAACTATTTCTTAAAAGAGTATTGTATCCCCTTTTTTCATTGTATCTGATGTAATGCTTACGCGTTAAGACGGCAAAAGGTCAGAATTCGTCATGCGTATTGACCTACACCGCTTAAACGCGTACATAAATTTAAATAATGTAATCGTTAACAGTTCGACAAAATAAAATAAGTCTGTAAAAATTAACATGAGAGCCGTGGAAGACTTTAGCTCTTCAAGAATGAACATGCATTGGTGGAGTAAGAATGAAAGTGAGAATTTTTTTGTTATTTACGTAAATGCGAATTATAAACAGCTTTTATTTTAGTATGAAATAAAGAGATAAACAGAATTTTCTCCACGTAACAAACGATAAGCCCTTAATAAAATGTAGTGCATGACACGACACATATCCTCTAATCATTTTGTGCCTTTAATTGCACTGGCTATTGTATCAGTTAAATCGCAATACAGGCGTATTTACTCGCTACTTCTTTAATTTAGTAAGTACCGGCGCTAGTCGATAGACCGTCACCAAGAAACTCGGTACTTTTAAGGTATTTGTACAAAAACTTTGGAAAAAGATTGGAAAAAAGATTTGATTGTTGTGTATTAATATGATTTATAGCAATACAATTTGCTATACTATTGTATAAGCAAGATATAATGTATGAGCTAAATATGTCATAGAACTGAATGCATGGGGTTATTTTTAAACATTAAAGCTACGAGTGTACACCCAGCTAACAAGAATTCAGCAAAAAACGCTACAAGTGTGGTCACCGCCCTGAAACATGGGATATTACTACCCTTTATCGAAGATAAGTAATACGGCTACTGCGTCCTTTCAAATATGTTTTCTACCTACTGACTTTTATCAAATAATCGCACCTCCCACTGATGGCCGATGGGCCAATAACGTTCTGGGCTGGAGGCCGCGTGTTGGTCGACGTCCGACCAGGTGATCAGGATGGCGATCTCCGTGCAGTAGCTGGTTCAAGTTGAAGGCGAGTAGCAAGAAAAAGGCCTATGCCCAGCAGTGGACTAGAAAGATAATGATGATGATGATAATGAATCGCACTTCCTAGCCACTTCCCCAGAGACAAGCGGACGGCTAGTCTATATGTCGTAATGAAAGAATTAAAATAAATGTTAGTGTGTACTTGTGATCATTTCATTTGAATTTATTTAGTCACTCTAGAAACGTGACAGATGATAATGATTTTGTTTTGTGTTTTAACATTGTAATTTTTCTAATCAAAGAAAATATTGGTAATATCATCTCAGTGATAAATAACTAATTTGCAATAAAGTGACTAGAGAGCCACGACAGTGCGGTCTTAATCATAAGCAGCAGAAAAATATAGAATTATGTAAACGGTACTACTTCAGAATTGAATATATATCTCACAGCAAATATTTTCAGCGCTTATACGTACCTACCTGTCATTCGTTATGTAAATGAATCAAATGTACCCGGAGAATTTAAGTAATTCTGGAAAAGCGTGTCATGGCCGAATCACACATATTTTTTACCTGTTGGAACACAGAAAGCGTCCTGTATCATTTACGACACCGTATTTTGAAAGAAATTCTTTTAAATTATTATATTGTAGGCAATGGCTATCGACGACCGCTAAAGCTATTACATATAAGGTATATGTTACATACTTATAATAGAAGGCTTCTATAACAATAATATTGCTTTATCCATTCAGCTTTATTACCATCTGAGGTACAACGTATATTTGTAATTATAATTTCATTTCTAATAAGCTCAATTAACTAAAAGTAAATTAGAATATATCCTAGCTACGGCGCCGATTAGTAATTAGTGAATCACAAACATATAAATTATTTATCCTTCTTTTCTCTACACTTTCCAACTTTTATCTTTTGCCCACTCGTACTTCCAATCTTAAGGTTTCTCTGAAATTAAGTCCGTATTTAAAAAGCCTACATGACAATGATAGTCGTATGTGCGGTTATCAATAGCATTTTATATTAAATACCGTCAAAATAATCGCGATTTCGCTGTAACTTTCTCTGCATAATCCAATTAAAATATGAATCATCGCGGAGGTGTCAATTACTAATTGGCATATGACCAAATACAAAGTATAACGACGATCGAAAGTCAATTCCGTTGAGACTCTTCGTAACATCAGAATATTATTGTTTCACGTATTCTTGTCATTTTAATAAAAGTTCAGGCATGATTTTAATTAAACTGACTTTTTCCGAGTCGACTATAAAGTCTAGGAGTGAATACTTCGCTGTTGTTATTAGTTGAATCACGAAATTTGCCCTTCACCCTGTATCGGAGTATCGCCAAACCGCACAAGGTCAACTAATTCAGTAGCAATCCATTAGGCCATACATATTTCCAATCAATGAATCTTTGAGTAGAAAAATTTATATATATATATGTGTGTGTATATAAGTAATATATACACATATATATAAACCGCCGGAAAATGAGTGATGCGAAATATCGGGAGTAAAATATGTAAATAAACGTGATAAAAAAAATCAAATTAACTTTGAAAATCCTGTAATTCAATAAATAAAAAATATTGAGCATGTTAACTGCTTAAAACTTTTGTGACTTTAAAAGTTAAATGTATAATAATTGTTTCAGTTAGTTTTATATTATTATCATGTTAAAAGTTTTGTAAGTTATACCTTTGAATATTTAATACTTACTTTAACTTTTTGATAAAGATAAATTAATTACAAGTTTAAAATAATGATTATGCCAACACTTATTTAGGCACTAGATTACATATCTAGATTTGTAATGAAAGAAATATTTTTCATCATAAATTAATATCATAAGGATTCAAAATTTAAAATCAGTTAAGTTACAGATTATTTAATGAGTAACCAATTAACTTTAGTCAGGACTAAACTCAACTCAACAACTTGAAGTAAGGACTAAACTCAATAGAAAAAACCCTTTACAAACTAAACATAAGTAAGGGCAGTTTTTAAAAAAACTGGAAAGCGACAATAGCAGAGTGTTTTGACTTGGGGTATTCAAACTTTTATTATGAACTAAGTATCATAGTAGTTCACCATTTCCTACAAAATGTATAAAACCAGAAATATCATTTTTAAATTTTATTTTATATACTTTTTCTTAAATGTTTATAATTTTGTACATTCAAGAGGTATAGGTTAATTTGAGAGTAAATTTTTAAACCACCTATGAGTTGTTTTACATAGTACAGCTTTTTAGATACTAAGGGCTTTCTTAAACGATTGGTTTTAACGTATTATTTCTTCCAACTTCTATCATGTACTAAGTACACTAGACCATAGCAGTCACTTCACTATTACCTAGAAAATGTATAAAACATACCCCTTTCCTTGTAAACTATATCTGGATCGTACAGTCAGGTATAGTTTTATAAATAAACATCATCCATGCGAACGTTTGCAAGAACGACGTTTTAAATTGTCGCCATAAGGACACGCGCATCGCTGATTCATCGGATTGGTAAAGGTATAATTTTTTTCCCACTAGCAATCATCTCTCTCTCTCCTTAGACTTAGCAGGGGAAGACCTCAGTTATTTCATCCCGACATTATGAATCACGACTGTAGCTAACCGCAATTGAGTTAAAAAAAAACTCGTTTTATCCGTTGCCGATATTTATTGTGTTCACCTTTATGGTAACTGAGTCATGATTATCAACCGTGCTCCGCTATGAATCGTCTTAGATGCGCGTGAAATGTTCAACGCTTTGTTTTCTATGTAGACAATGTAGTAGAAAGTGTTGACAATGTGCTATAAAACCGTTTGAGCGCGAGCGTTGCGTTCGCAGGACGGGTTCAGCAGATGTTTATGCAGCTGATTAAAAATCTGTGATGAAATTTTACAGAATTTAACAGTTTATGTTAGCTATAGTTAGTCACTACTTTCACCAAATGTCGCATGCACTCTGTATAACTAATACTCGACGACTATGACGTCACCATTATCTCTGTTAAAAGCTTCACACCACACATATAAACACGTGAGTCAATATAATTTTTAATTATTCTAAGGTTCCGTACGCTCACCACACGTTACGAACGTTGTTAATAGCCTTATCAATATAGATCCCAGAAATGTTTTAAAATAAAAAAAAGCAAATTACTTTTTTCAGACAAATAATGCTTTTAAACGTATTTTGAGTCTTTATTATTAATTGTAATATTTACATTTAAAACTACACAATGGGGCACAGTTATAGTCGTTTGCAATGTTAAACAGAATAGTGTAAAAATAGGGAATATAAGTAAATAACAAGTTTTGTGATCGCATATTTCGTTAACTGGCGAGAAAGCGGATCCCTAAAATAACAATGGTCGAAATTTTAACAATAGCATCTTATGCAAAAGTGAAAGATCCAGAAGAATATTTCTTATTACGCAATGAATATCATTATTACAATTACTTTTTATATGGCGAGTATTGCATATTAAAGTATTATCAATTTATTTAATATTACCTTTCGGTTATATTTTTGTGCTTTTTATTAAATGTAAGAAAACTTATTTCTTAGAGAAACATTTTTAAATCATGAACTACGAGAAGAACTCAAGAAGCTTCTTTTTACGCTCTTGCAAGTTTCCTGACAAGAAAAGTTATCTGTTACTAGAAATTTAAAGGGACCATTGCAAAATGGATGTTTTTCCTGCAGCGAGTTACTTAAATAAACTCAAGTGATAAAGTTTTTTTTAACTTATGACAAAACTATGCTTGATAGTAACATTTAAAAATAGGTCTTTTTGTGCAGTATAATTTAAAAGAAAACGGCAACATAACTTAATAAATTTAATGCATAAATAAAACCAAAGGACACAATTTGTAAAATGTTTTAATTAATACAACATAAAACTTATAAAAGAAGCTGTTATCAGTTATTATTATGAATTTAATTAGTTCAAGTTCAAACAAATAAGAAGTTTCATACCATTTTCCGTTAGAAGCATGTTACGATGGTCTCAATATCGTGCATAACCATCTATTAGCTAAGCGGGTGTCAGTCAATATGAAGCCGCTCATAAATAAACTGCTCCTGTGTTCCTGAAACTGTGGCCTAAGTTTGCTCATTTACCTTTTGTCAGGTTTCGTGCATGCACTTACGAGTTGTTTATAAGTCAATAAATAACAAATCTTTGCTGCAACAGTTTTAGTTGTGACATAGTTTCAGAAATGTTATGACTAAATATATTCTATGTGTGCGTAATGGAATTACGTTTTAATTATAATAGATTTCATTTCTCGTATTCACGCGTTTATTATACATATCAATTTCACTATATTACGGATTTTTGGAGTTGCATACCATCTTAATCTACCCGTGATCACGGATGCTGGAAAGACTTCGAAACCTCGGGATATATATATAAGTAACTCAAATATCCATTTTAATTACAGTCTACACTGATTATTATCAGTGTCAATTGTAATTAAATAAATAATAAATTAAATAAATTGTTTTTAATGTTGAATGTGATTAAATAGTCTCTGTTGTTTAATTGTTTTCGATGAAAATTTTTTTGCAATTGTATGTTAATATTAGTGTCATTTTATTTATAGTGCACCTATCTATCAACAATACAGTCCAATTTGTGAGCCGCTTCCGTCGCTACTCAGTCTATTTGCGAACTTTGCTTGAACGTTACTGAGTTATCTTGGAAGTTGCCCCGCCATAGAGTAAATCTAACTATGGAATATAGCAACCCCATTGAAGTACTTAGTCTAAATAAGAACCACTTGACATTCCTCCATTGAGTGGAATTTTATCGAGAAGTATTAAGTTATATTCAAGTAATAGTTTGCACAAAGTTAAAAGCATTTGTCTTTATTTTTTAAAGTCATGAAAAGAGACAATAAGCTTAGTAATGAATACTTGTTTCGTTTCAGTACGCACAATTTGTTTGAGAACATATTAAGCGCCAATAGTCAATTAGCTCGCCTTGCATTAACACAGGCTAAAAATAAATAAAACTAAATTATAAACAAAAATAAGACTTTGTATCAATTCTTAAATAGATTTCGTATATGAATATAGAAATAAAACAGGAATCCTTAAATTTTAGACAGTGATGCATTTAGATTAAAAACATGCGATGTACAATTTGATCCGTAGCTTCCGATCGCGTGCGACCATTAGGGAGCGTTTTGAATTTCGAATGTGCTTGATCCGGAATCGGGGATACACAGGAAACGGGAAAATTACAACCAACGATTACAGATTATGTAAATGTCTTGTGCGTTATCTAAGCGAAGACATCCGCCGATTAGCTGATATAAGCAATGTTTTGAATTATCTATGCGGAATATATTATTCACATTATGTAATTTGAATAATTTTTTATTCATATCGGATAAGCATCGACGCCGACGGCTACATTTTTAACTTCGGAGAAGAATAGGACTAACAATTGTTACAAACGCAATCGCATCGATCTGCTTGTATGGAGTTCGGATATATTTATTAACATTTTTGAACGAGTAACATAACAGAATGTAGTATTTTTTCGGTTCGTGTTAAACTTGTTTTCGGAGACCTTCATTAAGTTGTTTTATTGTACAATCATATAATTCCAGTTCCACAATCAAAATGTATTTAATTTTGTCTATCGTTTGTTCTGAAGCTGTGCATTTTGATTATCTGTTTGTTTAGTTTAGTGTTAGAAATATAAAAGCCTAAATCATTGCCAAAAAAGACTCAGAATTGCTAAGCTATAAGGCGCTGTGATTCCTTCCTCAAGCTATTATTATAATTCGATATTGATCAATTCTGTGTTGAACTGATGATATTGATATTGATCAATGATCGATATTGGATCAAATATAACACTGGTTCATTATATTTTGATGACGTAAACATAAAACCTTTTGTCTGTTGTTTCTATTATAAATACTTTTAACAGCCCTAATGCATTTACTTCCTCTTAAAGCGGAAATTTAATAATTCCGAACATAAACTGAGACATTTGTATACCAGTTTTTGAAATAACCTAATTTGTTAATCGCGTGAACAAATTCTAAATTTAATGATATTGCATAATTTTTTAAACAAAACTTATTAGTCATTAAAGAGGTCAACTGAGATAAAATATGCAGATCCCACGAACATTAAGCCAGACAACGGAATAAGAAAAAAACACCACATTCTTGTTCTAAACTTCCGCAAAGATGCTCGCACAGATAACATAATCGTGTACGCTTTAATAAATAAGTGGTAACTCGCTTTAGAGTCGCGTTAGTATCTGGGGCGAATTGAGTTGGAGCGTGAAAGTGCTGCCGATTCGAAGACTCCTTCCTGACGGTGCTGATGTACCGGATTGTTTTGCTATTTTACACGGCAGCATTATCCGCGAGCACTAAGGCGTGATATCAATTAAACTCTGAAAGCGCCGATACGAGCTTTTCGAGCCGTCGAGTGATTCAATTACGCGCGGCAGTTATCCGATGTACGGTTTGGTTTATCGTTCAATCCTTTATAAGTTAAGTTGCTGTGGTAATGTTGCATGTTCACATTAGAGGTCGATGCATGTTGGTAGATTTATCGCGATTGTATATTGTTTGATATATTGCGTAATAAATGTATAAATATAGGTTTCATGTGACTGTTTACATTTAGCGAAGCGTTTACTATTATATTATAAGTGTAATTGTTAAAGAAAAAATAAGGTTCAAAACTTCGTTATAGGTACTCTACGTATCAGTTTACTTATACTCTATGAAGCACTCTCGAACCATAGTAACCATAGTAACCATAGGAAACATAGTTTGATAACTAAATGTGTTATGCATATTTATGCCTAAACTTTTTAAATAAAAACAAGTGTTTTCAGATTCTTCAAAAATAAGTACGCACATTGTTTAAGTTTTGACTTCAGTCTGCACTCCCGAAGGGCAATTATTTGTTTTTGACCGACTTCCGAAAAAGGAGGTACTGATTTCAGAGTGTGTTTTTTTTAGTATATTTTACCTCGTTGCTCCGTTCCTAGAGATCCGATTTTGTAAATTCTTTTTTTAAATTTATATAAATTTATGCTGCCGTATTTTATTTATTAATGAAATATCTATGAGATTATAAATTTCAAAATATAAAAAAAATATGGGACCAATGGAAAGGTAATGATAGATTATTTGTAGATTAGCTTCTGGTTGGTCCATTTTTTTTGGGAACCATAAATCACAACATCGTGCGATTAAGTGACAAACGCTGCCAAAACCGTAAAAGATGAACATAAAGTATGTTTTGCATAACTGTACTGCTTGAATTGGTCTAAATAAAATACGATTAGCATATTTCTATGTTTTAAGAATGACGCACAATGAGCACTGTAATTTTTGACAACATTTAATGTTTATTTAAGGTACTTTAATACAGTTTAAGTTTACATAAAAGTTCATACATTGAAAACATTCTTTTTTCTATGTACATAAAACGTGTGATTGACGACAATTTGATGAAATTAATATCTTAAAAGTTATCAAATATTTAAAACGCGGTGGCAGAAAACGCTACGCAATTTCATACGGGGAGCCCGTTGTTACCTGCTCATATTGCGTTAAATACGCTGCTCGAAGTCCGGCATATTTTTTTGTAAAAATTTTAATTAGTGAATTGTTTAAATTCAAGTGTTGAAGCAATTCGCTAATTTTGTTAAATATGACAATTTTAAATCAATTCAAAAATAAATAATATTTTGACAGTGGTAGGTCAGATCGGGATAAATACTAAATAAATAAATAGGTAATATTTAAAATGAATCTTTTCAATTTTAACTTAGTTATAAGTTATAAGCTACATTATAGGCTGAAATATCACGATATTAAAGTTACTATACCTAGAGGCTGAGCGGAAGTGGTTTCCAATAACGATTAGTTTGTTCCAACGAAAGTTCCAGAATATAGGATCGTAGTAGGCCACGTTATGCAACACGTGCTTTCAAATTATCTATTGCCTTGAATATTTGTTTATATACCGGTAAGACAACTAAACAGGGTTCCTAAATACATACTTCTGATAATAAGGTTCTCTCTAAATTATTAGCATAACATTGTTTTAAACCCTGAAACGTTGTTCATTAAACCATTAAAGATATATTTCAAGCGATGTAAATGGCTGATAATTTTTTAAGACGCATTCAAGCATTCTGTTAATACAATTAAAATTATACTTATATTTTTAGCGTAAAAATCTAAAAATATATATGTATTATAATTATAATAGAATGAAGCCTGTAACTTGCTATCGGTAAAATAATAACGATCTTTGGGTGTAAAACGGACTTGTAATTACGACATTATGACAAGAAAGTATATTCTTTACTTGATAATCTTAAACAATCTTAATATTTGTCGTCGCTTTATAAAATGGTTTATCAATAAAAATATAACGAAAATATTGGATGTTTTTTTCATTGGACATGTATCTTGCCTTGCTAAATATGATATTGACAACCGAGGCAGACCTTATACAGTACCGTCCAATGCGTCATCTAACTTTTTCGACAATTAGCCTAACAAATTACAAAACAATTATGACACAAAGTTGACTCCACGCGGGATTCGTAGCCATGACCTCTGGTTTATAAAGCGAGTGTCAGTACTACAAGGCACAGGGGGATGTACCTTTTACATTATTAAATTATTTAAACAAGTCTTTATACTACATACATTTATGTTATTTCCAAAATAAAATTGCAAACATGAAATAAAAATTAATATGTTATATTAAATTGTTTAATACAATTTATTGATAAATATTGATAAATGTCCTTTAGAAATGTGTAATCATCGCTTAAAATGATTACACGCAGATAACGCTGCAATAAACTGTGGCCGGAAATAAGCCCCTTTGATTATTTATTTATATTTAACAATTCATATTATTTTACTTGGTTAAAATCAATGTATATCATTTAATATTATATTATTACAGTTATACATAGCATTGTATAACTTAAAAGGAGGCGTTGATAGATTCTATTTTAAGTTTATTTCCATACATTTCGCATGCAACCCGATTAACTATATTTATACGGGTTTGATCCCACGGTACTCTGCTGTAAATCCAGCTGAAATTAACAACCAAATCGATTTTACTCATCGGTATGCTACTTTATTGACACCAATACTAATTAGGTTCGAAATTATCTATGGTAACAGGTTTTTTTATCATTCAGACTAGAAATAGGAGGTCACAAACGGTCAGTTAACCGGATGCAATGACCATCCAATGTTTTCTTGTCTATGATAAATAAAATTTAATATTGCGCTTACGGTCTTCCGTTATACGCTTTCGTTTTTTTTCTTTTTGCATTTTTGTAAACATTAATTTACATTATATATGTTTTTTTTTGTTCTCACTTTTGCTTGTATTAAATATAGTATTTGTATATACGTTACACGTTATGCCTCCGTAGCCTAGTGGTATGGGCGTGTGCTTTAGAAACCGGAGGTCGCGGGTTCGAATCCTGCGGGGACTCAACAAATTTTCATTGTTGTTTCCTAGTTGGTTAGGGCAATTTGGGCTGATCACTCAATTGTCTGAAAAGTAAGATGATCCATGCGTCGGATGGGCATGTAAAAGTCGGTCCACCCACCAATTAGCATTGACCAGCGTGGTGGATACGGTCCAAACTCCTAATGGATCGGGTGATTAGGGAGGCCTATGTCCAGCAGTGGACTAACATAGGCTGATGATGATGATGATGATACGTTACACAACAATTGCCATAAAATGTATTTAATGGATATAAAAAAATTGAGGTCTAAAACCTATGAATTCTAACAAACTTTTGCATTAATACAACTATATGCTTTACGCTTGACTGTTATGTGGTTTTATTTCGTGACAGTAATCTATAAAAACTCTAAACTTCGAAAAAATTTTTCGATTTTTAAAAAATACAAAAATTTGTAAATTTTTAGAAAATCAGAAATTTTATTACGTTTTCTAGAAAATTGGCACCATCTTTTTTCTTGGTTTTAGTTTATTTGAAAATAATTCTGTGAAAAAACCCTTAACCGAGTACCTATATATCTAGCGTTCTTACAGATGAATTGTCACGGAGATGTCAAACACTACGATTTACTAAACAACAAAACGGGTCGATTGTAATTTGTTATTGTCCCTTATGTTTCTAAATATAAGATGTATTTTACTTCTCTATGTTTCATATTGTGCTCAGATGTGTTATTAATTTGAATAATTCAACATAATATTGACTTATTAAACATTCCTTCTTTGGATGGCATTTCTTATTTTCCTCAAATATAAGTTGCATAATAAACTGAACAAAGTCGTCATATTGTGCAATTTATTTAAAAATAAGATGATGTCTTGTAGTTTTTTGTATTGAATAGTTCTTTGCGCCTAAACAATTTGTATCTAGTACTTAGACGGATAACAAACCGAATAACTGTTAGAAATAATAACAGATGCATTAGTCTTACAGTAACGGGTTAATCACCGTGACGGACGGTGACTAATTTAAAGATTATACTGGCTTAAGTTTCTGGTAACGGTACCATCATGCTGAGATTGTAATAAACATCCATTAACTCATGAACGTGATCGGATCGTAATCGTATAATCGATACGATGTTAAATTTAAATAATAAGACAGGGATTTGATGTTCAATTGAATTATATTTTGGTCGAAATACAATGTCTTGTATATTACGGATTGATTTTTGTTTTAAAACAATTTTTAGAATTAAAATAAGAAACAAATGATAAGAATATATTAAACGCAAGTAAAGTTCGGAATACATTTACTTATTACAGAATATTTTTGCCAATTTTTAAATTGAATGTAATTGTTTTAATGAAACGATGATTACCAACGTCGAACTAATTATATATTAAGTACCTTTGCTTTTCTTCTGTATCTGTTTAAGATTTTATTTTTATTTCTTAGGTTATTTCAAGTGATCACAAGAAGTTATTACTCAATAATGTAATCGGGTTTTCTTTACAAAGTGTCCAAGTGTTTTATATTATTTAAAATGTTCCGAATATAATAATTTTTTGTGAATTTTTAAAATAGTAATTGTTAGTTATCAATAATATTTGAAAAACCTTTTACTAAAATACTTCGTATTTTTTTATATATTCGTATGTTTTATCACATTGCAACATCACAATTTTTACTTAAAGCAATAGCTAAATCAAATGGCGAAAAAAAAAATTAATATATTTATAGATTACGATTGTTTCGACGACAAGGAATGAGAAGGAAAATATTTATTATTATTTTTAAATTTATAATTAGAATAATTATTTTATAATGTGGTGACATTCATAAGCTGTCAAATCGGTTTTGCTCTGACGTTATGTCATCCAACGGTACTCAGCGCACTAGGCATTAGCGAAAGTGTGCTTAATGACAACACCAGGATTCTAATTAGGTCCGGCTTCTCTTCAGTTATGCAATACTCGAAGGACGCTTTACGTCACGATTTCTCTCATATTTGTGTCAAAGAAAACGATGCTATAATTTGGAGTTAGGTCAAAAATATTTAGACACGTTACGAAATATACGTTTCGTTTTTTTTATTAATTGGAAGGCATGGTTAAGATTATTTATAGCGTTAATAAATAATTTATTTAATGTAAATTACATAATGTAAGGTAAGTATAATAAAACGACTTCTTGGCCGGGTAGTTTATCCCTTGCATAAAAAATTAAAGGCCGTTGGTTCGAATCCTGCTGGAATGTTTTGTGTAAAAGTTTTCTGGTTGGTTAGGACTATATCTCGAGTGAGCATGTAAAAAGTTGGGTCCGATCGTATAGATCGTCTTTAGCTAGCGTTACATTGCCTTCCAACTACCTGACATCCAATCCATGAAAAACGTAAAAGAATTCAGAAGTAATCCTGTTCTTACCGTACAGTTTTTGATTTGATTTGATTATTGTACTCCTATCTTTATTACTATTTACGGGTCCTTTATGTAGATAACAGTTTTCTTTCAACTGGCCATTTTAACAAGTTATCATGAGATCGGGTTCTAATCCATCTAGATGTACTTGAACAGTTTTTACGCGCAGCGACTGTCATCTGACCTCCGCAACCTATAGGCTAAAATGCATTCTAAGGATGAATTTGTTTAAAAAAGTGACAGATTATGCAATAACCCCTATTCCATAATAACGTCTTGTTTAGGCATAACAGCGGTGCCTTTTGCCTTTGCTCGAACGAGTCGAGAGCGATGAGGCAACCCGCGTCAAATCGGCGGCATTCCGGATTGTCCGGACCGTTACGATACCCGGACGCTTGCGCAACGGAACGCATTCACTTATGTAACGACCGCTGCACCGAGCGGCCACACTACACGCTTTTTACATCAAATAAATATATATTTTTTTTTTTTTTGAAATGTTAAGAATTAATAGTACTAATATGCCATAGCTTGAAACGCTTATCTAGATAGTTATATAATTACAAAGTTTATATGGACGATTGTCTGTTAGTTAGTAACCGCATTGACAGCTGTAGATTGTAAACCTTCCATGATAGTATAGTAAGCTATCCAGAGTTAAATAGGTGATATCTAATATTAGTCATTATAAAGTAACGTAAATTTAATATAAGTAGAGTAAACCATTGAACCAAGCTTGGACCAGCGTGTTGATGCGATTGAGCTATGTCCAGCAGGATAAATAAGGAGTTATACTTGCAAGAGAAGTTATGCTAACGAAAAGAGCAATTTTAAAGTTCGCTTTACGTTTGCAAAATATTATATCAAACAAATGATTTAGTATCGATCATCATATTAAGAACGAGCATTTTGAAAATTATTCATTGGTTATAAGTAAATTTTACACGTTATATATTAAATCCATTTTTACAATTTTATTGCATTTGCCAAAACTATTTATTTGATCTCCTATACTACATTGTAAACTACATTGATAAGCATACATAACTGATAGCCCGTCCCGTGACCATAGATGCTGAAAAGGTTTCGAAACATCAAAATTAAAATAAACATAAAAATGTTTATTGAATTTTGTGTTAAACATAATACCTGTGAACCGTTTGTTATAAACGGTTATAGCTCCTAAAAATCGTGCCATAAATTAGCGCAATTTACTAAGAAAGTTCGGTTAATATAAGTTACTAAAAGTATTTTATTTACAATCTGTATTGCTGTAACTTTAAGTTTGTTTAAATTTTTGGACAATGCGCAAATAATCACAGTACAGCAATGTTTTCTTTTCACTTCTTGATATTTTTGTAAAAGTTATATTGTCTTATTTAAATAACAATTTTATCAATCCAAGTAATGGCGCCAAAACGTACATTGTTCAACATTGAAGCAACATTCTGAGAGTATTGACGTTTAGTGACATAGAGCAAAAATTTAAATCTCTATCGCTCTAAATATATAATATACTAGCGGACTCTTCCACGCGTTGCTGCGGCTAGGATTTACTTATTTTACATTGTAATAAACAATTTAAGGGCTTAACATAAACGGAAAGAGAATATAAGTCATGAGGACCACCATACTTTATTAGAGAAATGTCATTAGTAAAAAAAACAATGACCTGATGATGCTACCGTTACACCTAAAAACGTTGAAAAAATAACACTGGTATTTAACGAGGACAGACTGAAGACGATAATGCAAAAGGTTTCTTCTGTTGATATCGTGCATATAGATACAAAAGAATTAATTTTTAAAATTATTGTTGTTCATTAAATTTTTACTTTTCTAGTAAAAATGTTATATTTTGATTGGATAGGGAGCACTACCACCAAAAACATAATTTTAAAGTTTTAGTTGCATGGTTATTAAAAACAAAGAACAAAAGTTGATTACATTCGTCGCAAGCGTAAGGAAACAACTATCGGATGAAATCGGATGTAATACAAATAACGAATATATAGTATCAATTCTTCCTTCCTTCCTTCAATCGTATCCCCCGTTGAATATGTCATAAACATATTTCCTATATAGGATACAACATCGCTTTTATTTATTTTGCTCTGTAATGATTTATTTCTAATTTTTACATTTTATATTATTGGCGCATGTTAGGACGCTACTATTATTATATTATTCATTCCTTTTTTTAAAATTGATGGCTTGGTATAAAATAACGGCCATTTTGAAATTCCATTTTTGTTTTTAACAATAAATAAAAATTATTATAAAATTAACTTATCCAAATTAATTAATTTAGCAATTACTTTTTATTGTACCAATTCTCCTATTATTAACGAAAAGTTTGTATTATTAAACCGCGCCATCTATTAACACACAACAACACAATCCATAGATATCGCCAACTATCACAATCGTTTTGTAGCAAACATTTTGCATCAAATAATAATAGAAAAATAAATTGTTATAAAACATTATTGCGATTTTAAATTAAGATATAAGCTATTCTATCTTTTAAGTTGGATTAAACTGCACATGTTGGGCAACAATATTTCAAAATCGGTTAAGCATTTTAGGAGTTCATCCCGGGCAAACATCGTGACACGAGATTTATACATATTAAGATAATAAAGTAAATAGATAGAATCGTTTAATAACTTAAAGAAATCTCAGAAAAATATTAATTTAGACAAAATATTTGGTTAAATAAAAATTATGCGGTAGTGTGCGCCGTTTGATATTTAATGTTGTTACTGTTGCATGGTGGGACACGCGCCGGCGCCGGCCTTGACAATGTCGTCGCGTCTTCGCGTTCCACTCTTCGCGTTTTAATGTTTTTTGACAGCGACCACAGATTATAATTTCACCGTAACACCGGATCTTGATGCGGGTTCCGTTGGCTGCTGTATTTTATATTATTGTTATATAAAAATTGTTATCTGTTGGGAAGTTAGGGTGCTTTGTTATTTTCTTCGGTACCTATACAAGTAAAAACCATAATTGATTCTCTGTATGCTGGAGTGTTATGACCTTATTTGTAAGGTGATGGTTGACTAAGTACCGTCGTACTCACACTGGATTTGTATAGGGTCAGAAATAGGGTTCCCTGTGTCTCAACAATAACACGTTGAACTAAGGACAGCATTATATTAGTACAAAATTATAGTATTTATATTTTAGGTATTTGTGTGAACTTTCAATGTTCGAAGTTTATACCAAAATATAACTTATATTAAGTTTAAATAATATAATAATCGCATCCTAATGGCTTATTGTGTTAGCATAGATTGCCACCTTGCAGAATATATACATAAAATGTTTATAACGAAAAATCTCAAGATTGCTTTCTCTAAATAGTGTGGTAAACGCACATTTTTTCTGTATACTGCGAAGTTTTAGACGGTGCTTGTAAAGTTTTTACTATGCATATAGTCTTTTTCAATTATTTATTTCAAATGTTTTGTTACCATGGACTCTAGAAAGGAAAATGTTTAAATGAAATCACTTTTAACGTGTGATGAAATGTATAAAGAGTATAACCTACCAAATTTTCATATGAGCCGGTGCATATTAATAAAAAGTTTATTAGCGGATTAAAAGCTACGCAACGTGATACACAAAAGTTAAATATAGTAAAGTCTGTCTTAAAACTTCGAAGAGTACACCATGAATGAAAATAATACTAACATACCATACTTTTTAATTACAGCAATTAAGTATCATTGTGTAAAATTATGTCATTAAAAGAGCCCTGGCAAAATTAAGAAGACCTGGATACTATGGTACTACATTACTCAGACGAAAATTACAGCTTAACATTTATTCAACCCACAAAGTAAACATTAAACTCATTTGATCACATATACGTGAGTAGCAGAGCGTTATTTAATTTTCCACAGCAACAATTACCTGAATTCTCACACTCAGACTCCGTAAGGCTCCGGGGTTAACCCCACACCGGTGTTTTAATACAATTGACCTTAAGAATGTTCGCTCCAACGATATATGGCTGAATACGAATAATAACAGATACATTTGCACGTAAATGTAAAAAATAAAAAAAGAAATGCGACACAACGATTGTACTCAAATGTGGAATAAATAAACGATCGAAATTTAGAATTTACTGACGTGACATATCTCGAGTGAACGATGATTTATTTTTTTAAAGATATTTCTCCGAGAAATTTAGAATCGAATTATATTTGTAATGTTTTTGTAAAAGTTTTAGCTCGTATATATTTAAATGTACTTAACATTTATTGTGTGCAACGTAAAAAAAATGGTGTGCGATTTTTTTGTTCTTGCAATATTTTCTTAATTTTTTGTTTTTACATGTGAATAAAAAATGCAATTCACGCTCGGATTGCACTTTTATATTATGAAAAACTATAACTGTAATAGAATGTTGTCTATACGCTAGGTTTTCACAAGTATATAGTAATTTTATACACATATAACTGCTATAATTTTATATAACTGTCTAGTGGTATGCGCGTGTGCTTTAGACACCGGAGGTCGTGGGCTCGAATCCTGCGGGGACACAACAAATTTTCATTGTTGTTTCCTAGTTGGTTAGGGCAATTTGGGCCGATCACCCAATTGTCTGAAAAGTAAGATGATCCATGCGTCGGATGGGCATGTAAAAAGTCGGTCCACCCACAAACCCGCACAATACGGTCCAAACCCCCCAATGGAAAGGGGTGTATTAGGGGAGGCCTATGTCCAGCAGTGGACTATCAAAGGCTGATGCATTTATACACACATTCATTTATTTTTCTGTGGCAAGAATCGTTCCCGCATTTAATACTCAATTACCCCTTTTTGGGTCACAATAAAGAATTGAATTCCTTTAAAGCAAATATATATCGACAAAAACTTATAAAACGTAAATTGTTATAGAGATAAGGTAAAAATGCAAGCAAATAGTCAATTTTAGGTTAGTACCTAATCAAGAAGACAAATCAAAACTTAATTTGCTTCATAACACCTAAAATCAGCGGACTTTTTGATAAAGCCTAATCACTCAAACTTTACTCGCATAATTTTTAGTCAAAGGTACAACATAATACGTACATCTCCTTTTTAAGGGACCGTCTAGGGTTGAACCATCACTGTGCTTATTTCTGCCGCAAATCAGTGGTGTGTAAACCCTACTGTCTTCCTGTTTGAAGGGCACACGACGGGTAAATGAGACGTAACATCTCATGTCTTGGGATGATGAGTAGATTTGTGGCGTATTCTGTTTTCCTTATGAGCATGGCCATCTCACTTGGCATCGGGTAAATGTCCTATCTGTCTCATCGCTCTAACTATTAAATAATGTATTATCCAGAGCAAACTAATAAATGGGTAAAACCCAATGAGAGCGCTTTATATTTAAATGTCATCATATGTTGACAAATTTTTGTTTTTATAAACTACATGTTTTCTTCTATCATTATTATCATCAGCTGTGTTAGTCAACTGCTGGACATAGGCCTCCCCAAATGTACTTCTGGTCTTTGGCTCTTCTCGTCCAGCCCACACCGGCCACTTTGCGAATGTCATCACTCCATCTTGTCGCAGGACGTCCTACACTACGTTCGCCGAGCCTCGGGCTTGACTCCTTTTTTTTTGTAGTCTTGGTATATTAATTAGATATTTCACCTTATTAAGAATAATTCTTTTGTAAATGTTCTCGAATCTTCTCAAAGCTCGTATCAAACTGAACAAAACACATAGTTACTACGAGCGTATTAAGCTGTACAAGTACATTTCGCGATGGAAAAGTAAAAACAAACCGGGAAACGGTATTTAAAGTAAACGAAACGAAACAAGATGAACGTTGTAAAGCAAATCTGGTTACAGTTCGATACATCACACGTCTGTACTCGAATTCGTTTATATTGATTGTTTTATTGGAGATTTGCCAAAAAGCGGTAAAGATTTACATACTGTTTTGTTGTTAAGCGCGCGGAAGTGTACTAGGTTATGTCCAGTGTCCGTTTCTTTGATTAGCTTTATTGATGTACAAATATTAATAATCGAAATATATACTTTATAGGTATATAATAAGTCGTGGTTTCGAATCCTGCAGGGACTCAATAAATTTTCATTTTTGTTTCCTAGTTGGTTAGGGGAATTTGGGAAAAAAGAACCCATCTGTCTGAAAAGTAAGATGATCATCGGATTGGGATGTAAAATGGAGAACGCGTGCATTAGGGGACGCATATGTCCAGCAGTGGACTTACATAGGCTGATGATGACTTACTGATAACCCTAACATGTTTTTATTGGTCTTTTAGTAGATTGTGTTGTAAAAGAAAGAAGGTAAACAATCATCTAGCCGGTATTTTAGGTACGAATAGGCTGTTTTCTTGAATGACCCTAAGTCATATAGTAACACCGTACTGTATTTAGAAATAAATCAATGTGGCTTTGGTTTTTTGTTTATTGTGTCAATGAAATAACCCGAATGTGTTTTGGTTCGTGTCGTTGTGGAAAACAAGGTTTAAAATCTAAACTTTTGAAAGTCTTGTCTTTGAAAGTCACCGTTAATAACGTAAGTATTGTCAACGCTTTTTAATATTATAACAGCTTTTGAATTTAGGCTTATTAAAAAACTTGCCAACTTTAAGCTTATTCCATAAACACTACATTATTAACGTGTACACACTCGCGTTTATTATTAAGGCCTTTTAATTGCCGTTTATGATTAAAATTTCTCAATATAACGTACCTTAAGATACGGCAATAAGTTATGAATCATGGTTATTGATTGTTAATTAAAGGTATTTATTAGTCAATCTGAGCATAATTTAATCCACGTCATACAGTATTTTTGAGATTAGAAATAAGAGCACGATATCAACTATAATGCTAAATGAGAATGTGAATTAATTTTTTCTCTCTCCAGGCTGGCAAGTGTATTTGTAGTTCCTTCCGCTACCTCGCTATTTCTATTGGTAGGGATTTTCACTTTCCATGTAAACGTCCTGTTCGTGTCGTTGCTTTAATGTATTTTTTTATAATTATGACTTTTCATAAGCATCATATAGTCTTTTACTGCTACCATTTCAATCATTATTATCGGCCTGTATCTATCCACTGCTGGACGTAAACTTTTCCAATAGCATGCTAATGACCGTGGTCCTCAGCAATTCTCATCCACTCTGCCAGCCGCCTTGCGAAAATCATCGATTCACGTAGTCTACAGGCATCCTACACTAAGCCGCTTTGCTGATTCGTAGTCTCCACTCAGGTTTCCGTCTTCTCCAACGGTTTTCAGTTCTTCGGGTGATCTGACAGCCAACAGTTATTCTTATTTTAAGATATTTAATTTTACCATAATATGTGTATGTTTTAATTAACCGCCACCGTGGTCTATATATCGGCCGTTGCTTTATAAACCGGAGGTCATGAGTTCGAATCCGCAGGGAGACAACTTTGTGATATCGTTGTTTTCTGGCTGGTTAGGACAATTTAGGCCATTCAACCAATTGTCTGAAAAGTGACGTGCTCGATGCGTCGGATGGGCATGTAAAAAGTCAACCACCAACCCTCATTGGACCACCGTGGTGGGTTACGGTCAAAAAACCCAACTAGAGAGGGGGCGTGCACTAGGGGAGGCGTATGTCCAGCAGTGGACTTACACAGGCTAATGATGAACTGTACTGGAATTCAAATTTATTTAGAATAATACATATTCAAGTTCCTGTTATTTTTTATGCTAGTCATTTGTACACAGCGAAAAATTCTGCGATCCAGTCGGACATTTATGACAAGATTAGCAGATTTTATGTTGAGGTCAAAAGATGCAATTATAACAGGACTGAAAATGCTGTACTGCACGTATGAAATCTCCTCTTCTGAAAAATAATACAAGGCTATGTATTGGTTACCAATTTTTTAACCAATACACTATGCCATGTCCATGAATGCAGCATCAAAACAACTTGGAATATAACGTGAAGCCGTTTAACAAGTCATGGCATGAACATTTTTATTCGGTAATTATCTCAGAAAAATGTTTACACTCACATTAATAGCGAACACAAGACTATAATTTCAAAACGGGAGTAATTATAAATAACCACAGTCATATTATTACAACGACATAGTATACAGTTTACTATAAGGCTTATAACAACAATAAAGTCGCGTAGAAACAACATTTCCAAGACCAAACAATCGAACACATTTTAAATCAACAGGGTTTATTCAGCTAACGTGCTCTGAAAGTTTACTAACAACCCGACCCAAACAATAAACACAAACAAAAACAAGCTCTGGCAGCCGACAAGGGAACGAAGCGCGGAATAGTGTATAGCGCATAAATAAGCCATAGAAAGAGTTACGGTTAGCATCTATCAAGTGCGCTCGCGAACCTCGTATTGAGTCATATGTTTATATAAATGTCCGCTATTTAAAAGAGTAACAGACACGCTGTCCAGACATCGGGCCGACCTTAAAATCGTACACCGTACGATATCAACACTCATCCCTCGAAATCGAAAAGTTGATACACAAATCAATGGCATTATAAAAATAAATCGCTGGCCACTCGAGCGCTGGAAACGAGAAGAGATAAATCGGTTTTCTTTTTTTTTTTTTTAATTTACTTTATACGATACGGTACCGGTACGGAATCGGTAATAAATTCGTTGGATCGATGTTTACCGATTAATTTAATACCGATTATTCGATGATGAACTGCATGCGGATAAACCCTCTTCGGTGTTGTCGACTATTTATGTTATGTATCTTTATTTTTTAATTATGTTATTTTTTTTGAGTCAAATAGTTTTTGATTTAACACATTTTGTTATTTAACATAAGCTTGTAAAATAAGGTAAATTGTCCAGCGAATTGTTTCGTCAACAAGTTACGTAGAAAAAGTCATCCTCGTAAAACATATAATTTTGTAAGGGAAGCTAGCTACTTCTAGTCCAATGTTCGGTGCTTCAGCAAAAATTTTGATCAACTCAAGTATCTGTATGAAAACGAGATGCTTTAAGCTTGAAAATCTCTTCGTAGTCGAAGAAAACTTTTGCCTTTTTCAAATACTAGAGAGTTGCCAAATTTCTTTTTAAAGAAAAAAATAAGATCTAAAGAAGTGATTGAACGTCGAACGTCGACGAACATCAGTTGTACATGAAATGTGAAAACAAAGGGCATTTCCTATAGTATTTATGGTAAATAGTTCAGAAATGTTTAAAATAAAATAAGAACGTTAATATTCTATCCACTTCTATACAAATAAATAAAATTGGATTGTCTGATTGTAACAATAAAAAAAATCCGTTTATAAATGAGTTATAATATTAAATGATGTCATGTTATATGTACGGAATATATAACAAAACATCTTTTTAAAAATTCTAACCTGCTTGTCTGTTTGTTGTGGCTAATCTCTAAAATGGCTGCAGCGTTTTTGACGAGAGATTCACTGAAAAATAGCTAATGTGACTGGGAGTTGACCTGGACTATATTTTTTTCTAAGAAAACAAAAGTTACATATTTTTCGTTTCATACGTAATCACGCGGACAAAGTCACCGGCAACTGCTAGTATAAATATAAAGTTCTAAAAGCAGAGGCCAATGTGCATCGGCTGTCAATTTAATCCAATGCCATACAATCAATAACATACTCTTTCCGGTATACTTACTATGAGGCGAGCTGCCAAAATGATACAATAAAACGAATCAATACATCAGATATAGTGGAAATTTTCAACCGTCGATCACGCAAAGCTATATCAATTTGACGCACGTGATGTATTACATATCCCAATGTTTGGCAATCGAGAGTTGTAAACATTTGTAAGGCGTAGTAGTCCTCTATTGCGTGTTTGGTTTAAACGTGATTGTACCTTTACGGATTCTTACTAGTTACATTTATACAATTCAGGGACAAAATTAGAAAAGCGTTCACGTTATCGTAAGCAGCCTTGTCTCTAAGAAAATATTTTTTCCATCTCCAAGTAAATCGATGTATTTTTGTTTACCATGTACAAATACAGCTTGTATTTGTGCATTGTGTGCATCCATCAGACAAGTTTTTTTAGGAATATTTTTGGTAAATTCTCCATTACCATCATCATCATCAGCCTGTGTCCGTCCACCGCTGGACATAGGCCTCCCCTAATACACGCCACCTCTCCAGATCTTCGTTTATTCTCATTCAGCCCACACCGGCCACTTTGCGAATGTCATCACTTCAGCTTCTCACAATATGTTTGCCGAGCCTTGGACTCTAATCCAGAACTTTCCGACTCCAGCGGTCGTCAGTTCTGCGGCTTATGTGACTGGCCTACTGCCATTTTAGCTTAATAATCCGGAGGGCTAGATCGGTAAATACTTAAATTAAATTATTAAAGTTACTGAATTGTTATACTAACTATTTTAATTGACGGAGTGACGAAGGAAACACTCTATTGACCTACGCGATACGTCGTATCCATAAGAAATGCAAAGTATAAATAAATTATATCATAAGGCGTCCTAACCGTACAGGGTCATGTACCCATATCTTTTGACATGTAATTATACTATATACTATACACTATATTAATTTCTAGTTGGTTAATAGGAAATCAGTACTAACCTCCTTTAAAATTAAAATATAATTATTATAAGGATATCAAAAAGTTCTAGGTACTTTAGAAACCCTTTTTTTTTTAAATCTCGGCAAAGGAAAGAAAAGTAGTTTGCACAAACCCGCAACGGCTTACCAGTTTACTGATTGATAATTTACATTAGGCTCTCTGTATAAATTTCTGCGTCTTGCCCATACTATCCGAAATGATTTAAACATTTGCTCATCATTACCTTTTTTACTTCTTACCTTTATACCTTTCACATTACACTCGATATAGACATAGTGAAAAAAAAAATTGTCGGAAAAGTTCCTATTTATCGTGCTCCCATACTTATTCACCTCTATATTAAACAATGAAATTACGTATTAATAGATAAGAAAATCGCACTCAGTATAGGTGCCATTGTATTTCGATAAAGATCCAAGTTTTCCCGAAGGTAAATACTTTCTCACTTCATCTATATGTATCTACAGAACGGTTTCTACTAACTGTTAAACTTAGAACGTAATCCTTACGACATTGAAGCCCATAAATATTTTAAACTCAAAGGGTTACGCTGCCGCCAAGGAAATGTGGGACTGTTGTTATATGATTTCTCCACGCGAGTCGTAACTCTGTGTATCGTTAAGTGGGTCGACCGTGAAGTTAAATGGGTTCATATGTTTATTTTTGATTGATTGATTGTTGTTGTTTACGTAATTAGTATTAATGAGAGTATTAGTTGGGCTCATCGAGTATAACACAAACGTTTTGTTTGTTTTATTTTATTAAGCGATCTAAATAGATTAAGCTTCATTGCCTAGTTTATCTAACAGTGACACATAAGCACAGTGTTACTACAAAGCAGCGCTTTGTTGGTCTACTTCCTTGGTACTTCTTTCGTAAAAAGGGACCCTACCTGTAATTATAACATTTTTATGGTTATTTGCAGTACTGCAACTGCGATAAATAAAAGATCACATATCAATTAGGTTTGCGTACAAAATGTACTCAAAATCTTTGTAATATCAGTTTTTCATGGAAGTTTGTATTTTTTTACAGTCATTTGCTTTAAAATATTTCAATGATAGGATTCAACTATGGAAAAGGGTTAAGAGCGGCATTAGATAAATAGCAAAGGGATCTCAATTAATTACGTAAATATCTCTTACTAGCATTAGCGTACCGAGAAATTCAACGAGAATTAAGAGAAGTTCTCTCTAAATGTTTGTTTATCGTTGAATAAATGATATCTCCAATAACCTACTAATACTTTAAGAAACGTCTTCACTTAACTACAATCCAAAGGTATACACTACATTTGATAGGTTAAATAATTTCTGGATATTAAGGGACTGATGATATCTTCGCATTGTCTATAATTGCAAAGAATAATTATATAATGTTTATGTATGAAATACAGATTAAGTTTTTTCAAGCTTGTTAACGTCAAATCTAAAATCTAAAGCGACCAGAATCTTTGATGATACATTGAAATTTTTTTACGCTGCATTCCCTATAAACAAGAAGTATATTGCTTGATTCAATAAACGGTCATACTGTACTACAAGTGACAGCTTTTACTTTTTCAAATATCTTTGTCCGAAATATACAATATATTTCGGACAAAGATGTTTGTTTCTTTTAACAATATGCTTTTTTCATCGGTTGGTACTTTAAATTTACGGAAGTTAATATTACCAAGTAATTTCATGATTGTTATTAAATTTAATAAACAATATTAGGTGTCATCCGGCTTCGGAGTCAATTAAAAATGTTTTTTTTTATTGTAACCCTTAAGTTATTATCTATCGATAAGTTACAATGCTGTAAACTTTTTATTAAAAAACGGTTTTGCGTTATATGAGACACATACATACTTACTAGTTATAATATTACGACGATTTAAATGCAGCCAAGAGGATTCATGGAATACCTGTGCTTGGTACCTGTCTGGGTACCTAGATCTAAGACTGTAATCGGTTTTTTGCTTAGTATAATATCTTTCCTCGTGTATAAACTACAATACAAGTAATACGTATAATAATGTTTACCTGTGTCAAAAGTTAATAAAAGCTTTAGCCACCTTCGTGGTCCAGCGGTATTGCTTTATAATCCGGAGGTCGGGTTCAAATCTCGCGGGGAACAACTTTGTGTTATCGTTGTTTTCTGGTTGGTTAGGAAAATTTAAGCCGATCACCCAATTGTCTGAAAAGTAAAATGATCCATGCGTCGGACGTGCATGTAAAATGTTGGTCTACCACACAACTCGAATAGGACCAGCGTGGTAGGATACGGTCCAAAAAACCCCTAATAGAGAAGTCGTGCGTCAGGGGAGGCCCATGTCCAGCAGTGGCCTAACACAGGTTGATGATGATGATATCAAAAGTTATCCATGTACGTGAAAGTCTAAAACGAATTTTTGGGAGAAGGAAAAACTGTATTCAGCTGATATACCCAAATAGAAGATGGAAACTACATAAGAAAGTCTTATGTTAAACAATAATTGCACTAAATGTGAACGTTTTTGTTGTGGTAAGGTACCTATTTTAACAAATAATAGTTAAATTTTCAAATGTGAACCAATAGAAATGAGTTGACCCATTTGCTTTCCTTTTTAAATGCTTTTCTAATTTTAATTTAACAATCAGACAGTTTATCATAGAGTTAGTGTGCGTATTACCAGTCTAATGTTATGGTATAAATAGTCATTAAATTAGTGATTGAATTTATCAAAACGTACATTTTTCCTTTATTAAAGAAGTATTTTTTAGGATTGTTTTAATAATATAACTATGACAAGACATTAAAATCATTTGTATCAAAAATAAAAGGTGCGGAATAAATTTTATCATATGCATATATATAAGTTGGTCGTCTTATACGATATCGTGAAAATGTGCAGATAAAATCCAACACGGTGAGTATTTAAAACACAATTATTGATCTTGACCATAGAGTAAGAAAAGCCAATTGAAGTGCCTTCAATATTTTACAAGTGCCGCTTATTTATTTTTCAACTTCCTGTACATAACGAGTAGTTTTACAATCTATAAGCTATATAAATAAAAACAAGCATAATATAGCCCCATTTTAAGCTAAGTTTTTCTCATTTATCGGAGATTGTATATGACTGCATCCTTTTTATTTTAGGTCAATTGTGCTACCTTTCACATCACACACACACACATCATCAGCCTGTGTTAGTCCACTGCTGGACATAGGCCGCCTCTAATACACCCCTAGCCCTTAGGGGGTTTTGGACCGTATCTTACCACGCTAGTCCAATGCGGGTTGGTGGGTGGACCGACTTTTTACATGCCCATCTGACGCATGGATGTTGTTACTTTTCAGACAAATGGGTGATTCGCCCAAATTGCCCTAACTAGGAAACAACAACGAAAATATCCCCGCAGGATTCGAACCACGACCTCCGGTTTCTAAAGCACACGCCAATACCAGTAGGCTACGGAGGCAGTAAGTACCTTTACTAACTTAATAATAACCGAAACAAATTACCCATGGCATTAGGTGTACGTCTGTACTACTACTGTAACAATTAGCACCTCTTAGGATCTATAGATATCCTATATGAAAAGAAAACTTAATTTAAAGTCGATAAACAAAAAATATGCATGCTGCATTTTATTATATTATTCAGGTAAACGTCCTACATGTACTATAAAATTAATAACTAGCGACCCGCCCCGGCTACGCACGGTGCTCATACCCGGTACCATTGCACTGAAGGTGTTACATTTTAAATCTATATATATATATATATATACATAACCTTTAGATTGACTCTGAATCCATAAGGCGTAGCGACTCGAAATTTGGTAGAAATGTTCCTTTCGCTAAGTAGAGGTCAGCTAAGAACGGATTTTACGAAATTCCACCCACAAGGGGGGTTGCGGGGTTGCTAGTCTGTAATATGTTCCGAAATATTCATTTAAATTACATGCTGTACGGAGCCATATTGATAATATATGAAATGATCAACGCATTCAAGGCAATTAATTGGATAAGGATTGATGCTGTATTGCCTAAAATTGCTTCGTAAATTATGCTCTCTCTCTCTCTTCCTAGCTATGAATCCCACATGGTGGTGGGGTCAGCTTTCCTTGTTTTTCTCCTCCACCTGCTCTATCCCTGATGTCGGCTTCAGAAACCTGACATTCACTCATGTCCCTCAGCACTACATCTTTCCACCTCGTCTTCGGTCTTCCTCTAGGTCTTTTTCCGGGGATGGAAAATTGCAGTGCTGAGTTTCCTATATAGTCCAGCGTCTTTCGTTTTACGTGGCCATACCATCGCAGCCTACTCTCCTGCATTTTATCGGCGATGTCGCGCACACCAGAGCTACCTCTCACGTACTCGTTGCGGATCCTGTCGAGCTTGGTGACGCTTCGTAAATTATGCATTTTATTAAAATGTAAAGGATATAAATGGCTACATAGTGTTGTTATACATTAGGGATAGACATATACCATCACTCTTAGGTTGACTTCTTTAAGGTGTAAAATACCACAGTACATTATTTTGATTTGATGTCGTAAGATGCGGGCGGAGTTCGGAATTCGAGCACAAAAAATATTTTTGACATTTTCTTGCGAATTTATCGAACAATGTTATAGCCGTTCCAATCGAACGATCGAGCATTCAAGGCGCATCCACATATACTCGCTTAATGTTTTCGCACGAGTCACTGGATATTTTCTTTTAACATCGACGTTAGGAAAACGGAACATTTGTGTACTGCACCAAAAGTGATTTATCGACAATTGATAGACGACGATTAATACGATATTTACATTGGTCTTCCAGGTTTATTGCTTCGAAACGCTGTTGGTTTATATCTTGGTTGGATTGCATTGGCCGTTACTGTTTAAAGGTGACCGATCAGCTATCGAGCGCCTGATAAGATTGTAAATACTAGATTTTCACTTAGTTTTAGTCTTGTGTTTAAATATCATCTATTTAATTTAGGTTCAACGTTAACTAAGGATGAAGGCGAATAACCGTGCCTGAGGACTGTTTTCAATGATTAATTGATAAGATGTTGAAAAAACTTGCTTTTTTATTAATATATGGACGTTAAACATATGAATACGCAACAAAGGATGTTAAAGAACGCAGACGGTAGATATTTAAGCGTAATAAAAATCATAGTATGTTTTACCGAAATCTCGATCCGTTGGTTATGTTCAAAACTGAAGATATTCTAAATTATATATAAGAATTTGTGTAGCATGTATGAATTAACCTGTGCTAAAGATGAAGTTACCTAACTAATCTACGTTACTGTGGTAGTATATAAATATTATGTTTTTTTTTACCAAAAGGAGACTTAGGCTAAATTACTCTTAATTAAGTCAGCTATATTTTAGAGAAAGTTCTGTTAAAATAAGACGGCTTGTATTCCAGAGATTATCCAGAACAAAAAGAGAGACGGACAGGCAGATAAATAGAGGGACAAAAATTAAAAAATATCTTGGCTTGTTAAAGGTGTCGGTTATATATCGGAGTGCAATAATTTAAAAATGGTTATTTTGATGTTGCAAACAGACACTTCATAATATTTATTTGTAAGATTATCTCTATCAGCTTAGCAATTTTTAGAAAAATTCAAACTAAGTACATAAGTGCTGCATTACATTATCTTAAGACTTGTTAAACCTAAATTCACCAAATAGTAAAACTTACCAGTAAAAAGGTGACTTTCAGTTGATGTTAATAAATCAGGCTTCAACTGACAAAGTGCAAAACAAATACTTATAAGCTATTCAATTCTATACGTTCAACTAACTTGACATTCTAACACACTATACAAATCACAAAAGGCGTCTCGAACAAAGGAACGTTTACGTACGGATCGAATACTTACCGAGTCAGGAATAAAGTGCTGAATTCCAAATGTAACATTTATGCGTTATCCGTGCCAAAGGCGATTAGATTTTAGCGGGTTAAACATACAAACAACGGCTACGATTGTGAGATTATATTTGAATACTAACTTCTTCCCTCGGTTTTTTTAAAACTTTCAACATTTTCTTTAATAAAGAGCCTAAGTTATTTTTCACAGCGGCACGTATAAGTGAAATTCCCCTTAAAATCAATCAATGAACAAGATTTTTAATTATACCTTATTATCTGTAAGCTCTACTATTTACAAGGGACTGCCGGTGGTACAAGCGCGGAGTATGTAAACACTACTGCCTTCCGGTTTTAAGGGCGACGTAGCCGCAGAGGGTAATAACGAGACGTAACATATCTTGTCTAAAGGCGGTTGGCGTCATACGCTGTTTTCAAGGCAGGTCGTATTACTTAACGTCAGATGAACGCCCTGATCGTTTCATTATGTAAATGATTATAAAATATACACTTTATAAACTTCGGTTCATTTGTATAGATATATTCATCGCTGTACGCCACATAATGATTCAATCTGTTAAATGCAAATTATCCTATTCGGTAGCACAAACAGGCTAAAATTTGCAACTTATGTGTCGATTATCGGAAGTTTATTGTTACCACATTCAATCGTTGTATATCAACAAAAGAAGATCAACCTTGCTGATATTATATCTGGCTAAGAATAAGAGGCTGTCAAAAATAAAAGATATAATATAATCTTTTGAGCAACTTTGTTAGATGACTGTTATAACTTTTGGGACTCATTCAAACAGCAACTGCTTTGCAACAGCTTTTATCCGATAAACAGACATATTTTTATGTACATATTTTTTTCGTTTGGGTAAGGCATTAATACTTTTTTCTTTATTTGGCTCGTGTAAAAGATAACACATCTAATGGGAATTTTTATTGATCGATTTCTTTCCCCTTGCTTCTTGATCAATAGAGTGATGTACTTAATACAAAAATGTTTTACAGTATTTCTCGAGCTTTTTGGTTGGTTAATATAACGTGCATATTAAGCTCTAAGAAGGCGTAGAGTATAAATGTTAAAATATAAACTATAACAACATTGTCATCAGAGTGGTGTTTACAAATTGAAGTAAAACAATATTTTTTGGTATTTAACTAATAAATTTAATATATACTCTTTAAATTTTACGATTGTAAATAAAATTTTAAATCCATTACATTTTTACACCGAAGATTAATTACGAACAATGTATAAAAATACAATAAGATATTTTCAGTAGTAAATTATCAAAAAGATAAAGAAGATGATATATTAATCACAATATACGGGATTTATACGGGAACAATTAAGAATGTACAACCAGGCAAAGTATTAGTGTTAAAACATGTGTGGGTTCCGGTTTTAAGGGCACCGTAGCTATTACAACTACCAAGAAGCAAACACTACATTTGTTGTGGGCAGGGTGTAATTCTCACAAATATGTAAATATGTAATATTAATTTCTTGGAATTATTATTTGATTAACATTCACATAAAACCACATTTATTTATACCATTGAATGTAAAGTTTAATCAAATTTAGACATCGAATGGATGTCAACATTGTCACCCATGACAACACAGTGGCGTCATCCAACTAGTGCTTTTACTAATGATTTGACATACGGAAAAAGAGATTTATCTAATAACATGCAGTAACATGCAATAACATGTACTTGTCACATCATTGATATGTTAACATTTATTTCAAGTTTAAATTGACTAAACTATGATGGTAATTAAATAGTAAAGTCTAAACAAAATCACAATGAAAGATGCAATTACATTTTACATATAATATGAACACGAAAACATTTGAACTACAACTCTATTGTAAATATGTAATTGACAGAGTTATTTAATGATCTCACCTTGTAGGGCGGAGTGTATTGAGGCATCCTGCGCTTGTCAAGTGCGGTGTAATTTATAAACGGTTAACTAAGCCTTAAATACGGATAAGGAAAGTACTTTTTACATATGTAACAGTACATATTTAGATTCATCGTGTTAATTGACAGATTTTTTAGGCTATTGTATTGACATCCAGAAATCCTAAGCTCTGATCTTGCGAGGTACCTTATTCGTATTATCTATTTTTTTACTTAAAAAAAGAAGTAAAAATATGCGTTGATCCCAGTTGCCCGTAAAGTAAGATGATCTAAGCGTCGGTAAGGTCCAACATCAAGATCATCTTTACTGTTATAAAATGTGAGTGCATTGCGATTTTTCGTATATCTTATAAATTGAATACAGCTAATGTCTTCATTTTGTAAAGATCAGAAGTTCAGTCACTTTAAAATTGTTATTCAGTTAACACCCGGTGGTTTAGACACCAGACCGATAATATTTTGGATATAATGCTGGGTAAAAGGCAGATTCAACAAGATTGCTGGCTCTAACAAACTTAGTTATCAAATTATTGGTTATCGGCACTAACGTTCTCGATTACGACTACGACTGCGGCCGATTAATGAGAAAGATTAGCCAACTACGCTAGAAGTAGAATTATATTGTCCAAGTGTACGCATAAACATATGTACATAACATACAAAAACGCTCTGAATTGACAGTACAAATTAGAATTGTAAAATTAAAAATTCAAACGGGGACGAATGTATAGACAAATCATTAGTTGTCATGTAAAGGAAAAAATGGACGCTTAGTCAACTTGTAACCAATTAAAATACTATACAATCAGTATCTAATGTTAAACACTAATATCGCTAATAGTAATCTTTTTGTTACACCGCAGCCAGCTACTTTAAGCAATTTCAGCTGATGATCAACCAATAACAGCCCATGACGCAATAGCGTAAACGAGTAAGACAAAACACATTTTTTTACATAAATACCATATCTTTTTGGGCCTGGATCTATGAAATAATAAAAATAATATTTATGGCTTGTTAGAGCGCTATACTGTATTGAACCTTCAACTTCTCAGTGCCGGTACACCACTTATCACTTAACACTATCAATTTGAAGCAGTACAATACAATTGCTAATCGTGTTTCACTTGTGCCATTCAATCTCCGAATACACCTCAAAGAACGCAAGGTGAGGCAACCATTGAAAGGGCAACAATGAGAGATATAAGACATGAACATCCCCGAAAGATGTATTCCGGTGCAGGAGTTCGAACGGGCAATATCGAAAACTGATATCTTGCTTACAATGGTAAGAAGTTTATTATTCAAATTATATTCATCGTCTAAGTCAGTCTCTATTCTTATATATTTTCAATATAAAAGTAGTGGCAGGCTGTCTATAATATCATTAATTGTCAAATTGCAATTAACAATTTGAAATAGAACGCCTCTGACCTGACAACGAAACGAAAGCAAAGGAAAGCTAACGGATTTATTCTTTTTTGACATCTTAATTTTCTTTCTTGTGCCTACGCGAATATTACACATGGTTTAATAAAAGACTTTACGGATTTTATCGCGTTTAATTTGGTTTGCAATTTTCCCGACGTTTCAGACACTTTACAGGATCCATGTCCAAGTCTTTTATTAAATCATTTTAATTTTTATTTCAGTTGTACATTATTATTAAGAATTAAAATGTTATTGCAAAACAACATGATTTCAGTTTTAAATAATATTATAGGGATATAGATGTAATAGTAACTACATTTGAAAAATAAACAATAGAGCTTGAGTAATCAGTATATATGAAACTCTCATCATCATCATCATCATCAGCTTTGATAGTCCACTGCTGGACATAAGTTCCTAATACACCCCTATCCATTAGGTGTTTTGGACCGTATCCACCACGCTGGTCCAATGCGGGTTGGTGGACACCTTTTACAGCCCATCCGACGAATGGATCATCTTACTTTTCAGACAATTGGGTGATCGGCCCAAACTGTCCTAACCAATAGGAAAACAACAAGAAAATTTGTTGAGTCCCCGCAGGATTCGAACCAAGACCTCGGTTTCTAAAAAACGCCAGTACCACTTTAGATATCGGAGGCAGGTTGAATGGAAGAGCGATGGAAACCTACAGCTTAAATTCTCGTTATTAGATTTGTATAAGCTTAATCTCCCTGCTAGTATTTTATCATCTTAATTAGATTACATGCTTTCTTAATTTATTACGTCATTTTTCATTCTGTGTTTCATAATATAGATTTAATTTAGAGCTATTATATCGTTTTATTAAATGCTAAATGCTGTTCACTTATCAATGAAGGGATTTGTCTTATTTAAAACAAAAAACTTTTACAAAGCAAATTGCTAGAACTTAATAGGAAGAGAGAGTCTACCCCGTAAGTATTCGAAAAGTCGGGAATTTTAAATGTAAAATAAACGAGATGACTATATATAAAGTACTTTTATTCAATAATGTGTAGTATTCGCGTAAACAAAAGAATTAATTATACTTAATAATAATTCAAAAATATGAAGTGTTTTTCAATATTTAAATCTACGATCTATGGCTTGGATAGTCGACTTACTTAACCCTACATTTCCATAATCAGCCTATATTCCACTATAGACTTGGCTTGATTTAAAAAAAAAAGGTGTCGCCATTTTGTATAAATTAACCCTTTACGTAATGATAAATCGCTTTTAAGCTCGTTTCGCGTAATGAAATCCATTCGACGATTCAATTACGTGTTGAGTCAACCTTTGCGATCACAAATTGTTTGAATAATTTGCATGTGGAAATTATAAACGACCCGCGCACCGCGGTTTACATCGACCTTTTGGGATTGTTCAATTTTGTTTTCAAACTGTCTGCTGATTTATTGAATTCGCCGCTTGTGAAGTAAAACAAATTGTTTTACGAATCGCACAACTACCTAACAACTTAAATTGCTGTTATTACCTCGTTGTAAACAAATAAGCTTATTGTAATTCAGCATATGTTTAAGTCAATTTGTGACATTACCAATATTGGTTATCTGTAAAACACTTTATCTGTAACAGGGTTGTCCTTCTCGGCTTTATATATGATTTTAATTACTTTATTTTTTTTTAACTGAGTTAAATTTGTTACATTTTACCAGTAATATACGCAAGACTTTGCTTTGAAGAATAATTATAATACAATCAAATAAATTGAAATGAAAAACGAACTTAATTTAAAACATAAATAAATTTTAAATCATAATAGTACTAATCAAAAAAATATCAAGAGCATTTAAACCAAATACTAATAGTTTCTACTAAATTAACATTTTCATTGCAATGATACATCATTACAATCGATCTTATTATTCCCTATTAATGTTCCAGAAGTTTCTAGCAACACTGATTGTATTGGGCGTGGTGTCCGCCGCACGCTTAGAACATCTAGCCCAGCAGGGGTCATACAGCTCGGGCACACCTTTCCGTTACGAGAATGTCAACAACGGAGATGGAAGTTATCGTTACAGGTTTGCATTTAAATTGTTTAAACTTGTGTTTGCCATTGAAATGTTTAAAATTAGCCCAAATTGACGTACGTTGCTAGATTCCTTTGAAGTTTTTAGACTCCTGTTAAAAGAAACGGTGGTTTAGATCGATTACGTTAATTTTTTACAATTACAATCAGTTCTCTTTGATTTTACGTTAATATTATAGAGTATTGATTGCTATGATTCTTCAAAAACTAAATAAAGAAGAGGAAATCCACATTAACACATTACATTACATTACATCATCAGACTGTTAGTCCACTACTGGCCATAGGCCTTCTCTAATGATAACTTAGGGCGGTTTTGGACCGTATCCCACTACGCTGGTCCAATGCGGGTTGGTGGGTGGACCGATTTTTACATGCCCCATCCGACGCATGGATCATCATACTTTTCAGACAATTGGGTGATCGGCCCAAATTGCCCTAACTACGAAACAACAACGAAAATGCCCAAATTGCCCTAACCAACTAGGAAACAACAATGAATATTTGTTGAGTCCCCGCTGGATTCGAACCCATGACCTCCGTTTTCTAAAGCAGACGCCCTTACCACTAGGCTACGGAAGCAGTTTCCACATTAACATCAAGACTAATACCACATTAACATCAAGACTAATAGTTTAGTTTGTACAAAATAATCTCTATTTGAAAACATTCCATAAGCCTGAATGATGCAGCCATTTAAGACTTGGAACTTTTGCAGACATAGTATGACATGACGACAGAGTAGCATCGAATCATTTTCGTTTACTAATAGACATAATTAGAGCGCTAGGTATTTCGTTGCAATGGTTACTATATTTCCATCATTTCCAAGTGTTTACATTTAGCTTCGGTTGAGCCAAGTAGTGCTCTAAAAATCCTGGATTTAGCCCGCTACCGGCAATGACATTATTATAAAAAACAAAATAAATAGTTGACTTAAATATGCTTGACAAAAATAGAAATACTAATAAGGAAACTTACTGTTTTCTAAATATTAAAAATATAAAGGTATAGTTGATTACAAACATATAATCCAGCCAAAGAAATCAATTAATAGCTTTGAACTGGCTTTTGTTTTACTTTTACTTCAATATTAATTATTTGCTTTTGACAGTGGAACACCACAGACAATAAGCACTTGACCCCTACAACAGTGACCTTTTTAATTTACTAACTTCGCTTTCCCGCCACGTTGACAACTACATTATATATTTAATCTGTGCCGTTCTCAAAATTAAACAAGGTTGGTGAGGTTGGGTGCGCTCATTTATTTTTCAAATATAGGTCATACTGGCTCTGTTTAAATGTATACGCAATATACTTACGAAATATTATAGCTAGGCTAATACAGGCAGATAGTTTTAGTTGCTTTGACTTTTAATTGGATATTGCATATTTGAGTAAAGTATCATATCTATTTAAACTGGACAAATCAGAAGTTACCTGTATAAAGTTAATTATTAGGTAGTTTGTTAGTAACATGGTTATATTAACAAAATAAGTTACTAAAACATTTTTATGATTCATACGGTGGCAGTTTTCCCTTTATAGGGGACCGACCGCGGTGGTACCTCTCACAACCTCTAACCAATAAAAAAATAAGTATGCATATATCGCCTATTTATTTTTATTAGGCGTAGGGATGTGACGACTCCACCGCCCACTTGACGGTGGATCTGCCTTACAGTGGGAGCAAAACAGATCCGCAGTACAGTTGCAATTAGTCAATTTCCAATCCGCCTGCTCAGCGTGGCAATTATGAGCAACTCTTTACAATGGACGCTATGAAGATCAGCCGTATTGGTGTTCATAAAAAAAGACCTATGTCCAGCAGTGGGCTGCTAAAGGCTGTTTATGATAATGATGATGATGTCATGTCGCGATCTTCGTTTTTTACTTATGATAAGCAATTGCTATTGGTGCTAGAAAGTAATATGTAAATTTTATATAAACGTAAGGACGTTTTTGAATATTCTGATGCCTCACCTGAATAAAGATTAGACATAAGGAAATGGTTAAGACCAGTTTTCCCAAACTGTCGTCGAACTTCAAATATTTTATATTGTTTATTTTTAATCGTCTATTTAGAATAAAATTGCCACCCAACTTGTTGCTGATTACTGTGCGCTGAATAGTAGTACTATAAGGTAACTAATTCTGAAGTTAATTAGTGCTCCGTTGTGTTTTGTTCTCAAGGTCACCATGCCAAATTTCTTTGCTATACATTTTTTTATTTAAATTAATAATATATTTTTTAACATTATCTAAATACAATAAGGACGATATGGACTTGAGATTAAACAGTTGTAAAACACCGTTGTACTCTCAGCTTACTGTCACCGATTCAGAAAGCCACCGTCATTACTACCAGGTCAAGGAAGTGGTTTAGAAATTATACCATTATATAAGAGCTTATAATAGTATCCTCCTAGTCAAATTTGACTACGGCCGCCGATCAATACCAGAGATGTTAGTCTAAATGTACTTATTATATATTTTTTTGAGCTGCCTCCGTAGCCTAGTGGTATGGAAAGTGGCGTGTGCTTTAGAAACCGGAGGTCGTGGGTTCGAATCCTGCGGGGACGCAACAAATTCTCATTGTTGTTTCCTAGTTGGTTAGGGCAATTGGGGCCGATCACCCAATTGTCTGAAAAGTAAGATGATCCATGCGTCGGATTGGCATGTAAAAAAGTCGGTCCACCCACCAACCCGCATTGGACCAGCGTGGTTGGATACGGTCCAAACCCCCTAATGGATAGGGGTGTATTAGGGGAGGCCTATGTCCAGCAGTGGACTAACAAAGGCTGATGATGTGATGTGATATATTTTTTTAATTATCATTACAGTTACGACACACCAACCGGGATATCTGCTTACGAGAGCGGTTCTCCAAGAGCGGCTGGTCCCGAAGGTCCTGCCGTGACTGCTGAAGGTGGCTTCTCATTCAGAACTATAGATGGTCAGCAGATCTCGTTAACGTACACTGCTGACGAGAATGGCTTCCACCCGGTCGGCTCCCATCTGCCGACACCTCCACCCATCCCCGAAGCTATACTGCGCTCCATCGAGTTCAACGGGCAACATCCTTCGTGAGTTAAACAATAACAATGATATATAAATATTTATCTATCATTCATAGCCTTTAATTAAATGTTCTTATAAGCTTTCTTTTCGTTCAAATTATGCATTTATATCTGACCTAATCAGAGATAAAGCTATATATGTTTATAATAGAGAATAAAAAATCATAATAACACATTTAAAACAGTATATATATATAATAGCGTGCATTGGGCCAGACATATTATTTGCTTAGTTAATATTTGACAAACTTATCAGAATGAACAAATAAAATATTAAACAGTTAATTTATTATTATTGTTATATTATTAGTCAAAAGAGAATGAAAATAGCATAATAAAAGTAGTTTTTTGCCATTTTTATCATTCGTTTGTTATACAATAGGTTTGAAATTGTATAATTCTTTTTATAAAGGATCTAAGGAACACTTTCCACCTTTTCTAAACAAATTCCTGAAATTGTTTATTTACCGTAAACAATAAGTTAGAAATACAAATAGTATCGAAATATTTTCTGAAGTAATGAATAATTACATGTTAATTACTCACGATGCATTTGCGACAACTTTGTCAGTAATTCAACAGCAAAAGTTAATTAAGTAGCGGGATATATGTTTACATAAGACATAATTAAGAAACACTGTATTACCCAGAGGTCTTGATCCCAAATGCTAACTGTACAAGAATTGAACATAACACATATTTAATGTTTTCATCATCATCATCATCATCAGCCTGTGATAGTCCACTGCTGGACATGGTGGACTGATGTATTCATGCCCATCCGACGCATGGATCATCTTTCTTTTCAGACACTTAAGTCACATCACACACATCATCAGCCTCTGATAGTCCACTGCTGGACATTGGCCTCCTAATACACCCCTTACAATTAGGGAGTTTGGACCGAATACCACCACTCTGGTCCAATGCGGGTTGGTGGGTGGACCGACTTTTTACATGCCCATCCGACGCATGGATCATCTTACTTTTCAGACAATTGGGTGATCGGCCCAAATTGCCCTAACCAACTAGGAAACAACAATGAAAATTTGTTGAGTCCCCGCACGATTCGACCTCCGGTTCCTAAGCCACACGGCTATACCACTAGGCTACGGAGGCAGGAGGCAGTAATGTTTACTTGACCTAATAATTAAAATCATATATTTCGTTCTCACCAGTGGCTTAGAGAGATATGACGTCATTATCCCGTTAACAGAAAATCGTGAGTTGTCTTCAAGAACTGTTATGAAGTTGCGGTTAGGATAATATCTATTTATTTATTTAGACACACCAACAGCAATACACACAAAACATTCAACATTACAATTAACGAATAATAAATTAGGTACAGGTATGTAAGCCAGTTACAGGCATGTACAGCGATCTCTTGTCACACATTATGACATGTTACAATAATTTTGCAAACAACGAAAAATAGTCTTAACCTTCGCTTAATTGTAACGACATAAAAAAAGAACAACTTAAAGAGAAAAAACGAAACAAGAGTTAATTATTACAATCTCTGATCAATTATGAACACGTTGTAATTTATATTAAATATCAATTTCTTAACTTAAAAACTTATTTCGTATCCATCAACTGCAATTGCGCAAGATACAAATTGACCATCATCTATATATATATATATATATATATATATATATATATCATCGATATATCTGGATCGATAAGGCGTAGTGACTTGAAATTTGTAGCAACTTTCGCCGAGTAGAGGTCAGCTATATGTGTGTAAGTAAAATGATACATGCGTCGGATGGGCATGTTAAAAGTCGGTCCTGCTCCTGATATCTCTCCGGTCGTGTCGTTTATCCGTCCCATAGGACCATGAGTGTGAAGGAACAGGGAGTGCACACTTGTGCACTATAATATCTCCTGCTCTAGTTGGCGCTAGTTGGCTCAGTCATACAGATCAGCCCCGAACAGGTTCCCGCTTTGTCGTAGCGGTGGGGCTCAGTACCCGCGGCTTGGGTCAGCCGCGGGAAGCTAAGAGGAACCTGGCCGGCCTGAGGTGTAAGGCCGGCGTGGAGGAGGTTGCTCCAAGCGGGCTGCAAAGCCCGCTTTGGATGCGCCTTGAGGGTGCGAGGACGGTTGCAGGGGGTAGGTGCCCTTCCTGTCCTTCGCAACCAAGGAGGAGTGCGGGGAAGAGGAGGTCGGTATTTCGTAGGCCGCCTCCCTATCCTCCGCGACTCGAGGGGCCGCACCGCTGATGCGGTGTGGAGGGGCCGGAGGGGGGACATATGGCATGGTGTCGTCGATCTTCCTCCTTCTGCGGCCGAAATGGAGCTAGCGGCGGAGCGTAACATCTGAGCCGCCGCTGGGGCTAGGAGTTTGGTCCTGGTGGTCAGGGAACTCCTGGTCTCTATGGTTCCGAGTAACAGACTCGGGGAGTCTGTTACCTAACTACAGGGGCCGAGACGTAGGGCGCGCTAGTTCCGACGCGCCCACAGGGAGGCAGATGGCCGTAAGGCCGAGATGGGGCTGCTTCGGCGGCCAGCGCCGGTGGGGTTGCAGATGAGTGCAAAACGTTCCTGTGACCCCACCCAAAGGCGTCAGGAAGGAACAACGGGTGGTTTTAGTCGGTGCGAGTCCGACATAACCTGTCTTTGCCCTCTGAGGACGGGTATGCGTAGGCATTTCCACGGTAAAAAAAAAAAAAAAAAAAAGTCATACAGATCGGCCCCTCTATAATTATAGTCGTAATTGACTAGGAAGATATTAAATTTGGGATCTTTGTGTGTAATTAGTTATTGTAGATGTTTTTGACATAGTATCAAATTAAATCATTATAATTTAGACCCTTTGTTCTAAGAATAAAGTTCAATCGTTGCTATGTGAATAAAGATGATCCGTTAGAAATATATTTCTCTATAGATGAAAATTAATACAAAAATACTTTTTTTATAGATTTATTCATGTTGTTAGTTTTTGTTTATTGGACGAATTTTGTTATCTAGTCACAGCCAATAAATATGAATAATGCTTCTAAAATTGTTTGGTAAGTTAAATTGTTTTTCTAATGATATTACATCAAAATGAAATATTTTTATGCTTGCAATTTCAGAAACGATGGTTCCGGCGGAGCTCGTAACGGATACAGGTACTAAAAAATTGTCAACACACTGAAAAAAATGGACTCTGTACCTCATAAGAAGGATGGACTGTGATACAATTGTATTTAATGATTTGCTTATCTCTCACATTGATTGTATGACGTTACTAACGATGTAATTAAATATAACCGGTACTCCGGCATTTGTAATTTTATTGTTTTTATTTTAAAAAATCTGGTTAATAGTTTTGTCATTCATTGAATACCTTATTATCTACCGGTCAACCTTCAGATAGCTTAGATAGCATTGATGGTCGATTAATCCATAGTAATATTATAAGTGCGAAAGTAACTCTGTCTGTCTATCTGTCTGCCTGTCTGTCTGTCCGTTTGTACTGTCAAATTGAACCGATTTCGGTGAAATTAAGTACGTACTTAGAATGTATTGCAAAAAAGGACATAGGCTAATAATTATTCCAATAAAGGTTGTCGAAAGGATGGAGATAGAGATGACAGTTTATATGGAAATCGTCTCTGTTGAACATGAAACGATGCAATTTTGTGTCTAGATACTGGAAAAGAGCCGTAAGTGGTGTCATTCTAGGATTTTTTAGCTTCAAACTGTACGAGGATGAATTACAGATTGAAATGGGGATAAAGTCAATTTGGAAATTTGTCGAAGCAAAAGCCATACAGCTTCGTGCCTAATGATAGGCACGTGCAATAAAAACACCCCTATATCTTATTTATATACGGTATTTGTCAATTTATATACTATATTATTTTTATTAATATATATATATTAACATATATTAAATACTATAGAGTATATCTCAATACACCTCGCAGATATTTCTCCCATTCCACGCGTACGAAGTTGCGGGTAATAACAAATAGAAAAGTGCTAGTACATAAAAAAAAGTAAAACATAGATATTATTTCGCCTACATATATAAAAAAATGCATAATAAGTAGCCAGAGCCAATTAAAAAAAAAAATAGCGGACTCCGTAGCCTAGTGGTATAGGCATTTGCTTTAGAAACCGGAGGTCGTGGGTTCGAATCCTGCGGGGACTCAACATTTTCATTGTTGTTTCCTAGTTGGTTAGGACAATTTGGGCCGATCACCCAATTGTCTGAAAAGTAAGATGATCCATGCGTCGGATGGGCATGTAAAAAGGCGGTCCACCCACCAACCCGCATTGGACCAGCGTGGTGGGATACGGTCCAGAACCCCCTAATGGATAGGGGTGTATTAGGGGAGGCCTATGTCCAGCAGTGGACTATTAAAGGCTGATGATGGTGATGATGATGATGAAAACGATTGACATTTTGAAAATAAATATTGGGAGAGAGAAAATATAGGGATACCTTATACCAGTAATGACTAAATTTAGTTAAAACAAATATGAAGACCAGTCGTAAATATACAATTCACTGTACTAAAAAATATAATTGTGTTGCTCTACTACATATAAACCGATATTCTTTATTGAACCCTTTTTATTACTATTTATCTTCAGAATAGTTTGTCTAAAACCGACAACAGATAACAGCCAAATCGATTCGTTAACAATACGAGGACTCAAATTCAATCAATGTTAAGCCGCTTTGTTCGTATTAAACTAATAAGATATTTAATTACATAGTTGTTGTTGGTTACTTTGTGAGCGAAATGTACGAAAATCCTACCTTTAATTAAGTTCGCTTTATCACAAAACGAATGGAATATGCTAAATAGTCGTGTTTCAAATGTAAATTTGTTCTTTATCTGCTATATTTTACCTCATGTTTTACTTTCCTTTATATTTAGATGTGATCATTATTTTTATGTTTCTACATTTGTTAAGTAAAGTAAATAGGCAAACTGATAGAATGAAAATACAGTACGCAAAAAATTGTTTGTCATAATAAACTAATCTTGTTGTAAAAGGTTAAATAAATTTTATTTTTGAAATTATATTTACATATATTATAAGGAAATTATAAGTATTGATATGACTAACGTTTTATACAAAGTATTACAATCAAAAAAACGAGCGTAAAAAGTTAAACGGGCGCCTAAAGTGCGTTAATAGCTTTTTTTAAACTGGTACGTTGACGCGGTGCCCTTCAAATGAGCATCAAATGTAGCCATCGTAATTAATGCGTAAACGAGACTTAACGTCTTACGGTAGCGCATAGGTGATATCCCTGGTATTGCCGATGTCAATGGTCGTTGGTGACCAGTTTCCATCAAAGGGCCTTTCTGCTCGTCTGCCTTAGTATACAAATGAAACACGTGATTCTTTTATATTGCATATTAAGCTTAATCTATTCAGGCTTTGACTTATCAGTTTATTCTCTATAAATTCCACCGTATCACTTTATAAGTTTACGGATTCTTCGCGTTACTTAAATATATTATTCCGACGTTTGATCTTTTCAGATCCTGATCACAGAGACCGTAAACCAGAGTTAGGTTTTACGTCTCTTTTCCAATCAAGAGGCCACAATCACGTCTGTTCACGGACGTTCGACCGGTTGATGTACAAATGACTAAAACGAACATATAGCTGATGTTATGCACTCGACGCTATAAGAAATCTACAATTTGACCATAGTTCTAGGCTTGACCATCAGTTATATTAGATTTGAGAACCTAAATACTGTAATGAACACGATTTATACAAGGATAATTCGGATCAATTGAAGTTAAAATATCAAATTATAGAAAGATGGTTGGTCTTCACACCTTCCTGGATCAACTAATTATCAAAATTAAACGCAGAGTATAAAAACTCAAAACCGAAGGACGACATAAATACTTTTTGTCAAACCAACATTAAAAATTAGAATCGAAACATATGTCAATTTTTAAATAAAACTGACGTTATTCGAAAACATTGATGTTAGACATACCAGACTTAGTCTGCCCGTGATCATGGATGCTGAAAAGAATCCGAAACGTCGGGAATAAATATATTTAAGTAACGCAAAGAATCCGTAAATTAGTGGATTTGATATGTATAATAATCGCGTAAATAAAAGAAATAATCACTTTATAAGAAATAAAAGTTCATATAATGTTAAAAAGTTTTATAACATGATATAATTTAAGTTTATTTCGACTATACCTCATTAAAATCATCAAATAAAAGTTACGCAATAAAGTGAAAGCCTTTGTACTAAAGCCATGAACTGAGTAGCCTTAAATGCAGTTTCATCGTAATGTTACCAATATGCGCGTCCTTAGATACATTTGACCCTGAGACATATTACTATTATATTATGCATATGTATATAATATAGTCGAATATAACATTTCAATGAATTTCATTCTTCGGCCCTTATTTGGCTTTTTCTTCTTATGATATACCTTTAACTGTACTATTAGTCAACGAATTAATGACCTTAAACTTTTTTCAAGCGTTTTTGTTTTGGTATTCAATATAACTTTATATTCTTAATCTGGCTGATGCGCCTTATCATCCGCTTGGTAATATAAATAAAAATAATTTTGTTATTTTTTTGTTACAAAAATGTAACCTTTGTTACTTCCAGTCACATCAGCTATCTTCTAGTGAAAGTCACGTCAAAAACAAAAGACATTAATAAAATATTTTGTTATATGTTTCCGTTATATATTAAACAGAAATCATTGGAATATGGTTATTTTGATTTTACAAAGTCCACAATTAAAAAAAAGGAAATATAAATTTTAGCCCAATATAAGTCGTACAATCAAAGGTAATTGTAAGCAGCATTAAAACGACATATTACGTACATAAAAAACTTTATTTGATTTGCATATTTACATATCGCAACAACGATTGTGAACTTAAACTTAAATATCGTGCTCGGTTCCATCGTGCTATCACAGTCCCGCGGTTCGTGAGGTTCGATATAAGGAATAACTACTTTAATAAAGGTTTCATACCGCTAGAGTCAAGCTTACGTATAAAGCGTTCAGTACAATTATAACTATTCATATAGGTTCTAGCTCTTAACCTATTAAGGGAACGTAAAAAAGGTGATGTGTTCACAGACATTAAAATCGCCTTTACAAAGGGGAAGGTATTGGGACGCAGAGACTTACAAAAACATTATATTATAGACAACGTTTTTGATGTTATACAAAGGGGCAAGACGAGGATATTGGGTAAATAGGGGTCAATAGCTGGTAAGAAACTCATTGGGGACATAGAATAGTGGTGCAAGGATTAAATATGGAGGTGTTTGATAGGTTATCTTATTGGGGACGAAGATGTATGTGTTATCGAGCGATTCTTCAGCTGCATTATGATGGGTCAGGAATGAGATCAGTAGTGGTAGCCGTTGGAGCCTCCGTTGTTTCCGGAGCCGCCTCCTTGGTTGTATGAACCTTCACTGAAAAAAGGGAATTTTCACAATTTCAGTCAGTGAACGGGGAAAATTATAAATTTGTTTCGTGATGTTAGTCTTCTGTTACCAGAATGAGGTGAGTAATCGAGATAAACGCATAACGAGTTTTATAAAATTCCTTGGTTATATATATAATAGTTATATAAGCAATATGTAGTTATCTAATTTTGTACAGTGATTATTTTGCTTAGTTTAGTATTGTAAACCACCTCGGTAAGCCAGTTTATGTGCTAAATTACGACGCAGATAAGTGGAGCTTATAAATGTTGTGCCGTTTTTTATAAAACTTATCCGCGAGATATTTGATTTTAATTAACTTTTGTTTTAATAAACTTTGAGAACTTTTCCTGTAATTTACCAAATAAAATTGCGGTCGCGTATCTAACACAACCAGCATTACCTTAATTATAGTCTTGAGACGACTATTAGACTACCATAACACAAATATTAAAGGACATTCAAATATACTATCTTCATTTCCAATGGTATTTAAAAAATATCAATATCACTTACGAAGAGGGATTGCGTCTGTTGAACTCGATGGATCGGAGGATTTCTTCCGGGATGGGTGGTGGCGTGGGAGATGGGATCCGACGGGGTGGAAACCGTTCTCGTCAGCGGTGTAGGTAAGGGAGATCTGCTGACCATCAGGGGCGCGGTAGGAGAAGCCACCTTCGGCGGTCACAGCTGGTCCTTCGGGACCCTGGGCGCGCGGGGCACCACTCTCCTGGGCGGATATGCCGTTACCGGTTTCGTAGCTGTGATGGACAATTTATTTATAATTTAAAAACATATTGTCTAGGAATTGAAAATACTGCGAATTCTCTTAAAACGTAGTATGGTGGAATTTTTCGGATATCAAAACAGAAATAGGTTTAGCAAAATTGTGGTTAGTTAAACACTCATGGCACATTCTATTTAATTTTGGGTTCAAATTTATATACTACGCAATTAATTCATAGGTCAATAAAGGTTTTTTATATCAATAGAAAAACAATCACGGAACTGACCGATCAGACCCGATTATGAGGAAACATTAAAAATGTAAACAGTTTGTTGAAAAATATTTCTACACAAACTTTTCACAAATTATAGCTATTATAATGGTGTAAGCTTAACGCTATTGTATATTAAAAACATTAAACCTCCTTATTGAAATAAAAATAAATGGTGTGGAGTACTGACCTGAAACGGTAGGTGCCATCACCGTTGTTTTCATTCTCATATTTCAAGATCGGAATGTTCGCGCCATTGCCATTTCCATTTCCGCTGTAAGAGCTTGATCCGCTATAAGATCCGCTAGATCCGCTCCCAGAACTACCAGCTCCGAAAACTCCACTGCCAGCCCCACCGGAACCGCTACCAGCGCCGGCACCGAACCCACCACCAGGGCGAGGCGGCAAGTACTGCGGTTCCAGGCGGCCGCAAGATACCGCCACGACCATACCAGATAATATCATAAACTGGAACATAAAAGTGTTGATAAAAATCGATTTCTACTTACAAAAACTAGCTGAAGAGGATATATAAACAAAGCCAACTGGTGACATGTTAAAACGCGCAATTATTGGTGGTAGTCGAATTCAATGTTCGAAAAAAATTATAAAATGTTCTTTATACTAAGCGCAATCGGAAAACAACTGGTATGTTTTTTAAAAAAAGCTACTGATGACGTCAAAATATACAGCGTTGTTGTTGTTGTTGGAAGCCGGAATCACATAGTGAACAGTTCCACAATAATGTTTTGCTTGATTAACCCTGATCATGTGCTTTGAATTAATTTATTCCACATTATAATTGCCTGGGATACTGTAAATAATTGTTTTCCGATATAACTATAGTGTTGACTACACAAATTGGACGTTACGATTATAAAAATAATATTTCGACCCACGGAGCATATTGCCAATGTACCGTTTTTGCTGATGTAAACTAAATATCATTAAGTGATATTAACATCGATAATACGTTTTTGTATATTTAAGCCAGATGGTAATTGTAAGCTTTCGAAAAATTTATCATGGTAAAGTTTTTATGACTAGTGCTATACTCTCTTCCTTTGACACTAGGCTGAGTATTTACGCTGTAAAAAGTTGAATTTACCTAACTGGGCTGACACAAATTGTAACCTAGTAACGTAATAGTTATTATGTGAGCATCTCAAAAGCTTTTATGCAACAAGCACTGACTAAGATATACTCAGTATCTGTTTTATAAAATATTATCAAAGAAATAAACCCCGCACAGATTTAAAAATATCTTAAAGAATCATAAATAACAATATTTAAAAAATTCTACATTATTATTGTCTCTAAAAATCAATTTCGCAATTGGCGCATTCATCTAAACAGGATTAAGTTCCTATAGGTCTAGATTGGATATTATTATTAAAATTAAAAACAACAAGAACCTCTACGAATTGTTTGTACATGAAATACATCGAAAAATTTTGCGACAAAAGTACCAAAAACGAGGTACGAGGTAAGCAATTAGTGAATTTCTTCTCTCTAACGCGTAATAAAACGAAGCTTACCAGAGCAGGTGACATGATAATGTATAATGCAATGGTTTGTATGTAGACAGGTCTCCTCTTCGTCGGTCGTAAGCGGAATACTGTTTATCGAGGATGTGGCCCGTTTTATAGCGATCCGATTTTGCCCTTTCGCGGTTGCTTCACCTTGTGGCGATGCGTCGGATAGGCGGAATCCGATGCCATCCGGAGCCATTTGACCGGCAAATTCAAAGCTGCGAGCATCTATAGCTTAAAGTATAAAAGCTCTAATTGTGTTAAAACGAAAACGCTTTGGTAGTTAAGTTAATAAGAACATTAAGTTAAGTTATGACTGCAAAGCTTTTTTTCACCTTTTTATATGAAGACCGGAAAAATTGTTACATTTCGTGATATATTAAACGATTTATTTATATTATATTGATCCTTTAAAGCTTAGTTTAATAACAAAGTTTTGTTAACTAACATTCGTTATTTTCATTCAATATAGAACACGTAGTTAAAAGTTTCATTCAAAGCGCCATTTCACTGTTCTAACCTTTACCCGTTGTTAATGCTACCGTATAAAAGTTATCCGGGTTTATTATAATAGAAATACCGCAGTTGCCTGAACTTGTCTTATAAACTTGAATTATTAATCCAGCGTGTTAGTATATTTTCTCTAAAGCTCTGTGAAGTAAGTAGTTTATACTTACATTATTAAATAAAATTATCGTAGCAATCTCAAAAAGAATACATCAATTCGTCAAACTGGACGGAAGTTTTTTGTGTTTTGCTATTATATGATTACTCTTGAGCTGTTTTTAACTTAAAATCTCCGTTTTGATAAGTTAAACTTTTGAAATGTTTTGATACGCTTAATCAATAACGCTATAAGTAACTGTTAAAATCTATATGTATAATTATATATTTTTATATTATCAGACGATCTATAATATTCCCCTTTTTTATACATTAATATAAGAACCTAACTTTAGCTTTAGTAAAAAGGCGGATGATTACTTTAAAATTAGGTTAATGTTTTTCTCTAGCCAGTGCCTTCTAGAATCGTTTCACCTTCGAAATAATTTCTTTAATAACGTTATCGAAGGCTGCATGCAACGTTAGTTACTTAAAAAGATTAAAATGTATTATTTTGTACATCTACATTAATATAAACAGAGAGTTAGATTATTGTTATTAATGTTTTGAAGCTCTTTAATGAGAGAATAAGTTAAGGTCTATAAAAGCTCGTAAAAGTCCTTTCGAGACCAGTTCTAGGAAAAAGTATTGCAAAATTTTAATATAACTTAATCGATATGAGATGAATTTGCGGGGCTGTGGTATAGGTTATAAATAAATAAGATCAATGTTTGATTAAAAATATTGTACTTCTTTCATAGCTTTGTAATCATTTGAACACATTTGAATTTTTATAAGTACCATTTCACTGCTTCTTCCTTCCGCAAAGAAGAATTGTATAAATATTATAATATTCTGGTTTGATGGACACATTTACAATTGTAATAATTTTGCTTTCGTTAAACTTGAACCGAGGGTTTTAAAAAGTAGAAAACTGTTTGGCTAGTAACCTTTGTAAGAAAATGGCAATGTAGATATTCTTTATATCAGGCTTTAAATTACTGAGCTTTAAACTACTCAATTATTACATAAATATAAGCAAAAAAACCTAGTTAATTAAATTTCTTTACGATTAACCTGACCCTATTAAACCCAGATGAATAATTTTCTTTTCGCTATGGCCTTTATTAAAAATATAATAATGTAAATTGATAAATTAAATGGAAAACGCCTATGAAAATATTGCTAGCACCAAACTAAGTTTTCAGGAAAATTGTATTTAAGCTAAGTTCATTAAAGTTACTACATAATTTGGCAAGTACTGAAGTTTAAATAAAATTATATTACAGCTACTAATTTTAAAATATAAGTTAAAGTTATTGAAAATCATAGATCATTTCATTTTATTTTAGTGGCGTTCGGGGTTCTTTTAAAGTTTGTAGTCACTAAAAAGACTGAGGTAAACTAAAACTTGTTAGAGTTGGCATAGTCACTATTACTTTTCCCCCTGATACTGAGCAAGAGGGTGTTCGCCGTCCAGAGAAGGGCTCAAAAGAGGGTATCGTGCTGCACGGCACCTAAAATGACCCTTGAGGTGTCCTAACACAGCCGGATAGGAAAGGTCCGCGAGGGCCACGTCGCGCCAGGTTCGGCGAAGACTGTTAACAGTACCTGCGGCCCTCCACAATCAGAAAAATAATCTTTATTTTAAACTACTAATGGTCCTAGTTAAGTTTATGGGGTAGGCCTATTCCCAACAGTGGGCTTTAACAGGCTGAAACAAAAACAAGGTTAAGTGTTACGTAGGAGGTAAAAAGTGTTACATGTACAAACGTACGCTTGGTTTCATAGCTATTAATTAGGCATTAAAATCTAATATCTTAGAAAACAAAATCCATTTTTAATTACAATTGTTTCTTTAATCATACATAAATAAAACAGCATGATATAATTAATATAGAACTTCGTTAACAAATAGCTAAGATCCGCTTTAGCCTTCAGTCAAACGGTTACCTAGCTTCAGTCATCCTTTATTTTTGTCCTTTCTAAGGATCAACACGGACCCGTTGCATTACCGCGAATGATCAATTGCACACGGTTAATTTCGTGCTATCTAGTTCAAATGCCACATAGCGCAGACATTGCGGCCATGACCGCACCGCACCTCCGCCATTATTGGTGATCTTGTTCTGATACAATGCTCGTTAGTTGGCGCTGTGCGAAATTTTACAGCGAACGGTTTTAATGGCGTTTATTCCTCGCGGTTGTTAAGATGATTGCATGATTTGCGCGTAATATCTGTTTGAAATGAGTAAACGCTGTGATGTTTATGTATTTATTAGCGGTGGTCCCTCGTGGTCGGTTAGGTTATTTGTTCAATTGACCGTACGCTTTTGTTTTTGTATCAGTAGTGTTACAATTTAAAATAAGTAAATGGCATCAATCTTACGTGTCAAATAATGTTAGATCTTTTAATGTCAGATATTTGTAATAAGATGTACCTCTTCAAAAGTCGTGCCTATATATCTTATCTCTATGATAATGTTTTGTTGTTAAAATATAAAATGGGGATGAAGTTATTGTGATGATTCTTAGGAGTTTTTTTTTTTAAAAAGACATGCTATTTGGGTCCATTAGAAAAAATTCATTAACATTGCTCTTAAAACTTAGGGCTGTGTTCCGGTTGGAAGGATCATCCTGACTTTCCGATATCAAAAGATACTTGCGTTTAATTAAATTCGCTTTAAATTAATATTTTTTTCATTTGAAACACGAAAACAATTAGATCCAAACGTAGGAGTAAATCGTCATTAATTTTTTAGACTTTCCGTATTATTAACGGAATTGGCATGGGATTATATAAAGTGATACATGTCACATAGGTAATAGATGTAATACATCGATCTATAAAACAGTAGTGTCCCGCTGACATGAGCACATGGCATTTAAACTGGAATATTGGGTGCGTCACTAGATTGTCTCACGATTCTATGTGATAGGATTCTACTTTACCTTAATAAGGTTTGATTATTTTCAAACATAGCACATTGGCTGTGAGAAAATACCACTGATGAAGATAATAATCTTTTGATGGTTACATCATCGTCATCATCATCATCAGCCTGTAATAGTCCACTGCTGGACATAGGCCTCTCTATCCGTTAAGGGGTTCGATGGTTACAGGAAAAGATATTTTTTTGTATAGAATTTTTATTATTGAATTTTTAAGAAAGAAACAAATCCAATTTTGAAGTTATACTTTTTTAGCGCGTTAGGTAAACATAACGAGAGTAAATTTTTGCCACGCGGGCACACATGGTCACGAAAAACCCACGTCCTAATATTAGTTATAGTCAACTAACGTATTAACGAAATTTATTTCTTCAAACGTACCACAAGGCAAAAGATTGATATTTTGAAAAGATTTTTATATTGTTACGCCAATAAAGTATAAATTTTTTAGGTCAAGTGTAAGTAAGTAGTAGAAGGTTGCTTTAATAATACGCGTTCTTATTGGTGAGGTACCAAAGATGGAATAATTTAAGTATTTAACTATCGCAAAATACTTTTTTTAAGTTAGTCGATGTGTTAGTTGGTAGGCGGTGGGTCCCCTTTTGACAAGGGGCCGTCTGGGGTGGTACCACTGCGTTGCCCATTTCTACCGCAAAGCAAAGGAGTGTGATGACACTACTTTGATATGTATTTATTTGTTTTTTGGACGTTACTTTGTTTGTTTTTACCGGTTTGAAGGGCACCGTAGCCATGGTTTTCACTGGGTAAATGAGAAGTTATATCCATTTCACATGGTAGGCACTGCGCAGGTAATATATCTGGTATTGCCGATGTCAATGGACGTTGGTGACCACTTTCCTTGTTGTGGCCCGACTGCTCGTCTGCCTACGTATGACAAAAAAGGTGCCACGTTGACTGAGGAACTTCACTAAAGAGGTTCAAACAATTGCACTTCGGTTGCATGTTATGTTATTAGTGACCATGACGTATTTCGCTCCGCTATGATTATTTACTCATAATGTATAGGTTTATTGTAGCAAAAAAGTTGAACATATATTACAATTATTGTTTTTTTATATGTTTTACTAGCTATTACCCGCGACTTCGTCCGCGTGAAATCCAAGAAATGTCCCCGAGAACTATTGATAATTAATGTATAGTATCATATAAATTAGGTGTTTTTATTGTCTGTGCCTATCATTAGACTCAAAGTATATATCAGGTTCAACGATGACGGAATTACGCATGGAAAATGGTGTAGATCTCCATTTAAGTATCTAGTTCATCCCTGTACAGTTTGAAACTACAAAATTGGTGTTTTTAGCAATTTTGTAGACGATTTCTATGTAACGTTTTTACTCCCTACATTTATCCTTATATTTATATTACCCTTTCGACCAATTTTATCAAAAATTTTAGATTATGTCCTTTCTTGAAGACTATTTTAAGTATGAACCAAAATTTCATCGAAATCTGTTAAATGGTTTAGACAATAAAGACGGACGGCAGACAGAGTTCCTTTCGCATTTACAATGTTAGTATGGATTGGTTATCAGTTTAGCGATTACAGTGAGTGTAATCTAGGATCGGATACTCTATGTAAAGAAAATGTTTTGGCTAACTCTAACGCGCCAAGCAACGAGTATGATGTCGCAATGGATGTTTAATAGCAGAAACCAATTAGAATTATTTATGTTTTGCCTTGTTTATTATTCTTAGACTTGTAATAATGCCTAAAGGATTTATTAATGAGCTAAAGTAATAGCAAATTATTAATAGGTCATTACGCAGTGTACCATAATTAATATAAATATATACCTAATCTACGTTGAAAAGTTGAAATTGAAAAAAAAGAAATTGTATTCACTTACGCATGATCACACCAATGTAAAACGTAAGAATATTATCAAACATTAATATTAAAAAAAAATTCTTAACTTGAGCTCTCATTATTTTTTATGGTTTGCATGTTGAATGGAGCAAGCTGGATCAATAAGTGATATCAAAATACATTTCAAGTTTATCTCACCAAACTTGTGACTACAGCGTACTGCGTAACTGCGTTTAATTACAATAATTGGTATTACGATGAAAATTTTTTGTTCCTTCTTATTTGACAAATCACATAAAGATGTAAAGTAAAATCAGAGCTTCTCCTTTATTAGAATTGTCTTCAATTACGTCTAATTATCTTCGTAGTCCAATACATCCGTAAAAAAATTAAATAAAATTCATACTTATATCATGCATTAGTCAGCTGAATAAGCTATGAAAAACTGATTTGGGGTTATTCCATCTCATTTCTCTCGTTTCGACTTTTAGTGGTAGAATGATTGTTATGTGAATATTCATTCGTATATGAGAAAGAGCGATCAAATAATAATAACAATTCAAAATATTCAAAAAACAAGTTTTTAATAATACCACAATGATTCATTTTTTGGAATGCACTTAATATCTTTTAAATATTAATAATCAACAAACATAATAAAATTTATTCATTTTCATTTATTTTATTCATATTAAATGTTAATACGAATTAATTTAATTTTAAAATGTAATTTTTGAAAGAAGAAAACTAGTTCACATTTAATCTTTGAATTTTAAAATGAGCATTTACTATTTCGTGTAGTGATTGGTCGTCTCCGTTTGTTTACTTTAAAACATGATTTGACAGATTAGAGGTTGCAAATTGTTATTTTATTTATTTACATAGCAAGACGTGCTGATATTTTTGAGTCAAATAAGTTATGATTGGTTGAGAAATGATCTAGACAATTTTTAACATTACTATAACATAACTTAATATAACAACATTACTATAACATAACCTATTCACTCTGATTAAGTAATCAATCATATTTAACCATGTTCAAATATTAGTGTAAATTTATTTACCTATATTGTTTTGATTTTCACATTTTCACTACACAATCAGTTGACAATTACCTGGTACGTGTACGTATACAGACACTTTTTGTTTACTCCGACGGCAAGAACGCTCGAGTGTAAGAGAGACACAAGGCATGAACCGGTAAGCATGCCTCTCTTTCTCTCTCTCTCTCTCTCTCTCTCTCTTTCACTTAAGCAGGCCAACTGCGCACGAGTAAGAGAGACGGGTGCCTCTCACTTTCTCTTACGGTTGCTTATGGAGAGCGGTACGTGAGCGGCGCTGTGACACAATTTTTAAGAGTGCCTCCCTATCTTGAACCAAATTATAAGACGTTGTCACGTCAAAAAGTAATACGTAATACATATAGGCTGTTTTTTTCTGTTAGGTATATATATGTAGAATTTCGTCAATTATTTGTAATGCTAAAGTAGACCTCCTCGAAAAATCATCTTTCTTCACTTATCTTTTTTGCAAAAGAGCTTACGATTATGAACTCTTTAAAGATTGAATGATAATTTCGTTGTAATTGACATGCACGATTTATGGTTTCACAATTTACCCATTGGTCTCCGCCTGCAATACCGTATCAGACTCGAATGATATTTCTTAAGGAGCGTATACAAAAACGAGCCGAACTTCTACTAGAACGTTCGTTAATCATTTTGAGTAAAATTGTTAAAGAACATACATCGTACCATTTCTGTATTTGCTATTCTACACAGCAATTGTTTAGCAAGCCGTTTCGTATTCTTTTATAGTTTCAACTTTTTCATTCAACTATTCTTTGTCCAAGCCATTTTCATAGGTTATTGGTTATTATTTAGTTTGCTTCGATCCCATCAGAACTTACCAAAAGGTTCACTGCAGTCGTTAGATGAATAATTGTCAGTAATTTTAAAGACTGCCCTGACATGTTATAATGACTACCAATGATGATCTTGACAACCGGTAACGATTTGTTATATTCCCACCTGACACAAATACTGCTTTATTGTTTAGGAAATCGGATTATCTTTTCCGTGAAACAGATATTAAGAGTTAAGTAAAACCAATAACACAACGTTGTTTTCTCGCAAGATTCAAACTCTGGACCTCCGATTTGTCAAGGCCAAGTACCACTAGGCCACGGAGGCGGCTTATTATCCTCTAAAAATAATAGAAACTAATACAATGACCATTAAACGTATGACGTTATATCGAAACGAGGCGTAAAAGATTCTATTAACAAACATATCGCTTTTCCGTGGATGTTTATAGTAAACTCTATTTTTTTTCTCTTGGCTTACACGAATCTGTAAGAAACATGTTTTATTACCAACTTTGCTCCTCAGTGTATACGCACCTTTGTATCACAATCACGATTGCCCGGAACTCTCGTCACGCTAAACGATCCTATAAATAAAACGAAACAGTCATGTTAAATATGAATTGTTAAGTAACCTTCACGCTTAATCGCTTTATGAAATAACGTAAGTATGAACCACACTTTAACCTAGTTTTGTAATAACAATCTTCAATTTTTCACATTCAATCAAGTTTCCAAGAATTGAGTCATTCAGAAATTTGCTATAATAAACATTTCAATTACTCCATGATGTTGACTATATTCGAAAGTCTATTGTTTTGACACCACTATTTATACCATTATTATAAATCAACGTAAAACCTTTTTTTTATACACTCAATTATACACAAACAATTAGTAATACATAACATGTCTGAGTAATTCATTGAAGCCGAGAATGCCCAGTCCATTAATAATGAAAATAATTTAAAAGAAATTGTTATTAAATAACACAATATGTTATTTAATATTAATAGTTGAAAACCTAAATATATGCATATTTATATAAAATTTTTTTAAGGTATAGTGTAAATTTATCTATTACTTACAATACTCATACTTATACTTATAGAGACTCAGTTTAACTCAGGAGGCTTCTACCGCAGGGTTTTGCCCTTTTTTTTTAACACACATTCTTGTTAATGCATATCTGAAGGTTATACCTTGACATGAACAAACGCTCTAATAAGATAAATCTTGCGTTTTTTTCATACAATAACAGATTTTTATTTTATAAGAGACCTTATAAGTGCCAGTACTAAAAAATTATGCGAGAAATTCTAAATACGTAAGAGATCTGTGATTATGTAGATATATGTGGATAGAAGAGTTTAAACAAGTATAACTTATACAATTATTCTTTTAATTGTATACAAAGTTTAAATTATCAAGCTTTTAATATCAGACAAGAAAATACAAAAAGCATAGCTAAAATCTGTACTTAATAAAATGCAGGTCTTGCTTTGGTCAATTTTTAAGGAAGTAACAACACGTTATGAGATGTATTTCGAAACTTTTATATAACATGTTATAAAATTGAAACTTACGAGGCGGTAAGTTTTGGCCGTTACCTAGCATAACCTAAAAGCTTATAGATAAAGTTAAATAAATGTCAAATATTTAAAATATTTTAAATGCTTAAAACAAACATGTTATCAGTAATTGATTTAATTAAATAAAATTATGCAAACAGTAGTAACGTGTTAAAAAGTTTCATTAAAAGAAAAACATTCTTACTAAAAAAAAAATTACGTTCCAATTTTCAGCGTCATATCGTTACCCGACCAATAAAACCAGTAATAAAAATTTGCTAGAGACTTCGTTAAGTGTGCTTTTATGCGTTGAAGTTCCTTTTAAAACGGGAACGTAATGGAAAATTATGCTGTCATGAAAGATTATTAAAAAATATATACTGTGACTAAATCAATGCGTTTGTTTTTAAAAAAATAATAAGATATCTAGTTATGTAATATTAGAGTTAATTTTATTTAATAATATAGAAATTAAATTATTACTTAACTTTTAGCGTCCGCAGCTTATATTATTACTTATATTATTAGTACTATAATCCTTCCAGAAAGCATCATATAGATAATGTTGTTTCGTACTTAGCTGAGACGAGTCTCTTGTTGTAAAGTATTTAGATTCTTCAAACGCCCTGACATCCTGATATTTTATGACTTTTTTCATCCATTAATTAAAAAAAAACTTAAATAATACTAAAATTAGCGCCGCTTCAAACATTTGCTTAGGTGATAAGCAGCGCATTTAATTAAGGAAAATTACAAAAAAAATAATGTCCTTCTATGTTATTTTATGTAATGACTACGGCGGCCGATCTATATTAGAGATCAGCCAACTGCGATGTGCACAAGGGTACGCGCAAACACAGATGCACTTCCTATTCCTGTATACGCTAAAGGTCCGATAGGACGGATAACCGACACGACCAGAGAGAGATAAGGCGCAGGATTGAATATTTACATGCCCATCCGTCACATAGATCATCTTACTTTACAGGAAATCAGGTAATCAGCCCGCATTGCCCTAACCATTTAGAAAACAACTACTTTATTACCCACGACCTCTGGTTCAAATAAAAATTCTGTAATATCAAAAAATAGGTCTTGAGATTAGGTTTTTACATGCCTCTCCGGTAATAGATTATCTTATATTTCACTTTATATTTTCACCTAAAACTTAATAACTTATTTCAAAATAACACACAAACCAACGTAATATGTCAAGAATTCAATCCGCGACTTTTTAATCAAGATCACTCCACAGAAATCAATCGAAGTAGCGGTTTTCCGATTGAAATGGATTTTATGTAATAACCCGCATTAAAGGCACTGACGGATTCATTCCAGTTTAATTCAAAAAGTTCGAAGCTATTATTTAAAACTGTTATGCTTCGGCATCGTAATGAAAAAACTAGTAAGGACCATCTGCACTTCGAATAGTGTAATTAGAACAATATACACCACATGGGTGTGTAAAAAGTATTTTTTATGTAATATATTGTCTGAAAAGAATGGTTTGATTATTAAAAGATAATAAAAAAAGCTAATTATTTAGATGATTGATTGAACTTGTTACTAGTTCTTTTAATAATAACTGGTTTGTTCATTGCTGTTTTAAACCGAAGGCCGTGGGTTCGAATCCCGCGGGAAACAATTTTGTGTTTTTGCTGTTTTCTGGTCGGTTAGGACAATTTGGGCCGATCACCTAACCAAACTACCTCCGTAGCCTAGTGGTATGGGCGTATGCTTTAGATACCGGAGGTCGTGGGTTCGAATCCTGCGGGGACTCAACAAATTTTCATTGTTGTTTCCTAGTTGGTTAGGGTAATTTGGGCCGATCACCCAATTGTCTGAAAAGTAAGATGATCCATGCGTCGGATGGGCATGTAAAAATTCGGTCCACCCACCAACCCGCATTGGACCAGCGTGGTGAGATACGGTCCAAACTCCCTAATGGTAAGGGGTGTATTAGGGGAGGCCAATGTCCAGCAGTGGACTATCAGAGGCTGGTGATGTGTGTGTGTGATGTGACCTAAGTGTATGAAAAGAAAGATGATCCATGCGTCGGATGGGCATGAATACATCGGTCCACCCACCAACCCGCATTGGACCAGTGTGGTGGGATATGTTCCATAAACCCCCTAATGAAGAAGGTGTGCATTAGGGGAAGCATATGTCTAGCAGTGGACTAACACAGGCTTATGATTAAGTAATAATGATGATTATGTGTTGTGTTCCAATAAGGTTTTAGCTTAGCATGATGTTGGGTAAGACCAACGCTGGTATTCTGCTGACAACTTAGGTAGACTTCCAATGTACCATCATTAAAAACATAGTTAAATAACTGTGAGTTCATTAACTTTTATATATATTCCTCTTTATAAATTAAAGGTTTAAAAAAAGACAAACAACGTTCTTATATCAATTTCGCATAATTCAGTTTATCCATCAATTAATAAGTCTATACACTTTGCTCTTTAATTTTTTGTTTGATCAACATGAACATATTTTAAAAGGACATTAAGTTATTCGAAGTATTGAAAACATAAATTGTCTAATAAAAACATCGATGAATACTTAACTTTCCCCGTATTGCTTGAAAATTAGATTGATTTGTAGTAAGAGCATCGTAGTATAGTGCTATGAAAATTCCCTTACAACTTATTAAGTTTTCTAACTTATGTCAAAAGCTTTTCAGATAGCTTTAGGAAAGTTTTAACTGATTTTGTAATTCAAACATATAATTAACTTTACTAAGCCGTACAATTCTGATTACTATTTCTATTCGATTGATGGTAGCTCAAAGACACTTAAAAGATATTATTTTACATTGGATTTTAATTGTTTTTTCTGATATTTAAGTCAGTTATCTGTAGACAATACTCATTCTAAGATTTAGAGGTGTTCTTCTTTTATACAAAAACTTATCTTCTTCGTAGTTCGTTTCATTCTATTCATTCCGTTTTTAAGATTTTTTTAAAGTTATAGATTACATAAAAATACTTTTTTATTATTTATAGCACATTCATCAATTAAAGATATAGCTTATATAGACATAATATATTAAATCAATAATATATTAACAAATTATATACATATATCCATCATACGTATGGTGGTAATGTTGTAATAAAAAGATAAATAATTTATGAAGTAACATTTAATACAAAAACAATATTCCGTATTTAATTCCTGTGGATAGAAACGTTACAAAACCGCATAAATTTCTTTTTCCATGCAAATTTCATTATTTACGGAGGTCGTTTAACCGCCGCTTTATCGTCATATTTAATCTTGCGACAAAATGAAGAATTAAAAAAGAATTTTCTCTTCATCTCGCACTCTTCGGTTTTGGTGACGTACCCAAATGGTAATAAAAGATGGCGGCGGAAGGAGTTTTCAGGAATTAAAGAGAATAATATCTTTCGACATGTTACATTTATAAAAAGAATAATTTTATGACTTAACCATGACGGATATTAAAACTGTCGAGAGCAAAAACAATTGAGTTCCTATTAAACTATAAATATACGATGCAAAAGAGGTAATATTGGATAATCATATAAATAAGCAGGATAGATGTAAATCTCTGTATTATTTTTAGTTTTTTCCTAGTATATTGAATTTATTATTTCTTTAAATAAATAATTGACACAAACCTATTGATTCTGTTTGCAATCTTGTAACCAATGACACAACTAGTTTTTACAAACGAGACTTTGTTTCTACTTGTCCTTATTATTATTAACATTTTTTTGGGTAAAAGCTAATACTTTCAGAACCAGCCAGATAACAAAACGATAACATAGTTGGAATAACTAGAAATTAGGTATCGGTCTACTTTTTCTTAATTTATATTGTAGTTTACAAATAAATTTATTGTATTGTTATATTCATTTAAAAATTTCGATTAGAAAAAAACTAAACCATAATTTGTTCCTCAAAAGGATTCAAACTCATGAACGCCGTTTTGCAAAGCGTGTGACAATATCTCTTGGTAAAGTCGGAGGTAGATAAAAATTACGCATTATAAGATTGTAAATAAACTACTTTTTGTTCAAGTTATTAATTTAAATAAAACCAAACCAAAGCCGTCTTTATTTTCCTTGTTTTTAAAAAAATATTTATTGTACAGATTTGAAGTGTTTTGTTACGATTAGAGCACCGCAGACTATTAAACTTGATAACGATATAATCAAATTTCAAATAAAATACATTTTTACATTAAATAAGTTTTGATGAAAAAGTATTAAACTATGTTATAATCTAGAAAAGGCTATTTGAGCAAGCACAGCGTATCACATAAAGCCATTGTTTTGCTTTACAATTGCAGTTGCCATTTACTTAACCACACCCGAAAGGTAATAAAATCTAAAACAAATTATAACCAAGTCGTCTCTCGGCGAACTACATTACCACAGTTCAGATACAATAATCGGAAACTGACAGTAAAGTGACCTTCGTAATGGTTTCGTAACATTGCTCTTTATAATATTAACAATCGCTTCAATGGCGCGCTTTACAAAATTTCGCTCGTCTTCTAAATGCCAGCGCATTGTCGATTGCAATTCTCGATGCAAAGCGGATCCGCATTGAGATGTAATATACGGCGAATAGTCGTTCATTTCTCACGCACTTTGATCTGTCCTGTGTTCAATGAAAACTATTACGTCTAAATATTGTACTGCAATAAATGAATATGTACGTTGATATTCGATATTTGGTGTACGGCTGTACATATTTTAATTGTTTACGTGTTTTTACGGAATCTTTTCCTTTTTTGCCTCTGTTTCTAAAACTTTTTGAATAATCATTTGTACATTTATCAAAAAGTATTAGTTTTTAAGCACCGGTGCATGCCATTCAGGCCTAGATCGAAACTGTTTTTTAAAAACTAGTAACTTGTTAGTACAGTTTTTATTTTACTACGTACTATAGAAAGAAGTACACTGATGAAAGGTCTAGCACCTTAGTGGTACTACGATAATTAATTATTATCGTATTAATTAACAAATTTTAGTTGCTTTAATTTTTCATTGAATAATGATACTGTTTTTTTTTTACGTATTATTTTAATGTAGTCTTTCAGAATCTTCAAAGTTGAATTTGTTTTTTATTTTCATTTTTTCTTGACGGAGGAAAGAATAGTGCATGCAGCGAGATGAGAATAATTAGATGGATAAGTGGAGTAACAAAGGAGGAGTTTGAAAGTGGCAGCTTTGACTGAATAAGTAAGGTGTAGGAGGCTAGCATGGTACGGGGATGTTATGAGAAGGAATGAATGTCTAAACATAAAAGAATGCTAGAAATTAATGTCGATGGACGAAGAGGGATAGGTAGATCTAAAAAGCGATTGATGGACTCTGTGAGAGATATTATGAGAAAGAACTCAGTACATAAATGACATCTAATAGAGAGGAATGGAAGAGGGAAACCTGTTGCGCCGACCCTGCATAAGGGAGATAAGGGCTGGGAAAGAAAGAGATAAACTTTTCAAACGATGACACCGTTTGAAAATTGTGAAAACCTTGACAGGGTCCTGTTTTAATGCAACTTGCGACACAAACGCATTTTAATGCTTAAAACGCATTATTGACCATAGGGGAATGTCCTTATAGTGTCATTGCTTTAAACATGCCTTTGCTATAAAGTTAGAATTTCTTGGAAGGATGTGATAAGGCGTTGAATGGTTGTTAGTATATACCTCCCTTATCTAATATAAATACTACTTATTTACTTGCCTGAGAAAAGTGATGAAATTTGCGCAAACAGATTGTAATTACATGGTATATTAAATAATACTTTGAAGCAACTTCTTTAAAATATTACATCAATATAAAAACTCTTCTAACATAAATGACGAAAAACATCCTGCTCATCAATTCCTCCTGAAATGTTAATTCTTTCAATGTAATCATAGTAACATCCGATTTATTATACGCAAAATAATTTTTATTACAAAAAAACATAAGTAATTAAATTCATCGCAACATTAAAACGTTTAATGTCCCCGGATCGGCACCTTTCAAAAATGTTGTCGAAAGCTCAAGGTGCGCCTAAAGTTTTTAATACCTTTACAAGGTCCTTTGTGTATTTTAGGAACGAATTTTAAAGTTATCTTATAGAGTCAATAAACCAAAATCGTCTTGATGTTATCTATGCTTTATTAAAAAATATATTTTAAGTTCCTGTTCCATGTTAGCACTACTGTATTTTTATTTTTATTTTACTTTAGCCAGAGTATTTATTAGGTTAACTAGACGTAAACACCTACAAAATACTTTACTTCTTTCTTGTATCCCGGTATCTTGTATATTCTTTCAAGAAGCGTTAATACTCACAAGACCGGGATGATTAACCTGACGCTGAATGCGAGTCAATCACCAGCTTACTCAAATACATTATATAAAAAAAATCTCAGTTTATTATGAATGGCACTTCAATCATGCTAAAATCAGTCAGCGCTCGAGAAATTTATATAAAATATAAAAACAAAAGCAGATGATAAGTACTTACGATGAGCCGTTGTTTAATGTCAGCGGCATACACGTACTCAATTTGTGGATCGACAATATCGTAATAAAAAGCTAACTTCTACCATTAACAGAATTAAGCAAACTGTCGCTTCCAAGGTCTATTTTTTGACACCTGATTTACAAACCGTCGAAGGTTCCAATTCTGCAGGAAAAAATTTAGTGTTTTCGGTTTTTTCTGGTTGGTTAGGCCAGAATTAGTTTATAGCCCAAACTATACTAAAAATTAAGTGATATGGAGATCCGATGCCAGTCGCTGTACGTAAAAACTGTTATTCCGGTAAATCTGCATGTAGAAGCCGATCCCGTGATAACTTGGGAAAATGGCTAAGGCAACGAGGAATGTGATGTAAGATTTAGAGCACTTGAGTTAGGCGAAGTTGTATATGTATCCCCCCAAACAGGTTCTCGCTTTCTCGTAACGATGGGGCTCAATACTTGCGGCGTGGCTAGCCGGGGAGAGCTAAAAGGAACCTGGCCGGCCTGCGGTGTAAGGCCCCCCGTGGAGGAGGCTGCTCTAAGCGGGCTTTATAAGCCCGCTTTGGATGCGCCTAAGAGAGTCGAAGAGGAATAGGAGTTTCAGTATTCCGTAGGCCACTCTCTCTATCCTCCGCGACTCGGGGCCGTACTGCTGATGTGGAAGAGCCGTGGGAGGATCGGACTGTCAGCGTATCATCGATCTCTCCTCCTTCTGCAGCCGAAGCGGTGCTAGCGGTGGAGTCAGGTGGAGGAGAGCAGAGAGCTGGAGTAACAGATTCGAGGAAGTCTGCTGCCCAGATATAGGGACCGAGACGAAGGGCGCGTGCTATGTTCGTGTGTGTTTTTGTATGTGTTCCAACATGAGGTGGATTGGGTCATGGGCTAAAGACGGGGATGCCTCGCGGCCAGTGATGGTGGGGACGCAAAATAGTGTAAAAGCGTTTTTGTGTCTCCTTTCTGAAGGTCTCAGGAAAGACCATTGTGGAGGTTTTAGTCGTGCAAGTCCGACATAACTCGTATTTATTTATATCCACAGAATTTGAGGCAAAAATTAGGAAACAAATAATTGAATCGTTTTTTTTTATCTTGTATTTATAATGTGTATTTTTGTAAAACTGAACATTTTGAGAATCGATTTCGAAAAAATTTTCAAGACTGCAATCAATTTTATATGAGATTAATCACTTAAACACTTTTTAGATATTAGTCAAAAGTGTCATTTATGATGTTCCAGTGACATGTTATGATAAGTAATTATTGTATTTTTGTATAGGTGTACTCGTGTTTTGATATTTTAATAAAATGTTGATACCGACTTGCATTATTAAATTCTTCGAATTGGTGAGTTGCAATTGCTTTGCGTTATTATTTTTCACACTTTAAGTAAAAATACAAGCGTTTTTTATCAATACTTTTTCTATCTACATCCACAAGGGATAGTTTTCCTAACCTCAGTATCTTTTTGGTCTTGAAAAAATAACCTATGGACGTAGATAATTACATTTGTTACATTTTTATGATGTTTTGTTAACATTTTCTTAACTTATTGTTTTATCCATTTTGCCAACTTACATTTAGCCGGCATCTAATCTGACAACTGGCATCTGACTTTCACAACATAAAGGATGAACTGCATTTAAAGGATGAAGTAAAGTTAAATAGACATGTTCTATGACAACTGCCATAGACGGTCCTGATGGCAAAACTTTCTTTTCTTCTCTAGACAGTTCGGATCAGGCTATATTGATTGAACGAGCAGAAAACAACTTGTTTTCCCGCAGAATTCGAACCTACGACCTCAGGATTGTGTAGCTTAGTCTAATACCGCTAGGCCGGCTTTTAATGAATATTATAAATGATTTACAGGTACTAGCCATCGCCTGTCTAGCATTACACCACTACAGCTACGATCTGACAGACGTTCCGACCCTAATCCTTTGCTCTGGCACTTATGTGGGCTTCGTGGTAGTGCTTTCTGGCGAGATAGTCGGTGAGGCTTGAAGATAACTTGATCTTTAGTAGACTTTGAGCAGTATAGCCAATTCAGACTAGGAATATGTGTTAATACTGTAACCTACAGCAACGAAGTGCCGTCGTCCGCACCATACGTTGTTATTCATCGACTGATACAGATCTTGGTAGAATTTTTCAACTCGAAGCTCGATGACGTAGCGTCATATATCTATGATGGCACTTCATCGCCATGGGTTCCTATATTTACTGGTTGCCCTTTGAATCGGAACACGACTGCATACTGCTTAGCAGAGATAGCAACAAGGGTGGTACTTATGTCATCGGTCCATTGTAAACAGGAAACGTTTGGATGACGATAGCTTTATCGACCAATGTCAGCAGTATTCACTACTAAATTCGAATAATAGTGAAATATTCGAATCTGTAACTTTTTAAAGATAAGAAAAAATTATTGTTCTTACGATCATATTTTAATTGCTATAATTTGGATATATTTTTAAGGAAAATATTTTCACCGATTAATTATTAAATTTATGTAGAAAAACGTGTCTAAAATATCGTATCGTCATACTGCATCGTCACCTGTTTTGTAGAATATTTTATTTCGGGCATTACGAAAAAAATTGTTATAAACTATTTTTTCAAATCGATGAGCACAGTCGTTAATATATTCATAGATGAATAAATCTCATCCCGTCCTTGCCTTAAACTATACATTATTTATACTTAAACTAGTCAGAACACTAAGGCATCTATCTTTTATACTTTCTACTTAAACTTTGCATGGACCCCATGAATATATTCATGTATTCCAACCAATTCTTAAGATGACGATACTAAAATATAAAGTATAAACTTTTCAAAACGTATCGTCAATTTTGTCGACTTCATTAATCTAAAATTAGTAAAAAAAAATACTTTATAAATAAAAGGCAACAGCACGCAACGCAACACAACACATTTTATAACATATAAACAACTCTCAAACCAAAGATAAGTTTAAAATAATATTCAATTATTTGTATAGAAGTTAGGCTGAATCGCAACAATTTCAACGTCAATTTCTATTACTTTATTTCAACTCATGCCGTTCAAGTTTTTAACCGGCCGTAGTTTTATTGAAAGTATACCTGCATGTGTAATACTATTAAGGCAATAAAGCAAGGCTCAATCCATAATGTAGATTGATTGATGTGACTTCCGCGTATTTAATAAAGGCATAGTACGATGACTGATTTCTCATTAGGTCGTTGTTTATACAAGAGCTGGTGGAATTGTTACTGTTATAACGTGTCTCGCATAAAAAGATGTAACAGTCTCGAAGAATTATGTGCAATACATCTTCGAAGACGGCAATTTTATATAACAGCAATGTTATATGCCTAAAAGTATTTTCTATAGAAGTTTTTGCGAATTTTTATTATTAATTATTAGTCTTAAGTCTATCAAATTGATACGTAAAGTAAAATAAAGGCATAACGTTTTATCAAAGTCTGTTCAATTGTATTATATCTAATGAGACACAACTTATACGCTCATAAAGTTATTATTTATATTGTTATCTCTTTCTGTTAATCAACGTTAGATTTCTTTCTAAGTGTAAAATATACGAAACATTCCAAATGTAATTACTGCGCAATATGTTTTTGTTACCTTCCAGTTTCTTTTTTACTGCTTTGCTTTGACTTAACCTACTACTTAATCATGCCTGTGATAGCCCACTGCTGGACAAAGGCCTCCCCTCATACACCCCTATCCATTAGGGTGTTTGGACCGTATCCCACCACTCTGGTCTAATGCGGGTTGGTGGGTGGACCGACTTATTACATGCCCATCCGACGCATGGTTCATCTTACTTTTCAGACAATTGGGTGATCGGCCCAAATTGCCATAACCAACTAGGCAATACAAACTAACACCTACTACACAATATATAATGTACAACAACAGAGCCATTAAACTAGGGCTGTGTCAGTCGACCCGGGTCGATTCATTCATGCATTTACTAGGACATCATTTCAAATACTCAGATCGATAAGCTCACAATCGATTTATGTTATGTATAATACTTCAGTATAAGAATTGAAATAGTTTTGTCTATTTACGTATTTTTTTTTCTAATAAATAAATATTATCAATTCACAAAATTCCCAATTTTACGCAAATTGTAAACAACTCTAATTATAAATACTATTCATCATCATCATCATCAGCCTGTGTCAGTCGAATGCTGGACGTAGGCCTCCCCTAATGCACGCCACCGCTTCCGATCTTCAGCTATTCTCATCCAGCCCACACCGGCCACTTTGCGAACGTCGTCATTCCATCTTTCTATTAAATACTATTACTTACCAAATTACAGAAAGCATTATGCAATAACCAAATTACTAAATTCATTAGATTTAGTTCATTTGGAAATCTGATGATAGTTGCATATGTCATTAGTCATTATACGATACCTTCGATTAAGAAGGATCTATACAGGCTATATAGGTATTAACTTGATCTAATTTCTTTCTTCTCATATCACTCTATTAAAGCGATTCTTATTTTAGGGGAAATGATATTTGCGCCGTTGGACCTCGTCCAGGATATGTATTTCGGTATAGTCGGTGTGGTCATGTACTCTGTTTGCGGTGGGCTGGTCCTCGCTGCCAGGACCCACGACCCTCCTTACCCCAGGACTGGAGATCCAACCGCGGCTCTAGTCTCTGCCTCTTTGGCGGTTGTGAACGCCCTTCTGATGCTCTTCGATCTGAGCCTCGCGTATTTGGATTCTGAGGAATACGACGAGGAGGCGAGCGTTTAAGTTAGGTACGTGGAACTTAGGTACCCCTATCAGCTAAGAAACTAATTTTGATCACATGCTGCACGTAACTTAAGCACCTTATCAGAACTCCGCTGTTGGCGTGCCTCCTTCACAAGGTACAATATATTTTAGCGAAATTTGTCTTAGAATAAATGTAAGCAAATTGATCTTTGGCTTCGAAGTAGCGTCGCACATCTAGAATGCTTATTAGCGAATTGTTATAAATGTTAATAATTGATTGTCAGTCGGCTAACACGTACTACACTGCTTCGTTGCTAAGGGTTACTTTGTTTACATCTATTCCGGGTCTTATTTAGCCAAAGATAGTTGTAAAAATGATCTTAAGAAAGCTTGTGATTGGTCTCTAATGCAATAATTTCGAACGTTTGCTAGTGTTGCGTGATGTTTTATTTTATGTTTGTGTAACTAAATCACTTATTTCATTTAGCTATAGTGGGTCAGTGAAATTATCTTTAGTAGAAGCGAGATAATCAAAAAGTAACGATTAATTTATTTTATAAAAATATTTAAATTTTATTGGGCCCATGTTTGAGCTTGGGTTCTCATTGAGTGTAATTAATTGTCATTCAAAATTCAACTTTATCGTTAACGTTTTTCATTGTGTTTTCATTTAACACCGTACCAACTTCCGCGTTCTCGATTTGTATGCAAAACAGTTCCGTAGTTAAAATTCCACTTCCTCTGTTGTCCGAGTTACGCCATTCCTGTATAGCACTGACATCATATTGTAAGTACATATGGCTGATCAAACGTGCTATCGGTGTATTTGTAAGTATGTTATTGAAATAAAAAACCGATAATATTAGCTGTTAAAAGTGTAAACAATTACATTATATAATATACGCCCATTCTTATATGATTTTGCAAAAACCACCTTAACATAGTCAAATAAATATTGTATAGAGCGTTAACCTTATTTCGTTCACATGCACGCCTTGTCCGCCTGGGTTTTCTAATTTTACCTCAGATAACCTTTATTTTATTCGACAAAGCGAATAATAGTTTCTAAACACCGCGTGGCCTATGGGGAGCTTTTTCGCAATTTTATGCGCTCCTACCAACGCTAGTTCTATGCAGCCTCTACTCCAATGGCCTATTTCTTTCAGGCTTGTTAAATCTGGCTAGTTTATAAAAATGCCCTACGAATCTTTTGCCCAAGAGCCATGGGGTAACAGTCATGGGATTCAAAATATTAGCAGAACCAGCCCTTCAACGTGGCTTCGATAACACGCTGAATGGACATTGTTTCGGTGACATAATAAACAGGGATAGATGACCTGTCCTGTGTTCCGCTTTACTTTAGGGTTTAGGAACTTCTGCAGCCTTCTGTGTTTCAAACCGCACTATTTGCTTAGATTTTAAGCTAGTATTTCTTCTCAGTGTAATGTTGGCTTTAAAATGAATTGACAGGGTTATAATCGTATTAACGTTGCTAATAATGAATACTTGTTGAATGAAAAACAGTCAATACTATTAAACTTAATACTAATCAATGGGTTATTGTAATTTATTTATTTCATAAAATGCTGTTTGAAATTTTTGGGGAACGTGAAAAAAAAGAAATTAAAGGGATATAAACATCAATTAAAATTAATGTTTTTCTTATTAACTTACAGATCATTAATAATTTTATAGCTTTCATTCACAAATCATAACTAACACAACTTTATATTAATTAGCATGTATGTACATTATATGTAGCTTGGTCATGTTTACATAATTATAAAACAGTAAAGATAATACTTTCTGTTGCTTACTAAAATGCTAATGATAATACAGTGTAAGGGGTAATATGGCGTCTAATTCTTAACAATATTTAAAATAACTGTATCTATATATAATAAATATATATCATTGTAAATATAATTAAGAAAAAAAAATAAGCACATATTTACATTTATTCGATTATTGAATTTATTAAGCACTACGCTAGAGTACTAGATAAATGCCAAGGGTTAGGTTGGAGAAAGGTGCTAAACTAAAAATCACTTAACCACTTGTCTAGTACACTTGGCAATATTCAATTTTCAAAGTAATCTTCACCTTCAATGCTGCGTTTATCATTTTATTCTTATGAACGCATCTCTTTCAATGCTATAAACGCAAATACGCTTTTATGGAAGTCGATACTTGAAAATAAGCTTTAATAATCTTACGCTTGGCGTTTTGAAGTACCAGGTTTGCATTATGATTGTTTGCAATGCGCGCTAGAGTATGAAAGGCCTGGCGCAGTTAGAATCAAATACTAGGTGCGCATAAAAGTAAGGAGTTATTATTATAAATAGATGTAAACGGTTAACACCGATGGTGGGGTTTAAACTATCTCACACATTACTTAAAGTTAACTCAAATAAATCGAAACAAATTATGTAAACGAAATATTTTACTGTGCCTGTCATAAATAAATTATTAAATTTCATTTCGTAAGTGAGATGTTTGACTGCTCAGACGTATAACGAATTTTCTGCGAGAGCGAATTATCTATGTGGCCTATAACATCAATGTGTACTAATAAAGTTGAACTGTATGCTAATATGTAAAATATATAGGATACTACTGTATGTACAGATACTTTAAAATTAATATGTACATTGTTCTTGCAATCGTGAACTAGGCGGATATGTAAATGGCGTTACGTTTAGATAATTTTTATTTTTATACAAAATCATAGTTTATTGGCGCCTATACGCAAGATACTCTTATTAATTTAATGTAGCATGGTGATCGACAACGATGACAATTTGCCTATTAGATAGAAGCTTTGCTTTTTACGAAAATACAGTTTAATGTTAAAAAGCTTTGTTTAAAAACATTATTTGCATAGAGTGTAGTCCGTTGCTACGAATAATACCAGGGCCGCATAACTCTGCGAGACTAAATTATCTTTGCAGGCGAGTTGGTGTCGGCGGCGGCGGATCCCTACATAGACGCGTGGTGGTCGGGCGCTGGCGGCGTACTGTTTGGCGCGTGCGGCGCAATGACTCTGCACTCCTGGTACGACGTGCCGAGGTGCAGTAGGCGGATATACGCGCAGATCAATGCAATCTGCGCCCACGTGGCCTCTGCCCTGCTGACCATAGACGCAATGCTAGCTCTATGCTCCGCTCACAAAGATGGCGTCAGCGCAAGGACTAAAAACCATAAAACTGTCAACGCGTGAGCGTCGTAATAAAAGTAAATATTAATAACATGTAGACATAAATAAATGTGTTTTCAGTGTAAGAGTCTTTGTATTATTATGTGCCTTTTCGGCCTACTTATTTAAAACTTTAAGCTTCTGGCAAATATTTTTAATGATTTGTTCTTATATAAATTTAATTGACACTAATATTGGACTAATTATTTTCTATCGGTCTATAAAATATCTAACTTTTAATTATTTTTATGGTATGAAGAATATGGGTTAAATTTGTGATCGAAATTATTCAATCGATCATTTCAGCTTCCTTAAGCGAATGCAAGTTGACCTTTCTCCTCGATGATGCTGGGAATGATGAATCGCTTCCGACCCAGATGAAAATGTACCGGTTCTTAACGTCTGTCACATCGTCACTTTGTTTTTTTTTCTGTCCCCCTAACCCTTGACCTGCTTGTTATCTCACGGTCGTATGCAAATGTGACGTATTGTAGTGTAATTTTATACAAAATAAATTATCATCCTCCAAAAATGTAAGCTATAAACTTTTGTAAGGATGGATGAAACGCATAAACAGGATGTCAGGAATGGTCGTTGTCTACGTTTTTCTTAGAGTAATTTACACATGAAAGGATAAGCGATGCATCTGACGGCCGTGTAAAAAGTTGACCCTTGTCAGAACAATTTTATACCTTCGTCATACGTAGCTACAAATCGTCCATATTTGTTTAGCTAATTGAGATATATAATTTACGTAAATGAAGACCAATATCAAACTCAAATCATACCAAAAAGTGAAGTAGTTACTCTATAATAGGATAAACAGGGCTTAGGAATTAATAATAGTCGCGGTCTATGGATAGAACCGCGATCGCTTCTGGCGCCATTAGGTTTGTTGCGTCGGATGGGTATGTAAAAAGTCGGTCCACCAACCAACCCGAACTGAACCAGCGAGGTGGGATACGGTCCAAAAAACCCCCTAATGGATAGAGGTGTATTAGGGGCGGCCTATATCCAGCAGTGGACTATCACAGGTTGATGATGATGCGTGTGTGTTAGATTTGTTTACTATAGTTATCGATTGGTATTGATTTTTGTTGGCTCCGAAAAGTGAATCGTAATATGTACATGTTAATAAAAGATTATTAATCAACAATGTTATTAAACCAGCGAGAGACATACCCAAAATAAATTACTTTATCCGAGCCAAAAAACACAAAGTAAGCCCTAAGTCAAAGTGAAAGTTAAAACCACTTTTTTACTGATTTTCCGCGATTATTCTTTATATCTTAGTATAAACGTTTTAGACTCTCAGTCTAAAAGAAAATCAAATACTAATGACAAACTCGTTGTACAAAAAATAAGGGCAATCTTATTGGTTACACTAATGCACTTTTATTATAATAAACGTTTGATATTTTAATTTTCCTTTGCAAAATGTACCTTATTTACTTTGGTGTTGTTTAAATTAAATTTTAAAGCTCGTCCGCGCATTCTGCTGCAATAGATAGTAACTTATATGTTACAGAAATATTATTTCAATACCTTGTAGTGTTGGTGTGAAGTATTTCAATACTTTAATAAATTATTTTATAATATTGGTATGCCTGCATTGCGTCCAATCGCTATTTCGAAAATCATAGTGTTCATCGGCCAATAGGACAATTTACAACAATCATAAAGAAAATTGAATTGCATCTTGACACGACTTAAATTTTTAGCGTATACTAAATAATGCAATATCTAACATTTTTTATATCCGTAGTGTTCTAATTATTAATTTATATTCAATTATTTTTAGATTTTTTGTTCATTGATAATAGATTATTTGGTTGCTAGTTGATTCCATATTGATTCTCAAAAATTAAATTTACATAGATATACAAGATTGCAATTTAAAACTGCTAATAATTACTTTTATTATTATTTTCTTTATTAATAATTTGTTTCCTTTCATTGCAAATAAAAATTAAATTAGAATTTAATAATTATAAAATTATTAAATAATATTTTTGTCAGATTTACTTTATTTTGTATTAATTAAATTATAAAAATTCTTAAATTAATTGTATAATTAATAGTTTATAAAAATTTAATAATAGTCCAGAAACATAATGAGTGTATAAATTCGGTATGATACTTTAGTTTATAATCATCTAGAACTAGTTTTAAAACAAAACTAAGAATCAATCAGTGTATTGTAAAATATACGTTATATATGTTTGAGTCATGAATTTTGCAAATAAACAATTTCTTAATATAATGTTACCAAAGTATTGTGAATAATTACGTCTTAGATAGCTTTGTCATGTTTATTTAAAAATTTTAAAATATTCCTATTATTAAACGAACAATAAATTGAGAGTCGTTATTAATTTCTATTCTTTAAAATTTTAAAGGCGAATATTCCTGATTATTAAACGTTTATATTAATTTTGCTGAAGTTTACTTTACTGGTTTTATCAATAGATGTCGCTTTTTTGTAATTGTTACTGAGTTTGCTGCAGTGACATGATCATTTATAAAGCTTTAATTAGCTTATACTTACTAACTTTGCCACATTAGCAATTCCGTAAATCTTTGTTAATAGAACTAACGATATCTCACTTGCCTTGTACGGTAAGTGCGCTAAGGTCAAATCTTTTAGATATCTGATTCTTCAACTTTTCGCGAGTACTAAATATAAAATATTCAGTTCAATTATAAAGCTGGACTTATGAATATATATATCACTGTTTTTCTAACAACATTTGTCGTAAAATAAACCTTTTGATTAGGTGCTAACGCAGTTACTTACGCCCTAAAAAAAGAGCCTGAATTTTAATAAAAAATTTAGATTATTCTTTGATTAAAATTCATTCTTCTCATTTCCCAGTAATCATGTCATAACAAAAGTAATAAGTAATAATGCAAATACAAACGCAACAAATGGTTTAATAAGAATTATTTTTTACAAACAAACATATTATATACAAAATCACTTCCACGTTAATAATATATTACTATAACAATTAGCGTCAGGATAATCGGGTCAATAGATATGAGCTTAATATTAATATCACTTAAGAGCTTTTTCATAATTCTGAAGGACTTTACATAGTGCTTTTATTTACCGCCAAGCGGTTCAACACTACTGTGCAGATGGAGGGTCATTGTACCCATACCGGCTGCAGTCGCACTCTTTCACATTTATTAGGTAAAACAGACATATTATTCTATATATCTCATCATTATTATCATCATCATCATCATCAGCTTCAATTAATCCACTGCTGGGCCTCTTCAAATGCACGTCTTTTCTATTGAGGGGTTTTTGGATCATATCCCCCCACGCAGGTCCAATGCGGGTCGGTGGATGGACCAACTTTTTCCATGCCCATCCGAAGCATGGATCATCTTACTTTTCAGACAATTGGGTGATAGGCTCAAATTGCTAACCAAAACTAACCAGAAAACAACGATAACACAAAGTTGCTACCCCGCGGGATTCGAACCCACGAACTCCTGTTCACAAAGCAAGGGCCAATACCAATAGACCACGGAGGTGGTAATAGATATGATATATATAAATAAATATTGAGTTTTTATTGGTTGACCGCAGCCAAACCTTATTTCCCTTCCGTCCGTCGTCCCTTTTGGTATGAAGATGTGTACCAACAGGGACACTAAGATTAATGCTTTTAGTTTTTCTGTTTATAATGATTTCTGATTTATTACATATCTCGGAAAAGACGCCAAGATGTATTGTTTACATTGTAGTTAAGTTTTATTGGTTTCCACATTTAATAATAAAACTGACTGAATTCTTTCTGTGTCAAAAATTTTAAGTTTTAGACAAGAAAGCGTATAGCAAACTATCAACAAAATCAGTTTAACATATATAATATTATAATAAAAATTTTAGCGTATTTGCATATTCATGGAATAAAATTACGTCATGTACGTTGTTAGTTCATTAATACACGAGTGTATTAAAACTATTGTTTACTCGAACACGCATACAAGAGTGAGTAATGAAAGGCGTCATAGTTATATTAAGAACATCGACTTATGTTTATTTCGGTTCTTGCGTATCAGAGTACAAAACAGCTTTGCTTTTTTATACTAATTTAGTATTGTTTAATTTCTTGCATTAAAATAGACATTGATTTTTTTATGGCATACGTAGCAGACGAACAGACGGGTCACCCGATGGGAAGTGGTCACCGACGCCCACAGACATTGGCAATACCAATGGTATCGCCGACGCGCTGTCTACCGTGGACATAAGATGTGTCTTTAACCCATTGCTGACAGCCGAACATCGAACGCATCACACTACTGCTTCGCGGCAGAAATAAGCACCGCGGTGGTACTCACCCACACGGTCTCCTGTAAAAAGGGGACCTCCCACCGGTGTATTTATTACATGCCTTTGTTAAGTTTATTTATATTATTCGTTTATGATCGTATTTTCATTGTTAAATAGTACACGAATTCTTTGCCGTGGCATTTAATTTCCATTGGCCTTGAATGTAGGACGATTAGGCTGAATTAGTTTATTGAAATAAATATTGCGTTCCTACTGGTAAACCGCGGCCATGTTCAATCCCCATGCGGTGTTTAACCAATGACGATCTCCTTTTTAGCTTCAATTAGACTATGTTTTCCTAAGTCATGTCTGTCAATTGTCTAAACTATGCAATAGATTTAATTTTTGCTATTATGAAATATAGTTAGCTATCGAATGATGTTAAAGATGTCGCGCAAAATTTCTAAAAAACATCTGTCCAATACAATTGAATACCGTAAAGTTACATTAATATCAGATTACTAGTTGAATTTTAAAAAAGTGATAAAATATTTAAAACAAATTACAAACGTCTGAAACAATTAATTCGAAATTTGGTTAAACAAATAACGAAAATGGGTAAGAAGATTTTGAAAACTATTGAATAATTTTTGAACACAATCGATCATTAATATTTGCAATTTTTACAAGCACTAAATGCTTAATCTATTAGGTTAATAACATCTTTAAATTAATCACGACATTCCAATAGAAACGAATTTAGCTTATCATTTCGCAAAGTCTAATGTGAGTATCGACTTTGTTAGCGGATATGAAATGTTCCATTCTGATAACAATATTTATACGGAAGTATGACTTATTATATAAACAGTGACACTATAAATAACGAATTTTTTTCTTGGATAAATAAAAACCAACATATATGTCTCTATTTATAGATTAGTGATATCTCTTATCTCCCATTTCGGTGAAATTCATTGTCATCGGAGCGAGAATTATATGGAAATTTTATATTACCTTTGATTGTTATAACAGTTCGTTTAAGTTCAATTTATGATATGGAAAAGTTAATATTTCTATCGGATTTAATATACTTTAAAAATAAATAAAGTTTAAAATACAATTTAGAAATAAACTGATATAATGTAATTGATAAAATACCACAAAATGGCGTTGTGCCATTTTTAATAACTTATTCAATAGAGATCGTGGATTCAAATCTTAGGAATGAACTTTATGTCATCGTGTTTTTTGTGTTGGAGCGGTTACTGAATTGAGTGCAAATTTAAATCGATGCGTTGGATGGTTATTGTAAAAAATGGGTCCTTTTGTGTCGACCATCTTTGACAATGGCTTCATATTTACTAAAATGAAATCCATCCATCGAATGCAGTTCATCTCTTTTAGAGGCCACTTGTCAGACGCTGTCTTTACCGATTGTTTTTCTTCAGTTACCGCCAGATTAGAATCATGGGGTCGCCATGATAATTTCGTAAAACAGCAAAAGAGCAGATTAATAAAAATAATTTAAAAATTAAATAAATGATGATTTTAACTTAATGATAATTTATTACGATAAATTAATGTAATAGTTTTTCTAAAAGCTTTTCACCCTTATTAGCTTATCATCTATAAATGACGTCAGGTGAATTATAATGATTTTTGACCCCTGTATAAACAGAAATAGTAAAATAACATCTATTAATCTTTTTTAAATTGTATCTTTCTATCTATTATTTAATAGAATGCTTGTTTTAACATGTAAATATAAAAAAAGTAACAAAATTTATGAGTGTGACGTAATGTATGAATAGTCCCTTAATAATCCAAAAGATGTGGCGAAACTTATTCTTGGGAACATTGCATTTATAAAATATTATAAATTATCTCGTCATACAAATTAATTCACTAGCTATGGTGCCCTCTACGCCAGAACTGAGTGTTCGCACACTACTGTTCACGGTTGACGCGATGAATTCTCAAAGCAGTGTAAAGAAATTCAACGTAATATAAATGCAACAAGACAATTCTTGCGGTCTTTTCGTACTCTTATCTTGAGCTTGTATTACTCTATTAAATATTATCCACATATTACGAATGGTAATGGATTAAATCGTTTTATTAAAGTACATTAAATTATTTATACGCACGGCTAGCGCGTGTGTGTGTGGCCTCATAGAATATGATCTCATGCTTCGCTCGACAGTCGGGCGTCCGTCACTGAGTTTGTCAGTATTCGTCTGAACGGCCATTACGTCGCTTGTGTTGTTAATCTAAAAAATAGATTTCACCTTTTCTTTCTTTCACTTTAGAAACACAGTGAAACACTAAAATGGCCATCAGCCGATTGACCATCATTAAATTATTGGAGTTGGTGAGTACCTATTCGTTTGTTATGTCAATGTGTTGGTTTCAATTTTAAAACATAAACAAGCGTCGCTCTCTGTGTTTAGGGTTGCCGCATATTTTGGTTCTAAAGATAATATATTTTTCTTATCATAATAACATAAATAACTTTATACAAAATATTTATTTACATAAAGTATAACATGTTTATTAAATGAAATATTTTTTTGGCTAAATGGTGCATATTTAATATTAGAGATTATAAATAAAAAAAAAATTATCTTTTAAAAGGTTCAGTTGTTTAAGATAACGTCGGATACTGGTGTTTTTATATTATTCGATGTTTATGAAGCCACATGTTATTTTTTTTTCATTTTAAGCAAAAAATTTGTCAATTCTACATTTTCCTACTTTGATTTGGTTTTTGAAGCCTTTTTTTATTCGAATTTGATTACTGCTACTAGTCCGCCTTTTAATAACCTATTGAAGCAAATTTGTATGACTTCATGCTCGCTTCCATGAATTTACTTCTAAAATATTAAATAAACCAATAAAATGATGGAATACTATATAAAAAGCGTATATAAATCTATGTTATCATTTTTAAATATATCATGTGTTGTAAACACTGGCGTTATGCCCTATAAAATGAGGAACCGGTTTTAAACAGGTCAAGGAATATAAACAGTATCGTTTTTTATTTTCGTATTTTGGAAACAATGAATCTCTTGCACAACATACTGTAGTAAAAATAATTTATTTCTTATAAACATAAACTTAATGTTTACAGTTAAATTCATTAAATAAAACTATATTTCTTAAATAAAATAAACTAATATTATCATACAATCTGTTGTTCGGTTTTATCAGACATAAAGTCAAAGCGTAAGGATATTGCAGTTTATCGCTTTAACGATTGTATTGTGCTAATTTATCTGATTGTTATTTTACTTTATAGCGAATGTAGATGTCTAAAGAGTACATTAACGTAAAGGTTCTTGGTACAAGAAATATTTTTTATGTAGTTTCTGTCGCGTGTACTACGCATATTAAAGTATGGAGGGCAATGCCTATTGCTTTTGGTTGTATTGTAATATAATTTCAAGCGCAGTTTGTAAATCGTGGCAGACTGCAGGGCGTGGTCGGTTAAGTGATAAATATGCGATAAAAATGTGTCAGTGTGGTCATACTTGTAGATACTTATGAATGCAAATGCATACATGTTCAAGACGCCCAGGCAATTACAGAAAAGAAAGTTAATAGGTAGAATTGAATAAACATCAAACGAATATTATTTTATTTAATAACATGAAGTATTTACGTGTAGACGAAAAAATTGTTACTAAACCATTAACCTACAACCCGTTGAATTTTACATAAAGTAACCGTTAAAATTGATGCATACTACGTTGATGTTCTTGAATAAAAGGCATTTTACGGATTTTATCACGTTTGTTGTCATTTTAATTTTAATTTCCGACTTTATGAACCTTGTTGGGCGGACGTGGTTACAGGACAAAGAAATTATTTGATAAATCGTCTAATATTGTTATTTTAAATACTCTACCCAAGTCCAATTTGAAATTATTGTTAAGACCCCCATCTGTGGTTATAACTTTAATGTTGCTAAAGAGAGTACCAAAAACCTGATTGGAAGGAAGCGTTTTGCACCTGCCTCTATAGACAGACATTGTATCTTCATTAAACTGCTAAAGTTGCTTTGAACTTAAATATAGATTTAATTTCCCTGCTAGGTCTAATATTACGTTTCTATGCTTATAAAACTATTGATATAATAATTTTATTCCTAATTTAAGCTAAAATTAGGAATAAAATTATGACCAAGTTTACTAATGTATTTTTTAAATAAGCTTTTTCGTTTGTAGCAAGCGTTATTGCGTTTTCGCAATATTACTGCTATATGTAAAAATATCTGTTTATTGATTTTTTAGTCATTTTCTTAGCTGTTATGAACACTACTTTCTATGTTTGACTGTATTTGAAGTTAAGGAAACATGTTAATAGAACTTACGTTAAACCCTTAAATTAGATGAAATGATACATGAATGGCACATTATTTCAATACAACTGATTTATCTACTTATTTGATTTAGTAATAGTGGAAGTAAAGAAGGACAAGCCAAGTTAAGTAATGTGCCTTAGAGGTCTTAACTATTAAAATCTCCAATTAACCCAATGTAAATGAATATAATATTTATTATTATTTTGTTCATAGGGTTAAGTATAAAGTAGAAATTTTAAATTAAATTAAAACAATACAAAGAAATTTGTATCGATTGCTTAATTAAATTTGAATTTAGATTTAAGTTTTTTCTAAGACTCGCTCTTGATGCTTAAGACTTATTTAGAAGAACGCTTTAAAACAGATTTATTTGTTTACATTTACAAAAATAAATATGTTTAAAAAGCTAAAATGTGTTTAATTTGTTAAAAGAAAGATATTTTCTTAAGAAGCTAATAGAATCTGATAAAGGAAGTTAATACAAATTGACTGAACGCGTTTTAGTAATAGATTCTATGCCATTAATTACTTAAGTGGTCATTATAAAAGAAAATGCTTGTACGTCCTTATTTTCGTCGGTATGTAGGTCGCCATTGATCGTAGTTTATCTGGCTTGGTTACCTCAGCTCGTTAACTCTATTTTAGGTGTTTACGGTTTCACAGACCACTTGCACGTATTTTATAGGAGGAAAAACTACATCGGCCTTGCGATAAGTCGTACATGCGTAAAATGTTTAATACATAACCGCGTGGCACTTTACAAATTGGAGGTCGCGGGTTCGAATCCTACAGAGAAAAAAATTGTATTATTGTGGGATATGGTCCAAAAACCCTCTAATGGATAGGGGTGTATTAGGGGAGGCCTATGTCCAGCAGTGCACTATCATAGGCTGATGATGAATGGTTTTCTAGTGCAGAAAATATTGGCCAATCATCCAGTTGCCTAGAAAGTAGATTATCCATGCGTTGGATAGGCATGTTATTTAAGGACATCAGTGTCTTAAAATTTTCTGACTTCTAAAATCTATATAATGCAGTTCAATTAGATAGTAGGTTCCAAGTAGTTTAGCAGTACCCTTTAGGATTTAGAAGACTCCCATGCCAGTTTTTATGCATAAAAACTCTTTTTTAAATAAATCAAAAGGTATAAAACGCTAACTCCTTGATATCTTGAAAAAAAGCGAGAAGTAAAACGATGAAGAAGAAATGGAATTTATGTACACAAATGTCTAAGTCTAACGGCACCAAAACTAAATGAATTTGTGTTTGTGGAATAGGCGATTAAGTCATAGTTCAAGCAGTAAGTGATTCACATTAAACGTTGCTTACCAAATTCCATTTTACATTACAACTTTAAAAAATTTCGACTATATTTTAAAAAATTATAATGGTATGCATAAATAATATTATGATATAGTTTGACCAGTCTACACTCGGCATAAGCGATCACGTTATTGATGGCATTTATTAAATTTATACGTTACACTATTTTTTATCGACACGTGATATTTAATCTATGGAAGTTCCAGACTTTTGGCGCCAATTAAGATTTATTACGTCAATTCCAACTCTTTTTGGACTACAGTGTAGCATCGTATTCTTCGATGTATTGTCATCATAGAGCACTGTTACTGGCAATTGATAATCGATTGTGAATTAAAGCGAATCGATAATATATCACTAACCGTTTTTATTAGCAACATTAAATGCTTAAATATTAAAATATAGCACGTAATTAATGAAACACAACGTACAGTAATGTGCGTGAGCAATTTTTACTGTTCAATATGTTAAATAATTATTTAATAGAACCTAGGTTTTATTAAGTTTCATTAAACAATGCAAAGTTAATGTTCGCAAAGCGTAATCGAGTTAATAGTTTCCAATATGAATCTAGAATAATCGATCAAATTTCTTTATACGCTCATTTTAACTTTACTTTGTACAATGAAAGTATTATTGTTCCTTTGAATAATGGATATTATTGAAATTAAATATCAATTGTGTTATTAAAAAACTAGGTTTACTATTTTGTTTCTGATAAATATAATCTATTTAAATAGATTACTATGCAATTTAATTATCATTTAGAATAGAAATAAAGCAATTTTAATCGTTATAGTTTAAAAAGTAATTTTTTAAGGGCTAGTATTCCTTGGTAGTTGATTACAACTCTGCTTCGCCATCACAAGTAGGCTTGCAGTCGATAAACAACTTTAATTTGGATAAACTACAAGTGCCTTTCAGAATTTTGCTTTTTAATACTCTTTATAATGCGGTTGACACGTTTAAGGATGTTTTGTTTGCTAAGTTTTGTAAAAAATACGTCAAAGAGGCGTCAATTCGTTGATCGTTTTGTGAACAGTCGACATTTCGTTATGTTTTACTAAGTGAATGCTGAATGAATGAAAGTTGTTTTCCATTTCGCTGCCATAGCTTAGTTTGTTAGTATGAACAAAATTCCATTATACATTTTAGGCTTTATGCAGTTTTATTCATAACTTGAGAAAGTCAAATGAACTACCACCGGTTCGGAAATGGAAGCCTCTGACCTGAGAAGAACCGTCGTAAGAAACTCATCGGGGCTATATTTTTTTCTTTTTTGAATAAAGATTGTCGAAATAAAAAAATATTACGTTTCTTTGAATAAGTTTTGCTTTCCGTGTTTGTTTATCATCGACGCTTTAGGTTGATATCAGTATGTCTGATGTTTTAAGCAATAAGAGTTTACTAAATAACATCATAATCACTACGTAATAGTGTATTAAGTCATCAATTCATTAACAAGCGATCAACATATTAAACTGATGACTTGATTGTTTTATTATTCGAATTTGAAATGCGTAGTAGCGAGAAAAATACCGCATGTTTCTTTACCGCAATTAGACTAAACGTGAATGCCTTGTGCTATAAGAATATTTCTGAATTCACGATATTAAAAAATAAACAAGTTTGTCTACAATAGGCTGGACTAATTCGAACTTGTTAATTGTAATATTAAGCTATTATGTATATTAATATTTTAAAAGACAAGACAATATTTATTCTGTATACACCGGTGGTGCGATTAGTCTGTTTCAAGATAAAAATGTTTTAAAAAGATATGGTGAAGTATATCTAGTTGTACACTTACTTGGCGTACGTATAATTATGAAGGTCCGATACGCAATATTTACTAGCCTTTAGCTAACCTTGAAATCATTAGCAATTGTAACGTCCGTATATATGTATATATGGTATATGTCATCTTATCGCGTATCCTATAATACTATGAGATTTAATCGAAATCCGATAAGTAGCTTTTGCGTTATAGATTAATGAAGATTTATACACGTAAGCTTTGGAAATTCATTGTCTCACAAATAATAATTTTATACATTTTTACACTTATAGTGATGTTTGGCTTCTATTTACTTTGGTGTGAAATGATAATTGGGTTGCATTACAATGATGTAGCTAAGTAGTATAATGATAATTGCGCAAAAAGTAAACGGGTTCTTTTTAGTGGGTCGCGGCCATTTTCAACCCCACACGATGTTTACCGATTTTTTGGCGAAAATTGATTTTGTTATTAGACTTTATCATCATCAGACTGTGTTATTCCACTGCTAGACATAGGGGGTTTTGTAGACCGTATCTCACCACGCTGGTCTAATGCAGGTTGGTGGGTGGACCAACTTTTTACACGCCCATCCGACGCATTGATCATCTTACTTTTTAGACAATTGGGTGATCGGCACAAATTGTTCTAACCAACTCGGAAACAACGATAAAAATTTGTTGAGGATTCGAACCTACGACATCCGGTTTATAAAACGCACGCCCACTTACCACTAGGCTACGAAGGCAGTTTATTAGACTTTGTTTACGTTTATTCCGTCTTCTTTTGGCTGAGGTATAGTAAAGACAGCTGACAGCTTTTAATAAGTATAATTTTAATACATGTTATGTATTTCATGTATTATTTATCATATATTTCTACTACTTGTCCGCTTTGTAAATTGATTAACAGTTATGTACTTTAAAATGTTCTGACTTTTTAATGATGACCTCAAGCGAATTCGTAATATCTACTCTGAATGCGTTGTGCGTCGAATTAACAGCTTCTATAAAGATTGTTCCCTCAAGGCTGCCGTTTGACCCTGTCACCAATTTAACTCATGGCTTAATCATGATATAATCGTAAACACGTTGTTCCGAATTGAATGTTGCAAAATTTTCGTTATTGTTCATGTCTGAGAGCGCTGATGAGACCTTTAGATATTTGGTCTAAGTTATATACAAAGAGATCTAAATTAAAAGTTATTTAAAATAAAATAAAGATTGAATTACATCATTAAGTGTTTCTGAAATAATAAATTAAGTTTTTTTTAGGAATTAATAATATCTTATGTATTGTTTGCCTTATTTCTCTTAGGTAATTTACCTTTATAAAACATCGTCTCACCAATAAATTTTGCTGAATGACAACACCTGTATAAATTGTAACAATTAACTTTAATTTTCTCTTTCTTATATAACTAACACGTATTCATTCATTTTAAGGCGATAATCCAATTCTAGAATTAGTTTAAGGTTAGTATCACAAATTAAGAATAAGAAATAATTAATTCAAAATGCAAGAACATCGATTCGTCTTATCTATTTACTGTATATCCGATTTTAAATAAGTTAGGCGTTCATTTTCAACATCGTGACGCAATCCAATATCAACTTTGGCCTTGGTGTGCGACCCGCATTTTATATGAGACCGGTCGGTGACATCATCGTTCCAGGCAGGCCTATCGATTATGACGTCATCGTTAGTGGGTTCGCGGAAATGACGTAATGGATCCCTGGCACCAAAATATTGTTTGCTTATGACTTATAAATTAGTGTTGTAATACAAGTCTACATTCGTTTTGGAACGTTAATAGACGCCTGCAAACAAATTTGTTTTATTGGCAGGAAATTATATAATTTTCGTAGTATATCATATTATTTATTTTATATTATAAGTCAAAGACGTTGATATTATGTAAACAAACTGCTGTCAAACTTTATAGTGCCAAAACATGAAGCTTTCTGATTGGTTATCCCCGCTGCTAGATAATGCAAAATATATTCCTAAACCTGTTATAAACCACTCCTTTTTAACTATTTTAGTTCACCTGCCTCTTCAAATCTGTACTACCTAAAAGTTGATTATGTTTTTGGCATAAATATATATATAAGACTAATTTATCCATACGGCTTCTTCAACTTAATATAGTCTTCAACTTGACATATTATAAAGATATAAGGTTAATACTTCTTGAACATGATTTGATACTTAGGGTTCACAAATGTCTATGAATAGAACAATTGTTACAATAATACGGAATGATATCATTCTTAATAGCCCCACTTGCCACATCCACTTAAGGATATGAACAAAATTCGTTTCAAACTCCACTTTGAAACACTTGCCGGGTCTTGAATTGAAATTCCAAATGTAACTTGGTGTTACCAGCGAAAGATACGAGTTTATAGCGAAACTATTAAAAAAAAACTAGGGTGTACATTTTATAGCACCTAATTTTATCATTTTATTCAAGATATATTTTTAATTAAGATTAAAATATTTCGTAACATTTTATCTGTAAATCATTTACATTAAGTGGTAGGCTGAATGTTGTTTCTCTTGAAATTTACCTTTAAAGTAAAAAAAATTGTTTGTAAAAGGGTTGCCAATTGTGGTTATACGTCTTTTATGGGTCTACCTCAATGAGGCATTTACCAAAAAACACCGAAAAACATGACATTTATACCTCTTGACAGGCGTGAAAAAAGTTGGTTAAACGGTATATATAAAGGATTAAAAGAAAAAAATATTCAATTAATAAATGAATGAATCTTTCTCAAACCGCTTTTTGGTTTCGCCTGAAGACAAAACCGGTCATTCACCTGATTATGACAAAAGATATGCACTGTCCACAAATATCGTGATATTAAACACTCCGCCAATCCTGTAATAATCATAAGTCATAAAATGTTAAGTCTCTAATTACTATTGATAACACTATTTGTCACTACCTAGAAACCATCTGCTATGGTTTTGTTATGCTGTTATGGTTGCTTTTTTGTGCTATGCAGACGAAGTGATCAGCCGCATAGTTTATCAAATAATAAAAGCTAAACTACTGATTTCTAAAAATAAATACTAACATTATACCTTAATCTAGGTTCTCCATCAGCTATTTTTTCGGCTTAGCATGCTCGTATCTATCCCTTTAGGTCCGCTTCTAATTCAAAATATTCTTCTCCTAAAGTATTTTTAAATATGTCACTGAGTTTACTTTTATTTTATTGTTTGTCATTTTGTTTTTTATTTGTATGAATAACGTTTTTGAAGCAGTGATAGCATTTGATCTCAACAAGCTAATGATGCGAACGACTTTTGATTCGTCTTTGGACAGATAGTATGAAAATATTAGTTTTTAAAGTAGGAGTATTTATGATCTGTGTTATACTTACAGGTGCTGACTTGTTCGTGCGTAGCTCTTCACTACCATAGCTACAATGCTGACGCTGACCTTGGCATGTTGGTGACCGGCACTTTCGTGGGTTACCTCATCATTTTCGCAGGAGCTGCTGCCGGTAAGAACCAAAAATTTTACTACATAAGATTTCTTGGTCATAATATTTTAGATCTTTGCGAACAAAGGAATAAAATGGCTACTAACGTAAACGATAAAGTACAGAAACTTCTATCAACACCTATTGTTCCACCAATGAGAGAATCATACGCTTCTGATGACATTTATTGCTTTGCTAACGAAGATTCCTGATCCTATATGGTTAAGTTGGGAGTGCATCTATGCTCTATAATATCTCGTTCGTACGTTAGCTGATCTCTAATATAGGTCGACCACTGTAGCCTCAAACAACTAGGAGCACGTTATTTAACTGCTTGTGAAAGTTATTATTAGTTTTCAAATTCTTTATAATCTATCTGATAATAACTATGAAAAAATATATAAAGTTTAAACGAGATATTACAAACACTGCTGTAGAAGTAAAACTACTATAAAACTAGCCTTGGATAACCGATTACCAATAAGGTAGCTCGCTTATGGCTTTAAACGCTTTTTCAACTCTGCCATCACTTTTAGCCTTGGGATATGCGAAACAAATATTTGTGTGTGCTCGGACACCACAACACAATAGTTCCTTGTTATTATTCGTTCAATCACGTAAGTGTTAGCCAATGATAATGGCATATTTGTCAGGCCACGTCACTTCGCGTGATGACGTCATCGACCACAAATGTCACAATTACAAACCACACTTCTATTAGAAGAGATTAGCGTTTAAATACACGCTTTAATTACCAGTAAATTTCAATATATGCTTAGAATTGCGAGGGGCGGTTCCTTTGGTAAATTATCTTAGAATCTTATCAGCGTGAAGATAATGTAATTAAACTTTACAGCATAATTGACAATAGCACTGTGTCTCTCTTTGTTATGGTGCATTGCCTGGATTATTTCAATTGCGTGATGATGATGCGATTAGTTTTCAACTGCCTCCGTAGCCTAGTGGTAAGGGCGTGTGATTTAGAAACCGGAGGTTGAGGGTTCGAATCCTGCGGGGACTCAACAAATTTTCACTGTTGTTTCCTAGTTGGTTAGGACATCTTGGGCCGATCACCCAATTGTCTGAAAAGTAAGATGATCCATGCGTCGGATGGGCATGTAAAAAGTCGGTTCACCTATCAACCCGCATTGGACCAGCGTGGAGGGTATGGTCCTAAAACCACCTAATGGGGAAAGCGTGCAGTAGGGGAGACCTATGTCCAGTAGTGGACTAACACAGGATAATGATTAGTTTTCACGCTTATTTTTAATTGTACGGCTTCGATTGTACGTAGCGATGAAATGACCGGAAGATTTATTTCATTTGTGATACGCCTTGACCGAATGATATGTGCGTAAAACACCTAAATCCGCTTGTTATCCTAAACAATGCGGTGTTACGTTTAGTTTATTCCTAATATTAGTACCTTCGAGTAATATTAGGACATCTACTAACCGAATTAAACGATATGCGCACATTTACAGCAATAAGCATGAAGACATACCTATTAAAATCTCATGAAATAAGAGAGCTGAACTTATTAATGTTTCAATTTTCATTACAGGATACCTGATGCAGACGCCTTCTCATAAACGCATCGATATCTTCTACTCGCTGGTCGGTGTTGCCCTATTCGTTGCCAGTGGAGCCCTTATCATCGACAGGTATATTTGGCACTGATATTTATGCTAGCAGAACATTAACTACAGAAAAGCCTAATTTAATCCTGAGTTCATCTAAGCAAAGTCTAAAGTCTAAGTTTTCTACCGTCAAAAAATATGGGCCGCATATTAGTAATGGTCACCAATCGGAGGGCTCTATATTGTGTAGCGATTAAACGATTTTGACGAGTTTGAAAACTCTCGTCAAAAACTCGCGTGTTTTGCGTATCCGCTCTTTATTTGTGTCATTTTTATGTATTCTATGATGCAACAAATAACATTACAAACATTACTGTGTACCGGTTTAAGAATTATTTATAATTAGCACAACAATGCTATTTATTGCATCCAAATCACGGAATGAAATTATAAAAATTTGTAATGTATAATCCAAAGGATGCAATTTTGAGAAACTATCTGCTTATATTATCAAAAATACATGTGGACCATTGGTGACAATTAAACATCTATATTTCGTAGTTATAAGTATGTACCTAGTATCTAAATTGTTTCTGCATATACAGGTGGCAGAATTATGGTAGAAGTGAGTTGAGAAACAAGAATCTGGCAAAAGCTTCATTGTCCATCATCAACGGAGCGGTTCTACTTCTTGACGCTGTGCTCACCCAACGCGGTGGATAGATGGCGCTGTTTTCAAATTTCTCGCAAATAATTTGTTTGAACTGACAAAACTACTGCCGTATAACTTAAAGAAAACAATATAACGCACCAGAAAATAATATGTGCTTAAGCAATTTTAAATAAGAAATTGCTTATCAATGTTTAATCTCAATAAAATTTTAAAGTTTAATCTACCTCGAATAAAAAATATTTTTGTACATGTTTTAAATTTTTTAAATTAATATTATTTTTGTATTGAAGATAAACATATAATAGAGTGCTAACACATTTGGTTGTAATACTTTTGATATAAAGGTACATGTTTAATTAACTATAATAATTATTATAATCTATCTATTTTTTGCATAATTTCTGAAACATTATGGAGGACACAAATTATTTGAACTTTAAAAATTTAAGCATTTAAACACTAGGATAGAGTCACGTTAAGTTTAATTATTTATTTCTGTTTTCTTTCTGTTATTTTTTAAAAATTTAAAAACATATGCGTAAGAATGCATAACATGTTATTATTTAACAGTTTTTGGGACATGCAAAGCGCACAGTTATAAAAATCATATTGTGAAGTATTTCTTCATTAAAACATTAAAAAATATGAAACTAGTTTTATTAATTAATTTAGATTAAAAGTGATGTGAAGTAAAGGTGGTTGACCCGTAAGTAATAGAAGTGAAAGAATGACCTTTTTTTTATTCTTGAAGTTATGCTTCCAGACTCATAAGATATATATAGATGTCTATAATAAGTTTCATCTAACACAGAGTTAGAACTAGGTGGCCCACATTTTTTGCCAAAAATGAAGGCCACACGTACAGAAAGTACGTGAGTTAGGCATTAGTTTATGTCTCCTAAGGATCGTCGACGATCGGTTTAACGGACCGGGACGCCGACGGTCTGGCGACTGTATAATCGATTGCTGGGGCGGTGAGAACCGACCTGGAACAAGGTGTATCTAGTATACGCGGTGGTGTGTGTGTCGCTGTGCTCGTAAGCGAGGGCGAACTACAGGTGAGTGTGCTATCCCTACTTGTGGTGTGTAGGGTTGGATGTCAGGACCCCGTTGGGTCCGGGTCTCGGCGACCCCTTCCTCGTCCGGGTCGAGAAGAACGTTTCGCGGTCTACGCTTTTGACTGACGCGTTTGGATCGCCGTATACGTTGCCTGCTCTTTACCAGCAGAGGGTTGCTGTGGTTGACTACTTTATCAATGTGTTTGCAGTTATCTTTTTAAAGTGCTCTGGAGTGTCAACAATTTGCAGTCCTGTGTAAGTCTACATTTCGTTGGTACCACTGCGCCCCCTAGTGGCGCGGCGGATGATTGTTTTGAACTACTTGAAGTTGCTTTAGGAGTGTGGAGGATACGTGAGCAAAAGTTTGGCATGCATAAGCCATGATTGGTCGTATGCATGCACCTTGTACAATAAAAGTTTATATTTAAGCGACATTTTACTGTTAGAATTCGTTGGGTGATAGAGTCTAGCCAGAACGAACAAAGCCTTTCTCCTAACGTCCTGAATATGACTTTTGAACGACATGTTGCAGTCGAAGGTCACGCCTAGGTATTTGGCCTTCCTTTCCCATGGGATCGGTTGGCCGTAAAGTTTTAGTTGCCCTAGTGTCTGGTGCCGGCCCGCGCGTGGCCTTATCCTGACGCCTGGGTTGAGGACCGGGGGTATCGTGTAATCACGACGTAATCTAGACCGATGAAAGTGTATTGCTACACTTTTATCGGGATTGACGTCGATTCTCCATTTACGAAACCATTCGCCTAAACGATTGATCGCGTTTTGGAGCTTTTTAAAGATATAGTTCGGTCTAAGCGACGAACAATAGAAAGCAGTGTCATCGGCGAAAAGTTGCCAGATTGACATCGTCGAGGCTTTGGAATGTCGCTCGTGTAGAGCGCGAATAATAAGGTGATAGGACCGATCGCGAGGACGCCCGCTTGGAGCGGACGGCTCGTGGACAGGGTGCCCTCGACTCGATATCGGAAAGTGCGATTTGACAGAGAAGCGGATGATGTGAACCAGCCTGTCCGGCACTTTGAGAATGTACAGCTTGTAACGTCAAACCGTTGTGCCAGACTTTGTCAAATGCCTTTGCGACATCGAAGAAGACGGCCCCTGTGATACGAGGGTTTGGGTTGGTGAAGGCCATTCAGAATGAATTCTCAGGCGATAAATTTGGTCGGGACAGGTTGCTTCGGATGAAAACCGATTGCTCGTCTGGGATGATTATTGGAGAAGGTGTGGTCTTTTCAACCGGAAGGATTATGCGTTCATATGCTGCAGGCAATTGGCAAGCTAATTTGGCGTAACTCGTGGGTAGGTTAGAGGTTTTTCGGCGGAATCCATGACGATGGCTTCTTGAAGATAAACATATAATAGAGTGCTAACACATTTTTTGTAATACTTTTGATATAAAGGTATATGTTTAATTAACTGTAATAATTATTAAAATCCATCTATTTTTTGCACAATTTCTGGAACATTATGGAGGACACAAATTATTTGAACTTTAAAAATTTAAGCATTTAAACACTAGGATAGAGTCACGTTAAGTTTAATTATTTATTTCTGTTTTCTTTCTGTTATTATATTGAATTTAAAAACATTTGCGTTTGAATGCATAACATGTTATTATTTAACAGTTTTTGGGACATGCAAAGCGCACAGCTATAAAAATCACATTGTGAAGTATTTCACCATTAAAACATTAAAAAATATGAAACTAGTTTTATTAATTAATTTTGATTTAAAGTGATGTGAAATAAGGTGGTTGACCCGTAAGTAATAGAAGTGAAGAATGCACCTATGTTTGTGCGTACACTTGCACATTATATCTCCAGCGCAGTTGGCTGATCTCTAATATACATCGACTTTTGGGGACATTATTATTTATGCAAAGTCAATGTTCAATTTATTAAAGCGACAATAGTAGACGATACAAAAACGGCACTGGCCGTATTCTATTTAAACAATATTAATTCTATTGTAGAAAAGTCGCTTCTGTAGAATGAAACGAAATTATAGAGCGTTTCGCTCCGCATTTTTAAATTGTATCGCTGGCAATAGCTCTCCAAAAACTTTAGGAGAGTCTATGTTAAAGTTGGCTTAGTATTAAACAGTGTAATCTTTTCAGTTCACATAGTATATGTTTCCGAGAATGTATTTATTATTTTTTATATTATCCATATAAGAAACAGTCGTACGTGCTTGGTAACATTATCGAATAACATTACTTCGAAAATTCTAACATAAAAAATAATGAGATGGTGATAGAAAGCAATTTAAACAACAACTTATAGAATTTTTTGATTTACGTTAAAGTTTTCATAGATAATTTCTATAACTTGTGCTTTTTCGAGGGTTCATTATGAATTTAAGAACGTCCAATGTTTGATAATAAACCATCAACATTTAATGTTGTTGGGTTTTAGGCACAGACATATTTATTTTATTTGTCTGTCCGAGTACCGTCCTTTTCGTAGAATGTAGAAAAATTGTCTGGAATCTATTTGAATCTGGTTAATATTATTTAGGGTCTCCGTACGCATGTGCGATATATTTAAATGGATTCTACCGTAGGTATTCTATATGCATCCACAAATGTTAGTGAGTTTTCGTAATTGTTTCTGAGGTAATTATTATAATTGTTATTATTTCAATTTTGCTCTTAGAAAGTTCCTTTTTCCTAGTTTATTTTTTACAGATGTGGGATGAGGGCGATTATCAGTAAATTTGTACGATGCACGCGCAATAGTGTTTATACACCATTGGTATACATCAGATATTGGCACTGCGGTGCTACTTCTTTAGACGGGCTCCTTTAAAAGGTGACCTACTACTTTTATTTGTAGCAATTATAACTGTAATAATCTCATTAAATCACTATCTTGCAGATTAAGCATGCGTTGCATATAGACTTACATATCTACATTCATCATTATAATATCAGCCTAACAAAGTCCACTGCTGGACAAAGGCCAAGCCCATGAGCCGCCAAGAGGTACGATGCTGCACATTTGCACAGGTCGTCACTCCATCTTTTGGTAGGGTCGTTCCATACTGCGATGACCAGAGCGAGTCTCTTTCTTCATCGAGGGTTATCAGTTCTACGAGCTGAGTGGCCGGCCCATTGCCACATTAGCTATGTCGGTTACTATAGTTCTGCTGCGGATGTCTGCATTACGCACTTTATCATGCAGGGAAATTCCGAGCATAGCCCGCTCCATAGCTCTGAGTCACTCGGAGCTTCCTCATACAGCCACCATTGAAGGACCACGACCCAGTGCCATAAATATATTCGATGACAACTTTAAGCTTAGTTCTTTAAATGATTGTTCTTTATTTACACCAACGCCAGCAAATTGCAATTACAAAATCTACATATAAAATAGCCTTTGCGCACTTTTTAAAACCTGGCATTGGTAAAAAACAGTATTTAAAACTTTATATAAAGGAGAGAAGAAAATAATCAGATAATGATAGGAAGTACCATGGACCTAAAAAGTATTTAGTCTTCTTTTTGTATAGAACTTAATAATATAATGTTCTCCAGTCGATTACTAGGCGGCGGCCGATGTATATTTGAGATCAGCACGCAGAAGATATTATAGTGAACAAGTGTACGCGCAAACATAGGCGCACTCCCTGTTCCTTTATACTCTCAAAGCCCGATGGGATGGAAAACCGACACGACCGGACCGGGCCAGACCGGGCGCAGGACCGACTTTTTACATGCCCATCCAATGCATCATCTTTTCAGACAATTGGGTGATCAGCCCAAATTGCCCTAACCAAGTAGGAAACAACAATGAAAATTTGTTGAGTCCTCGAAGGATTCGAACCCACGACCTCCGGTTTCTAAAGCACACGCCCTTACCACTAGGCTACGGAAGCACTAGGGAAGTGCCAACGTGGTATTTTAGGCGCAATCAGTACTGTTAAAATGCTACTGATTTCTTCTTACCAAGTAAGTTACAGAGTGAATTACAATACATCATCATTGTTCCCTGATAAGGATTGCAGGAAAGTTTTTTTCACATTACGCCCTGTTTGCTTATTATAATAAAAAAGTTATAATAATAACATGAAGTTTAAAAATAAAAATCATATTTATGTGCTTAAACGCGGCTAATGTAGTCGGCGTTTGATATATATAAATAAACAGTCGCTCAAATACACTGCTAATAAATTACGAAAATTTTCGTTCACATATTATGTGAGTCATATCTTGGTAGAAGAAGTTATTTAAAAACGTTATAAAATGGTATGTATATTATTATTTAATGTCAGTGATTATGTTACAAAATGTTAAAGGAAGGTTTCTTTTCATTGATTAAACTACACCCTTATGTAACTCATATCGATAATTGGAGTATCAAGTAAAGTACTATACAGAAAATTACATATGTAATAAATCATTTCACAGCAAACAAAAACCGGTAATATCTTAAAGCACACTTCAGTCTTACCTCCATTTCGAATAATAACAACGGAAGTTTTCATTAAATCAATGGTAATATAAAAATCGAAAAGGTTCTTATAAAATGTCTTGAACGCATGAAGAATGCATGCTTTAGTACTAAAAATTGTATAGTTAATTAAATAGATATATAATATAAAGTAAACATGTCAGGAATAGTCCGTTTATTGTTTTTTCTAGTTCTTTTTTATAAGTACTGTTCAGCGTCAGAGTTAACTGATAAAGCTTCATACATAGCTAACAAAGAGTTTGAATTTCGGAAAATCACTTGCATCATTTGGTGGCATGCTGAATCTGAACTAATTGATGTCTTTCTGGAAAAATTTAACGGGACCGTAACTACATTTCAAATGGGACTAAATAAATCCACAGATAATAATAATTTCCATAAGTTTGTCCGATATCGACAATCAGTGTTTTTTGCAACCAATCCAGAAGAATTCAGAATATTTCTTAACCTGATCAAGAACATCACAGTGTCTACTATAAAAGTTGTATTAATTATTACAAAGCCAGTAAACAGGGCTAGTGTTTTGGCAGATTTCACCAAAATTGCATGGGAAAATGACGTTGGTCATATAATAATACTTCATGCAAAAAACTTTAATGAAAAAGTTTCCCTCACATCTTATGTTCCATTTAGTCAAGGATTGTGCAACAACTATAATCCCATAAAAGTAGCAGACAATACGAGTAATTATTTCGGTAGAAATTTTGCAAATTTTCAGAGATGTCCAGTTAGGTTCACAGCGCTGCAGTTTCCACCGTTTTTTGTGTTTGAGGACGACAATGGTACCGTCACTCATATTGGAGGAATCGATGGAGAAGTTCTTAAACTATTATTGAAGCGGCTAAATGCCACCATGGAAATAGTTTCTTCAACGGACCACGGTGGTATAGGAAAGGTAATCAACGGCACAGCGACAGGCTGTTTCGGTGATCTGGTCAGTGGTATAGCTGATACTATGGCACTGGCGATCATATTGAATTATGACAGACATTTGCTGGCACAACTGACCTACGTTTATGCAACGTTGGATGTCATGTGGTGTGCGCCGAATAGACGAGAAATCAGCTCATGGGCAAAAGTATTGCTCCCTTTCTTTACATCTCTCACCCCGTTCCTAGTCTTGTCATTTGCTTTGTTCATCGGCTTCGTTATAATTCTCCAGCGTTTCGGTACGATTAAAGGGACAAGAAAATCATCTTACTTGACTGTGGTGTACCAGACATTGGGCCTTTTCTTGGGTCAGACGATTGAGTTCATGACGAATTATTGGTTGCATAACAGCGTATTCGCTTTATGGGTCTGGTTCTGTCTCATAGTGAGAGTGGTATATCAAAGCAATCTTGTCGAGGGATTTCAGCGTACAATTCTAGAACCACATTTAACAACTGTACAGGAGGCATTGAATCATGTGGACGGGTACGGTGGAGTACCGGGATTCTTAGAGTTCTATCGGAACACCTCGATCGAGAAAAACTATCAAGCACTGAGTTTGAGTGACATGCCCGTTTACATAAAGCAGATAGCGCAAGGACGAAGATTCCTATTGACAATCGACGCTCTTTTAGTGAAATATTTGAATCAAACAGTTCAATTTCTAGACGAGCGCGTTACTAGGATACCGGTCTGTTTCTTCACTCGACCCCGTTGGCCAGCTGCAGAAGAATTTAACAAGGTTATAGTTCAAATAACTGAAGCGGGTTTTGTTGCAAAAATACTACGTGATCACACAGCTCGATGGCTTCTCTACAGCAATGTTACACATGTGGAAAGCGTAAAACCCATTGATTTTTTAACTCTCAGCGCCTGTTTTTACGGGTTAATTGTAATGTGCTGCATCTGTACCATTATTCTAGGGTGTGAAGTGTTTTATTACAAATTTAAAAGAGCGTAATCGTTAATATTGTCCGTACTTATTACTGTTTAAAATACTAGCACAATAAAAGAGATGTTTCACAACCAGGCCTTTTATTTCACTATTAAAACATGACGACTATTCAGCGTTGAAAAGTTTAGTATTAAACTTGAACAAATAAACATGAGAGTACATTTGGGACCGCCTGGGTTGGTACCACCGCGGTGCCTATTCCTGCCTGCAATGCAGTAGTGTGAAAACACTGCTGTGTGTCGGCTTGAATAGCGCCAGCCAGCGTATTTACTGAGTAAACGAGACTCAACATCCCACATCTCACGGTAGGCGGCGTTGGTAATACCACTAGTATTGCCGATGTCTATGGGTGTCGGTGACCACTTCTTATCAGGTGGCCCGACCGTTCGTCTGCCTGAGTAGGAAATTAAAAAAAGTTATATAAAACGAAAAGCATATATAAAACTAAGTTTTAGTTTATTAGATGCCGAAGAGAACACATGCAAGCAAGGACCGAAAAATCACGACATTATTATAATGGGTCATAAGAAGATTTTAATAAATTTATTAGCTAACTAGTAACGCCGTCATTGCTAGACTTTTTAGGTTATATCAACTTCGATTGCGATTTGCCTAAAACGCAGTTTACATTTTCGCAAGAGAAAATTAAATATTATTATTTTTGATTTAAAATTGGTGACTTACAATTTACGCAACATAACTATGACAAACAATAACGCCTTCACTATAAATTAAAAGAAAATATAATACAAATACACCATAGTTACTTACCGTTTCCGTATATTATGATATGAGAACATGCATCAAAGTCATTTACAATTAGTCTATTTAACTCTATTAATATGTAATTATTTGTTTTATTTACGCGATTATTATACATATCAAATCCACTCATTTACGGATTTTTGCGTAACTTAAATATATTTATTCCCGACGTTTTGGAATCTTTCCAGCATCCATGATCACGGGCAGACTAAGTTGGTATATGTCTGTATCTCTATGTTTTCGAATAACCGTCAGAGTTTTAATTTAAAAATTGACATATCTTTCGTTTTCTTAATTTTTTATGTTGGTTTCACAAAAGTATTATTTTGTCCTTCGGTTTTGTAGTTTTATACTCTGCGTTTAATTTTTGGAATTATTGGATCCCAGGAAGGTGGCAAAACCAACCATCCTCTCTATTAAAATTTGGATATTTTTAATTTCTATTGCTTCCTGTTAACGTTGAGAGTTGTTTATTCAAAACAACATCCAAAAGGAAGATTCCGAGGCCATACGTCAAAATGTATCGTCTAATTTACGTCGAGTACTGTGCCAAAACCAAATCTTTCTAAAGATGAGAAAAAAGCGTTAAATATCCTAAGCTCTAACACAGACTTGACTATTCTCCGTGCAAACAAAGGAAATGCTACGTACCACCGTAGCATGTACACGTCAAATTATAATTAAAAAATTCAAAACTTGTTATCGAATGAAATGACTTATAAATAGTCAAAACAGACCCCACACAAAAAACGCTTAAAAAACAAGTCATCTTGTATAGAACTATGCGGAAAAATATAATCTATACGTAAACCTGGAATGATACTTCCATGTGCCACACCTCCTAAGCTTTTTGGATTACCTAAGATTCATAAACCTAATGCTCCATTACGCCCAATTGTCAGCCAGATAGATTCACCGACATACAAACTGGCATAATATCTTGAAGAAGTTCTTTCACCACTACGAGGACACACCGAGGCGTACATAAGAGATTCTTACCATTTTGTTAATGAGATTAAACATCTACATCTCCCGAAAAATGAAACTATGGTCAGTTTTGATGTTCAGTCTTTATTTACATGTTTACCTATTGAAGACTGCATCTCAATTGTAACTAAGAAGCTTGAGGAAAATAAAATGCCGAATGAATATGCATCTCTGCTTAAACATTGTCTTACATCTGGCTACTTGTTGTGGAATGATCAATTCTATATGCAGATAGATGGCGTAGGATGGGCTTGCCAGTGTCTCGTATTATCGCTGATATCTTCAAGGAGAACTTTGAAGAGATAGCCCTCAATACAGCTCCCATCCGACCAAGATTCTATAAGCGGTACGTATATGACACATTCACCATTTTACCAACAAACCAAATCAATGCATTTCTGGGTCATATTAATTCTTTGCATCCCAAAATAAAGTACACAATGGAAATAGAGACAAACAACTCCTTAGGTCCTTATCATTAAAAACTCTAACAATAGCTTGAGCCATACAGTTTTTAGAAAAGCAACCCAACCGAATAAATATTTAAATGGTTAAATGGTAAATGTTTGTTTTAGAGAGCACAGCGGATCTGCGACAAGGAGCATTTGACGGCTGAACTGGAGAATGTCAAGCAGGTGCTGCGTGACAACAAACTCCAAGTTCCTCGTCTACGTCGCAGTCACCGTGTGAAGCCAGCTACAGTCGAAAGATGCCTGCCGTCTTACCTTACATCACAGGAGACACTGACAAATCGGTTCTATTTTAAAGCGAGCTTCTATTAAAACATTTCCATCCGTGAAATGTAAAATTCCTCTACAGGTACCAGGTGTGTACAAACTAGACTGTGATTGTGGTCTCTCTTACATTGGACAAACAAAAGACCAGTAAGAACCAGAGTAAAAGAACATGTTGCTGATGTTAAGCACCGACGCTATAAGAAATCTGCAATCTGCGACCATGTTCTAGACTAGCCCAATCATTATATTAGATTTGATGAACCTAAATACTGGCTAATGAACATCTTATCAATGGATGATATGAAAAATATCCAAATTTTAATAGAGAGGATGGTTGGTCTTTACCTACCTTCCTGGGATCCAATAATTTCAAAAATTAAACGCAGAGTATAAAAACTACAAAACCGAAGGACAACATAAATACTTTTTGTCAAACCAACATTAAAAATTAAGAAAACGAAAGATATGTCAATTTTTATTTTAAAACTCTGACGGTTATTCGAAAACATAGAGATACAGACATATACCAACTTAGTCTGCCCGTGATCATGGATGCTGGAAAGAATCCGAAACGTCGGGAATAAATATATTTAAGTAACGCGAAAAATCCGTAAATTAGTGGATTTGATATGTCTATTAATATGTTTTTAATTGTAATATGTCCAACAGCCAATTAAAGTCCACTGTTAATCCCTACCCTAAATTCAAAGTATGTAATTGTAAAGTATGACTGTATAAACTGCAATGTACGTCAAAAGCAAAGTTTTATGTTTTATTTTACGGATCCACATTTACTAAAACCTTTTTGTTAATAAATTACATTCCATGGTTTTTAACAATGAACAGATAATATTAATAGCTAGAGTGTAATGCCATGTAATCAATCAACTTAAATTATGCATTGGTCGACTACGAGTAAAATTATATTTAAAGCTAAGTGCATGTAAATAAAACTAACAAATATAGAGTATATTTGTTACATAGAATTAGCTGCTCTAAGTAAACAAAGATCCGAATATTTTTTTTTACATTTAATTTAATACATTATTGTTAGATCAACAGACACATTGGTCATTATCTCTCACCAATAATGCCATATAAGGGTTCGAAATAATATACGTTATACATTATACAGATAAGACAGATAATGCCGCAAAGCAGTCGTGTGAAAACACTACTGAGTTCCGGTGTGAAAGGCCATCATGCCCCAACATCATGTCCCACGGTAGGCAGCGCATGTAGAATACCATTGGTACTGCCGATCTCAATGGGCGTTGTTGACCACTTTCTATCAGGTGGCCCAACTGCTCATCTGCCTTCTATGTAATAAATCATTTCACAGCAAACAAAAACCGGTAATATCTTAAAGCACACTTCAGTCTTACCTCCATTTCGAATAATAACAACGGAAGTTTTCGTTAAATCAATGGTAATATAAAAATCGAAAAGGTTCTTATAAAATGTCTTGAACGCATGAAGAATGCATGCTTTAGTACTAAAAATTGTATAGTTAATTAAATAGATATATAATATAAGTAAACATGTCAGGAATAGTTCGTTTATTGTTTTTCTAGTTCTTTTATAAGCACTGTTCAGCGTCAGATTTAACTGATAAAGCTTCACCATAGCTAACAAAGAGTTTGATTCGGAAAATCACTTGCATCATTTGGTGGCATGCTGAATCTGAACTAATTGATGTCTTCCTGGAAAAATTTAAGGGACCGTAACTACATTTCAAATGGGACTAAATAATCCAAAGATAATAATATTCCATAAGTTTGTCCGATATCAACAATCAGTGTTTTTGCAACCAACCCAGAAGAATTTAGAATATTTCTTACCCTGATCAAGAACATCACAGTGTCTACTATAAAAGTTGTATTAATTATTACAAAGCCAGTAAACAGGGCTAGTGTTTTGGCAGATTTCACCAAAATTGCATGGGAAAATGACGTTGAGTCATATAATAATATCTTCATGCAAAAACTTTAAGGAAAAAGTTTCCCTTACATCTTATGTTCCATTTAGTCAAGGATTGTGCAACAACTATAATCCCATAAAAGTAGCAGACAATACGAGCAATTATTTCGGTAGAAGTTTTGCAAACTTTCAGAGATGTCCAGTTAGGTTCACAGCGCTGCAGTTTCCACCTTTTTTTGTGTTTGAGGATGACAACGGTACCGTCACTCATATTGGAGGAATTGATGGAGAAGTTCTTAAACTCTTATTGAAGCGATTAAATGCCACCATGGAAATAGTTTCTTCAACGGACCACGGTGGTATAGGAAAGGTAATCAACGGCACAGCGACAGGCTGTTCGGTGATCTGGTCAATGGTATAGCTGATACTATGGCACTGGCAATCATATTGAATTATGACAGACATTTGCTGGCACAACTGACCTACGTTTATGCAACATTGGATGTCATGTGGTGTGCGCCGAATAGACGAGAAATCAGCTCATGGGCAAAAGTATTGCTCCTCTGCATCTCTCACCCTCGTTCCTAGTCTTGTCATTTGTTTTGTTCATCGGCTTCGTTATACTTCTCCAGCGTTTCGGCAGTCGATTAAAGGGACAAGAAAATCATCTATTGACTGTGGTGTACCAGACATTGGGCCTTTTTCTGGGTCAGACGATTGAGTTCATGACGAATTATTGGTTGCATAACAGCGTATTCGCTTTATGGGTCTGGTTCTGTCTCATAGTGAGGTGTGGTTATCAAAGCAATCTTGTCGAGGATTTCAGCGTACAATTCAGAACCACATTTAACAACTGTACAGGAGGCATTGAATCATGTGGACGGGTACGGTGGAGTACCGGGATTCTTAGAGTTCTATCGGAACACCTCGATCGAGAAAAACTATCAAGCACTGAGTTTGAGTGACATGCCCGTTTACATAAAGCAGATAGCGCAAGGAAGAAGATTCCTATTGACAATCGACGCTCTTTTAGTGAAATATTTGAATCAAACAGTTCAATTTCTAGACGAGCGCGTTACTAGGATACCGGTCTGTTTCTTCACTCGACCCCGTTGGCCAGCTGCGGAAGAATTCAACAAGGTTATAGTTCAAATAACTGAAGCGGGTTTTGTTGCAAAAATACTACGTGATCATACAGCTCGATGGCTTCTCCACAGCAATGTTACACATGTGGAAAGCGTAAAACCCATTGATTTTTTAACTCTCAGCGCCTGTTTTTACGGGTTAATTGTAATGTGCTGCATCTGTACCATTATTCTAGGGTGTGAAGTGTTTTATTACAAATTTAAAAGAGCGTAATCGTTAATATTGTCCGTACTTATTACTGTTTAAATTACTAGCACAGTAAAAGAGATGTTTACAACTCGGCCTTTTATTTCACTTTTAAAACATGATGACAATTCAGCGTTGCAAAAATTTAGTATTAAACTTGAACAAATAAATCACGCCGAAAGAATTTTCGCAAAAATCTTTATTATTGATTTTGAGTGATTCATCATTATATCATAACCTGAGGGAAATAAGATGACCAATGGTTTTCTTGCAAGCTTTTTGAAACTATTGTTATAATATTAGCGGGATACGGTTAAAGTTTAAAATCCCTTAAAATCAACAAACAACAAGTCCCTTAAAACGCGTCGGGTATTAGATACCCGGCAACGTGACGCCGGGTTGAAAATTATTCATTTTTAATAAAAATAAATAATTTTTAACAATATAATCTTGTTGATAATTCTACGAGAGTATACTGTGGACCGTCTGGGTTGGTAACAAGGCGGTGCCTAATTCTGCCGCAAAGCAGTAGTGTGAAAACACTGCTGTGTTCCGGCTTGGAGGGCACCGTAGCCAGCGTATTTACTGGGTAAACTCAACATCCTATGTCTCACGGTAGGCGGCGCGTTGATGATACTACTAGTATTGCCGATGTTTATGGGCGTCGGTGACCGCTTCCCATCAGGTAGCCCGACTGTGCATCTGCCTGCGTAGGCAATAAAAAAATGGTTTTTCATGTTTATATAAAACTAAATTTTAGTTTGTCAGTTGCCGGTATAAGAACATAAGCAAGCAAAGACCACAAAAATCATTCGATTATTATTATGGGTCATAAGTCATTTAGTTCTATTTACATGTAGCACTTAGTTTTTAATAAATTTATTAACTACTTTCGGTTTAATCAACTTCGAGTGTAATTTGCCTAATTAATATTATTATTTTAAATTGAAAATTACTCAGTCTGATTTTACGCAACGTAATCATGACATAATTAACTCTATAAATATGTTTTTAATTGTAATACATCCAACAGCCAATTAAAGTTTACTGTTGATCCCTTCCCTAATTTTAAAGTATGTAATTGTAATTGTAAAGTATGACTGTATTAACTGCAATGTATGTCAAAAGTAAAGTTTTATGTTTGATTATACGGATTCACATTTTCAAAAACCTTTTTGTGTTAATAAATTACTTTCCATGGTTGTTTTTAATAATTAACAGGTAATATTAATATCTAGTGTAATGTGCATGTAATCAATCAATTTAAATTATACATTAGTCGACTGCGAGTAACATTATGTTTAAAGCTGAGTGCATGTAAATAAAATTATGAAATATACTTTCATAGAATTACGCCGCGCTATGTAAACAAGGATCCGAATATTTTTTTTGTTTACATTTAATTTAATACATTATTGTTAGATCAACAGACACATTGGTCATTATCTCTCACCAATAATGCCAAATAAGGGTTCGAAATAATATACGTTATACATTATACAGATAAGACAGATAATGCCGCAAAGCAGTCGTGTGAAAACACTACTGAGTTCCGGTGTGAAAGGCACCGTAGTCAGTGTATTCAGTGGGTAATCAAGACTCAACATCATGTCCCACGGTAGGCAGCGCGTAGGTAGAATACCATTGGCACTGCCTATGTCAATGGGCGTTGTTGACCACTTTTCATCAGATGGCCCAACTGCTCATCTGCCTTCTTATGCAGAGGAAAAAAACAATTTAGAATTTGATGTGTTTACAAAATAGAATAGCAAAATATAATTAAAATTTATTAAGTTTCAATTCAAGTCAACCACCTCCGTAGCCACGCGGTATTGGCCCGTGCTTTATAAACGGAAGGAGCGAACAGAGGTCGTGGGTTCTAATCCGCAGGGATACAACTTTGTGTTATCGTTATTTTCTTTTTGGTTGGGACGATTCGGGCCGATCATCCAATTGGAGAAGGACCAATTGCATTAAGGGAAGCCTATGTCCAGTTGTGAACTAACACAGGCTGATGATGATGAAGTTTCAATTTTGTTTTATTTTTTTTTTAAATATGTTTAATTTTTTATATTAAATAACATGTTAGCTTATATGTAATATAAAACTTACTTATTCGATATTTACGTAACGTTACGTTGTACGTTATTATTAGTTGCTATTGTATTTTGTTATTTGAACGTAATGATGAACATATAATATTAGAAATGTAATGGTATGTTCAGGGTGTGTTTTCTCATAAAGTGTGTTTGCTTTCACTTAACTTTTAAGTGAACATGCAATATGAATGTGTTTTTGTTTTCATTATAACAGTATCAAAAGAAAAAAATACACTGAACGATGCAAACGACTTGAAGACGCCAAAATAATTAATAATTTTACAATGAAAAGTATTATTTTGCTTCTGTGTTTTAATGTGTATATGAATTATTACAGTTCAGGGCATGAGTTAACCGACAAAGCTTTATATATAGCTAATAAAGAATTTGATTTTCGACAAACCACATGTGTAGTTTGGTGGCATGCTGATTCTGGCTACATAAATGTATTCTTGAAAAAATATCAAGGTGCCATTGCAACCTTCCATATTAGAGAAACAAGAACAATTGAAGTAAATAAGTTTCACAAATCTGTTAAATACAGGGAAACCGTGTTCTTCGCCACAGATTCTGAAGAGTTTAGAGAATTCCTTGAAATGGTAAAGGATAGCATAGTCTCAACTGATTCGAATGGTACTCATCATAACGAAACCAGTTAATAATCGGGACCTTTTAGAAGAATTTACAAAAGTCGCTTGGAAAAATGATGTGGGCTTCATAATCATAATAAGTTTCAATAATTTACCAACTGCATTGAGTTAACATCATACAATCCGTTTACTGAAGGAAGATGCGACAATTACAAACCAATACAAATATCAGACAAAGGAAGTGATTATTTCGTAAGGAAATATATGAATTTTCACCAGTGTCCTGTTAGATTACTGCGCTACAGTTTCCTCCATTTTTCTTATTTGAGACTGAGAATGGTACCGTCACTTACGTAGGGGGGATAGATGGGGAAGTTTTGAAACTTATATTGGAAAGACTCAATGCCAGTATGGATATCGTATCTTCTACGGACCACGGCGGGATCGGGGTGTTTGTGAATGGCACAGCTACTGGTTCTTTTGGCGACCTCGTTAAGGGAATTGCCGACACTATGGCTCTTGCTATCATTCAGAGTTATGAGAGGCATTCAATAGCGCAATTGACCTACGTATATGCAACTTTAGACGTAGTATGGGTTGGCCCAAACAGACGTGAGATCAGTGCATGGGTAAAAGTACTGCTTCCTTTCTTCACGACCAGTACTCCATTTCTTCTATTGTCATTCGTCCTAACAATCGTCCTAATTATACTTGTACAGCGTTTTGGTAATGCTGGTAATGAGAAAAGGTCAAAATTTTCTATTGTTGTGTATCAGACTTTAGGTCTGTTTATAGGGCAGGATATTAATTATATGACAAAATATTGGTTGACCAATAGTGTGTTTGCTTTATGGATTTGGTTTTGCCTCATTGTCCGTGTAGTATATCAGAGTGATCTTGTAGAAGGTTTTCAACGCACGATCTTGGAACCTCATCTGACAACAGTCGAAGATGCACTCAGCAGTATAGAAGGATACGGCGGCGTGCCAGGATTTCTGGAATTTTACCACAACACCAGTATCGAGAAGAACTACAACAAGCTACCACTAAACGAAACTCCCAATTATATAAAAGATATAGCAAACGGCAAGAGGTATTTAATGGCAGTAGATGTGCTCTTTGTTAAATATTTAAATCTGACTTTTTCTGTTCAAATCCTAGACGAGCGTGTCACAAGAATACCAATTTGCCTCTTCACCAGACCTCGTTGGCCGGCCGCTGAGGAGTTCAACAGGATTATAATGCATATAGCTGAGGCTGGATTTGTGGCCAAAATAATCCGTGATCACACGAGCTTTTGGTTATCTCACAGTAACGTTACAGAAGTCGAAACTGTAAAACCCATAAATTTTTCAACACTAAGCGCCTGTTTTTATGGTTTAATAGTCATGTGCATTATCTGTACACTTATATTGGGTTTGGAGTTTCTTCATTATAAGCACAAAGGAAAACGCAATGAAGAATAACTTTGTCAGCAAAATATATCATTAAATTCTGCGATTATTTATGCTGTACGATTCAATAAAGTAATTAATTTACGGTTCATTGATTAAGGTACCAATATTTTTAAAATGTGTATTTACTGTGTGATATTTTTTGTAGCTTTTTGTTTTGTATCATCGAAATCAAATACCTACTTTATCGTATTTTTCCCTTTAGAATCTTGCGTCTTATAAACAGTTCACAAATCTATTATAAACACAATGTTAGTCTGAAATAACACCGAAAAAAAAATTTTACATTATATTAAAGTAAATAAACTAGGCTACCATTTTGTACAATAATATTTGAAGGCTATGGATTCCGATAACTAAATCCAATACATCTTCAACTAGATGGACAGCACTTTTAATAGCATAGAAATAAATGGTTCTGTAACGAGATAGTCGTATTTGAAACTGTTTCCAATCCATTGCTCGGTGCCAGCTCTATTGAAATTTTGCTGTTATTTTTGATTTTATTCCATTGCTTGTGAATGATATTGTGTTAAAATTTCACTGCATACGATTTATGGGTATGAAGCAGAATATTAAATTATGTGCGTGACAAAATGGAACCTAAAGTGAATTACGTTTTTTTAAATAAAAGGACTTTATACGAATGTTATCGCGTTTATTTTATATATTTAAATTGCAAACGTTTCGAACACTTTTTAGCGGCCGTGGTCACTTGGTCGACGTTGTTTTCATTTAAAATTTGTTTAAGATAACAAATGTATAATACCGATACTTTTATAAACTTGTGAAATCTGTTGACGATATTGAATGTTGATACTTTGGTGTTCATAGCTGTTTAGTTTTATTAATGCTCATCAAAGCTTAAGCCTTTTATAGCTTTTTACCGCTAGATGGCAGCACCATGTAGTCAGTCGTCTTGTAACAGCTGGTGTGTTAAAAGCTTATTTAACATAACATCACGTCCAGGTTCTAAATAAAAATTCTAAATTAAAACTTTGTAAGTTGGATGGTGGTGTTGGATTATTGGAAGCAAAACTAAATAACCAACTTTTACTATAGGAAAACACATGTTTACACTATCAAATCCACTTATTTACGGATTTTCCGCGATACTTAAAAATGTATTTATTCCCGACGTTTCGGATTCTTTTCAGCATCCATGATCACGGGCAGACTCATGGATGGAAAAACATTAAATATATTAAATATCTGTACTCTTATAGTGGCAAGTCAAATTGTGAATAACGATTGCTTGTCAGGTGTACATCCGGCTTGCCATGTCACTTTATGCAAATACTTGTAACTTGTTTTTGAATCTGTACATATATATATAAATACTAACGGAAGGGTAAACATCAGCACGCGTCAGACATTAATTGTCTCTGGGCAAATGTTAGCCGTGAATCGTACACTAGTACGAGCCATAAATCGCCAGAGAACAATCAATTGAACGGCCGATAGAGATTCGATCGAATGATAAACGGCAGTCTACTGGATTACGGACGGAGCTTTGAAATGTCATTGTTTAAGTTATTTATTTTGAAGTTTTGTCTGTCCGCTTAAAGTTAGTTTTGATTATGTAGTTCACTTCCGATAAGAACAAAAACATCATAACGGGTGGTAAATGATAGTTAAGCTAAGGAATAGTCGGATATAATATATACGAACATACATTCAGCATCCTACTGATTATTTATCATCATCATCAGCCTGTGATAGTCCACTGCTGGACATAGGCCTCCCCTAATACACCCCTATCCATTAGAGGGTTTTTGGACCGTATCCCACCACGCTGGTCCAATGCGGGTTGGTGGGTGGACCGACTTTTTACATGCCCATCTGACGCATGGATCATCTTACTTTTCAGACAATTGGGTGATCGGCCCAAATTGCCCTAACCAACTAGGAAACAACAATGAAAATTTGTTGAGTCCCCGCAGGATTCGAACCCACGACCTCCGGTTTCTAAGCCACATGCCTATACCACTAGGCTACGAAGGCAGTTGAACTGATTATTAGTATTTAGAATAGATTAACTTTACAAGTGTATATAATAATCACAATCATTATGTTGGTAATATAATGATAATGTATACAGTATGAGTCGTGAAGAGCTTATTTTTAACAAAAAGCATTTTAACGACCTACAGATAGTTGACCAAGTACAAAGTTCGGCCAGACCGGCTTTGTTAGATATTTCGTAAATAAAGCTCTATTATTCTATTAATAGTACAGGACGATAGGTCAAGGTATCGTTGATAAAGAGCCTACCATTAAACTGTCGTGACTAAAATGAATTTATTGCTCGTGTATTGCAGTAGCAGGCGAGATAAGCATTCGCTTTCAATTCTGTACGCTCCAGAATAATCTCGAACACTCTTACTGATATGGCAGTTTTATACTCACTTTCTAACCACAATATATCGTTGATTAACTTAAAACAATGTATAGGGGAACTATTTTTCATTACTAGATGCTTTTACTGATCCGATTGTGACGGACTATCTCTGAAAGGTAGCTGTTAAATAGGGAATAAAATAGTACCTGTAGTATTTTGAATTATTAACTAACCTTACGAACTTTACGACTATCTAACTGTCAACCTCGAACAATCTTCTTTTATATCTTCTTAATACACTACCTATTCGTTTTCCCAAGTATTTTACAGAATGACATGATCATCATCGAAAGTTTTCATTTCGTAGGTTAAGAAAATGAGGATACATGGTTGTTACTACACTTTAGGCTAAAGCATTGCACTATTCACATAATAAAATAATGTATCAATAACTATAAAACACAAAAAAAAATAATTATCATAGCTTTCCCTTATTTCTAGCTATTGTTATCGTTAAAAATGTTCATTATTAAAAATATAAATTATAATCCATTTTCGAACATGCGGTAGAGAGTCACAACGAAGAAAGGGGTGAAATAAATATTAAAAGCCACGTACGTCTTACAATTACTAGCTAAAAAGGGCTGATATATTCGTTTGCTAGGCTCTAACTTTTGCAAGGGCGAATATCATATAAGATATAGGCAGTGCAGTCATATATGTACATATTATAAAACAAAGTACCTGGCCTCGACTGTATGTCTGTCTGTTCGCAATAAACTCAAATACTACACATTGTCAGGCAGTTTACAGTAATCGATAGAATGATTCTTCCGGGAGGTTTAGGTATATAATTTGTATAGTTTCTGTGGACATTTGAGTAAAATATATTAATATTTGTCAGAGATGTCGGATATAAATTAAGCCGTCTGAGATCTTTCAACGAAAACGCTGTCTAAACCCTGAGATATAACATATAAAATACGTATAGTGGAAATATATTTCTTTTCTAGATCTATAAAAAAGTCAATAGCTCATCGGATTTTGACGGGACTATCTCTAAATGATAGCTGATTTAATAGAGAGTAAAATACGCATTTTTTTTCAGAATAAGTTTTATATGTTACCACGCGGACAAAGTCGCGAGTACCAGCTAGTCTTTATATTGTCTTTATATTATATTCTAAATCGCAAAATTGCTGCTTTACAACTTAAAAAACCGGAAAAACGTTGATGACTTAATAATTCTTGTCATTTTACAGCTTTATGTCATATCTTATATATATTTTTGTCTTTAAATTTACTTATGCCTATCACTTTTAACCTTTTTTTAATATATTTTAAAATGAGAAAACTGTTTTGTAAAGTAATGTTTTTCTTAGAATCCGTCGTAAATAATCATTCGACAGCATGACGCATGGACCACCGGAACGTAAACGAATGGCCCCTTAAATCAATCTTTGAGATCAATTTACATGGAAACGAAAGCTACTACGTGTTGTTTCGTAAGTTTATCGGTTAAGAGAAATAGTATAATTATGTTCCGTGGCTATTTAAATTGAAATCGAAATCCGGGAAACATAAAACGTTAAACAAAGAGTATGTTTTTATCGTATTGAACGTAACGTTACAATACGTACAATACCCAAAATGTTTACCCTTTTATAATAATGTTCAAACCGCAATTCAAAATAAAGTTAAGGTCATAAGTAGAAAAAGTCCAAAAAATTTTATGATTTACGATGTCATAATAGCAAAACATCAATAGGTCTAATTTGGGCACATTAAGTAAATAGCTTTAAACAAAGTATTAGATGGTCATTAATAAAGAATAGCAAAGTCATCTATTTACCACTAGATGACATTAATAAACGTATATTTTTTAACATAGTTTCTTTGCCTTTGTCAAGAAATAAAAAAATCCTTCGATATTATTCAATGCAATGACAGCACGCGCCTATAAGACTTTTTGATGCATAAAATTAGTGATATATATTGAATGTAATAACATTAAACACGGTTTATGATTATAGCAATGTGATATCATTAATGTTTTTCTAATATGTCTTTTAAATTTCTGCCGTAAAGCAGTAGTTGTTTGCATTGCAGGTCACTTCGCACATTGTCAGGGCACTTTGCTTGTCATTTCTATTCAATAAGATAGTATTTCCACTTTAATCGTTCGAATAATTTCACTATTATACAATATAAGCACACATTTTGGCCACAAGACATTTACTCAAGGTAATTTTCTAACTGGTTTTAAAGTAGACTTAAGACTTAGGTGAAAACAGCAAAACAAAAGGGTTTTTTAAAGAAATTAGAAGATATTGTATAGGGCCTTATAAGGCATTGACCTTTTTTAATTAAAGCAAAAAGCATAAAATTCAAATAAGGTTCGTGACAACGGCTGTTGAACGATTTCTTTCTTTTTATTTCTTTAAATTTACAATACAGTAAAGTATTTCAAAATTTGTTTAAATTAAACAAATGGTCCAACAAGTTGGTCCGATCATCCAATTGTCAGAAAAGTTAGATGATTCGTTCCCGTCAGGTGGGCATGTAAAAAGTAAAACCACCCACCAGCCCGCATTAGACTTGCATTGGATACGGTTAAAAAAGCCACGTAATGGAGAAGACATGCACTATGCCTAGGTCCTATCAGTATCATCATTAGGATGCTAATGATGATACTTTTTTAACACATATGTGTGTTACAAAAATTGGTTTATTTTAAATTGCGCGGCCTATACTTTACGCGAAGGGAAATAAAACGCCATTGTGATATTCTTCATTGACAGTAGCAATTGTGCCCGCCCTTATAACAAATCGCCTAGTGACAAAATAATGAAGCAGTGATGGCGCGTAAGCAATTTGTTCAACATTCTGGAACAGACAGCGCGCGGCCATTTTGGAAACGGAAAAGTGTACGCAAAAATTTATGTATTTTCATGCGTAGAAAAAATTTTAAAAGATTATTTTAGAAAATTATGTATTAGGGGGAGGCCTATACCCAGCAGTGGACTATCACAGGCTGATGATGTATAATGTGATGTAAGGACTGTAGACAATTTAAGTTAATATTTACGTATAAAAAAACCACTCTTATGTTTTTCTAAATTGACCAAAAACGATTAGTTTCATATCTTTTTATAACGTCATTTAATTTTATGCGCGCATTATAGAAATATATTTGTATATCTTTTGTGCTTTAATTAGGCATTCTGACGGTTGTTTATTAACCCAGTTATAAATGTAAAACAAACGTTGTTTTAAAATTCTAACAATTGAAATGATAAACAATAAAGTGCTATTAATAAAAATAAAACTTGAACCCTCAAATAAGGGTCACAGGCAAATATCACAAAGAACGGTTGTCTCATAAAATAAGCTGATATTCGAATCCGATATCCCTTTCGCTCCGTCTCATATTTTATCGCAAAGATAATTTTATTACCAAAGAAACTGAATCGTTTTTGGCCGTGTGCTTATTGTAGCTTTAAAAATGGTGAATATATCTTACGAGTATTTTATTATAGTACAATAAATAAATTTCCAACTTATAATAAAATATATTTGTTAACGTTATTTAAAGCTTCGAACAATTGAACTTTATAAAGGTTTTAACTTTCATTTTCAGCAATAATTAGGAGGTCATCGTCATCATCATCAGCCTGTGATAGTCCTCTGCTGCACGTAGGCCTCTCCTAATACACCCCTATATTGGGGGGGTTTGGACCGTATCTCACCACACTGGTCCATTGCCGGTTGGTGGGTGGACCTACTTTTTAAATGCACATCCGACGCATGGATCATCTTACTTTATAGACAATTGGGTGATCGGCCCAAATTGCCCTAACCATAATTGGAAGGTATTCAATAGATATGTTAACATCTAAAGAAATATAAACAAGGAAGCACATTCTTTCAGATAGTCGGTCAGAAACATGTTGATTACAGATACTAATTCAAGCCATCAAAGTCGCAAGCAGGTAACTATATAAGATATGCTCACTAATAGCTCTTAAGAATTTTGAACGCCTGTAGAGAAAAAACTTACCGGATTTGATATATAAAACACACTTCTATTATTCTGTCATTGAAAATTTATTAACAACCAACAGAAATATTCGCTCCACGATAATCCTATACAACATTTTTTAACGTACACTCAAATGTATTAAGGTACATCTTTGGCAAGTGATATTCAAATCAACACTGCTGCAATGCAGCCTTAAGTATATATTTAATATTTAAAACAACACACAAACAATGAAAGACTGGCAAAAACTAATTAATTAAAATATTGTAATTAATTAAAATATAAATACTAAAGATCTTTATAGCTTAAAACTAATAAGGAAATGATCTTATAAAATAAGAACACTAATTTAATTATGTATAGCAACCGTTTCTAATTAAAAATAAGAAGTATAGTATCAAATGGCTATTGTAGATAATTTCATTGAGATCACTTATATACAATTACATAAAGTTTCAGAAAATATCGAAAATCAAAGTATGCATGAAGTAAAAAAAAATATTTATAAATGAATAGCAAAATAACATAAATCAGTCACTATATTTTTAACCTGCAAGATGTGTTATCTGTGTAAACGACGGAACAAAATCACGCTTGGCACAATTTCGTTATTTTATTCATATAGAAAGCACATCTTTTTAGGTTAGGTTTTAATTAAGTTAGTGTCAAACTGTTTCTATCGCTTCTTGTAGATATAATTATCACACGCAGTCCACTGCTTATATATGATATGTCTTCTTGAGCTTTGAGCTACAACGGTAAAACTTACAACGAAAAAAACTAACGATTAGTTAATAAAATTTACACGAAACTAAAAATTAGTTGCATTCAAATAAAATTATGTACATACTGCTGCACTTGCACACTAATGCTTGGTCAGATTTAATATACACGTATGTTACAATAATAATACATAAATATCGATAATCAGGCATTCCGATTATGATTAATCGAATACAGAATATCGATTTACAATAAAACACACAATATACAAATTCATAGACGATGCTTTTTTTTATATTTGGCATGATTACAATGGCTTACCTGTATTTTTTTCATTATTGGAATGGTAATTAGTGTAATAACTTTGAACACCGCGCGAACATTTGGACAATCTTTGGCACTAAAACCTTAACAGCTAATTGTAGTCTATACTTTAGCCAATTTAGACTCGGGACAGATGTAAGCATCGTAACCCATGGCAACGAAGTGGTGTCATTTATCTAGCGAATTTATCGATAAACTGGCTTCATCCGTGTGAGAAAGAATTATTCTGCTAGTTTCGTTTCGTTTCGTCCCGTCAAAACTGCACCAGCCATTCCAGAGATTAACCAGCACAAACAGATAGACAGATATACATAATTCACAAACAAATGTTTTATTATACGTATCTGCTATTTATCACAACGTTATCATTTAAAAGCGGTTATTTTGACGTTAAAAACAGACACTGCACTGCTATTTATTTGTATAGATTGTAACTATTATGTCTATAGCTAAGTCGACTAATAGCAACACTTTTCGACACAGCTTCGTTGCCATGCGTCACTTTGTTTATATGTCTTCAAGTCTAATTTGGCTGAACTATAGGACCAAAGACACGTACGCCACTAGTTGCATTGATTATATACTCACTTACAGCTATTTATAAAACATTAAGTCACTTTACACACGAGAGAGTACGACTAGGTGGTCATTATATCACCTGGTGAAGCACGCGCGTTTTAAACCGTCCTTCGCTTTCACAATAAATAACTCTCTTACGCACTACATCCGAGCCAATAGGATTTACGTTAACAGAAACGAATGGGGCGAAAGTTAACCTCCTATTGGTTGAAAGTCGCGTGACGTTTGACGCTTTAGAACAATCCACCAATAAGAACGCTTAGGCTTTTATTCAATGACGAAGAATATCTCGTCAAATGGTACGGAATACACTTTACGTATAAGTAATACAATGTTAAACATCACAAAACGAAATGAGAGACTTGGTATTTCAAGTCACATTCACTCATCACTACGGTGCCATTCAAACCGGAATGAATAGATCACTACTGCTTTGCTTATCAGATGAAACGCGTACGTAAATACTTTGGCTCAGGTGTAGCGTGAGACACTAGTACGTTATCACGCGGACGGTCCTTCACAGTTATCCGCACTAAAAGTAGGCGTTCGAGTTCACGGCACAATGTTATCGCATAAAGGCGATTCTAGAAACTTCGCACAAAGCGTCTTTATATCGGGCACTGGTCATACGAAATCGTTCACTTCGTTCTGCAAAGGGTTTTCGGATTTCTCTACGCACTTCCTGATCGCGTCCAGTATCAGACCGATCCTTCGGTCGACTGCCGCTAGATGGGGCTCCCATAGTATGGGGAGACGGGGTCCGCCTTCATAGATTCGCGTAGAACCTTCGAGAGCGGTGTGCCGTTGTTGAACCTGATAAGAAGCAAATTCCACAGATTTTATTATGGAATGTATAACTGAAATTTGAATACTATTAAGATTATTAATTCTTAACAAAGTACAGCTAAATGACCTTAAATTTGCTGCCTATAAATATTGTTTAAATAACTTTTTTTTTTTTCAATTTTAAGTTTTGAAGATTGGTATCAAAATAATTATATTTAAAACTAAGTAATATTTAAATAATGTGATTTTTAAATAATTTTTAGCGTTACACTCGAGCGAAATGTTGTTGTAACACTCTGACTAAAAAAGTCCAAAACTTATGACACCATTTTAACATGTTTACTATTATATATTTAGTATTTGTACTGCGGCCTTTAAACCAGAACATGTTTGCACATTAACGCTTTAAACAAATAGAAGCATCAATGTTTCTCGCCTAATTCGGCCTAATCCCTTAAAGTTTTAGTTCGATACTTACTTAAGTAACGTAGCCAAGGTGGTGTGCCTCACAACGCAGCATTGCAACAACGGAGCTAGAATGCTCAGTTCATCGTGAAACGCTTTCCCGAAAGCACGTCCCTGATCTAAGTGCAGCGTGAAGCTGTCATTTCCGAACATCCTGTAATCATCAACACGGAAAAATACAGTATGTCCAACTGGGAGAAGATGCCTATCTAATTAAACGGCCTAGGTACTATTAGTACAAAAAGTGTAAATAAATGAAGCTGTACTTTATATTGCTGCAGGAAAAATATAGTTAAAAAACAAGTTATATTAAGAGGCAGTCTGATGGAGTAAACGGCAGGGGTGTATGGATTCTTTGGCCAAGGTGGAATAGTTGGATGTCCATTAAGCTAACGGATTCTTATTTATAACCAAACCCCTGAATAAGGCGTGCATTAGAGAAGTCCTTGTGTCCAGTAGTAACACAGGTTGATGATGATGATGACGATGAATCAGTACCGTCAACACTATCTTACATTATTAGGTGTTAAGGTTCAGGAAATGTTAAGACCAAGGGACTCGAGAAGGTTTATAGGAACATAATATATTTTTTATTTCGCTTTAAATAAGTCGCAATAAGTTTCGTTAGACTGCCTCCGTAGCCTAGTGGTATAGGCATGTGCTTTAGAAACCGGAGGTCGTAGGTTCGAATCCTGCGGGCACTCAACAAATTATCATTGTTGTTTCCTAGTTAGTTAGGGCAATTTGGGCCGATCACCCGATTGTCTGAAATGTAAGATGATCCATACGTAGGCTGGGCATGTAAAAAGACGGTCCACCCACCAACCCGCATTGGACCAGCGTGGTGGGATACGGTCCAAATGGATAGGGAACCCCCTAATGGATAGGGGTGAATTAGGGGAGGCCTATGTCCAGCAGTGGACTATCACAGGCTGATTCTGTAAGTGACTCGGGTCTGATAGCTATTTAGCATTGCCGACAAAATAAAAGTATAAGTACCTATCGCATTCTTAGTCAATTATTGTCGTAAAAACTTTTTTTTAAAACATAACATTATATTTTAAACCTAGAATTATTGGTACGTACTTGAATGTCTCGTAGTGGTGTCTGTCCATGTTGCCAGTGAGGAAATCAAATATGGACATGTCCATCAGGTCTAGCAGCCGTCGACCGGAGTCGTAGGGCGGGGTCGTGCGCACCTATTAGTAAAACATTAAATTAAAATAAAAATATTATAAAGTAAGCTTTGAAAAAAGAAACTTGGTAAAAGACCTTTCAAGCCCGATATAACAATCCTCGAAAAAATTATAGAAGTTATGTAATTTTTGTATTGTATGCGTTAAATTGTGTATATGAAACTAAATTAAAAAAAAAAAGACTTTAATTACAAATTTTAACTTTACTTTAGATGGCAGTAAATTTATCCTCATGTAAGAGTTCAAAATAAATATAAAGAGTTAACGCGAAAATTCCGAAGTAAGTTGATTAATTATGTTTTTTCAATTTCTAAACACATTTTTTGACTCAATCATTAATCGTCAAAAAAACAAAAAAATCTTCAACGGAATTTCGTAAATGTTATATATTGATACTTAATTCGACTTAAAGGTACTTAAAAGTTAAGGTAAAGATATCAAAAAATACAGGATTAATTTTACCGTATCGCAATAATCTGATTGTAATTCCCACTGTGCTTTCCTCCGTTTATGGTATGACCTCCTCCAGGGATGTCGCCAAACCTGAAATTTAAAAGTAATTTAAATATCTATATCAAATACTACAAAGAGCTGAAGAAATAATAAATATGGAATTTATTGAGGTAATCACGTTCTTATATTGCTATTATTTTAAATTATACCCCATATTTTAAATGGTTCATAATCAACGGGGGCTAAGATATTGGGCGTCAAAATGTCGGTCGGGTATATTTTTAAATAATTGTAAAGTAATTCATCGCGATAATATCCTTGAAACTGTCTTGTTTATTATATTTCCATCGATCTAAATCTCACCTTGCGCTCGGCCAAATCGGAAGACGGCAAAAAGGCGGCAAAACTTCCCTCCAACATGTCGGGGTTGCCACAAATTGCATGCCCCGTGTCGCAATAATACGAACACTTTCCGTGGAAGCAGAAGTTGTTCGCTGGCGACACGAAGAAAGTGCGCAAAATATCCCCCTCCGTGACGTCATAGATCTCCGTTGTCATATTTAAAACGCGCCCTATGACCGGCATCGCGCGTCGGAAACCCAATATCCTGAATAAAATTATGATAATAAATAAAAACATCGAATGGAGTAACAGTTAACTTAAAACGTCCTGGATATTGTACAGGAAATTGTTATTTTAACTTTTTAAAGGAAATGTAATGGATAATAGGCATTTAAATTATAAAAAAGGAAGAAGTAAAAGCAAATCTCTTTTCTTCTGTTCGATTTTGTATTTTTAATACAAATATTATGTCTGACACATTTTGATATGACAAACAATACATAAGATGCTAATATTTGTCAGACATGTGTAGTGTTAGTTGTTGGTCAAAAATATTTTGCTGTTTCTTTAATTTTTCACGAAAAAATTTTCACTTTAATAAGAACAAATTAATGCGCGTTTCCTGCACAATATTTACGTAAACATCATAGCGCCTAAAGCTAGATGTTCACCTATAATTGTATGCGACACAAGTTTGAGCTTTTCGTCCAGCGTAAGTTTATTTTAAAATATAACTTTAACGTGAACAAACGTAATAGAACAATAAATAAATAAACTCACCTGTCTAGGTGGAAAGCGGCAATTTCGGCATTATGCCTCTCGTAATCAGAGAAATAGAAATGATTCGGCAACGTTTGCACGTCACGGGCGAATCTGCGAACAAAGCGTAAATTTATTCTCCACAGGTCCTTGTGTATACGTAAAATGAAATTTCACTATGAAACACGACGTGCGGAAATTTAAATTTTTTATGTAAATATACAGTGTGGTTATCGAATAATATGTATTAATGATTCGAGAAGAGTAAGAAATAAGTGTAAAGTGCTCAAATAAAGGTTTCGTTTCCATAGGAGGTCATCGCAGTAATAAAAGGCGTCTAAATTACGAATTACAATCCTTTTTTTATATTGACATCATTAAGCGATGGTAAAAATGGGAAAAATCGTAAAACTGAGTTAGCAAAAATCACAATATACCTTTTTTGCAGAGTATTTAATTTTCCACAAGAATTAATGTTTATCAACATGATCTGTACATCCGTTTATTATGTATAATTTCCTGTAAAGTTTGATACAGGGTCCGAATTAAAATTAAAATTTAGAGTTATAACTTAGGATGATTTTATTTATACATTTAGGACCGATTTAGGTCTGTCGTGAAAAAAAAATTCGGACCACCGTAATATATATGCTATATAAATATACATATACTACAACACTACAATTTATAACTCATTATAACTCAGGTCATTGCACCCTATTGGCTTTCTAGTCGGCTCGTAGATTATCGTATCTATATTAACGCAAATCGCTTCAGCCGCAAAGTAACCGCAAGCCATCGATGGCAGATAAGGCACGCACTAAACACAACTGCCATCGTAAGCTTCCGTCGGCTATCTTGTGATCTACACGACATAATTTTCACTGATATGTAACGTTTAGTAAAAATACAGGGGGAAAATGGACATAAAAAATTATTGTGTCTGTATTGGTAAAAGAGTTTTCTAATTCAACAATGTAGAACTCGGATACACACAGCTAAGAATAGCTTCTACAGAAAATAGAGGTCATCAATCACACATCATTACAAAGGTCACAATCGGTTCACCAAAAGTTTTGATTAAAAGATCGTAAATTAGAACCTACAAATGGCTTACGACGTACAAAAAGCTCACAAAATTGCGAACCTTAGCTGGTTCGCTTGTAACCAATTTTGTAAGCTTTTCTTATTTTAATTAGTGTGAATTTTCGATACCTGAATCAACAATTCTAAGAACATTTACAACCATAAAACATTATGCACGTAACCGGGTAACCCGTTAAATCATAATATGTTTTTTTCCTATTAAATAAAAATAAAAACTAGTGTATTACATTGATACATCAGCTAAAATAATAATAAAGTATATATAAGCTAAGAAAAACAGAAGCGACAGTACAATTATATACCAATAAATTTGAACGAATAAAAAATTAAACCGATACTTAAGTTGTGCTTATTTATAAATTCTTAGTTTTTTGTGGTACACATACACATGTTTAATAATTATTTTTCAACTATTATAATATAAATTAGCTTTTCAACGCTAGGTGGCGCTGCATAATATAAAGTCCCTAACTTTATTAGAAAAACAAACGTTTTCCGAACAGCATTTTTTGCCTATAATTTTATCACTAGTCAATATTATAGCGAAAAATATGTGAAGACAAAATTTTTTACATCAATTTTTTAAAGAATATTAAAGTCAACCGATTCGGTCATACTATTAATAAATATAAAACAGTTTTTGATTATTTACTGAAATTTTAATTACTTTGATTTGATGCTGGTTTTTGGTAAAAAAATAACAGTATCGAAAAGGAAAGAAATTTTATACAACAAATATTCTTAATCAATATTACAATATTGCGCCATTACCAATGCCACAATATTTAACGGAATTCCCAGTTGATACTTATTCAAAAATTGAAACTTGGTGATATAAATCCATAGAGAGATATATCAAATAACTTCTCGAAGAGTGAGACCTCTGTCCTTTTAAATAAAATTTATTTAGCATAAAATGACGCGTCCCTTAAGTACGGGGTAGAGTTTCAGGAAGGGAACACTAACATAATTTGTAAATTATGTAAAAAGAAAAGATAGTATTTTTCTTCATAAATATTGCCATTATAATATGATAATAAACACGTGAAAATTAACTAAACATGAATTAAATATGTTATTCTTGGATTTTCATCGAGGTACCGATAAGTAAGTGATAAATATTATTGTATAACATTAAATACAACAATACTATATATTATTTGACCCTGAAATAGAGTAGTGTATTTTTGTTTGATTATTGTCAACTACTGAGAAAACGTCGATTAATACCAACACGTCATACCCCGCTTTGATGTCACGGATTATTTTGCTAACCTCTATATAATAAGTATCTAGTATTATTTGGCTAAACTAAGGATGAACAGTGCCTAACACTCTGTGGGATAGACGTGGGTCGTTACGTTCCTTCTAAGAAACGAAACGTAACCAGTTACGTGTACCGCGTCGCTTGTTTGAAAACTAGTTATTTTTATAACTAGCTACTTTCATCCAGCTACTGTGCATACATAAGTTTCACAACCATACGGTTACGTACGTTTCTCAACTATACGGTTACTTTCGTTTCTCAACTATACGGTTGAATACGAAACGAAAATAACGGTTTCGTGTTTGATGCCCAATAGTTTAATCAATATATTTACTTTTCTGCATGCTTTACTCCGGTTTACAATTATGAAATGTTTTAATGATTGATTGGTGTTTACTACGAAACTATAATTTGAATAAAAATATTACTACTGGCGTATTTAAAATTGAATTTTATTGTTACAATGACGATGATTATTATTCACTGTTAATTTTCAATTTTGTTGTGTTTACACTTTTGAACGATTTTATTATAACTATCTTTCACTTATATAGTAGTTATTCAGTTACTTTGTTTTTTCAGTTACTTAAATAAAAATCTACAGTTTGTTGCATTTTAGTTTTGATTTAAAGAACTGCTGGTTTCCCGGAATCGCAAGACATTATTTGCATACAGGGGTCACTCGAATATGGTATCTATGTGTATTAGTCATACCTACGAAAATTAAATTGGTCACTCACAGCGAGTGACGCATTTAGTCGACTCTCGCTTACTCGGCAAGTCTCGATCTGCCATCTCTCTCGCACGGCCTATCGGTAGGCAAGATGCGAAAGAAATGTAGCTCTTCATGCTCACTCAACTGACGAACGAAGACGACGACGGCCGAGCTCGCCCGAATAACGTATTTACAAAAATAACTACTTTTAATTTGACACGAAACGGTTATTGCGTTTCATATCGCGTAACCAGTTATTGTAACTGATGACGCGAAATAACGCTCACGCCTACTGTGGGAGTGCATCGCTTATTAGGTTATCTGCTTTCTCACAATTTTTATAATAAAATAGATCCGCAAGAAAAACATGTCAGGTATCTTGCAAGGGTGCCTGTCGATTGACTCTTATTTATCGGTCTCAAGGGGACGATCCCAGATATCGGGCCTGATATGTCCACGGATAACCCTTACATTCACAGTCCCATAGTGTAAGTTGAAATTTCAGATGCCTATTTAAAAAAAAAAGACAAAAAGAGTACTAACATAAATATTGTTTTCGTAAGTGTATTTAAAAACATAAAAAATTAGCAAAATTAACAAGAAGCATAAAATATCTTAAAATCTTGTTTTTGAAAAATATTCGTTATTCATGCTCACGCTTATCAAGTTAAAAACAAAATATTAAAATCCAAATCAAATACCGTTTCTAATGATAGTGTAAAAATTTTCGCAAATAATGTTACACTAACATTGCCCGCGTTTTATGCGCGTGTTACAAATATACAATAAATTTATAGCTTCATAGATTGAAGAATAACTAACAATGGCGAACAACGGAGCGAAGAAACTTCACATTCACGATAACACTTCCTACAAGTGTACCTCTAAGCCGATCATGGAAAGGTATTTTCCTGAAATTGAGTGAACGGGAGACACGCACAACACTGAAGAACTTTGCGCGAGCCGTCAACAAAGAACTCGAGTAACTTATTGAAAGTTCAGAAAAGTGCTTAATGTAACTCGTACTGTGATAAACTGAGTAACTTAGAATCTCAAGGAGGTCGTAGGTTCGAATACTATGGTATGACTATATACGGTGACTAGACGACAGTGTTTTGTTTTTCTTAGTCAGTTAAGTAATAACTGCAGATAATTTGAAAAATTTAAAGTACTTCATGCTTCTAACGGACATTTCAAAAATCGGCCGAGCGCTATCTTTTTTACGTGTAAAATAACAATAATATCTACAAATTTGATTTCAAAAACTTCAGCTGAAAAGTGACCCATTTTACACTTTCAGACATAGGCGCACTCACTTTTTCTTCAATATTACAATATGTATTGAACTGACAACTGATATGACCTATTGAAGCGTAGATCACTCTTTTCAGGTAATTAAGTGATGAGCTAGCATTGTCCAAGCATTTGAGAAACAACAGCGTAAATTATAGAATACTCACAAGATTCGAACCAACGACATTCAGCTTCTGAAGTACAAATAAATATTACAAGGATTTCGAAGCAGTTTGTGCAATGTACGGGAACGCACCTGCAGACAACTGTTCATTATAATATCGCCCGCGCTAACTGTAGACGTATGTAGCTCCGGCTGCTTAATTTACCCTATTGTTAAATAAAATTCAATATAGAGATTTATATATTACTTACCTCATGGGTTTGAAGAGTGCTTGAATGCCGTTCGGATAATCGATGATTAACTTCAGCTGGGTGCCGCCCTCCTTTTGCTCTGTAACAGACGCTTCTTATTAATTATTCCCGCCATAAAAAGCCACGAGTATCATCCCTATTGTTGGGAAAAATGGACATTTTTTAATATAATTTACCTCTTTGTATGAACTAACTGTATTCAATTTACCTGGATCTATCAACCTGAGATAATATTTGTAAGGCAATTGTTTGTTATAAATTTTTGAATAATAATTTAATATTTTCTTAATATTAACTGTTACTTACGCGAATATTATACATGGAAATTAATACTGTTTTACGGATTTTATCGCGTTTAATTAGGGCTTAATTTTGTCGGTCCCCTGGTCATCAACTCTCTGGAAGGAAGGGTTCGAAACGTCGGGTATATTTTTAAATAATTATAAAGTAGTTAATTGCAGTTAAATCGGTAAAAATGTATTATTTATTAAATATTTTATTCATAACAGTTAATACGACATGTGAGTATTAAATGAAAAACCTAAAAATAAACCGAGATTTGTAAAACGTGGTGTAATTTTTCATTGCCTTATCTTCGGTGTCAAAACGTCTATGGTCTAGATAGTAATGTTTGTTAAAAAAGCTTCGTTATGTAAACTTAGGAAATGGCTATAAAAAGTAGCTATAAGTGTATGTAACACTTAAAAATAATGCCGGTGACTTCGTACTATATAGTTGCTTCTGTACCAGTGTTCGCTACCAATGATTATGAATTTCCATCTGATCCATTTAAGAAACTAAAACTTAGAGATCGAATAAAAGTTTAAAATAAATGCTATAGGTTCATCGAAAGAAGTCGTAACTAATTGTTGTCATAAATAGAAACAAATATAGCAGATACACAAAATTTTCAGCAGTATGTTTATTCTAATGACTTTAAAGCTATGATTTTATTTCAATTTTTGTATTCTTATCAAAATAGCTGCCGAAGTTAATATTCTCATATAATATATAGATAAGGAAAACATATGAGGAAATTTTAAAACCTTATTGAATTAAAGAGACCTTTAAGTCTAAGAACGTAAAGCAGACCCATCTATCTAGTCAAAGTAAATCACTTTTAGCCAATTGATTTGATAATAAAAAGACAGATCTAACAATTTAATTAACAATGTAATCAAACAGAACACAGATTACTAAAAACGGCACATTAAAAAACACAAGAGAATAGTTTCAGCACAACAGATGTCCAGCGAGAAAGGTTGATTAACGTGAAAAATCACAAACCGTGGCCGCTCATAAATAATAGAGGACGTACTGAAGTCGTCCCTACAATGAAATCCATTTAAGTGATTTAAATATTTAAGTCCAATTGGAGGCGAAGGGCGATATTGTTGTGGCACTATTGTCCGATGGTACCCGCAACTGATTGCAGACCCAGAATTCATTTAATATACATACATACCTGTCTGCTTAAGCTCTCTGAATACACGCAAATGTTTAAGGGATTGAACCTGTATACCCTGTATAACTATAGACACAATCCCGCGCTATATTTAGATAATAAATTAGATACCAGGACGTTTACAAGGCACCGTATTGTCTGAAACTAAGCAAACTTATGCAATAACTATTTGAACATCTAAGAACTAGATGAGTACATAAATGTGCTTTACATTCGCATTGATAAACATTTTATATAAATTAAAACACTGAGAGAAAATTAGCCGTATATTATTTTTCTAGTAGGATTCGAACCCACATTCTTTAACCTCTGAGCCACGGACACTACTTGTAAAGTTGTCATAAGTAAAAAAGACATCTCGGTGACAATTATACAAATTGTAGTGTATGTTTTTTACATCAAAACAACCATTTCTTAAAAATTAAATTCTGATATATAACTAATATACTTATATAACAAGGGTACTATTTGAAAAAAAAAAGTCCCTCAGTCTGTCTGCTTGTTCTGGCTAACCTGGTAATGGAATGGCTGGTCGGATTTTGACGGGAAGATGGCTGACTTTAATGATGATGATGTCTGATGGGAGTAATTTTGGCTATTTTTAATTCAACAAATTTTTTTGTAATACCACGCGGATGAGGTTACAGGTAACAGGTTGTTTATTAATAAGTAGGCTAAATGTATCAGACCACTTTGTAGGCATGAGCAACTTTGTATACATCAATTCAACATATATATTCCAAGTCTAGTTCTGGCGTAGGGATGTGACGACCTCACCGCCCACTTGACGGCGGATCTGCCTTACAGTGGGAGTTAGACAGATCCGCAGTACAAGTGCAATTAATCATTACCAATACGCCTTCTCCGCGTGGCAATTAGGAGCAACTCTTTTTCTTAAAAAATTCCCTCTTTATTAAAAAAGGCCTTTGTCCAGCAATGGACTGCTAAAGGCTGTTTATGATGATGTTGATGATGATTCCGAGTCTAGCATATCTAAGCTAAAAAACAATAATTACAGATTTTTCGATATTACATACTAAATGTTGCAACTTCCGTGATTGAATAATAATTTTTTTTATCTGAATAATATTAATGAGTACAGTACCACATGTAAGTATTTTAGATAAGCGTTATCAAGAATGAAATTAACAAAATTAGTTTTATTATTGGTAACGCACACTAGAAGCACCGACGATATCTTTGATGAAGTATTAATATAACAAAACATTAGGTATGTTGTTATGAAATATATAAAAGAGATATCTGAAATTTTTCATCTCTTATCATTTAATTTGTTTCCTTCTATTCAATTTTAATTTAATCTGACCTCCACAATCCGAAGGGTGAACATTCAATGAAATAAGAACTCAATCAATTTGAGCAAACGAACGTTTTGCAACAAAGCCACAGATGCTCATGTACGAAGTATAAAATCATCGTTATTATCATTTTCCATCGAGGACCTGATAGCCACGTTGCTAGCAATTATTATATACGTGGTTGTCATGGTAAGGCAGTAAATAAAGAGTCTGAATATACTATGTGTTTTAGTGTGCTAAAACACAATTAATGCCTGGTTAATAATTTAATTATGATGTAGTTCTGATGTTGTAAGCGAAACGACTTCTCGACGAATGGCGAAACGGGATGGACTTAGAGGATATAATTTAGGATCAGACGCCGACTGTATGATAAATTAGCATCAAGGAGAAAGAATATGAATAATAGTAGACATACCTGCATGTAATATAGGTAACGTGACCATGTCCTTCAGAATCGCTTCGACCAGCGGTTCGCCATCCTCATACAACTCGTGCTGGGCAATCCTTAGTTGGAATCGCTCCAAGTTGGATGCATTAACGCTAAAAACAAACGTTATTATTTTAGCTTACAATCAATAAATGTTAGTACTAAATAATGACACTGAAGCAGTAATAACATCGTAAGTAATGTCGGTCATCAATTAAATTATTATTGAGTAAGACGTAACGCAGTTGATAAGAAGAACATGTGTTATCATCGATTAAACCGTTTATGGTCAATTTACATATGAATCTAACTGTAATAAGGTTTAGGAATAGCTTTCGTTCATGTTCGGTTAATTTAATTTAATTCAATTCATCATTCATAAGTATATGTACTGAATAGTAATTATGGTACAGGTCATTTATAATAAACAACTGTGTTGTCGAACGCAAGTTTACAACGGAAATAATTCTAAAATCGTTTATATTTAATATATTACTACATTATATATATACAAACATTATATATATTCAATTGTAAATTCATATTAAAGGTTTTAGATTTTTTTTTGGTAAAAATGGAATTAAACAAAAAATAATCGTCAAAAAATATATACAAACACCTAAGTTTATTTTTTATTACCGAATTAATCTCTTCGTATTAGAAAGCATCTCGAATTTTTACCAAATACTGTATGTAAGGAAGAACAAATTGATATTACTAGTAAAAAACATTTTTTTTTCAAAATATATCGAGTTTCATCTGGCATAACAACAGTAAACACAAATTCTACTAAAAAAGAAAAAGAAAAGTATTCCGAAGTCAAATTCAAAATGTCACCTATCACTTCTTAAATCTTTACAACCGTGTCACCAGAATAGAGCATAGAGACTCAACCTTTTTAAAGTCGATTAAAAAAACACACACCTCATGCATTATTCATCAGGTGTGCGCACACGCGAAATCCGATCGCTAATGTACAGATTTACATGGTAGATTTTCCAGCGTCTTGTTAGGTTTTGGCCGCGTGGAACATATGAGTGGACGTGATAGGAATGGGGCTGGAGGCGTTGAGGCATCGAGGTCCTGAATACTAAGGAGCCTACGTCCTCTTTTCGGCTTGCTCCGATAACCCGCATTTAGACGGCCGCTACAAAATTTATCGACTCTCTTTTACTGTCGCTTTAAAATAAAGCACTACGGATTGATGGTGCCTTTTAAAATAGTCCCTCTGTGCCCATTTAGAGCCTATTTCGATGTTGGTCTATTTTCAATTAGATACGTCAATCAGGATGCTAAATACATTAACGCTGACGCGTCAATGTTGCCATCAATTAGGGACTAGCGAAATTTTTTGCTAAAATGTAAATTGTAAGTAATTGATTTATTTATTATTTAAAATGACATTAACAAAATTATTCATACTTTGAAATTCATGAATGCGGATAGTAACTTTATATAAATAAAATATTTATATAGTTTTGTGAGTTTTCCACAAAAATAAGTAGTTGTTCTTCTTCTTTGTTGGTATAATATATTTTTCGATATTGCATTGATAATTTTATATTACTTTAAGCATAAAAGATTAATTCGAATAACTTATTAAAATTGTAACTAAATTTATATTAGCAACAATGCATAAAACAATAATATTAGCTTCCCTGCCTTCATTAGTATAGATCTTCGCTTTTTATAACATTCTAAAAACTATATCAATGATTTTATAAAGGACTTTACGGATTTTAATTATGTTAAAAAATGTTTAATTTCTTTCTTTTTTTACAGGATCTATGAAACGTCGGGAAAATTGCAAACCAAATTGAACGCGATGAAATCCGTAAAGTCTTTTATTAAATCATGTGTAGTATTCGCGTAAACTCAAGAAAGTATTAACTATATCGATGTAACGAATCATATTGAAACACACTTATTTGTTTCCCAAAAGAAATTATTACGACAACACTCACATCATGTAGACCTACTCTACGAGTGTATTTCAGCGGTACAACACGTCAAATCAGAACAAAGCTTGAAGCCATCGTGCATTCATTCCATTTAGTTTTATTGTGCAAAAGGCCCGCGCCTATCTCAGACAAGCCCGTAACTGGATTTTAAATAAGATCCCCCGCCCGCCAAGCGAAATTTGTTTCACAGGATAAAGAAAGGTCGCCATATTCGCTACGTATAAAATCAAGGCGATATGAAACTGCTATTTTTACGGTCCATTGTGAAAACGAGTGCCATAAATAAGTGCAGGCTGGTTAGGCTTTTTTATCCCTGCGAGGATTTGGCCTAATATTTACGCTGAGGAAATTACGTGGGAGTACCACTTGTTTGATTTTGATGCATAGTTCAACGCTCAATACGGTGGTGGAGTTTTACGACACGCTTTCCTACTTTTAATAACGGCCCGCAAACATAAGCAGTTGATTGGCCGTAGGTTTCATTTCTCCTGGGAGTGAAGCAATCGGGTGGGTCGATTTTTTTTTGTTCAGCAATTCGTTTGAATTATTAGGCCTTATTTTTATCGTGAACAAACCTTTGGCGCACATACTCTTTGTTTTAATGTTATAACAGTTTAATATCAATCTTTAAAAACGGTAAACTATCGTAATGAATCTTTTCGATCAAAAAGTTAAATATATGTGACATATAACTAAATAATGTATTTTAAGAACAAAAAAAAAAAACGCTTTACAAAACTTTTAACATCGGCTTACACTGCGTTACAGGTTAAAACATTACGCAAGATGACATGCAAGTAGTTGGTTCCGGTTGTCGAATATTAATATCACAATAATCGTAATAAAACGCGACATATATCCTAATATAAAAGATGAGAAAGACGAAAAGTGAGCACAATAAGAGGGACGTTTTCGCGGGAAGTAATATTCAAATTTGTCTATTCAATTACAAAACCCCAACCAAAAATTAACGGATACATTTTAAGTCTCTGCTCTTAATGTTTGATTACCAAAGTTTGATAATGGTAATAATGAAGTTAGAAACACTTTAATTTTACTACTGGACGTTGGAACATAAATTGTATTAGCAGATGTCAACTGTCGGCAAGTTTCAGTTAATTTTCCTTAATAATGTTCCCTCAGTGTCGTTTTTCCGTGGAACAATTTTAATTAATATTTTAAGTCGGCTACCGTCCGAGTACCGGGTTGCATATTTCTCACAAGATATGCGTCAATGAAAATGAACGTATTGATACGAGTTTTCGTTTTCCTCGTAAAGCAGGAAATTTATAAGCGTTATATAAAATCCTTTAATTAATATAGAATAGTGTGATTTTCAAGTTTAGTTATACATCAAATATCTCAATAACTATTGATATTAATCAAATTTAAATGGGTACACTCGACAAAGCACCACCTTTCAAATTAAAAAGTAATCAAAATAATTATTATTTGTAATACTTTATCAGGAGCAATGGTCCCAATAATTTACTAAGGTAAAAAGATTTTACAAACAAGTACCTAATAATACTGAAATTGCATTATTGCCAGTTTGAATTAATCTTTTCGATATTTGTTAAAAATATGCGTAAGTACGAATCAGCACCTTTTACTACGTAAACTTCCAAAGAATCATTAATTGGTTATAGCATAAAGTCAAATCAAAGAACTTAATTGTCTTTGTACCGTAAACTTACAGAACACTTGTAGTCTAGAAATGTTTAGCTTAACTTCAGACAGAGTTTTAAGTGATTAATTTCAATTTAATACCGACCAAGGCTTAGTAGCATTACGGTAGTTATATCGTTTTTTCTTCGGCTATGTCAACTATACAAAATTATTTGTTTGATATATGTGGTTCAACAGTTTATACCCTGAAAGTAATAAAGCTTTCCTAGCTAGATAAATAAGACCTTTATTCTAACGATGGTCTGAAAGGATAGCTAATCGATATTTTATCTAAATAAAGTCAAAAAGTCAATATATATCTTTTTTATGTGACGATATTTCCTTTTTTCTATTCTTATAACATTTTTCTATTCTTGAATTATTATTACTATTTTATCGTTACATATTACTGTCTGTACATATTTAATAGCTATAAATTGGGAGATTTTCACGTGGTTTTGCCTTTATTTATAAAAATTCAGAATCTCAGTATTATATTACTATAAAACATAAATCTCACCTTGGTTCCAAATCTTCCATTTCGCTAATGGTTGGATTCTCTGGTCGCAGAACGTTGAGGTCACGATGAGGGGGGACTACCACTTGGTGGTCTTCTTGCCTCCCTTGGAGTTGGGCGTTCACTATCCTCAACAGGTCCTCGTAATGGTCTATGGGTGCTGCAGGAGTACGGGGCTCAGCCTCTAACCCACTGGTCTCACTTGGGGCTGACTGTTCGAACTCTCTTGAGCCATTACTGCTGTTACTGTTAAGAAAAGAATATGTACTATAGAATTTGGCATTTAATATATGTATATATACATGCATAGGATTGGATTGGTCGCGGATGTCGTATGTTCTTTGTGCTTTTTAGTATTAAAATTCATACTTGTGTATCTATTATCAAGTATTGTAGTGTTAATAAAGCTGTAACATTTCTTTTTGCAGTTGGTAGGTTTTCATCTTAGAAGGACCTGCTAACGAAATGCCGGTATTAAGTGTTTAGGTTAAAGGGCACCGTTGATAGTGCAAATACTAGGTACTGAAGAAACATTCTGTCTCGAGGCGGTGGCGAATTTATGGTGTTTTACGTTTATTTACCATCAGGAGGACGTCTTACGTCGCTGCATTATTCGAAAAAAAAGACATTTCGAACCATTTTAAACCTGACTAGATCAGAGCTGATTCAAATGTAAGATTCTTGTTGTCATTGCTGAAGCAGATTTGCCAAAACAGAATTCTAATTCTAAATTTGAATTGTTACTTCTATGGTTGACTCAATAAGTATTCAATTTTACATTTACTTTACATAGCACCTTAATTATTCCCGTACGTGATATATGTCCGTTAAATGAAATATTAAATAAAAGTGCTAACTAAGAATATTAAATAAACTATACAATATATTACAAATTGATGTAATTAAAATATAAAACACATTCTTAAAATAAAATTAGATAAAACAATCGTTTTGGCCACTATATTAACAGTGGAAAATCTTGAGGCAGGATAAATATTAAATTTTTGACACGATTTTAAATAATTGTGAAGTCATTAAACGTGATGGAATCGCGTTTAATTACCTTACAATTATTTAAAATTTATCCCCGACGTTACAAACCCTGCCCAGTGTACATGGTCACGGGACCGGCTTAGATGTTGGGCGTCGAAATGTTGTTGTTGATTCGGCTACGATAAATTTACCAAATTAAAATTAAAAACCGTTAAAATTGTATTAATTATCATGTATAGTTGCCATAGTTCTTTTTACCGTGCAATAGTCATTATTACTTAGCAATTTTTTTATACATAATTACTAATAATTAGCTGTTTCTCCAACCTTGACATTAACAAAGATATTTTTGCTGGTCTATTAACTGCCTCCGTAGCCTAGTGGTATGGGCGTGTGCTTTAAAAGCCGAGGTCATGGGTTCGAATCCTTCGGGGACTCTACAAATTTTCATTGTTGTTTCCTAGTTGGTTAGGGCAATTTTGGCCGATCACCCAATTTTCTGAAAAGTAAAATGATCCATGTGTCGGATGGGCAATGAGAAAAGGCGGTCTACCCACTAACCCGCATTTGACCAACGTGGTGGGACACGGTCCAAAACCCCCTAATAGATAGTAGTGTGTTAGGGGAGGCCTAAGTCCAGCAGTGGACTATCCCAGGCTGATGATGATGATGTTTCTTGGTGGAGCCATTAAGTAAAAGTAGAAGAACAAAATCATGTATACTATTTGCGTAACCAATAAAAAGTATCTTAAGATTTGAATGTAGCACGTACGTGACCAAAAGTGAGAGTGACAACCTATATTTTTGAGCTCGACTATAGAGCAACGACCCCCGACGTGGATTATCCTTAATTACTATATATACTATACATTCTTTGTATAAGATTCAAAAATGTTCGAGAATTCAAAATGTAAATTCAAAAAGTAAAATTTGATTATTATGCAGGCATTAACATATGGCACCTTTAAGTATTACATTTTGTTTTGTTGTACATAAACTATAGATTTTATGTAGCTATGTTTACAGTAATTTATAGTAGGTATATAATTATGTCACTAATTCGAGTGTCTATACGAATTTTGTTTCGATCTCGCTTCTATCTTGTTGTCGTATTATTGGTCCTAATATCTCCTAATGCTAGGAGCTAGTCACAAACTCTTATTTGAAGTATTTATTACGATACTGATCCACATTTCATTAAGATATAATAAAATATAATCTTACTTTATAGTTTCTGTTTTCACGCAATTACTAGTCATGATAAATTATGTATTTTACGGATTTATCACTATTAATAACTTTAAAAATATTTTAAAGTCATATTCATCTTTTCCGACCTTTTCTTACGTCCGTGCACAAACATGAATCCGTGAATGTAATTTGTAAATTAATTAAATACGATAAAATCCGTAAAACTGTATTGTACTTGAATGTTATATACCTTAATATTTTTGTAAAACACATTCAAGTATTCCTACTAAATTGTATTGAAGCACCGTAATAGGATTACGTAGTACGGAATGCTCAGTTCGTTATAGCCCAAGTGGGATTTATTATTACAGTGAACAGCTTCATAATGATTCATCGGAAGAAATATTAACAAGGTATTAGAATTTTGGAGTGGCTAGCGATTGAGTACAAAAATGATTCTCCGACAATACTTTATTGGATCTTTACAATGGCGAAAGCGTTCTTGTGAAAATCTATACAGACCGTCGGCGATCTATAATTAGTTAGTAATTCATACATAACTTAAATACTATAATGATTTCCATTTAATAATTAAATGTTTACTAATAAATTGTGTGACGGATCTAGTTCAAGTATAATGAAGTAATTATTTTTATTCAACTAATTATTTCGGTATTACGGAGCAATGCCTATATACCAAAGGATGTATCAAAGATCTTTTAGGATGACTAACATTAAAATGTTATTAAATGAAATATATAAGTAGTGCTGCAGTTTATAATAGTAAGTAAGAAATTAATAGAACCAGGTGATAGTTAAAGAAATCAATATATTTACGACATATCCATTGAGTTTTAGTTATAGTGCATAGTATTATTCATGTTTTACTATGAACGTAAATTTAATATTTTTAATTATCGCCTAGTTTTATTAATTTCTTACTTACCATCTACCCATCTTGCCCATCCGATGCAATGATCATCTTACTTCACAGGCAATCGGGTGGTCAGTCCGTGTTGCCCTAACCAACTAAGAAAAAACTTAGAAAAATAAGTAACCCCGTAAGATTTGAACCCACGACATCCGTTTCCTAAAGCACAAGCACATACCATTAGTCTACGAAGGCAGTCACATCTCTTTTACGCAGTAATTGCACTAGCTACGTTTTTGCCAAAACAAAGCAGTGTTCCGGTTTAGAGCACTGATTGTAAAACAATACTATGTTCTCACAATACTGATTTTCAGCCGAACTAGTCGTTGTACAGCAACAAGTGGACTTACCTTTTTATTATTACTTTGTTCTTTTACAGCTGATAATATTCATATTACAAAAAATATTCAGTAATATTTGATTTTAAACTGTCTATTTACCTTATAAATAATAAATATAGAGCATTTTCTTTAGAATTGATATAGCGTAAATTTTAAAAGGCCTATGTCCAGCAGTGGACTAACACAGGCTGATGATGATGATGATGAAATTTTAAAATTGTTGTTCAAAAAATTACAAATTTATCAAACGGGTAAACGTAACATTTGTTTTAAGTGATTTTTTTTAACCTAATTTGTGTTTTTAATAGATAATTAGGATTGATACAAATACTTTTAAATTATATTTTAGACCAAACGTATAATGCATATCAGTAATAACTCATATTATGACTTCCTCATCTTTTCGTAATGGTCTTCCTAGATAGCATATCTTCAACAATGTTATGTTCGACGTTGCAACTCAACTACAGTTAAACCAAATAGATAAGACACAATTAAAATTATATAAAAGTAATTTTACAATATCGTAAGTAAAACAGAAGTCGATTTTGCTCAACTGAACTGCATTTTGAATAAGTACTATCTTAAATATCGATAAATGATAATATCGATTATTTTATTGGAAATATATATAAAAAAGGTCAACCAGCATATTTTAGGTATAAAATATCATTTTAAAAAGTAAATGATAATTATATCTAAATGAAGAAACTAGAGTCCTACATTAAGTTTTCATTTCCCAAAGACTAGTCCATACTTTGTATTCTTAGGCATATTATTAAAATATTTTTTTGTTAACTCTCATCTATATTCAGTTAACTGTGCTAAAATATATTTAAGCATTCGTAAAAAGAATCATAGAATATCGAAAAAAATTATCGGTATCTGTTTTAATTCCCGAAAACTTCGAAATAGAAGGGAGTGAAATATTTGCAACCGGAAAATTAAGTTGCTCTTTGAACGCTAGCTAATTTAGATAAGAAGATATAAAGAATTTTCACCATATCAGTGCCATAGCGTAATAAGTGAAATGATTTACTTTGTAAATATTTACATAAATCAGTGCTGGGTAAGGTATAGGCGTAATGTAATCTGTTTATGTACTAACTTTCATTTTCTATGCATGATTTTTACCATTATCCTTTTTAAAAAACGATACAATCATGTTCCTTATAAAATTCCTCTATAAGATTAAGTTCCATAAGCTGACAGCGAAAATAAAACATTGAAATTGTTTTCACTAAAAGCTGAATACGGTATTGATGGAATGCCATGTTCAATTTACTCTCAATGTTTTACCAATAACAGTACTTTAGTTTTGTCACTAACAGATTTTGACAACAGAACTTGTTTTATGTAAAGTCCACGTCCCATTTGGCCAGGTATGGAATATCTCCAAACAGAATATCGCAAGTGCCAAGTCATTATGTATCTAGTTGTTACACTTTCCTTCAAATGCGGACAGGATCTGCCTTCAAATCGAGCATGCGTAGAATTCCAATCGCATAGTTCGCCCAGACGGCGAATTCAAGAACGCGAATGTGCGCAATTCCATTTGGCGGGAAAACAATGACACTTCGGTCCTTCGCGAATGTGATTCTTAAGATTTTCCACCGCCATTGTGAAGAAGCGCTGAGCACAATGGTATTCTAGGTATAAAAGAATTGAGTGGCGAACTCGTATTACGTTTATTTAATATGTTTACGCAGCCGACTCGATGACAAATTAATAAATGTATTGTTCCACACAAAGGCCGCGTACATAATGTGTAAATAAATATGTGCTCTTGTAAATGGCGTAGAAAAGTCGAATAACGCTGACGCAGAACGCTTTTAGTGTATTAAAATGGTATTGTAATTGCGATGGAAACTTTAGCTTCGCGCCTTAACTAAATATTTCTGTAGACACAATGGTGAAACATTAAAAAGAGCGTTGTTTACTTTTTGTATTCGAAGGCTCCACGTCTCGCTATTTATGTTATATTTGAACAGCTTTTCTTTTAAATAACATCATCGAATTTTTGTTTAATTAAAAGTTTTTCATGCTTAATACGCGTGATTTGTGTGAATAAGTATTAGCATATATTAGTACAGCTATCGCCTACATAATCCGATCAATTATGCGTTGAGATAATGTGGGTCAAGGATTAACAAAAAGTTTAAAGCAAAACTATAAAGAGGGAAAACCATTCATGAGCAATGCTAATGAACTCCGGAAATAAATGTATCATAATTATCAGAAGGCATTCCACAGATATTTGTACCAATATATTAGTCAGGCTTTTGTGGCAAGATTCGAAAAAGAATGAAAATCCAACATTCCTCTAGATATTTAAAACAACAGAATTAATTACAAGTAAGATAATTTCTATAGATAAAAGTGTGATATCCTTCTAAAACCCGCCTTTTTTATTTATTTTTTTGGAAAATAAAACTGAAATATTAATATAATACATTTTAATAAACTTCTTACGGATTTTACGCGTTTATTTTTTATATTTTATAATCACGGGCATACTATGGATGGAAGTTGGAATGAGTCCGAAACGTCAGGAATAAATATGAAGAATAAACGAGAAAATCGCTAAGCGGTTTCAATATACATAGAAATGGCATAAATAAAAGAGCCTATTAATAATATAATATTTAAGTAAAGCATCCCGTGTATACATGTATTACATCGTGCTAGGTAAATATGATCATTAGAAACGTTTGGACAAATGCCATAGGATTAATATCTAGCGCTTTGTATCCATACATCCGTTGCTATGTTACAACTGATTTCGATGTAACTCAGAGACGTTTGACAATTCTGATGGTTTTCGTTAGTTAGATTACTGCTTTACAAACCTAAGATTTTGGATCTAATTCAGCAGAATCATTCTTGATATATGTGATTGTTTCAGGTTATAAGTATCTATACGAGGCTATGACCTAAAGATGCTTAAAAGTACATTTCAATCATTTTGATAATATAATTAGTTCAGGATATAAAGATCATCTTTACTGTAGTGCCTTAGTATTGTAAAGTACATCTGTATACTAGATATTATTTAAGGTGGAAGATGGAATGTTATATGCAAACTGGAATGAAGATTATACTATACTGAGTGGATTAGAGGTCTATCCTGTAACTTAGGAAATTAGGTAACGAATGAGTGAAATGTATATAGATAACCTCTGAAATTTGAGCTATTATGTAATGCTTTTTGAATTTGTTAGCATTCATCGCTTCCACTGGAATTTTTTTAATCTAAATTGAAGATCAAACATAAAATTTTTTCACACAGTTCGGCATTGTTCTACGTCAGAAAATGGATAAAGTCGCCGATCTTTACGGGCTACTGAGTTGTCACGCTGGTAAAATACTTTATGATGAATTTTAAGATTGTTATTAAAACATTTAGTATTTTTATAATAATAAAAATAAAACTTTCGAGAATATCCTAAAATCACTTGTTTTTATATTCATTATTTACAACAGTCCTCTAATAACTCACATAGGTATGGTGGTTAGTGACTTTGATTATTCTGCTTGGTTTAGGTTCGATTCCCACCAGAATATTGTGTGATGAACATATTGCTTTTATCTTTCGCTAAGTATGTTTATTTATTTAATAAGTATTTATTTACATAATAAAAGTAAGCTGTGCTTAGTTTAGGACTCTATAGTGATGAGTTACTATTCCGAAAGTTTATTTATCTTATACATTTATACATAGTAGTAGGTCCTTCTTTGTACGAAAGCGAATAGGGCAGTACTATAGCGGTGCCTATTTATGCTTCAAAGCAATAGTTGTAAACATTACTGCGTTCCGGTTTGAAGGATACCGTTGCGCATAACGACTTCATTTTTATATAAAAAATAACTTGATTTCATGTAAAAAAATACATGATTAAATCAGATGTGACTATTATCATCATCAGCCCGTGATAGTCCACTGCTGGACATAGGCCTCCCTAATACAGCGTATCATTAGGAGGTTATCCACTCAGGGGGGTTTTATGGACTGATCTAGCTCCATCACACATGGTCCAATGCGGGGTGGTGGGTGGAATCTTACTTTTCAGACAATTGGGTGATCGGCCCAAATTGCTCTAACCAACTAGGAAACAACAATGAAAATTCGTTAAATCCCCGTAGGGTTCGAACCCACGACCTCTGATTTCTCAACACACACGCCCAAACCACTTGGCTACGGAGGTAGTTGTGTCAAAATAACAAACGATGGTGACCGCTTAGGGTGTTGGTCAGTTTCATCGACTGTTACGTCAATGAGTTTAACCACGAGAAAAGCAATGTGTGGTAAACACAATGCTTTTCTAGTCTCTGGATGTATGTTTCTATCTATATTCATTTATTTACAAAAGTAAAAGTAAGTCTATGTATTTACTTTTTTTTTGTACCAGTTACATAATTAATATCGTATTATTGAGACGGCTTATGTCTATAAACTGGCTATTTTTGCTTATAATTGACATTTAATACATATAGTATGTACTCTGAAGTTTACTTTTATTTACAGTTCATTATAATATTAAGTTTTAGAAGATACAAGGAGCTTTCATTTTTATTTTGGCATTCATATCATTTAGGTTATAATTAAAAAATTTTATTGTACGCTTTTAAGTTATTATAATAATATATATATTTATAAATCAATTGACTCGTAATTTCATTTGATTCATATCTTGGATATATATTTAAAGTGCATGAATGTTTAAAAGGTAAATAAATAAAAAAATATCGAAATTGTCCAAAATAATTACATCTTTCCGTGAGCTTATTTGCTCAATGATCTAAAATTTTGTAAAACTTAATTTCATTGACTTTAGTTATGAATATATCAATATCTGAACTATCAAGATTATTATTTATATAGATTGATAAACATTCAAACAGTATGATCTTTGATTTATCTATTGATTAGAACGAGTCTACGTCATTATATTTTTACATTAATATCAGATTTTTTATATGATTTTAGCAATGGATCAATCTGATTGATCTTTATTTATGAATAAGCTAGACTTGTTTACATACTAGTTATAATAATTGGTCGCCTTTTTCTAACGCATTTAGTTTTCATTAATTCTATCGCATCAATAAAACAAACTGTTTACATATATGCAAACAAATATCAAGTAATTCCCGATTATAATGCAATTAGTATTCTATCAAATGATAATCAATACAAATGAATCTGTGAACGTTATTCTAATTACACGTCAAATATTTGACTAATAATGATGATGTACTATGATTTAATCTTAATTAAAATATAGTGAATAAATTCTTATTAAATTAGACATATGTTAAAAAGATCGTATTGAATCTTAATAATTTAAAGTGTTATAATGATTTGTATAATATATGTTATTAAATAATGTTATTATATAATTTTTCTAACACTTGTATTCTATAAATAGCTACGATAAAAGGTTAAGGAAATATGTTAATAAAACATAAAGCGCAACAAATAATTGGAAAATATCAAATAATGAATTCGTTCGACAGTCCCGAGTTACAATATCTCACGAAAATACTTCGATACAGATTAAATCATATATAACAGTGTTTATGTAAAATAATATGTTTGTCATACATAAAGCTATTGTAATAAAAACTTTGTACTATAGCATATTTATTCTGTCGGTACATTTCATAAAAAGTTATAGCTGTTATCATGGGAAGTACCTAACTTTATGAGTAAAATTATAATAATGACTTATGTATCAAACATTTTTCATTTACTATAAGCAAGTATATCCTCGTGGTGTGATTTATCAATATAAACTAGCGTGAAACGATTTGACTTGCCCTATAGCAATTTGAACGTCTTCTATATTTTTTTTTCTAGCTATGAAAAATTTAAGAACATGCAATGAAAATATATATAAGTATCTATTTTTAATTTATTTTGTTACACATTTAAACTTTTTAGCATTTTTAAAACTTTATGTAAGGCGTGTGTTATAGAATACAATTAGTTTAAATATTCTATTTTAAATTCATGTTTACGAACGCAACGAGAGACCAGCCTTATCTGCCAAGACGCTGTCAAAGCAGTAAACACTATGATAACAACTTGAGATAACATTGTGCACATTATTAATACAAATGTTATACTGAAAGGACATCTAAATAAATATTGTTTTTAATTGTGATGGACTAGAGACCCATTTGTTGTTAATTAGCAAGTTAAAGTAATTAAGGAAATGTAATAATTTATCCATTGTGTACTAGTAATTATTATTATTAGTATTAGTAATTTAGAAGTGTTATTTGAATTTTATTAAGAATTTATTGTTAAGGTAATTACTACTGGTAATCCCTAATTCATTATGTAATTACTGGCCTATCAATTTTGAACTGCAATTACGACGATAGTAATCATAAATAGGAAAATATGTATCTTTTACCTTAAGATAATATATATAATTTAAATTTCATACAACACCAAATTTAAGTTACATTAATCATTTCGTAAAAAAACAGAGTGAGTATACTTGTTGGATAGACTCTACTGAGATGGCTCTATATCTTCCAACGTTTGTCTGATGTTAAAAAACTCACCTGTCAAGTAGACACAACACATAAACACACATCACACAGCTCACCTCTTCTGCAAGAACCTCTTTCTGAACTCGATGTATGCTGATCGGCCCTTGTCAACATCGTCACCGATCTTGACGCGGCCGTGCAGCGGGACCCTGTGTCCTGATATGCCGTAGTCCATCTGAATGTCGACGACGAGCATCAGCGTGAAGAGGATGAGGAAGGCGCTGATGGCCAGCGCCAGGCGCTCCTTGAGCTTCATGTTGAGCATGATGCGCGCGTACCGGCGGCGCGGCTCGACCTCACTGGCGCCCAGGGCCGGTGTCGGCGATCGTTTGCTGTCGCGCGCGCCGCGCCACCGCCGCCGCCAGCGCGCGCGCGCCCACCCGCTAACGCTGCGGACCAAACGGACGCGTTCCATTTTTGAATTTGAAAGGGATAATGTATATAGAATATAAAAAATTATAAACGTTTTCAAATAGTACGTTCCATTTTTTGTATTTGAAAGGGTTTCTAAAAAAATATATAGAAATATTAGAATAGGCAGTATATTCGATTTTTAAATTTTTGTAATAATTTTCCATTATTTTTCAATTATTTTTTGTTATAAGTTTTAGGCTACTATTTAATTAATGCTTAATGTTTTTTTCAAATTTTAAATTAATTTTTATTATTGTAAATACCTTATTTTTATAGTTGTTAGTTATAAATTATCTAAAAAAAAATTATCTCGTTACTTCAAAGAAATACAAACACGCCCTTTGTTTTAAAGCCTGATCTGAGCAAAAATTATTCTATTCATAGCTTTTCATAGAATGGGCCATATACTATTGACGTAAGGCGTAAGGTACTATTGACATAAAGCGCTATACGTATATTGTTCTTATTAGTCGGTCGTCTAGCCGTCAAAATATCTAAGCGTTATCCACCAAATTGTTCTAATTGTGACCTTTTAATTAATAACACATTTTTGAAACAAGAAGCACGACGTACGATATTTTTTGACATAAAACAAAACTCACTTTGTGTCAGGTATATGGGTTCGATTCTCACTTTGAAAATCGGTAAAATCGTTTCTCACATTGTTTATAACGAAATATTAACAAAATACAGCGATACCATGCAATTCAACGTGTAAAAGCAATTATTAATAAAATAACAAGCTGATAGCAAAACATTAGTTAGCAATCAACTCTTTATTATCTGTTTAATGTTATTCTAACATTTTGTCAGTTTTTATCTACTAATAGGTACTAAGGAAAACATATTACTACAAAAATATATTACACGCTAACAAATATAGCTGTAATATATTTTTTTTAAACGTGCAATAACTTATATCTTTTATACGCCGCTTCTTATCAACATGTACTTGTCAGTAGCTCAAATGATAACGCTTATCAAATTAAACATCTGCACATAATACTACGAACTGTCAAAAGATTTTTTTAGGTAATCTTCTTGTTGTTTAAATAATTATCACACATAAATCGTTTCGGAGGTTAGATTTATTATATGTTCAAATACTAAAGTAGTAGTTGTAAAGAAAAGTGTAATATTGGAACCATTCATTGTGAACAAGTGTATGCGATTACACAGGTGGACTCCTTCTTTCACTCTCGTAGTCCGATGGGAGGTAAGCGACACAACCGAAGAAAGATCAGGCGCATGACTGCCTTTTTACACGCTCATACGACACTTGGATCATCTTACTTTACAGGCGATCGGCTGATCAGTCCACATTACCCTAACCAACTGGGAAGCAACTTAGAAAAGCAGTTAAGCATCTGCAGGAACAAATGTATATGTTATATAGAAAAAATAATCAGCTTAATCATCAGCCTGTGTCAGTCCACTGCTGGACATAGACGTCCCCTAATGCGCGCACCGCTTCCGATCTTCGGCTATTCTCATCCAGTCCAAACCGAGCACTTCGCGAATGTCGTCACTCCATCTTGCCGCAGGGCGTCCTCAAAGGTGGCGTCGAAAAATCCGAGGCCCTTTACTTTACGGGCCTCGGAACGCGCCTACCTGCGGATCCCACATAGTCGTTTGCGGCGTCCGCGTCGACGTCAAGCCGACAATGAAATATCTCGCTAGTCTAGACCGCAGATGGAAGTTTTGCGCCCATTTTGAGCGCCTCGCGCCTAGAGTGGCGAGACAGCGCAGCTCATCGGCAGACTGCTCCCAATACCGGAGGACCAGCAGCTCCCTGTCGCCGCCTGTACAGCCAGGGTATTAGGATCTCATGTGTCTGTAAGGGCACGTGTGACACACCTCAAAGGAGCAGGCATGTCTGGAGAGAACAGAGTGTTGGCGATCCGCCCGTTCAGGGGCTACCGGACCATCTCCGGCGAGGGCAGTGCACTGTTGGACTGGCTCCTTGCCCTGGGACCGTGATGCGAAATCCTGGTCCTCTTTTTCTGGCGGAGAGGACCGGGCTTCAGGCCACTACAGAAGAGATCAAGGGCGCAGAGACGTGCTCTCATTGCATACGACGATGGAGCTGAGCTTGGCACAGCGCCGGCCGTCAAACTCACCATAGCCCTATACAAGTGAGTGCAAAGAAGCTTCTAACATCTGCAGGAACAATGGTTCTCTCGGAAAACGGCTGTATATCGGAGGTACCTGTCGCCGCTGGCGTAGGAGCCCTAATGCCACCACTGTGTCGATTGTGCCGAGACTGCATCCACACGCGCTGCGAAGAGTGTCACCATCCTGGTCGAGCAACGCCAGAGCATGCGTTTGGCGGCGACCTTCGCTTCCTCGAATTCGCAGGATGCTGACGAGTGGTGGGGCGCTCTGCTTTTGCGAGGACGTGATGGCCAAGGAGGCGCGAAAGGACAGAGGCCGAAGCCCTGCTATCCGCAGAAAAACCAGGCGCTCTAAGTGGCTACGCGCGACCTTCACCTCAGACACTGTTTGCGTGCAAGGTGCCCGCCAGAGAAAGTGCTCAAGAGAGCGCTCGTGCTGTTTGTCTCCGGTCTAGCGCCAAGCGATTCAGGGTCAACAGACCTGGAAAGAGGTCCGAGAGGACAATGTCGCTCGGTGCGACATCTTTATCAGGTGCACGATTTCGGCGCTACGACGACTAAAAAGAACAACGTTGGTTTTTAGTGGGTTACCTCATCTTGGTCCGGTCCCTACCTGCGCACTCATTTGTCGAATCTCTGATTTTTCAACGGCAAAAATTTATATTACCTTACTGTTGGTCCGATTGTTTTTAAATAGATTTGAGACAAGTAGTTTAATAGATATTTGAGATATAGAAAAAATTACGACACCAAAAATCACAACCTCGTGCAATTAAATAACAGACGCTGCCGAAACCAAAAAAGATAGATTCAAGTATGTTCTACGTAATTGTACTTCTTAAACTGGTTTTGTTTTTCTGATAATGTATTAAAATTCTAAAAATTGATATCTTATAAGATATGAGAGATTTAAAATGCGGGGAAATCACGGGGGCAGAAATCACGGGGCAGATTAACTTTGTTACCCGTATATATATTTATATTTCGTTGTTGGTAAAAGTTCAGTCTATGCAAAATATAATTATCATATTTATCGAAACAAATAAGGTATATGAAGTCTTCATGTTATTTAGTTACTAACGTGTAAAAACAATTTTATGAGCGATAGAAAATTCAAATGTTAGTGACTCCATTATAAGGTCGGTCATCTAGATCTTTTTGTTACCTCCTGTTTCTATAACATAGTCACAGGAGTTTAAGAAATAAAAACCACTTACAATTCAAGTTCACAAATTATTAGGCTTTCTCAAACTTGACCTTCAGTCTACCACTAGTTCTGAAGTCCAATCCTGTCCAGAGAAGAACCGACAAGAAACTGTGCGGTTGTCATTTTTTTTAAATGATTATTCAATACATTACTATCTTTAATTAATATTTTAAGCATATACCAAGAAATTTGTTGAGGGCAAAGGGCGAGTAAATCATTTCTACATGATGCTATATGTTTTTTGCATATCATTATTATTATTCATGCTATAATTTTTTTTTCTTATATAATTATTATCGAATCTTTTCTTGTCGGTTTCACCTAAACGAAAAGTCATGGTATAATTAATAACTGTTGAATTTGAACGTTAGTAAAATTTGTTAATTTTTAAGACACGTTTGGTGTCTTCGTCATATAAAAGAATTTTAGTTTATTTATAAAACATTAACGTTAAAAAATACTTTGCAATCTGTTCCAATGTTTTGAATTCGTGCTTTAATAAGTGCAATCTTTTTAAAGACCAAAAATTAAAATATAAACATTAACAGACGTTTTGTAACACAATAGGAAGTCCTAACATATCACTACATAGTATCAAACAAAGTCACTTTCTCTGTCGCTATATCCGTAAGTATGCTTAAATCTTTAAAACTACGCAACGGACTTTAATCCGGTTTTTTTTATAGATAGACTGATTGAAGAGGAAAGTTAATATGTATAATTAATGGATAATATTGTAGAAAAACGATATAAATGAATATTACCATAGATTTAACTGACATCAGTATTACACCAGTTGCTAGTAATAAAAAAAAGCAATGAACATTAGCTGATAGAAATATTAATTAATGTTTAATTATATTTAAGTTACACGCGCACCTGAATTGTGCACTTTAATTGTTCGATTTATATTCATATTAATAGAGAAAGTGCTTACATTAACGATAACAGAATAAAATGTAATTAAACGCGTCGATAGAACCGTTTCGAGGAACGTTGACGATTCATTTTTATATTGTCACCTGATACCAATGAATAATATAGTTTTAATGCTGCATATCTCACTATTGAATTACAATACCTATCTAACTTATGCTATTCAATTTGATTCTCTTTTATCATAATTATAAAAGAAATATTTTTTTGTATAATACGGTTGATATTTATGTTTCTATGCACCAATAGTAAATGTGAATGAAGTAAGCGGTTTAAACTAAACAGGATAACCATAAGGACCCTAAAGAACTGCCTCCGTAACCTAGTGGTATGAGCATGTACTTTAGAAACCGGAGGTCGTGGGTTCGAATTCTGCGGGGAATCAAAAACTTTCCATTGTTGTTTCCTAGTTGGTTGGGGTAATTTGGGCGATATGGGCCAATTGTCTGAAAATAAATGATTCATGCGTCGATGGGCATTTAAAAGTCGTCCACTCACCAACCCGCATTGACAGCTGTGTAGTGGGATACGGTCCAAACCCCCCTAATGGATAAGGTATATTAGGGGAGGCCGATGTCCAGCAGTGGACTATCACAGGATGATAATGATGATGATGAACCAAAAGGAACTATTGTAAAGTGTTTTGTATCATACCAGAAGCACATCAACGGCTATGCCCTTGTTATTTTTAGATTTATGAAAATATTTTTCAGGGAGAAATAGCAGCCAATGCTACTCAAGGTGAATGTAACTTTTTGATGGTGGAAATATATTTTCAATCGGCATTGTAGCAAATCTTCCATCTTTATAATATTAGTACAGATTTGTTAGTTTAACAAGTAGGAGAAGTAAGACAAATATGGTTTACTGACCGTTTAAAAAGTACTGATTGATATGTTAACAATATTCTTTGTATATAATTAGGATTGTTATAACATCAATAAAATGTTTAGTAAAATAATAACACGCTCTGCATAGTTTTAAAGTGATAACTAATAATTTCACGAATTTAATGGGTTAAATACTTCAAAACTATATTTATAAGTTTTTAAATAATTATATTATAACACATAACATGATGCTTTAGTGAATATATATCAAGTACCTTTTAGGTTATAGGACAGGCTCTGTTAAATTTTTGTCTTTCTGTCTGTAAAGTCGCAGAAAAGACTTAAAGGACGAGTCTAACTTAGAATAATTTTGTAAGGGTTTAAGCCGTAAATGTGTATTATTAATAGTGTATAGTAAACGCTCAAAAGAATAAGTTTTAAGTTTAAAAAGTAATTATTCGTTTTATCTACACATATAATTAAATTGCGGTCATTGTTAGTTTGTAACATCAAAATAACGATTGTTAAACATAATATATATAGATGACACTTTGAATTAAAATCGATACATATAACAAAACAGCATTTTTTTATAATTTTGTCTGCCTTTAGTTCCGGCTATTCTCTGGAATGGCTGGTGCGCTTTTGACGGGAAAGATAGCTGATGTGACGGGGGGTAACTTAGGCTTACTTTAAAAATACACATATATATATATATATATATATATATATATATATATACGGATATTTGTCCGTATACTAACTAGTTGCAAAATAAAAATAGATATGCGTGCCGGAAGCACCGGAATTAAAGACATTGCTACCTAGAATTATTTTAGTGTTACTCCTTGACGACATGGTTTTTATTGTCTTCCTTAACATCGTTGGTACGAACTAACAATTAGAATTAATGATAACACAGTAGTAAATTAATTTTATTGTATAAAATGACGAGACGGTGGGACATTCACCTGTTGGCATTCGGCACGTTTAGCCTGTAAGTGCGTATACACAAGCGAGCCTGTAATAAAACGCTCTGCAACAGATAATCGTTTGCCGGTTTTATTCGCCCAGTACGGCAATTTATTGTGTCCGCTAAAGTATATCTACTACACCAAAATGTAATAAAGACATTCTATTGCAAGCTTGTCTTTTGTATACGCACTTACAAACGATATTGTGCAACGATTTCACAAGTTTGCTTGCCTTTAACTTTGTGCTTCAATCCGCCACGCGAGTGCTTATAATAAATCCATTGCTAAAAACAATAATAACATTGTTTTGTACCACTAGTACTAGCGTCAATGTATGCAACAAGAGATTTTTTTTTTAAATAAACACATCTTTAGCTTATATTTAGAATATATTATGATAAGACCTGAAGTTTAGAGTTATGTATAGTTTAGAGTTATACAATTTGTCGCAATGATAAAAAATAAGTAAATTAATTTAATAAAATGTAGTTCTTCGTTGTTCGCGTTGAATTAATTTTTTTGTTTAAATTAGTACACATGGTAATGGCTGTTGGAAGCAATAAAATAATTATCACTGAATGGGAGCGTTTCCCAAACTATATATCGTAAATTACACTAGATACCTAAGTACACCGTAGCGGAATACACTTGATGACAACAATTTTAAGACTACAAACGCCTTTCTTAGAAAACCTATGCGCGTCATCTTTTAAGAATTTACAGTGCTAACAATCTTTCGAAATACGGTTAACAAACGGGTATTGAATTTTAACGTATCTATATAGCAAAATTGACTAATTTATAACATGGAACATGCAATATGGAACTTTAAGATATTCTATACAGGTACAGATTTATCTATATGATAATATAAATAAAGTGCAAGTTATTACGATAGCTCACGTTATGAACCATTTATATTTAAATTCGTGTAAACCAAATGTTCTGTAGTTTACATAATAGTAATAATTTTTAGTAGGTATATCTAAGTCTTTTTTATCAAAAACAAATGCTAATAGCGCTAGAATTTTGCGTTCCTATTGGTCGATTATTGCTGCTTTGGCGATGGACTACCAATAAGACAGAATGCATTTAATTGCTACCTATTAATAAGGTTATATCTAAAGATATCTAGTTTAGAAAAGCATAGAACTTTCTTGTTAAAAAATGCTTTAAATTATTCACGCTGTATTGTTAGGTAAGTATGTAAATTGCCTAAATTAAACATTTGGTGTTTGCTTTATATTTATAATATCAATTATAATAAATTACAAAGTTGTCACGATTAGACATTTTTAGTTTACTACCTATATTTAGACGTCATGGTGACTAAAGACGCTATATTTTTCATTACATATTTTCAAAATGATTAACTAAATGTATATCAATGAAAACGTTTCTTTGGTTACACGGGAAAGATTTGCTTACTATAAAATTACTTTCGACCACCACGCTGAACCGTTTTCAAATTATGAATATGATTAATTCATCATCATCATCAGACTTTGATAGGCCACTGCTGGACATAGGCCTCCTAATCACCCCTCATCCATTAGGGGTTTTGGACTGATCCCACCACGCTGGTCCAATGCGGGTTGGTGGTGACTCGACTTTTACATGCTCATCGACGCATGGATCATCTATTTCTAGATAAATGGGTGATCGACCCAATTGCCTAACAACTAGGAAACAACATGAAAATTTGTTGAGTCCCTCAGGATTCGAACCCACGACCTCCGGATTCTAAAGCAACGCCTATACCATTAGGCTACGGAGCGTATGATTTATTATTTTGTATTAATTTCCGCAGTTTAAACATCTATGAAATATTTACTTTTAAATAAGGATTATTATTATTCTCCAATCAAGTGTCTAGTTGTATAGGCTTACGCCTTTGAAACTGGAGTGCAAGGGGTCGAACCCTGTGGGACTTCATCAACTTTTCATTGCTGTTTCCTAATCGTCAGGGAAATAGGGACTCATCACTCAATTTTCTGTAAAGTAAGATGATTCATGCGTCAGATGAGCATTTAAAACGTCTGTCCTTTTCCTTAACTCTCTTGGGTCATTTCGGTCATTCGTTACATCGGACTACTAGACTAAAGGAAGGGGAAGTACATATGTCCTTTTGCGTACATTTGTATAATCTCTTCTGCATGGTTGGCTAATATCTGGCCATAGATCGACCTTTGCAGTCGAAACTTTATTATTTTATTTTAAAAAGACAGACAAATTATCATGTATAGTTTGTTGGTAAGATTTATTATTTTCAATTAACTCTCCACTGTTCAAACGCCTCGTTAGTACCAAAACAATACAATGCTTGCATTCGACACAGCATATTTACCGCCATAACATGATATCGATACAATTATTGTGCGTCCATAAATTATGTGTACAAATCTTTACGCGTGTCAGTCAATTTCCGATAAAGGCGTCACGCGCAAATATGATGCATGCCGTCTCTGTGTATTTTATTGGTTTCTTTCAATATTAAGTATGTTGTGCGACTTGGACAAGCATAATAGGACTTGAAATTTATGTAAACATTGTAGTCAAAATCAAAGACGAAGTTAAATATCTTTGTTTAATATGGAAGCATTACACTTTCTTATTGATTGTCAAATAATCTACCACCGGTTCGGAAATGGAAGCACCTGAGAAGAACCGGCGTAAGAAACTGAGCGGGATTTTTTTGTTCCTTTTTTTTCAATAAATTTTACAAAATTTTTACATAATACCTTACATTATACTACTTTGAAATAGCCTGGAGCGAACAGTTCATAACCAGGGTGTGTTATCTATCAAGTAGTCATTACAACAATAATATCAATACAATATATCACTCAAACGTTCCTTTACAACATTTTTAAATTTATTTACAGATAAAAGCTGAACGTTTTCTGGGATTTTATTGTAGAAGAGTATACATTGTCCCATGAGAGATTTCATTGTTCTTCGGAGCCTAGTTTTTGGAAGAACATAATTATGATTATTCCTAGTAACTATATTGTGTGTCACAATGTTTTACAAAATCATTTTTATGTTTATGAACATACGTAATATTTTCAAATATGTATTGAGAAAAAACAGTCATTACATAGATTTCTGTAAACTTTTTTCTTAGCGATTCTTTGGGGCCCAGGTTATAGACTGCTCTAACCGCTCTCTTTTGAATAACGAAAATAGTATTTATATCAGCCGCGTTTCCGCACAGTAGAATGCCATAAGACATTATACTGTGAAAATAACTAAAATATACTAAAATAACTAAAACTTACTATGTAACCATGGTAACGAAGTATCGTCACACATCTAGCGTTATCATTGATCAATTGTCACCGAGAACTCAATCACTAAGAAACAGATTAGTAACAACACCATAGGAACGACGCCTTTTCTTCGTTGCTATTGGTTACCTGGTTTTAATCTACGTCAAGTTAAACCAATCGACGCAGGACGATATAGAACATTAGTTCGATATAAATTACTTTGACTACGTCTATACCATATGTATTTTTACATATACATACATGTATATTGCATATATACTTGCGCTTATCAGCCTTCCGGCCATAATACAATCTTTGCATAGTTTGGGGGTAGCTAATGCTGTGTTATTGACAAGAACAATTTACTCATATATTTCCAAGTCATCGCTTAAATATGTATGTTTTGCATAATTCAGTTGAAACACGTGTTGTTATTATGCGTGATTTAGGTCTTTAGTTCATGGCAAAGGGTAATTTTATGATCTCCGATACAACATTGTATGTATTAATTTGTTACAATTGCGTACGTAATCAGAACTATTACATACTTTATAATTAATCTTGTTGATTCAGCCGATTTAGAGACAGAATTTCGAAAACAAAGTCTAATGTAAAATTTGATTGGCGCTTAAAAGTCGGACTCTTTTAAAGTTTACATCTAGTGAGGATTACGAATGGTCGCGTTCACAAATTGAATCGCGTTTTCCTCTGGCCCCATTAGTGTTAGACTTTAGATATGTTTTCATTTATTGTGCGTCTTAATGGGCTACAAAATAAATAAATAAATTTTTCTCTGTCCTGATTATTACTATTAGTATTACTATTAGAAGTCTAGCTAAGAAAGAAATAATCACATCCTAACCAGTTCAAAGAAAATTTGTAATTGATATATACAAGGTAAACCGAAGCAATGAAGCTGCATCTAGTCTCTTAACTGCCAAGGGCTTCTGTCACTCTATACGAGGATGAAATATGGCGGTGGTCCATAGACAAAAACTCGTTATTTTGACGCCATTATTTTTCATATTGATTTATTTACGTAAATTACATGAGCAAATTGTGTTGGAATCAATCAATCGTCACGCAACAATCACGTAACAGTTAAATGGTCATTACGTTCGAATTAGACAAAAGCCTAATAGTTGATATTCATCCATTCTTGCACTTTATCTAGGTTTTATTTTACTTCAGCTTAACGTTGCTATTGAATAGTATAACAGACTTCAAAAGAAAGAGAAGTCTACAAGAAAGTCTACACCAATATCTTATTAACAAAAGTAACCGAGAGTTCGTATAAAAAATGTTCTGGTTATACTAAACAAACTACATTTTTTTTTGGTAAAACAATTTATTAGCAACGCTGTTACACTTTTGATCCTGAATACTTGTACGTTTCTGATGTTGAAAAATATATTTAGTCTACTGGAATCCATTTACAGGGCATGTCGGCAATGAATAATCGGGTTTCTACCGAGTCACTACTCTGCAGAGAAAAATATTATGAGCCGAAACGCTAATGTGTTTTTCCGAGATCTTTTCATGATATTATTAACTTTACAATACTAAAGGTATGACTTGAAGGTAGAGCGGGTTTTAGCGTTCTACCGAACGTACATTATTTCAATTTACATAGCCACGCCTAACACTAAAATTAGAGCAAAATACAATACGCTGAACTATGAAAGAAAAAAAACTAGGCCACTTTGAATATGTCAAAATTTACATACTAAATATAATACTGATTATAATATTATACGAATATTACTAGCAACCAATCGACGTCAAGTTTTAAGAAGCAATGAATAGTCACATGACGTTTCTATGCGTAATTTTGACCACAAACCTTTCTAATCTTTTGGGGTCAAGTAAAGGGTATAAAATAAGATAAATGAAAACTGCGCATAAACAATGACATACATAAAAGTTATTCTGGTAATAAAGACGCAAATATAATTTTAATACAAAGAATATAAATATTGCACATAAATAATGTATGAATAATTTATGTTCGTCCTTAAATTTGATATATTAAAATGTGTTAAGAAGGAGATGAAAAATTATTATAATATATCAGAGATATAAATTTATCATGAATCTATCAGAGAAGTCCTTATAAAAAGTAAGTAAACAAAACAGTTAATATCGACCATGCGTCAAGCTTTTTCGCTCGTTAATTGCAGCCTAACATTTCTCTATGTTCTTCCAATAAAAATACGATACGTTTTGGCAGCGAACAAGTTTTGAGATATCGACTGAGGCCTAAAAGCTGAGGATATATATGGAAAAAAAACATTTCAATTTGGGACAGAGTATATAAGTTCGTTTAAAATAATATGTTTCTGTTGGTATTAAAAAGTACTCGACATGAAATAGCGACAATTATGTCATGCGCTGCTATTGCATAAAAATTGCATGACTTAAACCTGTTTCAGTAAAATAATCAGCACCAAGAACATTACCTTGAAAGCATACAAACATTTCCATACCGCCTTTCTGATATATATCTCGAAATAAGATTCCAGCGAAGTAATTAAAGGTGAATTTAATCTTAATTTTCTTTTTGTTGAGATTTTGATTCAATGAATACATGACTCACTAAATATATGTCTTTTATTTATAGGAAACATACTATTAGAACCTACAAATAAGATACATAACACATACTCTAATAACAAAATCTGTTAGAAATATCACACGGGATTCAACTCGAGTATTGCTAGTTAATTTGAGAACGTAATTCTGTACAAAGTAATTAGCCATAAGTTTATATTTCGAAACTTACCCATAAGTGAACGTCATTTTATGAAGTTTACGCTGTGTATCGTATATTAATTTGCTTTTACATTTCAAACCGCTGTAATAAATATCATAAAATACTAAATTATTGGTTAATATGACATCTGTAAGTCCTTATGACATAACGTGAACAGGTTTAACGTAAACTTAAAAATAAAGTTGGACTCGACGAACAAATGAAACCACTTTGTTAAATCAGTTGGCTTCAACTTCGGCCACGTTTCTTGCAAGACACCGTCCAGTTCAAGTTGATCCATGGTTTTTCACATTTGTATACTTGTAAAGTCACCTTACAGTGAATACATATGTTATGCTTAAAACCAAAAAAAAGAATATAAAGGTAGTCTTTTAAGAAAGACCCATAGTACATTTGTTTAGATGTATAATATTTGAATGTCGTTCAATTAAAACATATTACACATTTATACGTCTTAGAGAAAGTTCTTTAAGATAATTGCGCAAGTTTTTATGCAAGACAAAAAAAATATCAAATTAGAACAGTAGACAGTATTGGTCAATCACGCTACAGGTTTATGCTATTTTGATTACATTCACTTCATCCATTCGCAGCATGACTTGTTTATATTCAATAAAACAGACGGGTAACATTTCAGATATCTTTAATTGTAGTTAATTTGGTAACTATTTATGTTCTAAGTAAAAATATCCGTTAGTTACTTTTTACGAAAAAATAGGAACACACAAACCGTAATATTACTTCTTAACTTAATATATATTTAAGAACATTATCCATGTACGTCGTCGTCATCATCATCATCAGCCTGTGATAGTCCACTTCTGGACATAGGCCTCCCTTAATACACTCCTATCCATAAGGGACTTAATCCCACCACGCTCGTCCAATGCGGCTTGGTGGGTGGACCGATTTTTAGATGCCTATCCGACGCATGGATCATCTTACTTTTCAGGCAATTGAATAAACAGCGCAAATTGTCCTACCCAACTAGGAAGCTGCTTATATCCCCTGGCAACTGCTTAAAATGTGTAATTTATACGATTGCAATGTATTTATTAAATTTATTAAACAAGTATATAAAAGTAAAACTACAGTTCTTGTCGGTTCTTCTCAGGATAGGTCAAAACTTCCGAACCGAATGTAGATTGACGTTCATAAGAGCTTGACAGAGTCTAAATTGAATAAAAAAATTTTGAATTTCAATTTGAATATTAGCTTGTACATTACAACATCGTCGCAGCACTTACTCATTACAATAAATTTATCATAATAATAATTAAGTTTTGTTTAAAATGGTTTTTATGACTAATACTTAAAGTAGTAATGCAAAAAAAAATGCAATGTTACAAAGAAGATTAAGAAAGTTTCGACCAATTTAGAACATTTAAAACATAAAACGTTTCGATTAATTACTGATTTTATGTCAATCTTAAAATGAGATTTTAATTAAATTCAAATATATATTATCGGGCGGGTGTTCCGTTTTATATAGTTGCAGCGCCTGTTAAACTATCTTACAATATTTTTTATAAGATAGTGTTTTTTCGTGTCCGGTCGTATGTGTTTATATATACATATATATCTCCTACAAGAGAAAGGTAAGCAGATATATTTATCCCGTTATCTAGTTACCATTGTACAAGCTTTGCTTAGTTTGGGACAAGATCATGTATGATCTAGATATATTAATATTATATAATTGACATGTTTAACATCTAAAACCCTGCTTCTTTCACGTCTGAAAATAAAATTGTTTAATTTCTTTACACATGACCAGTTAATTGTATATTTTAATTCCCGACATAAAAACCATTATTTAATGCAGCTATATTTCTTAAAAATAATGATAATGTTGTGTTATCAGCCTAGAAATATTATTATTATTAATTTCTTATACAAACAAAGAGAATAAAAAACTCAGTGCTAAGCGAGTTGATCATTGATTGATTAACAACCATCCGAGTACAAACTAACGCTAATCTTTATTGATTACGACAACAATGAGCTGTCGCTAATTTATTTTCTACAAAGAATGGAAAGTGGTCACCAACGCCCTGGACTTGGTAATACTAGTGGTATCATCAACGCGCTGCCTACCGTGAGACATAGGATAAAGTCTCGTTTACGTAGTAAATACGCTAAATACGGTGCCCTTCAAACCGGAACTCGCTAGTGTTTTCACACACCGCTTTGCGGCAGAAGTAGGCACCACGATGGTACTGCTCCCTGTAAAATTCCTTCCACCTCCAACGCAAATAATAAACGTTTCTTTAGGGTATTTTTATACATCTTTGTTTATAATAAACAATTGTTTAAGAATTATATTACGTAAAATAAACAAAACCTGTTCTTTTCATAAAAAATTTATGAGCTGCAATATTCAGGTCGCCGCTTCCTATACTTATTCGTTTGTATTATATACTTACATAGTTTTCATTGACAATATAAATTGATTCCGAGAATACTTTAACGCTTGCTAGCGGACAAAAGCTAGAGCGTTTAACCTATGCTATTAGCTATAATTATATACAAAGTTCCATTATTTAGATTGCGACTTATTTTTCGCTTGCATGATCATGCATCTAGTATTATTACGAATGCATTAAATTTTCGTCATCACGTTATATTATGAAATTATGAGGTCAGAATCGACTGCACCTACTTACGTAATGTATTAATACATTCATCTGACAGCAGCTTATACTATATGGTGTTTTACGAAATTATCCCAAATATGGACGTGGCCCGAAAACGTAAGCGATCCGGTTGTCTTGTACAATGAGAGTAAAACGTGCTCGCAAAAATTGCATAAAAATAAATAAAATTATGGAATAATGAAGCCTGTCGATGCGTAATAAGGTCGAGTGGAATTTCACAAAGAAATTACTTACTTACTGCGTGTTTGAAGCCTATATGGAAGCCAAAAGAAGAACAAAGAAGCCAAATTAGTAATGGACTTTACCTCTGCTGTCAACATACCAATATCAGTAGAGAAAATGGCTAGGTATTACCACCTGCTAAAAAATTAAAACCTAGCATACAAATACTGCAAGACCTCATGATACTGTCAGCTCAGTATGCTAAAATCGTATAAAATAATTTTCGATTTAAAATTGACACTAACACATTGTCGCGCCCGACATAAGTCGGTCCCGTGATTACGCGGTAGATTAAAAAAAAACGTCGGGTATTATTTTAAATTATCGTAAATTGAACGCGTTAAAATCCGTAAAACTGTATTATTTATCACTTTATGTCAATCTTCATTGGCGCCAAATGTCGAGCGCCAAAATAACACCAATGAAAAAGCGTCCTTTCGGTGCCATTATTGTTCGACGCTCGTTTCGTCGCTAACTTTATAGAGTATATAAAGTTAAATTAAGAAACAGTTAAATACTTAAGCATAATTCAAGGAATATAGTCATTAAAGGAAAGTTGTTAATGTAACATTATTTTATTCGGAAGAAGCAACTGACGATAGTTAAGCACGCAACTGCCTCTTTAGATCGTGCAAACAATGAACGCGGCCATTTTGAGCAGTGTATTAAAGTGGAAGTAACATTAGCTAAATATCTTAATCATTCCTTTCATTAGTCATGAAAACTATAGATAAGTTCAACAATACGTTTGCGAGTTATGATAAGAATTTAACAATTGTACTCATGGAAGTGTGTCGGTATTTATGGTTATTGTAGTAAAAATTCAAGGAAATATTGCGTAAATGCTTTTGTATGTAAAACGATTAGAATTACGTAGATAGTTTTTCTTTTTTCGTTGTGCAGTTGTAAGTGATCGTATATTCATCATCATCATCATCAGCCTTTTTTTTAGTCCACTGCTGGACATAGGCCTCCCCTAATACACCCCTATCCATTAGGGGTTTAGACCGTATCCCACCACGCTGGTCCAATGCGGTTTGGTGGGTGGACCGACTTTTTACATGCCCATCCGACGCATGGATCATCTTACTTTTCAGACAATCGGGTGATCGGCCCAAATCGTCCTAACCAACTAGGAAACAACAATGAAAAGGATTCGAACCCACGACCTCCGGTTTCTAAAGCACACGCCCATACCACTAGGCTACGGAGGCAGTTAATCGTATCGATCGTGTATTTATTTTGCACTAACTTAAAACAATCATCAACATAAGTGAGTATAATTAAATTGTTTTTTGGAAATTTGCTATAGGATTAACATGAAGAAATGAATCATCCTACATTTTTTGTTACCGGACTATGATATACTTTAAAGACAGTTAATCAAAATGCTTGATAAAAAATCTTATGTACCAGTTACATTTTATTCGCAGTTGATTTACAATAGATAACGAGAAATTAAACGAAACGAGTGCTCCAAGTAAGATAAGAACTGTTCATGAAAAAAAACATCAGACTAGTGACGTCATAACTTGACTATGGGGTACGTGATGGCATTTAAAGCCTAATATCAGTTTAATATGGTATTTTACTAATGTCTATATTATATTGGCTTCGATAATTTTATTAGTTACGTACTAAAACTTTTCTCACTTTAAAATAAGTACACGTGGTACTGCATGTGAATTCATAAAGTGTTTAAAACTACATATAAATTCATTAACAATACATTCCGTTCAAATGTAGCCACAAGCGAAAAATTATTAATTATATTTGTCATGTCTAGTTACTCTTGTGTCCCAGCACAAGACATGTACACCATAGCCCACACTCGCTTACTGGAATCGTGGACTAGTTGTTGGCAAAAATCCAATAGAGTCAAGGGCAAGTTTTATGCCAGTATCCAACCCAACATCCCGTCAAAACCTTGGTTCTTTAAATTCAAACACTTTTCCAAATTAATTACATCCGTAGTAATTCGACTCCGTTTAGGACATGTTTGCTCCCCAGTGTTTTTAGCTAAACTGCGTATACTTGACCATTCTATGTGCCAGTGTGGCTTAGCAGAGGGCACTCTGGAACATTTATTTTTTTCATGTAGAAATCTTACAATTCCCCTATATGACATCCTCCCTTCTTCCTTTCCCAGACCTGTTAATATTCCTTATCTTTTAACCTTTACCAATCCGGATGTTATAAAAATTTTATGCAAATTCATCAGGGTCAATAATTTTAAAATTTAAAAACTCTGTACTTGTCTCTTATACCTAATTTTTGTTAATATTTGCTTGTTCCGTCCAAAATAATATAAGTGTCCTATTTATTGTATAAAGTCATTTATTAATTAACATTTTGTCGTGTGTCTGTCCAGGTATCTCAACCAACTGAGTGCTATTGAGTCACTACTGTACAATTGTCAATAATATCGAACAATTTTTTAATAATTCTGCTCTTGTTTTACCCAACCTTGACATTGGCAGAATCACCAAGTTATCCTTGGTGGAGCCATTATATTTAAAAGAAGAAGAAGAAGTCATGTCTGTTTATTAGTTACTATTATGTATATACTATTATGTATATATACATCTAATGCACAAAAACCGGTGGTTAAAAATATATATTTAAGGGCTACCTTTACCCTTTTAATATTTAAATACTAAGGCGTTTTTTTATTTGCAGGTTTTATGTGTTGTAATGTTTATTTTTTTTTAAAGTTAAGGCCTAAATATATAAATTTATAATATCTATTACAAATCCTAACTTTTATATTCTGACAAGCAATATATAAATATCACTACAACAGTGATATTTATATATTAGTTGTCAGACTTTAACCGGTAAAACGTTTAAATAGTTCGACTAAAGTAGACACGAAATTGAAGTCAATTTGGGTGTTATTAATGAATTATGAAGATGTTAAGCACCGAGTGGCAGTGGCGCGTACGCTGCCGATTCGATGCTATAGCTTCGTCATCATCATCATCATCATCATTATCAGCCTGTGTCCACCGCTGGACATATGCCTTCACTAGGCTATGGCTTGCCTTATTTTTATCATATTCCAATTTGGGCAAACTATAGTTTGATCTTACATATTATTTAAAAAATATATATGTGTCTTTCCTTGATTATTGTTTCTGCAAATAGTTCGAAACGTCAGGAATAAAGATAAAGAATTAACGCGGAAAATTCAAGTATTTAATATGTATGTGTTATGAATATAATTTTATTTATACACTTCATATTCTCAGAAGGGCTATTTAATAATTAATTTAGTTATCGTAGGTATGTGTAGGTTAGTTCTACTTCACGATGTAAATTTAACGCTTAATACTCCTTTTTCTATCTGCCTTTCTAACTAAATTTCCATCTAATAACAAGATCCAGTTACACTTTTACAAGTTGTATAAGCCACCGACACGAGACAATGAAGCGGAAAGTCGCCCATGGGAAATGGCACACTTTTTCCCATTCAAACTATTGCGTTTAATGCAATTTATCGAGTGCAGTGGCGCGGCTAAGTGGGGTTGCACCAAGACTGTGAACTGGAAAATAGTAACGAGCTGCGATGTAATACATTTCACTTTACCGACGCTTCTGCTTATTAGCTATGTGTACAACAATAGATAAAAATAAATATGCAAACAGCTGAAAATACAGTATCATCATCCCGTATATACTTATTGGTGGCACCTAAAGTGTCAAATGGTAATGAATTATTGACGTATCAGGATGTCTGACATATTACCATAACATGCCATACCATAACATGACATATTGCTAATATACGTTATTAAGACTAGAGAGCTCATATTCCTAAAGTATATTGTGGAGATATGTAATGACCAATTGATAGGAACAATATGGTGGCAATCAGAACACTGTACGTCATGTCATTATTGTGTATACTAAGATTTCAAATCGTCTACTTATTTGGAGAAATTATAACTTACGGATGTAAGAACTAGATTCAGTAAATGACCTCACATTTTTAACCGGTGGTAGGTCCCCTGTTTACAGAAGACCGGCTGGGTGGGTACCACTGCGGTGCCCAGTTCTGCCGCGAAGCAGTAGTGTGAAAACACTACTGTGTTCCGGTTTGAAGGGCACCGTAGCCAGCGTATTTACTGGGTAAACGAGACTTAACACCCTATGTCTCACGGTAGGCAGCGCGTTGGCGATACCACTGGTATTGCTAATGTCTATGGGCGTCGTGATCACTTCCATCAGGTGGCCTGACTGCTCATGCCATAAAAAAACAATACATCGCAGACTATACGTTTATTTGCTACTGAGACTATTATTAGTAGGACTAAATGAATCTAGATAAAAATATTTATATATATTTAGGTCGACAGATATATATAATAGTTATCTGCAATATTTCGTTGCTGACAAATTTGGTGTGAATTACCATGTCTGGCTTCAAAGTTTATAAATCGATCGATAAGATGTCTGAGCAATAATTAATATTAAAGAGATGCAATGTTGATAAAAATTAAACGATTTTTGTTATTTTAACTCATGCTCTGCACTGTTACGAAAATCTAAAGAGTGAATTAGTTTGATAGTACGTAATAATAACGAGACCATAAAAAATTGATAGACCGTTTGTAAAACAAATTTTAACGGAAAACTGATCAAATAGCGATTATTAACCTTGATATGTTACAAATGAATCAAGAAAACTCTATGTTATAAAATAATATCTGACGACATCGTCAGTTTAAAATATCTATTTGTTCAAATTCCAATTATTAAATAAAAGTTAAGATGAATAGCATTATCTACCACTTCGTATGCGTTTGAGAATGAGGTGACTAGAGATAGACTTTTACTGGTTATACACTACTCAGTAGCTAGAACGGAGGTCGTCGGTTAATCTGCGGACAACAAATTTTCATTTTGTTTCCAGTTGGTTAGGCACTTAACCAATTCTAAAAGTAAGATGATCCATGATCGATGGGCATGTAAGTCATCACCACCAACCGCATTGGACCAGCGTGGTGGATAGTCAACCCTGAGATAGGGTGATTAGGGAGCCTATGTCAGCAGTGACTATACAAGTGATGATGATACACTACCGGTGCAATTTAATAGGAACTCAAAGTCTCCAAAGTAATAATTTAAAGCTATAATAATAGGCATTGTAGGAGCAGATTGATATGCTTTCGAACCTTCTCTTTTTGTTTCTAAATATTGTATTAGATCTGAAATAATCACAATGCTGGCTTCCCATTCGATATTGAGTTACACAGATGATCTTGATTAACAATTTTTTATAGTCATTTAACCTAAACAAGCCAAAAGGACAGACTGGATAGATATTTTAAAACGGCGGACAAGGGCGGTCAGGAAAACCGGGCACCGGGACTTCTCACGTCATGAAACGCATGGATCGACTTAAGCTTTAGGCAACAGGATGATTGCATAATGATATTGCTCAACTGACCATTAAACAACAATAACACAAAAATGTTTACTCGCAGGATAATTACCTACACATTCACGTTTGATGCCAATAGGTTATGGAGTGGTTGTCCTTGCATGTCTTCCTAAATTGTTGTAGGTTAATTAGAGTAATAATAAAGGTTAATAAACTGTACTAGCTACCTGTCAGTACATTCTAATCCAGATCATTAGTTTAATATCAAGGTGATCGAGACAAGACATTCTCTGCGTGAAATATTTTACGCTCCATTTTGTTTCGATGTAAATAGATATTTGAAGCGTATCTGTTTCCCGAACTGGAATAATATATAGGCGATTTAATATAATATGTTTTATCTGGTTTTCCTTATACAGCAAACTTATTTTATCACTACAATTTAAGAATAGAATAATTCAGAAGTAACTTTTCAATTTGTGTCAAGGAATCGTTTCATTTATATTATTTAAAAATAAAGCTAATAATATTTTCTACACTTAATGTCTACACTAGGTTCCATATTTCGTAAGAAATTGCTTATATATAGTCTTTGCATTAAATTGGTGTTTGTAAATGGTTAATTAATAGGTGTGTACATAACAAATATTTAGTTTTATTATTGCGTTTCATTATATTCCCGACGTTTCAACGTTTGCCGTTAAAAAACAAACAAGATCAATCCGTAAGATCACTTCGAATCGATAATGCATATTTACGTAAATTAATAAAAATGTGTTGCAATACATAACAATAAATAATCTAGTCTTTACATCAGATATAGTTCAAATAGCCAGTTCCTTAAAATTTTACACGCTCAAATTATAGTCGAATTTCGGTCCATAAACAACGTCTTGAATCATTCTTGCGAGCTGCGACGACATTATGGCGCGGACGTTAGTTAAAAGGCAAATTGTTTCCTGCGCGGGAGCGATTCAGCTCTGGTTACATCCACTAGGATATGTTAGTATTTATAGCTATCTATATGAAGAACAAGGTAAAACAATTATCCAATACCTTGTGTTGATATTTGAGCTGAAAAATATCTATAGTCTATATAAACAAAGAAACAGGTAACACCAAAATGTTACGTATAAGGTTTCAATTGATAGAATGCTGTTATATTTTTCCGTAGCGATACACGTACAAAGTTGGTACAAAAGAAAATCAAAGCTAGACCTATTCTAGATTACATTTAATTCGTATAAGTATCAAGTGAATGTGTACCTTTACTATCTCTCTTTTAAAATAATTGTTTAAGAAAGAATAAGAAAGTTTTAGTGGGTTCTGTTCTTCAATATTCATCTATTAGTTATATTAATATATTTATTTCTCTTATTATAAAGCGGTTACAGTAAACTATTATAAAGATGTTTGTACTATTAGAATTTGATACTTGACTTTATTTGCTAAATATATAATTATTTGTAGTATTCTACCAAAATTAAAATTTACTATGCTCCATTCGGTAAACATTTAAGCATTCTCAAAAATAATAATTTATTTTATTAAGACGGAGCTCAATGAGATTTGGCGTTCATGTCCATCGTCTACACCAACGGCATTGCGTCATTCTTGATAATTTGTTCATGCTCATTGATAAATTACCACCAGGATATTGATCACACATATTTATTATATAACTTACATTTAACTAGGTATCTAAACTAAAAAGTAAACAAGTGATCCTCTAATATTTGCAGAAATACTTATCAGAACGTCATGAAATGCTAAATGATAATTGGAACGAATGTTGTAATAGATGCACTTCTGTCACCTAGGCTCGCCTTTAGTCATCTTTATGTATTCCTTACTATTATATAAAGAGAAAAGATTTCTCTATTTGTATATTTGTAATGATTATCTCAATGACTCCTGATCCCATTTAAAAAATATATTTTACCATTTGAAAGACATATTCATCCTGAGTAATATAATTTATATTTATCCCGAGATAAGACTAGGGATACTCAATAAAAAACGTAATCCAATTATAAAATAGCCCTAAAATGTATCTCCTCGCATGCGCCGCGGCAACTATTAATAATATGAACAAAGCATATTCTTTAAGTATCTTCTTTTATCCGGTTTTACAGTTTTTATAGAGACTGTTTCGGTGATATAACCCAACTTTGAATGAAATTGTATAATAGTCAAGGGATTAAATGAAGTACCAATATCTACGGAAAAAACTAAGTTTATATGCTTGAACGCGCAAATATTGAACGGATTTTAAAATTTCTTTCCGTGTTGTATGACCATTTAAACAAACATGTGGAAATAAACATTAAAATTTAACTCGTGCAAAGAGATTAAGTAAAATATAAATATTCATGATGTTTAATAACATCAAAGTTCTAATAAGACACGAAATTGAGTAAGACAATGTAACACATGGTAACGAAGTAGAGTCTATATCGCGTCGTCCATACAGGAATTATGCTTCGTATTTTATGCACCTAAATTACTTTTTACTTTTCAAAAAGCGCGCTTGGTTTTTGGTTTGGTTTGGGTATTCTATAAATAGTTATGTATACATTATCATAGGGATGACATCAATTCCATGTCTTATCTGGCCTCTAAATCTTATAGAATCGGATAAATCAAAATAAATAATTGATACATTAATATTTTTTTTTAATTATACTTCACTATTTGCTAGTTACAAAAATGAGATCAAAGTTAATTGCTAGCGCTGTTGATTTACTATCCCTGACATAGATTTTTTTCTATTCGTCGACAAATAAATGAAATGTACGTGATAATAATTAAATTTCATCATATCTAATAGCTTAAGTTGCCTAGTTCTTATGAGAATATGAACAAAATCGGGGTCAATTTAGACTCTAAATAAAACGAAGTTGCTAAGGGCAACGAAGCGTGGCAAGTACGGCATTTCCATTGGTCGATTATAGCTCAATGATTGACGTCTTGTTGACATTTATTTAAGGACTACCGTGATAATTGTAATTTGTGATAATATTCATTATACATCATACATTAATTAGCCCAAAAGTTTTTGCGGTACGTGCCGGAGTAGCACGCCAATGGCAGATTCTTTTCTACATGCAATACACTGTTTACTGTATTTTTTATAATATACACTATATCTTTATATATAAGGATATAATGTTATAATAGTGTTTAACCTAATAAAACAGTTATAGAGATATGCGCTATGTTATTGAAAAATTAAATTGAAATTTTAAAAAGTTTTTCAGTGAAAAAGAAACAAACATCTATCGTCTTTACAAACTTTGGCATTTATAATATTAGTAGAATTAGTATAATATTAATAGGATATCTGATTATTATATGATTATTATTATTTGACAGGCACTCAGAGACAATCATCATCATCATCGTCACCATTACCAGCCTGTGTTAGTCCACTGCTGGACATAAACCTCCCCTAATGCACGCCTTCTCTATTAGGGGGTTTTAGGGTTTTTGGAAGTGACAATATATATAAATGAAAATATATGCATAGAAAAGTTGTCATATTAACTCTAATATTTATTGTAATGATCGTTAACAGAGAGTGATAATCCAAACCGATGCAGTGGTAGTTTAATTATAAGTAAAAGTAATATTTTTAAAGTTATTTTGTTTGGATGGTATGTAGCTAAATTTATTTTTTTTTACCATATGTCATATTGATACAATCGTAAGTGATATATTTAAACACTTATCTATTTGCTACTTGTACATATTGAATAAAATTTTAATCTAATCTTGTAGGTTTACTGTCCCGGACGAAGATCTATTTTATATACGATTAGAAACGAACAAATGTACTAAAAGCAATGATGAAGAAAAAACTAACGACAACACGTCATGTTTTCGTTAGTATTAACAACACAATAACATAAGAACTAAAGCAAAAAATATCTGGTTGCAGATCCTCTTACAGGGACCGTCTGGTGAGTACCACCATCGGTGCCCATTTCTGCAGCTAAAGTTGTAGTGAAAACATCTCTGTGTTCAGTTTGAAGACACCATGTCAGCTATTTACTAGGTAAACGGACTTAACACACTATGTCTCACGGAGGAGCGCGTTGGCGATACACTGGTATTGACCAATGTACTATGAGCGTCAAAGTGACCATTTCTCATCAGATGGCCGACTGCTCGTCGCCTGCGTAGCAATAAAAATATAATCAAAATATATACCGAATATTTGATTAACCAAGTACATTAATTCTTTGCGGTCATTTTATATATTAAACGCCAACAGGAAAGGGCCGCTAATAGGTCCTATTGACGGATCATTACCATGTGTATATGACACGCTCAAATCTAGACATGCACTATAGCCGCTGCTCTGGCTTTGAAATATTTATATAATAAAATTAAGGCTAAATGAATAATCCTAACTACATTTTAATCGATTACGTATTTTAAATAATACACATAAATCAAAGAGCTAACACCGTAAACTTAAATAATAAAATATTTTCAACACATCAAATTACATTTTTTATCAAACATGTTTTAAGATTATTATAGTACAACTACTAACTTCTTCCAATAATAATATACGATAACAAAATTACTTGTTTGGATGTTTATTAAATGTCCGGAAGGATTTAAAAATAAACTAAATCACAACAAAGTTACGCTTCAATGCTAATTAGGAATTAAACAATACTAATGTCATAGAATAAACGTAAAAAGAAGTAAGAGTAATTAAGTTTTATCTTCTTTCAATTTGTCGTCGTGCCAAGATTTAAAATGAACCTACGTAGATATTACCAAATAGAGGCTCAACAGATAACATATTTCACGAATGCAGATAATCAAACAATTATTCAAATGCCTATTCTGTACTTATACCTACATATTATCTCCACTGTATATATATAAATTTATAAATGAACTGACTATATTTCTTATATATATTTTTAAATTACTCGAAATAATAAAATTACAAGTAAATCCTTTAATAAACTATATCGAGTACTGGCGACAAAAATGTTGCTACGAAACGAATGCACCGCGCGTTCCATTTTCAAAATTGAATTTGGCTTCAGCCTCTTATTAAAAAAGTTTCGACACTGCAAAACACTATCGATTCCGTTACGAGGCCTTGATTTCATACAAAACCCCTTTCGTTGCAGACACTTGCTCGCTGCGAGAGGTCCTTTGTATTGGATTACCCGAAACTAGTTCTAGATTTGCTTTGCTAATGTTGGCAATAGTTATTAGACAGATATAAATTGCAAGACTTGTTGCGCTTTGACAAAGTAGACGCGATATAATTATGTGGTTTTTGCTGACACGTGAATTTATGCCAATGTCAACCGTATGTGTTGTGTGTTTGTGAGTACAGATCAAAACGAAATCAGCTGTTATTGCTTATGTATATTCAGAATAAATAGACAGAATAAAATGCAAAATATATGACGATAATAAAAATATGGCATCATCTATATAACAGCCAAAGATTGGCAGCGATGATGATGATGATGATATAATATTATAATCGAACTATTAATTCCAAACAAAATATAACTATGTTTTTATTAGAAATCTCCAATTTAAAACATTATCATTTCTTACATCTAAACATGTCCATATATCATAATTAGCCGTTTAAATTAACGTATTCAAGTTGAAATCGAATCGTTTATTGTTATGCAATATAAAGGCAACTCGAAGTTTTCGACACCATTGAGCATTAATTGCGCTCTTTAATGCAAATCGATTAAGTTTTTAGTTCATTTCTTTATATTTTGTAACATCTCATAAGAGTACGTAACTTTATACGAGACAAAAATAATATGAGAGTATTATGTAAACGAATATTATAATTACTACCGTTATGGGACTCGGTAACTTTATACATGAGCGTAAAAGACAGAACTTTTGTAAAGGACGTAACAAGTGGCGCTGTGCGTGAGATGATTTAGTACCGATGATTCAATCTCTAAATAACAATCGAAACTAGAAGAACCCACGCGTAAGACACCTCTTCATTGCTACAGGTACTTTGTTTACTTCACTTACGTCTTCACTTTGGCCAGATATAGTACTAGATTAACTTGGTGTCCCGCTTGGTACCATTTTTCAACTTAAAATTGGGTTTTATTGGTGGTGACGCCACTGTCGCTCTGAATTTCCAGTTTGAAGTACTAATGTAGCATTAAGAAATTTAAATGTTCTCTAAACTGGTATAAATTTATTGTTATATTTCACTGCGTGATAAACTGCGTAATTCAGACAGAAGAACGACAATAACCAACATAGCCTGCAGAATTAGCAAGCTGCAGTGACAATGGGCCGGCCACATAGCTCGTAGAACCGATAACTGTTTGGAAAGAAAGGATCTTGCGTGGCAGCCTCGTACTGACCATAGCAGTATCATAGAAGTCCTGTGTAAATGTGCAAGACGTCAGTGCATGCTTGACGACTTATGGGGAGGATAGGAGCAGTGACCTCTGACAGGCTTAAACGACGATAAATTGCTGTGTCGAGAAGGCCAAAATCCTGATTGTCGATGGTTTCCTATTTTGATTAACCAATTATTTTGTCCAGCAGCATTCTGGATTAGGCATATTGACGCACAATAGATTTGATACTCGTTAGTGTGCATATATACTAAATAATTAAGTTGATGAATTTGTTAGTTAAAGCTGATCGCATGAACTGCAGTTCCGAAAAAGACGATATACGACCTATACGGACATATGTTTGCGCCTTTAAATATTGACACGTGCACGTTCGGAAAATTATAGATTTGATCTGGCTTTAGCGTATTTTGTTTGAAACCATTTACTATTCAATTTCATGGTATATCATTTACACAGTACGTGTTAGTATTCTATACAAACTTTTATTATATTTTGCACGTCGGAACCATGAACTTATTGTTTAGTTCACGTTCGCTCATGGTATACTTTTAAAAATATATTTATCATAAACGATTTTCCTCTTTGCGTGCAATTTGTTCACACAAATGTTTGAAATTGTTGCGTTGATGACAAAATTGGATCAATCACGCAACGGAGGGATACGAACCGCCTTCCTACGGTCGTCTAATGACGAAATTGGCCCACTTTACCAACGGTGTTAAGATGTGTAGACCAATTATCACATAGAATGTTCACGGAACGTTTAATACCTATGGCCTCGGCACTGAATTGTTCCGCTGTTCTAGTAATAAAGGTGTACATAAACTGGAACGTTAGAACGTATTCAGAAGGGCGCAAGAAATAAGTACATGGCCAATAACATTCGTTAAATAATATTTGATATGAGGCTTACATTTTATCTGTCAAGGTAATGTGTTGACGAGTCTAAACTAGAACACAAACAAATAAACATTAACCTTAAAAAAGAGTTTTTTAAGCCAACGCATAAACCTACATAAAGCAAACAAATAATATAAGCATCTTCTTTTTATTAAATGTAGTGGTAGACAGTATCATCCAATGAACATTAATAAGTTACTATCATTAGATAGTGCGCGATTCTAAATTCAATGAAAGCTCAAAATAAAATAAATAAATAAAAATATCTTAGGACGATAACATGGAACGCCTGATGATTACGAGGGCAAGAGATGCAGGGGCCGGACCAGACGTTGGACTGACCAAGATATCCGAGAACTTCTGGACGTTAAATACCGCTCTTTAAGGCTTCCAAACGCCAAAAATTGAGGCTCATAATTTGCTCATTAGGGGGTCACGATCCGCAGCGGTGAGGGTATGGATTCAAGAGAGAGAGAGAGGACGATAACACATTTCTTATGTTACTATATGGCAACTTGAAGACCGATAAATCATCATCATCATCATCATCAGCCTTTGATAGTCCTGCTGGACATAGCTCCTAATACACCCTATCCATTAGGAAGTTTTGGACCGTATCCCACCAGCTGGTCCAATGCGGGATGGTGGTGGACGACTTTCACATGCCCATCCGACGCATGGATCATCTTACTTTTCAGACAAATGGGTGATCGGCCCAAATTGCCCTAACCAACTTAGGAAACAACAATGAAAATTTGTTGAGTCCCCGCAGGATTCGAACCCAGACCTCCGGATTCTAAAGCACACGCCTATACCACTAGGCTATGGAGCAGTTATATTACTCAGGATGAATATGTCTTTCAAATGGTAAATATATTTTTTAAAATGGGATCAGGGTCATTGAGATAATCATTACAAATATAGAATTTTTTCTTTAAATACATAAACCTACTTCTCTTTTGTACATACATATTTATAATATAGATATTTGACAGAGACACGTGGAAAATACTAGGTCTACCAAACAACATTTTTACGTGGTATGGATCGAACCCACACCCTCTGGCGCAATAGTCAGGATCATTAACCTCTACGCCAAAAGATTCATCACACCGTTCCGACACTTGCAATCACGTCCCGTTTACCCAGCTATGATTTTCTTCAATTTTACATTACAGGAGAATGAGACCACATGATGTAACCCCCTAGTCATTTACCTATTCATCATCATCATCATCATCAACATCATAGGATTCGATCCACGACCTCCGTTTTCTACAACGCCCATGCTACTAGGCTACAGAGGAATTTATCTTTTATGGGAAAAAAATTGTATGAAATAAAATAATCTCGTTTAAATTTATACCGCATTACAATCACAAAATATCGATCGTAATTTTATCCACATTTAAGCAAATTTATGCAGATTTGTGGACGCAACCGCTTTCGAATTCTACAAAAAGAAATACAATAAACAAATAACTTATTTTGTGTGTGGAATTAGTTTTGAATCAGTTGTTTAAATACTAAAAAATGAAATCTACGTTCGAGTTATTTCTTAAAGACTGCAAAATAATGTAGCAATAATATACATAAGCAAAACATTCATGACATAATACCTTCAGATTTTCTCTGGATAATCTCAATACAAAACTGTTTTAAATTGAATTATCGTTTATAGAAAATATAAACATTTTCAATATTTATTATCTTAATATGAACGTGCTTACATTAAATCTTCTGGTATAAAGTAGTTAACATTATATTAGAAAAATAAAGGGACCAAAAACGACACTTTGCCTTAAAATTTCGCTGGCTACCATGCCCTTTAAACTGAACTGAACGCAGTAGTGTATTAACTTGTTAAATATCATAATGATAATCATCAGCCTGTTTTATAATCCACTGCTGGACAAAGACCTTCCCTAATGCATGTCTTCTCCATTAGAGGGTTTTTGGACCGTATCTCACCACGCTGGTCTAATGCTAGTTGGTGGGTAGACCGACTTTTTACTTGCCCATCCGACGCATGGATCATCTTACTTTTTAGACAATTGGGTGATCAGCCCAAATTGTCCTAACCAATTAGGAAACAACTTACAAAAGTAGTTGAGTCCCCGCAGGATTCGAACCCACAACCTCCGGTTTCTAAAGCACAAGCCCATACCACTAGGCTACGGAGTTAGTATATAGTGTGTAGTATAAATATCAATATAAGCGTATAAACAGAGCAGAATACGTTTTAGCTTATTTCGATTCTTGCATCAGACAATTTGCAATTCTTGACAGCGTACTTCATATCTACGATTTCTTACAAAATAAATAACTTTACTGAAGGTACAGCGTGTTTATTATCAAAAATAATTTTAGTGTTAAATTCAAACAGCACAACGGGGTTTGTTTGAATACAATAAAGATATTTTAATGTTTACAATAAAAATATCACGTTTTAATTATCTTTAATGTGCAACTTCGAATAAATCTCTAATACACAATAATAACAAATGGGTTTCAATTAATAACGATTTAGACATTTTTAAACTACACGCAGGAGGAAAGTCTAATATAAAAAATCTTTATCTTTGAGCTTTCCTCATTAAGTTTCTGTTTCACGTATTATTTCACTAAACATACATATAAGTAACAGCTCATTTCGTATAAACGTCTTAGACGAAGCTTGAATCAGATGAAAGCATTCGCCTGTCCTCTTAAAGCGACGTGTCAAATTAAAATCCGCACTCCTCACTTGGTGGGACCTCGGAAAGGTATTTAAATGAAATGTATAGAGAAAGACGCGAGCGGAAATGAGTTTCTTTCAACGTCCGCCCATTCTGCTTTGAGTGACTATTCCAGTACATCGGTGCAGTGAATATTTTAGAAATGCCTTTAAGAAGTTCATTTGGCTTCCCCATTGTTCTATTGACGCCTGGAAAGTGGTGGAGAAAAATTAAAAATGGCCGACATTTAATACCTTTTTTTTCTTAAGGTCTAATATTTTACTAATGATTGGGATTTTACCTTAACAAAATTTTGTATTAAACTTTAAAGAACTAAAACTTTTGGCATATTGTAATAGTGTCGTTTTAAACAATACATATATGTTTTGCTGCTATTAGGGTCGATAAAAGATTTTTGTAAAAGCATTCTAGCCTTCCCAGCGAGGTTTCAACGTAGATACGAGTAGGACCGCAATAACACCGCCCTATCTTCTTGTGCTATAAAACAATAGTAGATGTGTTTTGGTTTTTGAAACATCGTAGCAACTCTAATAAATAATTTTTACAACATCGTTATTACCGTTAATTTGCTAAGCATATAACTACAATAAAATCAAATATATGTAATACAATACCAATTACCAATACCTATACCATCAATGTGCCGAAATAGAAGATGCTGAGGTGGATGTGCGCGTCACCAAGCTCGACAGGATCCGCAAGAGTACGTGAGAGGTAGCTTGGTGTGCGCGACATCGCCGATAAAATGCAGGAGAGTAGGCTGCGATGGTATGGCCACGTGAAACGAAAGACGCTGGACTATTAGGAAACTCAGCACTGCAATTTTCCATCCCCGGAAAAAGACCTAGAGGAAGACCGAAGACGAGGTGGAAAGATGTAGTGCTGAGGACATGAGTGAATGTCAGGTTTCTGAAGCGACATCAGGGATAGAGCGATTGAGGAGAAAAACAGGAAAGCTGACCCCACCACCATGTGGGATTCATAGCTAGGAAGAGAGAGATAGTAATACAATTATTATGCAGAAATATAGATAAAAATATCTAAATCTCTGCAAAATAACCGTTTTACAAAAAATCTAAAATTAAAGATACAGGATATAGGTTTTACAGGGGATCGACTATACGGACGGAAGTCCCTATTTCTAACGAAATGAGTAGTGTATTGACACTGTTATGTTCCGGTTTAAACGGCACCGTAGCTAGAGACTGGAAACAGAACGTTACATTCCATGTTTCAAGACGGCTTATGAATTTGTGGTCTAATTCTACGTTTCTTATGGGCTGGCTGTATCATTTATCATCAGGTGAACGTCCAGCTCCTTCCGATTTCGAGATTAAAAATAACTTGTCAATTGACTCTATGCAATGCGGTCTTCAGCAACAACTATTGTCTCTATATGGTTGACAAAAGAATGACTAATTGACACCTTCACCATAGCTGACATTGCGGGCATTTCACAATAGGTGACACCTCGTTTCGGTCACAGTATAACACCTCGACAAAGGCGGTCGTTTTGGACAAAAGTTATATGTGTAAATAAAAAAACCTTCATACTTTAACACGATACGGTCGAGACGAGCGAATTCATTAACCACAACGAAACAAACAATTTAAAGGGTATAACAGATATATGTTATGCATATGCATATGTTTTACCGTAGTTGTAATAAAATGATAAATAGGTATTTCGAGGACGATATCACGACATCATCTAGTCTCAAACTTAGCAAGAACTATGGCAACTAGATGACTGATAAATACATAAACTTACTTTTTTTGTAAATAAATACATATTATTTTAAAACAAAACTTAGACACAAAAAAAGACTATGTGGAATCGAACCCCCACCCTCTGGCACATAGTCAGGGTTACTTAACACTGCGCCAAGCGGGTCATCAAGAAAAAACAACGAAAAACATAGTTTCGGATATTTCTAGTACAAATATCAATATACTAACTATATGTTAATTAATAATAACAACTAACATAATGTTAATTAATTGGGCAACCCCTAATATTGCAGGCATTGTTGGTCTTTAAATAGTAAAGTGGCACCTGCCTCGAAGTGGTTTCGGATTACGTTTACTTAGGGCAATTACTAGGCTAGACATAAGCTTCGTCGTGTTCACTCCTCACCCATCCCACTGTACCTTAAATCGAAAGTCTTTCTTGAGTGGGTTCTACCCGTTATTACCTACGGTGCCGATACTTGGACACTTACGGTTAGACTGGTTCACAAAAGTCGCTGAGCGAGCTATGACGAGGGCTGTGTTTGGAGTATCTCAGAAGGACCGCATCACATGTGATCCGTTAGAGAACCAGAGTCACCGACATAGCCCAACGGATTAGTAAGCTGAGGTGGCAGTGGGCCGGTCACAAAAGCTGTAAAACTGACGATCGCTGGAGTCGGAAATTTTTGGAGCGGAGACCGAGGCTCAGTAAACGTCGCGTGTGATCCCCTACGGCAAGATGGAGTAACGACATACGCAGAGTGGCCGGTGTGGGCTGGATGAGAATAGACGAAGCTGGAAAGCGGTGGCGTGCATTAGGGGAGGCCTATGTCCAACAGTGTACTAAGACAAACTGATGATGATTAAGATAGTACGAAACATTCACACACGAGAAAAACTGTATATTCATCACATTAATTTTTCTTTTAGGTGGATGGGTTCGGTTTTACAATGGAAACCACACTCTAAACGCAATGTTCCCTCCTTAGTCACAACGCCGAGCTGATCGTCAAAAGTATATTTATATTTCGATTGACAGAATAAATTATCGAAAAACTACTACATAAATCTCGAAAGTCACTCGCGCGCATCAAACAAGTCGTAAATCACGACGAATATTGCTGACAGAGAACGTCAAACCGACATCGTGTTTCAAAACGTGAAACGAATCATCGCCCTCCATTATTTCCGCAGATGCAATGTGTGTCAAGCTACGAGTAACAGTTGACGTTTTGTAGCAAACGCTCCAACGAGTGTAGGACAGATCACTATCGAAGTCACGTAGAGTATATTTGGGCGCTCTAAAACATGCTGAATTGAAGTATTTAGATGAAATACGAAATGTTTAACCTTGGCACGAGGTGTAACGGTGTGCCGTGGATTTGTGCTTTAATAAGTTCAAGGGTTATTAATTGAAACACAAGCATAAAATATTAATTTAAAGAAACTTCTGTAACTATTAATCAAGACAAAAAGACAAAATTTAAAATACTAGCCGGTATCCGCGTCTACATGCAATAGCGAGATGATTACAAATATAATGTATATAGAAATGTATATATGCTTAAGTTCTATTTTTAATGATGACGAGTGTCCATATTGACGATCATACCCTATTCAAATCTTTCAGTCAGTATTTTTACAATCAAAAGTGGCGTTTCTTGAAATCTATTCTACGTATAGACGGACAGACAGACATACAGACAAAGTTATTTTCGCATTTATAATATTATTGTGCATTTTAATGACCTGGTAAATTCGTTTTCCCTTTGGCCAGATTATCATGAAATATTGGCATTGATTAAATTAATTGATATTGCTGGTAATTAGTCTGTTATTCAATTGAAAAAGGGTTTCTGCCCTGGTAATGTTATTAAATATTCATTATTGCGCGAATCACATGAACATTTAATTATCTGGTAATGTAAATGTTATATTATAAACAAATTATTGACAAACCAATTCGACATCTATAACTACTACATCAAAATACTTATTGCACTCTATCTGCACTAAATCTTATTGCACTATACCTGGTAACTGGTACTAAGCGGTGAAAAGTATATTTGCTTCCACGAACTTTGGCCAAATTTTTGACGCATATAAGTGCTCAGTAGAGCCTAAAATGAATAAATAATTTTGACTTTGAATATGCGCTTACCAATACTATACAACACTATTACCAAAACATTTTGCGATTTGTTTTTTAGTTATAAGATCAGATACCAGTCGATATTCTTTATAAAATATATTTTTTATTTTTAAGAAAGTTTGATGTTGATCCTTTTTACAAAAGTCAGCAATTATTTTGGGTGATTGACGAGCAAGATTGCTCAAAAATACGTTATGGAGGACTTGTAACTTCTGTTTGTTTCATCATCATCATCATCATCAGCCTTTAATAGTCCACTGCTGGACATAGGCCTCTTAATACACCCTATTCATTAGGGGTTTTGGACCGTATCCAACCACGCTGGTCCAATGCGGGTTGGTGGGTGGACCGCCTTTTACATGCCCATCCGACGCTGTTTGTTCAATATTAATAATATTTGAAAATTGACGTAACATTTCAAATATTTTCAGTACTCAAATAATTCCATTGATTATTTTTAGTAAAAATTATTAATAAAAATAAAATTATACAATCAAAAAAAAATTAAATAAAAAAATTTAAAACAAATATTAATAATTATTTTAAAATAAAAAAAAGTTTAACCCCAAATTTATACGTAAGTAATTTAACAAATCTTTAATTTGTAAATAACGTAGTGTTTTATTTCGACACATAGTTGCGTGTAATTGGCTGAAGTCCAAAATGACCACCGTATTTACTTTGGGTGTTGACCTAGAGATATAATTATAAAACAGAGGAAAACAACACTGCTAACGATAACGTTAAAAAATACCAAGTGTTTGTAAAATATATCAATCACATATATTATTCTGTTTATGTAAGAATTCAAATGTTTCCGAAAAATAAAGTAAACAAAATTAATATGATATTATAGCTATATATTATATATATATATATATATATATATATATATATATATATATATATATATATATATATATATTTAGGGTTATTATCATTGACAGATACATCATTGAAAGATGAATTATTAATTTATTTAAACTTTTTGCACTAAGTGTATAGAAGCGGCTGAATGCCAATAACATTTTCTGCCAGTCTACTTTTGGGTGGTGAGACATAAAAAAATTGGGGAGATGTATAGTGACGTTAGTTAGAAATAAGAAAATAAAATTATATGTATTACCTGAATATTATTGCTGAAGATTACTAATTCATAATTATTACTAAATATAGCTGCTCCAAAATGAATGACTAGAACTTAGACTAGACTAAAATCTTTTTTGCTTTAAGGTCCTTAGCATGGACCTTAACTAATCATATAGTTCATTCATCAATAAAGTCATACGTTCGTTGAATGTTTATCAACAATTTTCTTTCCTTGGATCGCTTACGTATTTTCACTTTTACATATAACCTCGGAGTTAACTTTTCTATTATGTTCGTTGTCTCATCGGTTTTAAAATATAATACAGAATTAATGAGTTGAAATGATTAATTGCAAAACTGAACGCCATCTATTATGAATATTGTGCACTTCTCATATTATGACGTTTAAAAAAAAGGACTATATTAAGTATTCTTGTCACCAATATGCATTGTGTCAATTGTTTTTGCCCAATTCGTGTTTTAATTTAGTTACCTAGTTCAATTAAATGAATACTAACATATAATATTATAATGTAAAATAAAATGAGATCATTAATCAATCAAAAGGTAAAACTATACGGACGGCAAAAAATTGTTCCTCCTCGGTGGCCTTAGTGTGGTGCCCCCTTGATTTACAAACCAGTCGTTTTGCGTTAAAATATTGCGGTAAAAAATTGTATTACCGTTGGTACGGTTAGGTAGGGTAACACAGGCCAATCCCCAAATTGCCTGTTTGTGAGATGATCCATGCGTCGCATGGGTGAAAACTCGGTCGAGTTGTAAAGACCATCTTTGGCACGCGTTATAGCATGTCACCTAAAAATTTACTGACAACTAATCCAAGTTTATATCAACATATTATAAAATTTAACCATCAGCAGTTATTTTCCTTCCTGAAATAGTCAGACACCAGTCGGTGTTGGCAAAAACGGCTATTCAGGTAAACTTGGATTAGAAGCCGACCTCAAGATAATTTGGGAAATTTCCCTTGATGAAGAAGGCATTCGAACTATTGGTATAAATATATATAAATCGATACATTGCGAATCATCTGACCTGTATAACTAATTGTCAACACGAATTATCACGGTAATTGGCCATCACGTGTTCATCGTTTGGCACACGCTTACGCAGATGTCGTCGCACCGTACGGATAATTTCTCACGGCATCTGTAAATAAACTAAATACGTTCCCGCCACGGACTTTTGTATATACTGATACTAGCAGTCGGTCCACACGGCTTTGGCTATGGTTTTAGTGTTGTTTTAGGTGGTAGCGTCCTTGACAATCAATAAGCGAGTGTTACACTTCTATATTGAATAAAGATATTTGAATTTGAATTTGAATTGAATTTTTAGACTTGTGCAATGGATTTTCCTAGGGCGAAAAGAAGCCTTTATTACTCAAAGTTAATTTAGTTGATGAAGTAAAGATGAAGTCAGTTCCGTTTATATCAGGAACTGTTTATTGATTTATAAAATTCTTTTAGGGCTAGATAACCATTTTCTTGAGGAAAGTAAATATGCTGTAATTGTACTAACTGACAGTACATTTACAGCATAGGACACTTTTATTTATTCAATCTTTAAGAACATCCTAAACTGTTCTTAAAGATTGAATAAATGAAAACGATTATATAAGAATTTATATAAGCGAAGAAGCAAACAAAAATAATTTAAAAACTGCGATATTTTGGTCCTGTGGGGTTTTCTAGTTTACCGATTTATATGATCATATTATTTTAAGATAGTCGGAACTAGGTTGTAATTAAAACTGCGGGCATATTTATCGAACGTCGTGTAATCCAAGTTTATACGGTCGCTGGGCAAGTAATAACACGGCAAAATAAATTTGATTGCTTCCGATTAAAAAAAGTATACGTGCAACTGATTTACGACATAGGCTCATTCGTGAAACTCGATTCTTACGTATTTTTTAAAGAAAATGTCCGATCGTATGCATAAATTGGATAATAGTGTTTATTTATGGTATAGGCTTTATATAGATACAACAATTATGCAGGCTTTTCTGTAATTACTCCAAAAAATTGTATAATATCTGAAGTTTGTTTAAATGCGTAGATCGCTGTTATTGGGTAAACATCGCGTGACGATTGCCTGCGGCAGATGATCATCAATAAGAAAGTATTTTTTTCATTAAATATTTATTTATATGTTATAAAAAAATATTTACAAAATTATAAAAGTGTGTGACAATCGGTGATTGACAAGTAACCGACCGAAATGACATTTTAAATTTAAATTCAATTAAAACGCATATATCTTTATTCAATATAGAAGTTCACACTTACTTATTGATTGTCAAATACGCTACCACTGGTACGTTTCTACAAAAGAAACTCAGCGGGCTATTTCAACAACATTTGTTAATGTAATATTTATAGTTAGGCCTAGGTTTGAAATTTTAGATAATCCAAAGTACCCGTAAGTATAGTCTATAATGCTAAAAGCGTATGATTTTACATAAATATTTACATCACATCATCAGCCTTTGTTAGTCCACTGCTGGACATAGGTCTCCGCTAATACACCCCTATCCATTAGGGGGTTTGGACCGTAACCCACCACGCTGGTCCAGTGCGGGTTGGTGGGTGGACCGACTTTTTTACATGCCCATCCGACGCATGGATCATCTTACTTTTCAGACAATTGGGTGATCGGCCCAAATTGCCCTAACCAACTAGGAAACAACAATGAAAATTTGTTGCGTCCCCGCAGGATTCGAACCCACGACCTCCGGTTTCTAAAGCACACGCCCATACCACTAGGCTACGGAGGCAGTCTACGGAGGCAGCATAAATATTTAAAATAGGAAAAATATTGTATAGAATTATATCGATATTGTGTTTATTACAAATATTTCTCGGTGAGGCAGAACTTTAACCAACCTTTAACACGTCAACACTAAATCTTACTGGTTCATAACTTTTTCTTCAAAAGAAATTATGTAGTCGCGGCTATTGTGCCGCGCATCTAATACATTTGAAGAATATAATTAATGCAATTTACATTAAGTCCATCATGACAATATTCTTATTTTTTATTATTCCAAATTTAACGAACCATTTAACTTAGACTATTTTAACTGCAAGGTTGCAACAATGGAAGTGTCATTGTTTTAATGCTCACGGTATTGGTGCTTGTGTATAAAGTTAAAAATCCTATTGATAAATACAAACATAGCTTAATAAGAGTATATTTATGATCAGTAATAATATCAATGTGCGATGTCAAGCGTATAATTCACAATTATTAGCGACTCCCGCGCATCGGACGCGGGAATTGGCATGCACGCCATCTTGATTGCACAATCGCGTTTAATTTGCCGTAAAGTTCCTTTTACGTTGTGCAACAGGTTGAAATTTGCGCAAGGGCATAAAAGTTAAATTACGAAACTGATTATACATTGCTAAAATACTTTTACTAAAAGTATTTTAAGGGACTAAATATTAAAAAGAATGGCATTGCTATGACAAGGATGGTTTCAAATTTAGTTAAGATAAAGAGATATATTTTCTTTCAGGACAAAGTCAGTAAACATTTATACGGTTAAATCAGAAGAAATATTTTGTGAAAAAAAAAAACTAACAGAAGTATCAATTTTGAATCCTTTAAATTAGAATTACACAAAAATTAATGTTTATTGATATCTACAAACACTTTTAATTTATCCACTAGCAGTAACATTATTTTATAACTTGAAGAAAAAACATTACTAAGTCTTTTGACACGATGATTTGTGCCATAAAAGTGAAGTCATTAAAAATTTCCGGCTGTTTTTAAATATAAACTAAAGACTTTAAAAACTAGCCGTTTTATGGATTTCACTTTGCATTATTTAATACGATACGAAAACGGATGCTAATTTCTAAAGTACGCAACATTTTAATTAAATTTTTAATTTAAAAACATTTCTGAAACTCCATTGGATAATTATTATAAAATCCAAATTCAGTTCAACCACTTAATGGTCATAGTTCAAAATGGGACCACATATTGTACATGTCGTTTATTGTCCTTTAAAAACGTTCTTATTATTCAACGTTTCAAAGTATCAATATCAACACAACTCCTGCGCTAAATAAATAGCAACCTATTTTCTTTTTCAATCTGGTTTTTATTTTAACTCAAAATGTTATTTTATTTACCTCCTTGTATCCCAAGATATTCAAAACTGACTGGTTAGCCATGACGTTCGCAATTGTAACAAAATTAATATGGTACTTTTGAGTTTTAATGCTACGTGAGAATAATAAAAATTGTGAAAGACGAATCTAACGGTTACGAACATCATTTTAGGGTGTCGGTTTCGTTTCAAATTCGACAAAGAATGGTTAATCCTTGTGTCATGTTTGACTAGGTGAGAAACCAGTAGCTCGACAAATTATCTACTCATACATATGCCGATTTGCTTAGCTGGAATGTTTTAAATATCTTTAAGTCAATAATAAGCAACTGATAAGACTCTACGCTGACTTTTAATCGAGCTGCTCGTTTACGTAAAATCATTGCGATGCTTGTAAGCCAAATATCAAGTCGGTCACTGCGCCTGCAAGTGTCCTTTTCGTGAATGTTTACGTCCAGTGACCCGCCTTACATAAGGCCGGTGAATTCCGTATTCCTATTGCACATAATTTAAACTGATATTCCTATGAAAGTTTGTAGATTTTATTAATTAAGTAAGAAACATCATGAAACGGATTATACATATATTAAAAAGTAGTAAATCAGATACGAAATAGCATAAGGTTTTTTAATTCAATCAAACAGTTAACTAGTTGTTGCCGGTGAATTTTTCTACGTATTCTTTTAATGTATTGGTTTAATCAAACCATATGCGTATTCACTCTAAAGCTTTATGAATTGTAACTGACATGTTATAATTATTAGTGAATTATATATTCACCTATAATTAAATTATATTGAAATTGTTTTGGCATATAAAAGTAAAAACATTCATCCACCCTTACAAAATTTAATAAGCGTTAATTTGGGTAATTATTAAATTATTAAGTGTCGTTTTGCTAAATCAAAGTCGGAAATAAATTATTTCACGGAAAACGAAACATTCACAAGTTACGCTTATGCGAGAATAATACACACAACAATGTTTTCCTTTGATGTTACAAGTTTATAAAGTAAAACCGAACAGTATCATGCATGCATATACAAACGAACAACATAATCTGCAGTTATGGCAACACTGAGTGACACTATTCCGTGAATATATTAATTCACACGCACGACGATCTCATGAATATGTTATCTGTGGTAACGATTTATATAATAAGGCCAGTCTTATATACGCTTTATTTTCGTCACTGATAATTTACCGATGAATATAAAAAACCAGATCACTTAGAAATCTGTTCAAGGCTTTTGCTAATGAATAAATATGAGACTACTCGAGAAAACTCGAGTTTTTGAAAAAATGCAAATGTAAATAATTCCTTTTTTGCAATATTATAATGCCTCAATTAATAGAAAAGTTATTTAATGCGTAAATTATATTAAAGCTAGTTATATATGTCTGATTTGCTCTAGAATTAATTTATTTAATATACTGCCTTCGTAACCTAGTGGTAAGGGTGTGTACTTTAGCAACCGGAGATCGAAGGTTCGAATACTACGGGGACTCAATATATTTTCATTGTTGTTTCGTAGTTGGTTAGGACAATTTCGGCCGATCACCCAAATTTCTGAAAAGTAAGATGATCCATGCGTCGGATGGGCATGCAAAAAGTCTGTCCAACTACCAACCCGCACTGGACCAGCGTGGTGGGATACGGTCCAAGAACCTCCTAAAGGAGAAGACGTGCCTTACGGGAGGCCAATGTCCAGCATTGGAATAACCAAAGCTGATGGTGTAATTTACTTATTAATATAGAATATCGAATAGGGCTGACACCTTTTGAACGCTTTCACTGACGGATTAATATGTGATTGTTATTTGGTTCTTGAAGTAAAAGTTAACGCACAGGACTAGGGACCTATTTAAATAATATCTCGATAAAATAAAATTGCTAATAATTTATATAATACGCATACTACATGCGTGTCGTATTGCTTTAGCATCATATTCTTAATATTTAAAGCAGATCACTTAGAGATATTTATAAGGATGGAAATAATGAATAAAATGAGATTATACAATACTTTTAGCTGAATTAAATCACTTACTTGTCGGATATGTGCCTCGATTGAAAGAAATAGTTATTTGCTATAATATGCAGATATATATAAATATATATATATATATATATATATAACGACTGTAATAATTAACTTGCACGCGACCGGTCACACAAAGGGTAAAAATAACGGTCTGGAAAGTGAAGGTATTCTTCATGCACTCGATCGTAAAATTGCCTGCTTTCCAGACAAAGAAATGGGGCAATTTGTAATTGTACTTCATAAAGAAACGATTACCAACTGAGCATTGTCTGTCTTCACTTTCCTCAGTTTATTTATTTCATATTTGCAATATACTTTGCGTTCACAACACAAATACTTAATGAACTTTCTAGAAATGTAACTTACCTTTTTAATGTTCCTATCTTATTAAAGTCATTTCATATAAGAATGAATTGCGTTAAAATCAGTGCTTCGTTTCGATTCGATATCATAATTGTTATTGAATTAAGATTATTTTAATAATTATTAATCAACTCTTTGCCTTACTAAAAAGCCATAGGAACTTGAAGATTTTTTTATTGTATTAAATGACAAGATGTTAGTTGAAGCTTAAAGTTGATATGAAGGTAGGTCACATGCCCTTTGCAAAAGTGATGGCCTCTCTGTAGCGTAAGACACTAGGCATACGAATATTGTGCCTCGTTTACATAATATTTACACTGGGTCAGTAGTCTAATAGTGTGGGCTTGCGCTTTACAAATTGGAGGTCGCGGGTTCAAAACCTACGGAGATACAACTTTTCAGTGTTGTTTTCCAGTTGGTTTGAGCGATGCGGGCTGATCACCCGATTGCCTGTGAAGTAAGACGTATGACAGCACAGGTGCAATGTTGCCTAATCCGTTATATATTATAAGAAGACCCACAAACAGCAACAATTTCGTGTTGTACTATTTAAAAAAAGAGCTACTGGTGATGCTGAAAACAGTACATATAGTATGCTCAGAAAATTAATACATTTAATTGTTATTACACCTTACGCCACATGCATTTTTATATGTCATGCCCTTTATTTATACCCATCAATGAAAATTGTAATGACATATGTTTGAATGAAGAAAGCGAAACCATTATTGTATCCGACAAAGCAACTCAACGAATGTTTCATGCGACTGCGATCACGACATTCTAAATTACCAACATTTATCGTTATGTTCAAAGTACAACTAATAATGTAATTAATCATGATATATTATTTGACGTAAATCAAACAGCAATCTTGAAATTATTTAATTTCAATTTACTAAATATTACTGGGTTTATCAGAGCTTCTGCAACAGCAGCTATAAAGAACTGTTTATACTCAAGCCAAATTAACATATAATTTACAGAAAATCTAATATTAAATACGGTTAATGGTGGCCCGCCTTATTAAATGTGCGCGATGTTAAAAAAATAATATCGTACGTTTTGGCGCCAATTTACTTTGACTGCTAAATTCAAAAATGAATTTGAAAATTGATGACGTATGTGGCTCGAGTATATAAACCTATGAATAAAAACATAAGAGAGCATTATCTTTTTACCTGTAGTATTTTCTACAAAGTGCACAAGATTCAGGTAGATAGCCCTGAATTAGCTATCTTTACCATAAGCATAGATAAGTAATTCACTTATATGTGGCGCTAGTAAATATTTTAAGACAGCAAGGCACTGCCATCTACAGCTTATCTAAACTGTGCTCTTATAATAATATAATTAAAAAAATTATTCATTTCTTAGTAGATACATAGTTTAGTTATAATACTTAAGAACGAATTGAACCTTTCGAAACAAAACCTAATATAGTTTTTAGAACTGTGGAATTGATCTTCGACGAAATATGAAGTTCTAGAGTATACTAGTTTTGTAGATGTCATTATTAAATTACCCATTATATCGTTACTAAAAAACATTTGAAATTAAACTGTTCTTCTTAGACGAAGAATGTATTTTTTTAAATACATATAAGATCGCTAGAAGATTAAAACGAAAATAAAACATTTTTGTGACGCCGTTATTTATTCTAGAGGCTGTAAACTAAAGAAAAATACGACTTCAACAAAAAATCTAATGATGCCAAGGGTTTTTAAATGAATACGGGCGTTGTTATTGGTTGAACGGAATTGACGTTTGTACTGGTCCACCAATGGAAACAAATTTCATTTTGATTTTAATGGTTTCTATATTTTTATATGCATGATTGATTGCAAAATATAACGTTTGGCAGTATAAGGATAACATTAGTGATGATATAGATGGCTAGGAGCTAATATATGTTGCATTACAATTCCCGCCGAAACACATTCATTCTAGAAGTTTCGACGACTCGAATCGTAAATAATTCATATGCATAATGATGAACCAGAGATGTTGTGACATCGGGCTTCTAAGTAAAACCTAATGTTAAAATACGACATCGATACGTGAAACACGTTTTGATATTAAATAAAATACTTTAAACGCTAGCTTGTCTATCCATATTCATTCAATAATAGGAAAATAATGGAAAAAAATATTTTATACGTTCACACACAATATTCAAATTAATAATATGTCTAAATACTATCGTAAGTTGGGGTTGAAATAAATGTAATGTAGATTCTCATCAGGCGCAATTAATGGTAACACATTTTATTTATAATAAATTTAAAAAGTCTTACCCAAAACAAAAATGAACAGCCGCTTCGATATTCCTGAAAATAAAAAATTAGGTTAACCATCATAAAACTGCTTATGAATGACGAATTATTCACGTAATAGACCCCGTGTTATTTACCCATAATTTTATCCTCGCCCTTCGTAATAAGCGCATATAATAATATGTGCATGTCATTAAACGGTTATTTGAATATTGGGCCTTATAAGCGAAACAAAATCGAAGAAGTAGGAAAAATAGCTAATGTATATAAAATAAAATTGGAGTGTCTGTTTGTAACATAAAAGTAACCGATTTTAAATGATAACATTATTTTACATAACCTATAAATATAACAAAACGACATATTTTTATCTCACTGTCTGTCTGTCTGTTTGTTCTTTCTAGTCTCTGGAATCGCTAAATCGTCCAATTTTGACAGGACCGTCACTGAGAGATGGCTGATGTGACAGGAAGTAGCAGGCTATTTTTTTCCTCAAGACTGACCTCGCGGACACAAGTCGCGCGCAACGTCTAGTAGGGTATATAATTCTTTTTTGGCGAACTTTGGGGGCAACTTGATTTTGAAAAAGAAATAATAAATTTTCCCGAAAGTTCGCATTATGTTAATATATATAAATCTCGTATTCAGGTGTAACGAGGTCACTGTTTTTTTTTAATGACATTTATCTAATAAACATAGTGGTCTTCATGACTGATATTCTCTTTCCGTTTATCTTAAGCCCTTAAATTGTTTTTACAATGTAAAATAAGTAAATCCTAGCCGCAGCAACGCGTGGCAGGGTCTGCTAGTTATATTATATAACAAACGAGAGCTCTGAAGAGTCGGATGCTGCGCAAAGATATGCTTTCCCTCCATATTACTATGTTTATTGTGACCGTGGCGGGTCGTGGCGGTGATGCCTATTTCTGCCGTATAAGAGTGCTCAAGCTAATTAAGTCAGTTTAAAGGATATTGTACCTAAGATAATAAACAAATAAAAAAGGCTTGTAAATACATTACTTCTCATGTCTTTGAATTGTGTCTGGATTTGTTGTATCTTACACCGCTTTTCTTGGGCAAAAACAGAAAAGCATATGCAGCTAAATACTTGATGTATGAAGCTAAAATATCTTATCATCATCATCATCAGCCTGTATTAGTCCACAGCTGGACATACACTCTCCATAGTTCTCCAATAGGGGGTTTTTAGAACGTATCCCACCACGCTGGTCTAATGCGTGATGGTAGGTGAAATATACTGTACATTAAATTACAATTACATTTAATTACATAGTAATATAAATCGTATAATTTTGTATAAACGTATATAGTCCAATGGCAAAATAAGTAATATAATCAAGATTATTGGATGACAATTAATAGCGATGTTACTTCACAATAACAGTACCTTATTACATAGAAAGCGTCGTACCTTTTATAGCTTTATAGTCAATCTTTACCGAAATTACATACTATACGCGTAACGCAAACACATACGTATATGCATTCCTCTTTTGTTTGCACGATATATGCAAATACATATATTCTCGTTATTATTCGATATTACGTTCACCCATTTTCATTACGCCAATTTTTATAGGAGTGTAAAATTTTATTTTATCATCAAAGTCCATATATCGATTGTTACGACTTCTGATTTAATAACAGGATACTTTTATAAATTTTTAGATTATCATTAAAAACATCAAATTGTTTGTTTGTTTAGTATAGCAGTCATACGCTAACACATTTCTACTTTATTTTTATATATATTTAAACCAAATGAATAATCAACATTATAATTATTTCTTTTATTTACGATTAATATACATATCAAATCCACTAATTTACGGATTTTCCAGTTACTTAAAAAATATATTTATTCCCGACGTTTCGATTCTTTTCAGCATCCATGATCACGGGCAGACTAAGTTGGTATTATTATTCAACATTATGTTTTACATTACATAGATATTAAAATTTATCCATATCCAATTTAAGAAGCTATAGTTTCTCAACAAGTATAATCAAGAATCATAAAGCGATAAGGATTGAAGATTTTAATTTGATACAAGCCCCAAATCGTGCAAGGCAATAAGAGGCCAGATAGTTTCATGAAGGAAAAGGAGAAAGAGATCCATGGTAAAACAATAAAAATAAGTACATAAATCTGTTATTATTTTTAATGTCCATGGAGATTAAAATATATTATGTAAAACATCATTTCTATTACAGAGCCTACAGGCATATAGTTGGATAGACAGTGGGGACTAATAAAAGGTTTCCTCTCAGTTGGCCTTTGACAGTTAAAATTTGGATGAATAAGAGTAAAGAATATAGTTACAAAATTTATTTTAATTATTACGTTCACCCCATTATTTTGTAACTCGCCACCAATTAGGAAGTCGCTAAGTCCGTAACATATTTTGTCACTAGCATAGACTTCAGAGGTCAACTACATACAAAATAAAGATTTTATCAAAAAGTCATTAATCGTCATTAATTGAAAATTGTAATGATTGATTGCAATAATAAGCAACATCATTTAGTATAGCCTTATATGTGTAGCACGCGGCTGTAGAACAATTTACAGTAGAATTGCAACACGCACTTCCGAGTAACGAATTCTTTGAAGCATTTCCTGTATTACGTTCTATTTAAATAAAACAGTATATCAATACTGTATACTCCTAGATATGCCAGTAGGCAAATACGTAAAAATAGTTAACAATTAACAATAAAACTAAAGTAAAATTCTGCCACTTTATTTGTTGTAAATTGCTCTTATTTACAACTATTTATAATCTTGACAGCCACAGTATAATTCATGTACGTTATGCGGTTATATTTTTATTCTGACGTTTGTTTTTAACGACAAAAAGTGCTTAATTATAAATATTGTTAAAATTTAGAGTCCGACCGAAACTGTTTTCCGGCGAAACCGAAACCGAAACCGAAAGTTCGGCCGTGGCTTCAGTTTCGGCCGAAACCGAAACCGAAACCGAAACTCACGTGATCAAGTATAAAAATTCTTAAAATACTAAAATATGGAGCTTTTATGCCTATTATTTTGCTTTATTTTAGTCATGGAATGGAGACAGTATATTAAACGTGTGGTAATCGTTTATTTCAGTTTTTTTTCAAATAAATTTCTTTTAGCAAGATGAGTTATTAATAAATAAATTAATAATTGTGACTGTTGTATTAAAGACTAAGTATTGATATTTTGAAATCTTAGTAATTAATACTTTGGTTTGTTTTTGTAGCTCCGAGGGGGGATCAAAAAGTAAAAATGAGATAGAATATAATGACTATGATAGCTTAATTATTTATTTTTCTACATAATCTCCGAGTCCACCTAAACACCAAGTCCAGCGTTCTATGTTTCCAATGCATCAATCCCTTAAAAAAAAGGATTGTCTTGGTCCTGCAAAAGGTCACAACGCCATCGTTTACTTGTTATATATAGTTTTAACACATGTTTCTCTTAAGTATTGTATCAATTTGGAGAGAAGATCAAAAATAGCTAGGCGCAGATGTGGTGAACAGGGCGATGCTCAACCAATTGTACGCTAGCATGCTGAACGGTGGCCGTCGCTAATGCCAACCTATGCGCCGGTACGTTGTCAAGATGAAACAGCTCGGCCGTTCAAAGTTTGCCCCTTTTTTTATTATTGACGGCATTTCTCAACCTCGGTATTAAAGCTGCATAATCTGTAATGATGATTCAATGCTCCAGGTAATCAAACAACAATATCACTTCTGAGTCCTAAAATATTGAGGCCATACCCCGGCCAGGCCATATACCACGGCCACGGCATGAAGATCCTTCGGGAGAAGGATTCTTTTAGAATCTTCTTAAAACTTGTCCAACAATATCTTCGAAGTCGATTTTGTTTCTGATTCTCGGCACCCATCTTGCGGAGACTTTTCTCATATTCAAAATTTGTATCAATATGCGTTGAGCACCTCTATATGAAATGCTCGTTTCTTGGATTAGGTATCAGATGGTAATTCTTTAATCGCTAAAAACAGCTTTTTCGAATATGGCAGCAAATTCTTATTGTTTCATGTTGATTACTGGCTTCGATGGACGTCTGCAACCATGTTCGTCTTCCGTGTAAGTTCTCCTACTCGAAATCAAGAAGCCCACTTTGCGACAATTGATTATGACGGAGCAGTCTCTTCTCATGTTGCCTTTGAGCCGCAGTAAATCTCTTGCGTTGTTAACTTTTTATAACAGTGGTTTTTAATTACAAGGTCGCACTTGGGTTTTCTCTTTTTTCGGAAACATTTCGCCACACATAGCAAACAAATGACTACATTTAGAAAAAAAGTGAAGACTCTAGAAGATTTTTTTATTAACGTAACAAATATCCGAGCTACAATTTCCAGTATTATTTGTATTTATTTTTGGGTTACCAAGGAGTATATATTTTGTTCTCACTACTATTTGTTCCCTCCTCGTCTTTCTAGAAGAATCATCATTTTTTTTTTGTCAAACTTGGAATGTTTGTCGGAACTAAAATCGAGTGATCTGAGCTAGATTGTAGCAATGATACATTTAACTTTCGCTACTGTTTTGAAATTGAAACCAGTTTCGGTTTCGGCAAAAGTTTCGGCCAAATTTGGCCGAAACCGAAACTCGCCGAAACTTGATTTTTGGCCGAAACTCAGCCGAAACCGAAACCGAAACCGAAAGTTCGGTCGGTCACTATTAAAATTAATCCTCCCTGTTATTTTGTGAGACAAATAACAAGATTGTCATTAATTTTTCAATCATTAACTGTCCGTGACAAGACATCATGTACCGAGCTTATTAAAGTTCAAAAAACATCTGCACGCATGAAATTACATTCAGGCCTCATCGCAGTCGTATGAAGCAAAAGGAGAGATAAAAATCCCACCTTTTGTCCTGCACGCATTTAACTACGCGCATTACAACCGATAATCATGTCACATTAATATTGCGAGATGCGGGTCTGCGAGGACGCGTCCTGGCAAACAAGAATCCTGTCCACACTGAACTAAAGTATAAGTCGTCTGCAATATCATAAGCACATGCGAAGGAATCGCGTATAATCGGCGTAGTAAATTGCCATATCGTATGAGGTACGCATTGAGATATACAACGCGTAATCGCTGTGAAAAACTATTTTTATATCTGTTTTCATTCCGCGCGTATGCTAGACAAACTGTTATTAATGAACCCGCTTGCGATAAACTTGAACGTAGCGACAGTTCTTTTTATATCTTACCAGGTTATAATCGAGGTTTTCTATTTGCATATTTAATGAATGTCAGCGTAACTAGTGATATGTTTATAAAGCTGAAACAATTTACATGTAGTTTAATCGTTATCTTAGGTTATCAATTATTATTAAAATAGACTTATAGCTTTGATCTACTCATAACATGCGGCAGTAAAATGGATTGTTTTTATTTCGATTCAGACTATTTTTGGAGAAGATTATTATAATATAATTTTAGTAGAAAAAAAACTAGAATGTTTAAAATTGTTACAACAAAGAGATTGTGGCATTGTAATTTTGTTTTTATTATTAAAGGGGTTTTATTATTGTATTATAAGGATATTCATTCTCGTAAAGCCCCGTGAAATTAAGGAAACCGAAGATAATTATTTAAATAAATATATTTGTAAAAAAAGTTATGGTATATTTTTGCGATTCATTAAATATCATTTAATTAATAGGAGCTTTTGATGTCGATAATTGTTTTTCAGAAAATGCTGACATTGTACAAATAATAGAGGCGATCGATAAAATTGGTTATAAACGAATAAAGACGCGCATAGATCTACAAGGAAAATTATAAAAAATATTATTAAAACGTAAATTTCTGAACTTTATTTGAAGCTGACAGAAAATGATACATTCACGTACTTAGTTAACATATTTAAAAAATAAATTACATCTAAAATATCACAAACGAAATATTTTGATGTAAACCCGTTCTGACAATTAATCAGAATGTAACTTACTTAAATAATATTTTGATAACCAAACTAGCGTTATATACAGCAATGAATATAATTTATTATAAAGCACATAATTAATATTTTCTTTGATAATAACTGCCTGTTTCAAAGCATTATTTGAATAAATAGTATAGATATAGTAATTATATATTTCCCGTATACTTTGGCGCCATTCTAGAACAAACCTGTTCTTCGATTATTTAAGAGGCAAGGTCGAAGACAGGTTCGCAAGTGACACTTGTATACGTAACATTATCTAAGTGTCATCTCACACAGATAATTCTACGTTTTTACATACGGCAACATTTTTGTATTGCAACATTGTTGTGTAATATTATATGGCATATGGTAACATTTGGTTTTTGTCAAAAGCTCTGTAGAGCCGAACAAATGTCAACTTGGAACGCTTTAATTTAATAAATACGTAAGTAGTATTTATTAATTTTAAGCTTAGATTAAAAAAAATTAAATATGACTAGAAATTTTTTATTCACAAAAAAGTAGACATGCTTAGTGACTGTTATCGCATTGCATCTGATGTATTATGTACAGTATATTTTAAATACTGTTTAATAAAGAACAAAAATAGTATTTAAATTTTTTTTGTAGCTTACGTTTTAACTATGTATTAAAAATATAATTTATATATTAATGCTTGCGTACTCTTCCACAAAGAGAAACAAATAAAATATATTTTTTTTTTAGTTGTTTTGTAATGCTTGTTTTTATAAAAGTATACGCAGCTATACATATCACACGCACAATAAATATTTTACAAAATATATTGACTCTTTACTCTGAACATATTACTTCTAACCGCAAGCTAATAATTATAGTGAAACCAGCTTCTGTTAGAAACCTTGAGAAACTGCAGCAGGCTTTTTAAATGCTTTATTATTTTATAAGCTTGCCACCGTAACCGCACAACGCATATCTATTAATCATTATAGTCTTATTCAGGACATGGAAAGCTTCATTTAAACCAAAATAGATTCGGAATTTATGTAAGACATAACCCATAGCAACAAAGCGTTGTCGTATGTTTGGTGTTGTTATTATTTCAATATGATTAACGACAATTCCACTATAAGACCTCTAGATGTTGTGATGACGCCGCTTTAATGCTATAGGTAACTATGTTTACGGTTTCGAGTATAATTTGGCTGTACTATTAAGCTATTTGTTTAACGAAACACTCAATCGCTTTTTTTCATCTATTTTTAAAGGAATCAGTTTTTACGGGAGGTCGTGGGTTCAAGTCCCGCGGGGAAACGAAGTTAAAAATGTTTGAATATAATTGTTATTGTGGTTATCTGGTTGGTTCGGAAAATATGGGAGGATCACCAAATTATCTGAAAAGAAAAATGATTCATGCGTTGCATGGGCATGTTATAATTCGGTCCCGGTAGTCGAGACCATCTTTGCCAGTCAATATAGGAAGTCAGTGCCTTAAAATTAATGCAAAAGTAATTCATAGTTAGTATGCAGTTTACCCCTTGGGTTGTGCAGGGCAGATGCCAGTTGTTCTGCGTAAAAAACTGTTATTCAAAGCCGACTCAACAATAATTGGGAAAATTGACTAAGTGAAAGAAGACTCAATGGTTTTTTTTATTAGTTATAGCGACCAGACGAGCGGGACGATCACGTGGTGGTTAATATTGAATGATGCCCATAGGAAAATTAGCGTTACTCGCCACAAATCCGCGCACTTGAGATTTTATGTCTCATCTACCCAGTTAGTACAATGATAACAGTGCCCTTCAAACCGGAAGGCTTTAGTGTTTACGCACTACTGATGTGCGGCAGAAATAGGCACCCCAGACCTATCCTAAATAGAATCTAATGGTGCCCCAAAAGACGAAATGCACAGAGCCATGGAACCTTTCTAGTGCAGATTGTACATACACTTAACACTTTAAAGAGCTCTGCCGCTAATGGATGTTAAGTAACTACACGTAACATGCATCGTAGGCGACAAATGATGTTGTAGTGTAGTGCAAAATCTCTCACTTTACCTAACATCGTTATTTAAAAGGTGTGGCTAATATTATCAGTGAACCATATCGCCTATTATCCGAATAATTGAAAATATTGTAAAAAATAATAAAAATATAGTATCAAATGATTAAATCTAGTACAAAAAATATTTGTTTACCATTCTTTTTCGCTAAATAATAAAACTAATTGCAATAAATGGCTGTAAAAAATACATGATTTCAAAGTTTGATTTTTATTTTTTAATAAATTAAAATAAATAAGTGTTCAAGTCTAGCAATATAATAGTTTTACTGTAGTGTGAGAAATAAAATGAAAATTAATAATGAACTCGTTACCCGGATATTATTAATTACGATGTTATCTAGTTAACTGTACATAGATTTTTCAAATTTACAAACAATTTTTGACCTATGTTTTATTCATGCAAAGACAACAAATAATTACCTGAAAATCACAACCAAACAGAACTGCGCGTATCGCATCCTGACCGCAGACGTTAATAATAAAACACTGAAACCAAACAACAACTAGTACATACGAAAAACCGTAAAAACCCGTTTCGAATTTCACCAGGAATCACACAAGAGCAAAGGGAACCGCCACTAAAGATGTTTTGAGAGTAACGTCTCGTACAAAAAGATCGTGCGCCTACGCGGGCCGATTCTAAAACTAGCGCGGCCGCGGCCCTGCCCGCGATGCTGGCTGGAAAACACGCTGAAAACTCAGAAATAACGCCCCACACTCCCTTTCTTTCGTCGCCCGCTGAAATCGTCATTGAAATCCATCATACCGCTGAGAATATGACCTTACGAACTTACGTGAAGTAATTTAAATAAGTGAAAAGGTCGTGGAAGTTCTTTTAATTTCATGGAACACAATAATCATCACTGAAATTCAACATTCCACCAAAAGATACCTTTATAAACTCAAGTTTTGTAAATTTTTATGTAACAACACACGTAGGCATTTCTCAAAATCGTAAAAATCGAAAGTTTTCAACATATTGATGGAATTTATGAAATTTCATCACCAAATGTAATCGTCACTGGTATTCATCTCACCACTAAATAAGACCTTTATTTACGCATAATAAATCTAGGTGTAATAACACAAAAGGACACATATTAAACTCGTAAAAATCAAAAGCGAAAAAATATATGAAAGTTCCTTATCCGCTGAAATCATGGATGAAATTTATCACGCCACTAAATAAGACCTTATTAATTTACGTAATGTAAGTTAAAATTTAACAATATACAAGGATACTCGTAAATATCATAAAATCGTAGAAAAAAAAATTAATTTAGAAAAAATATCCTGTGGGAGACACTAGGTAAAGGTATCTGTTTTTAGATACATAAAAAAACCTTATGCAATAAACTAAATACGACCATTTTTATTTATTTAGGGAATTGTTTATTATAGGAAATAGAACCGTTAAAATTGTACAGTAATCGCGTATTAACTTAGAAACCACATTTCTCTTTATTTGTAATGTTATACATTAACATACTAAAATACTGAAGAGTAATTTTTGTTTCACTAGAAATGTATAAACAATAGATTCACCATTTCATCATCAGATTCATCATTTAAAACAAAATAAGACAAAAAAAGTTAATTTACGAAAAACCAAATTTCTGACAGTATCAGAATTATATACGTTTTAATAGATACTCAAAAGTGTATTTTAAAATAAATATGACAAATTCTGTGTAAAAGATTTTTTTCACAAATCAACGTCCCGCCAGAAATATTTTGTCGAAAAAAAAAAAACCTTTATTCCATAATAAAGTTACAACTCGATAAAAAATCTCCTATAACTATCAAATTCTTATTACTAACAACACAAACATAGAACAAGATTATGCATAAACTAAAATTTTATTGCGAACAGCTATTGGATTTCGAAATAGACGAGCGTAAAGCCGAATAGTAATCGTAAAACGGTTATTTCTGATTAGGCGAGTACGAACGTCGCGAATATTTCGCAAATGCAAAACCTATTATTGCACACATATTGTTGTAGTCCAACAGAATGTTCGCGTAAACAGCGAATTATATAAATTATAGATTAGTTTGCTAAAATACAGAGACAATACATAAAATAAGTAGAAATATTTATTATTTCACCCTTGGGTAAAAATATAAAATAAAAACGCGGAAATAACTTTGATAAAGTTACAATAATCTACTTTAGTATAGTTAATATATTATACAATATGTATTCTCCACATTGTTTATCCATGCCATGTTCCCAATTTATCATGAGGTCGTACCAACTAACCAATTGTCTTTGCACAGAATGGCATGAGACTTACACCCAAATGGTAAAATGTATCTAATAGATGGATTAGATGTTAGTACATTTCCATTACTGCTAACGTCTTTAATGAATTTTTAAATGATAACACAACCTGGTAATGGAATGCTCGCTCCAGGTCCTGTTTCAAAATTGCGTAATATGTAATGCCGAATTATCAAATTGTTTGTTATTTTTAAAAGATGACATAAAAAATAGCCCGCTGAGTTTCTTTCGCCGGTTCTTCTCAGGTCTGAGGCGTCCTTTTCCGAACCGGTGGTAGTGTGTTTGACAATCAATAAGCAAGTGTAAACTTCTATATTGAATAAAGATATTTGAATTTGAATTTGAATTTAAAGGACCGCCAATGAGGAAATTATACCGTTGAGTGATCGGTCAATAATAACCCTGATCAACAACATAACGGCAGCACAAATTTTTTTATTGTAGGGAGTAGATTCGAACCCACGACCACTTTCTTAAGCGAGGCTAATGTCAGTGGACTACGGAGGCGGTTTCATTTGATATTTTCATTAACATATTGCATTAGCATCTTGTTATTCAAGTGCGCGAGTCGTCTTATGAAGTGTTATTAGATAAAAGTTTAATTTATACTCTTTTACTTTTATACTCAATAATATTACTAAAATGGTTGCAAAATATAGTCACGGTGATTTAACCGCGCCTAGATAAACTATAAAAAGACGTTCGCGTGTAAAATCTTCAGATATGCATGCACTTTTGCCTGAACTTGGCTTAAATATTGGTTATTTAAAATTAAAACTGAAAAATAAAAAAATATATTTTATATGAAGAACAATAAAAGTTACGCATAACATGATTTTTTTTTAAATTTTTTTGTAAAAAAAAAATATGTTTTTGTTGAAAAATTGTATCTATTGTCGTGATAATACATATTTTTATACAAAATAATATTTAATATCGATAATGCACGATATTACGATTATCAGTAAGCATTTTTACAAAAGATTTTGTTTGGAAATGTGTATAATGGTATTCGACGCTTGACTGACCGGATCAGTCACAGATAAGAAAAAATGTAAACAACTAACGCACTAGTGCAGTTCTTAGAAGTGTTTAAAGTCAAGGCTTTAAACGAAAGTACAAATCAACACAACTGCCTCCGTAGCCTAGTAGTATGGGCGTGTGCTTTAGAAACCGGAGGTCGTGGTTCGAATCCTGCGGACGCAACAAATTTTCATTGTTGTTTCCTAGTTGGTTAGGGCAATTTGGGCCGATCACCCAATTGTCTGAAAAGTTATATGATCTAAGCGTCGGATGGTCATGTAAAAACTCGGTCCACCCACCAACCCGATTGGACCATCGTGGTGGATACGGTCCAAACCCTCTAATGGATAGGGTGTATTAGGGAGGCCGATGTCCAGCAGTGGACTAACAAAGGCTGATGATGTGTTTGTGTGTACAAATCAACATAAATACGTTTACTGATAACTAGTTATTGTACGCGTGTATAATTTATTTGACTTTGAGCCTATTCATTTCTGAACAATTACTTTATCTAACTCCGTATTTCCAGCCATATTAATTATGAGATTTATAATTGATGACGAAAGCAAACAAATATAAATCATGATAATCATCATCATCATCACGCTCTACGATACATGAAATGATCAGTGCAATAAGCCCTCAATGCCTAGGAAACTAACTAGGCCGCTGTGACTTCTAATTCTAGTTTAATTCTGTACGTTATTTTATTACATACACATGTAATTCTAAACGTACCAGGTTAGGTTTGTATTAAGAAATTTTAGTGTCTCATTTGACGTTTATAAAGTAATTTTAACAACAGCATACCAAAAATAACTAGGCCTTTATGTAGTATTTTCATTAACGTAAATATATTCACAATAATTTTTTACCATGTACAAACATATACCGATTATTAGCCGAAGGTTAATTATATAATTAAAATACACACGTTCTCCAACAATTTAATTATCTATTCGTCCTTAAATATTAATTTGAAATGCATAATAAAATACCGTTTTAATTAATAATTTTAATTCTAAAAGGATTTTTCTTTTAAACTAAATGCATAATTACGTAAATTGTTGTTCAAGGCATTATGTTGATAATGATAATAAATCAATTTATACATGTAAGACCAATAATTATATAAAAAATTCAATCTCTTATCTAATTGTGACAATTCTCTTTTTAATAACTTCGGAAGTTTCAAATATTATTTAATTAAATTTAATTATAATATACTCATACCGTTTTATTTAATTTTGATAACGTCTTAAACTCCTTTAGAATTAACTCAAGCGTTCCTTGTGCAATTTGCAATTGTCATTGTCATTAAATAAGTACAATACATTTTATTTATTATAGTGTAACGTACAAGTAATTAAATTTTGATAAAATTTAAAGAATTTTCAAAATAGACTCCGCATAAAACCACTTTGGAAAATACACAAGCGTTCCAAACTGAACAGCACTTAGGGGCAAAACGGGGACGGTTTGTGTTATCAATTTGCAAAAGATTATATAAATAATAAAAAAAAAAGAAACTCCAAATTTATTATTAAGAATTTCAATATTTATTAAAAGTTTTGTTTTGGGATTTAGAATAAAACCTTTTATAAAAGTTTACATTTATTGTTAAAATACACTTGTCAGCCTGTATTAGTCCACATGGACAAGGTCACCCCCATTAGGAGGTTTGAATCCCACCAAATTTCCAATGAGGTTGGGTGTGTTAAATCACTGGTATGGGTTCACGCGACAAGCCCCATTCAAAGGCCCCTTTTGCCACGGGCCCGCAGGGTAAAGGAAAGCAATAAATAAATCGGATAAGACGAAGAGGATACCCAAAATCTTAGATAGTAGGTATTTTTACAGGAGACCGACTGAGCAAGAACCACCGTGGGTATTTCACCGGAGCAAGTTAAAAATACGCTTTGGGGGCACCAAGGGCCGTAATTAGCAAACCAGAGGGACATTAAGTCAAAGAGGGAATTAAGTCCTTTTACCACGAAATATTTGCCACGGAGAACATCTGTTTTTTCCCGGGACCGATTAAAAGATAAAACGCTAATATGCGCAAAGCATATTCTCATTAAAAACACGGTTCATGACGAATTTATCAAACCAGGAGTCGCAAAAGGTCGAAAGCGAATTTGGACAACCAAATTCGTTTGGATTTTAACTTTATTTCAATACTCCGGCGTCGGTTGCGGCGTATCTCGTGATGCAATAGTTCAACGGCGATATTGGGACGACGCGCGAAAGTTGTTCCGCCGGTCGGAGCGTCTCCGATCAGTAAGGTTGCCGCGTCGTGACACTAAAATGTTTTCATTAAACAAATAATTTGTATAATTAACTTATTTATTTTCGTGAATATTACACAATATTGAACAAAAGGACTTTTACGGATTTTACTTACGAGAGAGTGGCACAGGCCTGTCCTGGAGCACGGCTGCTGAAAAGTTCGTGTTTAAAAGTCAGGTGTTAAAATGTAAATAAAACGTAATAAAATTCGTGAAAATCCTTTTTATTCAATAAAGTATATAGTATATGGTCTATTCATAAAAAATATTAAAAAAAAATCTAAATGATCTTTCTGGTTCGATTTATAGGTTACCTGATACAAAAGCAGTGTTGATAGTACTAAAAAGAGCAATATTTTGTTCATCATCATCATCAGCCTGTGACATTCCACTGCTGGACATAGGCCTCCCCTAATACACCCCTATCCATTAGGGGGTTTTGGACCGTATCCCACCACGCTGGTCCAATGCTTGTTGGTGGGTGGACCGACTTTTTACATGCCCATCCGAAGCATGGATCATCTTACTTTTCAGACAATTGGGTGATCGGCCCAAATTGCTCTAACCAACTAGGAAACAACAATGAAAATTTGTTGAGTCCCCGCAGGATTCGAATTACCGACCTCCGGTTTCTAAAGCATACGCCCATACCACTAGGCTACGGAGGCAGTAACATTTTGTTAATTTTTATAAAATATAATACGTCATTTTATTTCTTTCAGAAAATTACTTTGATGTCATTTTATGTCTTTTATTAGTCTCAAAGAAGCTCTTGAATTAAGTCTAGTTATAATTAGAATGTAAAGATATCGAAATTCTTGTTAAGCGAACTTTCTATATAAATGGCATTTGAATAGTGAATTACGCAACTTTTCGTGGAGAACGATCCTTGCCGGACGAAAACGTGTTCATATCATATGTCTAAGGATGTCAGACGCAAGGAATATGAAATAACGGTAATAATTTATTCTAATATTTTAAGAGCCATGTTCTATTTTTATTTAAAAAGTTAATGAAAGCTTTATATATGTAAAAATATTTCCAGTACAGAAAGAATTATCATAGCTGTTTCTAATTTATTAAAAATAATATAAATATTAAGGAAACACGCTTTTTACGTCAGAACAATTGGCGAATGAAAAATTACAGTTTTTCATTTATAAAATTGAGAATTTTTCTATTGTACAGATTATATAAAATAGATTAACTGGTCAAATGTTAATTGTATAGACTAAACGTAATAATTAAAACTCAAGCCTTCTATAAATCGGTAATTTTACGGCGATCACAAATCAGTATATTACTGTTAGTTAACAATACGATTAATAAGCGATTAAACATCGACTGTTTAATCGCTCATTAATCGTATTGTTTCAATATTGAATCAAATTCAGGGCTGTTGACAATACGTAAAGTATATTTAATTGTTTTCAGATATATAGCAGATTGTTATAATTAGTCACTTTTTGTGCCAGCCCTATTCACCTCTAAAGCGGAATGGCCCACTGTGTCATCGGATCAAGGCAAAGCAAGCGCGTATAATGGGCCGACGTCACGCCCGAGAAGGCATTCCGCTTTTCTTATTGGATAACTGTTATGTTATCTGCCTAATGAATTTCATTCATTACACAATTGTATTGTCTAATAATAATGCATTAATATAGGCAACTGCAGTCTAACAGACTCATTTATGTAATAACACAGGCCTAAGCCAAATAAAACTACCGCTCCCATGACCTATAGTAATGACCCTGGCTTTACATATGGAGGTCATAAGTTCAGATCTTCCTAATCTTAAACGTTTATCAAAAACATTATGATAGCGTTTTGTAATTAGTTCGGGCGATATGTCAAACTCAGAATATCAGAAAATTTTCTAGAAAGTGAAATGATCCATGCGTCAGATAAGCATGTAAAAATGTTTGTACCGGTAATCAAGTCTAAATCAGTTCATTTAAAGTTTTCAATTTAAAAAAATGTGTAGAAAATGCTGGGTGTGCTATAAACCTACAATTTAGGAAGAGACTAGGAATTAAAGAAAGATACCTCATTTTACACGGATTAATTATAAATAACTTACCTACATAATATTTATGGGTCATACACGTTCCTTTTTTTGATAACTAAGAAGAACGCAAGATAAATAATTCTAATGTAGGGTTACATAGCCATTACACTGACAATTAACACATCTTGTTTATTTCGAATATTTTTATGTTTAAACCGATTTTCTATATAATAGATCAATTCATAAAAATATAACTATATAAGCAATCGGGAAACAATGATTTACATGTTTACATTACAACAACTAAACAATTTACGTAAGATTCTATAGTTAAATAAGATATTATCATCATCATTATCAGCTCCTAATAGTCCACTGGACGTGGACTTTTTCAATGAACACCAAGACGGCCGATTCCCGCTACTTGCTGCCAACTTGAACCGGCTACTGCACAGAGATCGGCATTCCACCTGGTCGGGGCTCGACCAACACTCCGTTTTCCTAAACGCAGCCTCCACTTTAAAATCTTTGCCCATGGGCCATCCGTTCTTCGGACCAAGTGACCGGCCCAATGCTAGTCCAATGAGCTAATCCTTTAGCTATCAAATTTATATTTCTAAACGATGTTATTCAATGCCAAGTGGATAAAAATTAACAATGTTAAACACATAATAAAACTGTTAATATTTATAAAATTCACGTATTATTATTTGATATATATACAATAACTGCCTCAGTGGCTAGTGGATGGCGTGCTTAGAAACCGGAGGTCGTGGGTTAGAATCCTGCGGGGACTCAACAAATTTTCATTGTTGTTTCCTAGTTGGTTAGTCAATTTGGGCCGATCATCCAATGGTCTGAAAAGTAAGATGATCCATGCGTCGGATCGGCATGTAAAAGTCAGTCCACCCACCAACCCGCATTGGACCAGCGTGGTGGGATACGGTCCAACCCCTAATGGATGGAGTGTATTAGGGAGGCCTATGTCCAGCAGTGGACTAACAAAGGCTGATGATGTGTGTGTGTGTGATGTGATATATACAATAATTATTTGTCTCTGCTCTAGTTCTCTATGTTTCTCTATTTCTTTATATTAATTGGAATGAAAGTGATTTATAGCAGTGTAAATTAAAAATGGCTTAAATATTAATATTATATTTAAATATTACATAACAACTTATTAAACTTGTCGTGTTTTAATAAATTAATTGTAAATGGCTGACATTATGCAAGACCGATGTCCATAACTGGCTCTTATCTAAGATGTCAATATTACACGTTTCGCATTCAACTTGAATTGGATTCATTCCAGAGCTTTACGTTTTTTACTCTATACATAAAAAGAATACGAATACACTTCGTTGTATAGTCCTTTTCCCAGTAAACTTCGGTACGTTTTCATCATATGATTTTTGACTTTTTACTTTTTTTAATTACTAAAAAGTTATTTTCTTTAAATCAATTCGTAAGATATTTTAAGCTAAACGTATATCAAAAATATAAATAGAATACCTCTAAATACACGAAGTAGAATAGGGATCAGGCTGTTCTCGCTAAGTAGAACTGTTTTACGGATTTCATCGACTTTAATTACCTTTCCATCTGTCCTGTGACCATTGTGTCGTAAGTGTCGTAAATGTAAATAATAAAAGTAATTAAACGTAATTAAATCCGCCAAATAGTTTCATTAAACATTTGCGTAAAGAACACGTTATCTCTTACTTAACCTTACGAAGGAAGCCGAATGCCATAACCTACTTTGGTATATCTCTGTCAACAATATAAGCACAGAGAGTCGGTTACAACAGAACCACCACTTGTTACCACTGAGTAGTTGTGCAGTTTGCCTAATTGTGACAGACTTTAAAGACCAAATAATTAAGTTTGCTTCATACGTATTTAATAACATAATTGCTTGTAACGAGATTCGTACACGTTTCTAGAATATTCATTGTATAAAACATATATGACAATAACTAAAGATATGTATATGTATAATAATAAAATACGAAATAAAAAATTAGCAGTAGTACATTTAAGGCTATTTTACCAGTTAGAATATTTTTATGTCAATATATTCTATCCATGCATTCTTATTTAAGATGAACGATTAAAACTTTGACTCGAAAATATGTTATTTCGAGTTTTAATTTAAATGTTTGAAAATACGATATATTGTTACAAATTTTATTCAAGCTGTTAACAATTTCACCAATTTCAGAGGGCTATATGCACTTTGTAGTTGAATGCAGTATTTTGAGCAATTGCACACTGCTCCGGTCACGTAACTTGCTTAATAACAGTGTCGAAATAATTCATGAACTAACTAACCCACGCTGACATTTAGTATTAAAACAACATGGCCACTAACGGTCAGTGGTCGTCGAACATATATACTTTACGAAATTATCGATACAAATGAATAAAATTGGGCTATCTTGTAACATTACAATAACCGTTCTTAAATTATTAAATTATGATATATATATATAGCCCATACATATAACAAAACATTGTTTTTTAATTTTTAATCTGTCTGTCTTTTATGTAAGTAAAATTTTGTCACAATCAACACAACACAAAGAAGTTTGACAAAATAACTAGCAACAGCAAGTTTAGATAGTAGATACAATCAAATTTATTAGAATTGAAAGAGATATAGAATTGATATTTGCAATGTAAGCCATAGCTGATCATAAGCGGATCGTCGTTCATCAATGGTCATCTCATAAGAATGCTATGAGATAATCTATTAGCTATATGATGACTTTACTTCATCGCTTTCCATACATTTTCTACACAAATTTCATATCTTATTTAACAGCCATCTATATGAAACTAAAATGTTTTCTGAATTAAATAGACGTACATAAAACTTACTATACTATATATTACAAGACTAAAGAGTAAGTTTGTTTACACACTTACTCTTTAGTTACAATTATTATTCGTGTCAGTTCAGGAATAATAAGTGCAATTTAAAAAAATGTAGTAGCGGCGGCTAGCCAAGATTATATAAGTTCTTACAGCGTTGGGTAGCCGAACTATGCTGTTATACTAAGCCCTAAATAAATATAAATTACCATGATAGAACTGCTGCCTCCGTAGCCTAATGGTATGGGCGTATGCTTTAGAAACCGGCGTTCGTGGATTCAAATCCTGCGGGGACTCAACAAATTTTCATTGTTGTTTCCTAGTTGGTTAGGGCAATTTGGGCCGATCACCCAATTGTATGAAAAGTAAGATGATTCATGCGTCTGATGGGCATGTAAAAAAGTCCGTCTACCCACCAACCCGCATTGGACCAGCGTGGTGGGGTACGGTACAAACCTCTTTATGGATAGGGGTGTATTAGGGGAGGCCTATGTGCAGCAGTGGACTATCACAGGCTGATGATGATAATGATGATAGAACTAAAATGTGCGAAGCACCAATAAAAACACTTCAAAATCGGTTACTAGGACAAAATAATTATTCCATACATTTTATATATTTATTGGTTTATACTAAAACTCCTAAAAGCATGAATCGTATTAACTTATAATTTACATAACATACAATATTTTCCTATTAACTTATCGTTTTTTTTCCTTATATGTAATCTAAAGAAAAGGACAAAAACTATTTTTAACATTTATGTTTACTTTACTTCTGTTTGCCAAAAGGTCGTTTCTTATAACGAACAAACAGTTATAACATTAAGGATGATTATGAGCAATCAATCATCTCTCTTTACATAGTAAGCTGTTACAGTAATTTGGGGCATAATATTATGAAGGGAAATTGAGTAAAATTAGTAAGAAATTGTAAATCGCCTCAGTAGACAAATAGGTGGCTATTGCTTTATTTTTCAGATACTTTGAGTTTGAGTACTGCGGTAATAACTACGTTTAGATTTGTTTTTCCTAATTGGTTAAGGTAATTAGTTCCGAGTAATCAGACGAGCAGTCGGGCCACCTGATGGGAAGTGGTCACCGACACCCATAGACGTTGACAATACCAGTGGTATCGCCGACGCACCTGCCTACCGTGAGACATAGGGTGTTAAGTCTTGTTTACCCAGTAAATACGCTGGTTACGGTGCCCTTCAAACCGGAACGCAGTAATGCTTTCACACTACTGCTTCGCGGCAGAAATAGGCACCGCGTGGTACCACCCAGACGGTCTCCTGTTTACGTAAAATCTGTAAATCAGTTGAAAAGGGACGAATTAAAAGCCTCAAAAGGTCGCACGATAACTTGGTAAATTTACTAGAAGGAATAAAAGGAAGAAATAAAATGAATTAAGAAGATAGAGAAAATATAATTTTTATTCGCATACAATTAACAAATGTGCTAAATTACGGGTACACCGCATATTGGAAATGCAGTGTTCTATTACCAGCTTTGTAATGGGGTTTTATGTGCTCTACATTTTATAAGTAAATCTGCAATATAAAGTATTGTTTGCTTGCCGCCTTTTTGTTCTTTTAGTTTCATCTTAACCTTAGATATAAAAAGATTATGATTTTTTCAAACGTAATCTTATTATATTTGAAAATTAACCAACAATAAATAAATTAACTGAATTATGAAAATGTAACCCGTAACAAAATCGTTGCTTAAAAAATTATAGCGATGCATTAGTAGTTGTCGTTCACTGATTGACAATTCATTAAAAAACTCATTAATGCATTACTTTGGTATATTGACAAATCGATTATTTGAATTGTAAAACACAATGTGTGTTATTACATTATTAACGTCGCACCGAATTAAAAATATTGTAGTGACAAATAAATATTATGGTTTTTTTTTTTTAATTATAACAGGGCTACCTGAAGTATGGCAAAAAGTCAGCAGCTCAATTAGAAGAAAAAAGGTTCAGTTCATTACCACAATCCAGTGACGTATTACAACCGAGTATTTTTTCAAACGGTTGCAATGATTCATTACTCAAGCGTAATATAACGCAATAATGATTTATAGATAATAATCCAATCGCCGATCTACTTTAATGATTGCGGAACGGATTAAGGTCCGTAGGTTCTTTCTTTTTTGCGGTTACGAAAGCCCGAAAAGTATTCAATTGAATGAAGTTATCTTATTGTTTGATAACGTAATGGAACATTTGGTTATGTCAAAAGTCTAAGCTGATGTTGTGCTGATTTCAAATGGTCTTTATTGCGCTCCTATTTGGTTTATTAAAATGTAACTAAAAAGTTTTTATAGATTCCGTGACAATAAGTAAAACAACATGATCTAAATATGGTTATATTATTTTTATACATTTTACAAAGCGATGCTCTTGAATCCTGCGGGGACTCAACAAATTTCAATTGTTGTTTTCTAGCTGGTTAGGGCAATTTGGGCCGATCACCCAATTGTCTGCAAAGTAAGATAATCCATGTATCGGATGGGCATGTAAAAAGTAGGTCCACCCACCAACTTGCATTGGACCAGCGCGGTGGGACACGGTCCAAAAACCCCCTAATGGATAGGGGTGTTTTAGGGGAGGCCTATGCCCAGCAGTAGACTATCAGAGGCTGATGATGATGATGACGTCCTATACCGACTACTGAAGGAGGTCTTAATAACTACGCTATACTTTCAAGCCTGTCCGACTCATGGATCTTACTTGTCAGGCATTTAGATAATTATCATCACCATCAGCCTGTGTTACTCCACTGCTGGACTTAGGACTCCCCTAATGCTAGCCTTCTCCATGTAAGCAATCTAAGTAATATGAATTTATATTACTTCTCCATGTAAGCAATCTAAGTAATATAAATTTATATTATTACTCGATTAGAAGGCGTGCCTATAAATTTTAACCGCTGTTAAAAAGATGCAATCTTAATGCTATAATTTTACGTGTATTAATCGGTTCTTTTAAATATATGCAAATATATTTACTTTAGCTTCTAGCTCCGTACTCTACTACCAATTCATTTCATCATGCATTTAATGTAATAGTCTTCTTAAATTCACACACAACGTACGTACCCTTGCGTACACTGAAATTTTCATACATTTTACTGCAAGCATAGCCAAAAACAACAATAGTAAATTGCAAATGGCGCCCGCCAGACCAGCTGAGTAGTAAGAAATTTTTAAATCTCATTTAGAAACGAACTGTTACACTAAGGTTTCTCTAATCGAGCACGTATCATGTTCACAGCCGTCGAACGTGTTTGCATGGCATTCAGTCAGTTAATATATTATATCAATATTTATAATATATTAACTGAACATATACACATCTTCGAAAACTCTTGGCGGCTCATGGGGGAGGATATGGTGATGATGATGTTGAAATACAATGCTTAAAAAGAAATATTTCTTAATAAGTATCGGTAATACATCACAATGTTATCATTGAGGATACGGTATTTTGAATTTAATTATTTGTATGGATCAAATAATTAGGTAAAGGAATATATGATAAAAGTAATTTGGTGATAGTTTTAAAACACTTTTGATGACCGCGTTAGCAATTGCTTTGTTCGCCAAATGCTGAGACAAATAACCGGAGCGAGTGAAAAGATTTTATACCGTTTACACTTGTAGCAATTCCTAACGCGGTCACACAAAAGTGTTTTAAAAATATCACCAAACTACTTATATCACCAATATATCTCCTTTACCCTACTATAAACATTTAACATTTCTGTAGCAATTTTATGTATGGGCAGTATGTAAAAACACTGACTGTAGTTAAGTGAAATTAAGTTTATTTTTCGCTTTGATATTAAGATGATTTGATACTAACAGAGACCTGGCTAAAAAAATCACCTCATACAAATAATTTAGACTTAATTTAAACTCTCTGAGTATCTTTGAAAAAAGAATTAATTGAACGCGGACATATTTATTAAATCCACTTGTAATAATCACTTATTACAATAAACCATGCCACATCATCACATCATCAGCCTTTGTTAGTCCACTGCTGGACATAGGCCTCCCTAATACACCCCTATCCATTAGGGTTTGGACCTATCCCACCACGCTGGTCAATGCGGGTTGGTGGGTGGACCGACTTTTTACATGCCCATCCGACGCATGACCGAAATAAACAATATAATATGTAATAATTGAATAAACATAAGTAGTGTTGAATTTCTTCACGGCAGTAATATTTGCTTGCTCAACCATCTGTTACAACGTGCATCTAATCAAACAGATTCCGACTTCCTGTGTTTATTCAGAACGGTGCTACGAGTAATCTGTAACACACGTCTGGAACAAATGCAAGTTGAAAAAACAAATATTGATAAATTATTGAAACAACTGAGGTAATAACTGTACCAGATAAAATAAGGAATTCGTGTAAATAGTATCGTCATAGCAACGTCACGATGTTACGCGTTTAATGTCCTTTTAAATGGATATTTTATTTCATCGCATACGAATGCAGACGAGCAGTCGGGCCACCTTATGGCAAGTGGTCACCGACGCCCTTGGATATCGGCAATACCTATGGATATATATAAGGATAGCACCGCGGTGGTACCAACGCAGACGGCCCTCTGTAAAAAGGAGACCTGCCACTTTACAATCATCATCAGCCTGTGTTAGTCCACTGCTAGACATAGGCCTCTCCCAATGTGATTATTACCAACATACAACCCGACTGAGACAGTCCTAACCTCCGCCACCCAAAGGGTAATTCGGCATTCCATGGATGATTTAGTCGTTAGTAAATTTGTTGGCACTAAAAGCCATGTTAGTGTGGATACTCCAAACCGAAAAATAGATAATTTTACTTCTTAGTCATTGTGTACAGGGTTACAATGCCGTAACCAACCAGAAAACACGGTAACGCAACAAGTTTCTCTGCAGGATTCAAACCCGCGAGCTCTTGTTCAACCTATCCCTCAAGGCCATGGAGGCAATTCAAATGTAAAATATTTATCTGCCGTAAATGCGACAACACGTTTTTCTTATAACGTTAACTAAACATGGAGCATTGTTGTAAACACAAGCGGTATGCATCACATTGTTAAAAGTCTCTAGTCACTATTACGTACGTGCAAGGAATTCTTAATCAATAAACTTGCCATATGAAGGATCAAGATAGTGTAACTCATTGTAAAGACAAACGCGGTTATTGGAAAATTACGCTTTATATATAAATCTCTATAAATATATGGTGCCTCTGAACATAAAGCACTATTAAACCAATAAGTACCTGGTATATTATTATGGTATATTATATTATAGTATACTAGTTGACCCGGCCGACTTCGTACTACCTGAAATCGATAAACAAAAGATCTATACTTTTGTATATGATTTGTCGATATACCTATAAAATAAAATCGTAGTAAATACACTGACTGTAATTAAGTGAAATTAAGTTTATTTTTCACCTCTTCAGAACAAATATATATGTAGGAATATAGATATAATTTATTTTCTTGAATTCCGTAATTTTTTATACTTATTTACAATTTAAACCTTCACAAATAATTCAAGACTAAAATTTGCCAAATCGGTTAAGCCGTTCTCGAGTTTTAGCGGGACTAACGAACAGCAATTGATTTTTATATATATATAGAAAGATATATATAGAATATAGATTATTTTTAGAGAATTGACGTAAACAATTTCTAATGTCAAACGCAACTAGCGATATCTGTAAAGTCTATCCTTAAGTTGGCTATAGTTATTTCACTCTTTAATTGATATAAAGTCGGTTATAGTTGATAATAGTTTCATGAATCGACAGCGGATAGATTAGAGTCGTACCTACAATAGTACATATTTCTGCTGAACATTCTTACCGTGCAGGAACTTTGCTACTGAACTGTATATCTATAGAAATAAATAAAATTTGAGTGTCTGTTTTTAAAAAAGAACTCATTAAAAGTTTGTAAATGTTTACATTATGTTATATAACCGGTACATGTTGATGATAATATTTTTCTTTGTCTGTTTGCCTATCTGTTTGTTCTAGCTTATCTCTGGAAGCTGATCCGATTTTAACAGGACTTTCATAGCAGATTTAACTGGAAGTAACTATTACCTTCATCATCAACCTGTGTCAGTCCAATGCTGTAGATAGGCCTCCCCCAATGTAATTATTACCAACATACAATCCCAACTATTACCAACGGGTACTTTTTTCTTTATTTTCACTACGATTACCGGAGCGGTGGCCTATGAAATAGTTATTTTAGCTTGACATGAGACAGACGTGACATCAGACAGAGGTAAGCGTACTAATGGAGGAAATTGACAATTTCCTCGGACCCTTCTCCAATGTTACTATATCCCCAGACTAATAATAATAAAAGATACACTTCTGTGTTCCTGTGTGAAGAAAGGCTAGAAAAAAGTAATCACCGGGTGAACATGACGTCACATTCAAGGTAAGGGCGAGGAGCGGACGTATAACGTTATATGCTACGTTTTTAATAGGTGTATCATCTACCAAGAAATGAACGCTCATCTCGTCTCGGCTCTTCCTTCAATAAAACAGTTACTAAAGAATATAAAGTTAACCATTTCAATTGTAACTTTAACGCTGCGATATAACAGCACATATGACATTAAATGAAAAATTTAAGTCAACGATACAAACTCAAAAAAAGCAAAACAAAATAGAGGAACATAACTATTATGGAAAGCAATACGCAAATTATTATTATCATATCAAGTATACGACCATTATCACGCTACGTACTCAATTATCACACATACGGGCGGCGCTTGATAACCGCAATTCCACACGTGTTTCAACGGTGGCAATAAAAACAATAATACACATGGCACAATACACAATACTCATTCTTTACTACAGATTATATAACCGCCGGCAACATTATCCCCATAATTCATCGTAATTTTGTCAAAATTTAATAAATATTTTGACATGAAATCAATACTTTAATTTAAAATGCATTTCTTATGTATGTTTAACCAAATTAAATGTAGAATTGACGTAAGCATAGTCTAATGTCAAACTCTGATGGTGTCAAAAGGGAACGATCTTCTTTTTTTTATATGGCATACCGTGAGACATGGGTGTTAAGTTTCCTACCGATGAAGAGCTACGATGCCCTTCAAACGGACACACCATGTGGGAAATACGCACACGTACAGCGTGCCTATCCTGAACTCGAGGTCTCCTGAAAGGGACCTACCTAATTATGCGCGGATATTATGTACATCCCCGTTAAACCAATGAGAATTTGCAATTGGTTGACGTCGACTTGTTATATAGTATATTCCGTTTCTGGAATTGCCGTGACTCAGTTATTTTTTTTTTTTGGGCCATCTAACGGAAAGTCGTCACCGACGCCGACAGTCATTGGCATCACCAGTGGTATTATCAACGCGCTGACTACCGTGAGACATAGGATGTTAAATTTCGTTGACTCTGTGAATACGCTGGCTACGACGCCCTTTAAACCGGAACCGGCCAGGACGGCAACCTTAATTGTTTTTAATTGTTAGAGGTAATGTAAACATTTATCTATCCATCCAAAGTGACATTTGATTAGCTTAACTCCATTCAAAACCACTCGATCTGGCTTGTATTTACGACGTAAAGAAGTAAATCACTTGTTAATCCTTACAAGTACAAGCACATCTACTATACAAATAAAATTATATTATTACAACTGACCGTATACTGTTATCACGATTGGTTAGTTAAATTAGATTTGAATTTACACAATATCGGATATTCATTCGTTAGAAACACTACAATAATCAGCAATACTGATCACTTATCTTTTGTAGAAGACACAGGTGTAAGAAAATAAATTATTTGATGCACTCGAAATAGCTTTTTATAATAAAAAACTTTGTTATAGTTTTTTGATATTATGTAACATTAAATATAATAAAAACAACAATTACTATTAATCTTGCTTTACCCCTTCTTCTCTCGATAGGTATATTGTTCAATATTTTTGAACTGGTTGTAAGAATAAAGTTTTTTTAATACAATTTTTATTTTTAGTTTGTCCCTAAGCATTAATAAATAAAATCCTTGCTATTTTCCGAACCCAGGTGGGTGTTGGCAAAAATAAATTTATATCCGTTAAATAAAACGAGTAACAAGTATTTTATTGTGGCGGTGAATATTACGCTATGCAAATAAAACAGCGGACTTCATATGAAGGTTTCAGCGAAACGGTTTCGTAATGATGACCTTTGGCGGTTAAAGTTTGTGCAATTCCGTTGGTAAGTCAGTCTGTACAACATAAAAGCCGTTCCAATTGTGAACATAGCATCTTTGAGTAGATCAAGATTACAAGTGTTATGTAAGCACGGGAATGTATTTGTAGCAGTAGTACTAAAAAATATCGAAATGTTTGTAACAGAGTTACTGGCATAGCTAAAGTTATATCAACACACATAATAAAACAAGGAAAACATATTTTATTTGTTTAAATAATTGAAGATAGTAAGTTATTACTTTATTTCGACTAAATTTTGAAACAAAATGTTCAACTAAATTTAACCTATCACAAGAGGTGTATTACTTGAACTTCGGCCTTCTAACGTTCACGGATTATTAATAAGGCACGCACAAAAAAAAAGTTGCGCAGCCGACTAGTTCTAAATTCAATTTATTTAAATCCGTCACTTCCGCCGACCGTTTTGTTGGTGTACGTCGATGGCGGGACATTTGCCGCGTCTCGATGTATCAATTGCCTCCGAATGACCCCGCGTCCCGACTGACAAGCGGTTGGATGAATGTATCTGGCATAAAACATAGTTATATACTCTGTGCACATAAATGGCACGGATCATTAAGTATACTGTTTTATAAATTATATTGCAGTTAATTTTGTTTTTAACTACGGGGCAGAGACGACAAAATCTTTAACTGTAAAAAATAATAAAACCCGCCTTTATATTTATTTTTCCATTTATATTTATAAAATGTAAATAAAGATACACATAAACACATATTCAAACGTGGGAAAAGAAATCGAAACAAGAAACAGAAAAAAATGTTTTCAATTGAAGTGGTATTAAATTCGAACAGAAAGACGACTCAATCATTTTGGCGGCAAAAGTTACAAAAGCGTGAATTGTCACTTAAAGTTGCCATCTTGTGTGATGGAAGAGTGACAATTCTTATTTAGTATTTTTATGTTGTTTTTAACACTCATGCATTTTAATTTGTATGTAAATTACGTTAGAATATTATAAATTTATACATCTGATTTATAGTTCCATTAAATGTTATCGATGTCAAGTTTACAAACTCTTTAGACTTTTGCAAAATTCTTTTTACTTTCTGTTAATCATTAAAATATTTAGATTATTTATTTAAATTAATAACTAATATCTTTTATATGTTTGGCCTATTTCTATTTTTATTTATTTAATAGATTACGTACGTTCACATTAGTTATCTTACACGTCTAATACGATGAATACAGGAACAATCACTAAATCAACATGATTACACTATCTACCTTTTGTTATAAATTTTACGAACACACAATACATTGTCCATCGGCCCGACATATTTAGGCAGTGAGTATAATTTTAAAATTGCATTTAATCCACCGCTGTTAATTCTCGGTGTTTCCGGACGCTAATTTGAAAACCGACTGCTATTATTTCGTCAAGTTGTATTCGACGTAGTATTGTCATTAGTAATATTTATCTTGTTAAATATTAACAAGCGTTTTTTGACTAGTATTATGTAACTTTAATATACTCTTTTTTTATAGGTTAATTATAATTGGATATATCGAACAAATTTTTGTTCAAGATATTTTTACATTAACTTAACCCTAAATGCTTTGAAAATGTTATTCAAAATAAGTTGAATATCCTTTGGAATTTTACACTTATAATAATCATCATAATAATATTATTCAATCAGATATCTCGTTGTAGATACTTACGTTACAGCTCCCATTAGATAATGCCGCCTCGCGCAATTATTTCTATTTATATAGAATAAAAGCGTTAAATGGTTATAATACAGTTTAATCCTCAAGTATGGGCCTAGCATATAACTCTATCAGATATTAATGGTCTCTACTGCGTCTCTCTGAAAATTACTTAATTAACATACATAATGAGTTATTTGACACTGGCAAACTGAGAAAATTGAATAATAAATCAGAAAATTGTTTTTTTTTACACAATCCGTAAGTGCATATCTTATTAAGAAATACTTGTGCTGCCTGACATTATTATAAAACATAAGAAGTATTTTATACAATTTACTTTTTATATACAAATGTTATGCCTTTAAAAAAAAAACACACACACACACATTTTACGAGCAATACAACTATAACATGAATGAAACCGATTAGACGTAATTAAAATGCAGCTTTAACATGATTTCTGATTAGACAGATTGAAATTTCAGTACAAATCGGTGTACGCCTCCGTACATTCCTATTGTTAGGACGGTCGAACGAGACAAAACCACGCAGGACAAAAAGTTTCTCATCCTATTATCAGATCGTTATCGTGTTTCGAAACGGCCGTGCGAAGTACGGACAACTTTGTGAGGACTTCAAATGCTATTGTCAATTCTCTTAGGTAATTGCGAAATAAATGTGTATACGATTTGCTAGCCTGATCTTTACTGGCCGAGGTATTATTATCATCATCATCATCATCAGCCTGTTTTAGTCCACTGCTGGACATAGGTCTCCCCTAATACACCCCTATCCATTAGGGTTTGGACCGTATCCCACCACGCTGGTCCAATGCGGGTTGGTGGGTGGACCGACTTTACATGCCCCTCCGACGCATGGATCATCTTACTTTTCAGACAATTGGGTGATCGGCCCAAATTGCCCTAACCAACTAGGAAACAACAATGACAATTTGTTGAGACCCCACAGGATTCGAACCCACGACCTCCGGTTTCTAAGGTACACGCCCATACCACTAGGCTACGGAGGCAGTCCGGCAGGTAATATATACAACTGACAAATAGACTGGAAGTAGTTGTGGCAAAGGCTATCCCTCGCAGTTAGGGGCCACGGTGGACCTACGAAGGATTTATGGTAGAATCACCATTTTCAGCCATTTTGCCACCGTGGTTCCATTGGTATTTCTTCTGTGATTTAACAATGGTTCCACTGATTTAATATATAACGGCTGTATAACTTGATTTTCAATCATAGAAAATTGGTTCAGACTGTCCTGGAAATAGATGGATAGATCAATGGTAGAATCACGGTGAATTTTTAATAACTTTAGAGTTACAAAAAAACCACGGTGAAGCTATGATGGCAAAATAGCTTAAAAACCGCAATGGGTCCACTGTGGTTCCATCATGGTTCCATTGTGGATTCACGATAAATCCATTACCATCGTGGTTCCACTATGGACGCACCGTTGCCCCCAAACTGCGAGGGTATAGCAATCTTACTAAAGGAACCGTGCGTGAAAACTGACGACTCTTAAGTACCCAAAAAAATCTCAAAAAATAATGTATCCCTGCAACATTCTGCACAAGTTAACTCATAAGCTTTTCAGTAACAATATGAGATAGCAAGAAAAGTTACAAATTGTCAAGTTATCAAAAGAAGCTAACCCTTTAACACAAATAGTTTGTATATGAGAATAAAACAAACTAATTGTGTTAAATTTACCTTACACGTTATTTTAAAGCAAGCTACGCTGAATCGATTTCTAATGCATATTTAAAAAAGCAAATTAAAGAGCGCAGCGAGTTAGAAGCGAAACGTGAGCTCCTTAGCAAAATTACCTCTGATTGGTTAATTAGTTACGGTTATAAAAGCCGATATGAACGCTTATTAGTAAATGATTAAAACAAGTTCTTTTGTATTGATTTTTAAGCATACTACCAACCTCCCAAACACCCTTGTGACTGGAATTTCGGAAAATCCGTTCCGCCTGATCTGACCTCTACTCGGCAAGAGGAATATTCCTACCATATTTTAAGTCGCTACGCCTTATGGTCCCAGAGATATCGTGATGAGTCAATATATAGGTGGGAATCTCTTTTATATATATAGATAAAACAATAAAAGTTATAAACAAGTTTTCCCTCTTTAACATAACACGTGTTTATAACACAGTTCTGTTTTGCCGATAATCTAGATTAAAAAAATATAACCAGGAAAATAATACCCTTGCTAAGCTAGATCAGAACGAACTAATTAATGAGGGGCATAACTCTACTTTAAAGCAACGTGATATTTTACAATGTTTTAGTGGTATCCTAAATATAATAGATGAACTGCATTTATTAACATAAGTAGTGCTTCTACAGGGGATTGACTAGAGAAGAAAGACCGAGGATTTCGGACTCAAATTACTAGTTTAAAAACAGTATAATAGACTAAATCCCAGGGGATAAATCTCACGAGCAAAACAAAACATCCTGCTTGTCTTACAGCTTTAATGAATAAAGCAAGTAAACAATTCGTGAAATGGTTTTCAGACATACATTTTACGATCAAGGAAACATATTCACATGAAGCGTAACTCTAACAATGTGTAATACGCGAACACGCTAATGCTATCGGCCATGCAATGGACGCTAAGCAGTTATACTGGTTGCAGTTAAATAATATGTGAAGTAACAGATTATACTTTCTAAAAGGGAATAACGATGCACAATGTGAATGCTTTTCTAAATATAAAATAACAGGCACAAAATTTTCTTGTAAGAAGTTTGTTATAAGGTAGAAAAAATACGAGAAGAATCGTATCTAGTATCTACGAATGCCTCCGTAGCCTAGTGGTAAGGGCCCCACGCCCTTCCGAATCCTGCGGGGACTCAACAAGTTTTCAAGTTGGTTATGGGAATTTGGGCCAATCACCCAATTGTCTGAAAAGTAAGATGATCCATGCATCGGATGGGCATTTAAAAAGTCGGTCCACCCACCAACCCACATTGGACCAGCGTGTTTGGATACGGTCCAAACACGCTGGTCCAATGTGTGGTTTGACTTAACACCGGGTTGCAAAGCACTGATGATTACTCACATGTTTAACGCACCTTTTATCACAATCCTATTTATGTTATACCTAAGCCATAATAAATAGAATTTATAGACGTTTTATTATTGTGATTTTTATGTTGGTCACATTTCATCAATGACAATGCCACTTCGTTGCCATTCCGTCATTTCTTTGACTTAGATATTTCGTGTAGATTTCCTTTCAGTTTCTAGCTTCAATAACAAATTTACTTCTTTTTTAAAATATTCACCATCATGGCGTCCCGCCGTAATTTTTTTATGTCTTTAATTTAAACTGATCTAACTTAATTGAAGTAGACAAATCTTACGACATTGATATACCCTATATCTTTGTTCTAGGAAAGACTGTGGTGTCAGGCATGTTGTAATCATTGCTGGCAGCTATAACATTATCCTTTGAATTAGCATTTTCCTTTGAAATATAAAAATTATTAGGCTGTTTCTTGGTTTTTCCTCTACCATTAATTACCTCATCCTATCTTTCCGCTTTACGAACTCGTACTGCAAAATAGAATCTTACAGCAAAACAACTTTCTGTCAACCAATCAAAAACTGCTATAGGTTTATGATTTTTTATCTCTGGAAAATAAGATAATCTATGCGTCGAAAGGGCATTTCAAAAGTCGGTTATGGACTTAAGCAACAACAAGTTCATAGAAAGACAGTCCCTTTTCATTAACTAACTATTAAGTCGTCGATCGTGTGCAGTTTACCCTTTGCGTTTTTGTGATCTGATACTGTTGTTCAGGCACGTCCGGTTGGAATATAAGACGAGCTCAAGATAACTTGGGAAAATGACCAGGAGAAAGACTATAATATATATATCTCTAGAAAAAAATCATCAAGTTTACAGTGACCAATAGCGTTACCTTTACATAACGTTATAACTTACAACATGTTAAGGCTATTTTTCCATGTACATTTGATCCACTAGTTATAGTTTAATTTATATTTTTACTTAAATCGTGAATTAAAAATGTATTGAACGGTAAACGGCATTCCTGTACGCATTTATAGCATTAAATGAGTGACACACAAAACGAAGACAGTATAGATGTGCCATTTGCCTCAAAGTTAGTTATACTTGCAAATTCAGATGGCATAGTTGACGCAAGCTTGCGTTGATTATGACGTCATACCCTCGACTTATTTACGAACACATTATTTTCATGGTAACATATAACATACAAAGCGTTAAATATAAATTGCTATATCATATATGAAGTATTGCAATCTAATGGTCTATTTTAACTTTTATTGCATAACGCTTGTAAAGATTGTGAGAAATTATTTTCCTTCGTAATTTTTCGGAAAAATTCATATTTATCATGCTCTCTCAAATATTTTCAATACATATACATCTCCATTTAATCAATGACACAATTCATTTTATATTTGACAGTAAACCATAAAGTTCTTATTATCGGATACGAAAATATCACTCAATATCATCATTCATTGACAGTTCGGGTGTCATCGTATTCCTGAAGGAAAAAATTTCCCACTACATTAATACTGATGTGTGTAGTATTCAAGAGGCCGTATGACATGAGAGAGAAAACAATTTACATAATAACTTATCCTTTGCATTACAACTGTATTATTGTGATAAACGGCTAAGAAGAAAAAAACTCTGTAACTTTGTAACTTTTGGCGATGTAATGTATACAATGTAAGCGGCAAGATACATAAAACATCTAAATAAGCAATACCAAATATTCACTATAATATAATTAATTACTGACCGAAATAAAATTTTCGACGGCGTTGGCCATCGATTCTTTAAGGTAGAAAGATATATTAATATGTAATAGTGCTATATAATCCAACCTAGTGTTGCCAAGCACAATAAAACGTACCAACCAACAGCCACGTGCAAAACAACAATTGATTAAATAATACCAATGTTGACAACTGCAACACAATAGAAAATCGCTCAGTTGACCGTGACCACAAAAATCGTATTAAATTCAACCTAATCTAATAACATTGCCTTACCTTTTTATAAATTTACGTAATGGAATAACAGTTGAATGCAATTCTAAAAACATATTTCACTCTCAATTAATAGCGAGAAATTGAATAAATTATATTCAATAGAGTTACAGTGTGGCTGAATGAAATGTCATAAAGTTACATAATTAAAATTTACGGATACGAATGTAATTGCATTTGTAATTTAAATCAAAAATGTGTATTTTAATTCATAATCACCAATATCTTACGCAATTAAAATCGTTAATAACATGTTTGAATTAATATAATATAACATCATCCAATCCCAAACTAAGCAAAGCCTGTTTTCTGGAAACAAGATAACTGATAAATATGTAAACTTATTTTTCTTTTACATATTATATAGATATAACCACGCACCCAGACACGAGAAAAACTCTATATTCATCAGACAATAGTTTTCCCGTTGTGGGAATCAAACCCACACCCTTTGGCGCAACAGTCAGGTTCACTAACCACTGCGCCAAGAGGATCATCAAAAATATTTCAATTATTATTACATCGATGGAAAATTGAGTTAAAATAAAATGGAACATGAAGGTAACATAACGCTCCCACTAATACAAGCGTAGTAGATATGATGTAAAGTATATTTAAAAACGACGTTTTTTTTTACAAATTCAACCATGAACTGAATCATTTAAACTAGCGGCCCGCCTGGCTCCGCACGGGTGCAATACTGATCTGTAAAATCTATGAAAAATATAAAAATTTATCAGCGTTCATCTACAATACTATTCATGAATTATACACAAAAACCTTCCCCTTCAATCACTCTGTCTATGGAAAAACCGCATAAAAATCCGTTGCGTCGTTTTTAAGATTTAAGCTTACATAGGGATATATCGCCAGAGAAAGCGACTTTGTTTAGCAAAACATATTTATCACTAAAAAAGACTGCATTGGTTTTGTTTTAATTAGAAAAACCTGTTGAAAATTACATTAATAATGCAGCACCTGCAACGCCCTTGTAATGTAATGAGTCTTACGTAATTGCAATTGTACTTGACCAGGTGTTGGTGGTAATGAAACCGTAGAGACAGGTAACTCGAATTTTTTAACGTACGTACAATAGCTTAGGTTCACGGCCAATAGGCATAAGAATGTTAAACATGGCAACTAAAACGAAAAATAAATACGCATTATAAAGGGCGAATACGTATTAATTTTTCGTTTTCATTTGATTATTGTCAAAACCTTATTAAGTAGGGTAATTTTGCTGGGTGGCGACCAGTTAGTGACGTCTTCTATGTTACTATTTATATTATTTTTACAAAAAAAAATTGGAGCAACGAGGACCAAAAAAGTTGGATTGCGACCAATTATCATGCTATTTTAACTATAGCTGAACAAAAGTGTTATCCTACTTTTTAAGTAAACTTTGTTTTCAATGCGGGAGACTCTTTTTTCGCGCCTTTTAATGAAGTAAGTACTTCATTTCGTCGGTTATCTATGGTTGTTAGTCACGTGAAATAATTCTGTTAAGTAGTTTACACAATATTCATAATGTTTCTTGCATAATAATTATATCCGAACCTTTCAAACGATTGTTGAATTTATAATAAAAACATCGTCAAACATGTATTAAAAACTTGTACGTCATATTTCTGGTTCGCTCCATTACAGCCATCATTAAACATAATGCAAGTCACCTTATCATTGATAAATGTGTCGTGACCCTCACACACACAGATTTTAGTATACAAATTTCTAAGTTTCTTAAACTTGCGGCTAATTTAGTCAATGATAGGAGAGAGACGGCTCTTGTGTGTAACTTAGATAAACAATGAATATTTCAACTTGTCTCAAGAAAACAAGCGTTTTCCGAGTTTATAGCCTAAGATCCACACAAACTTAGGTCTAGTGGAGGAGCATCGTTAGTAGGGACAGTTAGTGGGAATAGCAACATTAAAAAAACCGTTTTTAAATGAATACATAGTTATAAATAACCGGTTCTTATAACAGTTTTATAGACTTTTTAATATCTGTCTGTTTGTGTTTGTTAGTTATGGCCAATCTGGGGAATGACTGACGAAACTTTAAAAGGTAAGTGGTAGTTACTTTGGACACCTTTGTATTAGAAAAAAATGTTGGTTTTCTATTAATTAGCACGCGGACGAAGCCGCGAGGAACAGTTACTGCTATATATATTTGCTATCTGCTTTTATTTTTTTATTAATTTTATTTTTCTTTGGTGCGTGTGCTAGAAATCGGAGGTCGTGAGTTCGAATCTTTCGGGGACTCAACAAATTTTCATTGTTGTTTCCTAGTTGGTTAGGAAATGCGGGGTGATCAGCCCATTGTCTCAAAAGTAAGATGGATCATGTTACTTTTGAGACAATGCGTCGGATGGACATGTAAAAAGTCGGTCCACCCACCGACCCGCATTGGACCAGCGTGACAGGATACGGTCCAAAAACCCCCTAATGGAGAAGTGCGTGCAGCATGAGAAGCCTATGTTCAGCAGTGGACTATCACAGGCTGACGATGATGACGATGATCATAATATTTGCTATATTACATTTATAAGTCAGGTTTTATCGAATGAACATATTTAACGTTCAAATGACTCAAGTATGGTATAATTTTAGCTTGCGCTCATTACGGCGTGTCAACCGATACACGGTAAACAATCGTGGGGCCCTAATTGCCCCCACGATGTGGACAATTTCGTCGGAAATGGAACATGAAAAAATACGATACGCTCGCCAGCTTGTGCTTTGTCATTAGAAACGTATATGGTTAATGTAGCGGCGATGGAAACGTTCTAGAACTTTTTGCACACGAAAACACAGACACCAAATCGCCTTGTCCTATTAACATAGACGAATGTTCAAATCACCAACATTACAGATGAGCAACAGTGAAGTTTAAAATGTCCGATTATACGGGACAATTTTTTTAATAAAACATAAATATAATTCAAACCATATTTTATTTGAGGGTGACGTTTAAACTACGTTAAAAAGACTTTAATTACGTATATGGGATGTTTTTAACATCAACCATAAAATAGAGTAGATCCGACATAAAATTAAACGTTAAATCGAATATTTCATACACAACCTACGTTAATTATTCGTCAGCTTATAATATGGCGGATGGCAAAGTTATTAATCCAATAAAAAAAGAATAGTAAGGTATCACATACGACTTGGTTTAGCGACTAATACCCATCATTCACAACCGAAAGGTCCAATTCAGTTGAAGAAAGGTTTGGTTGTCCAAAGTTAAAGTCGATGGTTTCGTGACAACCGGCACTGACATTTAATACCCCCAAGCGATTAACCCATTGTCCTATCTATTTAAACAACAACACTAAGTTTTTCCCACGGGATCGAAAGACATTTTAAATTTATCCTCAAGGCGGCAAATATATACTTTTGAGTCTATATTTGTACATGCTTGTCGATTTCACTGCGATCGTGTCGATTACATCATACATACATACATCATCAGCCTGTGATAGTCCACTGCTGGACATAGGCCTCCCCTAATACACCCTATCCATTAGAGGGTTTTTGGACCGTATCCCACCACGCTGGTCCAATGCGGGTTGGTGGGTGGACCGACTTTTTACATGCCCATCCGACGCATGGATCATCTTACTTTTCAGACAATTGGGTGATCGGCCCAAATTGCCCTAACCAACTAGGAAACAACATCGTGTCGATTATCCGTCCCATACAACTGGAAGTAAAGGAAAAGGGAGCACCTGTGTTTATGCGTACACTAGGTAACCTAACGATTTTAATTTTTTTTTAGTTTTTCAATGTACATTATCCTTGCTCACAAATCAAATATTTCACAGTAAAATCCTACAACGCATAAGGCTTATAAGGTTAAAAACGTCTATAGGATTTGTAATAAAATTCCATACTATTACTAGAGACAAGCGTTTATAATTAATTTTCCCTGCTTTTGTAAATTATACTTAAGAATAATATATATCTTCTACAACATATAATGGTTTTCTGTAATTTATTTCTATGCTCGAGTGGACATTCTAGCACAAGCTAGTGCTTCTATAATTTAATATATAAATCTGATTCATGTTCATTTATATTACGGTATTCAATATAAATTAACATGAATTAGATGTCAAGTTTAAAACAATAACAAACCTTCCATTTTTAATTATACAAACAAATTAATTATTAAGTCAATCACTACAAAACATAAATACGGCATTATCTGTCACCCACCAAAGTCACAAAGCAGTAAACTTGTCCAATTAGCATAAATCAAGTGCAATTAAATGTAAAAAAAAAAACTTCTTTGCAAATACCAACCAGTACGCTGCGTTAGTCAATAATCCGCAATGAAATTGTCAATTATCGCCATATAAAACACGGAACGTTCTAAGTAACGTTATAATGTATGCGTGAAAGATCCACTCCATTGGACTTTGGTAGCCAAGTGACCAATAAACCAGTCAAATGCCAATGAACGCGGCCCCGCCATGATTGCATTGAAAATTGCACATGCAAAGTAATCTAACAATAATAAGTTCGTTTACGCTTTCATATAAACGTGCTTAGGCGTAACGTGCAAAGTAAACACATGTTTATTGATTTTATTTATTTATAAATGGCTTACCAACTAAAACATATAGGAGCATTTACAATATAAACTCAAGATAAACTTAACTCTAGTGTTATAAAAAAAATTACAGTGTTAAATTGTGCTTAAAAATTTACTTTTGATAGAATGTGGCTTATCAGAAAATATATCTACAGCACAATTTTCAAAAAAAGGTATAATATGTTCGTATATGTTAATGCATAATTTAGTACAATGGCGGACTTAATGCCAAAAGGCATTCTCTACCAGTCAACCAATGAATGGTGCAAAGCAATAAAAGTTTGGTACACTTAGATATGAATTAAAAGAAAACATTATCAGCATGTGTTAGACCACCGCTGGTCCGATTCGGGTCGGTGGGTTATAAAAAAAATAGACAAGTTCATTAAAGGATTAATGGATAATTATATACTTCATTCAAATAATTAAAAGACTTAATAGATTTTATAGGGGTTAATCTCCTAACAATATTTTTGAGTTACAGATCCTTTACTATGTGTAAATCTATTTCTTACTGCTGACTAAACTAAACACTCCAACTAATTGCCCGCCGCTGTAGTAACCGGAAGTCGTGGGTTTGACATCTTCGGAGACTCAACAAGTTTTCATTGTTGTTACCTAGTTGGTAAGGACAATGCTGGCTGATCACCCGATTGCCTGTGAAGTAAGATGATCCATACTTCGGATGGGTATGTAAAAAGTCTGTCCTGCGCCTGATCTCTCTCCTGTCGGGTTGGTTATAAATCCCATCGGGCTATGAGAGAGAAGAAAGGGAGAGTGCACCTGTCTTTATGTCTAGTGCTTGTTAGTATCTAGGCCGACCGCCGTAGTTCGACATTATAATTATAATATCAGGTTTGGGACGGGTATAAGTATGTAGGGTTACATTATTAGCTCATACAAATGTGTACGCACCTTAACATTGCTGACCGTTTATTTTAGACTTCTTATCCAGTTCGCTAACTTACCCCTCCGGTTGTTTATACAGAATTCTTAGTTGTTATTAAAGTTCAAACTGTATTCGGCTTATGGTAATTATGTAGTTTTAGGTGCGGCGAGGAGGAGATTGAACTCGAAAGTTATGCTATGTGCTCATGATACTTTGAAGGCAAGATGATTATGACTTCACTGAAATTAACATTTCTTTGTAAGTGTTTTGTAGGTAAAAAATAATAAAAGAAGTAAAAAATACGCTTTCACGGTATCAAAAGGTTTATTAGATCCTGTTCGAATATAACCCTCAATGGACAAGAAAAAAGTTACAATAATTGAGGAAGACTAAAAAATAATACAATAATATCGTAACATGATTGTAATCACACGCTATGAAAATCACTAGAATATTTGTCTAACTGACGCACAAGATAATTTTAAGTTTTTGATAGTGACCCAGTTGCCAAAACACTTACGGGCATAGTAGCTTTGTTTATTTCAGTAGGTCATATTTACAATCCCGAAATATTTATTCTTTTTTAATTTCTAGAACGTGCTACGTGCCAACATGGCATTTGTTGTAACCTCAGCTGTATCTTCTTCTCTCTATATATATGTATACCTATATATTGACGCATCACGATATTTCTGCAACCATGAGGCGTAGCTACTTTGGTAGGAATATTCCTTTCGCCGAGCAGAGGTACGCTAAGAACGGATTTTACGAAATTCCACCCACAATGGGGTGGAGGGTTGCTAGTGATCAATAAAACTTTTCAGTTTCCCCTGTAAAAGGTTAAACTTAAAACACGAGGTACACGGCAACTCTTGTAGTAATAAAAAAAAAACTTAAAATTCCGAATAACCAGAACAATCAGTTCGTATCGAACAATCGCGAAATTGCCTGTAATGTAACAATTTGTAAACAGTAGCCAGGAATGTTTATGGCAGCGCTTCGTGCCTATTGTGGCCGCAGTTTTATGCGTTCGATTATATAATTGAATGCTCTATCAAACTAGGTAAACGGCTAAATATAACCGAGCCAAATAACTGTGAAGTAAGTCACCCATAGCAACGACTTGGGGTTCAAAGTTTGTGTTGTAATTGGTGGATAGGATGATCAAATCGTACCTATTCGATGCTTCACAAGTTAAAACTAATATGTATTAAATCATAGGTCATTTTATCAATTTTAGCGTTTATTTTAGTTTATTTGTAACTTTTGGACAATTTTCTAAGTCATCGTGAAGTAAGTTTGTAATGTTAGATACATAGATTTATCAGACAATTTTCATGTAAAGCGACTGGAATTTGGTCTCATAAACTCAAAGGTTCGTGAGAACGGTAGCTTTGCGAACTCTGTGTTACATGAAGTTTACTATAGACAAGAGCCTGAAACCTTAACTTTATAGTTAACAAAAAAAAAAACTTAAAGGGTAAATTCCGTTACACGGTACATTTAAGTGTAAATTTGACGGCACTTAGGAATGCATGGATGCTTTTACTTTCCAAGCAATTTAATGATCGGCTCATACTGTCGTACTCAAACAGAAAACAACGATAACACTGTTTTTTCATCACAGGACTCCGATACATTATAAATGTTTTTCGTTGGATTAACAAAACATGATAGTACGTTTTCGCTTATTATTTTTGACAACTAATTCATCTAAATTTAAGTTACGTTTGGGTATTAACAATTACATATAAATATTTTAACTGTCTATATAATTTTAATAAATAAAATGGTCATAAGAATATTCATAACCCGTATTCTCATTAACATTTTTTTCACCAAAAATAAAAAAAATGCCGAAATAAATATAGTGCATTAGCTAGATCGTAAATATATATAGATCATATGTTCATAACAGATTAACATACAAATTAATACAACAACTAAACTTGCGAGCCGTCGCAATACCGAATCTTTCGGCCTTGGCACTGAATCATAATAAAGTTATGAAAGCCTACGTGAGGTAAACAATGAAGAAATTCCGTCTTTAAAGGTTATCATAGCTATGTGAGTGCCATATTGTATTCATTATTAACTATAGAGACTATTATTATTTAAAAACAGGTGCACTTCTTCTTTTGAACGAACGTTAAAGAAATTTTTACAGTGTCCGAAATAGGTTATTAGACATGCAACACGGTGACTCGAAATAGCCGTGATTATATTACAATAAAAAAACATAAATAATGGTCGTACCTACTGTAATTTAAACTCGCTTAAAGTAGACCAGTCTCATTTCAAATTAAGTAAATAATAATTTAAATGGGTATTTAAAACATTAAATTTTGATTAACCTGATTTTGGATCAACCACCAAAGCTTCTGTGCAGCGTAGATTATCTACTTGAATTTTCAAGGTCATGTTTCCGTCTTCGCTTACAACTTTAAACATATAGGTAATAAAATTAAAAAATAACTAAAATTTTCCAAGATATTATAGTTATAGATCTCATATTTTAGGTACAATCATTTAAGCACAGTTTACTAACTGTTAAAAAATTACTCTGTTATAAAAGTAAAGAAACATTTTTATATTTAATTCAACACTTCCTATTCTTTTCACTTTTGCTATATTTACGCACGCACGGAAACATTAAATTTGTAATAAACGTTTACGATTTTTCTAACACAGGTTTTTATAATTAAAATGTCTTTGGCGTGACAGCAAACATATATGGCATGCCTATAATTTCTCTGTCACAGAAGGCGTAAACATAAACTGATGTAATTATTTCATTACTTCAAATTGTCATGCAAAAGTGTTTAACCACGTCTTTGCATTGTAATGTACAAGGGCATATTATTCATACATAGTCCATTCGAAACATATAATTATGCCACACAACTACGAAAATATTATTTGGTCATTGTCACAAACAAGAAGAATTATGAACAGATTTTCGAACACAAAAAAAAGTGTTCTTGACAAAACGCGTGGGAAATATCGTTAAACATCTTCAAATCTAATTTAATTAGTGATCATAACAATCATTACGCGATTATACGAAAACATACAAACCTGCGAACCGACGGTTTCCGGTAAACACAATGTTGATATTGTCGACTTCACAAAACGAAACGTCAAAGTTTGATTGAAATTAAAAAGAAAAACTTCTATCGTCTATGAGTAACTTCCGGTCCACTGTCACTTGATACTATTAAAACGCGCCGTTGTGTGTTTCCGAAAAGTTTTTAAGACTGTCGTAAACAAATACGCGGGAGAAGGATTGAAACGCGCGCGGTCCGTGCAGCCTCACATTTATTACTGCCGCCGATCGCACGGGTTACGAATTACGAACGCCTATAGCGTTTTTCGTTCTAAGTTGAATATTGTCCTAGCGCTAGATCCGTGTTTTGTCCTATCACAGGAGTACCAATCTGCGGATTCAAAAAAATATAAATACTAATAGCGCAGGACAAATTTGTTGTATTTTAAAACATAAGTCGTTTATTGTAAGTTTTTTTTTTATTTACTATTTCCGAATAATCATAGGAAGCGGTTCGTACTTTGAAAAAAAACTTAAATATTTATTTCCAACCTTATCCTGACCTAAGGATATCATCTGTGAATGTCATCTGTTTAATTAACACGGTTCATGAAATACTGTCTGATGACAAGTTAACAGACGGACAGAAATATGATCAAAGGAGTTCTGGTAATAGAGTCGCGTTTTACCCTTTCTATACCTGTATATAAAATAATGAGTTTTTGTACGTTATGTAATTGTACGATATCTGTTTGAACATTCTTATACATCATATGACAGATAAAGTTATACTTTTATGTTAATTGAGGAAGTATTTTTATAACTTTCGAATAAAAATCTATTTAACTTCTTTAGCCTTTCTATATTAAGATTATACTTTTTTTGTAGAAATTTTCTTAATTCGTTAAAAATTTGGGATCAAACTTAATAGTTTTTTTAGTTTAACTAAGGAAGAATAAGTAATGACGTTTCAGCCCCAAACGCCTAGTCTGAAAGCCAAAGTTTACGGCATCTATTTCTTAAATACTTGAGATGTGTATGTCTAGTTCTATACTTTAGTCAATTTATACTAAGAAATAAGAATGGAAATAAACAGAGTAACCCATGGCAACGAAGCGGCGTTATACAGCTAATAATCATATTGATAAGTTGTCATAATAAGGTCTATTGCATTAGATCTATTCTGAATTTAACATGTTACGTTTATTTTGTTATTTGAACTTATCGCTATTGCATTTTATTTGAAAATGTTTGTCAACTCTCTTCCGAAATAAGATTTAAGTTTTCACTACATCATCATCATCATCATCAGCCTCTGATAGTCCACTGCTGGACATAGGCCTCCACTAATACACTCCTTTCCTTTAGGGGGTTTTGGACCGTATCCCACCACGCTGGTCCAATGCGGGTTGGTGGGTGGACCGACTTTTACATGCCCATCCAACGCATGGATCATGTTACCTTTTAGACAATTGGGTGATCGGCCCAAATTGCCTAACTCAACTTTGACTACTACGACAAAAGACCTTTATAGGTCCGGAGGATTCAAACCGCGACCTCCAGTGTTATATAAGTCGCCATACGCGTGTTTCATGCGGAACTAATGATTTTTAAGGTACATTATGAAACTGGTTTATGTAAACGACTAAATTTCTAATTTACTATTGGTACGCATTAAATTGATGTATGAATTAAAGATTTCATAAATAATACAAAACTATAATAGAAATGTCGCTCAGACTTTTGACCATTTGATAAGTATATATATACATATATAATATAATAAGCTATATAAATAATTAATTAAGACGCTGTATGGCAGGAGTCTATCAACAGTGGATAAACGGTCTGAAATAAAGATAAAGCTTTATAACTGCAAAGTTAATTCGTAATAAGACGTTCAATAACGAGGAATATACTTCATTAATTATATAGAATATTTATTTTTTTTAAACCTTATTTTTTATTTAAGTATAGTGTAAATGTTTCCATGAGTTATGTAAAATACACTTAAAATATAAGCGTATAGACTATACCGATTCATTGTTTTTTAAACAAGTTTTATAAAAATGCGTAAGATAATTCTTTGCGTGAAAAAATAACAAACACACATAACATAGCAAAGTTAATTAAAACTTTCGAGTTAATTATATAGAAGAATTGACTTAAGAATCAAATGATACAGTGTTTTTAATATTAGCTTTTGCCTTCAACTTCAATAATATTACTGTCTGTTTGTTGTTACTTATTTTAATGGCTATTTATCTATCAAGCAGCTAAACCAATAGCACCAATGAGAACTTTCAGTAAGATGTCAATCACTACGCGAAATTCCAGTATACCAAGACCAAATAATACCTAGAAATTATACATATCTAAATGTCATGAGTGTCAAACGTTATATAAATTTATTAAGTTTATAAGTGATCAGTAGAGCCTAAATTAAAAAAAAATACTTTGACTTTGACATGCGTTTGGCGCGAACAATTTAAAGCGCGTTTTGATGCAATTTGAGTTTCACTTAAGTCTTTGTATACATTCATTCTGGCTCTTGATTGGCTGTGCAAATTTTTTATCTAATATAGAATCACAAAATGAAATAGAATTGATGTTAATGATGTTAATAATGCAAAGATGTTGCGTCGCACACACATATACTTTATGTGCTTTGATAAAAGACGATTGTCTTTGCTATAGTTTATTTTTAGATAGTATCAGTAAAGCACCAAAAATATTTAAGAACTGAGCGTATTTAAAAATATTATGAATTTAATTCTTGAACCAAAAAGCTTAAACCTAACTAACTATTATTTTATTTATAACTAAATGCTGTTGCCCGCGAACTTTGTCCGCGTGGTAACATTAAAAAAAACTTTTCCCATAAATAATAGCTTATTATACTACTCATTATATCAGCTATTTATAAGAGATAGTCACAATAAACAAACAGACAGACTAACAAAAATCGGTTATATAGCACATCTAGCAACCCACTCCGGCTCGCACGAGTGCAATGCTGATTCCTAGAACTGTTGCACTGCTATTTCCTTGCATTTTAAATCTGTATTGTCTTCGTATATTTTCATTTAAATTACTTGCTGAAACACTGGGCCATATGGATCTATGTCAATTTAAAAATGTATTATACGTCGTTCGATATAGGAGTCGATTAGCTCATAGGATTATTGAGCTATTTTTCTCGTAAAATGTTATGGATCTAAAATGGTTATCAACCTATTAAAATCTATAAGAATTATTACTAAGTCCGACCGAAACTGTTTTTCTGGCCGAAACCGAAACCGAAAGCCGTGGCTTCAGTTTCGGCCGAAAACGAAACCGAAACTCACGTGATCAAGTATAAAAATTCTTAAAATATTAAAATATGGAGCTTTTATATTTATTATTTTGCTTTAGTTTAGTCATGGAATGGAGACAGTATATTAAACGTGTGGTAATCGTTTATTTCAGTTGCTAATAATATTTTTATGTAACAAAATATTTAAAAATATATTTTTTTCAAATAAACTTCTTATAGCAATATGAGTTATAATTAAATAAATTAATAATTATGACTGTTGCGTTAAAGACTAAGTATTGATAATTAAATTGAAAATAAAATGATTAATACTTTGGTTTGTATTTGTAGTTCGAGGGGATCAAACAATTGTAAAAATGAGATAGAATGTAATGACTATGATAGCTTAATTATTTATTTTCTACATAATCTCCGAATCCACCAACACCCAAGTCCAGCGTTCCAAGTTTCTAATGCTTCAATTCCTTTAAAATGGATTGTCTTGGTCCTGCAAAAAGGTCTCTACGGCATCGTTTACTTGTTATATATAGTTTAAACACATGTTTCCTCTTAAGTATTGTATCAATTTGGAGAGAAGATGAAAAATAGCTGAGGCCAAATCTGGTGAATAGGAGGATGCTCAACCAATTGAACGCTAGCATGCTGAACGGTGGCCATCGCTAATGCCAACCTATGCGCCGGTACGTTGTCGAGATGAAACAGATCGCCCGTTCAAAGTTGGTCTCTATTTTATCATTGGCTGCATTTCTCAACCTCGGTATTAAAGCTGTATAATCTGTAAAGATGGTTCCACGCTCCAGGTAATCAATCAACAATATCACTTCTGAGTCCCAAAATATTAAGGCTATACCTTGCTAGGCAATATACCACGGCCACGGCATGCAGATCCTTCAGGATAAACCTGTGTTTCGTCCACTGTCACAAAACTCGATTTAAAGTTTTTAGAATCTTTTTAAAACTTGTCCAACGATATCATCGAATTGTTAAGTCGATTTTGTTTCTGATTCTCGGCACCCTTCATGTAGAGACTTTTCTATATGAAATGCTCGTTTCGTGGATTAGGTATCAGATGGTAATTCTTTAATCGCTAAAAACAGTTTTTTCGAAAACGGCAGCATATTTTTATTGTTTCTTGTTGATTACTGGCTTCGATGGACGGCTGCAACCATGTTCGTCTTCCGTGTACGTTCTTCCCTACTGAAATTAAGCTCAACTTAGCGACAATGGATTATGACAGAGCAGACTCTTCTCATATTGCTTTGAGCCGTAATAAATCATTTCCATTGTTAACTATTTATAACAGTGGTTTTAATAAAAGTTGCTTGTAGGTTTAGTTTTCTCTTTTTCAGAACATATTTCAAACTAGCATTAAAAACAGAATTATTTCATCAGAAAAAAGTAAAGAGTTAGAAAATTTATTTATTAACCAGAAGTATCTGAGCTACGCTTCAGTATATTGTATTTATTTTTGGTTAACAAGAGTATATATTTTGTTCCTCTAATACTTGTTTCAGCTCCTCGTCTTTTAAAAAATCATCATTTCTTTCTCAAACTTGAATGCTTCTGAACTAAAATCGACTGATCTGAGCTCGATTGTAGCAATGTACATTTAAGTTTCCTGCTATTTGAAATTGAAAATACTTTTTGAAACCAATTTCGGTTTCGGCAAAGTTCTATGGAATTTTCATTAAACCGATACTCGTCGATATGAACTGATTTTGCTCAGAATATGGCGAACCGAAACCTGAAAGTCAGATCTGGATCAACTATTACTTGATACATATCCGTCTTAGAAAGGAGAATATTTTAAAACATTATTTTGCTAAATCTCATAAGGTTTAGGCAGCCTTTTCGTTGAAAGTTCTCAGACGGCTTAATTTATTTCCGACATCTCTAACATATATCAATAAAATTAACTCAAATGTACACAGAAATTCTACAAGTTATATACCTAAACCTTCCGGAAGAATATTCTATCGATTAGAGAAAAACCGCGTGACTATCTGTGCAGTAGTACTTTAGTTTACGCGAACAGACAGACACACAGACGAAGCCGGGGACTTTGTTTTATAATATGTATAGATAGTACGTATTATCCTTCATTTTTCAATGCCATACTTTCCCTCTTATACAGTCAAAAATGAGATGGAACATCATCTTTACGACATTCGTATTCACCGAAAACGCAAGAGAATGCTTCAATAAAAATATAAAATACTGGCCGATGCCCGCGAGTTTGTCCGCGTGGTGATATAAAAAAAATCCTAAAAAAAGTAATCATAAAGCCATATCAGAGATTAACCACACAAAAATAATTAATTTTAATATTACAAAGTGGCTCTACAATATAATTTTTTGTATAAATGGCGTGATGAAAAATGAGATGTAAAAAGCACAGCAAACAAGAAAAGAGTTATCAACGACATCAAAACCGTTACAATACATTGCTTGGTATTGTAATCCTATTTTTGACCGACTTCATAAGAAGTCGGTCAAAAATAGGAATCTTTTTTATTATTTTCATACGAAGGCAGACGAGCAATTCAGCCACTTGAAGGAAATTGGTCATCAGTGCCCGTGGACATTGACAGTATAGGATGATACGTCTCGTTTGCCCAGCAAATTTTCTGGCCAAGCTGTCCTTCAAACCGGAACACGGTAGTGTTTTCACGCGGTGATACCGCTCCGGATGGCCCTCTCATGATGGCATCCAGTAATTAGTTCACTTGCCAACTCTAAAAAAAAAAGGACGTGCCCAATTCCAAGCGCATTTTGAATATTTCTTTAAATGGTAGGTAATAACTGTCATGTGGTCACATTTTTAATAATATAATTTTGATAAGATTATTTTTAACATTTTAATGTAAATATAGTTAAAAAAATACAATGAAACCTATTCAGAGCTCATTAAAGTAAACTACCCTGTAAGTCCTGGTAAAAGTAAATGCATTTAAAATGTGCGATAAACAGGTTATACAAGTTATTTTGTTACAACTAATACCTTTAAACATATGAGAAATTATAAAATATGTTGACAGAAATCTACTGGAAGATATTGCGCAAAATAGTAATACACTGTTTCAATTTCCAGCCGGTCATGTTTTTGTAAATATGGTTTTTTTTTACTACTTTTCGTTCTCGCGTAGGCAAGCTCTTGTTATTATGCACTCACACCAACTGAAATCAACACGTTGTTCCTTAATGGCACCTAAAAGGTGAGCAGCCTCCACACTCAGCTCTCCCGCTGGAATCAGATACCCCGCGTTTATAAAAACCAAGAGATCCATACCCTCTCAGTCCCAGGACTCCTAGCCCACAGTTGTGGCCTTATAGTCTTCATATGCAACCTCAAGGGCACGTACGAAGTAGACTTATTCAATTTTCTTAACGGTAACACTTTTTTTGTACATTAAAAAAACAATATTTAATCGTATTTGAATTCCACAAACACCTTTATTTCTTAGACTGTCGAGGTTCTTGTTAGCTATTCTCCGTCCGCGGGTATTGAAGCCCACCACCACTACAATGTAGGACCTATCGGAAGGGCTTGAAACGCTAAGCCAAGTAGTCGGTGAGATGACAAAATATACTTGAACAAGAATGTGATTTCAAGTCTTCATTTCGTATTTATTTATTGAATTATTGATATGAGTTACAAAATTTCAAGGCTTTGATAGCCTAACAACTGTAATAGTTTCAAAAATTGCCATCGATTATAATAAATTTTAAGTTCCTATCCACAGTGGCTGAAACCATATTAGATAATATTAATTTATTTTCTTTCCAATGATGAATAATGATTTACACACAAGCGTTATAGTAATAATTAAACTTTATGTAATTGTAAATTTTAGAGAGCAAAAATGAATATCAACATTAATTTTAAAAAAAAGAACAAAGTGCTGTCAACATTTTTAATTCTAGTTATATGCATAATTTGCATAATAAATCAAGATTCGGGTATTCGTTTTACATACATATAAACTGAAACGCAAAAACATAACGTAACTATTTTTACACTATGTTGTCGTTACTGGACATATCAAACTTTTGCTTCTTATTATGCCGTAAATTATTTTTTACCTAGTATTTAATTTAAGAATCCGAAAAGATCCTTTTTCAAAAAATAATCCAATTAATAAAATTATATTAAAATAATATACTTCAATTTACAAAAGAAAATTAGAAGTTATAAAGTTGACTTTGATTTTCCCAATGTTGGCATAACTGCTATCGTGACAAACTTTCGTTCGCTTCGTTCATGGTGATTAAGTGTAAAATTAAAAAACTATAAAGAAGTATTTAAATCTATACGAAAAATGTTATATCTTATATTTTAGTTAAGCCTCATAAAAGTCTATCATAGACATTACTTTAATTTCATATAAGTGCATCAATTATCATGGAAACTAAAAGTATAAAAAGTGTTATTGTGTGTTAAGTTTTATAATGGCGGCCCGTCGCGTCCCCCGCGCCTCCATTTCGTTGACAGTCAGATATGACAATGCCGAGACGTAGAAATGTAAAAGTTGTTATGTTTTTGTAAATAACCTAGTGGTGGACAATAATTCGGTTATCGTATAAATATTAAAATGAATCCGGAACACCATAACATAAATACGGGTGGAGGCCAACCGCCTGGTAACTCGGAGGTGCTCAAAACTATAATCACACTTTTTAACCATTTAAATTATTCTTATAAGTTTTATCAATACTATTCAAAAATTCACAGACACAAAATCAAAGAGTTACCGCTACCCAACAACAACAACAGCCAGCTAATAGTTTAACACCTACAACGTCTGCCACAGACCTCAGAGTTAATTCGGCAGCAGTAAACGTTGCTTTGTCAAGTGTCGCGAAATATTGGGTGTTCACGAATTTATTTCCCGGACCTATTCCACAAGTGTCTGTGTACGGATTGCCAACAAACACAAGGATAGAAAATGGAAAACCAGTGCAGGTACAATAATAATCTACCACATGACATTCCTTTTCATTTAAAAATATATGTATGTGTGTACTTATGTACGGGATTTTTTACATATTAGTTTACTAGCATATTACTTTAAGTGAAACAACTATAGTTTTTCGTACTTATGATTTAAAACCTTTTTTAGGACTTAGGTCAAGCACATGCGGGCCTGTTAAATGGAGACCCTAATATCATACTGGGACAGCATACTGGACAATCACAGTTATCTGTTTCTGGCCCCAGTGGCCAACAGATTCCTGTCACTCAAATCATTGCAACTCAACTACAAGCTGCACAGGCACATGGTGATTGGATTACATTATTTAGTATCTATACTTGTACGAACAAAAATTTGGCTTCTATGTAAAATAGTTATATGTTATTGCCACCCAGTTATTGATGTTTTGATGCTAAATGCTTTGTTTTTGCATAAATTTAAAGCCTTTATTAGAAAAGTGCGTTGCATAGTTTTTTTATTACAATGTGATATATTGTATATACATTTATATATGTATACAGTATATCACATTTATCTTTGTGTTTGACACACAAGGTCTACCTTGGTTTTTGTATTATTAGTAAAGCTCAAGAATATATTATCATACAAGAATAAAAATGTTTTAATATTTTTTTTTGTGCATTTTAGAATCAATGGTGACACACACACAAGAACTAGCCACACAAAGCTCTGGCAATGGTACACAGGTGTCTGTAAGCGCTGGGCAGTCCACTCATCAGCAGGTACCCAATAATCGGGTCGAGTTTATACAACACCATAACATTGATATGGTAAATCATGTGGTAACCCATTCCTATTAATAGCGGGAATGTTAAAAAATGTTGCTCTGTAGAGAATTGTTATGAATGAAATTACAATTGGAATTTATAATACTGTCAACACTTACAGTTGCATGCAATAGTGCATCTGAAAAATCTGCTTGGAATGAAGGATTTTAAGTGCTATATATTTAATCAAACTTAATACTGAATCTAGTTGGTTATAAAAATGCATGTTTATCATATAGCAATTACTGTTATGTTAATTTCTTGCATGTTTAATTAAAATGGTGATTTTTTCTATTATACTAAAATCTGTACTGTGATGCGAGGAACTATAATGCCTGCACTATATATTTTTTTGTATTATAATACAGTTCCTAAACTAGTTGTTTTTATACGTAGGATGATGAATTAACAAAAGTTTTTCCCGTTTAGGGTCACCATAATCAACAACACTCAATGCAGCAGCAACTCATGACGACAACACGACAAGAGCATGCCAATCAACAGGTGATTTATTAATATTCATTTGTTATTATTCTCTATTGAACACTTGTGCACTTGTAAATCTTATTTTTAATTCACCACATGCTGCTTTGTTATAAACAACAGGTCAGCGAGGTAAGTTTGCTTGTCATTTCATATATCATCTACTATGTGAACAGAAAAACTGTTTAAAATGTGTACTCATAATCTATTATAAATGATTAAGAAATGTATAAATATATGTATGAAAAGAAAAATAATTACCATAAAATGGCTATATTACAATTTTCTTCCACCATTGAAATCTACTTGAGTTGCTTTTATTTGAATTCAATATTATTTTTGCACATAGTGTAATTGCAGTCTACAACTATGTATGACCTGGAACACCATAATAAAAAAAAATATTCATTTTTAGGTATTCATTTAAATCAAATTCACCTTGAACCAAATATAGTCTAAAGTCAGATAATTAAAAAAAATGTATAATGTCAAACTCCAATTGTTTATAGCATAAACTCTTGCAGGCAATACCCAAATTAGAATGTTATAAAATGTTCATAAACACTGAAAAGTGTATTATTGTTACTGCTTGAATAATAGCTATATGTTTTGCCATCATTGGGTACTTTTATTTACTAACCGTTTTCAGACCGCATTTGCCACAGGTATAGATTATATACCTTTTTTTATGTGATGGGCAAACAGTGTCATACATGAAATATATACCTAATAACAATTTATTTTGAAACTGCATATAGTAACATTTTATATTTTAACAGATTCAGTTGACGGTCAGCGAAGACGGCATAGTGACAGTAGTGGAGCCTGGTGGCGGAAAACTTGTGGATAAAGAGGAACTGCATGAAGCGATAAAGATGCCAACCGACCACACTCTTACTGTACACCAATTACAACAACTTGTTGGACATCATCAGGTATGTAACATTCAGTAATCCATAAAATAACAATTCTTATTTTACATGAGACAAAAACTGATTTGTTAGTAATTGGAATATATTTTAAAAGTTTTTTTTTAAACACAAAGAATTAATAACAGTAAAATATAAGACAACCTTTAGCTTTGAGAGTCAATGTGTGTTTAAAAATGTTTCGATTAAAACAAAAAAAAATATTGTTTTTTCTAGTTTTGGTTCATTTAATTGAGCAATTGGGCAATTATGACTTATTTATGGTTTCGATTACCAGTTTTTTTGTTAGTTGTTCTTTAACATATGTGCTCATGATTATTTTTGATTCAGGTCATTGACAGTGTAGTCCGAATAGAGCAAGCGACAGGGGAACCTGCTAACATACTGGTTACACAAAATCCGGACGGCACCACGTCAATTGAAACTAGCGCATCTGAACAACTCATTGTTAAGGATGAAAAGAATGTTGCCAAAATAGAATCCGCCCAGTTTGCAATACCCACTGATATAAAGGATATCAAGGGAATTGATTTAAAGGTACGCACATACAATGTAACAAACTTAAATTTCTCCAAAGATCTGTTTAGTTCTATCTGATTGATGTGTTACAATTTTAGTAATGTATTGTAATTTAGAGATGTTAATTATAATTTAATGATAATTGTTGTTTAATTTAATTTAATAATTAAAAATAAAACACAATGTGGTTTCATTAAATGAAGTTACCATTTTTTTTAATGGGGCTACATTGTGTAGAACAGTGTTTTTCAATCTGTGGGTCTATGGGGCCTATGGCCTATGGGGGTCGCGAAACCTTATTCAGGGTGAATAAGGTTTCGGTAAATGACAAGGTACACTACAATAAAAGTATAATAACGGTGAGAGGGATGTACTCGTTTATTTTCATTTTCTAATTGTGAGACTGTTTTTCTTTTTGGTTTTAATGTCCACCATAAAAGAGAATGTTAGTTCGCACAAGTGTGAGGTGCAAATGGAATTAATGAGAGCTTCCCTTGCGAGCTCTGGATATTCTTGTGTGCTTTTCATCCAAAACACGTCAATGCTTTGCTAATGGTATTCCAATTTAAGCACGCCGTCAGAAGCTAAATCTACAAGTTTTTCCTTCAGATTGGTACTGAGATCTGCCAACTCTATTGACTTATCAAAAAAGGGGCCAAATTCCATTTTTAGGCAGGTACGAAAAAAGAGAAAATCGTCAAAATACTCGTTTAAATTAATAAAGTTTAATTGTCTGTATATGTCTTAAAGGGGTCGTGTGAAATTTTCATCCTGCATAGGGGTCGCGTAAACAAAAAGAAGATTGAAAAACACTGGTGTAGACCAACAGCTATTATTTTTGTGTGTGAATTTATTTAATATGCTGGTTCTTGAGGTCAGTGTCAGTTAAATATATTCAAGCCAAAAAAAAAGCTGCACTTATTTGTAATTTGAAACCTTACTGGCGTTTAGCGTCCCAAAAAGGTCCTAATTGTTTGTCCATTGCCTTTGTTATTTACAGCATAAGTTTTTACAGGAGCACTATGGTTTTGACACCATTAGTCTTTTTTTTTAACTGCCTCTAAGGCCTAGCGATATTCGCTTTTTAAGACCGGAAGTTGTGGGTTCAAATCCCGCGAGGGAACAACTTTGTTATGGTTTTCAGGTTGATGAGTACAATATGGGCTGATCACCCAATTGTCTAAAAAGAAAGATGATCAACACATCGGATGTGCATGTAAAAAGTCAATCCCGGTTGTCTGTTATTAAGGTAAATCTGGATGGATTAGAAGCCAACCTCATAACAACTGACAAGAAGAAAGAAAAGAGGAAAAGAAAAAAAAGTTCTTTGTTTATGTAATTTGCACTTCTTTAAAGACCAAATTAGGTTTTGAAAACTAAATAATCTACAATAAAAACTTTTAAAAATTCTGTGTGAACAATATTTCAGACTGTAGGTGCGATGGGAGTGGAAGGAGCAGTTGTTAAAATTTCCGCCGGCGCATCGGAACACGATCTCCATGCTATGTACAAAGTAAATGTAGAAGATCTTTCCCAGCTACTTGCATATCACGAGGTTTTCGGCAAATTGAACCCTGAGGGCCAACAACAGGCGAAGGTAATTTGCATTTGAAGCAGCGTGTTGGGCGACATATGCATTATATTGTCTAATACTAAGTATTGCCCGCGACTTTGTTCGCGTTAATATATTCTATTTTCTAAATAAAAGTAGTTCTCAGTCATCCTACGTAATAGTCCGTCATAATCAAATCCATGCTCAGGGATCAGAAGTATACATGTATTGGTTATATATCAAGACACTCCAATTTTTTTTTAATTGTGTAGATTATCAAAATTTTATACTATAGCAGTGTCAAATTTAACATGGAAATTCCATTTTAGGTGTGTACATTATAACCAATAGCAACGGAGTGGCGTCGTCTGAAAGTGTTATTAGGGGGCAGTAACTCGGTGATTCTTTGTGAATTCAATCCAAGCACACTTGCAATGCCTAATTTTGCGTGAATATAGGGACCAGTGATCCTTTTGTACATAATAGTTTGAATTTTAACTGCTAAAAACAGTATGTGGCTATAAGTACTCTTTTCATAACAGGGAGTTGGAATCTTTAATCGCCTCCATAGTAGTTAGGTCTTGCGCTTTAGAAACCAAAGGTCGTGAAGTTCTAATCCTACAAGGACTCAACAACTTTGTTGTTTCCTAGTTGATTTATGCAATGCGGGCTGATCGGCATATAAAAAATCAGTCCTGCGCCTGACCTCGCTCCGGTATCGTCCGTTTCACTTCCCACGGACTGTAAGAGTAAAGGAATAGGAAGTGCGTACACTGTACACCAAACAATCTCCCGCGCAGTTGGCTGATCTCTAATATAGATCGGCAGCCGTGGTCAGAATCGAATTGGACGACCTGATTACTTAATATAATTTTCTTTCAGATCATCAGCGAAGTGGAGGTGGAAGCGGGTACTAGTGCCGCCATATCGGAAAGTGACTCCTCCCCTGGTCACCATTCTTGTGACATTTGTGGGAAGATATTTCAATTTCGTTATCAATTAATTGTTCACAGGTACATGCTTAATTCAATTGCAATTTGTCTTAAAAAAACTTGACAGTCATTAAATATGGCAACAGCAACGATTCTTATAATCAAATCTTTATCTATTGTACAAAATTTTAAATCGACCAAGACCTTTTTAAATTAATCCTCATTTTCAAATGGACGTCGAATTTATAAACTGCCCGTATTTATTTGCATAATTATATCTATCGTGCATTCATCAATCACAATCAGCAGCCTTTGTAGTCACTGCTGACATGGCTCTCCTAATACACCTCTATCCATTAGGGGGTTTGGACCTAACCACCACGCTGGTCCAATGAGGGTTGGCTGGTGGCACCATCTTTACATTGCCCATTCGACGCATGGATCATCTTACTTTTCAGACATTGTTGATCGGCCCAATTCCTAACAACTTAAAGAAACAACAATGAAATTTAGTTGCTCCACGACATTAACAATCGACCTCCGGTTTCAAACTAAAGCCCATCACTCTTTGAATAGGCAGTTCTTAAATTAATGATTATCAGTTGATATGTAGAAATAGATCATTCATTACAATTTAACAGATTTCTATTTAGAATTTGCGTAAGCCATTCCAATGTCAAACTCAGTTAGCGCCAAAACATACTCCTATTGGTTAAAAGTTGCGACGGATTTAAACGTGGCGGCAGTCCCCCAATAAGAACGCGTTAGCTCCTGGCGCCATTAGAGTTCGTCATATTGCGATGCTTACGTCAATTTCGTCACTTGTTCGTCTTGGGTATATAACAATATATACTTTTCCGAACAGGCGATACCACGGCGAGAGTAAACCATACACGTGTCAAGTTTGCGGTTCGGCGTTCGCGAATGCCGTAGAACTGTCACGACACGGGAAATGTCATATGGGTAACGTAACGTAAACGTTATTTAAAATCTAACGGCATAACGCCCAGTCCACACCTTTCTCACTTTCAACATAATTATAAAAACACTCGCATGTAAATCGCCTTTAACACAAAATGAAACCAACTAGAAATCCGTTTACCAGTTCTGGAGTTATGATATCATAGACAGACTGATCAATGGACAAAGTCGAACTTGTAACACCCCATTATTTTTGCTCCAGAGGTTAATAAAATATATATTATAATCAGCCTTTATAAGTACACTGCTGGACATAAGCCTTTTTTAATGACACGGAGATCGGCATCCCACTTGTTCGGGTTCCAGAACCTTATTGGCCCATCGCCCAACCTTCTTTATTTTTCTGATCTATATAAAATTATTATTTTTATTGTTTTAGTCTATTATTAGTAGTAATTAATAAAACGTTTAATAATTCTAGCCGGAGAAACAGCGGAGAGAACGACGAAAAGATTAACTCAGGACAAACCGTACGCGTGCACTTCTTGCCACAAAACATTCTCACGAAAGGAGCATTTGGACAACCATGTGAGAAGTCACACAGGCGAAACTCCTTATAGGTACAGAAACCATATATATTTTTATTTAAACTGTTTTTAGAAATCTCAAAGAGAATTCCAAAAAGTAAAATTGATGACACCAACTGAACATCTCTTATAATGAAAAGCATTGAAATGGCCCACGTGACCCCGACAACAGACACGATGTCCCGTACAGACGAGTCGATGCATGACACCACTCAACACTTATCACACACGAGGAGTGTTCCGTTCCGGGTAGCGGCTTACAAGGATCTCTCCTTTTTCTATATTTCACACCCGTGTTTTATACACCATCTTGCACAGACATCATGTCAATATCGATACTTCTTTTCTCTAAATACCCGCTTCAGATATAGTATTCTAACTGTATAATATAGTGTAAGAAATATAATCAGTATGTTATTTGTTATTTTCTGTATGGTGATGATTATTTTTGAGTAAATAATTAAAACTAGTATCGGCTCCGGTAGGTATGGAAGTTCCACATGGAATCTATTCTAGGGCTTTTTTTCTTTTTGTTCTACATTGATGACCTCACACTAAGTTTATAACAATAATTAGATTATATTGTTTATTGATGACGCTTTTTTAATATTCTAAATAAAACGACGTTACACGCAATGTAATACACAGCCAAAGAATTTTCGGTATCTAAATAAAGAAGTGTTATGTTGAATTATATACTATTCGCAAATCACCAGTGTGTAAACATTACTTCTGTCTTCCGATTAAATGGGCACCGAAGCAAGAGTAATTACTGGGTAAACAAGAACTAATATCTCATCTTTTAGGGTGCTTCGTGGGGCTGTATTCCCACCAAGGAATAATGTTGTGTGATGAACATATTGCTTTTATCGTGTCTGAGTGTAGTTGTTATACTATATATATTGACTTACAAAAGAAAATTACATCTATGTATTTACCAGTCATCTACTTACCAGAGTAAAAGGTTTGCTATGTTTTTAATAGTGTTGTTTTTTACTCCCAAAATATTTATTTTTTTAATTTATTATTTGCTGTAGTATATTATAACTGCCTCCGGCAGCCTAGTGCGTGGGCGTGTGCTTTAGAAAGAGGAGGTCAAGGGTTCAAATCCTGCGAAAACTCAACAAATTTTCATCGTTGTTTCCTAGTTGGTTAGGGCAATTTGGGCCGATCACCCAATTGTCAAAAAAAGTTAGATGATCCATTCGTCGGATGGGCATGTAAAAAGTCGGTTCACCACGAACCCGCATAGGATCAGCGAGGTGGAATACGGTCCAAAAACTCTATTATGGGAGGCCTATGTCCAGCAGTTGACTATCACAGGCTGATGATGATGTGATGATAGTATATGACGAGCGATGTGATGTCCCCAGGTGTCAGTTCTGCGCGAAGACGTTCACGCGCAAGGAGCACATGGTGAACCACGTGCGCAAGCACACGGGCGAGACGCCCCACCGCTGCGACATCTGCAAGAAGAGCTTCACGCGGAAGGAGCACTTCATGAACCACGTCATGTGGCACACGGGTATGTCACTTTGTTATTATAGATATTAGTGCGGACGCGGATGTGTATCTTGATTTTAAAAATAGATTTTTCCTTTTTTTTTGATATTATTACATGGGTATGTTTTAAAAAAAATATTTTAATTTTCCGGTTTCCCTACGCTTGGATCCCATGATGACTAAAGTCACATTTTAATATATTAATACTATATATTTCACTTGTCTTTGTATTTGACTGACTCCCTAAATACTAAACAAATTTTTATCAAATTTGCTCACAGTGTGTCATTCAATAAAACTTGTCGTGTAGGATACTTTAAATCTCTATTTATAGCCGCAATATTATTTTATTGTGAATTATTTTTCTAGTACAATGATGATTATATAATATATACCTAAAAAGAAAAGACAAAGAACTTTAGTTCATACAGCCAACCATAGTTACAGTATATATTTATGTAATCAAATACATAATTAAAATACAGCGCAAAATCTTTACTAACATAAATAGATTATTTAAACATTAAGGTATTAATGTAAATATCAAATAAAGCAACTCTGTAAACAATCAAAGAAAGCAACTCTGCAAACGTAATATTAAGCAATCTTAGTGATATATCACTTTTTGGTTATTGATATTTTAGAGGTTGAGTGATTTTTGCATTATGTTTATATTCTATGGCAACATATCACATGGCTATTTATTAAAACGGGTAAAGTCTAAAACCACCCAAACGTGTGGTTCTACAAAATAATGATTAAAATTATAATTGTTGACTGGGTTGTGTTATAATTCAATAGGTGGCGCTATTTTAAATTTAGAAGTGTTTCATAAAACTACAAGCTAATAGCATAACAAAACCATGGTTCTGAAGTTCTAAACCAGTCAATTTTTATACCAGTATCCATTAACGATAGATAGATGAAGATAATCATTTCATTTGATTACCATGTAACAATAGAAGAAAATCATTCCATATTTTTTTTAATAATAGCATTTATGTAAAAAATTAGTGGTACTTATGACTGTTGTTATCTTCCCGTTCATTTTAAATTGTTTACTACAATGTAACATCAAACTAGCCACAGCAACGCATGGCCGGGCCTTCTAGTAACCACTATATAATAACTGTGCTAAGCATACTCCACTCCTTGATTATACGATGTGTTTGTTCCATTCGGTTATTTCTTACAGAAATTATTTTGAGACCATACCCAAATATGTATATTTTCTCTTTAATTTATTTATCAAATTAAATGTGTTTGTGAAACATTACAGTACTTTTGTTAAGATTAACGCCTTGTCGTAAAGTGTATAAGTTTATCTGGTATGCAATGTTGATTCAACTTCTATTTATATCGCTTTACGCATTCTTTCATATATAGAGTATGGAATAGCCAAGCCTGCACCTCAATTAGGGTATAGAGCGGTGCAGAAAGTAGAATTGAATGATTCAACTATTTTTTGAAAAAAAAAATTATTGCCATAGACAAAAGGATAATGATAAACCTTCACATTGTTTTAACAACACTTGATAATTACGCGAGCGAATAAATAACTATAACATAGATTGGTTGAAGTTCCTAAAGATTTACATAGTTGCATCATTGAATTTAACAATTTTATTTTCTGCCCCCACCCAAATAGGTGAAACGCCGCACCATTGTCAAATATGTGGCAAGAAGTACACTAGGAAGGAGCATTTAGTCAACCATATGAGATCTCATACGAACGACACGCCGTTTAGATGCGAATTGTGCGGCAAATCGTTCACGAGAAAGGAACACTACACGAATCACATACTGTGGCACACGGGTCAGTATAAGTTCAATATAGATGTATTTAATGTCGAATGTACAATAGGTACAGGCTGTGATATGTACCACATACCTGCAGTGTGAAAACACTACCTTGTCCCGGCTTCAAGGGCACCATAACCGAAGTGGTTATGGTATTCACAGGGTAAACGAGGCGTAACATCCTTTGTCTCGCAGCAGGCAGCGCGTTGGTTCTCCATCTTCCATCGGGTGGATAGACTGCTCGTCTGCCTTCGTGCGCAATAATAAAATGGTTAAATTGATAAACAATTCTGTCACCAGGTGAAACGCCCCACCGCTGCGACTTCTGCTCGAAGACCTTCACCCGCAAGGAGCATCTGCTGAACCACGTGCGACAGCACACGGGCGAGTCGCCCACCGCTGCACCTACTGCTCCAAGTCCTTCACGAGGCGGAGCACCTCGTCAATCACGTTAGACAGCACACGGGAGAGACTCCGTTCCAGTGTGGATACTGCCCCAAAGCCTTTACCAGGAAGGACCATTTGGGTTGGTGTTTGTTGCTTTTCGTGTTTTTTTAATTTATAATTATATATTATTATTATTTATCAGACAGAGGAAGAGATTGCCTCCGTAGTCTAGTGGTATGGGGGTGTGCTTCAGAAACCGGAATCGTAGGTTCGAATCTTGCGGGGCCTTAACATAGCCTATCCATAAAATGCTGTTTGAGATTTATAAGGCCAATGCCGATTGCTCGGCAAAAAAACTGTTATTAAGGAAAATCTGTATGGATAAGAAGGCGACCCCATAATAACTTGGAACAATTAGGCATTGTTCCAAGTTATCATAGGGTCGGGTGAAATAAAGAACGATTTCTTTAGTTTCTAATGTACGCTTTTGATAATTATATGTAAGTGTAGTCTGTGAAATTTTGGTTGAACACGCTCTATAATAAACTTCCAGTGAACCACGTAAGACAGCACACGGGGGAGTCCCCGCACAAGTGTTCGTTCTGCTCGAAGTCCTTCACCAGGAAGGAGCATCTGACCAATCACGTGCGCCAACACACCGGGGAATCTCCTCACCGATGCACGTACTGCGCCAAGTCGTTCACGAGGAAGGAGCATCTCACGAACCATATCAGGTAAATTGTTAGTTTAAAGCTGTAGAAATAAGTATTGTTAGCTTTCTTATACGATATTGGTGTAGGTCAGCCGAAATAGATTTAAATGTTATGTAAACAATTACTGAATTAATTAATTTCTTTAGTGATTCAGAAACACAAAAGACTGATGACAATATATTATATTAGAAACACATAATATTTCAACACATATGGCATAGTATAACATGTATGGACCTCTCTCTTTTGTCAAAAATCATTTAGTACTTGTCGTTTGATGGTAACCAAATGGAATGCTTAACATATTGTCATCATTAGATTGTTGTACATTGTTTATATATTTTTAGAACTTACTCCGATGTAGAGTTTTTTAGATTGTATCACACTTAACTTAGATTTTGAATGGTTTCTTTTATTAGTAATTCCGATTTTTAACAGCATAATCAGAGGAAATTATTTATAATTTTTAGTAAAATCTTAGCGTTTTGTCTTTTTGTTCTTTGGTAAAAAAGAATTTGTTATAAACAAATATTAAGTTTATTTACTTTGTCTCTCTTCTGTCTGTCCAGAGTCGATTTAATAAACCTTTGATCAGTTGGCCATCCTTTTAATGGCTTTTATCTATTCTTCTGTATTATTTCAACCTGTGTAGTGTTCCTTCCAGCTTGGTTCTTACTGTTTTGTTTTGTTAAATACTTTTTCAAATATACCAATGTCAGTTTATAAATTTCTTCATATTGTATATGTTATATGTGACTCTTCAACTTTTTCATACAAATTGTCAATGCTGTGCTACAAACTATTAAGACGAACCGTGCGTGTATTAAGCAATAGTAGAATTTGCCCTCTTCAGGTGTGTGCCCAGTAGACTGCATGGATTTGCATGACCATCTTGACCATATATAAATAGGTAGTTATTAGACATTGCGCTTAGTTAGTGGCCTAATTAAAGACGTCGCTTGTGTGAAGTTTCTTACCGAAAAGTCGCGGTAGCACAGCATTGTGCATTCCGATTTGAGCACTTAAGTGGAGTGACACATCTATACATACCCGTATCGCTTGCTGAATTACGCTAAAAGACTGTACCATATCTAAATGAGACATGGAATTGATGTAAACAGTGTAACCCATAGCAACGGCGTGGCGTTTATATTAGTTGTTGGTAATCGACGCTAGATGACGTCATATCGTTGCCTTGGTCTGTTCGTTTTCATCAAATCCAAGTCTTATTCGGCTCCGGTTGTCGATGGTCTACAGTTTAGCAAGATTAGCTTTGGATTAAACGTAAACCAAGTAACCCATGGCAACGGAGTAACGTCACACGTCTAGCCTTGTTATTGATGGGCCGCCGAGTGACACTAGAAATAACTTCCTTGTTACGGGTTACTTGTTTACACGAACTCCGAGTCTAATTCGGCCAAACGGTAGCGTGCCATCGAACGCAAATGCGAATCGATTTTTGACTTGAGGGGGGGGGGGGGATCATGGCTTTATCGTGGCGTCTATCGTTATATATGTATAATAGGAATAAACATTGCAAGTATCAAATCGGAATGTGCTCTGTATGTTGCGCAGACAGCACACCGGCGAAACTCCGCACAAGTGCGCGTTCTGCCCGCGCGCCTTCACGCGCAAGGAGCACCTGAACAACCACGTGCGCCAGCACACGGGCGACGCGCCGCACTCTTGCACCTATTGCAACAAGACCTTCACTCGCAAGGAGCACCTCGTCAACCACGTGCGGTTCGTATCGTGCGACCTGTTCGGGGGCGATGTTGACTGGGATAGGCTGCGACGTGAGCCGAATTAGGGACAAAATTTAGGGAGATAGGTTGGAGATTAGGGGGACGAAATGTTGTCTGGCTTAGCCTGTGGCTCATTTGAACTGTATTAAGTTTGCCTGTGGCATACTGAATTAAATAGGGAATTTAAAGAGACAAAGTGATGTATGACGCGATTGGACGCGGGCGCTTCAGGTGTCGTTTATTTCGGACATGAAACTGGTTACTTATATTAGGTAAAGTAGACTCGGTGAAAAGTCGTCATGCTAGATATATTTAAAGCTTTGTTGCTATGGGTTGCAACAAGTCTATCCCAACTGCAATATAGTTAGTTAGTTAAATTTTAAAGTGCTCATGAAGATATAAAACGGAAATTAAAAGATCCCTAAACTGTAAAAATGATGGAGAACATACTCTAAAGAATGATGAACATAGTGTAATGTTGTTCGTTATAATGCAGTTAAAAAAACGAATCCTAAATTCTATAACAACCATATCTAATAATTGAGTAGAGCAAATTTGTAGTCTTGTGTAAGACTGTTAATTACATTTTGCAAATAACTGTTAATTTTGGCTAAAGCCATTTTTTCCAATTTAAATCTACTAACATAATAACTATTGATGCATGCTATTGCTGATCTTGCATTACAAATAAACCTCAAATATTCTTGGTTCCCCAGTTATAAAACCACTTTAAATATTAAATATGAAAATATTAAAAAGCATACAATTACTATGACAAAAATATCAACTCTGGTACAAAATAAAAAGCACTTCTAGCATTTTGTTCTTAATCACTTGCCAAGTATGCCAATCCTATGTTAACATTGCCTCCGAGCAGTAACTAGTAACTTAGTCAGTCCTACCGCATAACACTCAAGCATTTGGGCTCCAATCGGCACGCAAGATTCGCAACACGAGGTAAACTATCAAACAGTCCGACATTACATTCCGATTGGAACCCGAGCGCTTTGTTATTGATTTGAGTGAGTAATGTGGTGAATGGGGGTTTTAATCGGAATGTATTGCAGGCAACACACTGGGGAGACGCCGTTCAAGTGCACTTATTGCACCAAGGCCTTCTCGCGTAAGGAGCATCTCACCAACCACGTCCACCTGCATACGGGTGAGACCCCACACAGGTGCCCCTTCTGCACCAAGACTTACTCGAGGAAGGAGCATCTGACCAATCATGTCAGGTGATTACTGTTCATATATCAGTTGGTACACTCTCTCATAGTTTTATCAAAAGTGACATATACTCTATCTAGATTGACTTTTTGCTTATTACATTAGATTTTAAAAGCCAAATGTCATATTACACTGCAACCTTACATTTCACAGAAAACTTGGTTCATATTAGTTCCATATATTATTCGGCTTCTGTTGTAGATTGTTTTATTTGTAATATTATATTTGGCTTTGATATAATAAGTAATTGCTTTGGGTTTGGATGTTACCAGGCTTTTTTTTTCCTTATCTTAAGGTGTATTAAATTTCTGTTATATAGCAATGACTACATACTTTGCCTATATTAAGCAATAAATATGGAAATTCACACACATTTGTACGAAATTATGTTAATTTACCTGATCTGTGTATTGTGTTTAATTATTATAAAATTACTTTAGGTTTATCGCGTTTATTTTACATTTTTATTCCGACGCTTCGAACATTTCCAGCGGCCGTGGTCACGGCCGCTGGAAATGTTCGAAAGCGTGTAGTTGAAACGTGTGTTAAAATGTAAAATAAACGCGATAAAATCCGTAAAATATTTATTTAATAATGTATAATATTCGGCAAGCAATAGAAATAATTATTGTGTCTAAAGTTGTAATTTGAGAAAATCCCAAGTTATCATTTGGTCGGATTTTAATCTATCTAGATCTAGGTGAATATCAGTTATTGCACAGAGCGTTTGGCGTCTGACCTCAACAACCCCTAACGGAAAACTGCATCTGATGAATGGCTTAGTTGGACAGTAAACTTGAAGGCACTGCCACCTTATAATGACTGCCAAAGATGGCTCATTCAATGATATATATATTTTATTTTTAACTAGCGACCCGCCCCGGCTTCGCACGAGTGCAATACAGATATCCGTAAAATGTTACAAATAAACCACTTAACCTTCCTCTTTAATCGCTCTATTTAAGAAACCGCATCAAAATCCGTTGCGTATTTTTCAAGATTTAAGCATATGTAAGGACATAAGGACAGTGAAACGGCCTTTGTTTTATATTATTTTTATTTTGTATAAATTTAGGATACACACGGGGGAATCGCCTCATCGGTGCGAGTTCTGCGACAAAACTTTCACCAGGAAGGAGCATCTGATCAACCATTTGAAACAGCACACTGGGGACACCCCGCACGCTTGCAAAGTCTGCTCGAAGCCCTTCACTAGGAAGGAACACCTTATTACCCATATGAGGTATGTTATAACTTTTGTTTCTGCTTGTAAGAACGCAACCATTGGCGTTATTAATAAAGAAGTGGCGTTTGACGCATGTCGTCCGTTTTGTTGACATTTATGTGATGACATTCTATACAAGTGAATAAAATTGGAGAGTTTTTATCACATTATAAAGAACCGTTTTTAAACGAGTACATTGTTATATACAACAGGTACATATAATAAAACAACATCTTGTTTTGTCTGACTGGCTGTCTGAAAAGATAGCTGATGTAACTAGAAGTAAATGACAATTCTATTTAAAAAAAATAACATTTTTTTTTAATATTACCACGCAGATGTAGTCGCGGGCAACAGCTAGTACATGCCACTTAATCGCTCTTATATTAAGGTTCCATTGTTAACATCAAATGAGTGTTTGTTTGGCCGTGGTAAACTTTTTTTTAATTACTGACCAAATAGCAATAGTACCTATGGGAGGGCGTATTATATACTATCAGGTAAACCTCTTGTCTGTCTCTTCGCTTAATGCAGAAAAGTAAAAACTATAAAAAAGCTATAGTTATTCATAGTGTCGTTATTTTTTGTCATTATCTTTATACTTATAATAATATGCTATAATATTGAACTGACTCCGGAGCCTAGTTGTTTAAGCTTGCGCCATAGAAACCGAAGATCGTGTGTTCGAATCCTGCGGGGACTCAAAAAAGTCGGTCCTGCGCCGAATCTCTCACCCATCCGAGCTGTGGAATATAAAGGAATTGGGAGAGCACCTGTTTTTACGCGATCGCTTTGTGTACTATAAAATCTCCTGGGTAGTTGGGTGATCTTTAATGTAGATCAACCTTCGTAGTTAAACTCGACTTGGGGAACTTTTTTATATTATTATTAACAGTATACATTGTCCTATATGTACTTTTTTCTCTTTCACAGAGCGCACAATTGTGGCGAGCGTCCATTTAGTTGCGGGGAGTGTGGTAAATCGTTCCCGTTGAAAGGCAACCTGTTGTTCCACGAGCGGTCGCACCAAAAGGGCGGCGGGGGAAACAGGCCGTTCAGGTGCGACGTTTGCTCGAAGGACTTCATTTGTAAAGGTACGTAAATATTTGTCTATTAACTGGACGAATAACACATCTTGTCCCGTACTAAGCAAAGTTTGTGCTATGGAAACTAGATGACTGATAACTTTGTAAAAAAAACAACATATGACATATATACAAACACCCAGACACGATCCACGTTCACTTTACACAATATTTTTCCCGTGGTGGGAATCGAACCAACTCCCATTAGCGTAACAGTCAGGGTCAGTAACCACTACGATAAGTGGGTCAACATGAGGTTGACATTTATTATTTAAACACGTAATAAAAGAGTATATATATACTCTTTTACCGAAATTTTGTTGGAAATACACCCAAAAAAAATCCCTGAAAGTTTGAGCCCTTAATTTTAATATTAAGCACTCGACCAAAGCGTGTGAACATTTCCCATTCAAAATACTACATGTATTTTGATTATTTTTCTTTGAATTTTATAACTCGGCGGCATTTAATGCTATCGTCTGGTCTAAAAACGGGATTTTCTCAGAAATCAATGCAAAAGTCTCCGAATCTGTCTGTCAAAAGGCCACTAAAGCTAATTTTGTCATAAAATTTGCGTTTTATTGTAACTATTTCGTAAACAACACTAGCTACAGAAAAAATGTAAATAACAGACTTGTATGGAATAACATTTCCTTCAAGAAAGGTCACGAGCGCTGATTCGTTAAGAATGAATGATACTATTTGTGACACAGAGATTTAAATAGTGAAATAAATTCATTTTACTATAAATTGTTGTTTAAATCATTAATTATTTATATTTTAAATTACAAACTATCGAAAAATTTTATTAATTGCCTCGACACTTAGTTTTGTAATTCTGTTTGCTTAGTTTGAATTTGAGTACATGTAAAAAAGATAGCGGTGCAGTCTAGCGTGTGTTCACTGTTTAGTGTTTCATTGTATGTTACGTATTCGTTATTCCTATAATTTGTACTTCAGAGTACATATATATATAACATTTAGATTCCTATCATTGTAATTTGTGTAAGAAGGTACTCTTTTGTGGAAAAATTTCTTAGGCAGTACCCGATAAATTCGCTAATCCGAAACGCTCTGCAAATTGTTTACCGGTGTTCACTGTGTTATCGGGCCAAGGTATTTACTTATTTTTATTTAATGTTTTAGGGCATCTAGTGTCACACCAGCGCACTCACGCATCGACAGGCGAGACTGCGACGAACAGTGAGCCAACAACGGAAGCGGAGCAATGCGGCGATTGCGACAAGGACACCACTGAAAGGGCGGAACGTAAACATGACGTTAGGTACGTAGGTTGACGAATAAACTTGTCAAATTGAATGTAAAAGATACTCTTTTTTTCTTTAAATACGGTCTCACTTTTTAGGAACTTATACATAATACTATATTGTTATAAAACAGCAATGGAACGGTTCACACAACGTGAAAAAGCATTTCTGAGAAAATATATAAATCTGTCAAATAGCTTAGGCAGTATTTGTATAAACACTAACAATTGTATTTGCATATATTTCTGATGTTATTCCGTATAGTCCAGACGTTTTTTATATTTACTGTCAAAAGGCGCGAATTGCGTTTTTTTATTCATTTGCATTCTATGCATTTTTCATTGTCAATATTCTAAAAATGGTTCCCATTTCATTCAAATTTTGCATTAATCCTGTTAGATTGCTCAATGGATAAAAAACAAGGTCATAGAGATACACAATTTAAAAATTATTGTAATTCAACAGAGTGGCTACAGACAATCGGCCAGCAGAAGAGGATGTAACCCAAAACACCCAAAACACAGTAATGCAAATGAATAATCAGGTGTGTGTTAATTTAATTAATTACTTTATGTTTTCAAACTAAAGCTTTTATAAGGATTTAAACAAATCATTACTTAAGATTAATTAATATTATCTACTAGCAAGTTTTTAATTATTACTTTAAATACACCAAAAACAAGTAAAAACCTATACAGAATTAAACAAAGCAACGAGACATAAAACTATTTCCGTACTAATACGATATAATGCAAACCTCCTACATTGCAGGACGTGTCGTTCTCTCTTAGCCGACGGTTCCAATCGTCACGCCGTTTAATGAAGTGCAATTGTTGAATCATGTACAATTATGGTTCTCGTTCCTTCCAGCAAGTTCGCACCGCGTCGAGTTCCGCCGCCGGCAGCGTGGCCACATTCACGCACAGCGCCCAACACAGCGCTGGCAACGCCATCTCGCACCACCCGGTCACTGTGAACTACTAGCGCCGGTCGCCGCCGACGGGCTGTGGCAACACCGAGCACCATTGCAACCTAGATGCCTTACTATTTCTCATGGAGAGCTGATTCGCAACCAGAGGTGCGTATACGAACGCGAGCCGACACTCGAGTACCGTATTCGCCTTTGAACAACATTGATAAAAATGACTCAACTTTAAAAGTTAAACCAAAAGCGATTTATACGCTCCTGCTCGCTGGTGTATACGCACCTTGATATTTCCCTTGTACCTGACTCCCGTTCTGTTTTTAGAAGAGATGGTGACAGATATGTGAATTTTTTCAAAACTTTACAACGATCGTGGACAGTGTAGGATAGGTGTACAAATAAAGTTTAAGCTCACATCACTATCTTTATAAGGTAGGCTTTAAGGTGAGAAACATTAGAAATGTTGTCTGTATATGGTATTTATACATTCACCATGCGGTAGTGTAAAAATTTGTGTAACATTTTGTATAAAGGATGCTTTTTTTAATGTTTAAAACTCTTGATTTTTTTTCAATCACGTTTCTTTTGTAACAAGATTGGTAACTTTAAAGGATTGACGGAAAATCATTGTTTAAGATACATCAAGTCATCTTGTTATGGCACATGATACTTCTTTTTCATTGTAAAAAAGTTTTACATAAAGCTTCTTCTATAGATGATTTATCTAGACTCTAAAATGTTGTACTTTATTTACAATTGCCTCACTAATTGAGATTCAAATAATCACAGCATCACACTATTGTTGTTTTACGAATTCCATTTTTATTTACAATGGATATTTTTGAAGATTGATATTATTCTTTCAAGGTTGTGATTTAATTTATTTGAAGGTGATACTGCTAATGTTTTAAATGCCGAACTTGCCAGAAAGAAAAATATCAACTTCAATGATGAAAAGAATCGAAAATAGAATCAAGTTGATTGTATAAGATATTTAATTTTTTTTTTGCTTTTATGTTAGAAAACATAGTTTGTCTGAACACAAATAAATCAAATTCATGAGTCCCATGACAAGATGATTTCAAGTATCCGTCTAGTTTTTGTGTCTTTATTGACCTGGCAGTAAATTACATTCCAAAAGTTAAAAGTTTGCAATTTTTGCCGTATTATTCGTGGTCCACAGTGATGTTGCATTTTTCTTATATAAGAAAATCAAAGATGAAAATACAGATGCCTTAACATTTTTGTACAATATAAAAAGTTGGTATGTATTGGTCTTGTAATCTTTTATTTTTTTGTACCTAATTTTATGTTTACTAAGAAATTTTTAATCAAGATCGATTAAAAGAAGCTGTAAGCTCCGATTAGTTTATTGACAATATTAATCTCTAAATACTGCAATCTTTGTTATTTCCTGTATCATAACTAATTGTTGTATAAATAGAGATTAAAGTATTGTGGCAGTTATAAACCATACATCAAAAAAATATGTTTTACAGTAAAAATTAGTAAAACATATTTAATCGGATAGAAAACTATGATGTATTATTATATTGGGGACCACGTCACAATGAGGAATTACTATCGACTCTGTTTTATCTAAGTTAAATTATTTTTCTGTGGAAATGTTATATGTTATGAATAGAGGTATTTTGCCATTTTTGTACAGTACAAGATGTGATAAGTTACGGAAGGTATGTCAAAACGAAACTTGTATAGATATTGCCATGTGATTGTATTGCTTAAATTAGGCAATTCAGCGAAAGGAGTGGTGTTGTAATCACTTCCTATAACTGTTTTTGTACACACAGCTTGTAAACATAATTAATGTAGTGTGTATTTACTTGTACATAATTGAACTTATATTGTTAGTTGTACTTTAGATAACGCTAAGACTAATAGGTATATATTCTTTAATGGAAACTTGAATTTAATTATCTATGTTATAATTAAAAGAGAGAGGTATTACACGATTTAAAATCGTCTGGTATTTTATGTTTTCTTTAACTAACCGTACATTGGAATAATTTTTATATCATGGCGTATGGTGATGTGTTAGTTTTATTCAGTGCCCTACTAATTTATATTTTATAGAGAAATCATAAATATTTAGACCCAATAGTGTACATTGAAGGTTTTAAATTATGTTCAGTAATTTGATATGAATGAGATTAAAATATGAAAGCAACCTTTTTGTTCTTCATTATGCCTTCCTTTCCTTGTATAGTTGGAAAAATGAATTAAAATAATTGTAACTTTTGAATTTCTATCCTTCTTTACTAAATGTCAAGCATGAACTAAATGTTGTTTCTTAGTTAGTCTCTACTAATGTACCTCAAGGACAAATGATCCATGGTCTAGTGTTACAGACTGAATTTTAGTTTCAGCAATCGTTCTGATCAAGTAAATAGTCCACGGTCTTTACAACGACTGAAATTTGGTTTAAATATCTTCTCAATAATACTCAACTAATAAAATGAACTATATATGGTTTGGAAAATCATTCCTGTGACCCAACTCAATAAGTATTTTTCGGTCTTGATTTCTTCGAAATTCCGCTGCTTGCTCAGTCCATTCCCGGATTCTGACGTAGAAATTTTCTTGGGTCAACCACTTTTTAGCGCTCTTTACGACGTCTGACTTGATTCGTTCTGTCTAAACAGATTCTAATTGTACAAGGTTTCTTTGACTGTCCGCATTACTGATCCCACTCGACTAGAACTTCCAATTTTTACAAGTCTGTCACGTTTCCAGACGAGTTTAGATGCTCCAGTCATCCATATATTCAAATGCTCTTAACAATGCAACAAACGAGCTACTGTCCAGTTTGATCAATCCAAGACCCCAATATATATTTACTGACCCGTTCAAGCTTACTAAGATCCTGGATTTATATATTGCGTTTTTGTGATCACCACTGTTCTTGTTTTGGCCACATTCATTTGTAAACCCGCCAAGATGTATTTGTTAACTCTGTTAACAATTTCCTGTAATTATGCATATGTAGAAGCTATCAGGACTGAACACATCATTAATATTTTGGACGGAAGTTGTTATAGACTTGGACTGGATACAATAAAATTAGTTTATAACATAAAAGTGTCGTATGGTGTCGTTATTGGGCGACTGTTACTCAGTGATTCACACATCGGTGACAATAAGATGATTATGATAATGACGCAATAAGTATGAAGCCATCACAATGTCTACGTGAATTCAGAGTTAAATTCCCTCGTTACAGTTAAGTTTCCGTCATCTCAAAAGCTGCTCAAGCATGAGTACTTAACGAGTTCCTTAAAAAGCTAGTCGGAGAAACGAAAGCGGTATTTATTTGCGAGATCAGTGCGTAATGTAGATATCCGTAGAAGAAGGTGACGGTAACTGACATAGCTTGCAGAATTAGCAAGGCGAAGTGGCAATAGGATGGGCACATAGCTTTTAGAAGTGATAACTGAGTCGGAAGAAAAGTTCTCAAGTGGCAGCCTCGTACTGGCCATTGCAGAGTCCAACGATATGGAGTGACGACCTGTGTAAATGTACAGGGGGTCGGTGGTTGCTGGTGGCACAGGATCGTGTCTCTTGGCGACTTATGAGGGAGGCCTATGCTCAACAGTAGACTCCGACAGGCTGAAACGAAGAGAAATTAAAAGAATGATTGTCTTTTTTTTAATACGTGATGGATGCTTATAAAAGTAAGGATTATTTCTTCAATATATGCTACGCTTTTTGTACATTGGACCGTGGCTGATTGAAGGCTAAAGAAAAAGTCTCCAGGCAACCATTCAATGATTTAAATAAATGTTAGGTGTGTGCACAATTAACCTTGTCATAGCAACAATAATATTTACATTGGTAAAAACTTCCCCGCCATTGCAATACTCATAACTAAATGTTCCTTGTTTAACTCGATATTGTATTCTATAAGAATACGTAACTGCGTAACAGTTAAGATAATATTAAATTAAAGAAAACCACTGAATTATAAAAGTATATACAATATATAACATAAAAAACTATAGTTTTTAACTGCACTTTATATTTAACAACAGGAAATTGTATATAATTACTTAAATACAGTAAAATTTAAACAAAAAGTAAGTCGGACTTACGACTTTAAAAAGTGTATAACAGTATTGCGCTGTATTAACGAGTAATACCCTCTGCACAAAACTTCCCGCTATTACTGCCACCGCATTAAAGGACATGGCCCATTCTCCATACATTGCTAGAACCACTAAACGAATTTCAACAAGCACACGGTAATGAAATATGCATAGAAAAAATATTTAATTATACGCACTTGTCATAAAATTTAGAGAAATTTTAATCATGGGATAATTAAAATCATAAATAAAAAAGAAATAACCATGACTAAGCTACATTGCCTCAACTGCCTCCGTAGCCTAGTGGTATGGGCGTGTGCTTTAGAAACCGGAAGTCGTGGGTTCGAATCCTGCTGAAATTTTCATTGTTGTTTCCTAGTTGGTTAGGGCAATTTGGGCCGATCACCCAATTGTCTAAAAAGTTAGATGATCCATGCGTCGGTTGGGCATATAAAAGAGTCGGTCCACCCACCAACCCGCATTGGACCAGCGTGGTGGGATACGGTCCAAAACCCCTAATGGATAGAGGTGTATTAGGGGAGGCCTATGTTCAGCAGTGGACTAACAAAGGCTGATGATGTGGTGTGAAGCTACATTGATAATATTGAAAGGAATGTCATAGGTAAATTATATTTAAAACAATTCACATTAAATCTTAAAACAAAAACTTTATATATTAGTGTTATATCGTATACTAGCACAATATGTTATCTAACATACGTTATAATTATAAAATTAATGACAATAATTATTCATCCGTGTAATGTTTTGTTCTACGGATTAGAAGGAATTACAATAGATTTTCTGGTAAGATATAATATTTTACATTAATTTCATTATTTGATGAGGAAACCGAAGTTTCACACACACATACGTCGCAAACATGCACGCGCATGACTATAATATCTTTATAAAATATAGCAAACGCATATCTTTGTATTGTTTAGCAGCTTATCTACATCATGAAAACTACATTTTCTGACGTATTTTTTGGCATATACTTGTTTAAGAAATACATATCTTATAAGAGGAAGTTCTTACGGGGTGTAGGATTGATTATTTCAGATTATCTGTCAACATTTATTATTGTATTTTTTTTCTCTTTTTTTATTACCTAAAAGCTGTAAACAAAGCTGGGTGAGAAATAAAGAATTAGTATTACTGTCCTAGAGAGCAGGAGCTGCTAGGCCGAAAATGGCTAATGAAGTTTTTTTTAAATACAAAAACTTTTATGTGAACTGACAATGTAGTACCGTGTATGGTCTAAATAAAATCTTTGACTTTAAACATCTGGTTTAGCAACTTCATCTGTTTAGGGATTGTGTTTTCTTTATACTTCATCTATTTGTAATGAATCATTGCGATAAATCCAGATCTATGTCATTATAATCTTATCTTCTATAAATTTGCCGGTGATTTCCCCTATATTTATCAACTCCATTACTACGATCAGGGATTTCCCCCATGGCTTAAATGACACATACAACATTCAAGACTACAAAGGGGAAATCCCATATCTTCTAAAATTTAACATTCACGATCATAAATAAATAATACTTAACTTTATCTTATCTGAGTAAGTAATATAACGTTGAGTGCCCAAGTGAATAAAAATCTATTATATTATGTAAATGTTAAAACTAAATTAACCGGCCCAAACGCGATTAATTATATTACATAGCTTCAAGTCGAACTTTTGCAAGTATGTAGGTACATGTCGAAGATGGTATGAACCACTCGCGTCCCATGGGATATGTTGAAAGGAAGAATTTAAACATGGCTTAGCAAAGAATACTCAATCGGAAGAACAAAAATTCAATAATCAATACGGATGATTCTATTTTTAGGGATAAGAATAAACTCGTGACAAAGATACAAACATGGCAGGATTGTAAGGATGATGATTTGAAAAAGTAGGTCACTAGGGGCAGTAATGATAAAGGCTTACATATTATATCGGATCATGAAATTGTAGAAAACATATTGCAGATAAATGAACAGCTGGAAATACAAGAATAAACAGAAGAAAATATCGACATGGAAAATGATGCAGGGCCGTCCCATAATGAAGCTTCTCTGACCCTGGAAACATGTCTCGAGTGGTTAGAAAAACAAACAGACAGTGATACTGTTATCATATACACAAGACCCGATTTTCTTCTTATATTTGATAACATAACCCATTTATCCGGATATTCGATTATCCGAATGCCTAACAAAAAAAATATTCCAGACTATCGAGTTTCCACTGTAGTATAGTCAGCATTAAGCATAATCAATTAGGCAGGTTTTATTTGCCATGATCGATAGAGACATTCTCGATTATAATATTGAATGTTACATTACCTTGCAACTGCTTGATATACCTAAAATAAGGATTGCATTATGTTAGTGCGAATTTTAAAAATAATAAAAAAAATTACGACCGCAGAGCTTCTTCTGTGGCCAGATGAAATTTTTATCAGGCAGCAGATGTGACCAAAAGCGCTCGAAAATAATTCTTTTTGGATATTGAATTCGTTCTATAAATATATATGGATAAAATAAGGGACATAATAATTCCACTGTAGCCTAGTGGTATACATATGTGCTCGATTTACATTTGGCAAAAATTTAAAACAATTTGTTTCTGATTATAGACAGTACAATAGTTTGAAAAGACCAAGTAATAACTAATTAGTGATAGTTGCCTATAAAAACATGCAAAATAGGGTTTTCTTTAAGTATGGACACGATCATCTGCTAATAACTGCATTTGGTTCATCTTAACTATTTGCAAAGGTCTGCCATGTATTAACAATTCGTTTGCAAATGCAGTAATTTCTTAAGCGTGAAGGGTGTAGAAGATGCTATACTTACACATTTTTTTTATATAATGTCTTGTTATATAAAAAATGCAGTCAACAGTAAAACCATTTGCTTAGTGCGAAACAGTCTTTTTCACTAGCTGCCAGGTTTTGAAGATAAATGCGCTTGCATTATCTATAATAATTATACGTAAGGCAATAACCACTTTGACTTCAAGGATTGCATTCCTCTCACAATCAAAATGTAACCCATTAAATGTTTATAGATATTTTCTTTTAAAATGAACAGTATTACTTATAAGATTTATACAAATTTTTTAAAAACTTGCTACTGTAATCAAATTTCAGTAAAACTACAGTGTTGGTATAAAATTATACTCATAAATTCGGACTAAAGTGATAATTTTCTTACATGAAGGAACAAAATTTAAAAAACTTGGTTGACTTCAAAATTAAGCATATTGTTAAAATTACATTACATTATATAAACTAAATTGCAGTATTAAAAATAGAATAGAATACAGTATAAAATGCAAACTGTATTAGTTGTAATCATTTACATTAGTAATAAGGCTGTGCTTACTCAATTGGCTTTGTGACTCTTTACATTTTTGGGTATCTTTTATATTTAAATCATTATTATAATAATTCTTAGCGCACATTTATTACATTATAGATCTAATTGATTTCATAAAATATTGCTGTTGTCTATCTTACTAACCCTTTTTTTTATTTAATTACTATAAATTGGCAAATTTCCAAAAAGCCACATGCACAAAGACTGAAACTGTACAACGGTCTAAAAAATCACTTTTTAGTTTGAATCTAAAGTACAGTACAAGTACACAAGAATTGAAAGAATTTTTTAAAAAAATAAAATAATTTTAGGTTTTGATATGAAAACAAGATGATAGACAACAAATAAATCCAAGTACATAATATACTCTTTTATTATAATTTATAAATGCTGTATTTACAATGTTTATTTATAAGTGTACAGACTTATAACTTTAACGTTAGTAATATACATATTATTATTTAAGCTTCCACAGCGACTTTACTTGGCTTATCTTTAGCTCTTAACGGTTTTACAGGTGTTTTGTCTTCAATTTCCGGTAATTTATCTGTGGGTACATCAGGTAGTTGGTCTGACACATCAAGAATAGATTCAAGCTCAGCTTCAATTGCCTCATCATCCTCAGTGGTCATAAGCCCTGAAATCAATTCATCTAACTCCCTTTGCTTTTCAATGCCTTCTTTGGTTTCATCCAATATTTTTTCTACTTCATCTATATTAAGCATATTGTGAACTTCCTTCAATGCAGCATTTCCAGTCTTCAACCCTTCTAAAACCTGTAACATAGATTAGAACCCATCATACAATGTACATATTACAATAATATAACCTTCTATTCTTCTTCTGTACTTTATTTGCCTTTGCAGGGCAAATCCTGCAGAAAAACTATTTTGTTTTATAGTTGTTGGCAATATTGTTTACCCAATTATCTGAAGTAAGTTAATCCAACCAAGAGGCACAAATATAAAAAGCACCCATAAAAAACCTGTGCTAATATAAATAATATTGTACAACTATAAATAATATTAAAAAGAAAGGATTTTAATTGTAGGATTTTGTTGTAAATTTTTTTTTCCATAGACAACAATAAATAAGTAGACACATAGAGAATTTTGAGGCAAAGCTTAGATTTCGCAAAAAAATATCAAATTCATGATTTGGATAGAGCATCACCATGAACTATAATTTAATTTTTAACAATTTTAATATTTGGTATTTTGGTACAGGCGATATTTAAGTCCCCCAACACAATGTAATACTAGTCTGCCGTTTCCTTGGGAGTGCAATATAAAAGCGCAAAGCCAGAAGTTCATCACGGAGTTCCCGAATGAGGGTTAAAAATCTGATCATGATGTCAGATCATATGAGAAATAAAGATCTACCACAGGATGAATAATGAATATAAAAATAATATGAATGAAGAACTATTTAACTCTTTATATATGTGATATCAATTGCATCAAAACAATTTAACTTGATATGTTTAAAGTGATACAAACCTGTAATTCTATTTGTGTAAATTCGAGATCATGAGTGAGCTGCTCCAATTTATCTAATTGCGCATCTGCGTTTTGTAACAACTGCTCCTTATACCTCTTTGTTTTCAATAAAAGTTTAGCCTTGTCTCTTTTACCTTCAGACAGGAGTTTTTTTGCTAATTGTCGATCTCGTTCTAGATTCAGTTCAATTTTTCTTTGGTACTGTTTCAATTTATCTCTTTGTTGTTTCAATTGTAATACTGCCTTATCTTGTTCTGTTACTCTACTAACCGGTTTTTTTGACTTTCCAAATAAAGCACCCATTTTATAACCAATATTAGATATTCTTAATATACTTAACTACTTTAATTTTTTTTTTACGCAATTGTATTCTTAATTATACATTAATCTGGTTTTGAATCAACTCAAAGTTATCTTAAAAGTCATAAAACAGAATGTAAATTGACAAAGTGACATAAACAAATACCAGTGTTCCCATAATTATATCTCATTGCGATTATTAATTTCAATATCAGTAAACCCCTTACAATTATTAAAAAATTCAGATTTTTTCGTTTACGATTATCATATTAAAGGTAAACAAATAATAGCAAGATTAAAGAAAAAGAAAATGTTGTGGCAAGATATACCACTATTAAAGAATCGTATATCTTGCCACCACTTTTTTATTACATAAAAATTAACATCATGAACATTACTTTTCGACAACATTTTAGGTAGACCAAACTAAAAATAAATATTTTTTTTTTATCATTGGTTTTCGCATTTGCCACAGAATAAATTAAGGGTCGAGAAACTAGGCCATAGAGGTTAATAACACTATTTAGAATATCAAAAATTGGAACATCGTTGTACGGCCAAAGATCTATACACATAGTAATAAGCCATTTTTTAAAAAGGAAATTAAAATACCCATTTTTTTTATAGTGGCAGCCCTTAAACAAATATTATTTTATTTTTTGTTTTCAGTTCAGTTGATCAATAATAATTATATTTTGAACTCGTGAAGGTTTTATTTTGACACCTTTTTATGTGACCATAGACAATACAATAATTAAATTTGTCTATGCCTGGGAAGACCCCTATTCCAGTGCAGTTATCATTTATTACTTACTACTACATAGACAAGTCGTGATATTATATAAAGAACGGTTTTTTGAAATGACGCCATTATCAATTCCATATCTCACAAGAGTAGAAGTGTGTACGGCTTGGTTTCTATAGTTGATCGTATTAAATTAAATATGGATAAATACATTGCGTTAGATTGCGAGATGGTAGGAAGTGGTAACATTAGCATTTTAGCTAGAGTATCATTAGTTAACAGCGGAGGATTAATCTACGACAAGTATGTGAAACCTACTGCACCTGTTACTGATTATCGTACTTGTGTCAGCGGAATCAAGCGGGGCCAATTAATTAATGGAGCAGAGTTTAGCAGAGTTCGAAGTGAAGTCGCGAATTTAATCCAGGGCAAAGTATTGGTTGGACACTCTTTGCATTTTGATCTTGATGTCTTGAAGATTTCGCATCCCGCGGCAAACATACGAGACATTGCAACGTATGAGCCGTTCAGAAGAGTAAGTGTCCCATGTTTTGTTTTTATTTATACATGCATTCTTTTTGTTAAACATAATAGCAATTTGTTACTTTCGCGACCGAATTGTGTTTCGTTTTAATTTAATTATTTTCAAAATTAATTGAATTTTATTCTCGTTGGTCGTTTCTTGTTCATTCATTGTAGTTTATAATACCATTTAAGATATAATACGACTCCGATGTTTTAGCACAAAATAATAAATTCAGATTTCAAATAGTTTTGAACAAAGCAACCTATAATAACGAATTGGCATATGTTTTCCATTGTCACAGAAATGTCAATTTCTGAGTGACTGCCAATGATATAATACAGTTTTTTTTATATACAGCCATTCGCAATAACTTCTGCATTTATATTATAGTTGGCATTTTCTAAAAAAATAATTACTATAAGAATGACCACACCCTACGGTAGGTATACTGACTGTTTAATTTTAAATGTTCTTTTCTTCTAGCTTAACAACGGGCAACCCCCTTCGTTGAAACTGTTGGCACAACACTGTTTAGGAATAACAATTCATAACGGCGAGCACGATTCTGTTGAAGACGCGGAAATCGCATTGAAAGTATACCAAACCGTCGTTGGAAGATGGCCTTGATTGTGTACCTACCTGTAATACTAATTAATACACACCTATGTTGTATGCGATTTTTATGAATAATAAATACTAAAAGCAAAAATTCTCGCATTTTTATTTTGCATTTATTTCCATTTCTCTGAATTATCAGATTAATATGCATATTGCACATTAAATAAGATTGTAAAAATGGGGACTTATTCAGTAAAGGAATTAATAGTTTGATGCACTCTTTACAGTTTATGCAATTCTTCTTCAAATTTAATTATTAAATTTTTTTGACTGCTCGGACATTTTTATCTTTTTAAAATTGTATTATATGGAGCGAGTAACGCGAACTGGCGAATTACTCTACATTGTCATATAAAACCGAAACTCATATGTAGTTATTGAAAATTATATCATATTTTATGCTTTTCAATTATTTTATTTGTAACTGTAGTAATTCCCGAGATTACGCAGAACGAAAAGACGTCTTTAGTTTCTAAACGATTGAACCGATTTCGATGAAATTTAGTACATACTTAGAATAGTCTGGATAAAACAACATTGGCTATTGTACTTTGCCGATAAGTGGTCTAAAGGCTTAATATGAAGTAGCCTTTGTTAAACACAAAACGATGAAATGTGGTAGAGGTACTGTTTAGATAGTGCAGAGCCGGAAGTGGTGTTTTAAACAATTTTGTAGTTTCAAACTGTAAGGGATAAGGCTGCCAGTCCACCAGAGCGGAGCGAGGCAGCGGAGCCGAGAAACGGACTAATGCGGAGTGGAGTTGCGTACTGTGACTGTCCACCGGAGCGGAGCGAGGCTGCGGAGCGGAGTGAGGAAGTAATGCGGAGCGGAGTTGCTGTGTTTTTCAATATGCGGAGCTAGGCAGCAAGTACGCGACGAGTGATTTCGAGCTCCCGGCGTGGGGCGATTGGTTTAGTTCTACGCGAAATGTCAGTGATAGCAGACATGCCATCGAAAAAGTTGATACATTATTACCTTACATTGCTTGAGGAAGAAGAGTTGGAGTCAGAAGAAGCCGAAATACTTACCATATACCATTTGAACAATTCTATGAGGAAACATAGATTTTGGTTAAGAAATCATATCAAACATCGTTCAGAACACAGTGAATATTTTACTTTTTTCCAAACAGCTGATGAAGAAACTTTCGAAAATTCTTATAGAGTTTCAAGATGTACTTTTTATGAACTTCACTCCCTGATTGAACCATATATTCGGAAACAAGACACAAATTACAGAAATTCAATTAGTAGCCGTGAAAGATTAGCGGTGTGTTTAAAGTAAGTACACATTTTAAATCAAAGTAACTTTTATTTTTGCATACAGTTATAGAAGCCATGTTATATTAATTTAAAAATCGTAATCTGTCTCAAAATTGACCGCATTTTCATTGGGTTCTGTTGGCTCTGCTGCAGATGTTTCAATATCCTGGGTTGTTGGAATTTGTAAAGCGCTAGGATTAATGATACTAGTGTTAATATTATCTGAAGCACTAGGAATATTGACACTAGTGTTGGTATTATCTGAAGCACTAGGAATATTAAGACTAGTGTTGATATTATCTGAAGCACTAGGAATATTGATACTAGTGTTGATATTATCTGAAGCACTAGGAGTATCGATACTAGTGTTGATGTTATCTGATGTGAGTGTTGAGCCTGTAGAATAACCATAATTATTCGGAGAATACCAACTATGTTGAAGATTACTTTCTTCAGCTGACATTACCGCATTAAAGCAGGTTTTTTTAATTTGAAGTTGAAAATAATACGGCAGCTTTTTTGTCGATGCAGCCAAATTTAAAAAAAAAAAGTCTATTTCATCGTATTTATCACTGGCTGACATCATGTTTTTAAGTTCTATCCGTTCTCGTTCCAACACTTCGCGGCGTTCTTGATTTTTTTTTAAATAATCTAGAATTTCATCGTTCTTTCTTTTTGGATGTTGATGGAAGAGATTCGAAGCTGTTGGATTCTTAGGATCATCGCAGAAGGAAGATTATTTGAATTTGATGGCAAAAATTGATGATTCCGTAACTCTCTTCAATGGTATTTGGCGGATTTGAAGTTTCGCTTACTGAGTGGTCCAGGGCGTAAAATTTGTTGACCGGTCTCTGTTACTCATGTAAGGCAATAAAATGACATGCTTTTGATATTTCCATTCTTTTCGTTGTTTTCTAGCCTGTCCACTCCTTGTTGCATTTTGTCTTTTAAGGCATCCCGATGGTTATCTCTCAGTTGTTTCATCAGACTATCAGTTGTAACTGAAACAATCAACAAACACAAAAATGTATTACATGGTCTATTTATGACAAAAATATTACATCACTTACGAAGTATCAATTAAATACGTTTTTTTAGGTATTTACAACCGCCAGTCATTTACAACGATGGGAGAGAATTTTAGAATTGGATTGAAAAGTGTATCAAGAATTGTTGAGGAGGTTTGTGATGCTTTATGGAATATATTGCAACCTCTTGTCATGTCACAACCAACAGAAAACGACTGGAAAGAAATCGTAAAAGATTTTGATGAACTATGGCAATTTAAAAATTGTATAGGTGCTCTTGATGGCAAGCACGTATATATCAAGGCTCCCTCGAAAACCGGGTCCTCGTTTTTCAACTACAAAAAGAGATTTTCTGTAGTATTGATGTGTTTAGCTGATGCCAAAAGGAAAATCATAATGGCTGATGTGGGATCTATGGGAAGATTTTCTGATGCAGGAATTTTTGATAACAGCATTTTCGGAAAGAGTCTAAAAGGAAAGAGATTGAATTTACCTCAGCCGGTACCATTTTATCAAGGTGGAGCAAAAATGCCGTTCGTATTTATAGGAGACGAAGCTTTTCCATTAATGGAAAATTTTATGAGGCCTTACCCACGTGATGGACTTAACTGAAAAAAAAATTTTTAATTACCGATTATCAAGAGCACGTCGTATTGTTGAGGCAACTTTCGGTGTATTGACGAGAAAGTGGTACGTGTATCATAAAGATTTTGAATGCAAAATAGAAACAGTTGACAAGGTAATAAAAGCAACATGTGTTTTGCACAATTATTTAATTCAAAGACAACCTAATTATATAAACAATATTGAAAATAACATGGAGCAATCATTATTATCAGATTGGTGATATTATAGAAACACAACATTCTAGTAACGATGGTTATCAAGTTCGTGAAATGTATTGTTCATACTTTAATAATCAGGGAAGGTACCATGGCAAGATATGAATTTTGAAAAGAATCTATAATAGTCAGTGATGTGAGACAGATATAGATAATTTGGCCAGCTGCGGACATTATTTAGGTATTATTTTGTTAAATAAAAAAAGATATCAATATATGTACCTACTAGAAGGTATTATAGAATAAAGATACATATTATTTACCATCCGATATGTTTGTTTCAATGATAATTTGGTCCCACCAGCATCTTTTGTTTCGTTGCATTTGTAAAATTCTGAAGATGTGTTCCAAATGCACGGAAACTTTTTCACACTTTCAATAAGTTTTTCATCCATTATCTTCGGTCACATACGCACTGGTCGGAATACGGCGACACTGCCGGCGCAAAGTGCGCCGCGCCTGCACTCCTTCCCTGCCCGCATCCCCACGTTTCCCGCTCCGTTTCCCGCTCCGCTTACCGGTTTTATATGAAATTTTAAACTAGCTGCAAGTCCCTGTCCACTTAAGAGGAGCGGAGATTTGTGCAATCCTATTGTTAATATTTCTCCGTTTCTCGGCTCCGCTGCCTCGCTCCGCTCTGGTGGACTGGCAGCCTAAACTAGGTTTGACATGGGGATTTGCATGAATTTCACATAAATTTTCCAGTGAGTAAATTCGTCATCGTCGAAGCTAAAGCTATGAACCTTTGTGTCTAATGATAGAGGCATACAATTATAACACCCATTTATATTTTGCTTTACAGTATATTTCAATACACCTCGGGACATTTCTTTTATGAAGTATTTTCTCGCGAAGTCAGGTAACAGTTAGTTGACATAAACAAATACCAGGGTTCCCATAATAATATCTCGTTCCGATTATTAATGATTCCTCTTAATTCTAATGTCAATATCAGTAAACCCCCTACAATGATCAAAAAATTCAGATTGTTTCGTTTACGATTATCATATAATAAAGGTAAACAAATAACAGCAAGATTTAAGAAGATGAAAATTTTTCGGCAAGATATACCACTATTAAAGAATCGTATATCTTGCCACCACTTTTTTATTACATAAAAATTAACATCATGAACATTACGTTTCGACAACATTTTAGGTAAAAAAAATATTTATTTTTGGTTTGGTTTAAACCAAAAATAATTTTTTTTTTTTATCATTGGTTTTCGCATTTGCCACAGAATAAATTAAGGGTCGAGAAACTAGGCCATAGAGGTTAATAACACTATTTAGAATATCAAAAATTGGAACATCGTTGTACGGCCAAAGATCTATACACATAGTAATAAGCCATTTTTTAAAAAGGAAATTAAAATACCCATTTTTTTTATAGTGGCAGCCCTTAAACAAATATTATTTTATTTTTTGTTTTCAGTTCAGTTGATCAATAATAATTATATTTTGAACTCGTGAAGGTTTTATTTTGACACCTTTTTATGTGACCATAGACAATACAATAATTAAATTTGTCTATGCCTGGGAAGACCCCTATTCCTGTGCAGTTATCAGTTATTACTTACTACTACATAGACAAGTCGTGATATTATATAAAGAACGGTTTTTTGAAATGACTCCATTACCAAGTCTATATCTCACAAGAGCAGAAGTGTCTACGGCGTGATTTCTTTAGTTGATCGTATTAAATTTAACATGGATAAATACATTGCGTTAGATTGCGAGATGGTAGGAAGTGGTAACAGGAGTATTTTAGCTAGAGTATCATTAGTTAACAGCAGAGGATTAATCTACGACAAGTATGTGAAACCTACTGCACCTGTTACTGATTATCGTACTTGTGTCAGCGGAATCAAGCGGGGCAAATTAATTAATGGAGCAGAGTTTAGCAGAGTTCGAAGTGAAGTCGCGAATTTAATCCAGGGCAAAGTATTGGTTGGACACTCTTTGCATTTTGATCTTGATGTCTTGCAGATTTCGCATCCCGCGGCAAACATACGAGACATTGCAACGTATGAGCCGTTCAGAAGAGTAAGTGTCCCATGTTTTGTTTTTATTTATACATGCATTCTTTTTGTCAAACATAATAGCAATTTGTTACTTTCGCGACCGAATTGTGTTTCGTTTTAATTTAATTATTTTCAAAATTAATTGAATCTTATTCTCGTTGGTCGTTTCTTGTTTATTCATTGTAGTTTATACTACCATTTAAGATATAATACGACTCCGATGTTTTAGCTCAAAATAATAAATTCAGATTTCAAATAGTTTTGAACAAAGCAACCCATAGTAACGAATTTGCATATGTTTTCCATTGTCACAGAAATGTCAATTTCTGAGTGACTGCCAATGATATAATACAGTTTTTTAATATACAGCTATACGAAATAACTTTTGCATTTATATCATAGGTGGCATTTTCTAAAAAATAATTACTATAAGAATGACCACACCCTACGAGTAGGTATACTGACTGTTTAATTTTAAATGTTCTTTCTTCTAAGCTAACAACGGGCAACCCCTTCGTTGAAACTGTTGCGCTAACACTGTTTAGGAATAACAATTCATAACGGCGAGCACGATTCTGTTGAAGACGCGGAAATCGCATTGAAAGTATACCAAACCGTCGTTGGAAGATGGCCTTGATTGTGTACCTACCTGTAATACTAATTAATACACACCTATGTTGTATGCGATTTTTATGAATAATAAATACTAAAAGCAAAAATTCTCGCATTTTTATTTTGCATTTATTTCCATTTCTCTGAATTATCAGATTAATATGCATATTGCACATTAAATAAGATTGTAAAAATGGGGACTTATTCAGTAAAGGAATTAATAGTTTGATGCACTCTTTACAGTTTATGCAATTCTTCTTCAAATTTAATTATTAAATTTTTTTGACTGCTCGGACATTTTTATCTTTTTAAAATTGTATTATATGGAGCGAGTAACGCGAACTGGCGAATTTACTCTACATTGTCATATAAAACCGAAACTCATATGTAGTTATTGAAAAATTATATCATATTTTATGCGTTTCAATTATTTTATTTGTAACTGTAGTAATTCCCGAGATTACGCAGAACGAAAAGACGTCTTTAGTTTCTAAACGATTGAACCGATTTCGATGAAATTTAGTACATACTTAGAATAGTCTGGATAAAACAACATTGGCTATTGTACTTTGCCGATAAGTGGTCTAAAGGCTTAATATGGAAGTAGCCTTTGTTAAACACAAAACGATGAAATGTAGGTAGAGGTACTGTTTAGATAGTGCGAGCCGGAAGTGGTGTTTTTAAACAATTTTGTAGTTTCAAACTGTACAGGGATAAACTAGGTTTTGACATGGGATTTGCATGAATTTACACATAAATTTTCCAGTGAGTAAATTCGTCATCGTCGAAGCTAAAGCTATGAACCTTTGTGTCTAATGATAGAGGCATACAATTATAACACCCCATTTATATTTTGCTGTACAGTATATTTCAATACACCTCGGGGACATTTCTTTTATAGAAGTATTTTCTCGCGAAGTCGCGGGTAACAGTTGGTTGACATAAACAAATACCAGGGTTCCCATAATAATATCTCGTTCCGATTATTAATGATTCCTCTTAATTCTAATGTCAATATCAGTAAACCCCCTACAATGATCAAAAAATTCAGATTGTTTCGTTTACGATTATCATATAATAAAGGTAAACAAATAACAGCAAGATTTAAGAAGATGAAAATGTTTCGGCAAGATATACCACTATTAAAGAATCGTATATCTTGCCACCACTTTTTTATTACATAAAAATTAACATCATGAACATTACGTTTCGACAACATTTTAGGTAAAAAAAATATTTATTTTTGGTTTGGTTTAAACCAAAAATAAATATTTTATCATGTTTCGCATTTGCCACAGAATAAATTAGGGTCGAGAAACTAGGCCATAGGGTTAATAACACTATTTAGAATATCAAAAATTGGAACATCGTTGTACGCCAAGATCTATACACATAGTAATAAGCCATTTTTAAAAGGAAATTAAAATACCCATTTTTTTATAGTGGCAGCCCTTAAACAAATATTATTTTATTTTTTGTTTTCAGTTCAGTTGATCAATAATAATTATATTTTAAACTCGTGAAGGTTTTATTTTGACACCTTTTTATGTGACCATAGACAATACAATAATTAAATTTGTCTATGCAGGAAGACCCTATTCCTGTGCAGTTATCAGTTATCTTTTACGACTACATAGACAAGTCGTGATATTATATAAAGAACGGTTTTTGATGAGAGGCCATTATCAATTTCATATCTCCCAAAAGTAGAAGTGTGTACAGGTTTGGTATCTATAGTTGATCGTATTAAATTTAACATGGATAAATACATTGCGTTAGATTGCGAGATGGTAGGAAGTGGTAACAGGAGTATTTAGCTAGAGTATCATTAGTTAATAGCAGAGGAATAATCTACGACAAGTATGTGAAACCTACTGCACCTGTTACTGATTATCGTACTTGTGTCAGCGGAATCAAGCAGGCCAATTAATTAATGGAGCAGAGTTTAGCAGAGTTCAAGTGAAGTCTGGAATTTAATCAGGAGCAAAGTATTGGTTGGACACTCTTTGCATTTTGATCTTGATGTCTTGCAGATGTCGCATCCGCAGCAAACATACGAGACATTGCAACGTATGAGCCGTTCAGAAGAGTAAGTGTCCCATGTTTTGTTTTATTTATACATGCATTCTTTTGTTAAACATAATAGCAATTTGTTACTTTCATGACCGAATTGTGTTTCGTTTTAATTTAATTATTTTCAAAATTAATTAAATTTTATTCTCGTTGGTCGTTTCTTGTTCATTCATTGTAGTTTACAATACCATTTAAGATATAATACGACTCCGATGTTTTAGCACAAAATAATAAATTCAGATTTCAAATAGTTTTGAACAAAGCAACCCATAATAACGAATTGGTATATGTTTTCCGTTGTCACATGTTTTCCATTGTCACAGAAATGTCAATTTCTGAGTGACTGCTAATGATATAATACAGTTTTTTTAATATACAGCTATACGCAATAACTTCTGCATTTATATCATAGGTGGCATTTTCTAAAAATTTTTTCTATAAGAGTGACCACACCCTACGATAGGTATACTGACTGTTTAATTTTAAATGTTCCTTTCTTCCAGCTTAACAACGGGCAACCCCCTTCGTTGAAACTGTTAGCACAACACTGTTTAGGAATAACAATTCATAACGGCGAGCACGATTCTGCCGAAGACGCGAAAATCGCATTGAAAGTATACCAAACCGTCGTTGGAAGATGGCCTTGATTGTGTACCTGTACTACAAATAAATACACACCGACATTTGTATGCAATTTGTAATGAATAATAAAAACTATTAGTACAAAATTCTCGCATTTCTTTTGCATTTACTTCCTTTGCTCTGAATTATCAGAATAATATTTGAAAAGCATATTAAATAACATTGTAGAAATAGGGATTTATTCAGTAAAGGATAGTTTGATAGACTCTTAACAGTTTTAGTGGAGCTCCGTAAGGTTTATACCTTGGAATCCAGAGCCAGTCCATGAATCTTTATATACACTTTGGAAATGTGTTTTTAATAGTATATAGAAAAAATTAAAAAAAATATTTCATGCGATCTGTTTTTTTCATTTTTATTATGAATAGGCAATGGGCTGGCCACTTAGCTCGTAGAACCGATAACCGCTGGGGAAGAAAGGTTCTCGAGTGGCAGCCTCGTACTGGCCATCGCAGTGTCGGACAACCCCCACCAGATGGAGTGACGACCTGTGCAAATGTGCAGGAGGTCGATGGTTAAGGTGGCACAGGATCGTACCTCTTGGCGACTTATGGGGGAGGCCTATGCTCAACAGTGGGCTTTGACAGGCTGAAACGACGACGACGACGACGATTATGAATAGTAATAATTTTTTTGGAGTTTCCCTATATTTTTATTAATTTAGTGTTGTATTTTATAAAGAAGAACTATCACTAACTTTATCTTGGGTCTGAAGGACCACAGGTATAATGTTGAAGGATGGGGAGGTGAAAAGAATGGACAACAGCAGCTGTTGAGTATTGTTTTCACGAGCCCTAACAGAATAGTACTCGAGGAAAATTATTAGCCTTAAAACGTAGCTGTTATAGTTCGATTCAATGAAAATAATATCTAATTATTGTTCATTTAGCGTTCTTTTTTTTTTTTTTTTTAGGCTGGATCTCGTGCTCTGTGAGAATAAACCTATTAGAACATAAACCGAGGTTCAGGGGCCCGTTGCCAGGCGCGTCTCCCCGTAAGTGACTTAACTTCACCAAGGCCTCCCGAGGGAGCCTAGGCTTGGTTGTCACTCTATGGTTCCCGTTAGCATGCTGAATCGAGGGCTGCCCAGGTGGGCCGACGCCTCGGCTCGATTCAGACGCTTTCAATGATTATTTAATAAGCTAGAAGAGCTCTATCTAAATTGTTACTACCACTTCTTAAGCGTTGGCGCTGGGAGAAGAATGGCGCAGAAACTCAGCAACGCTCCTATCTAATATGGTGTTAAGCTACAGTGTCAGCTATAGCAAAGGGTGTATATTATCGACCTCACCGGTGGGGCCGATGTCATGAGTGTGTGTGTATGTCCTACACTCTAAGTGTAGGGTGTGTCTGGCTACTGCTGGGTGTCGCTACCTAAGCCTTAAGGGCAGTAATTAAATTCTTGTATTTAACAAGAAGGGAAAACCTAACCATCGCGTCGCCGGCGGCGCTGGCGAGCTCATCTGCTGCCTGATTAAATTCATCTAGATTAAATAAATCTAGCGATTTAGGAAGGACGCGGCGTTATTGCCAGTGCTGCCATTGCTATGGCTAGCATGCTGGCTCTTTGAAGAGCAAGCTGAGGCCGTTGTGCGCTCGGAGTCGGCTCCGGCGCTGGCTGTTGCCACGCGGGGCGGAACTGCCAAGCGTTGGAAGGACGGAGGGGTGGGAATGCGGTGGTATTGGATGGGATTGGTGGTCGCCTAGAAGAGGCTTCCCTTGGGATCGCAGGAACTCTGCGTTTTGGCGCCTTAGGGCAGCCGAGGTAGTTGGCCGTGTGGCCGGGAGCGCGGCAGTTAACGCACGCGGGAGGTTCGTAGGTGGCGAGGACTTCTTTGTCCTTGGGTCTGGGACAGGATGCGGTACCGTGGTCCCCGAGGCATTTAACGCAACGGGGGCGTGCGAAACAGTTCCGCGCAGCGTGACCAAATACTTGGCGTTGTGACACTGCCCTGGCAAACCGTTGAGTGCGGCCGCTCAAAAGTGAGACAGCCGATCCACACAGCTGCTCGACGTCGTAGATGCGCTTACCTTCCTTGGTGCGCTCGAGCGTGACTAACACATCACCATAAGGGCGTTTGGTGCGTGGGTGGTACATCGTTGTACCCCTAGGACTGGAATGTCTAATTCTTTAATCGCGGAGTTATCTCCGCGCATGGGATCTCCTTAGGCAGCCTTTGACCACTGTCCTAAGTACGCGCTCATCCGGGAGCGCGAATGTGTGACTACTGGTGTTCCTTTTCCCGGAGAAGAGGTCACCTTTCTAAAATCGTCAGGAGTCTCTGTGTAATTTGATCCCTGATTGCTATCAGGGCCTCAAATTTATATCTATTTGATAGGGCTGATCGAATATCGACCCATTTCTCCTTCTCGCGGAGGTAGATCGGGGTGGACGTTTTCCTACAGGTAGCCGTACCTGGGAAGGCTGGGACGGCTGGGCGGGGCGAGGTGCCGGGGGCGCCTGGGATCGCAGGATGGATGGTTTTGTCGCCTGGGAGGACGACGGGATGGGAACCTGCTGGGGCAGGTGGGGAATGTCAGGCTTTGCAGCCTTGACGGGAAGGACGGTGTGGGTGATGAGGTGCGCACCTTCGCCTCATATTTGTATTTGTGTGTTGCAGTTTATTCTTTAATAAATCTAATAATTTATCAAATGTCTTGTAATTCATTCGAAAATAATCACAAAACTTGGCCTCGTCTTTTCGGAGATCTTCGTAAAGTGTATGAAATTCACCAAATTGCTCCCGTGCCGACAACATAGGATTCAAATTCAAATTCAAATTCAAATATCTTTATTCAATATAGAAGTGTAACACTCGCTTATTGATTGTCAAGGACGCTACCACCGGTTCGGAATAGGACGCCTCCGACCTGAGAAGAACCGGCGAAAGAAACTCAGCGGGCCTATTTTGTCATCTTTTAAAATAATCAAATATATACATATAAATTTTCTTATGAGCTACATACAGTACTATCATCGATATTACACTTGAAAATGCCTGGAGCGAGCATTCCATTACCAGGCTATGTTATCATTTATAAATTCATTTATGTTACAATACCCTTTAACACATAAACGTTCCTTAACAACTTTTTTAAATTGATTAACAGTTAAATTCTGAATGTTTACTGGGATTTTGTTGTAATAGGCGTATACATTGTCCCATAAAAGACTTACTTATTCTTCGCAGTCTAGTTGCTGGAAGAATTAAATTATATTGTTTCTAGTATTTGCATCACAATGTCTGCGAAAATCATTTCTATTTTTTGCACTACATTAGGTTTTCGTATATGTATTGAGAAGTAGGTTAGTATTTTAATCTCTGCGAACAATTTTCTCAGGGATTCTTCGAGGCCCAGGTTATAGACCGCTCGAATAAATCGGTTTTGGAGGACAAAGATCGTATTAGTATCCGTCGCACTTCCCCACAGTAGAATGCCATAAGACATTACACTGTGGAAATAGCTAAAGTATACTAAACGGGCTGTCTTCACGTCAGGTTAATTGTCTGATTTTCTTGATTCGCCAGTCTATTAATATGAGGGCCCCACTGAAATCTGGTATCTATTGTTATTCCCAGAAACACGGGTGACTCAAAAACGTCCAACTCTTCCTCGTCTATAAACACTTCACATTTACTCGGTCTTACATTTGGAGTCATAAATTTAATACATTTTGCTTCTTCTGGTTCAGTAGCAAATTATTGACACTAAACCAGTGCGCAACTCTAGAGAAGTATTATTTACATCGTCATTTATTGATGTGTGTCGTTTAACTTTAAAAATTAAGGAAGTATCATCAGCAAATAATACTATCTCTTCGTTTCTATTAATAACATACGGTAAATCATTTACATAGATGTGAAAGAGAAGAAGTCCAAGAATAGACCCTTGTGGAACACCCCATATTTACCAGGGCCCCGGGAGATCTTTTGCCATTCACGTCAACCCTCTGAGTTCGGTGGCTCAAAAACGAAGACAGAAGATTGAGTGTGGCATTTCTTACACCATAATGACGTAATTTCCTGACCAGAGTTTCATGCTGTACGCAATCAAAAGCTTTTGAGATCGCAAAATGCCTAAGGCATCCTGCGACGCTTCCAAGCCTCAAAGATGCTCTTAATGAGCATAACGCCAGCATCAATCGTGGAGCGACCCTAGTGAAGCCGTACTGTTTGTTATTAATGAGACAGTTACTGTTAAAATGTTTCATTAATTGGTTTAATAATAGTTTTCAAATATTTTACTAAAAGTAGGCAAAATAGATATGGTCTAAAATTATTTGGGTCCATATTACACCCTGCTTTAAAAACCGGTATAACTCTACTTGCTTCATTGGGTCAGGAAACTCGCCTCTGTGGATGCTTACATTAAATATTGTTGCTAGATGAGGTGATATTACATCAATAATCGAATTTATCACCTTAACAGAGATTCCCCAAAGGTCTGCGGTTTTTAATATCTAATTGTCTACATGCACTTATAATGTCCTTCTACATACATCAGTAAAATTAAACATTTTTGTACATTCAATAACATTATCTTTTAATAGTGATTCGAGCAACTGTTGGAGAAGACAAAAGTGACTTGGTAGTCGAAACCGGAATGTCCGAAAAAACTCTCGAAATAGGTAGAACATCTATGTCAGCTTCAATTGTATGGTTATCAACATTTAAAGTTATTTTAGAGCTGCTCCTTGCGGCCCTTCTGGTTTCCTTATTAATAATATTCCAAGTCATTTTCACTTTATCTGATGAATTTTTAATTTTATTTTTAAAAGTATAAACATTTAGCCAGATAACACACTTTTTAAATATTTTAGAATAGGCGCTAACATGTGCAACAAAGTTATTTTATGGTTATATGTTCTTTGACTACTAAAGCTCATATAATCTCCGCCTGCTTTTATGGATTCCGACTGTTGCCCTCACTAAACACTGCAGAACCTTTAGATTTAACCGTTTTAGAAGTAAATATAGTATTAAATTCTTTTCTTATTAAAGTGAATAATGAGCTAAAAGTACATGTGGATTTTCATCATAATGTAAATAATTAACTTTTGCAATATATTACTTCTGAACTTCTCAATACGCTTTTTATACATAGGAACAAACATTCTTGTTTCTTGCGAACTTTTGTTATATATCATTTTATCTATTTGAAGAGGCAACATTGACCACAATGGTCAGAAGTTAACATTTAATAATTGACTTATTTAATGGTTGACAATTAGTATATATATTATCTATACATGTTGCAGAAGTCTCAGTAATTCTTGTTGGTTCAATAAATAAATTTAAAAGGTTATAGTAACTTAACAATGATCTGAATCTAAGTGTGGTGTTGCAATTATCTAATAAATTAATGTTAAAGTCACCACAAATTATAATATACTTATTAGATTCAGATAGTTTTACTAATATTTCTTCTAGAACAACTTCAAAAGGTTCATATAACGCTGTGGGAGGTCTGTACACACATACAACAATGAAGTGCTCAAGCTCTGCACAGGCTATCTCAATAGTCCGTTCAACAGAGGCTCACAATATCTTTACGATTTTTAAATTTTAAAGTACTATTAATAATTATTAAAGAGCCACCGCGTATAGCTTTATCTCTACTGAACAGGCTAGCAACCTGGTGACATCCAAGATTTAACATTAACTGATATTCTTGTAGCCAGTGCTCAGTAATACATAATATATCAATTTTACAACTATTCAAGAAGAGTTCAATTTCAAGTTCTTTACTGGCTATTCCCTGAATATTTTGATGTACCAGGTTCATACACTGTGTGCTTTTATTAGAAAATTTATTTTTAATAACATTATTGTTTGATAATAATAAATTATTGTTTAATATGCAAGAGATTTTCTCCGTTGTCTCAATATTTAATTTAAATTATTGCTTGAACGGATTCCAAATTATTAGATGTCACAATTTGTTCCTGTTCAATAGAAGCAGGAGTCAAGTTAGCCAAACATTTGGCTGAATTATTTAAAATACAATAATATAGCATACAAGCTAATTTTTTTCTAAAAAAATTTGATAGGTGCAACCTACCATATGTCAAATGAAAATTGTTACAATTAATTATATTATTTATGTCAATAATATCAATTTTGTTATGATGTTTGTGGGTTAAATGTTTACAATTATTATTGTATAACTAATGATGAACCCACAACTTTCTAACTCGACGTTCTTTTTGCCATTTTCTGTACATATAGTAAGCGAGCACAATTTTTTTTTTCATTATATAAGACATGTTTACGTCAGGTGCGATCTCGCGGCGTGCACGTTCGTACGCGGCCGGTAATGGAATGAATCAAACACCAGAAAAGGAGGCGAACGCGCGCGGTGGCGGGCTTCGCGCGACTCGTATCTACAGAGTAATTGCGCGGCGTCGGCGTGGCGACGGCGCAGTGACGGCATCGTGTGCAGGAACGCTTACAATTGATGTATTAGCTACTGCGCAGTAAAAGTGATAAAAGTTAATTACACCTATAGTACCTCACAACTTATCACGTACATTGTGGGATTGTTGAGCTGCAATGCAAATTATTACAAGAAAGTACATTAGGCTATATTTATAATATGATTGTATGTCTAAACATTATGATTTTCAATTTAATTTTGGATATATCACACAACTAATGGCCATCTTAAAATAATGTTTTCAAAAGCAACGATTACGGTTTTTATTTAATTAGTCCTAATCGTGTGTCTCAGATCATATCTTATTTATTAGAATGTAAAATTTTTAACAGTTTAAAGTTTAGATAAATCCTTTAATCAATCTCGACGGTGTCAATTCTCGTATAATTTAATATCAATGCGGATCAAATCATTCAAAATATTATATTAAGTGTGCAACAATTATGCAATAATGATTAATTCACCATTAAACGCAATATACCCTAGGACATCTCGATGTGCCCTAACATTAAAAGTGAGAACGAGTCGAGCGCAAAAATACCGCAAAGAGCATAGTCTTCTAAGAGTTTCTGTTCTTACATGCATGCACTGGCAGTGGCACGTCTTTAGCTTTTTTCCAACGTGGCAAAACCGTATTTGAGCAAGATCACGTCAAGTGGACCACCCATTTACCACTTGATCATAAAAATTTAATCTATATATATTTTTTTAAATACTTATGATTGAAAAATGATCCCCCGAACGATTTTTAAAAATTTTGATTTTTACAACATTTTTTTTTTACAATGAAAATTTTAAGCACTTTTAATTAAAAAATGGATTAAAAATCAACTGTAAGAGATAAATTCATGAAATTTTCAGCATTTATGGTCGAATGTCTATACTTTAAGAATATATTAACGACTTAAGATTATTTCTTTATTTTCGTATTGTTAACTAACTTTTAAGTTAACAAATGAAAATTTAACTCATTTCTTGGTAAAAAAATGCATTTTTTTTACATCGGTCACGTGCTTTATTCATTTAAGTTTAAGATTCGGGAAGAAAATTTCACTGCTCGCCATTAGTTTAAACAAAATGAATTTATTTATGACAGCGGCCGAGCGCTGTGGAAGCGCCGCGCTACCGAGCGTCTCGTACTGCATTGAAGCTTTTATCAGTGATAATTTAAAATAATAATACAAAATATTATTATAAAACAAATTTTATTATTATTTACGTTATATTATTATAATTATTATCAATAAAATTTTATTTTTTGTTAACAATATCATAAAGAATATAATCATAACATACTGAATAGAACAAACAAAAGCTTAATTTAAATAATTAAATGGTAAATTTGTCGTCAGATACTTTCACTTTTTTTTAAAAACTTTGTTAATAAATACTTTTTCATCTTCTGAAACGAGCCTGCATTCTAGTGAAAAATTTTCCAATGGTTTGTAGTGATGAAATTGGCGAGTATTTTTTATTGTTGTTAAGCGTTCGAATCGTGGTTGGTATTTTTTTTCATGTACCTCATGATCTTTAATCGTACAGAAAGCAAAATTAATTTTTTTAAAAGAACTTTGGGCCCACTGAAAAAAGGAAAGTGGGGTTGTTATGTGGTTGTTTTTATCACGTTGGAGACTAGCACGATAAGCTTGTCTTTTTACACTCCCTGCCAAGCCATCACACGCTCCTTTGCCATGAGATGTAGCGAAAAAAGTCCAATCAGCATCAACACCAAAATCATTTTGATGATTAACTAAATTGACAAAGTTATATTTATTTTTATATTGTGAAGCGGCTCTATCAGAACAATACTTGATCTTTTTAATTTTATCGGCACCAAATTTAGTTTTTAAAAATTCTATCAATTTAGTATTAAATAAATGTACCGAACTTGCATCGTGACTAACTTTTTCTGATATGCCAACAAAATTCTCATGCTTCATTTCTTCATTTACTTTATAATAAATTACATAAGGGTGAAGGTTAGCCTGATCATTGGACCAATGGTGTGATTGAATAGCATCTTGAACAAAAAACGAATAATTTTCGGAAAAATCGAGACATACTACAAAATCTCCATCATCAACAAATTCTTTTTGATTTGAGAAATAAGAGGCTTGAGACTTAGCCACAAAATCATGCTTTAACAGCTCGGACCATTTATTTCTCAAGTCAGCCAAAAAATCATCCTTTGAATACGTAGCTTCAACAATTTCAGTCCTGCAAAATTTTAAAAGAATGTATTAGATAATAAGCTGTGTATACAAATCAATCATTAGACAAATTGATAAAATTAAATTATTTATATTGAACCCTTTTCCTTACCTGTCGGTACTTTTCCATTGACTGAACGATATGCCTTTTATCTCGTGGCTTTTAATTAATAATTTTAACTCATCAATAACAGCATTAACTTCTGGACACTTTTTACAGGTTGAAAAAAAACATGATGATGTAGGTTGCAGCATACAGAGCTTTGAATCAAGTCATTGGGACTTTCAGCAAAATCAACACCTTTTTTTCAGTTCATTTTTAATCCATGTAATTATATTTTACTTTTTGTGTGAAATAGTGGAACACTTACATTATGTGTTCCACTTTTTCCAACTCAAAAACAATTCCTCGGTCTTAAAGTTTGAAATTTAGTCAGACATTATTTCATCGAAATTTTTCTTTAATTTTTATAAATCATGTATGTTAAATAGTAAGAGTCTCTTTTGTTTCTGTGTTTTTTTTACCATTTTCCATAACCGTAACATTCTTAATCAATTGTAACGTGTAAATAAGCACCATGTTTAATGTTCAAATGATCCAGATAGGAAAAGATACTAAGAAATATTATTCCGTTCAGCTCTCCTTCTTCCTACTATCTTTCTTTGTTTCTGTTAAACCCACAAACTACTTGATGGATTTCAATGAAAGGCCACAATAATCAGGCTTATATAGGAGAATACCTAAGTGGCCATAACTTATAAAGATTAAGTGTGAATTATTCAAAATATATGTAACAATGGATACAAATAAATTGTCATCTACGTGTTATTCTTGCGTGCACTACATTGGCCTTACATCATGTGCAATCACGTTATTACAAATTACCATGACGGACGAAGCTATTGGATTATAATTGTTGCCAGATTTTTTGAACTATAATAAATTATAATATTCGGTCAAACCGACAGGAAGTGACCAACAATAATGAAAGAGCATTGGAATCGTTGCTAAATGATGTAATAGTATAGGCCTTATCTATTTTGTGGCCAAGCGTACAGCTCAACTTAAACATGAACTGTCAACTGTTTTTTAAGAAGCGTCTTTTAGGACAATAGCTCTCTTAGCGTTATTACAAAGTATTTCACTTCGACGAATTAGCACGCGACGCTTTATCGGTTTAGTGCTACTGTAAAATACAATAATACTAAAGAAGAGTTAAAAATTCTCCTTTAATAACCGGATCAGTGTTATTGTTTAGGTTAGTAGTGTTTTATTAGTCCTGATGTCTGTATAATATGTAATAAAATATAGTAATATATATATATATATATATATATATATATATATATATATATATATATTTATATATAGTAATTATGTCTGTAGAGAATAATATTCTCAATATGGATGGTCCCTGATAGTAATTGGCTGATTAGGGACCATCCAGAAATTACGTCACACGTTAAATCGAAGGGAGGAGTTCGATTAAGTGTTACTTTGTGTGACAAGGGGGCGGGAGTCACATTTCCCAATGAACGTGATAAAATACCAACACTAATTTAGGAAGTGCTGTTAGAAAAATATGTTAAATTGCAAAATATATGTGCAAAATATATCACAAATGTGTCCAGCTGTGACAAGGACGTAAGAGAAGTTGTGTGACGTCATTTGTGGATTGTCCGTAAGAAGCTTATAACGATTAGCTATTCAGATATTACTTCTTTTGTTTACGCGAATACTACACATTATTGAATGAAAGGACTTTTACGGATTTTATCGCGTTTATTTTACATTTTAAATGCCACACATAATACGGCCGTGGTCTACCCCGCGACCACGGCTGCTGGAAAGTGTTCGAAACGACGGGAATTTAAATTGTAAAATAAACACGGTAAAATCCGTAAAAGTCCTTTTATTCAATAATATTCAGATATTCCTTTTTTTGACGAGCAGGGTGTTAATCTAACGGTAAGTGGTACGCCCTGCCCATAGGAATTGTAGTGTAAAAATCCACGAGTCTTTGTACGGCATTGAAAATTCTTTTTGTCTCTTATATCCAGTTATTACGATAGAGCCCTTTAATCTGGAACACACTAGTGCTTTCGCAATACTGTTTAGTGGCAGAAATAGGTACCATGGCGGTATTTCTGCAGCCTAACCTATCCCTTAACCTAACCTTGCCACAGTGAAAATAAGACATTTCAGTAATTTGGTTTGATTTTACAAACCATAAATATTTTTATATGGTAATAGAAGTCGCTTATTAAACATTCCTATGTTTAAAAACCAGATCTCATATAGCTCAGGTATAATTACACTTTTGCATAATCATTAATAAAATTAAATGATATCCCTAAATCATCATTTTTATAGTGGGCCAATCACTTGATTAATTCTATTTATAATAGCGCTTTCATTGTTCAGAATCATGTGATTATCTGATTCATTGATCATATCAATTCACATTATCAGAACGACTGCCTAGAATTGGAAAACAAGTCGTTGGGTAAATCCAAGCTTTTTATTTAGATGTTGCCATACAAAAAAAATCCCAATATTTTTACAACATTATTAAAAGTTATTAAGTACTTACAAGGTTGTTGCGGTTTGAAATATTTCTAACCTTATGAAATAATATAAATTGTACAAATAACTATGTGTGACGAATGTAAGTAACGAAGGCAGCTATTCTTCCAATACCGCTTTTTAATTAAGATTCGAGTTTCACACTTTTTAAAATTTTACAAAATTGTGCAGATGTATATGTTTAGACCGCTCGTTTGTGTTGAAAAATATTGTATACATAATTAACATTACGATTTTAATATTGTTTTCGGTAAATGGAGAATACACAAACAAAGCTTTTTATTATGTTAATTATAAATTATCAAACATTTTACACAATTTTTCACGCGGCATTTGTTTTTAATTTACTGAGCAATATGGTTTATTTATATAGTGAGACAAATATGTGTTATTGTTTTAGTATGTGAGAGGATAAGGATAATTTAATAACTAGAAGAGCTCTATCTAAAAATTACTACCAATTCTTAAAGCGTTGCTGCTGGGAGAAGAAATGGCGCAAGAAACTCTAGCAACGCTCCTATCTAATTTGGTGTTAAGCTACAGTGTCATATAGCAAAGGGTGTGTAAGTTCAACCTCATCGGTGGGGCCGATGTCATAAATGTGCGTGTGGTCCTACACTCCAAGCGTACCGTGTGTGTCGCGAAGTATTATGCCTTAAGGGCGTTAATTATATTCTTGTATTTTACAAGAAGTGACAACCTAGCCATAGCATCACCGGCGGCGGCGAATGCGTCTGTTGCTTAATGAAATTCATGAATTCAAAAAGATCTAGAGATTTTAGAAATTACATACATTTTTGTCTGTTTGTTATGGCTATTTTCTGGAATGACTGTTCGATGCTGGTAGTCAATCGATTTTGATAGGATTGGTACTTAAAAATAGCTCATGTAACTGGGAGTTACTTAGGATTCCTTAATTAGTTTTTTTTTTGGTAAATATTTTTTTATGTTTACTTTTTTACCACAAAAACGAGGTCACAAGCTACAGCTAGTTTTAAAATAATGATATAATTGAAAAAATAAATATATAATTTCGAGTAAATATATATACTCTTTATTGTAAAACTATTTCTGGTGTGAAATGATGAAGTTTTGTGTCGATTAGAGCGCATGTCGCGTTTTTAATTGCATAAGACATAGAGTTGTTAATTTTTATACTATTTGTTTTATTATTTAATAAGGTCCCATATTTTTCGTAGAGACAAGAAAAGTAGGTAAAAGGTTTAATTTGTAGACTACTAGTGCTCCGCCCCGGCACCACACGGATTCAATACTGATATCTGTAAAACCTATGGAAAAATATATAAATTTATCAGCGTTTCTCTAGAATTTTATGTATGAATTATATATAAAAACCATCATCTTCAATCATTCTGTCTAATAAAAAAACGCATCAAAATCCGTTGCGTAGTTTTAAAAATTTAACCATACGTAAGGATATAGAGAAAGCAACTTTGTTTTATACTGTGTAGTCATCCATCTCATAAAAAATCTTTTTATCAAATATAGGTTAGATCACGAAAATAGAAAATAAATTTCGCTCAAATGTAAGAAATCAGAACTGTTTTCTGCCCAATACAAAGAAACTTTGAGGTAATTAATTTTTTCCTTACCGTTACATTTAAACTATGCTCGTTTTAGACCCTTGACTCCCAGACCAGGATCCAAGGTCACGGGACAGGTTCTGATAAACTGATTTCAAGTATATTAGTATTAAGAAAATGCCTATAAGTATTTTATTTACATGTGCATGAGACTCCTTTTCGTGCACTTAATCATTAACGTCGAGTAAGTTCAAAAATGACGGCTAGCGCTCAGAGTTATTTTATGACATAGTAACAGCTTTGTAAGTTATTAATTTTTGAGTAATTTCAAAGATATATCAATGGGCTTGTAGTCTATTAATATTAAGTTCATGATCTTTTATTTTTATGTCACACATTATACTCTATGTATAGATCTAGGTTCGTCTATGGCAGTTCTAATATTTCTGTTTGTCTATTGAATAAAGACCCGTGAAGAAGCTTTATAAATTTCTTGTTAAGTTATATATAATTACGTCTCTTTGCTTTCTTATGTCGACATTGTTTGTTATTTTACTTACCGGTTCTCATTTAATATTTAGTAAAATAATTCCTTAATATACTCTTAATTTGATTCATAATGGCGGTGTTAGCGGCAGCACAATTACTAGATGAATTAATGGGGCGGCATAGAAATACAAATCCTAATGAGAAAATAAAGAAACCTAATTGGGAGGACCCCGAAGTAAGTATAACTTATAAATAAGTTAAACCGTGTGATGATACTGGTAGACATAACCAAAAAAAATCATGAAGCATTTTTTATCCCTCGTAACTTGTAATGTTATTTACGATTTGGCTAGCTTTTATTTATAACTTAGTAACGACCCGCCCCGGCGCTTTACGGGTGCAATACTAATCTCTGTAAAATCAATGGAAAAATATATAAATTACTCTACAATATTATGCATTACTTTACGTATAAACCTTCCACTTCAATCACTATGTATTAAGAAAAACTGCAACAAAGTCCGTTGCGTAGTTTTAAAGATTGTAGCATACACAGGGATATAGGAGTTGAAAAAAAAGTGACTTTGTTTTGTACTATGTAGTGATGATGTATAGCATGCTATTTCGTCAATTATTAACATCACGGGTTAGGTTGTAGCATTTGTGTTGTTCAAAATTATTTATTAGTTTATAGTGTATAGGTATTTAATTGTAATATTTCTTTTACAGTACTGTAAATATTTCATGGTAAAGTTTTGTCCTCATGATTTGTTTGTGAATACACGGGCAGATCTGGGGGCTTGTCCAAAAGTCCATGATGATGAGGTTAAAGAACTGTTTGAAAAAGCTGATTCGTCCTACAAAAAGGCTCAATATGTCGAAGAGTTTTTACGATTTTGTAGGCACATGATAAGTGAAGTGGAAAGTAAGTGTAATAATAATTTTATGTGTGACTTAAATTTTATTTGATTGTGTAATTTTATTCTTTACAATTACAGGGAAAATCCAAAAGGGTAAACAGAGATTGGAACTTATGAATTCAAAACCAGAAGGTCCCCCCATGACTCAAGCTCAAACTGAAAAAAACCAAGAACAGGTTAACAAAACTATATTCATTCTAATTTCTACAGTGTTTTATGCATAGAATGATAATTGGTTAGTTAATTTATAACTTAACAGCAGAGAAAACAAGGCTGGCCATATTTATCAAACGTTTTTCAACCTATATTACATAGAATACTTAGTTGCCATTATTTTAATATTTGACTTTGCTAACATAGGTTAGTCTTAATTTTTGCTTGGGTATTGTTTAATTTTTGATTCATGTTGATTATTCTCGGTCTCTTATTTATTTCATTTTGTAATCAATTTGTAACAAAATTTTGGCAGTTCACCCTTTATATATACTATAGCTACAAGCAAGCCTTATTAGCATTCTCTTTTCACTATAATTTTTTTATTAAAACAAGTGTAAACAGTAAACAATACCAATAACAAAAGTTCATATTTGTACATTGGCACTAATATCATAATCATATATGTTTTAGGTTAAGTTGTTATCGGAGAAAATAACAGCGTTGGTGCAGGAGGCTGAAGAGGCAGGTACCCGTGGAGATGTCGAACAGGCTCAAGGTTTGATGAAGCTCTGTGACAGATTGAAGGAAGAAAAGGAACAACTTCTTAAACAGCAAGAGAACAGGTATGGTAACAAAATTAGTCTCACATATTTAGTTTCTTTACTATCAAATATTGAGTTGAATAAAAATTACAAGGTATCATGTGTTAATTTAGAAAGTTACTTACACAAATGAATATCTGTGTTATATATGAAAGAATATTGAACAATCTTGCAGTCATTGGTCGATGACTGCCGAACTGGCTGCGGCCCAAGAGAAGCAGATGGAAGTGTGTCCTGTTTGCGGTGCCTTCCTAATTGTTGGTGATGCCCAGCAACGGATTGACGACCACCTTTCTGGAAAGCAGCATGTCGGGTGAGCTATAGTTTTTAGAATAGTGTTGAAAAAATGTTTTGCATGGCAATTATATAATTATTTCTTGTTGTTACATCAGTACCGTACATTATAAAATTACTTTTATGGAATTACCATATTTTCAAATCTTTGTGGTGAAACTGTTTTTTTAAATAGGTATAGCAACAGTATATATGCAATTTTTGATTGTTATATTTATTAGGGTGCACTTTTTTTTTGTGACTATTTTTCGCGCCCATACCGAAATTTTGTTGGAAAAACACTAAATCTCTATAAATCATGGCCACTTAGTTATTCTGCTATATAAGTCTGATTATTGTGACATTTCTTTGAAGTCCATCAAGTAGTTTTTGGGTTTAAGAGAAACAAAGAATTTTTAGAGTTCATAAGTGCTCAAGTAGAGCTAAATTGAATAAATGATTTTGACTTTGACTTTGACTTTGAAAGGTGTGGAAGAAGGAAAAACTGAATAGGATAATATTTCAAGCAGCATTCTTATTCTATCTGGATCATTTAAACATTACACATGGTGCATATTGACGTTACAATTAATAAAGTTATTTGATTTTCTTAAAACCTCTACATCTCAAAAAGTATCATTCTTAACGATTAGTAGCTAGTGTTATTTATGAGATAATTACAAAAAAAAAACTTTATGAAAAAAGTGGCCCACACTACGCCACAAGTGTAAATTATGACTTTGCCGTAATGGAGACTTTTGTAGAGCATTTAATTTTGAGAAAATCCCGTTTTTGGACGAGATGATACCGTTAAATGTCGCTGAGTAATAAACTTCAAAAGAACAAAATCAAGTATTACGTGTATTTTAAATGAGAAATCTTCCCACGCTTTGGTCGAGTGCTTAGTATTAATATTAAGGTCTCAAACTTTTAGGGAATTGTTTTGGGTGTATTTCCAAAAAAATTCGGCATGGGAGCGAAAAAAAAACTGGCAAAAAAAGCACTAATATTTATGCTAGGTTTAATCTATATACAACACTTGCTAATTGTATATATACACAGCATTGATGACTATAGTTAAAGTTAACAAAGGCAGTGGACTTATGTACTAAAAACATCTGTAAATATATTAATAAAAAAAGAAAAAATATTTTATAATTTTTATTATTAGAATAGACAATCAAACAAATATACTAATTAGCCAATATTTGAACAGGTATTTCAAACTGCGGCAGGCGTACGAGGAGATGAGTGAGGCGCGAGAGAAAGAGCAGCAAGAGAAGGAGAAGAGACGTCGAGAGGAGAGGGAGAAGGAGAGAAACGTGCGCGGAGGAGGCCTCGGCTCGGATCGCAGGGACAGGGAACGGATGGAGAGGGACCGCGAGAGAGACAGGGGGGACCGCGGCGATCGCAACGAACGCGGTGAGCGGAATGAGCGCGGTGAGCGGAATGAGCGCGGCGAGCGGAATGAGCGCGGCGAGCGGAATGAGCGCGGAGAGCGGAATGAGCGCGGAGAGCGGATCGAGCGTGGCGAACTCAAGGAGCGCAGCGAGCGTAATGAGCGCGGCGAACTCAAGGAGCGCAGCGAGCGCAACGACCGCGGCGAATTCAAGGAGCGCAGCGAGCGGAACGAGCGCGGCGAACGCATCGAACGCGGCGAGCGGAACGAGCGCGACAGGGACAGAGAGAGGGGAGAGAAGGAGATCCGCCACCGGTGAGATGCTAACACTGTTTGTGCGGTGATGGTCTAATGCAGATTGGATTACTATGACGACTAGACGGATTTTAAAGTTATATTGTATTCAAAGAAATATATTTAATTATCGGGGAAAATTGTGATTGTAGCCCTTTTTTTTTACCATATTTAAGTGTTTACAATAATGATGATTGTATTTAATTTTGATTTAAAATTTTTATTATTTTCAGCGCAAACCGCGAGGAGAAGGGAGGAAGACACGAAGAGAGAGAGCGCGAGCGAGACAGAGACAAGGAGCGCGATCGAGAACGCAAGCACCGCAAGGAGAGAAGTCAGTTGTACACCATTGTTTTACCATCATTGTCCTTACCTATATATCATTGTAGTACCAACCATGTTCTTGCAAGTAATCTATATATATATATATATATAGAGAAAGAGAGATTTCAACCTATACATTGACTCCTCACGATATCTCTGGAACCATAAGGCGTAGCAACTTCAAATTTTGTAGGAATATTCCTTACGAAATTCCATCCACAAGGGGAGTTGCGGGGTTGCTACTTAATAATAAAAATATCGAGTGGCGACATAAGTGTCAGAAATCAGAGGGAATTTCGTATAGAGAGCACGTTTTTACCCGCTGATATTGCGCAAATAGTTATACGCTGTTTGAAGTCGTCTTCAATTTTTTTTTGTTAAAATTTCACTTGTTTATTCTAGGATCCCCTCACGAGCGGTCGCGCCGCCGCTCTAGGGAACGCGAGCGCCACTAACAACTGACTGAGGTATCACAAAAGCGCCTTGAACCGGTAAGTATAGCGTTTAATGCAGACATAAACAACACCAATAAACTTTTAGCGGCAAATACCCCATTCCATCTCACTCCATCTCAGACCTCCCCAACAAGGTACCTAATTTTTCACTTATTTTTTTGAGGAAAATCACAAACAACAGCATAACCACCCTCCCCACAAAGCAACGCTAATACAAAATGCTAATATAAAGTGAAAAACTGTGTTATTTTGCAGCCGATAGAGTAGCGTACCGAAATAATACTGGTATATGGCATTCGTATGGGGCGTCATGTTACCCCCAAACTCCGTTACTTGATTCGATAGTTGTCGTCACACCGACGGACCCGGCAGGTATTTTCCCAATTGTCATTTGAACAGCTGGTGTTGATAATTCGGTGGCACTCCAAACAAGATGGCAATGGTGTTGCCAGCGACGGACTCCCTCGAGGTATTTTTAATGTGAAACACACACGGCCGCATAATGTCGGGGTTGCCAGACGCTGATGTTTGTACAGGTATTTGTTAGGTCCTGTTATCGATTAGGGTTCTAGGACGGCGGAGTATTTATTGGTTTCGTCGGCTTATTGTCTGTACATTGCCAACGCGATTGCACCGGGATGATTTTCACGTATGCGACGCCGTTCTCGCGTCTACTGTGTATTCGCAGGTACCCGAATATTGTATCGCGTAGCCACGAGGTTGGATAAGTTATTTTGGCCGATCAAAATTTACATTTATATTGATTTTTACTTACCCGATCTTCTTTCAAAACCGAACTCGTTGCTACGTCTTATAACCGAGAAAATAAACAACCCCAACTAATACCCCACACCCTTATGAACACACGATTGACAATGATCGAAGCGATGTGAAACTCATTTTCACTATAAATCAGCTTTTATAATCGCCGCGGTCGTACATTGTCGCGTGTGTCGCCATTTTCTGTCTACAAACGCTAGTTTCTAGCTTCACGATGGACTTTTCAGTTGTACTACCGTCGAAGAGGCAAGGCCGGGGAACAAGCGAGCTCGCACATTGAGGTACTTTTGAAATTAAGGCACGAGTGGGGATCAAGATGAACGCCAACGACTCGACGCGCCTTGAAACGACATTACGCAACGGTTCAGAGGTGATTTAGAATAGACGCGGGTATCGATAAGAATACTTAATATAAGTAGGCAACCGGAATAACATAGCAAATGCAAATGCATGTACACTTCAAGCTAGATACGAACTTGTTAATAATCGCCTTAGCAATGATATGTGTAAATTGTAGCTACCTCTACTGTTTTATCCCTAGGGAGGTCATTTGTAACTGTATACCAGAGTCCACTGAGGAGTGATTCAGGTATTTATAATTTTTATTACATTACTATTGAAAATGTTATTTGAGAATAATTTCTGTTTGTGTATGACAAGTGTGAGCCATCCAATAAGGGATATTTTTATTAAATTTAAAATTATAATATGCTTGTGTTTTTATTTATGACCTTTATCATGCAATAAATGTTAATCGATTTTTATGTATATCATTAAAAAGCGTATAATGTTACTTAATTTGATCCAAACACAAAGATTTCACTAATTTGATGTTTAATTTGAAGTTGGCTCTATGAAATTTAAACAAATGAAGTATCAAGGAACATTAAGTAAAGAGAAATATGAAGATTAAGTGAACAAAATCTAATTTTAATATATCTTTAAAATTATTTAAAAGCGTTTTTTTTTGTGAGTAAAATATTACCTCAATAATTAATACCTTTTTCTTTTTTTATTACGATCTTAGACTATATACCATTTAAAGGTAAGTAACGTCCAAAGCCCTGCGCCTTTGCACTACAAACCAGAGATTTGGTTTTAAATTCTACGGGAAAAGCTTTCTTTTAAAACTCGTTTTCGTAAAACGCCAGATGTAAAGATTATTTTTGGGTACGTAAACGATAGGTTATGTACCTATCTTTTCATTTATGGAAAATACTGAACCGGTATTGCTTAGCCCATTGGAAAATACAAGGAATGGTTCTTACGAGTGAAAGATATTTGAAAAAACACCATTACAAATAAACTAATAAAATACAGATAATATAATTTGGTTCTCACTACTGAAAATGATAATAAGAGATCTGAAAACTAATCTAAAATTTAAAAAAAACCTAAACATCAGCATTAAATCATTACCGGATTAAAAATAATATAATTTTTTTACAGATTTCGAGATTGTTTTGTTGAAAACAATACAATATATAGCTAGACCAGATAGAGGACATACAACGTTAACGAGTCTCGTTCTTGTTGGTTTTACTATATTGCTTTTTATTATTATACCTTTTTCGTTTTACTATATTACTTTTTTGTACGAAAAATAATTTTAAATTTTACAAAAGTTTTATTTTTTGAAAAAATTGCGAATTCTTTCTTAATTTATGGCAACAATCACAACAACCTATTATAAATTTTGAAGTTGTCATTGTAATACTTGTGTCAAAAATTACTGATTAACAACAAAGCGCCGAATAAAGAAATTTGTAATAATTTATAAGAATTGTTAGTATATCATGACAACTGAAACCAGTGAAAGTCAAAATACTCCTGAACAAGAAGCACGAACTAAACTCCGTGAATCGTTTTTAAAAGCGATAAATACTTTAAAAGGTTACTTTACGAGAGTTTTCTCGTTTAAATTTAAAATCAATGTATAATTTATTTAATTATACAGAGACGAAAATGAGAATTATTAATAATAACTTTACTTTTTAATATTAACTTTATTATTAATTGTGATTTAAGTATATCATGATATGATATTAAAATATAAATATTTCTATTCTAATTGGCATTAATTGCACAAAATAGCCCATTACTTGTGAAATTTTATGATAAATATCTGTTCTTTCAGGTGAACCATGTTCTCTGTTGACATATGAACAGTCCAAATTGTCAGCGACTTTTTCTGGATGGAAGACAGATGGATCAGATATTTTGTGTCACAATCTCAAAACACCAGCAAATATTGTCATGAAATCATCTTTATTGAGAACTCCTGATATTTTAGTTTTGCAATTTGATAATCCTATTCAGTTATCACTGTAGGTTTAATTTATGTTCAGTTGTTTGAAGAGGTTAAATAATTTTTATATAAGTCTTAATGTAAGTCTAATAAATTTAAAGGATTTAGTGTAATATAGCTAAGATGTAAATAAAACTATTGTTTGTTTTTGTATTTTATTTTATTTTTTTTAAATTTATTTTATCTACCAAGATTAAGCAGTTAAATAAAATGTTTCCGTTGATTAATATTTTTTATCAAAATCAAAACTCTAAAATAACCTAAAATACAGCAGCAGTAGCAATGTAGCAGATGGACCCTTTTTACAGGGTCTGCTGGGGCGGTGCCATTTGCAGTGCCTATTTCTGCCTCAAAGTGTGTAAGCTTCTGTGTTCTGCTTTTTACGGATACCATAGCCAGCATATTTACTGGGTAAAGGAGCCTTAACACCCTATGTCTCTTGTTAGGCAGCACATTGGTGATACCAATGGTATTGCTGATGTCAATGGGTATCGGTGACCACTTTCTATCAGGTGGCCTGACTGCATGTCTGTCTGCATAGCCAATTTAAAAAAAACGCATAAGCAAAATTAAATATCTCACTAGCTTATAATATCATTCAGTTGTTTAATTTAGTACAAACTTTATCTTTTAATTAATTACTTAGGGTCTATTTTAATTCATAATTAAGTGCTAATTATATAAAATATTATGAAGGCAGTTTTAGAATTCTCTAATAATAATGATATTTTGTCAAGAATATAAAAGTATTCAAGAGGAATAGGTGTCCTAGGAAAAACATTGTACTCTAATAGTATGCAATGCTTATACCAGTAATAATGTTATGTATACTTCCAATTAATTTATCTGTTGAGCTATTGAATAATTTGAGTTCTAATTAATGAATGCATTTTGTAGATAGACAAATTGTTTTCTTTTAGAGGATTTATCTCTGTTCCTCAGTTGGCTTTGGTTTGGCAATATAAGTTCATCACCAATCCATCAGTAAAGATAGTTTTTGTATCAAGCTGATGAAGAGTGAGTCTAGGTACATCCAAGCAGTTTTGCAGTCTTATTTGAAAGTTGAAATTTATCTTCATAGTAACGGATTACTCATAATGAATAAGTAACAGAATAAAAAAAATGTAGTAAAAATATCTGCATTGTAATTAGTTTATAATGCTTATTATTATATAATTAGTTAATTGAAATTATTTATGATAACAGCCTATGTAGCCTAGCTTTTTTATTTATTAGCCCTTGGTTTAGAAACCAAAGGTGGTGGATTCAGATCTAAAACTGCAAAAACTGGTTAACAGGCAAATCCATTTGGATTAGTGGATGACCTCATAATAACATGGCCAAATGTCTTGGCGAACATCACTTATATATATTCTGCAATGTAATTTCCATGTTTAGTTTAGGGAAATATTGGAGAAGATAACTAAATTATTGAGCTGTAATTCTCATATTATCACGTGTCTTTGAATGTGGCGCATGGAATTATCCTTTTCCTGCATTTTACTCAAAAAACGCAGACCCAGGGTAGAATAGTGAAATTCTAAATTTTCCGGACCTCGACAGTCGTCAAGTCAATCGACTTTAGCGGCACCTAAGGAAAACAGTTTTTGGTAAAGCAAGATTGCAGGTTCCGATAAGAAAGACGGGCATAATGCCACGACGAAGTGAAATAAATCAAGAATTACGTACTACAAATAAATAATTTTCTATTAAAATATTAAAAAGATTTATATTAGTGTCTGTAACTATTAAACCAAAAAACTTCTTCAGCGATTATGTAAATTCTTTTACCGTCAGAAAGCTACATTGATTCTCTAAGAAACGAAAACCAACCAACACGGTCAAAAATTGAATCAAAATGTCGTTGATCATCTGTGCTGCGGCAGGTATGATAAGAAACAAAAACGGTCTTTAATATTTTGGAATATAATACAATCAAAACACTTTCTTACCATAAAATAATAAAAATATCTCTCAACCTTTTATTTCACTTTAGTTACGTGCATTCGTAAGTAATAAAAACTTTTTTTACCATATATTCATCTTATTTCACTTTTATACTTAATTTTCGTAATCATAATCACACCATATTTGTCCTAAATTCATAGTTTTAGACAGAAGAAGCTATTGTAAATTTGCTTTATCTAATTTAAGAAGATGAATATGGTATCGTTAGCTTGTATTTCTCTTGTTTCAATTATTTTAAATATTACTGTTAGCGTACCATTTTTCGCTTTATAATAATTCTCATTGCTTCCTCGTCCTAGTTTGCTTATAACGTTTTGACTTTTTAAATACCTATCATCTGTGTTGTTATTATAGTCAAAAGTACGATTTTGTTTTGTTATGCACAAACATTTATGTATGGCGAATAAAGTTAAGTCCTTTTCCTTTATTAAGACTATTTACAATATGCCAACGAAACAACAACTACAACAAATAATATGCCAATAAAGCCATATACGAACCTACACTAATTTAAATCTTCCATTTGTTTAAAAATCTACGCAAGTATGTATATTTTATACAGATGTTACAAAATTTGTTTTGTATCGCGGAAACTGAAGTATTTTTCAGCCACTCACTTCAATATTCACAGAAGTTAGGTGCGAGCGAAAAAGCAGTGAATATTTCATGGGCAAATTAAGTCGCTCTTTTGTGTTTATAAACATTCTTTTGCTGCACTCCGAGGTAATTTTTAATTTTAAATTTTATTCTGCTTCGAAATTAAAATGTGGTAAAAATTTTACAAAATTATATGGCCTTACGAAGTTACTGTTGCAGATATCTGTGTCAGCCAAAAATATAAAATAATGTAGATAATCAAAAACACAAGATAATATCTGATTTTGTTTATTACCTATAAGGTTACATTATGTTATTACATTATGGTTATAGTCAGACGATGTTTGGCTGTCTCCGTAGCCTTGTGATAGGTATGGATAGGTACGGACAAAATTACATGTATGGACACATTTGATCTTATCTAAAATTGGCGTATTCTGATTACGTTTTCGCAACTAATTTATGCGATGGAAGCCATAATTTCAATCCTGTCAGATATTGATCGCCATTGTAATAGTAGCATTGCAATTATCAGTCTGAACGTGCTTTGCGCCTCTAAAAGTTTATTTTATAGGTGGTTTTTTCCTGTTTTATGGTGAGTTGTTAAAAGTCATTATTCTTATTACAATCAATAAACTGTATTAGTGTATTGGTAGTCGTGGAGCCGAAAATCTGTGAGTTGCAAAGTCCTATTCAAGCACGAAAGAAAAAAAAATAGGATGGAAATTGATCGCAAAAACATTTACAATAAATTTATTCAGACAAGGCTTAAAATACATGCAATATCAAAATCAATATCCACAAACCTATTTATATCTCTAAAAGTTAGGAAGATTAAGGTAAACAATTTTAACTGAACTGACTTTTGGGTTTTGTAAATCATTCTTAGAGCCTGACTTTTAACTAGCAAAAAAAAGATTTTCATCATTCATTCAATAAGGACAAAAACGTGCTGGATGAGAACGGCTTGAAAGCTCTTTTTCGCCATTGGGCTCAAATGTTATGTGCTGATGTCCAAAAGAAGACCTAACGATCCATGCGTCGGAGGACCACGCAAATAGTTGGTTCAGCCCCTTATCTCTTATTGGTAAGAGATAAGGTGTGTCAGTTTTCCGGCCCATCGAACTATGACAGTAAAAAGGAAGAGGGAGTGAACCTGTGTTTGCCCGCAGACTATTCCTGAATGGGAAAGGGACAAAACATGTTTATCTTAAGTATTTTTTTTTGATTGACGCAATTGAATATTATTTTTTATATACAGATATAATTTTATATCCTATACCTTCTCAATTCTACCACGAAATTTATTTAAAACCTTAATTAAAAAGATTTCTCCAAAGGCCTAACAATTATGGGTATTATGTTTTTTTTGATGACTTCTTACGTACAACGATCGAAAATTAAAGTTACGTAATAGTATACCTTTCTAAAATGAATACTAAGGTTCAGCGTTATCTCAACAGCAAAAACAAAGCTTTGGGGATTGAAAAATAATCTTTCCATTACGGCCTACTTTCCCTTTACGAAACTTTCCTATCTGATCCAATTACTGTTAATAAATGTTATAAAGTTTAAATACACTTTGCATAAATAAAACAATAAGTTGAGGAAGGAATTACATCTTTTTGTTAGCAAAGGTATACGAAATAATAATTTTTTATAGAGTATTACAAAGTGAATTAACATTTGAATGAATTGGATAGTACAATAGTACTAAAACACTTATTGTAGTTTAAATTGAAATCGGGAGTTTATGAATTGCATTTTTGGGTTGTTTTTGGAAAAACCAATAAAATCATATAATTATTACTTTTATTTAAGCAATTACTTTATACATTAGAGTCTATTTTTATTCTTTTTCTTTATATTTTATTTCCAACGCTTAGAACAGACAGTCTGCATGTGACCATGAACGCTAGAAAGAATCTAGAATAAAAAATAAGGAGTAAACGGGAATAATCCATAAATAAGTGCTTTCACTCTGAGCATTATATGTTTTCTTACGTAACTTGAAATTTTATATAAATTCTAGACCTTATTTGAACTAGTATTATGTAAAATTTTAAATCTGCGATACAAAAAGACAATTTATGCAGAAAAATAGAAGGCTCCATTTCGCTTAGTCGTTTCGGCGAACCGTTGTCGTTTCTAAATCACCTGTAACAGATGTTTCAAAGAAACTGCTTTAGTATCTACGTGGTAGACACATATTAAGGAACGTTTAATTTAAAATTGGATGACTTTTATTGATTCTCTTACGAAAGTTACATAAATGTACGGGGTTTCTTTTTTTGACGGGAATTCTTTCAGTGTTTATTAATTTTTGTATTTGTTAAGATTATAAAACATCTTAATTTAACACATACGAATCCAGGGCTAAGGTTAGAGAGCAGGCTATCACTACAAAGTATAAAACAAAGTCGCTTTCACTGCCCCTGTATCCCTGATGCGTTTTTTAATAGATTTATATAATGTATTTTTTAATAGATAGAGCGATTGAAGAGGAAGGTTTATATGTTTAACACATGCTTAATATTGTTCGTTTTCTATTTTATATCAGCATAGCTCCCGTGAAAAGCAAGGGCGGGTCGCTAGTTGTCAATAATTCTTTTCAATAATTTGTTGTTACTGTTATGTGTATTTTAATTTTGAAGAATTGTGTTCGTGCGTGTATTTTATACTGAGCTGAATAATCGTGAGTTAAATATGATTTAAAAGGTTGAAATCTAACCATTATCAACTTGTCACTGAAATCATTTAAAGAATTAATTGTTTCATTTAATTTGAATACACTCATACTATGAGAAACAATAATAATTGGGTCTCCAATTATCGTTCTCATGAAAAGGCCCAATTACGGTTTACTAAGCATTCGCTATACAGCTATTTATGACCAAAAATACTTTAATATTGAATGCATATAATTTTATTTGAAGAAAACAGTTTTAAAATAAAAAAGATATGTAATCCAAAAAAACTAGGACTAGGAAATCTGCTTTAATGGTGGGATATGGTCCAAACACCAAGAAGTAGGCGTGGCCCCTAATAGATTAGGGAAGGCCGATGTTCAACAGTGGACTAACACAAGCTGATGATGGTGAAGATGATGACGTTAATTCCATCTCTTATTTGGCTTGAGTATAAAGTCTATGTTAGTACCCACTTCATCATCATCATCAGCAGGCTTTAGCAGTCCACTGCTGGACATTGGCCTATTTCAATGAACGCCAAGATGCCATCACTTACTACCCGCTTTCATCTTAAACCAGCTACAGCACGGAGATCGGCATACCTACTTCATAATTATAAATAACTGTATTCATTACTACAGCTAAATTCTTTACAATGTTAGTTACAATAATATTATTATTCTTTGCATTCTTAGAGTAAAGTGACGACTTAAATTGTAAAGAATTTCTCTTACGTCCAGAATACAGAGTATAAAACGTTCGACGTAGGTCACGATTAGGATTTAACGACCTCTTTCATCGCCCATTTACTTCTAGACATAAAAAACAACTTTAAAGTCGTAATTGAAGACCGTTTCCTTTTTACTAGGGCTGACATTTTAGTTTAATGGAATGAAATAAGCAATATATTTTGTTGCTTATTAGTAATTGGATTCTATTTAAGACTTAAGGTACTTAAATAGTAGCCTAAGCAATAGCTTTCATTAAGTATATCTAATAATAATCTAATAAACATGAATTAAATATTTTATTAGTTTAATTAAGTTAGACAGGCATTTTTATTATTTGAATACAGTGTAAACGCTATGTTACGGAGGAGGGCCCCTTTTTAAACGTGGCTATCACCATAGCGCCATCGCTGTTCTAATTCCTGACCGCAAAGCAGTAGTTTCAAAACACTTTCGTGTTACCAGTTTGAAGGGTACCTTAGCCAGCGTATTTTCTTGGTGAAATGGACGTGACATCTTTTGTCTTTATACCTTACATTTCTCATGGCCAAGGCGTGGCACTTACTATCAGGTAAGCGTTTTGTTTGTCTCGTCTTATTCACTTTTTTAGTTTTCCTTTAAGTTATAAAAGAGCAAACATGTTTTTTATTTTATTTTATTATCACTAAATTAGTCTATTAGTGGAAATCCATGACGTAATCATCGATCTTTATTTGTTAAAAAATAATTCTTTTAACTCTGCTGTTTCTTAATAAATAAAATTATAAAAATATATTACGCCCGGATTAAACATTAAATCAACGAGACACCTTCAAAATTATTACCCTACAAATAACCCTTAATGTAAACAACCTCTTGAATATTCAAATATTCAATGTGCTTAGAATCTGCTTGAAAGATTAACGTGAAGTCATAAATATGCATTTTCTACTTGGTTATCATCGGATTATACGAATGAGAATTGTTATTTAAAAACTAAGTACACAATTTAATCGCAGGATAATAGTAAGATTAAATGATTTAAAACGCATTATTTCAGTTTACTAAAATGTACCTAGGCTGTCTGAAAATGTCACTTCTACTGCTAAAAGAGGTGTTTAACGGATAAGTTGTATTGACTAAATTTACAGTAAAACATTTATGAATAATACGAATTAACAAGACTTATTTTTTATGATGCTTAAAAAGTAACCTAAAGAACAGAACAGAGTACCTTTACCATCTTATTCAACCAAATCCTTATAATTTTTTTTTCTCTTGTCATAAATTAATTATGTCCTTTTAAGTGAATTATTAGTAACAAAGTACACGTTTAACGTTATAAATGCAACTCAGTTGCCGGATGCGTAAAATGTAGGTTGATGTAAGAGAAAATGGTTTTTAATTATTACAACAGCCGTGAGCGCATTGTAGTGTCGCGACAAAAGAAAAGAATCGCTTGAAAAATTATAAATTTTACGGAACATTTTCCAAATATAATTTCGTTGACAATTTTTTGTTAACTGTCATGATTATTATGTTTCTCATAGACGGTACTCGAGCTAATTGTTAGAATAAAAATTATCTTCTAAATTTATAGAACATACCAACCCGCATTGGACCAGCACGGTGGAATGTGGTCCAGGGACCCCTAATGGAAAGGGCGTGCATTGGGGGAGGCCTATGTGCAGCAGTGGACTAACGCAGGCTGATGATGATGCATACATATCGAGTACCACCTCTACTCGATTCGTATATACACCGATCGGTACGCATGTGTTTTTATTTTTATGTAATAAATTATGAGTGTTTTTATGCAAATTAATTATAATTCTAACATTAAAAAAATCAGTATATTTTTGCGTTGGATCCATTTTATTTGACCAAGAATGCAAAATTCTTTCCTGTAGGTCTTTTCAAGTGGTTGCTATATTACTGATTTTTAAGGTACTAAACTTTTACTGAAGGTTTAATCTTTAATGTGAAACTCAAGAAACTCCAAATACGCTCCGCTGGCTAAGGGCCATCGACACCGAATTTACAAAGCCCTACCGAAATATTGTGCAAAAGGTGAGAAAAATTCAGATTACTAAGATAATTTTCTTGGCAGAACTTTGTAATATACTGTACCTGGTTAAGGATTGTTATATATTTGTTTTTATTGTCAATACACACCTGGATTACAACTTAGCTAGGGCGTTTTAACTATTTTCTACCTTTTACGCATTGCGGTTAGGCAGTTTCAATCAAGTATTCAAATTATAAAACAATTTAATGTTAAAATCCTATGTATAACGTCTGGTTTAGATAGTTTGCATTAAAAAAAATTGGAGCTGTGGGTTTAAAATTAAAAAAAAATACAGCGCCGCAGATTTCATCTCTGATCATGTTTGAAAATTTGGTACATCAGTTTGTTTGTCCTCAGAGATGAAATCTGCTGCGATAATTTTTTTTTATAAGTGTAACCTTACAGCTTCAATTTTATTAAATTCTAACTGTCTAAGCGCTAAGCCAGACGTTATTTATAGCCGTATGTAGGAGTTTAACATTAAACTGTTTTATAATCTGAATCTGAACCTGATTGAAACTATCTAACAGGAATGCGTGAAAGGTTGAAAATAATATTTAATCCAAGTGGTTATTCACCAAAAAAATATAACAATCCTTAACAAAGTATATTATTTAGTATATTAAGAAACTTTTGCCGAGAAAATTATCTTCGTAATCTGAATTTTTCTCACCTTATGCACAATGTTTCGGCGAGCCTTTGTAAATACGGTGTCGATGGCTCTTAGCCAGCGGAGCGTATTTCGAGTTTCTTGAGTTTCGCATTGAAGATTAAGCCTCCAGAAAAACTTTACTATCCTAAAAATCACTAATGCTAGCAGCTGCTTGAAAAGAACTACAAGAAAGAATTTTATATTCCAGGACAAATAAAATGGATCCAACGCGTTAATGTATAGATTTCAATGTTAGACTTATAATTAATTTGTACATAAACACTCATACTTTATTTCTACACGAATATTTCTTTTAAAATGCTAAATACTAAATAGCCAATTTTATTGTTTTAGTTGATCACAGCGTGTCATATTCACTAAACCATGTATATACTTTCTAAACTAACTGCTAGCTTACATGATTATCAGCTATTGAGGAAACCACCTCCATGGTCTACGGTTTATAAAGCAAGGGCGTATTGGCCCTTGCTTTATCATTATTATTTATCGGAGATCGTGGATTCGAATCCCGCGGGGAAACAACTTTGGGTTATCTTTGTTGTCTAGTAGATTAGGACAGTTTAGGCCTATCACCTAATTGTTTTAAAAGTAAGATGATCCATGCGTCGTATGGGCACATAAAAAGTCGGTCCATCTATCAACCCGCATTGGACCAGCGTGGTGAGATACGGTTAACAACCCTTTAATGGAGAAGGTGACTAACACAGGCTGAATATGATAATGATGAGGAAAGATCATTTATTTATTACCCAAATGTCATATAAAAATTCATCTTTTTATGCTATAACGTAAGTCAAATGTAAATTTCATAAACAGTAGGGGCGTCTGGCAAGGGTTTGCCACTATGATAAGTTTCAGGCAATGAATAACGCAATGTTTAATAATATTCTGGTAGTAATTCCAAAAAATCAGACTAAAATTTGACGAATTTAGATCAGCATATTAGACACCTTTGGTACCATTTATCTGAAAACGCCACTGCAAGCCAAACTTCATAACCGCTCATCGTTCTTACCTGCGTTGGGTGCATGGGCTGGCCAATTTTCAGTATTTCATAAAATGACGTCCTTAGTCTATAACTGAAATAATCTATATTATTAACAGAATATAGATAAAAACAAACAATCATTAAATTCAATTATCTATACATTAAAATGTGTAGTGTGTAGTCGTGTATAATATTCGAAAAAACGTTTATTTAATAATGTGAAGTTTTCCCGAAAAATTAAGGAATTAATTCTTAAATGATAATTCTAACGAATTATTGCGTCATACAATTTCGTAATGTAATTTTCACTTATTTAAATCTGAAATGATTTATTAATTTACATTATATTGTTAAAGTAAAAACAAAACGTAGCAAGCACAACTCTACAATTCATTGTAATCATGACGATAGCTCAAAGTATATTTACTGTTACAAGTAAAAACTTATTGATACAATAGTAATTAATATAAATTTAAAATAATTTAATAGAAAAAATTCATAAGCGAAATAAAAGAAAAGGAAATTAAAACATTTTCATTTTAAATGCGGCTACAGTGCTACGGATTATTACAATGTAGGTCGATGTAAGAGGTAATGCTTTTCAATCTCATTCAAGTACCAAATGAATGCCTGTAAAAATATTTATTTATTAACTTGTACTGCAAATGGCATACAAGAATATTTTATTGGCCCTTATTTCGCTGTCAATTTACAATAATCAGGCAGGGCATGAATCCTAGTTATTTTGTAATTTAACAAACTGAAAATTATTAAAGAGTTTAATTAGCTGTTTATGTTTCCTGTATATATTATTTTTTAAGCATTTATAGGTTAGTATTTTTTACCGTGTGGAAATGTCTATGCATACCCATTCTAGCGGGTGCAAAGACAATATACTAAGATTCGCACCAACACCACCACGTTGTTCTGTCCTGGCGCCTTAGAGATGGGGTCACAGGAACTCTTTGATAATCTTCTACTACCTGACCAGCACTGTCCACCAAAGCAGCCCCATCTCGGCACTACGGCCAACTACATATCTGGACGCGTCGCGTCACACGCCCTTCGTCTCGGGTCTCACGTCTGGCCAGTAGACCCCAGAATCTGCTACCCTGGAGCCATAGGAGCCAGGAGATCTCAACCCGGCAGGATAAATCTCCCAACCCCCAGCGGTGGCCTAGATGTTGGGCTTTGCCGCTAGCACCATGTCAGCCATAAAAGGAGGAGAGATCAACGATTCCATGCCAAATTTCCCCTTCATCCACGGCCCAACCATACCGCAAATGCGGCGCAGCCCCGCCTAGTATCGCAAGATAGGGATACCGGCCTACAAACTACCGACACTACACTTCCCCCGCGACTCCACTCTGATTGCGGAGAACCGGAATCGCAGCGCGTCTACCGCCTTTTCCCCGTCCGCTGCACCCTCTGGCCTCTTCAGTCAGCTTGGAGCAGCCTTCACGGTCAGCCTTACTCCTCAGGCCAGTCAGGTTCCATTAAATCCCCGCGGCTGCACTAAGCCGCAGATACTGAGCCCGGAACAGGCTCTCGATACGTTAGTGCTGTTTAACTATTTTAAGTTAAAACGAAGTTTGTCTATCATCAGAAAAGCTTAACTGATATTTGCATTAATTAACTTAATTTAATAGCTTGATGATAATCATCCTTTCGTGGGACCAACGAATATATGCAATACAGCATCAATGTTATAGTTACGCAAGATCTGTCTTTTCTTTGTCAGTTTGTATTACTCGCTCAACATCTTGATCAACCCTTGCATGCGTGAATTTGATGCAGTCAAGTTTTTGACTAGAATAATAGTTGTGCTGAGTTATAATTAAATGAGCAGTCTTACTGTTTTTTTATATGATTAAAAATTCTAATTCTTTTTTCCACTACTGGCTTGTATTATCAATAAACCAAATATTAATTTGAATTAATTAATGTATGATTATGAGAATGTAGTAGATATTAAAAAATAAACATTTTTTTGAAGTTATACTTCTTTAGGCGCGTTATGAAAAAATTATCAGAGTGAAATTTTACGATTTGTCACACAAAATTAACAGTTTATAATGAAAACGGTGAAAATGTAATAAGGTCCATATTACATAGTGATAAGGTTGATTTTTGTGTAGTGATAATGGAGTTGTCGTTTTTTTTTTTGCGATAGTTGTTGCATAATGTGCTCTATGAGTTAGGATTAAGGTTCGTTTTTGGTATATATATATATATTATTATTAATAATATATTTTATGTAATTTAAATTTATATTAAATATATATATTAAATAAATATATTAATATTTGTAATGATGTTTATTCAACTTGATATAATGGTAATATCTTTATTCATTTAATATATCAACATTGTGATTTATCTATGTAATACGTTTTAGATAAGCGCCATCTAGTCACACATAATCAAAGCTTCTGATTTATAGTACCGCTGTACAAGTAAGCCAACATCTCTTAGAATTCTACATTTGTAAGCAACAGATGGCGCTGAACTACCAGTTATATAGATATATCAAGTACGTCTTGTGAATCCATAAATTCTTAATCGAATTATTTATGATTAGTTCTTGTAAATCTATCATCTTTAATTGTCTTAATTATTTTTGATTGATATTACTTACTATTTGTGAATATTAGTGAAAAAATTGTGCTTATATACTTTTCAAGTGCTCCAATATAATCGAGGTTAACTATCCGTATGTATTATTTATTGATATAAATTAAAATACTTTTATTTAATATAATTAACACTAATATTATTTATTTAGATAGTTGTTGCATAATGTGTTCTATGAGTTAGATTAGGTTCGTTTTGGATATATATATATATATATATATATTATTATTAATAATATATTTTATATTATTAAATTTATATTAAATATAATATTATATAAATATATTAATATTTGTAATGATGTTTATTCAACTTGATATAATGGTAATATTTTTATTCATATAATATATCAACATTGTGATTTATCTATGTAATACGTTTTAGATAAGCGCCATCTAGTCACACATAATCAAAGCTTCTGATTTATAGTACCGCTGTACAAGTAAGCCAACATCTCTTAGGAATTCTACATTTGTAAGCAACAGATGGCGCTGAACTACCAGTTATATGATATATCAAAAGTACGTCTTGTGAATCCATAAATTCTTAATCGAATTATTTATGATTAGTTCTTCTAAATCTATCATCTTTAATTGTCTTAATTATTTTTAAATGATATTACTTACTATTTGTGAATATTAGTGAAAAAAATTGTGCTTATATACTTTTCAAGTGCTCCAATATAATTGAGGTTAACTATCCGTATGTATTATTTATTGAATAAATTAAAATACTTTTATTTAATATAATTAACACTAAATATTATTAAATTATTAATGTTAAATACTTATTATTGGTTAATTTAATATTCATAAAATAAAGAAATAAATTTAATAAAACATTTAATAAAAAGTTTGGATAAAAATTAAAATTGAACATCAAATTATAATATTAATTTTTAATATTTCTATTAAATTGAATAAATAATAAATATTTATAAAATAACTAAATAAATTTAATGAAAACTTTTGATAAAATGATAACTGAAGTTCCGATTCAGACATTACGGGAAGATACTATGGAAGTGGACATCATTTAATTAAAATACAATTCGAATAATAAGACAATTTATGTTAGACTTAATGTAAGAAAATAAATATTTATTTATTTAATTTTCAAATTTAAACTGAACTTTGTTGATTATCCTTTTCCAATTCTTCTATTATTTTATTGTAATTAATTATTTGCATGCAATTAAAAACTATTTTTTAATGATGCCAAAGAAGTATAACTTCTCACGCGCGTACATAAGTACACGCACCCATTTTATTTTAAATTCTAAAACAGCGTACTTAACCCATGGTGATAAAGCTCTAACGAAGTTGATAAAAAAGCAAAATTTGGGTCGAAGCAAAGTCTATAATTAATACAACTCTCTCCGTCCGGAGAAAATTAGGCTCGTTATAACCAAACTTCTCGAAAAGTTATCAGTGTTTTCCACTTGTGTCAAGTGAGGTCATAAAATATTTTTGTTGACAAGTAATCATAGCGCTTATTTTTAGCTTTCAATCGTATAAAAGTCTAAGTATCTGTTAATCATTATATTTTTTAAAATATAAATATATTTTTCTTATAATCTTATAATGGAGAATGGAATGAAAAGTACCGAACAAGCGTCCTAATTTGTAGCAACACAGTATGTATTGTGTAAACATTACTCTAATATGAAGTACATGTAATAAAGGTCGCTATACTTGTTTAATAACCATATTTTTTAGAGGAGCCACTTGATTTTTGGGGTAATGCTTTAAGTAACTCAACGTTCTAATCATACATAAGAAATATTCTTATAACTAAAATATGTCGTAGACACCGTAGCGAAGTACATGTAGTTTAAAAATAAAGAAACTTTTCTCCAGGTCACTCTACGATTATTTAAAAGGGTCAACCATTTACGTGAGTGTTACAGTGTAAATGTACAGACCTAAAAGGTTTCAACAGCCATAGTCTTTGTGACAAAGACAATAATAGTAAAGGTGTGCCTAAATAAAATAATATGGAATAAATTTATGCCTAAAACGTTTTATGAAGTGAATTTTGTTTGAATCTATTAAAGACTAAGATTGGTTACCAAAAATGTTTCAGAAATTGATATTTTCTTTCTGAGATGGTATTTTTTGTATATATTGTGATAAAAATTCACTACTAGTGAAAAAGGTTCGAACACTCTAATGGATTAAAGACAGTTTTATTTTTTCACCAGGCACCGGACTTAAATGCCAAATAATCATTTATAAGCAAGTACTTCCTGGCCATTATCTTTACAAGATTTGTGTCCACTCTAACGCTCCTTACTTTCTAGTAATTAGTTTCTCAATTTATGTGTATTGTATTCGGGTTACATATTGCTAAAGAGAAAACGAAGTCAAAGACGTAAGCCATCGCAGATAGATTTATTGAATATATTATAACACACTAATGTTTGCGCAGTAAAAGGTGCTTCTGTTTTATCTTAGAAGTAATAGTAATTTATATTATTTAAGCGCAAGAGCCTTGACAGACTTACTTTTATTCTTAAAGTAACATTTGTAACATAATTTAACAGATCTTCCTAATTTATAATTTACATTACTTATTGGAACAACATTTTCTAATGACTTACCGGCCATACTTCGGCTGACAAGTGATTATTACAAGTGCTATGCATTTAAAAAAAAACCAACACTGACTTAAACATATATACATATCTCTTGTATGTAAACTGACATCCTTAATGGGTAATGGGGATCATTTGCTAGTCATGTTATGCACAAACTTTTATTTATATGATAAATGATTGGATTTTAAGAAGACCCTTGATTGAACTTGAATTTTTGAAAATTACGGATGGCTAGAAAGTAGACGGACATTAAGCATACAACACATTAAAAACATTTACACCTTTTCTTCAAATACATGAGTCTTTGCTACACTACATTAGCCCCAAAAAAATTATAAATTGATTGTGACTTGTTTTTACATAGTAACTGTCGTAGTGTCTAATGATTGGATAATATATCACAGTAAAAGATAAGTTTAAAAAAAATCAAAAGCCTACAGCGAAAGAACCTTGGAGTTTCCGCATTGATGAAAATTAATATCTCTGAAACAGTATCCCATTCTGCTTTAATACAAAGCACAATGTTATCTTTACCGTAAAAAAGCTTTTGGAAGTTGAAAGGATCTTTTCATTTACGAAATAGCCCGCGCCGTATCTTTGTTCAATGAAATAATTTACATAGAAATCATCTTAATTTCAAGATTCTTGAAAGATTATATATTGAGAGTGTCTTAGAAAATAATAAAGAAATTATCAAGTCAAAATATAACAAAAATATTGCTTTATAAAAAATTACACAAAACAGTAGTTTTATTTATAAATTAATAAATATGAGCAATCTTGGTTTAATTAATTAACGATGTGCTGTATATAATTTTTTTATGAAAGATATTGTAAACATGACCAAACTAAGTTTAAATATTAAAATATATGGTTTAAGACATTTATTTCTTTTAAGGATTACAATATAATTCACTTACAAAGAAAAGTTGTCTATATGTAACAAGTTATATACAGTACATGGTCCGATTGTGACTATATTTTTTCTTTCTTCCTTATGCACCAAAGATAAATGTTGCCGCCTTATGTTACCAAATATAAAGTACACCACTCATAGTAATATTGGTAAAAACTATTAACGGTCCACAAACGAAATTTAAATGATACATGAATAATAGTGAAATCATAAATTAAATTAAATTAAAACGATGAAAAATCCTTTAATATGTGGTCTTTTAACAATCTTTTAAAAGATAAATCAGATTTTGCATCTTTTACTTCTTTTGGTAATTTATTGAAATGAGAAACCCCTTCGCATAATAGTTATTAAGCAGATGTTATTGGCTTGTCTAGTTGTACGTTTGTGATGATCTATATGTTTGGTGAATTTTATGTCTGTACGAATCTTATTCTTTAAAATTTTTCTTAATAAAGTACACATACTATATTATACATCTAAGCAATATTCATTCATTTAGTTTCACTATAGATTATTTTTGTAGCCGTAAGGTAATCATATCCAAATAAAGTTTTAAGTAATCTGTTCTGAGCAGTTTGTAGCGTTTGAATATTAGATCTATAAGCAGTTCCATACACTTCTATAAAATAGTCTGTCGAGGGGTTTTGCTAAGCAGTTATAAATAATGAAGCAAACTCGTTTTGGAAAACATCGCGTCAGACTTTTAAAAACAACAATAAGAGATGACAGCTTTTTATATATTTTTTCAATGTGTGGTTTCCATGAGAGCTGATTGTCCAGGATAAGACCTAATACCGTCCATTGTTAGAGGATTAAAAGTACCGATTTTCTTGTTTTTTGCGGCAAAAATAATATAATTTGTTTTTGTTAGATTAATTGTTAGCAAGTTAGATTTTAGCCATACGTTTCATATATTTAAATCTTTTTGCGCCTGATCTATTACTACTCATATGGAATGACCATAATAGAATAGACTAGTGTCGTCAGCGTAGAGAGTTAGAGAGTTATATTTTTCTTTTATTTTATTAAGTATAGGAAGACGAGCTCACGCCACCTGATGGGAAGTGGTACGAGTTCAATAATGACATAGAATAGCATGTAATGCCACGCATATGCCTACGATTAGGACAATAGTGTTGTTAAGAGTCCGTTTCACCCATAATTTACGCTGGCTACGGCGCCTTCAAAACGGAACACAGCTGTTATCAAACACCTTCGGCAGAAATTGCACCGCAGAGTGGTTACCTCAGACGTCTCCTGTAAACAGGGACTACCACAGTAAACACACCCATATACTTATATATTATGTATGAGAAGATAAGACAGTTCAACTCTCATTTGCGAGTAATTGAGAAAAGTTCAAATAAATATCATAAATAGCAATACTTAAGTCTCATAGCTAGTGATATAAGAGAAAAATTTAGCTCTTTTAAAGACCCATATCTTCTTATATTTTGTAGCTAATTAAACAATAATATAACAATTTGATTAGCTCGAAACATTCTCTTATATAAAAGTTATTATTGCTGTCTAGTTATATCAAAGTCGAGTGAGTTACCTAAACTTATTTCGTTGAAAATAATGCGTCCTATTGTTAACGAATCTGTTTAAAATCTTGTTATGACGTAATAGTAATTGGTTGAAAATTTTATAAGCCAATTTAAAATGCTCATTAGGCTGTTTCCAAGGATTGTTTATTTTTATACGTACTTAATAATTTATAGATAAACGCTATCAAGTTGAGTAATTTATCAAAACAAAGACAAATTTAGCTATTAATAAATAACAATAGAAACTACGTTATATTTATTGTAGATCAATTTAGAAGAACAATCATAAACAATTACTTCGAATAAGGGAAACCGATTTTCTTTTTTTCAATGTTATCGTCGATCTCTACAGTTAAATACCTTTGTTTATATTTGTTAAATTGCCGAAACTACTTTTTATATTAATATAAAATGGGATCACAGAGCAACGACTACCTATAAAATAAAAGAATATATAAAATCGAAGCTCTAAAAGCAGAGCAACGAGTTTTTATACATATTTAAAAAAACCGGCCCCAATTGAGAACGTGCTTGTTTTGAAATTTCAATTCGAAAAAATCAATAAATACAATTTACACTCATACATGACTTTAGTCTTCTTTTTCCTTATCATTTTCTCAAGTTTTAATAAAGATCTCAAATATCATATACTTAGTCCGGTACATAAAAAATATAATCTAAAGTCTTCCATAGACTACATGCAAAAAATTGATATATGTTTCTATCAACGACTAGTATTGCTAACTAGAAATGCTACAAAATATTTTGCCCAATCCATTATATTTCACTTAGCTGGGGACTGAAAGGGTCCAATAGCTCAACTTGGGTCAACAAAATATAATAGTTAAACTAAGGGGCTTTAAAAGTCAAAGGATTCGTAAAAAAGCAGGTAAAATGTGCTTCTTACATTAAAACATATAGTAGTTTTCTGTATACTAAGTTATAGATAATGTCAAGTCAAATAAAAATACAAAATTTGACAAATCTGTTATAATAAGTTTTTTCCTTGTTTTGATACCAAAACGTTATTTTTGCAGTATATGGTCATCAGCCTGTTTTAGACCACTGCTGCACATAGGCCTCCCCTAATACACGCCTTCTCCATTAGGGGGTTTTGGACCATATCCCACCACGCTGGTTGCGAGTTTGTGGGTGTACCGACTTTTTACATGGCCGTCCGTCGTATGGATTATCTGATTTTTCAAACAACTGGGTGATCGACCCAAATTGTGCTAGCCCACCAGAAATTAACTTAACACAAATTGTTTCCCCACAGGATTCACTTTATAAACCGGACCTCCGGTTTATAAAGTGAATCCTGAAAACCGCTTGACCATGGAGGCGGTGGTTTTATTAGGTGTAGTGATGACTATACTTATTTTTTTATTAAAAATATAAGAGCTAGGAATTTTGCGCAATATAGTTGAAACTTTACGACAAATAAAAAAAGTTAAATACAGCGAGCGACATTGGTGCAGTCACGTTTTAAACTGTCATGCGATACAAAGGCTACGGGAAAAGATTATTTTTTTGTGCTCTGTTTCAAAATTGCACACGAGGCAGGTACCGGCAACAAATATGAAAAACGATGTTTTGCATTTTAAAATATTTTATGTAATCATGTATTCATCATACTGTGTGCATGTTTTAAACAAATATCCATATTTTTATATACCTAGTTCATTATAACTATGATCAAAATATTAAGTAATTTATTGTTCATATGATGCTCCAGTGCATGTTACAATGAGTTATGAATTTATTACTAATAAAAGTAAGGTCGAGTTCAGTTTACGTTCAGTCTTATTCCCACCGAAGTTGCTTTATCGTTTTTACATGTTTTATAGTTTCTCTTTAATATATTTCTTAATAATTTCTGTTTTATACGCGAAAACTATCAGTGGTTGGATTTCTATCAAAGATGATTCGCGGAACAATTGAAATAAGGATGTTTTCTAATGTTGATAATGATTTTTGAAAAGATGTTTTGGTAATAACACAAACTTCGACTCTACTTATTTTAAAAGATCAATTAAACCAATACTGCAAGACCTTAAGAGACTATCAGTTTTGTACGCATAGATCAAACGGCAAAAAATAATTTCAAAATAATCCGTATTAGCTGTCACTTTATGACGTTCAAAACCTTTCTGTGCTATTACCATTAGTGCTAGGGAGGGTCTCAAACGTTGGGTATAATTTTAAAATCATCATAAGGTCGCGGCAAAATCCATAAAACTGTATTTTGTTGAGTTAATTATTACTAGTTAATACACAAGTTTTTAGCTGACATTAAATGTAACTAAAAACTTGTGCTCTAGTACGATTAAAAACAATTAAAGCATTTAAAAAGTAGCAGTTATTAATATAATTATACTTATTTAGAATTGGATTCGGTGTTTCATAAGCAAAATTATGTGACATGTTAACCCGTAACCTCAAAAACCGCTGCCTTACAAAAAACAGATGGTAAACTCCCAATTTCAGCCCCATTTTTTTAACATCTGATATATTTTGAAGTATCCATTTTTATTAAAACGTTGATGGCTTCTATTATAATCCAATTGAACTACCTAGCCAAAACTCCCCAGTACGTTGTATTAATTTTATATATAATAAAAAGGATCACTATTTTGAAACGTTTGTTTTTATAATAATTGAACAGTATTTTTTTTTAATTTAGTTGTATAAACCTCTGTCACTGAGTGCGATGTTTCTATTACGGGACTTTCATAGAATCCTTGCCGTAATTTAACTTCAATGTCGGTAGCAACGATAACGAAGAGGCATATCTGTTTCACTTTCCGGTAACGTCTTTACAGCTCTCCCGAGTCAGGATATATAACTTGAAACTTGCGATAAAACAAATTCACTCACTGTTAAATATTAGACGACTTGTTGATCAACGGCTAAAAATTCAGAACTATATTCGTGAGCAATATTCGCAAAATAAACTTTTTTATAAGTTTTGCACATTTGTGTTCATTCATCATCATCAGCCTTTGTTATTCACCGCTGGACATGGGCCTCCCATAATGCACCCCCTGTCCATTAGGGGGTTTTGTACCGTATTCCAGCACTCTGCTGCAATGCGCCTTGGTGCGTGGACCGACTTTTTACATGCCCATCCGGCGCATGGATCATCTTACTATTCAGACCTGCACATTGGGTGATCTGCACAGATAGTCCTAACCAAACCTAGTAAAGCGAGAGCCAATACCACTAGACCATGGAGGCGGTTGCACGTTTGTGTTAATACTATTTAATTAATGTATATTTTTTTATAAAATTGAGATCGACAGCCCGCCAGGTCTGAGTTCAACCAACACTACGTCTTCCAAAACGCCTCCACTTCAGAAACAATATTGTGCTCCGATTAAAAATAAACTAAAATACAACAAAAGAATGTTCTTACCATACAAACAGAAATACATATATATAAAAAATATAATAAATAGAACGGTCGTTTATTTAAAATAAGAGAATTGTAACGAATTTGCATACGAGAAATTTTGCTATTTCACTTTGTAAATACGCTTGACATTCTGAAATTGGGTTAGGGGATAATGGATTTATATTTGTAATGGAGAATTTCTGTTAGATTTTTCCTCGGTACTTCATTTCGTTCATTTACGCCCTGATAACGTATCTCACAAGAGTGCTGATAGCTCTTGCGATTTATGTGACACATTATCATTTCCATTACAATTTATTAATGGTTAAACAAAACCTTTACTATTATTAATTTATAATCGAGTACTCGACTATCAATTTAATAATAGTAAGGGTTTCACGATCAAATTTTAGTGCAATATGGGGCGACAATGGGATACTGTCTGAAAAGTGAGATGATCCATATGTAGTATATTAAGAGTCGATATCGGTTGTCATCTTAAGTAATCGTTATAGGTCTTCAGTGCCTTCCAATTTTATAGAGAACAATGAATGTCAGATACCAGTCGCTTTAAGTAAAAATGTTATTGAAATAAATCTAGATGGATTAGAAGCCGATTCCATAATAACTTTAAAAAATGGCTTTGACAAAAAAAGATTAAGTTATAAGTATTTATTATTTTTTTCCGTGTACATAAATCATACATCATCATCCTGTGATAGTCCACTGCTGGACATAGGCCTCCCCTAATACACCGCTATCCACGAGGGGGTTTCGGACCGTATCCCACCACGCTGGTCCAATGCGGGTTGGTGGGTGATATTTTTGTGTATCTTTTTTTGTAGAGCCCAATGTAAAGATTATGTATAAACAATGTATTAAAGCCAACCATCCAACCATCCAAGTATTTTGTTATGATTACGACTGGACATCACAGAACATTTAAGAGTATTTTATTTTTAATTTGTAACCAACGATGCTGGGTTTACTATAATTACTTGTTTTTTGTATTCAAATTAATATATATTGTTTTTGTTTCCGTAAACCAGTTTGTGGCACCATTAATAAAGTAAAAAAGATAAAAATAATAATAATGTATTCTTCATAATACTTATGTACTCCATTAGCTGTTTATTCTTATTGCGGACAAATTTTTTGCTCTTATAGACGAGTTTTCTTTTATAGAATACATGTGATAAAGGAAGAGTTAAATATTTACATTTTTAGATAAAGTGATCCTAAATAAGATTTTCAATAATATATTGTTTTTTTTTATATCACTATGACAGGAACAATGTCTGTTATTCAGGTCATCGTCGTTATATCTTCCTACTTCTCTGAACGTGGAAGCTTTAGTTTAAAAGGTCTTGTCTTGCGGTATCGTCTTATTGAATAATCAATGTGGTGATTAGCTTAGCTTTTGTTTTTTTTACGTTACGAAAGGCCTATACATATCTGCTTTTGCTGTGCCAGGGGCGGGGTATGGTGGACTTGGACCAACTAAAATTGCCACGTTGCTCCTTCCTAGTGCCTAAAAGGTGGGGTCACCACTTTGGCTGCGGGGAACAGAGAGGGAGGTGCGCCTGCCACCTTCAAACTGTCCCTCGCACCTTTCAGATCGCATCCGATGAAAATGCCACCTTGGAGAATCCTCCAGGGTGAGCTTCACACCTTAGGCCAGCCAGGTTTCAATAAGCTTCTCCGCAGTAGGACCAGACCGTATGTACGATCCTTTACCACTTCTACAACCTGGGAACATATTTAGGAGGATATTTGCTTTTATATAGAACTCCAATAAATTAAAAACAACAAAATAAAACTTATTTCATAATAGACACAGCATTATTTTAAAAAGTCATTAATTAAAAATACAACAAAGAGTATTCATTTATTTAAAAACATTTGCACGAATAGTGCAGAAGGTGGAACTACTGTCTTAAGTGTCGGTTCTTACTTGGCCTCAGGTTTAAGTTCAGTTCAGATAACATCGATGCATGAACAAAGAAAAGATGAAAAAAACAAATTTCAAATATTTTTGTAATACAAACACTTACTTAATATATATATAGACTTGACAAGAATAATATAAGGGTACAAATATTCAATATAATGTATACATAATTAAACATATATACATGATATCCAGATATAATAGAAAAACATGCACATAATTTGGAAAAAGAAGGCAGTCCATTGCACAAATTCATTTTAAGCAACAGTTGCCGTTAATAAATCACCTGTAACCGCTGCTCTAAAGTATCTTCTTTTATTATGTATGTTTTCTTTGAGGTAGAATAATGTTATGTTTAAAAAGCCTAAAATTTTACTATATAGACAATTTTTTTGAACGAAAATGTATTATTTTCCTAGAGAATAAAGTATACTGAAAATTGTGTCATAATAAACGTAATATGATTAATATCATACTGTTCTAATATCATGTGGACAGGAGCGAATACATAAGCATGTTACATGTTTTTAAAATGATTAATTTGCACATTTTCACATTTATGAGGAAGCGTTCTTAAAAATGTTACAAATTTACTACCAGTTTATAAATAACATTTTTTTTCTTCTTTTTCAACCAAGACCATGGTAAAAGTTAAATAGCTTCCTTACCAAAATAATAGAATTAGAACGCAGTTAAAACTTCCTAGCCATTATTTTTGGTCGAGTCTAGAGTGGGGAGATGATTAAAAGGTTAATTTAAAATCATCATAGAAGTAATTATTTACTATTTAAAAACTTTGGCATTTTATCTGTTTCGAATTTTCGTAAATATAACTGTGTATAATATCTTTGCACTACATTAAGGTTAACTGTAAGAAATTGCCTATGGCATAAAGTTGTATAGAGACATCATAATCAGCCTACTGCCTCCGTAGCCTAGTGACTGCCTTTATGGGCGTGTGCTTTAGAAACCGGGGGTCTTGGGTTCGAATCCTGGACTCAACAAATTCACTGTTGTTTCCTGGTTGGTTGGGGCAATTTGGGCCGATCACCCAATTGTCTGAAAAGTATGATGATCCATGCGTCCAATGGGCATGTAAAAAGTCGGTCCCACCAACCCGCATTGGACCAGCGTGGTGGGAAACGGTCCAAAACCCTAATGGATAGGGTGTATTAGGAGGCCTATGTCCACCAGTGGACTAATAAAGGCTGATGATGTGATGTGATGTGTGACGGGTTTTATAAGTTTAAGGAATGTGAACTGTAAAATAGATATAACTACAAACATAATTACGTATAACAAAATAGAATTTACATATTACATATACTTACTAACTACATATATATCTACATACATACTTACATATTTATATATGAATATGAATATATATATATATAATATTATATAAATACATATACATATAAAATATACTACTAATATGTACTAAATCTTTCTCACAGCGACTGAATCCTTCTAACAGTTTATTAAATAAGTGTTCCCGAACTTTTCTATTAAAGGTGAAGCGACTCTCTGCCATCCTAATCTCAAGAGGTAACGCATTTCACAGAAGAACTGACTGGACAAAGAAAGAGGAATGCATAACATCAGAACGATGTGAAGGACAGAAAAGTAAACGGTTATTATTTGAACGCAGATTCATATCGTTAAGTGAACAGAGGAACACAAAATGAGGAGTAAAGAAGAATTTTTATAAAACATGTAAAAAACAATGAACAAGTGTTCAGGTGTGTGAAAATAAAATTGTTTATACAAACAATATATTGCGGCTGTTAGCCCAAACGACGTACTTGAAAACAGAGTCAGTCCATAATTTGCGGCCGATGTTAGGACCTATGATGATATTATTAGGAAAATACTTATTAAATTCATACATTTATATTTAGTTATTAAAGTTAAATTATAATAACTATTGCCGTAAAATATCACTTAGTGGTTTAAACTTTTTATTAAATAAAAAAAATCAACAAATGATAACTTCATTTTGGGAACGAAATAAAGTTTTTAAACCATTTATAAATAGATCTAAATATTAGTAACTTAACATGTAGTTTTCGCGTAAATATAAGCATAAGTTATATCCAAATATGTTGTTCAACAATAAATTACTTTTGACGTTTTAGCATATGACACATGGAACTAATGATATTTGATCATCATGCATCTTCTAAAACAATTTTCTAACAAAGTACGCCTTATTAACTGAGCTCAGCATTAACTGAGCCTTAAAACAATTACGTCAAGTTACAAATATACATTATGTATCGTGGATAAGTCTAGCTATCATAAAAACGTAAGCACTATCTGAACTGAATAACAGACCGTTCAAAATAAATGCGCTGAAGACGGTAAAATTCAAAATCTTTACGTCTTCAGCGTAACATAAGCAATATGTTACGTTATTTCTAATCTTTATATATATAATTCTTCTGTAAGTGTTTACAGGAAACTCCTCCTAAACAGCAGGACCGATTTGATTGAAGTTATTTGTAGGTGTTACAATTGGATTCGGGGATATTTTAGATTCACAAATAAGTCGGTAGGTTGCCGGAATTATTTGATTTAATGAAATACCAAGCTACTAAACGCCTGCTTTAATTAAATCATTATGTTACTTGTCTTTCACTTCATACTTTATTTAATATACACATCGTGCAGAAAAACGTCTGTTAGATCCGCTAGTATAATAAAACGCATAAGGTTTTGTAACGTACTTATTTCTATATTAATTATAAACTAAAGCTATCAATGCTTTTAGCTTCTGCGTAATAGAAGCGATGAGCAGTACACGCAGTCTCACTAAACGACAGGACCAAGAAAAGAAAAGGGTAGATGAAATAGGGATGGGTAGGCAACGTTATAAAAATAGGTTTTTATTACGTAAGATAGAAAGCAGTGATTATCTCTGAAAGAGGGGCCTTCAAACGTCCGTTAAGGTTGGTTTTTAATTTTACTTACATATAAAACTCTTATAAACTTATAAACATTATGTTACGAAAAGTACAACCACATAATAGCTAATATTCATGAAATAAAAATAAATGATTAAATTTAAAAACGTAGGAACAGAGCAACGACCGAAAATTATGCAAAAAACCGCGTTCCAGGGCGGGTTACCCGCCCAGCAACAGATAAAAACAGTCGCCAGATCATCGGCGACCCTGTTCGCAAACCGATTGTTGACGATTCTTAGAAAACATAATAGATTGTCTTACTATCGTACATTCTGTATGATGACCTTCGTTTTTAACAATGCGTTGGTCACCTAGATGACGCTTATCATAGACAATAGTCTGGAAGCATAACGTCAAGAATACATACAATAAACGTAAGCTCTGAATTAAGAACCTACTTCTTTCGGGAACTTGGTGAAAAATAAATAAATTATCTAAGTAATTTAATGTTATAACATTAATGTAAAATGATGATGATGTGTAACAATCTGTAATTTAATAATATTATTTTATCTCAATATCTAGTTCATGACTATATATTGTCAAGCAATATTAAAGGTTAATCAAAATGGTGGCAAGAAAATTTTATATCAGTAAATAATGTTATAGAACGTGATTTTTAAGCTTGACGATAAAAAATCTTGTACTTGTAAAAAAGGGTTACGTTATTATAGGTTTTATAGATTCATCAGTCACTCGAAAAGTCTGAAAAGTTTCGTAGCCCTATAATATTTGAAAATCAAACTTTATTTAGACCCATGTCATTATGCTTTATAAAGCTTCATTGAGATGGACTAACCCTAAAACCAACGTCGAATTTAGGTTGGTCTCGTTGTATCATCCAGATTCAAATTTTAGATTCTGATTTCTATCTATTGTTACCAAACTAACTCCGATAAATTTATATATATATATATATATATGTACTTAGGTACTTAAACTTTTACAAACACTAAAAAAGACAAGTAATTTGTTAGAACGCTGCCTATTGACATTCTTATTTCTTAAATCTGATAACTTCGAAAATGAAAACAAAAGAATATGTTCGGTACCAACACCATCGTTTTTGTTATTGTGTCGTAACTTAATTAGTGATAAATAATTTCATGATATAGTAAATAATATCTGTCCTAAAATGTTAAAAATAAAATGATTCATTTAATTCAAAATAAAAGAAAAACTTTTCAACGAAACAAACATTTTGAACAAATTTCTTATAGATATCGCGTTATTTTAAAATAGATCTCCTATTGCAAACACAGACATACAATTACCTATAAATTATTGGCACGCATTACTTGGCCATAATTTTAGTACAAAAACTCTTCTCTTCTTTTGTTTAATTGCGTTATGCTATATTAATCAAAATTAAGCCAAAAATAGCACTTTCGGATATAGAGATATTTTATTACTTTTTTTTTGATTGTGTCGTTTATTTCATTTCTATTAGTCAGAGTGTGTAGGATCTCGGACTGACAATTGATTCAACACTCAGTCACAAGTGTACTGAGGTCTCTCTATCGCCTGGAAAACTTGGTTCCAACGACAACAAAAATTTCGCTCATGCAGTCCTTAATTTTTCCTTAGATGGACTGCGGTGAAGTGTGCTACTTTGACCTGAATGCAGAATCTACTCAATAAACTCGACCGGCTTCGAAATAACTTTTAACAAAATTCTATTCGTAAATATGACCATGTGTCGTCTTATCGATCACAAATTCAATGGTTGCCAATTCGACAACGTCAATCGTTAAGAGCACTAACCACTCTCTATTTAATGTAAACGGAATCTCTTATATATACAGCAGGTAACTCTTTTTATGAGAAACATATATTTTTTTTAATTAGCCCCTAGCACTGGCAATGAAAAACATTATAATCATGACAGTTCACATATTCAATAATTTTTTAAACGATTCTTTTCTTTTGTCGCGGCACTACAATGCGCTCATGGCTGTTATGATAATTAAAAGGTTACACCAACCTAAATTTTACGAATCCGGCAACTGAGCTGCATTTATAATGTTATAAGTGTATAATGTTATTTTGTTACTAATAACTATCTTTAAAGGACATAAATAATTTATGACAAGAGAAAAAAAAATATAGGGATTTGGTTCAATAAGATGTTCAAGATACTCTGTTCTGTTCTTTAGGTTTCTTTTTGTGCAACTATTAGTTTTAAAATATATTAAGTCAATACAACCTTTTATGTATTCTAAAAAAAGAAAGCCTAAAACAGTACTGTTTAGCGATTTTTTAAACATATTTATTTTGCATTAATTATTAAGCTGTTATTAGTACCTATTGAAAATAAACTTAAGTTAAGGCAATTTAGCTTTTTATGTTATTTGAAAATGAAAAGTGAAAAAGTTTTATGGTGCTGCATCAATTTAATATTGGTTATCCGTTAACATAAAATAATATTAAAGTTTCTAGTTTATTTTATATCTTTACAAATATGAGGGTTATCTGTTATAAGCAGTTATAAAAACTGAAAAATAAATAATCCTTTTATTTGGAACTAACACAATTCGTTGCTCACTTTTATTTCATGTAGTCAATATATATTGTAGTTTATGTTAATTTTATTTCAACTGGTTAAGTTTTATGCAATATCAGACTATATTCTATCGAAAGGTCGGATTAGGACGAAAACTTCTATCACAATTTTATGCATAATTATACAAAGCCCCCTTTATATGCTTTTAAGTATTATCCGTATTATGAATACGCCTAGTTATAATTTATTGGAATGAATGGATTGGAGATTGAGGCATGGTAAACGCAGTGTGGGACGCTCTTTTTTGCCGTTTGTAAGATCCACCTTACGGATTCCCCGCCGCCAAAATGAGGGGACAGCAAGGATATGTGGGGATCCCCGGCCAAGATGGAGTGGTCGGTATACCCACTAAAAAAGCAACGGTTGGTCCTTTCTCATGTCATGAGAATAGCCGAAGATCCGAAGCGGATGCATGCATTAGTGGAGGCCTTTGTCCAGCTGTGGAATGATGATGAGGTAAAATTAAATTTAAAAAAATTGTATGAAAATGGTTGATTTTAGTTTGTCAATTCGTATAAGATCTATGTTCTTTCTTTGTTAAACAATGTTTGTATGAATTTTATCTAATGTCTGTATATAGTTTTATATTTTCTATATACTATTTCAAGTTTTTTATCTTATTTTACCATATTACTCCTCGATACAGCAAAAAAAAGGTAAATTTCTCTGTTAACGTGCAGATATTTTTTAGAGATAGATGTAAAAAAATAAAAAGTGTAAATTGTCAGATAATAACTGAGTGGAACCATAAACTGAGAAAGTACTTTTACGTTGTTTCAGTGTTACGACATTGCTAAACATGCAGCTGTAACATCCAAGTTAATGAAAAATACTTAAACGTGAAACTGTGTTTTTAACACCTCGTTTAGCAGTAGAAGATTTCATTTTGCATTGAGTTACATATTGGTAAATTGAAATAATATGTTTAAAATTATTTAGTCTCACTATGATCCAATGATTAAAGTGTGTACTTAGTTTTTAAATAACAAGTCTCATTGATTTAATCCGATAAGCACCAAGTAGAAAATGCATATTTATGACTTCGCGTTAGTCTTTCAAGCAGATTCTAAGCACATTAAATATTTGAATATTCAAGAGGTTGTTTACATTAAGGGTTATTTGTAGGATAATAATTTTAGAAGGTGTCTCATTGTTTTAATATAATTTTTTTTAAATATTGGGCGTAATATATTTCTATAATTTTATTTAATTGATATTTATAAACACATTTTTACATAAGAAACCGCAGAATTAAAGGAAGAATTATTTTTAACAAATGGTGATGATTACGTCATGGATGTCCACTAATAAACTAGTGTTAAGATAAAATAAAAAAAAAACATAGTTGCTCTCTTTAAAACTTAAAGGAAAACTAAAAAAGGGAATCAGACGAGGCGAACAAAACGTTTACCTGATGGTAAGTGACACGCCTTTGCTATAAGAAATATAGGGTGTAAAGACATAACATATCTCGTCTATTTTACCCAGATAATACACTGGCTAAGGTACCCTTCAAACTGGAAGAGAGTGTGTTCCAACGACTGCTTTGCGGCCAGGAATTACGCGGCGATAGTGCTGCCCTAGACAGCCACCTTTAAAAGGAGACCTACTACCTCAGAAACATAGAATTAACACTGTATTCCAATCACGTAATAGCCTGTTTAAATTAATTAAACTTACAAAGTATTTAATTAATGTTTATAAGATTATTCTCAGATTTACGATATGAAAGCTATTGCTTAGTACATTATTTAAGTACCTTAAGTCTTAAATAAATTCCAATTACTAATAAGCAACAAAATATATTGCTAATTTCATTTCATCAAGCTAAAATGTAAGCCCTTGTAAAAAGGAAACGACTTCAAAATTGTTAATGTCTAGAAGTAAATGGCCGATGAAAGAGGTCCTACGAACGTTTTATACTCTGTATTCGCCACTTTACTCTAAGAATGCAAAAAATAATAATATTATTATAACTATCATTGTTAAGAATTTGGCTGTGGTAATGAATACAGTAATTTATAATTATGAAGTAGGTATGCCAATCTCCTTGCTGTAGCTGGTTCAAGACGAAAGCAAGTAGAAGGTGATGGCATCATGGCGTTCATTGAAATAGGTCTAGGTTCAGCAGTGCACGGCTAAACGCTGCTGATGATGACGATGAAGTACATACTAACATTATTATACTCAAGCCAAATAAGAGAAAGAATTTACATGAACACTCACTTTAATGTTCCTTTAAATGCCATTAGTCAAAGTCTAATGGCATTTAAAGGAACCGTACTATCGGTTAACTGCCACCATCGGTTGACTGACACGTCTTTCAATAACGGTACATAATGTTATTGCAAGCCGTTATAAACAATATTAATAAACGAGTATCAGATTTCTTAACCTTTGCGTTGATTTGCTGAATGTATTTAAACCTTAAACCTCATTTCCTTCAATACATAGATGACATTGGAGTTGAACCCGATATTAAAAATGATGCTTAAAACAGGTTTTCTAGTTCAAGTTATTTTAGATCACATATCTTTTTTCCCATTTTTTATGCATTCAATATTAAAGTACAGTTTATCATAACTTAGTTCGGTAAAATAACGAGATTAGCTGTATGTTTAATGCTTCGTTAGCCGTAATTGGGTCTTTTCACGAGAACGGTAATTGGAGACCCAATTATTAATCTCCATGAATCCATGAAAATGGACTGAGAGTTTATTAAAAATAAATAAATAATTAAATCTTTAAATTGTGCAAGTGTAGAACAAGTTGATATTGGTTCTAATTAATAAAATCCTCAATCTAGAAAATATAGTCCGTTACAACCCTTTTAATAATATTAACCTCACTATTATATAGTTCACCCCATCATCATCAAACAACTCTTAAGCTTTATAGCAGTTCAGATATTGATACTTTCTTTAATATTGTAGAACTTACTTTTGTTTTATTAAAAAAAGTTAGCGACAAAAGATATTATAGGGCACTTTTAGACTTAAGTTCTCTTGGATTAAGTTACGCATTCGCATTCTTGAGTGCTACTTCTGGCCAGTGTTAATGAATGGATGAGAAGTGTGGACTCTCAAGGAGAATACCAGAAGACGATTAGAAGCGTTCGAGATGTGGTGTTATAGACGAATGCTGCGTATAAGTTGGGTACAAAAAGTCTCAAAAGAAAAAGTTCTCCAACGTGTAGACACCCGAAAATTAATCCGCATCGTTAAAAAGAGAAAGGTTGAATATCTCGGGCACGTGTGTGATCATCATCGACATGGTAGATATCAGCTGCTTCAACTGGTAATGATGGGAAAGATTGAAGGAAAAAAGCGTGTTGGACGTAACAAGGCAGGGTTGCGCAATATACGAGAATGGACCGGAATCACAAGTGCAGGGGAACTCTTCCGTTTAGCGCAAAATAGAGGAAATTTGCAGAACTGACGGCCAACCTCTAGTAATAGAGAGGCAATAATTAGGCATAAGAAGAATTATAAACATACCCAGAAAAGTACAAATCTTTCCTCTTTATAATATTACTGCAGATAAATTAAATGTTCACCGTTTAAAATATTATTTTAAAGCATTTTTACATTTATGTAACTTTCTTAAGAGAATCAATAAAAGGCAGCCAATTTTAAATTTAACGTTCTTTAATATGTGTCTACCGCGTAGATACTAAAGCAGGTACCTTGAAACATCTGTTACAGGTGATTTAGAAACGACAACGGTTCGTCGAGACGACTTAGCGAAATGGAGCATTTCATTTTTCTACTGCATAAATTGTCTTATTGTATCGAAATTTTTAAATTAGTTTTTGTTTTTATAGTAGGTAACATTATACTAGTTCAAATAAGGTTTACCGGTGGTAGGTCCCCTTTTTATAGGGGACCTACCTCCCTACTTTTTACAACTTTTAACAATGTTTTACATTAAAATAGTTGTTGGGGGTTATTTTTAAAACAGATATACATCTGTTCCGCGCTTCCTTTATATTAGATCATTTTAAGAAATACCGTTATGTAAACAACATTTGTACGTATGTACAACGTTTGCTTTTTTATCGCACAAGGTTGTGATTTTTAGGTGCGGCATTATTTTTTCCGAGTATCTATTGAACTACTGAACACAAAATGGGACCACATGACATCTTATACATACCATTTAAAAAAAATAAAGAGACCGGTAATATCATTGTTTTTGTAATTATGTCATAATTTACTTATAGATAACTAATTCTATGATAAATGTAATAGAATATAAAAAGTGTTTTGAAAATGTTTAAAATAAAATTATACTTTTTACTTAAAATAAAAGAAAAACTTATCAAGAAATCTAAAATTCCTAAACAAATTCACATATGATTACTTGAATTGATTTTCAATAATTTTGGCAGGAATTTTGTTAGTCTGCTTCATTTATGGGAGCTAACTGATTTGTGGGATTTGTTATTTTAACTTTGCTTTAATAGCTACATATAAAAAGTGATTCTTAAAGGTAGGCTAAAAAAAAGTAATAGGCATTTATCTAAGAATATCTTTATAGGTATTAATCATCATCATCATCAGCCTGCGTTAGTCCACTGCTGGACATAGGCCTCCCCTAATGCACGCCACCGCTTCCGATCTTCGGCTATTCTCATCCAGCCCACACCGGCCACTTTGCGAATGTCGTCACTCCATCTTGCCACAGGGCGTCCTACACTACGTTTGCCGAGGCTCGGTTTAAATTATGAACTAATTCTAATTTCAAGCACGTCGTTTGAACTAACAGCCGCAATATTATTTGTGTATAAACATTTTTATTAACAGACGTAAACACTTGTTCATTGTTTTGTTACACAATTAAAAAAAAAATACTTAATCTTTTAATTATCTCAAAGAAGAATGATAAATTATAAGTATTTCATAGACTGCTTTTTTTTAACTCTATTTTCATTGTTTATTATCAACATATATTCTTAGAGACCAACCTACATACACATAGCTAGGTGCACTAAAATAATACGATAAAAGGACGGTGTGAAACATTTTGCATTAATAGACCAAAAGTAATCGAGGAATCAGTATCAAATATTTAGGAGCACGTTAAAGTTATATAAATAAATACGGAAAATGCAGATAAAACTACTTATACTTATATAGTTTAAACTCTGCCGACATCGCGCCTGAAAGATATATTAGGACTTTTCTTTTATAATGGAGATAAAGCTTCGTCGGCGTTTCCTCGTTTGCCGTCCATCTATCGCAACAGAAGAGCATTCTAATAGTAATGAGGGAATAATAAAAGAGAGGTTCCTCGTTGACGAACAGATAGCTACTGTCGCACATTCCATAACGCTATGAAGACAGTTTATTTATTTATTTGCACTTTATGCACCAATAGTACAGAGGCGGTAAACCTTGAGGTAGTGCAGAGATTATTATTCACGAAGATTCAAAATAGACAAAATGCATTATTAAATAGTTTATAATCACTACTGTGTTCTAGGTTAAAGTTAACCATTTAATCAACGTCCCACTCTAATCACTTCATTTAACGAAAAAATGTCTAAGAAGTTTTGATAGTATTCTTTCGGTAAGAAAGAATGGTCTTGGTTAAAAAAAAAGAATACAAAATGTTATTTATAAACTGGTAGTAAATTAGATAAATTTTTAACAACGCTTCCTTGTAAATGTCAAAATGAGCCAATTAAACATATTAAAAACATGTAACATGCTTATGTATTCGCCCCTATCCACACGACATTAAATAAAAAAATAAAATAAAAAGCCTATATTTGACCATGCTACATCTCATTTTTCGAAACTTACAAATCTAATATTAAGTATTAATATGTGTATATAAAATAATTTATTTTTAATAGGTTTCCTTATTTCTCGTTAACTTCTATTATTAATTTACAATTTTTTAACTATATATAATTTCTGTTATTAATTAACTTCTATTAATTATATTATTTGTTAAGCAAAGCCTTTACCCAACAGGGGGACTGTTGGGTAAAGGCCTCCTCTAAGGATTTCCACTTCTCTATTTTGCGCTACATGGCACCAAGCGGGGCCTTCAACTTTTTTAATTTCGTCGACCCATCTTGTATAGGGCCTTCCTCTCTTTCTTTTCCCCTGTGGTCCTCGCCATACGTGGTACGTATGGTGGTACGAAAGGTTCATCTTCCATCAGAGAGCCTTGCTACGTGGCCAGCCCATCTCCACTTTGATTTTAGTGCGAAGCTTAAAGCGTCAGTTGCTTTTGTTATTGCTCTTATTCTTGTATGCCGAATCTTATTTATTTTTTTGATCTTCATCCACGTTCCCTCCATTCCATGCTGGCAGAAAGTGATTTTGTGTTTGGCTTTTAAGGTAAATTTCCATGTTTGACATCCATAAGTCACGGATGGTAGTAGGTTCGAGTTCATAATCTTTGATTTTAAATTTATAGGCACGTTACTTTTGCAAATTTCCTTCAAACTCAAAAATTTGTTCAATGTTTGTTGTACTCTTCTTCCAATTTCGACCTCATTGTTATCATTTTCAAAAACTAATTGTTTTCCCCAGGTATATGTATTTATCCGTTTATACCAGTTGGTTCCCATTGACTTGAATTTGTTTAGAATGATTGACAGAATGATTGACTTGAAACTGTTAGACATTATCTTGGTCTAAGTGAGATTAATTTCTAATCCGACATAAGTACTAGCCGTTTGTAGATCTTCAATCATTAGTTGCAATTGTGATCCTGATTCGGACATTATAACAATGTCATCGGCAAAGCGTAGATGACTCAAAGAAGCAAAAAATTAAAATTCCGCATTGGCTCCAGTTCAGATTGTTGATGACGCTCTCGAGTACGGTGATAAATATTATAGGTTATCCACACGATATTAGAACAGTATAATTGTAATCATATTTCGTTTATTAAAAAGATGTGATTAATTTTTTCTATTATCACTTAAAAAGACACTACTTTCGGAAAAACAATACTTCTTCGTATAAATTGCAAAAAAAATTGTCTATATAGTGAAAATTTTAAGCTTCCTTAAACATTTTCATGTCTACCTCAAAAAAAACCATATTTAATAGAGGAATATCCTCACTGAGAATCGCAACCTGGAACATCAATGGCCTTGCGCCAAATATACGTGAATTAGAATTACTGTTAAAAGACAATAAAGTCGACATAGCTCTAAAATCGGAAACTCATCTTTGCGATCGGAAAAAAGTGACAATGGATAGTTACAGTATATATTGTGCAAATCACCCCGACAGTACCTCTCATGGCGGCTCTAATTTTATATCTTGGTTGATTGAGGACATCTCGAACTTTTCTACCATGTAAAAAACTGTTTGTTTTATAAAGCTGTCATCAAAACGATCTGGAAACTACGGAATAAGAAGCTTTGGGGCACTCTAGCTAACTCCAACATAAGAAATACTAGAGATTCCAAACATGGTTCTTAGAACTGTCTCTTGTGCACCTGGTTTGTCAAGAACATCGGAAATACATAAGTACCTAGAATTGCCTACTGTAGTGAGAAGTCACAACCATCACATAAAAATATAAAGAAAGGCTGAAACATCACACAGAATACACAAGCTTAAGAATCTACTAATGGACAGCAAAAAACATAAACCGCCTAAAAGTATGGCAACTTTACTCGAACTGGACCAAGAAATACAAATACTATACTATTCCATAGATGAAGTTATCTCAATGAAATACATCGATCTCTACTACTGCAAGCGAAACTGATTAATGGACAGCATAGCCGATACTGCTAGATATCTCATTAGGAAAAAAATAAAGATGAATTATACTTTATAGAAAGCGAGTTACAGGTGATCTATTTACTATGCAGCATTTGCTTGAAAATAAATAGTGTAGTAATGAATTGGTCAAATGGACTGCATTCTTTTTATAAATAATGTATATGTTTTTCTATTATATCTGGAAATCATGTATATACGTTTAATTACGTAAACATTGCATTATATATTTGCACCCTTATATTATTCTTATCAAATCTATATTTATATTAAGTACATGTCTGTATTACGAAAAATTAGTAAAATTTGATTTTTTTTCATCTTTTTTTTGTCCTTGCATCGATGTTATCTGAACTGAACCTAAACCTTAAGGCCAACTAAGAGATGATGTCTAAGGCATTAGTTCCGCCTTCTGAACTATTCGCGATAAATGTTTTTTAAATAAATAAATACCTCTTTGCTATATTTTTAATCAACGACTTATTTAAATAATGTCGTGTCATTTATGAAATAATCTTCGTTTTTTTGTTTTTAATTTATTGGAAATCTATCTAATAGCAAAGATACTCCTAAATATGTTCCCACTTTTTAGAAGTGGTAAAGGCTCGTACATGTGGTCTGGTCCAACTGAAGTTTAGTGAAACCTGGCTGGTTTGAGATGTAATGCTAACCCTGGAGGCTTCTCAACCAACTTAGATATGCTCTGAAAGGTGCGAGGGACAGTTCGAAGGTGGTAGACGTACCGCCCTCTCTGTTCTCCGCAGCCAAAGTGGTGACTCCTACTCCCTTCCTAGTACCTTTTAGGCACTAGGAAGGAGCAACGTGGTGATTTTAGTTGATCCAAGTCCAGCATAACCCGACGCTGCCACAGCTAAAGCAAGTATGAATAGGCCTTTCCCAATGTATAAAAAACCAATAGCAAAATTAATCACCACATTGATTATTCAATAAGACGATACTGCAAGACAAGCTCCACCTTTTAAACTAAAGCTTTCCCGTTAGGAGAAGGAGGTAGATATAAAGACGATGACCTGAATAAAAGACATTGTTCCTGACAATCTTATTAAGGATCCCTTTATCTAAAAACGTAAATATTTAAGTCGTCTTTTATCAAATCTGTTTTTTAAAAGAAAAATCGTTTACGAGAGCAAAAAAATTGTTCGCAATGAGAATAAAAAAGCTAATTGAGTACATAAGTATTGTTAAAAATACTTTAGTAAATTGGATTGCAGACGGGCGATCTCCTAAAACCAAAATAGAAAATGTCTAGTGATTTTAATTTGTGACATTTTTTTTTTAATTTGTTAAAGGTACCACAAACTGATATTGACTTTAAATATCAGACATATGGATCATCTTACTTAATTAAATTGATAATCAAGTACTCGATTATAAATCAATAGAACGATTTTATTAACCTATTAAAAAATTATAATGGTAACAATAATATGTGTTACATAAATCGCAGAAGCTATCAGCACTCTTGTGAGATACGTTATCAGGGCGTAAATTAACTAAACGAAGCACCGAGACAAAATCTAACAGAAATTCTCCATTACCAAAATAAACCCATTGTCCCCTAATCCATTATTGTAATGTCAACGTATTTTCAAAGCGAAATAGCACAAACATTCACAGTTTTCTTATTTTAAAGAAACGACCGTTTTATTTATTATTACACTATATATAAGTATATATTTTTGTTTGTATGGTAAGAAAATTCTTTTGTTGTATTTTAGTTTATTTTTAATCGTTTAAAAGTTGAGGCCGCGTTTTGGAAGACGTAGTGTTGGTTGAACACCGACCTGGCGGGCAGTCGATCTCATTTATATAAGAAAATATTCATTTATAAAATAATATTTACACAAACTTACAACCGCCTCCATGTTCTAGCAGTAGCGGAGGTCGTCGGTTTGAATCCCGCAGAAAAACAACGTTCGTTGTTTTTTATAGCATCTTTCAAGTTATACATCCCGACTCGGAAGATATGTAAAAACTTTACTGGAATGTGAAACAGATATGCCTCTTCGTTATCGTTACTACCGATTTTGAAGTTAAAATACGGCATGGATTCTATGAAATTCCTGTAATAAAAAAATCTCGCTAAGAGACGAACAGAGGTGAATATAACAAAATTAAAGAAAAATACTGTTTAATTGTTATAAAAACAATAATAATATTTCATAAGTATTTCTTTTTAATATAGATAAAGGTAATACAACGTACTAAGGAGTTTTGATAATGTTGATTGAAGAAGTACATGTTCATTCGGCTTATAATATTAGCAATTACCGTTTTAATAAAAATAGATATAAAAAATTCAGACGTTTAAAATATGGTGCTGAAATTGGGAGTTTTAAACGTTTTTGGTAAGAAAGCGTTTCTTGAGGTTACGAGTTTACATGTCACATAATTTTTCTTATCATACATATCAAACACGCTATGTAATAACAAGTAAATCCAATTAGTTTCTGTAACTGTTACTGTTTATATACTTTAATTATTTTACACTATTAGTCATATTAGAGCACAATATTTTGAGCTGTATTTAATATTAGATCATAATTAACTAACAAAAATATAGTTATAGGGATTTTGTCGCGATCTTAACATTATTAAAATTTATACCCGACGTTTCAGATCCTCCCTAGAACTAATGGTCATAGCACAGACGAATAACGTCATAAAGTGACAGCTAATCCGGATAATGTTAATTTAATTTTTTTTTTGGTTCGATTTATGCATAAAAAACTGACAGTATCTTGAGGTCTTCCAGTATTGGTTTACTTGGCATTTTTTTAAAAACATTATCATGGTTAGAAAACATTCTAATTTCAATGGCCCGCGAATCATCTTTAGCATCCAACCACTAATCATTTTCAAGTATGAAACAGAAATTATTAACCAACATATTAACGTGAAACTATGAAATATCTGAAAAACGATAAGGCAACTTCGGTGGAAACAGGTCTGTTCGTAGACTGGACGGAACCTTACTTTTATTAGTATTAAATACATAAAACATGCACATACAACATGATGCCCCACATCATATGAAAAATAAACTACATTATATTTCGATCATAGTTAAAATCAACAAGATTTATACGCTGATTTGTTCTTATATTTAAAAACATATGGATATTTGTTTAAAACATGCGCATAGTAATCGAATACATGACTACATAAAATATTTTAAAATGCAAAACATCGTTTTTCATATTTGTCGTCGGTACCTGCCTCGTGTGCAATTTTGAAACCGAGCACAAAAAAATAATCTTTTCCCGTAGCCTTTGTATCGCATGCCAGTATAAAACGTCACTACGGCAATGTCGCTCCGTGTGTTTTACTTTTTTATTTGTCGAAAAGTTTCAACTACATTGCGCCAATTTCCTAACTTATAAAAAAATAAGTCACTATAACTATAAAAACCACCGTCTCCATGGTCTAGCGGTATTGACCCTTGCCTTATAAACCGGAGCTCGTGAGTTCGAATCCCGTAGGGAAACAACTTTGCGTTAAGGTTGTTTTCTGCTTGGTTAGCACAATTGGGGCCGATCACACAATTGTCTGAAAAGTAAGATCCATTGGATCCAAGCGTTGGACGGCCAGGTAAAAATTCGGTCCATCCACCAGCTCGCATTGGATCAGCGTGGTGGGATAAGGTGCAAAACCCTCTAATAGAGATGGCGCGCAGTAGGGGAGGCCTATGTTTAGCAGTGGTCTAAAACAGATAATGATAATGATGGTCACCACAAATAAGTGACACCTAACAAATATTTGAGTAACCATAAATTACGAAAATAATCTTTTAGTATCCAGAATAAGCGTTATCGCGTAACGTTTTAATTTTTTTAGTGTAAATTTATTGTAACGGATTTGTTTAACTTTATATTTTTTATTTGACTTTGACATTTTCTAACTGCCTCCGTAGCCTAGTGGTATGGGTGTGTGCTTTAGATACCGGAGGTCGTGGGTTTGAATCCTAGTTGGGCCGATCACCCAATTGTCTGAAAAGCAAGATGATTTATCCGTCGGATGGGTATGTAAAAAGTCGCTCCACCCACCAACCCGCATTGGACCAGCGTGGTGGAATACGGCCAAAATCCCCCTAATGGATAGGGGTGTATTAGGGTAGGCCTATTTCCAGCAGTGGACTATCACAGGCTGATGATGATGATGATGACATTTTCTATAACTATACAGTATACAGTAGTATACAGAAAACTACTGTATGTATTTAATGTAAGTAGTACATTTTACTAACTTTTTACGAATCCATTGCCTTTTAAAGCCTTTTAGTTTAACTATTATAAATAGACCCAACACGTAACTATTGGACTCTTAAGTCCCCAGTTAAGTGAAATATAATGGATTTTATATTTTGTAGTATTTTCAGTTACCAATACTACATACTACTATGAAAATAGAATACATATATTAATTTTATGCCTGTAAGTCTATGGAAGACTTTAGATTATTTTTTATATATTCCGGAATGTTATATGATATTTGAAAACTTTATTGAAACTTTGAAAATGTTAAGGAGAAAGAAGACCAAAGTCTATATTTATATATAAGTGTAAATTGTATATTACACCAGCAACCCTCCAACCCCCCTTGTGGTCGGAATTTCGTAAAATCTGTTCTTAATTGACCTGTACTCGGCGAAAGGAATATTCCTACCAAATTTTAAGTTGTACGCCTTATGGTTCCAGAGATATCGTGATAAGTCAATATATAGGTGGGAATCTCTTTTATAATATTACATTTATAATGAATTTTTCCGACAAAATTTTCGAAATAAACAATCACGTCCTCAATTCGAGCCGTTTTTTTTAAATATGCATGAAACCTCGTTAATTTTATAGGTAGCCGTTACTTTTTAATCCCATTTTATAATTATATAAACAAAGTCTCGGGAATTTAACAAAACAAAAAAGGTTCAACAGAGAAACTGTTTTTTAAATACGCATGAAACCTAGTTGCTCGTTATTACAGCTCCGATCTTTTATTTTTTTAATCTTATAGGTAGTCGTTACTTTTTAATCCCATTTTATAATTATATAAACAAAGTCTCGGGAATTTAACAAAACAAAAAAGGTTCAACAGAGAAAAAGCTATACGCGGTGTGTAAATAATATTTTTGAAAAATAATTTAAAAAAGACAAATCGTACTGATATAGTTAGCCTCCCAGTTGAGCAGACTATTGAAATAGCCAGTGCAGAGCTAGAGCACTTCTTAATTGTATGTGTATAAGATCTCCCAGTGCGTTATTTGAATCTTTGAAATTATATTGGAAAAAATGTTACATAAAACTATCTGAATCTAATAAAAATATAGTAGTCTGTGATGATTTTAACATAAATTTACTAGATAGTTCAACCACCACTATTAGATTCAAATCATTGTTAAATTCATATAACCTTTTAAACTTATTTCTTGAAGCAACAAGAATTACTGCCTCCTCGGAAACATGTATAGATAACACATTTACAAATTGTATCCCTATTAATAAATCCATCATTAATTGTTATCATCTGATCATTGTGGACAATTAGCTTCTTTTGTTTCTGATAATAGATCTCCACAAAAATATTGTGAAAAGAAATGATTAATTCTATGATAGAAAACGTATTGAGAAGTTTAGAAGTAATATAATAAATAAAATTAGTTTTCTGCATTATAGTAGTGAGCCAGATATACTGTATAGCAAATTATTGAAATTAATAACAACTGAATTTAAGAGTATATTTACTTCTAAAACAGTCAAATCAAAAAGATCTGCAGCTTTCAGTAAATGGGCAACAGTTGGAATACATAAGAGCAGACAATTCATAGATTATATGAACTATATAGTGAAAAGACTTTCAATCACAATCAATCCTTTGTGACATATGTTAATGTATACTCCAAAACATTTAGAAAAGTGTGCTGGACAGCGAAATCACTGTACATAAAAAATAAAATTAGGCATCGGACAAAATAAACATGTCTTGGAAAGTTATTACTGATAAAACAGGAAGAGCTGTAAACAAGAACTTTGAAATTCGGCTAAATGTTAATAATAGTAAAATAAATTCTGATCAAGATGTTACATCCTATTTTGAAAATTATTTTTCAGACATTCCTGTCTCTACCACCAAGACACTTGTTTCTTCTCCTACTGTTGCAGAGTTTTTATTGAAAGAAAATATTAAAGAATGTAAAGATAATTACTATGTTAGTAAAGTAAGCACAAAGATATTGTGTCCACTTTTAAATCCTGGACATTAAAAACTGTAGATCTGTGGGGATCCGTTAAGGTGATAAATTCTATTATTGATGTTATATCACCTTGCCTTGCAGCTATTTTTAATGATTGTATATCATGTTGTAAATTTCCTGACCTTATGAAGCACAGAAAGTTATTCCGGTATTAAAATCAGGCCAGTACTACAGACCCCAATCAACTTTAGACCTATTAGTATACTGCCTGCGCTTAGTAAAATTTTCGAGAAAATAATTCTTAACCAATTATAAATTCATTTTAATTCTCATAATATGCTTAATAACAAACAGTATGGTTTTACACGGGGTCGTTCACAACCGATGCAGGTGTCCGTCTTATTAAGACTATATTTGAGGCATGGGAAGGGTCAACGATGCTTTAGGTGTCTTCGACTTAACCAAAGCATTTGACTGTGCAGTATAATACTTGGTCAGGAAATTAAGTCACTATGGTATTAAAAATGCCGCACTCGACCTTCTGACTTCGTACTTGAGCTATCGAACTCAGAGAGTTGACGTGAACGGCAAGAGATCTCCAGGGCGCAGGTAGGTATGGGGTTCCACAGGGATCTATTTTGAGCCTTTTTCTTCCTGGTCTATATTATTGACCTACCACACCAGGTTGAGAACAATAACGAGATTGCTATTATTTGCTGATGATACTATTTTAATATTTAGTATAAAACGACGTAACTTGCAAAATGACGATGTAAACAATACCCTCTCAAAAGTAAAATGCTGGTTTAGTGCAAATTAATGTTAAACAAATAAAAGTAAATGTATAAGGTTTATGACTCTAATGTTCCTAAGTTGGGTGTGATGTGGTCATAGATGTAGACTTAGACCACGTAGATTCACATGATTCTCAGCATCACAATAGATTCTAAACTGCAATGGGGCCCCTCATATTATTACATTGGCAGTAAACTTAGCTCAGCGGCTTAAGCAGTCAAAAAAATTATACAACTAGCCGATGCAGAGACAACCCGTTTAGTATATTTTAGTTATTTTCACAGTATAATGTCTTATGTTATTCTACGTGGGGAAACGCGGTGATATTAATACTATTTTCATAATTCAAAGAGGGCGATTCGAGCAGTCTATAACCTGGGCCCCAAAGAATTTGCTAAGAAAATGTTTACAGAAATCAATGTAATGACTGTTTTTCTCAATACATATTTGTTAATATTATGTATGTTCATAAACATAAAAATGATTTTGTAAAACACTCTGACACACATAATATAAATACTAGGAATAAGCATAAATATGTTCTTACAAAACTAGACTCAAAGAACAATGAAATCTTTCATGGGACGATGTAAACTCTTCTAAAATAAAATACCAGAAAACGTTCAGCTTTTATTTGTAAATAAATTTAAAAAGATGTAAAGGAACGTTTGTGTGTTAAAGGATATTATTGTTGTAATGACTACTTGATAGATAACACACCCTGGTAATAAACTGTTCGCTCCAGGCTATTTCAAAGTAGTAAATGTAAGGTATTTTGTAAAAATTTGAAAAATTTATTGAAAAAAGGAAAAAAGTCCCCTAAATTTCGTACCCCGGTTCTTCTCAGGTCCAGAGGCTTCCATTTCCGAACCGGTGGTAGGTTATTTGACAATCAATAAGAAAGTGTAATGCTTTCATATTAAATAAAAAAAATGACTTTGACTTATTTAACTTCAGATAATATTGAAAAAACGAAAATCATTTTCCCTCGCTCGAAGTAATTGTTTATGAATGTACTTTTTAAATTGATCTGCAATACAGATAGCGGAAGACAATATTACATATCTGGTGGTGCAAATTAAATATTACGTAGTTTCCATTGGTATTTAACAAATAGCTAATTTTGTCTTTGTTATGGTGAATTACTATATAGCGTTAATCTATAAATAATTAAATACATATAACAATATACAATACTTAGGAACAACCTAATGAGCACTTTAAAAGTTTTAAAAAATCTGTTAAAACAATATTTTTATACCGATTCGTTAAAAAGTTATTATAATTTTCAACGAGATAAGTTTAGGTAACTCACTCGACTTCGATACAAATTGACAGCATTAATAACTTTTTAAGGGTGTTTCAGAACCTCAATCAAATTGTCTATATTATAAATTTTAATTACAGCTAAAATTCATAAGTCAAATATGTTCCGCTTGAAAAAGAATAATATATTTTTTCCCTTAAATTTTTCTAAAGCGCAAAACCAATATCACTAATCTATGGAGGCAGTTAAGTATTATTGTATAATATATTTACTTCCAATTATCTTTGCAAATGCTCGTTGAAGCTCTCTTGTCCTATCACATTAATAATTACCGTTATATAATATTTAAACTAAGTTTAGTTATATTTACAATATCTTTTATTAAAATGTAAATATACACATCGTTAATTAATTAAACCAAGATTGCTAATATTTATTAATTTTCTAAATAAAACTACTGTTTTGAATTTTTTTTAAAACAGTATTTTTGTTAAATTTTGAATTAATCTACATTATCTTACGCAATTGTCTAAATTAAGATGATTTCTATGTAAATAATTTAATTGAACCAAGATACAGCACGGGCTATTTCGTAAATGAAAGGATCCTTTCAACTTCCTGTTTTACGGTAAAGATAACATTGTGCTTTGTATTAAAAGAGAATGGGATACTGTTTCAGAAATATTGATTTTCAATCAATGCGGAAATTCCAAGGTTCTTAGGCTTTTGATTATTTTTTCGAAAACTTATTTTTTTACTGTATCGTATGATATGATACTCAAAAATTAGACACAGATACTATGTAAACAAAAAAACAACCCCCAATCAATAAACATTTTTTTGGACTAATGTAGTGTAGCAATGACTCATGTATTTGAAGGAAAGGTTTAAATGTTATTTACTGTGTTGTCTGCTTATTATAATTTTCAAAAATACAAGTACAATCAAGGGTCTGTTTTAAATCCAATCGTTTATCATATGAATAAAAGTTTTTGCACGACATGATTAGCAAATGATCATAAAGGATATCAGTTTACCTACAAGAGATGTGTATATATGGTTAAGTCAGTGTTGGTTTTATTTTTAAATTTCACAGCACTTGTAATAATCAATTGTTGAAGTAAGGTCGGTACGTAATAAGAGAATGTTGTTCCGAAATATAATGTATATTATAAATTATTAAGATTACAAATATTACTTTAAGAATAAAAGTAAGTTAGTCTGTCACGGCTCTTGCGCTTAATTAACCTAAATTACTATAACTTGTAAGATAAAAAAGGAATCACCTTTAACTGCGCATACATTCGTGCGCTATAATATCTTCGGTAAATCTAACTGCAATAGCTTATGGCTTTGACATCGTTTTCTTTTAGCAATGTGTAACCCGAATCCAATACACATAAATTGGGAAACTATTTACTCGAAAGTAAGGAGCTTTACTAGTGGATACAAATCTTATAAAGAGAATGGCCAGAAAGTACTTGTTTATAAATGATTATTTGGCGTTTAATTTCGGTTTCTGGTGAAAAATTCGTTTCTAAAATGATTTTTGAGGGTCAAAATTAGTTTTATAGGATAAAACAAAATTCACTTCATAAAATTTATATAAAATGCTGTTGGCAAAAATTTATTTCATGTTTTTTTAATCTAGGTAAATCTTTACTATTATTGTCTTTGTCACAAAGACTATGGCTGTAGAAACCTTTAGGGCTGTGCACTTACACTGTGACACTCACGTAATTGGTTGACCCTTTTAAATAATCGTAATAATGGAGCAGGGTTTCTTTATTTTTTACTACATGTAATTATCTCTTTTGTTTACGCGAATACTATACATTATTTAATAAAATGACTTTTTACGGATTTCATTGCGTTTATTTGACTTATTTAAATTCCCGACGTTTTGAACCCTATCCAGCGGCCGTGTTCACGGGGTAGACTGAGATGTCATGTGTCTTGTTGCCAGTGCTGAAGCGGGGTTTCCAGATCTTAATTATAATTAATTATTTTTAGTCTGTACTCCGACCTATGTAAAATGAACTGATTTTATCATTACAGCCGGCAGTGGTATTATGCTTGGGTTTAAATTTTAATTTATTAATTATGGAATCCCAAGCAGGTGGTAGAACCCAACCATATTCTCTTTTCAAATTTGGATGTTTTCTAATCACAATAGCCCCACGGATCATCCTTGATAGGAATCGGTGTTTTAGCTGCAGCTTTTTTTGGTTTTTAATTGCATGGTTAATTTTATGTTATTAAAAGCATTATCCCCAACAATCAACTTGCTCCTCTAAAAAGATTAGGTTGTTAAACATTAGCAACCCGCCCCTGATTTGCACGGCAGCTATGCTGATAGAAAATATAAATATGGATAAAGTGCCATTTCACCATTTGATCACATTTTACACTTTTACACTTCCTATGATTAGTGATCTAGATACTGTAGATACGGTTACACAGGTGACCGAAAATAGTTTTATAAAAACTTTTTAATTCAGATTGGGTACCGTAAGCAAAACCGAAAGTTTTCTAAGGGACATACATATGAAGATGTAATATATGTTATAATTTATGCATGTTTTTTTATTAGCTCTGTAAACAATTGTTGTTTATAACTATATATTTTTTATTTGTTCCTTATCATTATATATGATGTTTTTGCTAACGTTATTTCAGTTTAAATTCAAGACGTTTCCTTTTTTTATTCTTAAGGCGTGGTCAGCGTTTTGTAATTTATAACACAAAATTTTACACTTTTAAGTACGCTGGGGCTGATATCATACACCGACTGCTAAAGATGTCAACCAGGACCGACTTTTTGCATGCCCATCCGACGCATGAATTATCTGTACTATATATATATATAGTGTTAATGTTACCTTTTTTCTTTTATGCTTAAACATTATCGATTACAATTTTCTATAAAAACTAGTCTCTTGAACTAATTTTACCTCAAGAACTAACGTTTCGAGCTGTTACCAGCAAGTGTTTTTTCAATAACGTGTGATAGTTGCATTACTTAATAAAATAACTAAAATGTATTTAATTTAACCATAAAGAACTAAAAACAAAAATTACAATTATTAACATATACTTAGATTTTTATACGATTGAAAGCTAAAATAGGAGCTACGATTACTTTTCAACGAAATTATTTTGTGATCTCACTTGACACAAGTAGTTAACACTAATAAATTTTCGAGATGTTTGGTTATAGCGAGCCTTATTTTCCTCCGGACGGAGAGGGTTGTATTAATCATAGACTTCGACATTTACCCAAATGTTGTTTTTTTTCCACTTTTTTAGAGCTTTATTTGCATAAGGGTTAAATACCCCTGTTTTTTATAATTTAAAATTAAAAAAGAAAACTAATATCTAGACATTCTTCTTTGCGAATTAATCATATATTAATTAATTTAAATTAATATTTGGTTTATTGGTAATACCAATGCTCAGCCAGTAGTAGTAATTGATTAGAATTTTTAGTCAAATGTAAACAGTAAGACTGCTCATTTAATTATAACTAAGCACAACTATTATTCTTTTTTTTAAACGTAACATTTGTATTGCAAGGCAGTAATAGCTTTTATTCCAATTCATTTAATGAAGAAATTGCTACATTTTATCCCTATGGGTTATGGTCGTCCGCAAGTGAAAGTACAGTACTCCAAATTTTGAACAAGATTTGAGAATTGACATCATCGCAAATAGAAATATCGTTTACTAACTCCCCTACAACTTTGCCTTGTGTTCGACAGGATTTACTAATTGGAAAAGGTATGATGCTATGCTATGATAAAAGCACAAAGAGTATATAAAAAGACGAAAACTTGACTGCATCAAATTCACGCTTGCCAGGGTTAATAAAGATGTTAAGTAGTAACACAAACATAAAAATAAAAATACAGATCTTGCGTATCTATGACATTGATGCTGTTGTATCTATCAGCAAATTGTCTTACATTTCGTTGGTCCAATGAAAATATGATTATTATTTCGCTATTCAATTCATTTAATTAATTCAAATATCAACTCAAGCTATTCTGATGATTGAGAAATTTAGTTTTAACTTTAAAAGACTTAAAACAATTCTAACGCAGTTCCCCGAACAGGTTCTGGCTTTTGTCGTAGCGGTAGGGCACAGTACGTGCGGCTTGTTTAGCCGTGAGGAAGCTTACGCTTTGGATGCGGGAAAGAGGCTGTCGACGCGCTGCCATCCCTGTTCTCTGCAGTCAGGGTAAAGTTGCGGGGTAAAAGGAGTGTCGGTAGTTCGTAGGCCGTCTCCTAACTACTCGGTGGGGCCGCACCGCAAATGCGGTATAATAGCGATGCTTTTACGGCCGAGATGGAGCAAGGCGAAGCTCCAACTCTGGGCTGCAGCTGATGGCTTCAATACTTATTCTGCCAGAATTGAGATCTCCTGATTCCTATGTCCAGGGTAGCAGATTGGGAGCAGGTCTACTGCCCAGACCATGGGCCCATTACAGAGGGCGCGTGAGTTCCGACACGCACCGAGGTGTTGGACTAACGTACAGTACTGTAAATACTTAAAAAGATAATAATTATAGGAAACATAAACACTTAATTAAACTCTGCAGTAAATTTCTGTGTGTAAACTACAAATTAACTAGGACTGATGCTGTGACTGATTTTTGTAAATTAACAACGAAGTAAGAGCCATAAAAATATTCTTGTATGCCATTTGCATTAGCAAGTTAGTAAATAAATATTTTTATAGGCATTCACTTGGTACTTGAATGAGATTGAAAAGCATTACCTCCACATCGACCACATTGTAATAATCCGCAGCACTGTAGCCGCATTCAAAATGGAAATGTTTTATTTCTTTTCTTTTAAATGTTGATTTCGCTCAAGCAACTTTTTATTAAAATATTTGATATTCTTATTAATTTCTATTTTATCAATAAGTTTTACTTGTTACAGATAATATATTTCGAGTTAATGAATTTTAGAGTTGTGCTTGCTACATTCTGTTTCTGTAGGACAATATAATGTAAAAAAGTAAATCAGTTCAGATTTAAATAAGTGATTATTACATTACAAAATTGTATTACCGGTAATGCATTAAAATTGTGTATTAATAATTAATACCTCTATTCCGAGAATACTTCACTAATATGCAATAAAGGTTTTACGAATGTTATACACGACTACTTTAAAGTTCTCGAAACGTCAGAAATCAATAGAATAATTGGATATGTATATAAATGCGATTAAATCCGTTAAAGTTCATTCATTAATATATTTATGATACTGTTCTGATTAATATATGTATGATGCATCATTATTTAAATGTATATATATATATATATATATATATATATATAGGTTATAGCCTAAGGACGCAAGACCTTGAGTCATTCTTTGAAAGCTGAAAGTTTGCCAACCTATGCTCGCAACACGGTAAAAACGATGGGCAATTATGAAGTTCGGTTGCAGTGGCTTTGTCAGATAAATTGTACCAAAGTGTCTAAAACGCGATCTAATTTCGTCAAATTATAGTCTATTTTCTAGAATAACTACGAGAATATTATTCAAAACTACGTTATTCATTGTCAAAAATATCTCTTGATGGGACGACGGCAGAACTACTATCTCTATAACAACGATATAAGTATATATTTATTAGTATTTATATAATATTTATATATACATATATATATATTTAAGTATTTATTATTAACATATAATATGTATGTATTATTATTTATATATATACATATATATAATATTGGTAATCGTTATTTCTTTATAATTCTATGTGCACCCACGTTGATCTCTCTGAAACACCCCTAAGGTTGGCTGGGAGAAAATGCCTAAGGCATTAAGTCCGCCTTTTGTACTTAAATTGTGCAAGAAGCATAAATAAATAAATAAATAAAAGTAGCCCTTGCCGGACACCCTAATGTTTATAGAATTTGAATTCTACTTACGTTATAACATAAAAGGTGAACTTTATATAGGTAATTAATAAATTATCTTTCCTTCTTCATAATCACTATCATCTCATCAGCCAGTGTAAGTCGCCTTTTCTTATGAGGGGATTTTCGACCGTCTTACCACACGCTGGTCCAATGCGGGTGAACTGACTTTACATGCCCATTCGACGCACGGATCATCTTTCTACGGTACAGGGTGCGGGCTAGGCACGGGGACAGAGGGTGATCGCATCCAAATTATCTAACCAACCAGAAAACAACGATAATAAAAAGTTGTTTCACCGTGGATTCTGATCCAGCCTGCCTAACTGCCTCCGTAGCTCACGAAAAGCACACGCCTATATCACCAGGCGGGTGCTTTAGAAACCAGAGGTCGTGGGTTCTGAATCCTGCGGGGACTCAATTAACTTTCATTGTTGTTTCTAGTTGCTAATCAACGGCAATTTGGGCCGATCACCCAATTGTCTGAAAAGTAAGATGATCCAGGCGTCGGATGGGCATGTAAAAATCGGTCCACCCACAACCCGCATTGGACCAGCATGTGGTGGGATGCGGTCCAAAACCTTAATGGAAAAAGGGTGTATTAGGGGAGGCTCTATGTCCAGCAGTGGACTATCAAAGTTGATGATGATGATGATGATGGGATTCGAACCCATGATTTCCAGTTTATAAAGAAGGGCTAATACCGCTAGGCTAGAGCGGCGGTTTCCTCATTAGCAGAAAAGAACGGAATTCCTCATAATCTATTAATGTAGGATGTATATACATGGGTTAGTGAAAATGAGGACGCTGTGATAAACTAAAACAAAACGATAGGCTTCTCCAATTTACCATTTCGAAAGAAAAATTCGTGTAGAATGTTATTCAATTGAGTGAACAAATTAACTATGAGTCTAACATTGAAAAATCAGTTATTAAAGTCGTTGTCAGTCGTTGGATCCATTTTATTTGTCGTAGAATGCAAAATTCTTTCCTGTAGTTCTTTCCAAATGGTAGCTATCATTAGTGCTTTTTAAGGTACCAAAGTTTTTTCCTGAAGGTTTAATCTTCAATACTAAACTGGAGAATCGAAATACGCTCCGCTGGCCTAGGGCCGTCGACACTGAATTTACAAAGGCTCACCGAAACATTGTGCAAAAGGCGGGAAAAATTCAGATTACGAAGATAATTTTCTTGGCAAAGCTTTGTTATATTAAAAAGTTACTATAACGCGTTAAGGATTGTTATATATTTGTTTATATTGTCAATACACACTTAGATTACAACTTAGTTAGGGCTGTTTAATTATTTTCAAACTTTCATTAGGCAATTCGAATCAAGTATTCAGATAATGAAACATTTTAACCTTAAAATCCTGCATAACGTCTGGCTTAGCATTTCGATACTTTAAATTTTAGAAAGCTGGAGGAGAGCCAAAAATTAAAAAATTGAATCGCTGCAGAAAACGAAAGTTCCAAATTTTCAAAGTTAGATACGTTGACTGTCAGACATATCGGATAACATAGGTTGTCTTTTCGGTCGTTTCGACTTTAGGAGATAGGAAAAATAAGTCACACTTTGCGAATAATAATTACTTACATTACATGGCGCTATACTTTTATTAATATTCATTGAATTTTGATTATTTACTCGTCTCAAATAATACATTTTGTTAGACAATATATTGTCAAAGATTAGAACTATTTTTAATTACTGTATGTAACCTAACCTCTATCAAATAGTAATATATCATTCTGTGTTATCAACTCTCCACCGCCTTCCCATAACACCTTTTCAGCGTGTTTCTTCAAATATAAAGAGAGTGCTCTCCAACAAATTAGCCTTAATCTAATCACGTTCTTACTTGCTAATTAAATTATCTTACATTTCTTAAGGTGTACATTTAGTATCAAAGATCTTGTATTCATTAGTACAAAGTGAAATATTTATCAAATTACTAATTGGTAGCATAAATAAAATTTAATATTTGTGTGACACGTAAAAATTAGTTCTTTCTGTTATTGATGTTCAAAACTGTGTTATAAAAAGAAGAAATAGGACAGGAAAGTATTTTAGATATTTTATTATGCTAATGATATAAACCCTACACTTTTATTTCAATAGACGGCCTGCTCTTTTATTTATTTTTATTAAATACTATAACTTGTTAACAAAACTCAGGGTTTTATACTCTTTTAAGAGACACGTGATTTAAGTAAGGATAATAATATTACTATTTTCCTAAGCTTCTTCCGTTGTAAAGTCCAAAACGCTTTTTACATAACAGCCGCTACTTAGTAATCTGACGAAGGGTCGGATTTAGGTAAAATATTCGAATCAGACCTATGCAAAATCCTCGTTTTGCTTACAAAGCTTTTCTAGTCTTGAATATTGACTTGATATGACATTAAAGACGCTAATTTTTAATAGCTTGTTTAACTTATATTAAAGCTACTGCTCTTTACTAAATGCCACCCGTAGCTTATTAGATACGGTGTGTGCTTAGATACCGGAGGTTGTGGGTTCGTATCCTGCGGGACTCAATAACTTTTTATTATTGCTTCGTAGTTGGTTAGGGGCAATGCGGGCTGATCACCCCATTAGTGATCCACCCACCAACCTGCATTGGACCAGCGTGGTGGGATACGGTCCGAAAACCCCCTAATGGATAGGGGTGTATTAGGGGAGGCCTATGTCCAGCAGTGGACTATCACAGGCTGATGATGAATGAATGAATACATAGGAGATTCCGCTATTGAATTCACTGATCTTGATATCTCTAAAGCTATAAGGTCTGGTATAATATTTACTATGAATATTTCTTTTGCTAAGTAGAGTTCTGCTATGAGCGGGTTATAAGAAAATATATAAGGGGTATTGAGGGGGCATAAACAATAAAAATTCCTGACGTTTCGGATTCTTTCCAGCATCCATATACCAACTTAGTCTGCCCGTGATCATGGTGAAACGTCGAAATAAATATATTTAAGTAACGCGGAAAATCCTGTAATTTAGTGGATTTCATATGTATAATAATCGCGTAAATAAAAGAAATAATTATGTTCCGTAAAGTTTGTAATTTTTTCGAGCGATTTTTTTCCTTTGCGCGATACTATAATGCGCTCATGGCTGTGTGTAATAATAAAACCATTACCTCTACATCTATACTTTTACGAATCCGGTAACTGAGCTGCATCTATAATGTTATAAGTGTATTTTGTTATTAATAACTTTCTTTAAAGGATATGAATAATTTATGACACCGGACTTACTGGTGGTGGGTCCCTGTTTACAGGAGACCGTCTGGGTGGGTACAACCGCGGTGTCATATTTCTGCCGCGAGAGCAGTAGTGTGAAACACTGCTACGTTCCGGTTTGAAGGGCACCCGTAGGCAGCGTATTTACTGGGTAAACAAGACTTAACACCCTATGTCTCACGGTAGGCAGCGCGTCGGCGATGTACCACTGGTATTGTCAACGTCTATGGTGTCGGTGACCACTTCCCATCAGGTGGTCCGACTGCTCGTCTGCCTGCATATGCCATAAAAAAAAAAAAAAACAAGAAAAAAATAGGGATTTGATTGAATAAGATATAGTGCAGCGCTGGAGGTAGTTGAGTATGCAAAATGTGAGTGACGGCAACTATGACCGGATTCTTATACCTGAGACCTAAATAATGACAAAACACATCTTGCCGCCGATGTGGTGGTCCCTTTCCGCACCCTTCACATCCCCTCTTCGCTCGTACAGTAAGCATAGAGCGCTTACGCGTTTAGTGTGTTTCTACATGTATTATGTAAAGACGTTGCTTAGTTCAGTCGTGTTTTTTATATACACATAAAATAATAGTATTTTCGTGAATTCTTAGTGTCTGTTTTAAGTGTACTACATTAAAAAACATTAGAAATGTCGTTAGAAGTTGTTAATTTGAAAAGGAAAAAACCTAACGAACAGTTTTGCTTGTTTTGCGATAATTCAAGTAATGTGGTGAAAAAACCAAGGTCAAGCACGCTGCTTAATATTAAAGAAGCAGCAAATAGACGAAAAGACAGCATTAGTGAGAAGTTTTCAAAGCTATATGATTCAGAATCCACAAAACAAGAATTTTCATGCCACCAAGACTGTTTAGCCACGTATATTAGTGAGGAGAAGATAAGGCGTCGAGAAATTGCGTTGCATAAAGAAGAAGTGTCTGCTTCAACTTCCACTGCAAACGTGGAGGAGCTTACTCCAAATCTCGTTCATCATCAAGGGAAACCGGCTGCGTTGAAAACTCGTTGAAGTGCATATTTTTAAGAAGGAACGGAAACAAAGAAAACTACATTTTGTTAAAATTTCAAAGCGGAAAAATTTTATACGCACGAGCAAAGAAGACCGTTTTCCACTCAACAAACATTGGTTGGTTTTAAATAATCTAATAATGGAGCAGGGTTTCTTTATTTTTTACTACATTAATTTCTCTTTTGTTTACATGAATACTATACATTATTTAATAAAATGACTTTTTACAGTTTCATTTGGTTTATTTTATTGTTAAATTAAAACGTTTTAAACCCTTCCAGCCGTGTTCACGGGTGAGGGCCCTTGAGGATGTCATGTGTCTTGCCCAGGGTGCTGGGCGGGGTTTCCAGATCAAATTATAATTAATTATTTTTTAATCTTACTCAAAACCAATTAAAATGAACTGATTTTTCATTACAGCCCCAGTGGAGTATGCTTGGGGTTTTAAGTTTTAAATTTATTAATTATAATCCAAAGCGGGTGGTGAAACCCAACCTTTCTCTTTTTCAAATTTGGATGTTTTCCTTAACGTGCCCCGGATCATCCTTAATAGGAATCGGTGTTTTTAGCTGCAGCTTTTTTGTTTTTAATTCATGGTTTAATTTTATTTATTCGGATTCCCCAACAATCAACCTCCTCTAAAAGATTAGGTTTGTTCATTGGCAACCCGCCCCTGATTTACGGCAGCTATGCTGATGAAAATATAAAAATAGATAAAAGTCCCATTTCCCTTTTTGATCAATTTTACCCTTTTACACTTCCTATGATTAGTGATCTAGATACCTTGGAATACTTTTGGGTGACCCAAAAAGTTTATAAAAACTTTTTATTCAGATTGGGCCTTAAAAGGAAACCTAATGTTTTCTAAAGGGTCATATATAAAGATGTAATATATGTTATAATTTTGCCATATGTTTTTGATTAACTCTTTTATTTATAACTATATTTTTTATTTGTTCCTTATCCTTATATATGATGTTTTTACTAACGTTATTTCAGTTTAAATTCAAGACGTTTCCTTTTTATGTTAAAGGCGTGGTCAGCGTTTTAATTTTATCACAAAAATTTTACCCTTTTAAAACGCTGGGGTTTGATATCATACCACCGCTAAAGAATTACCAGGATCGACTTTTGCATGCCCATCCGACCATAAATTATCCCTGTACTATTATATGTATGAATGTTAATGTTAGCTTTTTCTTTTTGCCTTTAATATTATCGATTAAATTTTAAATTGAAAAGTCTCTTGAATAATTTTATCTCAGAACAACTTTCGACAGTTACCAAAGTGTTTTTCAATAAAGTGTGATATTTGCATTATTTAATAAAATAACTAAAAAATTTTTAATTTAACCTAAAGGCTAAAAAAAAAATTACAATTATTAACAGATACATGGATTTTTTAGATTAAAGCCCAAAATAGGAACTCGATTACTTTTTCCAACGAAAATATTTTGTGATCTCTTGGCAATGAAAACCTAATTAACTTTTCAAAGAAGTTTGGTTTATAAAGGTTTTATTTTCCTCCGGACGGTAATTTGTATTAATCATCCCCGACATTTCCCAAAGCGTTTTTTTTAACTTATTTTGGAAACTTTTTTTGCATGGGTTAAATACCCCGTTTTTTAATTTAAATTAAAAAAAAAAATAATATCTAAGACATCTTCTTTTCCGGAATTAATCATGTATTAATTAATTTAAATTAATATTTGGTTTATTGGTAATACCAATGCTCAGCCAGTAGTAGTATAATTAATTAGAATTTTTAGTCAAATGTAAACAGTAAGACTGCTCATTTAATTATAACTAAGCACAACTATTATTCTTTTTTTTAAACGTAACATTTGTATTGCAAGGCAGTAATAGCTTTTATTTCAATTCATTTAATGAAGAAATTGCTTCATTTGATCCCTTATGGGGTTATGGTCCCGTACAGTGAAACTACAGTACTCCAAATTTTGAACAAGATTTGAGAATTGACATCATCGCAAATAGAAATATGGATTACTAATTCCCTTACAACTTTGCCTTGTGCTCGACAGGGTGTACTAATTGGAAAAAGGTATGATCCTATGCTATGAAAAAAGCACAAAGAGTATATAATAAAGTCGAAAACTTGACTGCATTAAATTCACGCATGCCAGGATTAATTAAGATGTTGAGCAAGTAACACAAACATAAAAAGAAAAGACAGATCTTGCGTATCTATGACATTGATGCTGTTGTATCTATTTGCAAATTGTCTTACATTTCGTTGGTCCAATGAAAATATGATTATTATCTCGCTATTCAATTAATTTAAATATCAACTAAGCTATTCTGATGATAGACAAATTTCGTTTTAACTTAAAAGAGTTAAAACTATTCTAACGTAGCAACAGGTTCTTGCTTTGTCGTAGCAGTAAGGCACAGTACGTGTGGCTTGCTCAGCCGTGAGGAATCTAAGAGAAACCTGGTCGGCATGTGGTGCAAGACCGGCCGAGGAGGAGGCTGCTCCACGCAGGCTGAATAAGCCCGCTTTGGATGCGGGGAAGAGGCCGTCAACGCGCTGCCGTCCCTGTTCTCTGCAGTCAGGGTAAAGTTGCGGGGTAAAAGTGTCGGTAGTTCGTAGGCCCGTCTCGTCGAAATGGAGCTAGCGGCGATGCCCAACATCTAGGCTGCAGCTGAGGGCTTGAAGACTTATTCTGCCAGGATTGAGATCTCCTGATTCCTATGGCTCCAGGGTAGCAGATTGGGGGCAGGTCTACTGCCCAGACGATGGGCCCAAGACGGAGGGCGCGTGAGTTTCGACACGCCCCGAGGTTACTGGACTGGACTAACGTACAGTCCTGTAAATACTTAAAAAGATAATAATTACAGGAAACATAAACACTTAATTAAACTCTGCAGTAAATTTCTGTTTGTTAAACTACAAGTTAACTAGGACTGATGCTGTGACTGATTTTTGTAAATTAACAACGAAGTAAGAGCCAATAAAATATTCTTGTATGCCATTTGCAGTACAAGTTAGTAAATAAATATTTTATAGGCATCCACTTGGTACTTGAATGAGATTGAAAAGCATTACCTCTCACATCGACCTACATTGTAATAATCCGTAGCACTGTAGCCGCATTCAAAATGGAAATTTTTTAATTTCTATTTCTTTAAATGTTGATTTCGCTGAAGCAACTTTTTTATTAAACCGTCAGAAGTCAATTAATTTGAAATGTATATAAATCCGTTAAAGTTCATTCATTAATATATTTATGATACTGTTATGCATCATTATTTAAAGTGAAAATATATTTAGGTTATAGCTTAAGGACGCAAGACCTTCGGCATTCTTTGAAAGCTGAAAGTTTGCTAACCTATGGTCCTAACAAAGCTAAAAACGATGAAGCTCGGGTTGCAGTGGCTTTGTCAGATAAATGGTACCAAAGTGTCTAAAACGCTGATCTAATTTAGTCAAATTATAGTCTATTTTTTACAATTACTACGAGAATATTATTCAAAATTACGTTATTCATTGCCAGAAACTCATCAAAGTAGCCCCTTGCCGGACGACCCTAATGTTTATGGAATTTGAATTCTACTTATGTTATAACATAAAAGCTAAATTTTATATAGGTAATGAATAAATTATCTTTCCTTCTTCACAATCACTATCATCTTCAGCCAGTGTAAGTCGCCTTTTCTATTAGGGGGATTTTTGAGCGTTTCCCACCACGCTGGTCCAATGCGGGTGAACCGACTTTTTACATGCCCATTCGACGCATGGATCATCTTACTCTTAAGACGGGTACAGGGTGCGGGTACGGGGTACGGGGAGGGAGGGTGATCGGCCCAAATTATCCTAACCAACCAGAAAACAACGATAATAAAAAGTTGTTTCACCGCGGGATTTGAACCATCCTGCCTAACTGCCTCCGTAGCCTAGTGGTATAAGCGTGTGCTTTAGGAATCGGAGGTCGTGGGTTGGAATCCTGCGGGGACTTAACAAATTTTCATTGTTGTTTCCTAGTTGATTAGGGCAATTTGGGCCGATCACCCAATTGTTCGAAAAGTAAGATGATCCATGCGTCGGATGGGCATATAAATAGACGGTCCACCCACCAACCCGCATTGGACCAGCGTGGTGGGATGCGGTCCAAAACCCTCTAATGGAAAAGGGGTGTATTAGGGGAGGCCTATATCCAGCAGTGGACTATCAAAGGATTCGAACCCATGATCTCCAGTTTAAAAAGCAAGGGCTAATACCGCAAGACTAGGGAGGCGGTTTCCTCATTAGCAGAAAAGCATGGAAGCTAGCTGGTAATGTAGGAAGTATATGCATGTGTTAGTGTAAATGAGACGCTGTGATAAACTAATAAATAACGATAGGCTATCTCCAATTTACCATTTCGAAAGAAAAATTCGTGTAGAATGTTATTCAATTGAGTGAACAAATTAACTATGAGTCTAACATTGAAAAATCAGTTATTAAAGTCGTTGTCAGTCGTTGGATCCATTTTATTTGTCGTAGAATGCAAAATTCTTTCCTGTAGTTCTTTCCAAATGGTAGCTATCATTAGTGATTTTTTAAGGTACCAAAGTTTTTTCCTGAAGGTTTAATCTTCATTATGAAACTGGAGAAACTCGAAATACGCTCCGCTGGCCTAGGGCCATCGACACTGAATTTACAAAGGCTCACCGAAACATTGTGCAAAAGGTGGGAAAAATTCAGATTACGAAGATAATTTTCTTGGCAAAGCTTTGTTTACTATAACGCGTTAAGAATTGTTATATAGTTGGTTATATTGTCAATACACACTTGGATTACAACTTAGGGCTGTTTAATTATTTTCAAACTTTCATTAGGCAATTTCAATCAAGTATTCAGATAATGAAACATTTTAACGTTAAAATCCTACATACGGCTATCAATAACGTCTGCCTTAGCATTTCGATACATTAAATTTTAGAAAAATTGGAGCCGGGAGCCAAAAATTAAAAAAAAAAATTGAATCGCTGCAAACGAAAGTACCCAAATTTTCAAAAGTTAGATAACTTGACTGTCAGACATATGCAGATAACATGGGTGTCTTTTCGGTCGTTTCGACTTTAGGAGATAGGAAAAAATAAGTCACACACTTGCGAATAGTAATAACTCCTTTACATACGGCGCTATACTTTTATTAATATTCATTGAATTTTGATTATTTACCGTCTACATATAATATATTTTGTTAGGCAATATACTGTCAAAGATAAAAACAATTTTTATTACTGTATTAACCTCTATCAAAGAGTAATATATCATTCGTAAGTTATTAACTCTCCACCGCCTTCCCAAAACACCTTTTCGGCGTGTTTCTTCAAATATAAAGAGAGAGCTTTCCAACAAATTAGCTTTCTAATTAATCACGTCTTACTTGCTAATTAAATTATCTTACATTTCTTAAGGTTACATTTAGTATCAAAGATCTTGTATTCATTAGCAAAGTGAAATATTTATCAAATTACTAATTGGTAGCATAAATAAAATTCAATATTTGTGTGACACGTAAAAATTAATTCTTTCGTTATTGATGTTCAAAACTGTGTTATAAAAGAAGAAATAAAACAACGAAAGTATTTTAGATATTTTATTATGCTAATGATATAAACCTACACTTTTATTTCAATAGACGGCCTGCACTTTATATTTTTTTATTAAATAATATAACTTGTTAATAAAACTCAGTGTTTTATATTCTTTTTAAGAGATACGTGATTTAAGGTAAGGATAATAATATTACTATTTTCCTAAGCTTTTCCGCTGTAAAGCCCAATACGCTTTTTACATAACAGCCGCTACTTAGTAATCTGACGAAGGGTCGGATTTAGGTAAAATATTCGAATCAGACCTATGCAAAATCCTCGTTTTGGTTACAAAGCTTTTCTAGTCTTGAATATTGACTTGATATGACATTAAAGACGCTAATTTTTTATTAGCTTGTTTAAGTTATATTAAAGCTACAGCTCTTTACTAAATGCCTCCGTAGTTTAGTGGATACGGTGTGTGCTTTAGATACCGGAGGTTGTGGGTTCATATCCTGCAGGGACTCAATAACTTTTTATTATTGCTTCGTAGTTGGTTAGGGCAATGCTGGCTGATCACCCCATTGTGTGATCCACCCACCAACCTCATTGGACCAGCGTGGTGGGATACGGTCCGAAAACCGCCTAATGGATAGGAATGTATTAGGGAGGCCTATGTCCAGCAGTGGACTATCACAGGCTGATGATGAATGAATGAATACATAGGAGATTCCTTTATTGTTACTGATCTTGATATCTCTAAAGCTATAATAGGTAAAGTAAGGTAGTATAAGGTCTGGTTTAAAATTTTCTATGAACATTTTTTTTGCTAAGTAGAGTTCTGCTATGGCAGGTTATAAGAAAATAAATAAGGGTATTCAGGAAATAAATAGGAGAAAAAAATAAATAGGGGCATTAACAATAAAAAATTCCCGACGTTTCGGATTCTTTGCAGCATCCATGATCACGGGCAGACTAAGTTGGTATATGGATGCTGGAAAGAATCCGAAATGTTTGAATAAATATATTCAAGTAACGCGGAAAATCCGTAATTTAGTGGATTTCATATGTATACTAATCGCGTAAATAAAAGAAATAATTATGTTCCGTAAAGTTTGTAATTTTTTCGAGCGATTTTTTCCTTTTGCCGCGACACTATAATGCGCTCATGGCTGTGTGTAATAATTAAAAACCATTACCTCTTACATCAACCTACTTTTACGAATCCGGTAACTGAGCTGCATCTATGATGTTATAAGTGTATTTTGTTATTAATAACTTTCTTTAAAGGATATAAATAATTTATGACGAGAGAAAAAAAGTATAGGGATTTGGTTGAATAAAATACTCTGTTCTGTTCTTTAGAAATCTTTTTGTGCAACTATTAGTTTTAAAATAAATTATGTATTCTAAAAAAAAGAAAGGCTAAAACAGTACAGTTCAGCGATTTTTTAAACATATTTATTTTGCATTAATTATTAAGCTGATATTAGTTATTGAAAATAAACTTAAGTTAAGGCAATTTAGCTTTTTATGTTATTTGAAAATGGAAAGTGAAAAAGTTTTATGTTACTGCATTAATTTAATATTGGTCATCTCGTTAACATAAAATAATAATAAAGTTTCTATTTTATTTTAAAATCAATTACAAAGCTAGAAATTAGATTCCCATATTATTAAGAAAATAAATAGCACTATAAATATGAAGGTTATCTGTTATAAGCAGTTATAAAAACTGAAACATAAATAATCTTTTTATTTGGAACTAACACAATTCGTTGCTCACTTTTATTTCATGTAGTCAATATATATTGTAGTTTATGTTAATTTTATTACAACTGGTAAAGTTTTATTCAATATCAGACTATATTCTATCGAAAGGTCGGATTAGGGCGAAAACTTCTATCACAATTTTATGCATAATTATGCAAAGCCCCTTTTATATGCTTTTAAGTATCATCCGTATTATGAATACGCTTAGTTATAATTTATTGGAATGAATGGATTGGAGACCGAGGCATGGTAAACGCAGTTTGGTAAACGCAGATGAGAATAGCCGAAGATCCGAAGCGGATGCATACATTAGTGGAGGCCTATGTCCGGCTGTGGAATGATGATGAGGTAAAATTAAATAAAAAGAAATTGTAGTTTGTCAATTCTTATAAGATCTATGTTCTTCCTTTGGTAAACAATGTTTGTATAAATTTTATCTTACATTTCGTACATTATTTATATATTTCTAATGGTCTAAGTGTAAACGTAAAATAAAAATATGATATTAATTTTATTCAGTTTCTTCTATATATCAAAAAACCTATCGTGCGTAATATAACATTTAAAACTTCCACTATCCTGCTGTCGAATTCTTGTTTGAATCGGTCATAGTTAGAATTCCATCCGTGTAATGAAAAAGTTCCTTCCTGCGTTGAGTAAAATCTAGAATTGATATAACATATATTAGGGTATTAAGTATATACACAAAGCCTAGAAGGCGCGAAAACCTAGGCTGATAAAACAAAAACCCGTGAGTAGTGTTTCCATTCTAGCTATATCAAATTTCATAGTCGAAATAAATTTTTAGAAATTCGAAAAGGCTTGGTTTCCCAAATCGATGAAACAAAAAAAATATCAACCCTATAATAATGGAGTTCGTAATTGAAAATGGAAAGAATTGGTTGTTATTTCACTTATCAACATAAGATATTAAAAAGTCTGTATATAGATTTATATTTTTTGTATACTGTTTCAAGTTTATTATCTTATCGTACCATATTCCTCCTCGATATAGCAATAAGGTAAACTTCTCTGTTAATGTGCAGATATTTTTGAGAGACAGATGTAAAAAAAATAAAAAGGACAATGGAAGAACTTATTGATTAGCTTGTGAATACTTATAATCTAAAATAGTTAATTCAACAGACAATTTAATTTAAGTATGCAATGTCCGTCATTTAAAAAAAATGTGGCGCCACAGTAAATTACACATTAAAGTCACAATAAAATTTTCTCTTAACATAAAACTATGAAATTTGCTAAGTAATAACGACTTAAACTATACAATTGTGTTAAAATTTTAAGTCTTTTACGGATGACAGCAAATCATGGAATGCCTAGTGTGTTTTATGATTTTGTTTATTTTAATAAATCTTTAGCTTTTTGATATTTCAATCGTGATCATATATCATAGCTGAACCTGTGTAAATTGTTAGATAATAACTGAGTCGAACCATAAACTGAGAAAGTACTTTTACGTTGTCTCAGTGGTACGACATTGCTAGACATACAACTTTAATATGTAAGTTAATGAGAAATACTTAAACGTAACAATGTGTTTTTAAAACCTCGTTTAACTGTAGAAGTTTTCATTTTGGCAAATTGAAATAATACATTTTAAATCATTTAGCCTCACTATTATCCAACGATTATATTGTGTACTTAATTTTTAAATAACTAGTCTCATTCATTTAATCCGAAAAGCACCAAGTATGAAATGCATATTTTTGACTTAATGTTAATCTTTTAAGCAGATTGTAAAGCATAATGAATATTTAAATATTCAAGAGATTTTTTACATTAAGGGTTAATTGTAGGATAATAATTTTAGAAGGTGCCTCATTGATTTGATATTTAATCTGGGTGTAATATATACTTCAATTTTACTACTTAAAAACAGCAAAGGGACTTGGTTAAAAGGTAGCACAGTATTCCAATCAAAAATTGCTTGTTTAAATTAATTATATTAATTAAATATTTAACTGAAGCTTATTTGATTATTCTTTGATTTAACTTATTTTATTTTACTATATGAAAGCTATTGCTTACGAAACATTTTAAGTACCTTAAGTCTTAAATAGAATCCAATTACTAATAAGCAACAAAATCTATTGCTTATTTCATTCCATGAAGCTAAAATGTAAGCCCTTGTTAAAAGGAAACTGTTTTTAATTACGACTTTACAATTCTTTCTTGTGTCTAGAAGTAAATGGGCGATGAGAGAGGTTGTTAAATCCTAATCGTGATCTACGTCGAGCCTTTTAAACTCTGTATTCTGGACGTAAGAGAAATCCTTTAAGTCGTCACTTTACTCTAAGAATGCAAAGAAAAATGGGAGCAATCATTATTAACATTTTTGTAACTCTCACTAAAAAAAGTTTTAGCTTGGGTAATGATTACACTTCATTATAATTATTAAGTGGGTAGTCGTTGTGATGCTGATCTCCGAGCAGTAGCTGGTTCAATTAGGAAGACAGTAGAAAGTGATGGCATCTTGGCGTTCATTAAAATAAGCCCAGCAGTGGACTGCAAAAGGCTGCTGATGATGATGATGAAGTAAATGCTTACATACACTTTATGCTAAAGCCAATTATTATATGGAATTTACGTAAACATATCCTACTGTATAATGGCATTCGAAACGAACGCGTTATCATCGGTGAACTGCTACCACACAAGCCAATACTAGCCATATCTTTCAATAGCAATAAGAATCACAACGCGGTACATAATATTATTGCAGGTCTTTATAAACAACATTAATTAATAAGTTTCAGATTTCTTAGCCTTTGTGTTGATTCGCTGAATGTATAAATCTTAAGCCTATTTACGTCTGGTTTCCTTTAATACATAGATGGCATTGGAGTTGCACCCAATATTGAAGATGATGCTTGAAGCAGCATTTCTAGTTTAAGTTATTTTGGATTACATATCTCTTTTATTTTAAAACTGTCTTTTACAAATAAAATTATATGCATTCAATATTAAAGTTTTTTATGTCATCACTTGGTTTGGTTTAAACATTTGAAATCCGAAGTTTATGTACCTATTGCATTTTTGGATTTTCTTTGGATAAACCAATAGAATCATGAGATTATTACTTTTAGTTAAATAATTTCTATACATTTTAGAGCTAATTTTTTTGAAGGTTTTTTATTCTTTATAGTTTATTCCCGACATTTTAGACGGACTGACTGCCCGTGATCATGTATGCCGGAAAGAGTCTGGAATAAAAAATAAAGAATAAACGCGAATAATCCATAAATAAGTGGATTCACTCTCATCATTCTGCGAACTAGAAATTGTTATATAAATTTTAGATCTTATTGGAACTAGTATTGTGTTACCTACTAATAAAAACGAATTATTCAAATTTAAAAATCTGCTGTAAAAAAAGACAAAAAATGAAAGGCTCCATTTCGCTAAGTCGTGTCGGCAAACCGTTGTCGTTTCTAAATCACCTGTAACAGATGTTTCATGGTACCTGCTATAATATCCGCGCGGTAGACACATATTAAATAACGTTAAATTTAAAATTGGCTGACTTTTATTGATTCTCTAACGAAAGTATGTAAAAATACTTTAAAATAATATTATAAACGGTGAAAATTTAATGAATCTGCAGTAATATTATAAAGAGATTTGTACTTTTCTGCGTATGTTGAATTTTAAAAATTCACCATTAGCAAATTGACATAGGCTTTGTTTATTGCTAGTAAAGATCAGAGATCCTTATGTATCAAAAAGTTCCCTAAAATGTCTTTTTGATGATAGAACAAAATGATTGTACTATATTGAAAAATGTATCAAATGCTGTACAGCTTAAGAGTTTGTTTGTTTGAACTTGTTTATATCAAGAACTACTGCACAGGTTTTTTTTTTGACGAGAATTCTTTCGGTGTTCAATGGTCCATATATCGAGGAAGATTATAAAATATCTTTAAATATATTTATCTATAAATTTAACCCATACGAATCCGGGGCTAAGCTTAGTTTTAGAGCGGGCTATTGTCAATAATCCTTTTAATAATTTGTTGTTAATTACTGTTTGATTTCTTAACCTTTGTGTTATTCGTGAATGTAAAATCTTAAGCCATTTGTCTGGTTTTAATCATAGATGGATTGAGTTGCATTGGATTTTAAAATGATGCTTGAAGCAGCATTTCTAGTTTAAGTTATTTTGGATTACATATCTCTTTTATTTTAAAACTGTCTTTTTGAAATAAAATTATATGCATTCAATATTAAAGTTTTTTTTGTTATCACTTGGTTTGGTTTAACAACAAGAATAGTTGTATGGTGAATGCTTCGTTAGCCGTAATTGGGTCTTTTCATGAGAACGATAATTGGAGACCCAATTATTATTCTTTTTCATAGAGTGAGAGTGTTTTAAAATTAAATAAACAATTAAATCTATAAATTGTTTGAGTGTAGGACAAGTTAATAGTAGAGGTATTAAAGAAAATCCACAATATAGAAAATAAAGTCCGTTACAAACTTTTCAAAATCATATTCAACTCGATCATTTATATGGTTCAGCCCAATATAAAATACGCGTAAGAACACATTTTCATAAAAATTAAAATTTACATACAGTAATTAACAACAAATTATTAAAAAGGATTTTTGACAATAGCCTGCTCTAAAACTAAGCTTAGCCCCGGATTCGTATGGGTTAAATTTATACAGCATTGGCTACATTTTTCAATATAGTACAATAATTTTGTTTTATCATCAAAAAGACATTTTAGGGCACTTTTTGATACATAAGGATCTCTGATCTTTACTAGCAATAAACAAAGCCTATGTCAATTTGCTAATGGTGAATTTTTAAATCAACATACGCAGACGCAACAGTACAAATCTCTTTATAAATTACTGCACATTAATTAAATTTTCACCGTTTAAAATATTATTTTGAAAGTCTTTTACTTACTTTTTGTTAGAGAATCATTAAAAGTCAGCCAATTTTAAATTAACTGTTATTTAATATGTGTCTATGCGCAGATATTATAGCAGGTACCATGAAACATCTCACACATCATCAGCCTGTTTTAGTCCACTGCTGGACATAGGCCTCCCTTATCCATTAGGGTTTGGACCGTATCCCACCACGCTGGTCCAATGCGGGTTGGTGGGTGGACCGACTTTTACATGCCCATCCGACGCATGGATCATCTTACTTTTCAGACAATTGGTGATCGGCCCAAATTGCCCTAACCAACTAGAAACAACAATGAAATTTGTTGCGTCCCCAGATTCGAACCCACGACCTCCGGTTTCAAAGCACACGCCCATACCACTGGCTGGAGGCAGTACATGAAACATCTGTTACAGGTGATTTAGAAACGAAACGGTTTGCCGACACGACTTAAGCGAAATGGAGCCTTTCATTTTTCTACATAAATTGTCTTTTTTACAGCAGATTTTGAATTTGAATAATTGTTTTTATTAATGGTGACAATACTAGTTCCAATAAGATCTAGAATTAATGTAACAATTTCAAGCAAGAATGCTCAGAGTGAATCCACTTATTTATGGATTATTCGCGTTTATTCTTTATTTTTTATTCCAGACTCTTTCCGGCATACATGATCACGGGCAGTCAGTCCGTCTAAAATGTCGGGAATAAACTATAAAGAATAAAAAACCTTCAAAAAATTAGCTCTAAAATGTTTAGAAATTATTTAACTAAAAGTAATAATTTTATGATTCTATTGGTTTATCAAGAAAATCCAAAAATGCAATAGGTACATAAACTTCGAATTTCAAATAAAACTACATTAAGTGTTTTGTTCTATTGTAGTATTCAATTCATTTTAATGTTAATAATCTCTGTAATACTTTATAGGGAATTATTATTTCGTGTACCTTTGCTAACAAAAAGATGTAATTCCTTCCTCAACTTCTCATTTTATTTACATAAAGGGTATTTAAACTTTATAACATTTATTAACAGTAATTGGATCCGATAGGGAAGTTTCGTAAAGGGAGAGTCCGCAAGTAATGGAAAGATTACTTTTCAATCGCCAAAGCTTTGTTTTAATTGTTGCGATAACACTGAACCTTAGTATTCATTTCATCATCATCAGCCTGTGATAGTCCACTGCTGGACATAGGCCTCCCCTAATACACCCCTATCCATTAAAGTAGTATTCATTTTAGAAAGGTGTATTGTTTCATAGCTTTTAATATTCGATCGATGTACGTATAAAAGTACGTATAGATATTTTCTAGTGCACCTACTCTGAATTTTCGTAACCTCCCTAAGGTTCGCTGTTAGAAAATGCCTAAGGCATTAAGCCCGCCTGTGTACACTTTATTTGTGCAAAAAGTTTAAATAAATAAAAGTCATCACAAAAGACGTAATAGCCCATTGTAAGGCCTTTTGAGAAATCTTTTTTATTAAGGTTTCAAATAAATTTCATGGTAGAATTGAGCCGGTATCCACATAAGAAACAAAATTATACCTGTTATTAAAAGACTAAAACTGCTTCCTTGTCATAGCGTATTTTTAGCGAACGTTCATATGAACAGCACTGATACAATATGTATTCTCTAACGTTTTTATTATATTGTCTTCTATTGTGTTTTTTGTTCCTGTCGCATTAGGGTATAGTTTACTTGAGAAAACACAGGTTCACTCCTACTTCCTTTTTGCTGCCGTAGTCCGATGGGCCGGAAAACTGTCACACCTTGGAGATAAGGCGCAGAACCAACTATTTGGATGGCCTTCCAACGCTTGGACTATCTTATTTTACTGGCAAACATATGACCGGTTTCGTTTTTTGTCTTCTTATTTATTGACCATCAGGTCCAAAGTCTTTTAATTAGGTAGAAACTATTAAGATATTTTAGTAAAAAAGTAACTAATCACAAAAACCATTTTGTCCATATAGTACGCATAAAATGACTTATAAGGTAAGGACATAAAGATATACATTTTTTTAAGTAGACAATTCACAAAGAAATTGTTTGGTCTTCCTTTGGACAAATGACGCTTGACCCCAATGTCAAAGAGCCATATATCGTATCCAATCTTAAAAGGGGAAGAGAGCTTTCAAGCCATTCTTATCGTTAAAAGTTAAAAGTCAGGCTCTAAGAGAGATTTATGAAACCAAAAAGTCAGTTCAGTTAAAAATGTTTACCTTACTCTTCCCAATACAATAATAGTCTACATTATTCTATATTTTTGACAGACACAGAAACCCGCAACAGTAACATCGCAAGCTTATTTGATTATATTAAATTATTAAAACATTTTAACGATTCCAAAGCGGAATAAAATTGCAAGTTGAAAATTTCCTCAGAGTGCAGCAAAAGAATGTTTATAAACATAAAAGAGCGACTCAATTTGCCCATGAAATATTCGCTGCTTTTTCGCTCGCGCCTAACTTCTGTGAATATTTAAGTGTACTGAAAAATACATGAGTTTCCGCAATACAAAACAAATCTTATAAACATCTGTATAAAATATACAACCTCGCGTAATTTAAAAAAAATGCAAGATTTATATTAGTGCAGTTTCATATATGACTATAATTAGTTGTTGTTTTGTAGCCATAATGTAAATAAATTGTAAATAGTCTTAATAAAGGAAAAGTCCTTAATTATAATCACCATACATAAATGTTTGTGCGCATCAAAACAATAGATGATACTTAAAAAAGTCAAAACGATAAAAGCAAACTAGGACGAGAAGTGCATTGAGATTTATTATAAATCAAAAAATGGTATGTGTTAACAACCAAAGGCAACATAGACGAACCGGATGCTACAATGTTATAAAACTTATTATAGATTATTAATGATTGTATTCAGTTATTTAAACCGGTTAATATTGTCATTGTAATATTTTAAGGTTATTGATTGTTATTTTTTAATTACATCTTGTTATATGTAGCTTTGTAGAATAAATGGTTGTGTAAATGGATACATACGTCGTTATACTGCCCGAAATATAAAGTGTTACAGATAATAGTACTTTAATAAAAGCCCCGGCTCCCGAGAGTGTCTTTCTCCATCTCTTCAACATAAGCTAACAGTAATTTTAAAAATCAATGAAACGAACGCTAAATAAAAGCTAATGTTGTCATATTTATCATCTTAAACTAGATAAAGCATAACTAAAACACCCTATAACTATGAATTTTGGACCAGTATGGTGCGATATCGTAATTAAATTACGATATTTTGTAATAAAAGTAAAATAAAGGGCTTTTTTTGTTATTTATATTATAATATATACGTATTTCAAATTTAAGGAAGCCTGGAGTGAACATTTACGAGGTTGTGTTATCATTTATAACTAATAAGCAATTCAAGTTTAAGATATTTCAAACTGTAGTAATTGAACTGGGCATTAAAAAAACATTTCAAACTATTCCAAGTGCACATTCAAAATCAACAGTGTTTACTACACCAAACACTATTTACATTTGTAGTAAGATTTTTACCCATTGACTTCAAACGACACTCCGTAATCATTTTTCTTACCTTTTGTACAATGTCCCGGTGAGTCTTTAGAAATTTTGTGTCAATGATCCTCAGCCAACGGAGCATATTTCAAGACAACTTGACATTGAAGATTAAAGTTTCAAAGGAAAATACCAAAAAAATGTGGACAAAATTAATACCTGTATCATCTCTGAAAATTAAAGGTAAATAAAACGAAACGTAAACAACAACAACAAACAACAAAACAAACAACTGCCTCCGTAGCCTAGTGGTAAGGGCGTGTGCTTTAGAAACCGGAGGTCGTGGGTTCGAATCCTGCGGGGACTCAAAAAATTTTCATTGTTGTTTCCTAGTTGGTTAGGGCAATTTGGGCCGATCACCCAATTGTCTGAATGGTAGATGATCCATGCGTCGGATGGGCATGTAAAGTCGGTCACCACCAACCCGCATTGGACCAGCGTGGTGGGATACGGTCCAAACCTAATGGATAGGGGTGTATTGGGAGTCTATGTTACAGTGGACTATAAAGGCTGATTTGATGAGTGAAACAAACAGATCCATAGTGGTTTGGACCCAAATGGTTAAATAAAATTATATGGCTGTATTTGTTATTTTTTCTATATTAACAGCAACTTTTATAGAGGTACTTAAAACATTCAAACAAAATCATTATTGCCCCCGCCCCCTTTTAATTGCCTATAAAACCCCAAACTTACCTGTTAACAGTAAAAACTCAATAATTATTCTGACCCGCTGAAAAACATTTATTGAGCTAAATAAACCGGAGAAGATTTTTCATATTGAATGCAATGAATTTTACCAATAAAGATCGACGTAAGAGGAAATGCTTTTCAATATCATTCGAATATATATTGAATGTCTTTATAGTATTTGACCGATTTAACAAAAGAAGGAGGTAGTCAATTTGGAGCGTATGCTTTTTTATAAATATATGTTACTTCGTTGCTCCGCTTCTAGTGCTCTGATTTTGTTACAGGTATTAGCTGCCATTTGGTCCCATTTTTTATTTTAATCTTTTTATGATAAGTCGTTTCTACATATTAAAAAATAAAAAAATTATGGCACCAAAATTCACAACCTTGTGTGATTAAATTACAAATGCTGCTAAAACCGTTGAAGATAGACATTGTTATTCGTTAATAAAGACAAAATAGCCAATGATGCAAGTTCCATTAAAAGTCTCCAATTTACAGAGGACACCTACCCAAGTATCATCTTCGCATCTATTTGCTACTGCAAAGCCGTAGCGTTCAAATATTCTCTTGAAATTTAAATGAAATATACAAAAGAAACTTTTCTTCCGGTCTCTTAACGACTCGACTCTCTCAATAGAGATATTGATAATTGTTTACTTATATTGAAAAATGCAGGACATCCTTGGATTCCGTTTTATAAAATTAAATAAATATTCATTAGTTCCATAGGAAAAGTATGTTTTTTTTCTTTATAAATCTTTGCTTAAAAAGTTTATGCATTTTATGTGGTATACATATAATGCTATATTTAATTTTTATTTCTTTATAAAATTTTAAAACTATTTTATTACTTACTAGACAACAGAGGCAGGTTACAGCAGGTCAGAGAATTTTAAATTACAGCTTGTAAAGACCGTATTAATCTCTATTAAATGCACTGTGTATTTAAGGTATTTAATTGGATAAGGACAAATGCAGTATCGCTTAAAGTTACTTCTTAAATAAGCTATATTTCCCGTTAAAAAGTATAAGGAAATTATGTAAAGAATAAAAAAGGTTTCCGTAGGTTATTCCTAAGTCATAGACAAAATTATTGGATGCTTTTTTGATGACATTTTCAATGGGTTCAATACTGTACTACATTTCTTTGTAAAAAAAATGTTATATTACGACATCACATAGGATTCTCTAAATTTATCAAAGATTCTATACAATATTATGAATGTAATATACATAAAAACCTATCTCTTAAGTCACTGTATCTATTAATAAAAACCTTTAAAGTCCGTCTGGTAGTTTTGAAGGTTTAAGCATACAATGTAGTCCCCTGTTATCGTGGGTCGATGTCCCTAACATCTCGTGAAAGCGACTTTGTTTTATATTATGTATATGTTATATAGATGAAATAATGCTTGTTTGACATCTCATGCTCCATTCAAACCTTATATTTTGTTGTTGACATGACTCCCGTAAAGGAAATTGTATCTCGAGACACCGACGGCTCCGCGATATCACATCTACTCATTCTATTAATTTTCTTAGATATAATAAGTAGATGATAGTCTTGATACATCGTTACGTTTCTATCGTAAACAATAAGGAAGTACAATTGATATACCAATTTAACAAAAAAACTGTGTGATTGACGAAACTAACTTTAAATAGACAGGATTTACTAACGTATTATTAAATACATGTTAACCTATTCTTTTTTTATTGAAAAATCTTATATAGAAAACAAAAATCAAATTTGAAATTAATTATAAACGAAATAATAGCCAAACAACTCTATTAAGAATACCTCTAATAATAAAATAATCAAAAGTCCATCGCTGAAGAACCTTTGCGTTTCCGCATTGATTAAAAATAATATCTATGAAACAGAATCTTATTCGCTTTAATAAAGAGCTCGATGTTATCTTTGTGAAACGAAATTTATCAAAAATATAGGAGATATTTTTATTTACAGTATGGATAGATTTGGCATTAAATAAAAGTACCCGTTTTTAATTCAAGTGGTCAAGTCTTATCACGTATCTTAAACTTAAGCAACTATTAATTTAAATATGTTCTAAGCTTGAGTTAGCAAAACAGTATTATTATAAAAATAAACTATTCTATGTATTTCTGTAACAAAACATAATAAAGAAAGGAGCTATGTATAGAAATAGTATTCAATTAACACGCTGCCGCTTCGTTGTAATTGGTTATGTTTTCATTTCTAATCTAATTTGGTTAAACTATAACGCAGACAACTTTGCAACAAAATGAGGATGTGATTGCGAATATAAAAGATATTTTTAAAGATTGTTATTAATCATCATCAAACTGTGTTAGTCCACTGTTGGACTTAGCCTCACCTACTGCACGCCTTCTCCATTAGAGGGTTTGTGGACCGTATACAACCACGCTTGGTACAATGCGGGTTGGTGGGTGGACCGACTTTTTACATGCCCATCAGACGCATGAGCATCTTACTCTTACTTCTCAAAAATTGGGTGATCCCAAATTGCCCTAACCAACTAGGAAACAAAAATGAAAATGTATTGTTTCCCCACAGGATTCGAACCCACGACCTCCAGTTTCTAGGCTACGGAGGCATGTATTGTTTTTAATAGTTGCGTTAAATTAGGCAGATCCAGACTTCTTCCAGACTACGTCTACGTAATTGAAATCGTGTAGTAATATAATGTAAAAGTTTACGATATTTTATCAGCTCTCAAAACCCGACATTGCGATGTCGCTGAACATTCTTCACAATCCGCACCAAATCTCTTTTGAAATTAAAATATGGCATTAAACTTAGGTTCCATAAAATAATAATATTTACTCACGTTTAATATTTGCTTTTAAAGGATAAATTTACAGAGCTTTGGACCTAAAAGTTTAATATACTTATAATGTACAAACTTTGATTGGCTCTCTACCTCTTACAAAGTTTAATTCAACTATTATAAATACGACAGAACAACTTTGAATTCAGCGTTCATTCAAACTTCCTCGTATATACTCTACAAAGTAAATAATATTTGAGGAAGGCTATGTATATCAAATACATAACGAATATACACTAAATATTAGTTTAATTTCATCAACCTTATAGAATTCATATTAACAAACTTCGACTGATAAAATATAGATTTTAATAGTATATATACTAATCACCCATCGTACTTCTTTAAATAATATTATATTATTAAAGTATTGTTTTCTGAGATTTTTTTACCTAAGCATTTTTATAAATACCGTAGCTATCTTAACTTTATGAAAATCAACGCAATAAATATAAAAATGTTTAGTACGTCCATTTATTATTCCAAAGTCTGTTTTTACAAATAGTTTAATCAAATTACAAAATATATGTAGCCTGTTTTATTTTATTATATATTAATATATGTAAAAAAAAGAAACCATTTACCGGACTACTTAACGAGGAATCCAAAGGTCAAACCGTTATGTAAATCGTTAGGAGGCTTTTAACGATCAAAGGCTTCGATAAAAAAAAGTAAAATTGGTTCTTTAAATAACAGAAAAAAACTGCTAATATAGTATCACTCCTTTTTACTTGATGCTAACATATAATCTTCAAATGGACAACTTAAAGGTTGTCGTGTGTTCTACCAAATCTTCAATAAATGTCTAATATGACAAAGAATTCAGCATATTATCCTTTTCAGGGCCTATTTAGGTTTTATTGTTTCCTTAGTTACAATTTTCATCTGCGAATAATAGTTGTACAATCGAAATGACTCGAGTATCGAACCTGATAGAACTTCCCTAACACATTGTAGTCTCGGATGATTTGAAATATAAATCTTCACATGCTTTTCTCCACTAAAGAGATGAAAAAGAAGCTACTAAATAAAAAAAAATAAATTGAGTACGGTAGGAGGATATATTTCCAATTTATTGAATGTCCGCAATTATATAATGGCTGCAAAGTGGACTTGACAACAAACTCCACAGATCTTTACTTTTATTTTAAGTTATTTTGTAAAAATTTAAAAAAATATATAAACATACGTACATGATAGAATTTAAGTCAGGGTAAAAATTTTGTTTTTGAATAAGGAATTATAAACATGCGGCAAATAAAAAAACGTCAATATAGCGTGTTTTTTAGCGATATGCGTGACATTTGATCTGATATGCAATACGCGAAGGCCTCGAAACATTCCAAATCAATTTTTGATGCTGTTTTAAAATTTCCTCACGTGACAACTATGACAGATATGAAAAAAATGAATTCATATTGAAATATTCTAATCTCACTGTTACAGATACATAATTTGAATGTATCTCACATTTTAAAACGTTATTTTATTCATTCTAAAAACCTTTTATATTTGTACCGGCTGATAATCCACGAATATTAGGTATTTTTATTAATTTGTAAATAAAGCAAATGTAATTAAATGTAACCAAAACAAAACATATCAACGATATATCGTGTAATTTAATTATTTTAACCTATCTAAAAATCTAAAAATCCCAAATCCAATTCAAATCTATGCCAGAAAAGATAAATAAATAATTTAGTAATAAAACCATTATTAAATTAATTTTTAAAATAGAGAAAACTTCAATAAAACTGTACATAAGAGTATTGTTTCAGTTTTATATAATAATAGAATATTATTACAATGCAAGCAGATGTATGCAAATATATATTAAAATAAAAAATAACTTTTATTTAAAATCTCAAAACCGTAAAGAATTTTCATACGAGAAATATTTTCTATTGCGCTTTGTAAATACGCTCGACGTTCCAATAATGGATTAGGGGATAATGGATTTATATTGATAATGGAAAATTTCTGTTAGTGTATTCCTGGATATTTTCATTTCATTCATTTGTGCCTCGGTAATATATTTTACAAGAGCACTGTAATTCCACTGAGATATTTATGATACAGATTCACATTTATTTTGTGACTTTACAAAGGTTTACTACTATAAAGTTGCTTAATACTTGTAAAATCAAAACATATGCATATATATAATATATGCGCATGATCATGTATATTTCTCTTAGAAAGATTATAACACACAATTTCATTACTTTTAACTCTAAACTATATTATTAGAAATAAAAATAATGTTATTATTAAAAAAAAATTTTTTTAGTTTATTTCATAGGACATATAAATAATAAAAATACATAATTACTTTTTTACGTTAATTTACATATTAATATTCAGTATGGACGATTTATTCTTGTGGTGACTTTAATATTAATATATCAGATAATTCTACAACCACGATTAGATTGAGATCATTGTTAAGTTCATATAACCTTATTAATTTATTTCTTGAACCTACCAGAATAACTGAGACTTCTGCTACATGCACAGATACTATATTTACAAATTGTCAACCTTTAAACAAGTCAATAATTAAAAATTAAGTTGTGACCGCTGTTGGTTACTTGCTTCTTTGAAATTAAATAAAAAATTAGACAAAACACAATTAAAAAAATTGCATTTGTTCCTATGTATAAAAACGTATTGAGAAGTTCAGAAGTAATAGTTTACAAAAATTTACTATTTACAGTATGACGATAGCCCACATGTGCTGTATAGTACATTGTTTACTTTTATGAGGAAAAAAATATAATCAATATTTACTTCTAAAACGATAGGCAACAGTTGGGATTTAAAAAAGCAGGCAAAGATTATATGAGCTTTACAGTAAAAAAACATATAATCATAGCAATACCTTTGTTGCACATGTCAGTGCTTATTCAAAAATATTTAAAAAAGTTTGTACTCTCGGAAAATCTCTATATATCAAACATAAAATTAAAAATTACTTGGAATATTATCAACAGTGAAACTGGAAGAGGTACTAAGAGCAACTCTAAAGTAACTCTTAATATTGATGACCGTTATTTATCTATTTATTAAAGCTTTATGCACAAGTAAGTACAAAGGCGAACTTATTGCCAAAAGACATTATCTATCAGTCAACCTTTGGGTGGTACAGAGAAAATTTGTTAGGTGAGCAGACATATAACAGACCAAGGAAAGATTTTTAATAAGCTTAAAGTTTATACATTAATACAATCGAAGTAATATCACCTCACCTAGACCTTCCTGACCTAATGAAGCATATCATAATTATACTGGTATTTAAATCAAGATGTAATACGGACCCTAATGACTTTAGACCAATATCTATACTGCCTACTCTTGGTAAATTGTTAGAAAAACTCTTATTAAACCAATTGGTTAAACATTTTAATGGTGATTGTCTTTTAAATAATAAGCAGTATGTATTCTCTAGGTCGCTCAACAACTGACGCAGGCATCAGGTTAGTTAAAAGCATTTTGAACTTGGGAAGCATCACATGATGCTTTAGGCATTTTCTGTGTTCTCAAAAAGGCTTTTGATTGTGTACACTATAAGACTCTGGTCAGGAAATTAAGTCACTATGGTATAAGAAATACCGCATTCAACGTTTTGTCTTCGTACTTGAGCCATCGAATTTAGAGGGTGGACGTGAATGGTAAAAGATCTCCCGGGGCTCCGTTAAATATTTTCCTCATTTATATAAATGCCTTACCATGTGTAATAAATAATAGCGAAGAGATAGTATAATTTGCAAATGATACCTCCTTGATTTTTAAAATTAACCAACATACGTCAATAAATGACGATGTAAATAATATTCTCTCTAGAGTAGCGAATTGCTTTAGTGTTTATATGTATTAGAATTATGACTCTTAATGTAAGGAAGCATGGTAAATTTGAAGTGGTTATGGATGGGGAGGCTTTAGACGTAGTTGAATCAACTGTATTTCTAGGAATAACTGTAAATGCAAAACTACAATGAGGGCCCTATTGTAGTTTTGCATCTACAGTTATATTATTGTGCTTTATTATTGTTAAAAAGAATTTACTTTAATTAACTGAAGTGGAGATAATTTTTAATTAACTGAAGTGGAGATAGCTAGTTTAGTATATTTCAGCTATTTTCATAGTATTATGTCTTATGGCATTCTAATGTGGGGAAATGCGGAAGATACTAATACGATCTTTGTCCTCCAAAAACGTGCAATTCGTGCAGTCTATAACCTGGTCCCTAAAGAATTATTTAGAAATTTGTTTACAGACATAAAAATAATGACCGTTAGTTCTCAATACATATTTAAAAATTTAATGTATGTGAAAAAAAATAGGCATGATTTCCTAAGACATTTTGATACACGAACGAAACATAATTCTTCTAGCAACTAGACTGTGAAGAATAAGTAAGTTATTTATGGGACAATGTATACGTTTTTACAACAAAATCCCAGTAAACGTCCAGAATTTAACTATTATTAATTTATTAATAAATTAAAAAGGGAGTCAAGGAACGTTTATGTGTTAAAGGTTATTATGATACTACTATATAATAAAACAAAGATACTAAACAAATTATAAAAAAATGGAGAGAATCGACGTCAAATTATGAAATGGGAGACAAAGACATAAAATCATATTGTTGGATGAAATTTCGTATTTATAAAGTGTAACTGGGGTTTGACAAAGGTAACATAGAATAGAGATATTGCAGATACCCGCAGCAGAACGATGGGCACCGACATAGTTCGAAAAGTAAGCAAGCTTAAGTGGCTATGGCCACATAGCTCGTAGAACCGATAATCGATGGGGAAGAAATATTTTCGAGCGGCAGCCTCGTACTGGCCATCGCAGTGTGGGATGACCCCCCACAAGATGGAGTGACCTATGCAAATGTGCAGGAAGTCGGTGGATGCGTATAATCGGGGGCTCAAGGGGGAGGCCTATGTCTAGCAGTGGACTTTCCAAGGCTGATATGATTATGATGATGATGATGATGATAGAGTCATTGCCATGATCTTGTTTCTTGATCTTTATATCTCGCATGACTTTTCATAGTACGTAGTACGTATTTCTAAACTAAACATTTACTAGTCTGAAGTTGATTAAAATGTTAAGCACGACACCATTGAATTAACATAAAATTTTGGTAATAATTTTAGTTAAGATAACTGTTTTATAGCTTTAGACGTTTATTTTTAGTATTTGTTTTATTTAAAACGCTGTTAGTTCTTTACGGGGATAGGGTCTAAAATTCCCTATTTAATAGGGGTGTATTAGGGGAGGCCTATGTCCAGCTGTGGACTATCACAGACTATCTATATTTTAAATAATAACATATTAATTTGTTTTATTCTCCTGATTTATCTTTAAGACACTAAAATATAAATCACTTTTGTATTGTATATTTTGGCAACGCTATAGAAATTTAATGCTTTCTCTTAAAGATAATACAAAATAAACTTAAAATTTCCTTTAATGCCCAAAAAACATGTTCATTATATTATAGCTTCAAAGTCCTTTCATAAACATCAATTTAATCGGATTAGATTTGAATCATGAAATATTTTGTATTTCGGTTTGTGAGATCGTCCCTCTGAGGTCCAATTTAGTAATGTGATTCCCTCAATACATACTCCATTAGCTCTGTTTCTCGTTATTCAGAGGCAATTTTTTACCCTCGTAATATATTTTTCTTTCATAGAATAAATTTGGTGGAGGCTGTTAAAAATATATATTTTTATTCGATGCCACCTGAATTTATTTATTGATAAAATATGATTAAGTCACAACTTGATTAATATTAAAAACCGGTTTCGGTTTGAAACTAAAACAGATTTACTATTACTTCTAATTCTTGCACTTAAAATTCTTAAACCTTCTCGTAACCAAAATTAAAAAACTACGGGTCAAAAGCGTTTGACTTTGTTACAATAAGACAACCTCAAATCAATCGTTTTAAGGTTTCAGTTCTAGTTAAAATATTCTGACATCCAATGCGACGGTTATAAACAAAAATCAATTTAACAGTATCTTTAGATGCTAGTATATGTTTGTAGGAAGTGATTGTTACTGAAAAAAATGTGATAATTAAAATAACTAGTCAAACTAAAAAACAAAACGAAACTTTTAAATAAAAAACTAACAGTTTTGTATTGTATTTAAAGGGCTAAAACTATATGAAACCAAAATTTAAAATGAAGCGTTAGTAAATTTTGATGAGAAATTGTTATTTTGTCCATCTTTGGTTTTTAATATTTAATAGATGCTATTTTCTTGCTCACTAGGAACGTATGCAGCAATGTTCTGTTGCAGCACCTTTACACTCTACTACATAAAAGTTATGAGAAAATAGTACTGCGTTCCTGTTTCAAGTCAAAACAGTAGCTTTATAGGAGCTAATTACTGGGTAATTGAAACATGATGCCATGTCCCTATGTAGCGGATATGAAGTAAATATGTTCAGATCAAATAAACTCGAAAGTATTAAAGACTACCTAATATTGGATTCAACGTTCGGAAAGCGCTTCCACTTACGTCGACCTATTTTTATAACGAGCTACTTATATAAAAGTTTAATGTGTTTCGCTTGTTCTGAAATAAAACAGGGATGTAAAATAAATGTATATTCAACGTAAAACTTGTTATATTTTCTTTTAGCGACTTAATGTTAAAGAAGGATTTATTATATATTATGCTTATGACATCAAATTTCTATACTTCTAAAGCTCCATGGCCATACTACTCAACGCAATACTGTTGTATAAATTACTTCATGATAGATAAGGATTTATTATGTTTATGATAAAATTACTATCATTTATGCTATTTTTTTTTTAGAGTATTCACCACACAAAATTTCTTTCTTGACTATAATCTAAACAAGGCAGTGTTATTTCACGCTCTACTGCCTTTGTATGTAAAACACCAAAGCAAACTCGTGAAACAGATTATAGAATAATTACTTTTTAGGGAGCTAAGAGAATGTACAATATTAACTTGATACATTTTCGGTTGACATAATAACTAACAGAAACGGAATATACAAGAGTTCGAATAATTATTTCTTTTGTTTACGCGAAAACAATAATAATAAACATTATTGTTATAGAATAAATAAACATTATTAAATAAAATGGCTTTACGGATTTTATCGCGTTTATTTTACATTTTTAAATTCCCGACGTTTCGAACATTTTCCAGCGGCCGTGGTCACGGGGTAGACTGAGATGTCATGCGTCTTGTTGCCAGTGCTGAAGCGGGGAGCTGAGAGTTCCGATATTAAGGTAGGTGTTTTTGTAAGTAATGTTAAAACCGAGTCACTGGCGTTGACTGAAAGTCGGTGCTTGCTGCAGGTACGATGTTTAAATATATGTAGCTATTTTGACAGGGTCCATAAATAAGCTGGTAAATATAATATCACTTTATTACTGCCCCAAATGCAGCAGTGCTACGAAACAGTTAACGACACTTTGAACCTGTTAAGAACAAAAGGAACGACATCGTTTTTGCCTCTCCAGCGTGACATTTCAATTTGTTGGCCGGCCCATGTTTGGAAAATAATTTATGGCTGTTAGAAAAACAAATCTGAAATTAGGTTTGAATTATATTATTTATAGTCATATATACATACATAACTCGTCATATAAAAATCTGAATTTTTTTTAATTATAGTTATAGATGACAGGTCCCTTATTTACAAGGATAAATTGGAAAAGTACCGCCATGCTGTCTATTTATGTTAAAAAGTAGTGTGAAGTGACTACAATTTAGAATCAGGGGTTCGACAGCCTCGATAGCTACTGAGTAAATAAGGCATAAGACTATGACATCTGATGTCTTACTTCGTCCTTGGTACAGCCGGCGAACGAATCTGTACATCTAGCTTGCCATTTATCGTTTGCAAAGCTCAATACCATCAGATGAACCTCCAGCTCACATCGTCTTAGATTTAGATTTGTCTTTTATTGTCTAAGATTCGATTGTAAAAAGAGTATATTAATATGTTAAATCTATAGAATTTACAACAGTCACAACATTTTCAAGTTACAAAGTGCAAAAAGGTAACCTTGAAACGTGGGTAGCTGGTGAGCGTTTATAGAGCCTACAGCAGGCGGTTGTAAGAACTTTGTGAAGTTATGATAACATAGAAAATACGGAAAAATGATGTTGATGTTGAAGAAAAACAATTCCAAAGTTCTTTTGCCATATTCTCATTATTTTTGAAAGTCATTAAAATTAAAGAATAATGAGCAAGGCGTTTGACTTCAAATAATAAGGCTGTAATGAAAAGAAGGTTGAAAATGGGAGTATGATTGCTTTTCAACGAGAAAAGTTTGAGAACCTCACTCGACTTCGATACAAGTTGATAAATTTATTAACTCTGGAGGATTTCTGCTATAAACTTAATCTAACTCCAGGACTGTAAAAGTAACATTAAACTTAAAATATAAGGCCCAAGTGCTAACTTATTATTTTATATAAGTAACATGTTACTAAGTATAGACTTTTTATGAATAATACCCTTTTATGAATAATAATTAAAACTTCTCAATTTAATAATCATTATTAAGAAGCGATTAAAGCGTAGAACATTTCTTTAGTTTGATTAGAGCTAGACACTCACATACTATAAAATTATTTTCTTATCCATATTTTATTTTGCTTAGAATAAATGACTAATATTAATCTATGCGCTTAGTAGCTAGAAGTCCGATCGTCGCCTTGTGACATAACGTTTACATTGACGTAACTTTTATTACATTACGTATCCTCCCCTTAAAACAAAATATGTTTACAAATTACTGTAACATTTTAATAATAAACTTGCAGCCTTCTCATCGAGTAGAATTTTTTTCAAACAAAAATTATTTTCATGTAAATGTGACGCAATAAATACAACTTACATTTAAAAGAAAAAAATACATTTGTAAATAAAATATTTTGATAGATTTTTATCACGTTACTTTTTATATATTTTATATTGTCTACACCACCCAAAGGTTAACTAAGGGACAACGCCCTCGGTATTATCGCCTTTGTATCGTTTTTTTTTATTTCACTAGGTTTTATCGCATCAAAAATCAACTCGAGTTCTTCTATTAAAAGACGTGTAGTAGGTATTTGCGTAAAAAAGCAAATAATCATATAAATATAATATTTATTCCACATGACAAAATTGCGATAACATACATACGTGCTTCATCATTTAATATATATATTGTACTCTATTTTTTAAATTAAAGGCGAGTGCTCCTATGTACGAATATAACTTTTATTTCGATTAATAAATTTCGATGGTGGATTTCTTGTGTTTTGAAGTTCCTTTGGAAGTTTAATCTTCAATACGAAACTGAAGACGCTTGAAATATGCCCCGCTGGCTGAGGGTCATTGACGCCCAATTTTAAAAGACTTTCTAGGACATTGTGCAAAGGTAAGAAAAATTCGGTTCACGAAAACATTTTTGATGTTAAGTAAACGTGGATATTTAAGTAACTATTCATGTTAGATTTAGCTGTTACTTGCTACGCTATCGTTATTATTATATGAATGTATTGTATACAAGGTAATAATAGTTATATATTAAAATACACATTATTATAATGCAATAATTAATGTTATAAATTCAATCGATAAATAAAAGTTCTAAACTTTTGTATAATAATAAGATTTATCAATCAACATAAAAATAAATCTGATAGATAATTAATAACTGTATTAAATCTACTGACTGTAGTTGGTGAAATTAAGATTATTTTCACCTCTTAAGAACAAATATGTAGATAGAAAGATTTTTTTATTCAATTCCAAGAATTTTTATCACCTTTTAAACCTTCCCTCGACTCCACAAAAAATTGAAGACCAAAATTACCCAAATTAATCTTAATTTTAATTTCATATTTAGAGTGTGGAACCTATTTTATAAAAATAATTATGTCGATTTCGACTACGACGGTCGATCTATGTTAGAAGTCGACCTGTACGCAGGATATATCATAATGCATAAATGTGAGGCCAACCAGGTGTACTCCTGTTCCATAGTTCTAAGGGACGGAAAACCAACGCGTTTGAGAGATAAGGCTAAGACCTACTTTTTAAATGTCCATCCGACACATGGATCATCTTACTTCACAAGCAATTGAATAATTCCCTTGTCACCAACGAGGAAACTATTCGTCAATAAAACAGTATCAAGTCTATAGTCATACGTATCAATATGATAAAATACGGAATTATTTAATTTTCCGTTTAATTATTAAACAATTCGCTTATGTTTATAATTAATTTTTAAAAATACCACTACACTAAGGTTAACATAAAAATTACTTAAATATTTGCTACTAACGTCAAAAATGAGTTCGTGAACCAGATTTTCTCACCTTCTAGTCAATGTGCTGGAAGTCTATCAACTTCCTCAGCAGAATATTTACAGTGTCTTGTCATGTTAAGAGGAACAAACAAAGGAACTTCAAAACACGAATAATCTAGCACCATAATAATTAAAATGGCTAAACTATATTTGAACAGACAAGCACATATTTTCACTACCAGTACTACTTATAAAACATTATATGATAAATGTATTATAAATATCCTATTTACGGAGAACCGTTCAGGAAGTACTACTGCGGTGTCTATTTCTACTGCTAAGCAGTAATGTTTTGTCATCGTGTAATCAATTTGATCACGATAGTTTATTTCATAACTGTTAGATTTGAGGTATATTTATGTAAGTACACTATAGAGGCACTTACAAGTTATATAATAATGTTATGCATACAAGTGCTTGCATAATCAAGAAATAATATTGCATAATCATTCTTATCTTTAAAATATTTGGTTCACAGTTCCCCCTGAAAGAATCTTAAGTAAATTAATTGTATCAACAAGCACATATCGCTTGCTTTCTCGCTGCGCAAAACAACGAAATAACCTTAAACTTTACTAAAAAATACTTAGACATGAAGTAAACGCTCTTTAAAGCAATTTAGTTTAGTCTAGGTTTCAGTACGCTTAAACCTAGAATGTTCATATTCTAGAAAATCTAAAAGAATTTAAAGTTTGAATCTCATAAATGATATTAAATAGTATTCTTCCGAGAAAAATTTAAAAAAGGCAGAAGAGTACAAAATTTTTGTAACGATAAGATATTTTTTTGAAACCTATATCATTAAATTCGTAACTAAGTAGTAATTTAACATGAATAAACGCATTATGTTATGATTATTTAGGAGATTATAAAGTTCATAATTTAAAGTTGCTTATAGCATTAAGAACACAAAAGCGGTTTGTATAGACAAACCGCCTTTTTCTTCATTATGTATTATTAAATAAATGAATAGTACAAGAATATATAACAATGAAATAAGTTATTTTCGTTAATAGAGGGTTTACTTTTCGATCTGGGAAGGATTCTTACACCTCTGTTTAGAGATTAAGGCCAAACAACTACGTTTTGCTTCTGTAGTAATCCGTATTAACCTGTGCAATTATTTAATGTAAAAAATATTTTTGTTCTGTGAGCTGTAAAAACAATACAGTGAAGAATAATTTAAAAATTATGTCTTTTTAACCTAGTACGATAACAACATTTGGTGGGTAAATATAGATTATTTACCCACCAACCGGCATTCGAAAAGCGTGGTGGAATACGATCCAAAAAGTCCCTAATGGAGAGCAGCGCATTAGGGTAGGCCTATGTCCAGCTGTGGAATAACACAGGCTGATGATGATGATGATGAATCTATATTAGAGATCACATCTATATTGGACATGTGTGAAGGGGATGATAAAGTGCATGAGTGTACGCGCAGATACAGATGTACTCACTCTTCCTTCACTTTATTACTTTAATGGGCCAGATATCCGATATCAGCAGACGTATGAGGTGCAAGATCGACTTTCTATAGACACATAGATTTATTTGCCTTCAGAGGAAATTGATTTATTTATGGGTCGCAAATAATCTTATGTCATGTCAGACCGTCAGACATAAAAATCTCACATATTTCTAACGTTTAATAATTAAATGAAAATATTTTTTTAACACTTTGGGCTTCAAATGAAATCATTAATTTCCTATCTATACCAAATTTGCTGAAAACCTTTAAGCCTTCCTTTGAATTATTATATACTAGCGACCCGCCCCGGCTGCGCACTGATGCAATATTGATATCTGTAAAATCTATGAGATTATATATAAATTTACGAGCGTTTCTCTACAATATTATGCATGAATTATACATATAAACTTTCCTCTTCAATCACTCATCTTTTAAAACAAACCGCATGAACATCCGTTGCGTAGTTTTAAAGATTTAAGCATACATAGGATATATAGGATAAGGGGGGATATATGTGGAAAAGTGACTTTGTTTTATACTATGTAGTGATATCGTTGACACTGACACTGCCCTTAAAATTGATTATAGCAGACCATTAAAAAAATACGCATTTAGAACTACTTTGTGCAAACATTATTTATAAAAAAAATTGGTACTGCTGATGTTTGAAAATTAAAAATAATAAATATAAACTATACAATTATCAAAAATAAAATCATTTTAAAATATAAAATTCTAATATATAACTGACACAAAAAACAAAACAACATTTTTTGAATTTTTTTTTACCGGAAAATAGACAACTCTTATCAAAGAATAACCCGTGAAGTTCAACAGGAACCTTTTCCTTTTGTTTCGATAAATTCTTTACAACTTAAGAAACAGCTAAACAAATTTTTATCAATTTAAAATAATATGCAGTGAAATGTACATTCAGATTAAGACCTCAAGATTTAAATGGACCGAAAGCTACTATCCAGTATTTTAAATTTGAATGATTTTATTGTTGTACTGATTTCATAGATGTTACCAACCTTTGAATTCGACTATAAAAACAATAAAAATATTTGCTATTAAATAGGCAATTCAAAACAATTTAACATAATAGACATTCACAAAAAACCAACATCAAACATTTGGTCCCACAACCCGCCTTAAATAATGGACCGTCTCTGTTTTACGTCGACAAGTACGTCGTTTATGCTAACAGCCGCCATATTTTTTACTTGCAAACTATCCTATATATTCACTTATACTTGTTCCTCATTTTTGAAATATATTTTTAAACTATTTTATATTTCCACTCACTATTTTGACTTCACTAATTGCGTGATAAACTTAAGCTAATGTATCATCGTGCCGTATTTAATCTATTTATTTTTGAATTAGTAACACATAAATTCACTTTTAGCACTAGTTTCTTACGCAAGACTTCCATTTCAGGAGCGGTGGAACCATTAAACCGTGGGTTAATTGACGATCAATGGAGGAGTGAAATGCTTTTAAATTGACAAAAGATTTTTTACATTGCGTAGATATCTTGGTCTTCATAATTATTTATTTTGTTTACGCGAATACAATACATTATTAAATAAAAGGACTTTTTTACGGATTTTATCGCGTTTATTTTACATATTTAAATTCCCGACGTTTCGAACACTTTCGGGCGGCCATGGTCACGGGGTAGACTGAGATGTCAAGCGTTTTGTTGCCAGTGCTGAAGTGGGGTTTCCAGATCTTAAGTGTAATTTATTGTTTTTAGTTTGTGCTCCGACCTAGGCAAAATGAAATGATTTTATCATTACAGCCGGCAGTGGTATTATGCTTGGGTTTAAATTTTAAATTATCAATTATGGGGTCCCAAGCAGGTGGCAGACCCCAACCATCTTCTATATTGAAATTTGAATGTTTTCTAATCTCAATAGCCTCACGGATCATCCTTGTTAGGAATCGGTGTTCTTTAACGAAGATTTGTGGTCGATCAAATCTGATGTAATAGTTTGGGTGATTTAAAGTATGGTCCAAAATACCGACTTGTTGGGTCTTTTATGTTTAATGTCAGCTTCCTTCACGCGGGTTTTGTTGCTCGCTTTGTTTGTCCAATATAAGAGGCCGCATCTTCTAAACTCCTGGATCTTGTAGAGGAATATTGCACTTGACAGGTGGTAGGAATTGACCAATCTTCTTCAGAAAAGTGAAATAAATTTTGATTGAAGCCCGCATCAAAATGTAGCCAATCTTGTCAGTTCCAAAGAGTAGAACAGGAGGTACTTGCTCCACTGTGGCTGTCTTCACTCGGTCACTGTGACGCCGCCAGGTGTTTATCATCTAGATCCCTCGTGCTCTCTGAAACAAAGATTTTCCCACGGTAGCTAATGAGATGGATGATGGTGTGAATTACCGTTTAAATATTTATTTGTATGGGTTTGTTTCCTATACACAGTATGGCTCAAGGTGTAATCCGGATTGCGAATAATTAAAACCTAAAGAATTATTATTTTCTAACTCCATAGTAAATTGTATTTTTGATTTAATGGAGTTAAGGTGGTTTAAAAATGCATTTATTTTATCATATGGTACGTTGGTAAATGTATCATCTACATAGCGCTTATAAAATCTTGGAAAGATTAGACTCAGGTAGGTTACATCCAAATCCATGGCTCCAAAACAATGTCTATAGCCAGTGCTACTCGATAATAAACATAGTTTCTTTATAGATAAAGTAAATATTATAGTAAAAATAATGACATGACGATCGTTAATAATTGTGTTATAGACATTGTATTGAATGTCTGAATTATTGCCAAGAAATACCAATTATTGTGTACAACATAATTAAAATATATTTCATCATCAGCCTTTGTTAGTCCACAGCTGGACATAGGCCTCACCTAATACACCTATCCATTAGGGTTTGGACCTATCCCACCACGCTGGTCCAATGCAGGTTGGTGGGTGGACCGACTTTTACATGCCCATCCGACGCATGGATCATCTTACTTTTCAGACAATTGGTGATCGGCCCAAATTGCCTAACCAACTGAAACAACAATGAAAATTTGTTGGTCCCGCAGATTCGAACCCGACATATGAAGCAAACATTTACTTATATATACATCGTACATGTGCAAAACAAACAAGGTTCAACCTTCTTGTACGACCTCCGGTTTCTAAACCACACGCCCATACCACTAGGCTACGAGGCAGTAAATTAAAATATATTTGCATAATATAAATTCATAAATTAAAGCAAGCACAAATAACGGTTGAGACTTAGACATTGCTCGAATGATTATTGTAAAGTCATAAATATGCATTATCCAGATTGGTGGATAATTAAATTTCCGGGTAGAAGCAGCAGTGTAAACCGCAGTTTTATAAGTAAAAACATTATTATTACCTTGTTAACAGTTGCGATGTAACGATGCCGCGTACATTTTAGTCTCACAATTCAGCAGTTTATGGTTATATTAGTTTTCTATTAATTAAAAGGTGTAGAATATTTAGTTGCCAACTAGACCTTCAAAGTAGTAGTATAAATAGACTTTTAACTGTTTCGTAGCCTAGTAGTAAAGGAGTGAGCATTGTAAATCATAAATTCATCAAATTATAAATTAGAAGTCGTGGATTCGAATCCTGCAGGGACTCAACAATTTTTCATTTTTGTTTCATAGTTGGTTACGGCAATGCGGGCTGATTACCCGATTGTCTGTAACGTAAGATGATCTATGTGTCGTATGGGCACGTAAAGTCGGTCCTGCGGCTGATCTCTTTCCGTTTGTGTCGGTCATCAGTTCCATCGGACAATGAGAGTGAAGAAATAGAGGCTGCACCTGTATTTGCGTACACTTGTGCACTATAATATCTCCTGCGCAGTTTGCTGATCTATAATAAATATTGGTCGCCGTAGTCTGATACGACGAGAAGAACATTCTTTTTGTTTATACAAAGATCTGGTTCTCGGAAAGAAAATAACTTAGTAACATAACAAGTTATTTTCTTTCCGAACCCAAGTACTAACCTAGGTTGTACTTCTCACGTCGGGACAGAGGACTTTAATGCAGTATATTGTTTTCCTTTTGATCTAATACGTTTTCGACAATCCTTGTTTTGGTTTTTATTTTTAAAAATATCATTTTAAATAAAACCAAAACAGTAGGAAAAAAAAACTGAACGTTTTTGACATAATGAAATGTGATTAACTAAATTGTATTAATTTTATATATATTTTGTTAAACATATTAAGGAAAAAACAGTTAAAATTATACTCTTTTTTTTAATTTTAACTGTTTTTTCCTTTAAACTTGAGTAATCCATAGCAGTATTATAAATGCGCAAGTAACATTGTCCGTATCTTGTTCGTGAGGACGGGAGCTACCCGCGAACTCTATATCAAATGAAGCTTACCAAAGGCAAGATTCTGGAAGCGTAACATCAGTGTCAAAGAAAAGAACCCTGTCGGTCTGTCTGTCTGTCTGTCCATCTTTAACGTCTTAACCATTCAACCTGTTTTTTTTCCAATTTTGTCGTTTAAAACTGTACAGGGTGAACTAGAGTTGAAATGAGAATGGTGGGGTAAGCAATACGGAAATTCGTCATCGTCGAAGCAAAAGCCATAACTACTTTGCGTCTGAAAGGGTTAAACCCTTTTAACCACTTCAATCACAATAAGTAATATTATATGTGCTTTATTGGAATGTATTCAATGCTTTAGTCGGTCTAAAACTGTCATAGGTGGAATCAAACTTATGCGTGTAAATACGTGAAATCAAACCTGACATAGTTAGGCGACGTCCGTTTGCTTAAATATTAAAAAAACGTACTGAAAAAATATTTCATACTAATATACTAAGTTGTTTTTAAATTAATAATTTCTAGTTAAATTTTTTGCTTCACTATAGAAAACCGGCATAGGTTTATACTTGAAAGGAAAGGCTTACGTTATTATAGTCCTAATAGAGTATAAAATTGAGAAAAGTTTCAGAGCCGACGACAATATTCGAAAATCAGACTTGATTTTGACCCTCGTCATTATGCTTTATGAAACTTCATTGAAATGGGTTAACCCTTAAACAAACTCGTCAAATCAACTTGACTAGGTCGTCTAAAATATCTGAATATAGAAAAAATAGTGTAACATTTTTAAATCTGAATCGTTCGTTATACGTATCACAAAACATTAAATTTTTTGTGTTACAAATTATTATTTGAGCTCCGAAATACTATTATTTGTATCAGTATATTAAAATGCAATCTCGTCTGTCCAACAAAACATCATTCATTCATTTTTATTATTATTACTAAGCAAAGATACGAGCAAAATGTTAATCTGATAGTGAGTGATACGCCCTGCCCTTAAGAAAAAGTAAAGTGAATACGTAAAACGCTAAAATCCGCTCGCCGCCGTGAGGCATGGGATGTTACGTCTCGTTTACCTAGTAATAACCACATTCAATAGGATGTGGTGGTATAGGCCGATGTTTCTATTTTCCACGGCACGGTGGAGCAGCACCGCTGATCGCGGTAGGACATAACTTCTCACCCAACCTACCTTAGGGTAATGATAGAGCCTAATACCGATGCTACCTCTAAGTGCCGAGAGCATTGTGCCTGTATGGCACTAGATCCCATGATGATGTCTTGACACCATAGCCACCAATTGAGTTAGTGGGCCGTGAAGTGATTCTGAGCAGCCAGCGCTAGTGGAGTCGCAGAGGAATATTAAAATCCCACTTTTTAGGTACCAGGAAGTATAATTATTATTATAATTATATTAAATTAAATTTATTTGAAACATCATACACTGCTACATATTGACAGTTAAAAGAAAATAACCTGAAAGCAGTAGAAGGTGTTTTGTTTGTTACGGCCATTTTGTTGTTTAAAACCGATCGACGAATCTAAGCCTACATCTTTCACATGATGGAACCCATGGAATTGCATGTTTGTTTTAATTTTACGTTACCCACAGGTATCATAAAACTAAAACGAACATTCAAAATATTTTATGAGTAAATAAAAAAATTCTAAACATGTTTAGGTTTTTGTTTTTTTACCATTAGAAAACTACATTCACCATGAGTAACATAGGTGATTTTTTATCTCATGAAAATACACTTCTTAAATGTAAAAAACAACAAAAGAACAAGGCAGAGCCGTGGACGGACTGCTAGTATCTAATAAAGATCCTTTTTATTGTAAAATCACAAACGCGAAGATTATTGATACATGAGAAATACTTTCTATATCGATTTAATAACACTCTCGATTAATTTATTAATTTAGATAACAAAAACCTCTGTGAGTGTTTTTAAATCTTTTTATAAAGTACATTTACATGTTAATATAACATTAAGGAACAGTACTATAGGTCCTTAAAATGTTTGAAAACCCGTATTTTACTTTTTTTAAATAAATAATTTATATCTATCTAACAGGGAAGAAAAATAGATTCGCGCCCGCTTAAAATTATTTACCCTATTGGATATGATTTATTACCTGTAGATAACTAAATGAAGAGAGATTAGTTAACACGCCTCTTAAGTTAACTTTTATTAATTGATTTTTTTAATAATTTCTTAGATATAAATGTACAATCTAATAGCTTTATTGCAACTTATTAACATTATCATATTGTTACATTAGCAAATTTACTCATATGTAGACATAAATATAGAGGATATAAATATGTGGTATACACATTTTGATACTAACTACGAAAAACTTAATTGATTATATCTGTTTCAGGATGAATCGGTCAAACATCTTAAAATACTAAATACAAGGGACGGCAATGTTTAAATTCTTTTAACGACAAATGAAAATCTTTATTTAAATAAATATTATAAAAATATTGACTGGCTGTTTTTTACTACATAAACTGAATTATAAACCGGTAATTAAAATGATTCAACTGCCTCCGTAGCCTAGTGGTATAGGCGTGTGCCTTAGAAACCGGAGGTCGTGGGTTAGAATCATGCGGGGACTCAAAAAATTTTCATTGTTGTTTGTTTGGTTTGTTTAGTCGGTTAGGGCAATTTGGGCCAACCACCCATGTTTCGGATGGGCATGTAAAAAGTTGGTCCACCCACCATCCCGCATTGGACCAGCGTGGTGGGATACGGTCCAAAACCCCCTAATGGATAGTGGTGTATTAGGGCCTATGTCCAGCAGTGGACTATCACAGGCTGACGATGAATTAAAATGATTCTGTGAATATTTTGGTTTGGCTTTGGTTTTGCAGGTTAATAGATCTTCTTTTCGGCTGCAAAATGATGTTTTCTCAATATTGTTTTTGCGAGTTTGTGGTACGGTAGACATTTAAAAAAAACACGTACGTGAATAAAGGACACAGTCTGTATTCAATATTGATAGGCAGTATCGATTGCCTACTTAAGAATGGTTTCATGCCTTTGCGATGGGGTCTATAAAACGTAGCAGAAGTTAATAATACAATTCAATGTTTATCCATCCTCCATCAACCACCTATAATATACTATAATTATATAATTATATACTATTAATTATACTTGTACCTGGTATAAAAATAACCGTCTCTACCCTAATATTGACAATCCTCGATAGCTTATGTTCCGTTGACCTTGATAGTTCGCTTCCAATAAAATAAATATTTCTTACATTACAGATAATCCTTAAGTCATTTATTAAATATATAAGCATACATTTAAGCTGTAGTTCATTTTGATGTTACGTCGCTTACCAAGTAATTACGCTACTTACGGTTCCCTTTAAACCGAAAGATATTATGATTAATACACTATAGATTTGTGGCCAAAAAGAGTGGAAACAAAAGCTTATAAAAAGTAGTCATGTAAAAATTTATCACTCTTACTTTTTCTAAATCTCTAGCTGTTTTACTATGAAATTATAATACGAGAAAGACGTATAAAAGTGAACAGGTCGAGAAAACGACACGGAATTTTTTTTTATTCCACGGCCGGTAATTTGAGTCTTCCGATTATCTATATATTTTTAATAAAATATATTAATATATTTAATATTTAATTATTGTTTTGAATAAAATGTATCACTTTGAATTAAATATCTGTGATGCGAAATTTTAAATGATTTTATATTTTGTGAGGAATTTTAAATGTGTTGGATACAGATTAAAAAATCCTCATAAAATATAAAATAGCATAAAAGAGATTTTCGGATGTGGTTATTATTACTTTAGTGATTAGTTAATTGAAAAAGTTTTCTATAATTCAATCTTTGTATTTGCAAAAAGGACTCTTATCAAATGATAACTAAAAATAACAATCATGTTAATTAGATGAAACTTTTTTATATATTTAAGAATGCTTAGCGATTTTTTAGATTTTTCCACTGACATCGTAATATTTAATTTTTCAATACAAAATTTTAATAAAAATTTGGGTTTAAAATTGTTTAATTTTTTTGTATACAAATAAGAATATGAAACATTGCATGAAAACATCGTCGTAACTGAAAACGACGAATTGCACAAAAACATTTCATTGACATTCTACTTATGCTCCGGCCCAAAAACCTTGGATATCACATCCAAAGCACGCTCGTAACATCGGCGTACCGGAAGACATTACAAGAATATCGCATCGTTGACATCGCTCTTGCAACGGAAGTTATAGCTTGATATACCAACAAATTCGGTAATAGTTACATAGACTTTATACTTTATTTGGAATTTCGGTGTTATATTAGGCATGTATAATAAGTTGCAGTAAATTTTTAGTCTTATCTATGTGTACTTTCAGTCGATTTATACTTTTAATAATAACTAGAAATTATACTCTATTTTGTTTTGTTTTTTATTATTGCTTGCTAGACCGAGAATTTTATAACAAACCGACGGATAGTGAGATAAGTGAACTGTGAACACTGCTTCAGCCTAATTACTGTGCTAAGTAATAACGACATGCTAATGTCTCAGTAGTCGAGTGCATCTTGGCAATTTTTTTAAATGAAAAAAGCATATTAAGACTAATTATGGCATTTTAAAATATAGCAGCTCGATAGCAGAATTTCTTGTACATTATATAGATAGATTGTTGAATGAAATGTAGGTTAAATACCTTTCTTTCAGCCCGGCCCTTTTCATTTAGTGACTATAAAACAGTTATGTCTTAGTAAAAACTATTTTTATGCCCGTGTTGCAAGAGATACATAGTTTTATAAGACATAATGAGCTCTGAGGTAACGCATTCATCTTATAACATGCTTCTTTGCTTCTTATTACAATAGATAAAGTTTAACCTTAAAGATAAATATTTAAGGCTTATTAACTTTTCGATTCTTAATTAAGTCCAAGATCGAAAGACAATAATCACTTTGCGTGATCTATCGGCATTGTCCTTTGCTTCATAAATTAAAGTTAGCGAGATAGAATTGTGGGGTGAATAATATTATTTTATTAATGTTTTCATAAACATGTTATTATAACGTTTCCCTCATATTTTAGTAAAAGGTTGTTCAATGAATTGTAATTTTTTTATTTTGATTCTCATCTAGAACTACAGAATGGTTTTCAATTACTGTAAACGTAAATTTTTACATTAGCATCAAATATAATTGTAGTTGAAGCTTAAATTGTAAAGTTATTAGACGTTCTAACAATTGTGATTCAACGACGTCTTCATGGTCCATTTTCTTGCAGTTAGAAGAAACACCTTTAAAGTAGAAACCATTTCCTTTTTACCCTTACAATGTGGGAGAATGGATAAAACTTTTTAACCGACTTTTTTTCTTATGCCTTAAATTTTGGACATCTAACATTTAAAAAAAAGTATTCATCCTAATATAAAAGAGAAAACATTTTGTGGTGCTATAAATAAATTTAAAAAACTTACGTTGGAACTTGGCTCCTTACTTCTTAAGTCGTTAAAGTCAACGTCGTTGTCTTAACCTTTTTTTTCTATTTTTGGAATTTATGATAATATTAAAAACTACAAAAATACTCTAGGTATTTATACTAATTATAATGAATAGTAATGAAACGTATTTTCAACATTTTGTCCCTATTTTTGAAATTTATAATAATATTTAAAACTACAAAAATACTCTTAGTTATTTATACTATTTAAAATGAATTGAAATGAAACAAATTTTTACAAAAGCAATAAAAAAAACGTACAAACGAACTATTAAGATGTAACTTAAACGCTATGACAATATATTTTATTAGTAAAACCTTTGACAAAAAATACCCGCTGCTTCTAAATTGTTCTAACTAATTATCTGCTCGAAAGTTCGAACTATTCACGTCAGGAGCTTGAACAAAAACCATTAAGCGAATTCTTTACCTTTAGTTTCTCCTGTATTTTAACAGTGGTTAGACAAGGATATGAACTTAAGCTCAATTTTTTAGTTGTATCGAATTCCTTTATTATTATTATTTAGTTTTATTTATAAATTCAATAATAATATTATACAATAATTTACTTTATTTCGTCACTACTAAGCCAAAAATTAGGCTCCTGAATTAATATTTGACTTGATATAAGCAGACGCACAAGTATAACATGAATAAGTTTTTATGTATCAGTAGTATTTGGATTATTAGATATCTCAGTTTTGACGAATATTTGTGTAACCATATGGTCAATTCATGTAGGTTTATCATTTAATTCATTTCAAAATAAGATAATTATGTTATAGATAAGAAGCCTTTCAATCCTCACAAAACAATCTTAAAACGTCTCTGAGCTAGTCCACTGCTGGACGTATTTTCGTCATAACAATAAATAAATTACGCCGAACATCATGTTGGTGCCCGAAATTTTTACTTTTCAAATCTCTTGCACATGTTGGGAAAACCTTTAGACTGCATATTATTTGTTTCTGAGGGTTAATTTTAATGAAATTAAAACAGGCTTGTTATTAAGTACTACTTAACCGAACAGTTTGTTTAAATTTGACTCTATCTCTTATTCTTATATACAGCTTGCATATTAACAAAACGAAAAACTTTTATACCAGCATAGGCTGAATAATAATGTAAAGCTAAATGGCATACAATAAAAATATACAAGATGCTTTTTCAACGCAAGTTTAGCGTAGTATAAAGGTTATATTTTAAAATTATTCTTGTTATGGCGTCTTTATTTATAGTAGAACGTTGCAGGCACATTTCTCTACCAAAACATACGATGGTTGGCTCATGATCAATGAGTGTGGTAACTTGCAGATAAAGGTCCCCGGAGTAGGAAAAAAATAGGGCAAAGAGATAAGGGAATTTAGTAATGAAGCAAAGATACAAAGGTGCGGGATTTATCCTGTTGGTTTTCCCGTAAATATATATACATTTTCATCGAATTGAAATCCAAAATACTACGACGTTAAGCACTTGAAAACATTTCTAAACGAAACTGTATTAAAGGCATAAATATTTAATTAAATTGGTAGCCTCAAAAGGTTTAAATTGTTAAAAAATAGACATGAAGTTTAGGTGACAAATTTCTCATATCATATCATTTCAAAAAACCTTGGCTTTAGAAGACCTTACTTTAGTAAAAAGAAACATTACATTGAATTTTTAAAATTAAGGGAGGACGGATTTATATATAATAAATTTAAAAATAAATAATTAACTTCATATTAATTATGCCGAATTAATGTATAAAAGAATACAAAAATAATAAAGTTAATACTTCGAAGTAAAAATTAAAGTTAAATTTTAGCATTCTTAAAAAATTGTCGCACAAATAACCTTCAATGTAAACATTCTCTTGAATATTCAAATACTTAGTGTACTAAGAAACTGCTTGAAAGACTATCATGAAATCATAAATATGCATTTTCAACATCGTTATTCATCGCACTTAATGGATGAGACATGATATTCATAAGCAAAGTAGATAATTTAAAGATTGATTGCAAAAAGATTGTTTTATTAAATATAGTGTTTACTTATGTACGTTTTACGGAATAAAAAACATAAATTTGCTACATTATAACAACTATCATAATATATTTGCAATTAAAATTTATATTTTCTTTACATTTCAAATTTTTTTTATTACTTTCCTATATCTTATCTAGTGATCATTTATTTCCAAGCACTATACGTCTTTATTATTTACTCGGTCCGAGTTTTTTTTTAATTGTTGAAATGGATTTTTCTGAAAAAAAAGTAATGGTAAAAGAATATTTTTAAAGCGGTACAGTAGTTCTTGAGCTTCTTCACTACAAACATACACACAAATGCTATCAAATAATGTTCTCCAGTCGATTACGACTACGGCGGCCGATCTATATTAGAGATCAGCCAACTACGCAGGAGATATGATAGTGCACAAGAGTAGGCGCAAACATAGGCGCACTCCCTGTTCCTTTATACTCTCAAAGCCCGATGGGACGGATAACCGACACGACCGGAGAGAGTTAGGTGCAGGACCGACTTTTTACATGCCCATCCGACGCATGGATTATCTTACTTTTCAGACAACTAGAAAATAACAATGAAAATTTGTCGAGTCCCCTCAGGATTCGAACCCACGATCTCCGGTTTTTAAAGCACACGCCCTTACCACTAGGCTACGAAGACAGTTATATATTAAATAACAGTATAGCACAGATTAGCGGTGGCACGCATTAGGGGAGGCCTATGGCTAGCAGTGGACTATCAAAGGCTTATAATGATGTGGATGATGATGTGAATGCCACTAAAACCCTTTAGGTGAAGTTTTTAGTTACTCCAGGATAAAATTAATATCTTAGCTTTAATACTAAATACGCGAAGCATTGATTTGAGACAGAAGGTAATCTAAAATTTTATTATTAATTGTGTTAAAATGTATACACAAATTGAATTCCAAATTTATAAAATTAGGGAAACAACAAACTACATAGATGGTGTTTTACGCAAGTCTCGTTTTAAATAAGTTTGTCCTAAACCTACATTATGAAGTCAGGTTTTGGTATTAGCATAAAGATTGAAAAAGGTAATACTTATCAATTATAATCTTAAGTAATCTCCGGCCTAAAAGTGATTCTAAAAAAGGTCATTAATACTTTGCGTAACAAGGAGGCGCTGTGATTAATTAGAAAGGTAACTAGTTAGAGAGATCTTGATATTTGGGAAAACAGACTGCAGAAATGTCGGATTTAAATAAGAGATATAGTTCGTTAAGAATAAGAGTATGAAATGGTATGGAATATTTATTTATGCTCATATCTAATAACATTAATTTTGACATTAAAAAATAATTTTAATTCAATTCTACCTCTCGATAAATATTCAGGGCTTTTATGATATTTGATATCAGAAAACTAAAAAAATATTACAAACGACTTGAAACCCAGAGGCATTTTCGATTCATGCAGGGAAATAACTTTCGGTTATTGATATAAGTTATGGAGTTGTCAAATTAAAAAATAGAACTTTTTTTATAAGGACTAAATTAGTAATATGTTCATTTTAAAATATATTTTTATTTTCCATTTGTATTGTATGTAATAAAATAAATTAACCGTTCGTATATATGTGTTTTTATGATTGCTAAATAACTTATTAAAGAATGACCTTTTTTCGAACGTGATTTGACCTTTTATTTAGATATACTTTGGACCAAAAATATTATGATGTTACGAACGTTGATGCATCGGTGTACCGGAAAACATTAACGAGTATCGCTTCGTGTACCTAATTCCTGTAACGGAAGTTATACCTTCGAGACCCACGAAGTAAAAATATAAACGAACGAAACAAAAATAAAATTCAGATGGATTCCAGATGCCCTAAAGAAAACTTTGCATTTATTAACTTTACAATTCAACAATAGCTGGATGTTAAAGTGTTATTTTAGTACTTTTTTTTATTGATACAAACGATGAGATTAGCAGGACGGTTCGCCTGATGGTAAGTGATACTCCCTGCCTATAAGATGAGCAGCTTAAGGCGCTACGAATCCACTCGCCGCCCTGAGACATAGATTTTTATGTCCCGTTTGTCTAGTAATTACGCTGGCTATGATACCAACCGGCTGACCGACGGATTAAAACCGGAAGATATAATAATAACTATAATCTTTACTTTGAACCAAAAAGAACAGCACTAATATACAGTAAAAGAGACATATACACAACATATAGTATTTATACATTACTAATTAGCAGTCGAAATAGTCACCGTCGTCGTCTACTTACTTCCTAAGCCGGTGCCTTATAAGAATGAGACCTCATTCTTATAAGGGACCGACTCTTCTTCATCCGAAGTCATCTCGTATGTTTTCCCTACGATGTTACTGAACTCTAATCTCGAAGCACATTTACACAAAATTATCTGAGTTTTCTATTTTTAATTCGACAAACGTATACAGTACAATATATATAAATTTATACGTATTAATTTGCTGTCGAAACAATATTTAGTAATGAATGAATTATTTTGTATTTTAAGTAAAAAAGTTTAAATACTGTTAATGTTTCTTTTTGAATTACAATAAACATATATAAGCAGAAAAACTTAGTTTTTGTTAAATAACTTAATACATAATAATTTTTGCTTTCGCTTATATACCGTTATTATACTCTAAGATAGAAAAGTATAGCGCCTGAAATACAGTGCTGAAATAATGCATTTGTCGTTGCTCACGGTTGGGATTTAACGACATTTTCATTGCACATTTACTTTTAAAAACAAGAAACACTCTTAAAGTACAAACCATTAACTTTTAACGTTTATAATGTAGGAATGCAGACTGAGATTTTAATGTACTATGTTCAGTGTCTGTATATTACAGACAATAAAATGATTATGAAAAATATGAATTATCATTTTATTTTATAACGATTATAAAATAAAATGATATATGTTTGTGCATATACGTACATAATATGGAAGCAAATATTTACTTACTTATTAATACAAACGTACATGGGTGCAAAAACAAAGTTACTGCATCTAAGGAATTTAAATAATCTACTAAAATGCATTGTCTCACTCTTATTTGAATTTTTTTGTAGTCAAAAAATTTGTTTCCTGTCAACAAAGATAATTTGTGTTATTTTTCTTTTATATTGAGCGTTATTTTAAATTCTTATTTCTGTAGGCCTGTGATAAAACACTTCTCACTTCTTACAAAAAAGGTCTGCAAGGTAATAGATTTAATTACGAAATACATTAATGTGTTTATCTTAGAACAGAAGGATGCCAGGAAACTCTAATCTAATTTAATCTCTGGCCAATCCCTACGTCTTAATATAAAATTCGTTTCTTAAAATCTCAGGTACAAGATAAGAAGATTTTCGTTACATTTTATAGCTATTTATTATGGTCGCTTATTTTAAGAATATAACACTATAAAAGCAATGGTGTGTTTATTCACTAGTTATGTTATTAAACTTATGTGGGTTCTTACATATTAAAAGTAATCTTGACAACAGCAAACATTAAAATTGTCAAAAAATAAATATCTCGTTGTCAATATTAATGTCAATGAATATTATCATCATCATCAGCCTTTGATAGTCCTCTGCTGGACATAGGCCTCCCCTAATACACCCCTATCCATTAGGGTGCTTTTGGACCGTATCCCACCACGCTGGTCCAATGCGGGTTGGTGGGTGGACCGTCTTTTTACATGCCCATCCGACGCATGGATCATCTTCCATTTCAGACAATTGGGTGATCGGCCCAAATTGCCCTAACCAACTGGGAAACAACAATGAAAATTTGTTGAGTCCTCGAAATGAATATTTTACTACAACTAAACTACATTATAAATGTTCGCTATTATACATCATCATCACAGTATATTCCTTTTCTATAGCTTCATTCCGTATGTTAGTATGGAATGAAATTTTTAAACATCATTTTGATTCTCTTCAGAATATCGAATTAACTCTAAATTTGGCAAATATATTAAGGGCTAAAAATAGAAAATAAATTTTCTTTAAAATTAGTGTAAGCATAAATTATTTTGTTATAAAAAAGGGTGTGGTGCATCAATTATTAAAAACTATTTTATGAACAGATATATGCAGATGTGTTACTCTGATAATATCATAAAAAGCACCAGAATTTTTACATTACTGCAGCAAAGCAGCAGTGTGAAAACAATACCGTGTTCCGATTTTAAAGGCGCCGTAGCCAGCGTATTTACTGGGTAAACGAGACATTCTATTGCGTTAGTAATACAGGTGGTGTTGCTGATGTCCATGAGCGTTGGTGACCACTTTCCATCAGGTGGCCCAGTCGGGCCTCTGCTCTTCTGTATTCGTAAGCAATTAAAAGTATAAACTGTTTTTGGATATTGTTCAAAATATTTAAAAAGTTCAAGATACACTGCTTTTAAAAAAAATCTAAACCAAAAATTGACATGAACAAGTCGTAAGCTGCTTTCTCAGGAAACTATTTATTTATTCATTGGACCCTTTTACTCACACACGTCGACTTCGATTAATAGTTAATACAGTTAGTTAGAATACAGTAATCAGTAACAAGTTGGTTCTTCATTCATTCATGTCATTTATTTGAACTTAGACAAATAATCTAATAGATATTCATGTGTAATTTACACCCTTTCTAGCACACTTAATAAATATTAAAAATAAAAACAGCATTGTAACCAAAAGAAGGATTATGCGTAGGCTTGATTTAAATATTTTACCTTCACCGAACCCTTCCCTGAATTACCAAGTACCGGCTAGTACTTGGTAATTCAGGGAAGGGTTCGGAAGTTATGTAAAAATCGTTTAGGTCTCTCAGGTCGAGAAAACGTACACATGGTAATTACATTTTACATCAAATACATTTTAATCCCCAAAAATCCCCAAAAAGTCACACGTCTTAAAAGCTCCAAACTAGATCCTATATTTTATTATTAATAAAAAGACAACATAGGTTATTCAAGGAATAGCGAATAAATAATCTTGTGGTATCAAAGAAAGAAAAACACAGAATAGAATATCGTAGACTGTTACCTGACATTTTTACTGTGTTTACGCAGATATAATATTAGTTTTGTATTGAAAAACAACTCATATATCTCTTTTTTTACTTTCTACGCTAGTAAGAAAATTAAGTATGAAAAACGTTTTAAGTCTATAAGCGGACTTTGTGAAAAACCGTGTCTAATTTTAAACTGTCTTGTACTTGTTGTCTGTACACAGTACAGTATCAATCACAAATATATATTAAAAATATTTATATTATAACCTCCTATTATAACTAATGACACTGTAATTATATTAAATATACTATTAAGTAAAATTAAGATTGAAGTATTATTTGATACAAAACTAGAAATTATTCAGTTGCCATAATCAACGATTTGTCTACTAGGAATGGAAAATGTATAATTTTATTTAAAAATTGTTGTAAGCAACAATAGTTGTAACTTATTCACTGTTCACGGCTAAGTACATTACTTATACAGAGATGAATATATTTACTTATTTTAAAGTTTGACTGCCGTAGCCAAGTGGTATGAGCTTTAGAAACCGGAGGTCATAGGTTCGAATCATGCGGCGACTCAACAAATTTGCATTTTTGTTTCCTAGTTGGTTAGGGCAGTTTGGGCCGATCACCCATTGTCCGAAAAGTAAGATGATCCATGCGTCAGATGGGCATGTAAAAGTGATCCACCCGTACCTCAACCCGCATTGAGGCCAGCGTGGTGGGTACGGTCCAAAACCTCCCTAATGGATAGGGTATATGTGTGGTGTGATTGCCACGGATATTTTGAGATGAGACATTCTTCTTAAAAAGTATTTTCATTTACTTTATTTCATATTGTAGCTTGTTGTCATTATAATTGATATTGAATCAATATCCAAGTGATTTCATAACACAATATAAATTAACCATTAATTTAGTTGAGCGTAAACATCGCCGTAGCGTTAAAAAAATACGGAACATAATGTAGCCCTAAAACCAGCACCAGAAGGATTTTACCATTCATTATGGAATAAACGCTTATTTTCCCGCAGGATTCAAATTTCTATGTTAAGTGTTCCTCAATAAGGTTTAGTCAGTAAATGCTGTATCAATTTTTAATACTTAAAGTAAATTATAATAAAAATACTACGTCAGGACGCACGGGTTGTCAAAATAAACTTTACAAACAGAAATAATTTTATGAATAACTTGTCAGATATGCTATAATTATTTACAGATGCGTCCTCTAATTGAATTAAAAATATCTAACAATTTTTCATTAGATAAATCGGCATAAACAATGAACATAATGATAATTAATTCTTAAATTTACAAAACGAGTTTGGATAACATTTCAGCACAAGATTTGTAGGTGGACCGACGGCCCGACTTTCATCATAATATAACATCTGGAAGTTGTCAATGCAGCATGCATGCATGCCCAACACAGGAAAGAACAATGGACATTCTAACTCACATCTGAGTTTAATTATTCTGCACAGGGTGGTTTGCACCCTGTGTAAAATAAGTTAGTTCAGATGTTAGTTAAAATGTTACATATTTCCTGTTAATGGTTCTTATGAAATTGATATTCCTATCACCTCCGTGGGACATCAATAATAATGCCTTTTTTAGGAACAGGGTGTTAGAGAGTTGATATTCTGCGCGGGAAAAATATTTGTTTAATCTTTTATTCCTCTTTGGTTAGAGCAGCCTGAACGATCACTCAATTGCGTTAAAAGTAACATGATCTATTTGACGGATATGTAAAAAGGGTCGTGATTGCTAAAACGGATTTTACGGGATAAAGACAAAATGGAAAAGTTTGTGAGGTATTAGAATATTATTTAAAAATTACTACTAGAATATATATCACAATTATGTCGACCCGTGACGAAGCAATATAAAGATTATGGTTTTTAATTGGACAGCCCAGTGTTCAACAATTTTTTGAGGTGTATATTATTAATCGAAACAATTTTAATCTTTAAAACAATATAATGATAAAATTTAATGATATTTGTATCACTTTCTTCCTATTGCGTTGTAGGATAAATTAAAGTTAAATATATATATTAATGTATATTTATACACGGTGTAGGAATTTATTCGAACAAAAATATGCTAAATTTAAAACAGTAAATAGTTCGAACAGAGTGAGCTCAATTAGAATACCGATGACTGCTTTACAGCAGTAGGCGGTAGAAATTGGTTGCCTGAGCGAACAGGCGGACCAAATTACCCTTCGTGCGATTTGATCTACTGAAATCGAACAAATATTACAGTTGAAATAGTAATTTCGATGTGTGTGGCATTGAAAGATGGATAATTAAGATTAAAATTCTGAATGAATAAAATACAAAAATAAGCAATGCATATATAATAGATCACAAGTTTCTCTATTTTTTTTTAATTTATAAAAATGCTGGAATAACATTAACATGACCTAGTTTATTCAATTTTATATATTGACAATATCAATGTGTGCAAAAATTTAAAACTGTTAACCGTAAGAGAATTATATGTATCTTTTATTGGAAAACTATCCTAAAAAGGTGCATGACTTTACAACAGATATGGAAAAGCTAGCAGTTAGATATTTGTATTTGTTTAGAAAATTAAGGATACGTAGAGGTATTTTCCAAGCTTTTTTATAAAAATTCAGCGTGAGCTCTGTTGTAAGTATTTGTAAAATTAACTTTATAGGGATGTTTGGTTTAAAACTTAGTCAGTTTTATTTTAATATAATTATTCTTATATATACCTTTTGATGTATATCAAAAAGTTATGCCGATATTTAATAAGGATAAAAAAAAACAAACTATGAGAATCTAAAATACGAAAGCAATAAAAATAATGGCAAAGTTATTTATATATTTTAACTAGTTTTAATATAAAATTGAACGCACACGAGTTATTTTCGTTGCATTACTTAAGTTTTTCCAGGCATTTTGTTACATATAATTCGTTTAGTAATGGAAATAGTTTTTAACGTTGAGTTTGAAACCCCAGTTAATTTTTTGTTGATTTTTGCAGATTTATTGTAATAACGTTACGCTTTATTGTTTTCTTAGCATTTTTATAACCTAAGAGACTTTAAAAAATGTAATAGCATTTTTAAATTAGTTCATGACTCCTTCTTTATGGCAACCCTAGAAATTTTTAGACCACAAGATGAATCTTAATTAATGATTAAGTCGATCGTTATAACACTGATTAAATTATTTTAACAATGTGTTTTAAATTTTAGAAAACCACACTACTACAAGGTGTTGGGTACCCTTTTGCAGAGAACCGACTAGGGTATAAGGACTTCAGTCCCAATTTCTGCAACGAAAAATGTGACAACACTGCTCTGTTCCGACTAGAAGGCAAGTGTATTTAAAGGATAAAGGTCAAAGCTCATTACAGTCACTCGTCCCGTACTCCACTCGTTATCACAACAATATGTACAAAACCTTTACTAAAACCGAAATGTAGGTATAGAGCAAGTGGTAGATGAGAAGCAGAAATCCCTGGACATTACGTGAAGCGAAACGGCGAGGTGAATTAAGTGATGTTACGGTCCGAGGAAAGCGTAATAATGGTCAGGTCGCACAGAATTAGCAACTGGTCTTAACGTAGTAAAACGTTCAAAGTAGAATAGCAGTAGTTAAAGAATATTTTTAATTCATATTGCAATCCGGTTTATCTTACATTTAATAAAATTGTAAAATTTTTAATTCTTCCCATGGATCATTTTATAATTGGCTGACATAAGATTTATTAATTACTGGCATGTTGTCTGTTTTTTTTCCTCTGGGTGTATTGAACAGTTGTAATAAGAAGTTGACAACATAGAAAATGCTCGTCAATGACATAAAAATACACTTAGATTCATACTTACTTATTATAGCTTTTTGTATCTTTCACGAAAAATAATATGTCTCGTATTGAAGCCGTTCCTTTAAATAAAAATATGCAAAAACTTATTAGCTCAGGGTGAAAATGTTACGCAATTATCTCAAGATAAAATTTCAGACAAAGGAAAAGGACTTTATCCGTTTATCTAATATAATGAAAGCAAGATAGTATTGAGAACCGATTCAAAGATAAGCCAGCTTTGCATTTAGCTCTTCTAGTGTTTTTTCTTGATCCGGCGCTTTGCGGCATAATGAATTGATTTCTATTGAAATAACTATTTGATAATTTTTTGTTGAAAATGTAGAGGAATATTTGAAATACGTAGCATGACAATCTCTTTCCTTTTAGCGTTTAATTTTTTACACGAAAATGATAAAAATACTAATGATATACGACGGCTTTTAGAAGTTTTACTTCCACTGAAAACTAAATCAAAAATTGTTTTAAAATATATATTTCAAGAAAACATCAAAATTGAAGGACATTAGTGATAGAAAATATGTTGCTTATGCTTGAAAATATTTATTTATTAAAATACACACACGTATTCAATAATAATACACGTATTCTCTATCAATTTTAGTACGATTTTACTATGATAATGACCACAACTCTTAATGTATTCTCTCATCCGAAAGAGAGACGCCGAGCATAGCGCGTTCCATAGCACGTTGAGCTATGGCAAACTTGTGGACCAGACCGATCGTCAGAGGCCACGTTTCTGCCCCGTAGTTCATCACGGGGTAGTAACGTTGGTTAAAGACTTTTATTTTTAAACTCTGCAGTATCGGCGATGTGAGAATGTGGTGTAGTTTTCTAAATGCTGCCCAGCCCAACTGAATCCTCCTTTCGGCTTCTCTCTCGAAGCTGTGTCTTCCCAATTGCAATATGTGCTCGAGGTAGAAATATTCATAGACAACATCGAGAGTAACACCATCGACATTGAACGGACTCGGGAGAAAGCGTTCGTTGAACATGACTTTCGTCTTGTCCAAGTTCATCCTGAGTCCGACACGTTGGGACGATTCATTTAAGCACTCCAACGGCTCGGCCAATATGACGACATCGTCAGCGAAACGGAGTACTCGCCGTTAATATTTATGCCACGTCCAGTCCAGTCTAGGGTCTTGAAGTCGTCTTCCAATGCATTAGTGAACTTATAAATGAAATAATCACAATATAAATATATCTTATAACTATATTGTGATTATTTTATTTATTTATACTTTATGCACTAAAAGTACAGAGCAGGCTTTATGCCATATGCATTTTCACCCAGTTAACCTTAAGGTGCTGTGAGATTATAAGATATTTTAATAATTTTTTTAAACTTACAGTGAGATCAAATGAACAATTATTATTCAGCCCGTTGCTAAAGAAGTTAAATTAAGGAGTTTCATAAGTGGATGTAAAGACAAATTTGCACTTCCTGTTATTTCGCTAGTATGGTAAGATGACAAGATTGCCGATACGACGACTGTCATGTAATGCACAGAACCTTCTTCGTACGTTAATATCGATAGTAAGATCTTCGTACATTAGAGATTGTCTTGTGGTCAGGTTTTGATTCTATATCCATTAAGACTTTCAGTAATGGGAAAACAATAATATGAATCTCCGCTTGTTTGAAACTAATGACTTTATATTTATAAAGCGCAAGCCTATATACGCTATTCATGAGAAAAAACCTTGAGTAAGAATTTTTAACAGGTTAACCAATTCACATTTATTAGTCTAAATTGAGTAATTGTATTTACGAGCATATTATGGTAGCTTTATAAATTGAAAGTAAAACCCTAAAACGATTCTTGAAAATTATAAGCGTGTAATAAATACGAGTTCTTTTTTTAAATAATGATATATCAGCGAATAATAACTGAATTCTAATGAAACACGGGTTGTATACTAAGGAATGGTAGGAGATTAGGAAAAAAAAAATTTACGTAAAAAAAAATTGTTTATTATTAATTAATTTTCTAATAAACAAATGCAAATTTAACTTACTGCTCGGTGTTGTAGAAAACATTTTGTTTTAGATATTCATTAGAGAGAGATTAACTAAAAAATAACACAAGAAAATGTTAGTGCTTTCTTACAAGGAAAAAAATATTAACGATTGAGTATACGAGACAGCGATCGAGGTGGATGCGTGACGCCAAGTGCTACGCCTTTTGCAGTTTCCCAGGCTAAATATAACTTAAAAAATGAATAAGTTTAATGAATATTTATTAAAATTTAGAATTGATTTCTAAACAACAAAATGACTTTTTGAATGGGCAAAACTATTTTTCAAAAATAATTTATTTAATGCGATAATACGCTCATAAATACATTAAAATTTAATAGTAAATTTTTAGTGGCCCGCTTAAGAAATTCTGAATCATAAGAAGCAAGTTCGGTCACACTGTAGTAATTGACCTGTTTATTGAAAAACGGTTTCAAAATAACTTGTTTTTTATTATGTTGAATATTCCAAGTGCACATACAACATGAAAAGTGTTTACTACTCGGAGGACCATTTACATTTATTGTAAGATTTTTACGCATACTTTTGACTTCAAACGTAACTCCGTAATCATTTTTCTTACCTTTTGTGCAATGTCCCGTGAGACTTTAGAAATTTTGCGTCTATGACACTCAGTAGCGGAGCATACTTCAAGACATCTTGACATTAAAGATTAAAGAGTCAAAGCAAAACAAAAAAGCAATGCCTACCAAACTATTGCCAGTAGATGACATATTATCTAAGAAACGAATCGCATGATAGTGATGGACCTTTACATGGTTAAGTTTTAAAAAGATTTTGCAACATTAGTTATTTATTTTTTTCAATATTACATTTGCTTTCATAGAGGGACTTAAAAACATTTATAATATACAGTATATTTAACCATGTCTTCCTATTAATTGCGTATTCGAAACATAAGGCACAGGTAGGCTGCTTACATTTTTTTTCTACTAAAACAAACTTTTGTTTTCTTTCTTAAAACATGTCTTATATATATTCAATACATACTAATGTATTAACAAAAGCTATAGTTTTATGTGGTCTTGGTTATTAGTGGCTATATATTATAACAACGTATTTGTTAAAGTCTACAAAATAGTATCAATAATTTACATCTCTTGAAGAATATATAATGAGTGATGAAATACAACATTGCATCATATAAATAGTGATAAAACATTCAAATTGTATATGTCTTGTGGATATGTAACAATTTTGGAAAATCGCTAACAGCTTTTTTCATCGTAAACCTAAACTAGGAAGATCATCGTTTTGTCAAAACTAGGGATAAAGATGATCAACTAAATAAACCGCCAGTAAAAAATTAATTTACCTTAAACTTACCAGTTAACAGTGAAACCTTAATAATAATTATGACACTGCTGAAAAACATTAATTGAGCTAATGTGATTAACTGAAACTAACGGAATTAGCCGACTGATATAACATATTGTTATATCATGTTTAAAAGATGACAAAATAGGCCCGCTGAGTTTCTTTCGCCGGTTCTTCTCAGGTCGGAGGCGTCCTATTCCGAACCGGTGGTAGCGTCCTTGACAATCAATAAGCGAGTGTTACACTTCTATATTGAATAAAGATATTTGAATTTGAATTTGAATTTGAATATGTATTTTGTACAGCTCTGCGGATCTGCTGACTGGCCCGCTTTATATATCACCCATCGTCTTTGAGTAATATTATATTATTTAAATGATTATTTTCAGAGGTATGTTTACCTAAGTAATTTTATAAACACTGTAGCTATCTTTACTTAATAAATATCATCGCAATAAATATATATAAAATAGTTTTGTACGTCCATTTATTAATCTAAAATCTGTTTTTACAAATTGTTTAATTTTAAGGACAAAATATAAATAGCCTGTTTTATTTTATTTTATATTAATATTATGTAAAAAAAGATACCAAACTACTTAAGGAGGAATCCAAAGGCTCAAACAGTTGTGTTTTGCGTCGATATTGCTAAATCATTGGCTTTTAACGGTAAAGGGCTTCAGAGAAAAAGTAGTAAGATTGGTTCTTTAAATAACGGAAAAACTGTTAATCTAGTATCACCCCTTATTACATGATGCTATAAAATTTTCAAATAAACAAATTAAAGTTTGCCGTGTGTTCTACCAAATCTTTTATATATGAGGCCTCCAACAACAGCTACTATGAAACAAAAATGTAAAATATACAAAGATTCAAATTAATTCTCACATGAAAGTCGTCTTTTGACAATTAATATGTTTCGTGGGAGCTAAGACATTGAAAGCATTTGGTTCAATTTAACATGGATTTATGTCCTTTAAAACAATTGATACTATCTGTATCTAACATAGATTGTTTATTTCTTTAGCTACAACTTTCATCAGAGAATAATAGTTATAGAATCGAAAAGACTCGAGTATCGAATCTGACGAGTCTCCCTTTCAAATCGTAATCTCGGCTGATTTAGCAATATATATCTTTACATGTTTTCTCTACTAAATATATGAAAAAGAAGCTTATAAAATATTTCCAAAGTGAATATGGGTTTGGTATCGGAGCATTACTTTGTCACGGTTGTATTACTTTCCGCAGTTATATAATGACTTAAAAATGGACATAATAATTTTCAACAATTGAACAACAACTAATTTGTGTTTTAGAGATGTGTATGTTCAAGAAGTCTTTAATAGTTACTGAAGTTTGTAAGAAAAATCTTATTATATAATACACATTATTAGATAGGCCGTTATAATGTTTGGTTATATATTTGATTGAAGATATATCATAACTTATACTCGCTTGAAAAAACAAACTCCTCAGATCTTTTGTTTTATTTTAAGTTATATTCTTAAAACTTTAACATATGAAAAACTTACATGACAATTAAAATCATGGTAATTGTCTTATTTTATTACAGAATCCTAAACACACGCCAAATAAAAAACGTCGATACGTACGTGCGCACGATTTCGCCATATCCGTGACATTTGATTTGCTATGCAATACGTGAAGGTGAAAAAATCGAAATTCAATTAAGGCTGTTTTTCAAATTTTATCACGTGACAACTATGACAGAAATGAAGAAAGTTTAGGCACATAAAGCATTTAATTGCTAGCTCTTCTCATATGATCAATTGTACTAGATACATACTTTGGACATACCTCATGTTTTAAACAGAAACAAATTCAAATTTATTTATTCAACATAGGAGTGATACACTCAATTAGTGATTGTCAAAACGCTACCACCGGTTTGGAAAAGGTACGCCTCTGGCCTGAGAAGAAACTTAGCGGGACTTATTTGTCATCTCTTACGATAAAATTAAAACAATTAAAGCATAAAATTATCATCTCAGCATAATCATCCAATTGGACATTATTTTATTCATTCATAACATAGCTTTTTTAATCTATCAACTCAGTTTATTCGGTTACAGACTTGATTTAAATTGGCTGATGATGAAGCGTTCAAATTAAGTTTCCTAATTAAAATAAAATGACGCCCAAATGTTACTATCATATAACTCTTACTAAAACAAACCATATAAAAAGGTATATCGCATCATTCTTTAATTTTTTTGAGCTTTCTATAAATCCAAACAGAAAAATTTTATCGCTAAGCCAGAAAAGATGTTGGCTTCCTTAGCCTTATTTTTTTTTAAATAGAGAGAACTACGTATAGTCAAGCGATTTATAATAGTAGAGTTATAGTTCTATGGTAAATTATTACAATGCAAGCAGAAACATGTAAATATATATTAAAATATAAAATTCCCTTTATTTAAAATCACAAAACCGTAAAGAATTTTTATACGAGAAATATTTTCCATTTCGCTTTGTAAATACGCTCGACGTTCCAATAATGGATTAGGGGATAATGGATTTATATTGATAATGGAAAATTTCTGTTAGTGTATATATTTTCATTTCATTCATTTGTGCCTCGGTAATATATTTTACAAGAGCACTGTATATCCACTGAGATCTTTATGATACAATTTCATATTTATTTTGTTACTTTTCAAAGGTTAAGTAAAAGCTTTTCTACTATAAAGTTGCTTAATACTTGTAAAATAAAAATAAAACTTTTTCAGAAAAATATATATGCGCATACATTATAACTATATACACACTTTCATAACTTTTAACAATAAACTATATCAATAGAAATAAAAGATGTTATTGTTAACACATGTTTTTTTTACTTTTATTTCGTTACACTTATACATAACAAAAAAACATTGTTACTTTTTTATGTTAATTAAAATATTATCTTTTTTTTTTTTTTCGGATGACCTCACGTTGGTGGAGTTAACCGCACAACCCGTCGGGTTGAGGGCTAGCAACTTTAGTGCACAGGCTTCACCTCTATTCTGATGGCTTAGCACCGAGGGACCCGAAGGGGACCTCGGCTGGCTGCCACTTTGTATATATCCCGTAAGCGTGCTTGATCGAGGGTGCCCACGAGGGCAGAGCCTCGGCCTCGATCAGCCGCTGGTCAGGTCCATGCCCATACCCGTTAGCAACACTTATCGAGGTTTTTATTCCCCGATGTCGGCCAGGATGGCTTTTCTCATGAGAAACGTAAAGGAGCATTATTTTAGGATTTTAGGGCGGATTGAACACACCGTTTAAATTTTTTTAAATCCGAAAACGGTAGGGAATTATTGAATTCCCATTTCCGAAACGCCTCGCGTCTTAATGTTGGGGGAGGTTTTTGTTGGAAAACCCGTAGGAAATTTTCCCCCTCTTTGCTCGAATTATTTTAAAGGGCAGGGGGTTATTCCACTGGATTTTAGGAACCCTCAAATTTGAATTACTTTAGGCTGAAAAGGTTCTGTTTGCGCATTTAACTTTAGGAATGGAGTCCAAGGGTTACCAATTTCCACTTCACTTGCGAGTAGGATGGTTTTCAAAATTTCCCTTTTTCCCGTTTGAATAACTTTTCATGGGTGGGGTTTATACCCCTTTTTTTTTTTCGATACTTTAGGGGGAATTAAACACCGTCGGTTCACTTGGGAAAGTGTTTGCAAGGAGCAAACCCCTGTTGGCTTGACGAGGCCCTGAAAGCCTCGTTAACTAAATTATTCCATGGGTGTTTAAATTTCGGGTGGGCCCAAGAGGTTTCGGTCGTACCCGCGGTTGGGTATTTTACAGAAAAAACCGAAGGGATTTAATGCCTCCCCTCATTGCCCTCCGATGGGAAAGTTTAATTTGGGGCAATGGATTGCCGAGTGGTACTTTTAAAAGGTGCCGCCCAGGCGCCCGTCCTTTGGTTTGATTAACAATTTTTATCTCCCTTTTCCGCTTTAAATGCCCCGAATTTTGTTCCAGTGTTTTTTGGGGGGGGTTAGCCTTTTAAAGCGAGGCCGGGGTTAAAAAGTATTTTATGGGTGGTTTAAGGCCTCTGGTTATGGAATTCCATTGTCCGGGCGGTTCCCAAACCACCGCAGTGGGAAAGAGCCAAGCCTTATTGGGCGTCAAACCGCGGTGAGGAGATCGACCGCGCGTTTTGGACCTTGTTTGGGTTGTTCCCAAACGCGCCAGCCAAAGGCACTCGGGGACTACGCGAGGCCAGGTGGGGGGGTCGGTACCCGGAAGGCCGGCGGGTTTAGGGGTGGGCCCCATGGAGGGGGCCGCCCGGAGCGCTTTTGGAAGGGAACTCAGGGGAAAAAAGGGCCCCGGAGGGCCTCGGGCGGAGGGGGGAGGAAATTTAGTTTGGTGGGGGGTTTTGGTAGGTTTGGAGTTAACCTGGGGCCCAAAAGGGAGGAGAGTCCGGTTTGGTGCGGACTAGTGCCCTTTGAGAAAACGCAAAGGAGGCCCCGGCATTAGAGCCGGGTTCGGACATTTTACAAACCTTCATCTTTACGAACCCAATCAAAAATTTTTGATGACCTTTGTCCGGTGGGGCTCAAGGTTTCGGGGGCCAAGGGTGGCTTTTAGTTTTGGTTGAACGGGATTGCATAACGGAACCCCTTCTTTTGAAACGGGCCCTTTGGTGGGCATTCTCGGAGCCCTTTGGACTTTCAAGGAGGGATGGGGAGGGTGGGGTTAGGGCTAGTCTTCCTTTTGAAGAACGAGAACTTTGGGGAAGCCCAGTTTAATTTAATTTGTTTGTAGGGGTCATTCCGTGTTTAATTTTTGAAAGGGACGAAGGCTTTCCTACGGATGGCCGGGTTTTTAATCCCCGGCAACTTGGTGGCGCCGTGAGGCGGCTGAGGGCAGGGGAGCAGCACCCTTTTAAAGGCGGCAGGGGGGCGTGAGGCGCATGGGACGGCCGGAGGCGGGTGCCCCTGAGGCAAAAACCCTGCTGAAGCGGCGGGGAGGTTGGGCCGGGCAGACGGATGGGCCGGAAGCCGTGGTCATGGCCGATGTTTTTGGGAACCCGGTGTCAGGAAGACGGACGCGGGGACCCACGGTTTTGGCTTTACGGGAAGGAAGGGGTCAGTTGTGGTTCGGTTTCCTTCGCTGCACCATTTCGAGGACCGGTGTGATTTGGGGGTCAGGTGTTTTTGAAACCTTTTTATGTCCATGGGCGTGAAATAGGGTCGCGGGGACGAGGGGATTAACATTTTCGCTTGATTTTTGGAACCAACGGGCCGAGGGCGAGGGTCAATGACCCGGCATCATTATCATCAAATTGGGGTTTAAGTCCCAAAATTAGGTTAGGATTTTGGTATTCGGGTGAAAAAGGGAAAAAACCCAAAAGGCAGGTAAAGGGGGTTGGCCCCTCCGCCCCGTAAGGGAGGTTAAACCCGGCGGCTAAAAAAATAGCCCTTTTAGAGCGCCCGGTTCCCGCCCCAGGGAAAGAATTGATTAATAATCCCCAGTGGGTGCGTTTTAAAATAACACGAGGAGGGTTTATTAAAAACTAGTTAGGGTTCCCCAAAAAGAAGGGCGGAGCCTAAAGGGAAAATTAAAATTGTCAAAATCGAAAGTCACCGGCCAGACGGTTGGGGGGCCAGTTTTCCGGCGCGCCAACGCGTAACTTTCAGGCCCAAGCACTTTACACCGTTACTGCACGGCAAAAAACGGCGAACCGGGATCTTTGTTCGCCCTTGCGGCGTCGGGGGGGGCGGTGGGTGGGCGCCCGGGCGGGAGTGGGGGTAGCGGGCTTGCCGCATTTGGGCCACGGGCGGGTTTCTTTTTGGGTTTGAAAAAATCACCTGGGGAATGTTTAGGTTGAGTAAAAGTCCACCGGGTTTGGGGTAGGACAGTTTAAAAAATTTTGGATTTAGAATGCCAGTAGGGTTTTTCAAATTTTGAAAGCGCTTTTTTTAAATTCCAAAAATTTTGTTGCAGAATCTTGTTCCTGGCATTTTGGAAATGAAACTTTTAATTTTCAAATTTTAACCAATTCTAAAATATATTTTATTTTAAATGATTTTCCCGGAGATCCAAAAACTTGTCATTTAAACCCTTTTTGTATGAAATTCAATAAACCAAAAGTTAAAGTTTTTAAAAAACTACTTTCTGTTTTTTTCAAATTTTCCATCCTTTGAACTAATTTTATCCCTGGAAATTATTTTTGGGAGATGAAAACAATTGTTATACAAAAACACGACCAAAACAGGCCGTAAAACATCTTTTTAATCTTAGTTTTTTTTTTCAAAACTTGTACAAATGTTTGGGAAATTTGTTACTCTAACTAAAGGGTTTTAAAAGGCCAAGGATTATTTTATTTTTTCACAGCCTTGCCTCAAAAAATTAAAACTTTTACGTCAACGAAAGGGTTATAAGGTTTGTTTTTAACAAAATCAAAATAAAAGTTTGCAAAGCATAAAAGGAAATTATTTTCGTTCTTGATTTCAAGGGGTCGGTTAAATTTTATCGACCTTTTTTCCATTTATTTTTAGGGTTTAACCCGAATTTTTCTGTGTTTATTGATCTCTAACCCAAAGGGAAACGTGAAATAGTCGCGACAGGGGAAAGCTTTTCCTTTTGATTAACCCGAAAGGCCATGCCACTAGCCCCCCTGAACGCCAAGGAAACAAGGCCACCCGAAATCACCCGGCCTTTCCCGAATTTCCACGTTCCCCCATCCTGGGGTCACCGCATGGCAGAAGCCGCCACTGAAAACATTTCTTGGGTTGGGTCCCGGAGCATGTGGCTGGCCCACGTTTATTACCGCTAATTTTCGAGATTTCACCACTTTCCGTTGTTGAAGCCCTATTTATTTTTAATTTTTAGATTTTTAAATTAAAATATAAAATTGTTATTTTTGTTCAAATTATATTTGATTTTCCTTTTTTTATTTTTGTTTTAAATTTTATTATTGATTTATTTTAATAATAAAATATAAATATTTTTATTGGGTATATTTGACAAGTTAAAATTTAATTTAAAAGATATTTAAAATTTTTTTCTTTGCCAAAATATTTGTTTCAAAAGTTAAATTTTTAAAACATCAATTTAACGGACAGAGGAATCAAAATTTTTATTTTGGTTTTTTGGGCCTCTGATCGTTTAAAGGTAATCCCTCCCATACCCATTACTCTTTTTTTATTCGGGGTTTTTTATCCTCAAAATTTTTTTCCAAGAATGAATAGTTTGGCCTTATAAATATAAACTTTTATTAGATGCTTGGAATTTTTTCTGATATATGCAAATTAAAACTTTGTCTGGTGTCCAAATTAAAAACGAAATTTTTAACAATTTTGATGTATTTTAAAACATTTTAATTATCAAAAATAGGAACGAAAACAGCTTAAAGGTTGATTTAATTGTGTTTAAAAAAATTCCAAAATCAAATCGTTTTTACGTTGTCTGAAATGTTATTTTAAATTTTATGCTAAAGATATAAATTTGAATATCTTTAGCCCAAAATTATTATATTTCAAAATTGAATTGTCCTCCAAAAGATACGGACGATGGGAAAAAATCGAAATAATTAAAAAACCCATATCACTAGGTTACGGAGAAGTTTTTTTTTTCATAACATGTTTTTTTTTAAAATACGTTTTCAAAAAATCTAAAAGCGTTTTGTTAAATTCTTATTACAGTCCTGCCTTTGCATCAATGAATCGATTTTCCCGAAAAAATATTTTTTGGTTTTTGTCCTTTGAGGTCCAAATTTAATTGTATTTACGTGGTAAGGGCGTGTACTTTAGAAACCGGAGGTCGTGGGTTGAATCCTTTGGGACCAACCAATTTTCTTGTTTTGCTGGTTTGGCAATTTGGGCTGATTACCCAATTGTCGAAAAGAAGATATTCTCAAAGTAAGATGGTCGGATGGGCATGTAAAAACCGGTTACCAACCATTCCAGCCGGGCACAGGCTGAATGATAGAATATTCCAATACTTTTGTTTTGATTCTAATTATTCTAAACATTTTACCCTTAAAACACCAAATGATTATGTGTTGTATATATATCCCCCTCAAAAAACAAAATATAGGCAAGGATGGTTTATTTATTTTTATTGATTTATCTTAATAAACTTTTGAATATTGTATTCGAATTATGACTTAATGATTTGGATATCATATTAAAACCAAATTTCCACAAAACTTTAATTACCTGTTACTATAGAACTGTTCGACCTAGTTCTCCATAATTTTATATTATCATAGGGGAAACTAATATATATTTGTTAGGTGTCCAAGTCAATAAACTGGCGGCAATCTATATTAAACCCGTCCTACTGTATTCGAATCTGACCTCCCGCGAGAGGGGTCCAACTCCCCCTTTATGACATTACGACTACTGATTGTTATTTTTTAATCTTGTCTATTAGCTTTTTGTTCATATTTAAAATTTTTTATTATCCTTTCTTTTAATTTTTCATTTAAATTATTAACGTTGATTTTGATTGTTATGTTTTTTTAATCACTAAAAGTTATGGATTTTAATTATCCGGGAATATAAACCTCAACTTAGGTGCCCTCCCCTTTTTATCCAACCCGGTGGAATTTAAACAATTTTAAAGCCATCACCTTTTTTTACCTGTTGCTTAAATGATCTTCCGCTTTTTACCAACAAAACAGACAGGTTGTTGATTTTTGCAGCTTTAACTTTGGCCTTCGGTTTGAGATCGTTCCGCTGTGAATCCATTAAAATTGGAATAACCCAACGCGGTTTGTTTCTTTTCTTATAAAATCAGAAATTTGACATTGTTTGGAAAAGTCGCCTTAATAAATCACCCGTTTGCGCCCAAATGTTCTGTTTTAGTACTTATTCTATCAGGTACAGATAAAAAATGAAAATTGGAAAGTTTAATTTTTATTAATTTTTATTGGTATAATATATTTAAAAATTCAAAAGAATTACAAAAATTTTTTGAGGAGTAACAATGTTTTATGAAGCAGCGTTAATTGTCGTGATTCATAATTTTTTATTCAATTTTGAAAACATTTTTCAAAAATTTTATAAAACGGAGCAGTTTTTTTTGCTTTTTGCCAATATTTTTTTGTTGTCGTTTAGGATTCAGATTTAGGAACAAAACCAATTTATCAGTGTCTTTAAATTTATTTTATTTGAAAAGATAGAAAAAATTTTTTTAAATAAATATTTTAAAAAAGCAAAACTTTAATTGATTTTCGTTAAGAACAGTTTTGATTAATTTAAAAGGGCTAAAACTATTATCATTATCATCATCATATCGGCAGGAAATATGGGAATGGCCCCCCATGGCCGCCAACCGATGCGCCACCGACTTCCTGCAAATTTGCCGGTCCCCATTTGGGGGGCTACAAGGTTTTTTCCTCATCGGTTAACAGTTTCTGAGCTAAATCCGCCCATTGCCACTTTAGCTTACTAACTTTATGAAACATAAATTAAAATGTAGCATTAGTACATTTTTAACGAAAAATAGTTATTTGTCGATCTTTGGTTTTTAATAATTGATAGAGGCTATTTTCTTGCTCACTGGGAACCTATCCAGGAATTTTCCGTTGCAGCACCTTTACCTATTTCAAAAGTTTGAAAAATATGGTTCCTATTCCAAGGCGAAACAAAATCTCATAATCTAATTGAGCAATCCATGTCCCAATGTAAAGGATATGAAGAAATATTTCAGATCAAAAAACCTAAGTATTTCAGACACCTAAATTTATTCAACTTCGGGAAAGCACTCCCCACGCCACTATTTTTATAAAACTTTTATGAAATTTAATTTTTTTTGTTCTTAAACAAAACAGGGATGAAAATTTGATATTCAAGTTAATATTTTTTAAGGACCAAATGATAAAAGTTTATTTCCCAAATGATTTCCCGTCATTATTTTATTTTTCATAAAACATTTTATACCAAATTCTCCTGGTTATTAATGCCACTTTATAAACATTATGATCATAAGATTAATTGTGTTTATGATAAAGTTATTATCATTTATGCTATTATATTTTTTTCTGGTATTACCAAATTTCTTTCTCGGCTATAATCTAAACAAGACAGAGTTATTTCACGCCTTGGTATATAAAACACAGAAAGGAACCTGTGAAACAGATTATAGAATAATCACTTCAAAGAAAGCTGAGAGAATGTTCAATATTAACCTCATACTTTAGAAGAGATGTGAACGTTGATGCTTGAGGGTTGTTATTGAACGACAGTTTTTTCAGGCCTTGAGAAGTGGGGCGTGAATTGCCTGATATGATTGTTTGCTCGCCAAACATTTTGGTGACATAATAACCTATTAAATACAAAACGTCCAATATTGGTGTTTTTTCAGGTGTTAAATAATAATGTGTTGGAAACGACGTGGTCGATTCAGAAAAAAATGCTTTGTTCATAAATAAGCTGATAAATACACTATCACTTTAATACTGCCCCAAATGCAGCAGCGCTATGAATCAACTAACGAAACTTTGAAGTGTTAAGGCAAAGAAGACCGACATCGTTTTAATTCTCCACACGTTCCAATTTGGTCAAAGAGGGGGCCGGTACTGGAAAATAACTTTGTTGAAAGAAAAAGACTGTCGGGTGGACCCCGTGGGCCTTTTTCCCCGGAAGGGGTGGGCCCGTGTTCCGGTTTGGGGAACCGGCCAGGATTTCGGGGAAACGGACAACCCCTTTCCCCGGTAAGGCCTTGGCGTTTTGTGCTGTTCATGGGCGACGGACCACTTCCCATTGGGTGGCCCGACTGTCTCTGCTTTGGTTGCCATAAAAAAATTTTATTTTTTTTTCTTCTCACATACATTATTTTTTTATTTATAACAAATTACCTTATTCCGTTTGAAATATTTTTGATAAATGAAAGGTGCCATTTGTTAAAAACAGTATTAGTAGTCACTACTATTTAGAGAAAGGTTCAAACCATAACACTGGATAGATACAAAAAATTAAGGTTTCGCCTTTATTCTCCTTAAAACTGGGAGACTGTTCCTCTACATCTTTATCATCTGCAAACACTAACCATCAGATGAAAGCCCACATTTCCCTAGGATGTAAAAGGTATATTAATATAATAATGAGAGATTTTTAAATAACAAATTTCGTTACAAAGTGCAAAAGGTAACCTTGAAACATGGGTTTGGGTGAATTTATTTAAGAGGGGTCGAAGAACTTTTAAATTTGATAACGAAAAATTTGGAAAAATGATGTTGATGTTGAAGAAAACCAATTCCAAAGTTCTTTGTCGTATTTAAACATTATTTTTGAATGTCATTAAAAATGAAAGAATAATAAACTAGTCGTTCGACAACAAATAACAAGGCTATGATGAAAATGAACGTTAATTGAAAGGTGATTGCTTTTCAAGAAAAGTTTGGGATCTTCACACTTAGATACAAGTTGATAAATTTAATAACACGGAGGAGTTCTCATAAATTTAATCTGTTCGGAGAAATTAAAAAGTAACATAAAACATAAATTAAAAGGCCCAAATGTACCTCTTACAATTTTGATTTTTTTAAACAGTGAGGATAGACTTTTTATATTAAAATGTTTCAATAATTGTCCCATCTGTTTTAATCATTACTTAGATTAAACCCAAATTTATGTTTGACGAACACTTATCCCAATACTATATAATTCTTTTCTTTTAATTATATTTTGTGAAAAAAAATGCAGGATATTTTATCTTTTCATTATGGTTAGTAATACTATTTTTTTTCTAGTACCAAAAAAGTTTACTTTGGGATAATATAGCCCAAAACAAAAACGGTTGAACAACAGTCAAATATTTTAAAAAATTGACGCAATGAAAATAAATTTGTAATTCATAAAAAACATACATCACCCGAGTTAAACAAATCCCTACGCCATTCCCGATGCAAATCTTTCAAACAACCAACACGATTGTATTTTGATAAAAGAGAAAAGGAAGGATGATATTTATTACGTTAAAATTTAGGTATATTTTCTTTAGCCAAAGGGAGGGGGCATTGTTTAAAAAATCTTTTATAAATCTTATTCTTGATTTTCTTAAAAGAAAAAAGTATCAAAAGAAAAATCACTTAAGTTCTTTTTTAAATGACGGTAATTTTCGTAAATCAACAAATAACCATTTACATAAAATATTTAGTTTTATATTAAAATTCGATAACTTTTTAGGTACGTGCTATAAGGAATATTAATATATATTATACATATTTTATTTAAAGGGTTCTTATGTAAGAATAAAATCTTATTTTAATTAATTTGGAGATTTTTTGTGTTTTGAAGTTTTTTGGGTTTAATCTTAAATGGCAAGCCTTTGAAACATGCCCCCTGGCTGGGGTCTGACACCCAATTTTCAAAACTTAGGACATTGTGCAAAGGTAGAAAATTCGGTTACGAAAACATTTTGGGAATTAAAGTAAGGTGAATATTTAAGTGTATTTTAAAAGATTTATTGTATTTTCTGCACCGTTAATTTTTTATAAATTAATTGTAAAAAAATAATATTAATATCAAAATATCTATTATTATTTTAAATTAATAGTATTAAAAAAAATATTAGGAACAAAAATTGAGTTGAAGGACTTGTTTTTCGGTAATTAACTAGACCCAAAAAGCACCCGGTTTCTTAACAACAGCAATAAGGCAAGGTTTATCAAAAAATAGACCGACTTGGCATTTTTTCGTTATTTATTTTGGGAATGAGTTTTCGAAATTACCATGCAATCTCTGATATGTTTTGGTATTAAAATAATCAAAATGTCATCAATGAAACGTTTTATGTTAAAAATGAAGGTTTTGAAATGAAAATTTTACGAAAACTTAAACGTTTATTTAATTGGCTTCAAAGCCTGATCCAATTTTTTAAAAATGGCAAAATGTTTTTTGGGTTTATTTTAAAATGTTATTGTCAATCAAATCAGAAACGATCTGGACAAAAGCAAAGACGATTGGTTGTCGAACAAGCTCTTTTTAGTAACATCACAAGGGGTTTAAATGGGAAGATGAATATTTTGCAAAGAAGAGTAAAGAAAAGAAGAAGGTGGTGGGGCCCAAGGATGTCCTTTCAAAAAAAATGGTTCTAATGATGGACGCTGGTCATTTGACGGAAGAATGAATGCAGTTTTAAAAGCCGGTCCCGGGATTGATTGATCTGTTACGCAAAATAGACACTCACCATAGTCGAATTGGAAAATTAAGGAATGCAAGGCGAATATAGTCTGTTCGGAAAGGTTTTAAATGAGCACAGGGTTTTGGACAAAAAAGTTATTAAAGATTATGTTTAAAGTATTTTAAGTTTTAAATTTTTATATTAAAGGGAAACCCTATAATAAAATGTCATTAGACTTGACGGCCGATCTATATTAGAAGTCAGTCAAGTGATTTTATTTACAAATTAGGCAACATAGGTTTTTTTTTTCTTTATATTATTAGGCATTTTTGGTTTATAATTGATTTATCAAAGTTCCACTACATTAAAGTTTACATAAAAAATACTAAAATAATTACGTTCACTTCAATGTCAAAAAATGTGTTCGTGGACTTAATATTTGTCACCTTTTATTCAATGTCCTGGAAATCAATCACCTTCACCCAGAGGGGCATATTTACGGTGTTTTGAGTCACGTATTGACGATAAAACTTACAAAGGAACATGAAAAAAGAAAATTAAGACCAAAAAATTTAACAGGCTTGTATTCCAAACAGATGGGACTTGTTTTTCGTTCTTTATTTTTTATGACCAAATTAAAATTTACCTTTAAAAACTTTAGTTAAGTAAAGCCACTCGGTGCCTACTTTTACTTTTGAGCAAAAGTTCCAAAAAAGGTCGAAGTTTGGGACCTAAGTCCTCACGTCTCCTTTGGCCAGCAGTTTTACTTTTCTAAGTAAAAAGGATGTTACATCACATGTTTGGGATAATACCACCCTACGTGAGGGAACGCGACTGATGAGGGGGTTATCATTAACGTCAATGATCCGGCGGGAAACGGCGCGATACAGTGTTATATTTTCCAACTAAAATAATAACGAAGTTCTTATAACGTCACATTCAATCGCAAAATTATAAAACAACGAGTCAAAAGCGTTTAACTTTGTTACAAAAACCACTTTAAACTAAGGTTTCAGTTCTGAAAAATTCTGCTACGGTAAAAACAAAAATCAATTTAAAGATCTTTAGATGTAGTAAGTAAAGTGATTGTTACGAAAAAAAATTGAAATTAAAAAAATTTATAGAACTAAAAAAAGAAACTTTTAAATAAAAACTAAAGTTTTGTTTGATTTTAAAAGGGAAACTATTTGAAACCAAAATTTAAAAAGCATTAGTACATTTTAATTAAAAAGTTACTTTTTATCTTTTTTTTTTTTATTGAAGGGTTTCGCTTATGGAACCTTTGAAAAAGACTTATATGAAAGTTTAATGTTTTTTGTTCAAAAAAAACAGGGATGTAAAAATGATATTCAACAAAAAGGGTTTGTTTTTTTTACGACTTAATGTTAAAAAAGGATTTATTATGCTTATGTCATCTTTTATAATTATTTTATTTTCCAGCAGAAAAAATTATAAGATAATATGTTGTTTATAACATTAAGAAAAAGGTGGTTTGTATAATACAAACCTCTTTTGTTCATTATATTTGTATTATTTATAAAATAATTTAATAGTACAAAATATATAACAATAAAATAAATTTTTTATTTAGCTTAATTAAAAAATTAATTTGAAATGTTCTAATAAACTTTAACGTTTTTCAATTTTTTAACTTTTTAAATTGATAAAGATTATAATATCAAAAGGAAGTGAAAGTGAAAAGACATCCAGATTAAGACCTCTAGATTTAATAGACAGCTACCATCAATATTTTAATTTTATCAACAATTAATTCAATGATTTTTTTATTGTTGGGAATATTATAAATTTTAAAAAAAAATTATTTAGGATTTTTCGCGTTTATTTTACATTTTAAACCGAGTTTGAACACTTTCAGCGGCTGGTACGGGGAGACAGTCACCAATTAATTCAATATTTATTGTACCGGAATTCATAGACGTACAACCTTAAATTAATTATATAAACAAAAAAAATAAAGTTATTGAAACTTCTGAAACAAAAATAAAACATTCACATAAGAGTAACGAACATTTAACCCAAAACCTCGCAAATGAGACCTCTCTGTTTTGCCTTGTTTAGCCAACAGCCCGCCATATTCTGATCTTGAACCATCCTATTATTCACTTTACTTTTTTATTCCTCATTTTTGAAATATTTTTAAACCAATATTTCCCTCCTATTTTATTCACTAATTGCGTGATAAACTTAAGTTAATATATTCGTCGTATTTAACTTTTTTTTCGAATGAGGTAATATCAATTACTTTAACATTTTTTTGCCCTTTATTCCGGGCGGTAACCATTTAACCGTGGGTTAATTGACGATCAATGGAGGGGGAAACTTTTTGACAAAATTTTTCTACCTTATATCTTGGTATGGGTTAACACACTTTGGTAGGTTAATCCAAAATCTATTCCAAAACAATGGTATATATGCTCTGATAATAAAACATAGTTTTTTTTAGATAAAGAAATATTACAAAAAAACGAAGTTAAAATTTATTTAGAAATTGTATTGAATTTTAATTTATACCAATTATTGTGACAAATAATTTAAAAATATTTGCAAAATAAATTCATAAACAAAGAAGCACCTTGGTACAAAAACGTTTGATGTAAAATCCTAATTGGTTATTTTGAGCTTTTGCATTGGAATGAATTGTAAATATAAAATTTATCCAGATTGGTGGATAATTAAATTTCGGTAAAAAAACGCAGTTTTATAAAAAATTATTACCTTTTAACAGTTGGATGTAACGATGCGCGCATTTTAGTCTCCCACAATTAACAGTTTATGGTTATATTGTTTTTATTAATTTTGCCAACAGAACCAAAGAGTGTTAAAAAGACATTTCAACCGTGTCGTCGCTTAGTAAAGGGAGGATTATAAATCGAGGTCGGGGTTCGAACCGCGGGACTCAATAATTTTTTCAGTTTTTTTGTTGGGAATAAAGGGTGATTACCCGATTGCCTGTAAAATAATGCGTCGTTGGGCATGTGTTTCCTCCCGTCCCTTCTGGTCTTTTTTAGTTCCACCGACCTGGTGGGAAAAGGGCCTGACTTGTATTTTGACACTTGTTTTATAATATCTGTGGTTGGCTGATCTTAAATAAATATTAGCCGCCTGGTGCAGACGAAAAGAACAATTATTGAACAAAGCACGGGTTCCGGAAAGAAAAACGTGATGGGTTTAACCTGGTTAACTTTGTCATACAAAGTGTATATAAATTTATCAAAATTAGTTCAATCTTTAGTTCAAACTTAATGAAATCAAACTTTGCGTAAATCGTAAATCAAACCGAATAATTAGGGGAGTCCGGTTGTTTAAATATAAAAAAATTGAAAAAATTAACATATAAAAAGTTGTTTTCAAATTAAAGTTACATTTTCCCCACAGAAAATCAATTGAAAAAACTTACTTATTTAAATCCCAAATATAAAAATGGAAAAGACCGAGCCGCGACTATTGAAAATCAACGATTTTCCTTCCAGCTTTATGAAATTTCATTAAAAAGTTTTAAAATAAATTCAAATCAACCTTTAAAGGTCGTCAAAATACCCAATATAGAAATATGTTAAAAATTTTTAAAACCTGAATTTGTTTGTTATAGTATACAAAACATTTTTTTTTGTTCGATAATTAATGAGCTTTGAAATACAAATTTTTAAAAAATCAACCCGTCCAACATACTTACACATTAATTATTTTTTATTGTTAGTTAAGCGATAAGGAAATTAACGAAGGGATATGCCTGCCCATGGGGGGCATGGGATGTTCGTTAACCAAAAACCACCTTCAAAATTGAGGTTTAGGCTGTTTTAATTTCCCGAACAGGGGGGCACCCGATCGCGGGACATAACCTCACCCAACCACCCCCAGGGCGGCCAAACAGGGATAAGGGGCCTAACAGAGGGGCCCGGGCCGGGAGTATTGTGCCAGGGTGATATCCGCCACCAAGGCCCCGTTGAATTAACCTGGGTTTCAGCAGCCCAAAGGTGGAGCGAGGAATAAAAACCCAATTTTTCCAGGAAAAATAAATATGTTAAATTAAATTTTTAAAACATCAAAACTCTAAACAAGCGTAAAATTTGAGAATTTTTATTGCAAAAAAAAATAACCCAAGGTAGAAAGGTTTTGTTTTGGGATTTTGTTGTTTAAAACGATCGACGAACCCAAGCGAAATCTTTTCAGAACATATGATATAATATAATGAATATAATAATGGAACCCCCAAGGTTAAAAAAACATAATGCTTAAATATTACCATGTTTGGTTTTTGTTCTCATAAACTGTATCATAAACTTTATAAACCGTAATTGAAAATTTTTTAATATTTTTGGTTTGGTTTGGTTTTTTGAATTAATGATCTTTTTCAGCTGCAAAAGATGTTTTCTCAATATTATTTTTTGAGTTTTGGCTGGCATTTTTAAAAAAAAGACCTAAAAGATCCAATCTGTACAATTACAGTATCGATTTTTAAATAAACTTTGTTTCATGCCATAAAAAATAGCAGAAGAAATACAAAATGTTTTGACCCATCAACCTCTTTTAAACCCCTATTAAGGTTCTCCCTTTTGAAAAAGACACTAAAATTGGTCTGTATGATTTTTGTTTAAATTATATGAACATTTAATATACGTTGATAAAATAAACCTTCACCCTATTAGTCCTTCCCAATATTTAAACCTGGAAGAAAAAACAACACAAAACAACAAAAGGCCCGGCGGTCCGACCACGGTTCGCCCCAAGTCCAAGTCGTTGGAAGTCATCCCGGCCGTGAAACCGTCCGCGCCTTTCGCGTTTAAAGGGCACCGGCTCGACCTTTTGTCGCACCGCTGACGTCATGCGGAGGAAATTTATTGCGCTACCCGCGGCCGGTTGCCATTGTTTTGCCCGTTTGCAAAACACAAGGTTGTAGCCGCTTGTTGCCCATAACTTGTTTTAGGGTTAAATTCGTTTTCAAAACGTTTTAACACCCCCACCCATCGAACGTTTTTAAATTTGTTTCGTGCCAAAGAAGTCAAACCCCTTCCCTGCCGGCGGGCGGTTTCACGCCCGCAACCCCGGGACTCCCGAGGTTGGATGCGCAACCAATGTCTCGCCCCAGCAGACAAGAAAACGGCAAATTGGCGAGGGGCTCGTACCGCTTTGGTTCGACAAGGCGATCGGGAAGTCAAAATTATATATGAAGCTCACCGACGCCGGCCCCGCTCAATCTGGATTTACCCGCCATCCCAGTCCCCTCAACGCCCGAACGTCCGGCCATTCCTGACGATGAAGGCGACAACTATGTCATTAACCCAGGAATCGGGAAGGGAGGACCAACTCCAAAACCAATCCGGACGACGGTTCAAAACGTCAAATCGGGAAGGGCAAGCATTTTCACCCCACCCCACCACCGCAAGGCTGAAAGCCTGACATCCCCCCCTGCCCCCCAGAGGTTCCCCAAACCGCGCCCTCCCAGGGACAAAACCCAAACCATCCATCCGCCGATCCCAGGGCCCCCCCCCCTCCCCGCCCCTACCGTGGGAAAGCCTACCGATCTACCTGGGAGAAGGAAAATGGGTTTTAAACGTCCTTTCAATAGATTTAAATTTGAGGCCTCTGATAAAACTATAAAAAGGACATTCTTTAAAAGGTGACCTCTTTCCTCCGGGGAACAAATCATACCCGCGCCCCGGATGAGCGCGTCAGAATTAAAGGCGCCAAAGGATCCCAGCGGGAGATAATCGCGAAAAAATTAACATTCCAGTCCAGGGGAAAGGGAAAACCCCACCAAAACGCCCTTATGGTTGGGTTACCGCCTGAGCGCACCAAGGAAAAGCGATTCACGACGTCGAGAACGTGTGGGATCGCCCCTTTGAGCCCACCTTAAGGTTTGCCGGGAGGTGCCGTTTTGGTCACGCTGCGGGAACGCCCACGCCCCCGGGTTAAAGCCCCGGGGACCACGGTACCGCATCCTCCCAGCCCAAAGGACAAAAAGTCCTCGCCACCTACGAACCCTCCGCGTGCGTTAACTGCCGCTCCGCCAGGGAACACCTGGCGCCCTGGGCCAAAAGCGAAATTCCTGGATCCGGAAGCCAGGGACCACCTTCCGTCCAATAACCGTTCCCACCCCGTCCCTGGCGGAGCCCCCCGGGCAACAGCCAGGCCGGAGCCGACTCGAACGCACAGCGGGCCCGCCGCCGCCTTAACGACCAGCATGTAGATAGCAGGAAGCATGGCGAAAGCCGTCCTTCCCAAATCCGTTTATTTTTTAGATAATTTAATCAGGCGCAGTGGCCGCCGCCGCGCCGGCCGCGTGGTTAGGTTTTTTCTGTTAAATACAAGAAAATTATGCCCTTAAGGCTTAGGAGGACACCCCAGCAGTAGCAGAACACCCCCTTGGGGGGAATACACACACACTCACCATCGGCCCCGGGGGGTCGATAATTTAAACCCTTTCGGAAACGAGCCAAATTTTAGATAGAGCGTTGCTGGGTTTTGCGCCACTTCTTCCCAGCGCCAACGCTTTAAGAAGGGTAGTAAAAAGATAGGCCTTTCAGAAAAACTTGCAAAGGTTAATTGAGCCGAGGCGTGGCCCACCTGGGCAGCCCGATTCAGCATGCTAACGGAACCAGAAGGGGAAAAGCCCAGTCCCCTTCGGGCCCTTGTGAATTAAAGCACCCGGGGAGACGCGCCGGCAAGGGCCCCGAACGGTTATGTTCTTGGTTTTTTCCTCAGAGCACGGATCCATCAAAAAAAAAAAAAAATGTAAAAAAATTTGAAAAGAAATAAAGATTAAAAGAACATTGGTCTACAAAATGGGAAAAAAATAAAAAATATGTGTATTAATAACAATTAATTTGTTATTAAATTTATATATAATGAATAGTTCATTATTAAATTTAATATGATAAAAGCAATTAGGGAAATTAAAATATAAATCCATAGGTACTGTGTAAATTAAATTTTATTATTATATTACGGTATATATCAAGTATATAATAAGTTTTAGATATTACGTGGGACAAAATTTGTGTTAGTATGATATTAAATTTGCAGGAAATTAATGTGGAAGCGAGAGGAGATGTATTGCTCGTTCCCGCTCTTCTATTATTTGGAAACAATCGACGAATCTCTGCCCATTACCGCATCTTTTATGCATCCCCGGAAATAACATTAGGTTCTGATCCTATAATAACATTACAGAACTAAACTGGTTGCTGTAATTATTTAACAAAGCACTTTAAATGTTCACACATTGGAATAAAATTTCACATAGGAGTATTTAGACTTCGAACTAATTAAATATCTTTATACATATTTATTTAACGTCAAATAGGGAAGTAAGTTTTAATAAACTACTATAAATTCCAATTTAATAACGTAGAAATTTTCTCTCGAGCACGCCCTTATTTGTGTCAGATTTACTCAGGGTATAGTGAAATTATCATGTAAGATTGATAGGAGAAAACAAAAATTCACTATACTAACATTCCTACGAATATAATATAAACATGTTATCTATATATTTAAAAGAGATTCCCACCTACATATTGTCTCATCACGATATCGGGGTTGGGTCAAGTAACAAATAAAGTAAATTTCATACATTTTCGTATCAATATTGACCATCCTCGATTGCTTATGTTACGTTGACCTTAATAGTTCGCTTTTAATAAAAATAAATATTTCTTACATTACAGACAATCCATAAGTCATTTATTAAATATATAAGAATACGTTTAAGCAGTAGTACATTTTGATCTTACGTCGCTTACCAAGTAATTACCCTACTATATTAGGATTAATACACGTTAGAATTGTGGCAAAAAAGTAAAAACAAAAACTTATAAAAAGTGGTCATGTGGAAATTTATCGCTCTTAACTTTTACTAAATCTCTAGCTGTTTTACTATGAAATTATAATACGAGAAAGCCGTATAAAACTAATTAAGAAAAAATTAAACATAAAAACCTAAAGTATATATTAAAGAGATTTTACAATTTAGGAGCATAGTGATTAATTAGAAAGGTAATTAATTTGAAAGCAGCATCTTGATTTTTGGGAATAAAGACTGCGAAAATGTCTCATTTATATAAAAGAAAGGACTTCGCAGTAACGGAAACAGGTCGAGAAAACGACACGGAATTTTTTTTTATTCCACGGCCGGTAATTTGAGTATTTAGAAACAATTGTGATTTTTTTTGTATGTCTTCCGATTATCTTAAAAATATTTCTGAACAAGCGCTTTATGAATACTATGCAAAGCGGAAAATAAGAGTTGACAACAGATTATTAACACATCGATGTTTTTTTTAAACAATAAACCTAAAATTTTAAATATTTTATTAAAATGTATTCAAAATGTGTGATGTTTTGTTTTGCATAGGTTTACAAAAAAATATTTGAAATTATTATTTATATGGTAATGTCAATTAAGGCACAAACGGATGACCAACACTAAAACCATAATATCCGGGATACTAAATCAATATTTTTGAAAAATTTGAATCAAATATATAAATCTGTGGTGCAAAATTTTACATGTTTGAACGTACATTTTGTACAAGGCATTTTCCATAATAATCGAAAACATTAAAAATTCCCCACGAAATATAAGATAGCATAAAAGAAATATTCGGATGTGGTTATTTTTACTTTAATGATAAGTAAATTAAAAAAAGTTTTCTATAATTCAATCTTGGTATTTGCAAAAGAGACTTTTAAATGATAACTAAAAATCACAATTTTTAGTGGAGTAATGAGATGATATTTGTTTATATATTTAAGAATGCTTAGCGATTTTTAAATTTTTCCACTGACATTGCAAAATTTAATTTTTAATACAAAATTTTAATAACAATTTGATTTTAAAATTGTTTAATTTTTTTATATGCAAATAGGAATATGAAACAATGCATAAAGCATCGACGTAACTGAAAACGATGAATTGCACGAAAAACATTTCATTGAAAATCTGCTTATGCTTTGGCCTAAAAATATTGGATATCACAACCATAGCACGCTCGTAACATTTGTTTACCGGAAGAAATTGTAAGAATATCGCATCGTTGACATCGCTTTTGCAACGGAAGTTATAGCTTGAGATACCAACAAATTCGGTAATAAACAGGCAGTTACATATACTTTATACATTATTGGGATGTTCGGTGTTGTATGAGGCATGTAAAATAAGTTGTAGTAAATTTTTAGTGTATGTGTGTGTACTTTCAGTCGACATATACTTTTAACGAGAGACGAGAATTTTATAACAAACTGAGTGACAGTGAGACAGGTGAACTGTGAACACTGCTTTAGCCTAATTACTGTTAATCATTAATGACATACTAGTGTCTCAGTAGTCGAGTGCATCTTGGCATTTTTTTTATAAAAAAAGCATATTAATACAAATACTAATTACGGCATTTTAAAATATGGCAGCTCGATAGCACGATTTTTTTACATTATATAGATCGATTGTTATTAAAAGTTTAGGCCCTCATAAATAAATGTGGGACAAATGCCTTTCTTTCAGCCCAGCCTTTTCATTCAGTGAGTATAAAACAGTTATGTCTTAGTAAACATTTTTATGCCCGTGTTGCAAGAGATACATAGTTTTACAAGGCATAAAGTGCTCTGTGGTAACGCATTCATTAGTCTTGCTTCTTCGCTTCTTATTACAATAGATAAAGTTTTACCTTAAAAATAAATATTGTAAGGCTTTAACTTTTGATTCTTAATTAAGTCTAAGATTGAAAGACAATAATCACTTCGCGTGATCTATCCGCATTGTCCTTTGCTTTATAAATTAAAGTTTGCGAGATAGAATTGAGAGTAAATATTACTATATGATTAGAATTTGGAAGAATGGATAAAACTTTTTAATCGACTTTTTTTCTTATGCCTTAATTTTTGAACATTAAACATTTTAAAAAAGAGTTATTTAAATAAACAACTGTGTAGTAACATCATATAATATAATAAATAGCAAAAATATATATTACTTACAATACGTGAATGAAATGAGAAATTATTATGATTAATAAGAATAAGAAAATCCTATACTTCTTGGAGATACGTTGAAACACAATATAAACTTTATTAAATTACTTCGTAATCGATTATTTTTATAATAAATTAGCTTTATTTTATTATTTGATGTAGGTAGGTACTTTTTTACACGGAAAATTCGTGAGTTAGTATTACCCGGTGCGTATTACTGCCGCAAATCAATAGTGTGTAAACACTACTGTCATGGATTTAACAGGTGAACGCCCTTATCGCTTTAACCGACCAAAAAAAAAAATTTCTACACGAATTATTTTATAACATAAGATGAATAATGTCTATTTATTCTTTAAAAACTTTGACAACTAACTATGATGACAGTGGTCACCAGCTAGTTCAATATGTGAGTGTTTTTTACTCCATTTTAATGTAGGTATTTCGGTATTGAAACATTTTCTCGTCTTAAAAAGTTGATGAGTTTGCACCGAGAAGCCAATCGCTTAGCGAAAATAACAATAATAACAATGCCATATCTGCAACTTATTCTATGATTTGACTAACATTGTATTCATCTTTATTAACTTTTCTTTTGCTCCGCATCAGGAATGTCCCTGATAAATGTTTTACGGAAACTACAGACTCGAGCGTGTTTTAGATAATGTTTTTAATAACTTGAAAAGCTTATCAAAGATTTTTCACTCCTATGAAAGCAATAATTATAACCTTAATTTGGCATTAATTGTCTTTTAAGCGGAAATCGTCTTATTTATTAGAGTCTCTTCAGTGTAGTCTATTAACAAATTGCTTTCACTTTGACTCATTTCATGTGGTAACGTGCTGTAAAAATTAATTTATCGCATTTACTCGTACTTTACTTAACTATATACTAGTGCATGCATGATTCTCAACAACGTTATGGATGCTCAGAACTGTTTAAATATTGCTTTTGTTTCATTATCCTAAAATGCACGTACCTGTTCAAACAAGGCTTAGAAATTTTTAATTGTTACCCATGCGAAGTATATATTTCAAATTATAGCAGCTTTCTGAGAAATATGATAATATTTATAACATATAGTTTAACTGAATGCGAGCTTTTACAGGATTACTACGGAGTCTATTATGTAAAAAAGTCTTTAGGTCGTTAGGCAAAACGTAAACGTGGTCGCAGGGAAAACGGTAAAGTAAGTAGTAGGAACGTATAATCCGGCGTCACTTCCTAAAATAAACAAAATAGAGCTGATTAAATAATTATTTAAATAAGAAAAGATACCTAATTAATACTTTTGACATTTTAAGCTATTATTTGCAATACTGTTATCAATCGCTCGTCCTCTCACGGTCGAGCTTAATGTATACAATTATACATTAGCATTTATATTTTTAGATTAATTTTTATAGAAAATTTTGTTCGCAACGTTTGTTAGAAGATAACGGTTGAACAAAGCTCATTTCTTTTAATGAAGTTTGACTTCGCTAGTCACCCCCTAAGAAAGTTTGTACTCTATCAGTTTTTTCATATGTAAACTAGCGGCTTAATCTAAAAGAGAAAACATTTTGTGGTGCTATAAATAAATTTAAAAACTTACGTTGGAACTTGGCTCCTTATTCTTAAGTCGTTAAAGTCAACGTCTTAACCTTTTTTCTTATTTTTGGGATTTATGATAATATTAAAAACTACAAAAATACTCTAGGTATTTTTACTAATTAAATTTGTAAAAATACTGAATTGAATTTGTAATGAAAGCGAATTTTCAACCTTTTTTTACCTATTTTTGAAATTTATAGTAATATTTAAAATTACAAAAATACTAAATATAGTTATTGATACTAATTAAAATGAATTGAAATGAAACTAATTTTTACAAAAAACAATAATAAAAGTACAAACTCGAACTTTTAAGATGTAACTTAAACGCTATCACAATATGTTTTATTAGAAAAACCTTTAGCATAAAATACGAGCTTCTTCTAAATTGTTCTAACTAATTATCTGCTCGAAAGTTCGAACTATTCACGTCAGGAGCTTGAACAAAAACCATTAAGTGAATGTATACTATTACACTAAATGTAAATAACATTTAGTTTCTGCTGGGTTAGACGAGGATATTAAATGCTCAACTTTTTAGTTTTATCGAATTCCTTTACTATTATTATTAACTTATTTATTTATTTATTTTATTTTTAAAACAAAATCCACAGCTATAATAGTTACAATTATAAATAGTCATTATACATAAAAACTAAAGAGAACTGGTTTATTATCTAGGTATACTTAATATGAAGTATACAACAGTGAAAGTGAACAAATATGACAATTTAAGTAATAAAAATGTATATCATAAAAAAAGACACAAAAAACTAAATTAAATACTAAAAAGAAAAAAAAACATTGTAAAAGTGCTTCTGCGTATTGTGTGTGTGTTGTGTTTGTAAGGAGTGAGGAATAATTAGTGTTCGTGAGTGTTACACCCTTCCATTAATACTCTTAAAATCCCTTTTAAAAATATTCTTGCGTGTGTTAAATATGTCAAGGTCTAGAAACTTTTATTGACACCGTTTTGTAAGCCTTGACTAAAGAATTTTGAGCATATCCTAGTCGATGATTTGCAACACGAACAGGCTCCATGTCTGGTTCGAGTTTTGGGAGTATAAAAGCGCAGAACTTTGAAGCTAATTCCCGCAGTCAATGGTCCTTGTGCACAATTCATGAAAAAGTCATATCTAGCAGCGTACGTCGACTTTCAAGACTTGTGGTGGTAGACCTGCAAATGTTCAAATTTGCGTTATCGCCGTTTTTGAGATTTAAGTATTTAATGAACCTATGCTGGATCTTTTAAATGTTTAATTTGAGTAATGTATTGCCGGATTCCAGAAAATTACAGTATTCAAGAAATCTTCTTACTTAAATTGTAAAGAGTTTTTCAAAGTAACATCAGAAAAAAGGTTTGGTTCGCGCAAAAAACCCCAGGCCTTGAGCTGAGTTGACTATTGAATCAATATGATGTGAAAATGTCAATTTGTCATTATTTGGTTCAACCCGACAAATTCTTTTGGTTAAACTGAAACCGTTAATTTTGTAGTCAAAGACAAAGGGTTTCTCTTTTAAGTAAAGATACTAATTACATTTACTAACATTTACACCATACAGTTATCCTATGTAATTTTCAACCGGGTTAAGATCAGATTGAAATTATACAGTCTGAAAAGATTAAGGATTTTTCATAAATATTTTTGCATCACCGTACCAGGAAACCTTTGATTAAGTGAAAACATTTACCTAAAGTCATATAAATAGCAAATATATAAAGAAGGGCCCAGGATGGACCCTTGAGGGACCAAGAGGATATTTCAACAAAATTGAACAATTCCCCAGGACCACCGGTTGGAGACCGTTTCCACAAATAACTTCATCCACCTCAAGAATCCTTCCTGAATCCAAATCGAAAAGTTTTCGAACAGATGTTTGGGTTCACGGCAAAAAGCCTTCTCGTAATCCAGTTAAGACCATCCCCCAAGAACCACCATCAATGGCCGTCGTTGGGTCAATAAAGTACCCGGGTTGGTGTCTGTGGAACGACCCTTTATAAAAACCATGTTGTTCGCCGGAGGAAGTAATATAACGGGATAACATATATATGAACAATTTTTTCAAAAAAATCTTACTAAGGATATTTAAAAATTGAAAATAGGGTAATTTCAATCTTTGTTTTTTTTTTATATTTAAGAACAATATGTGCTTTTCAGATAGGGAAAGTGGCCACCTTTAAGATATCTATTAAACAGTTGTTTTGGAAGTAATAAGAATTATTACATTTGACAAAAATATCGGTGGTTTTTCATTACCAGGTTTTTTTAATTCAAACACTAATTTTATTTTAACTAGGGTCTTTCCAAATCTCAATTTATGGATATTTTGAGTTTGAATTGTTCTTCCAATTAAAGTAAAAAAAATTATTTTTAGTATGAAAGTTTGAAAAGTTAAATAATTCAAATTTGGAAGGAACTATTTAATTTTAGCTCAAACCATATGACATCTGTTGGGGATAATGGAATAAACCACGCCTTGACTCCGGCAAACCCGAACAACTTGGATTTGATTTAATTTTTTTTGGAATTTTTTTTTTTATGTATGACCTTGGCATTGTTCTTGAAGAGTTTTCTTTTTGATGGGTTTAAACTTTTTTTAAGGTGTTTTGTTTTTCTTTTTCAAGTTAATAAAATTTTAACCCAAGACGGAAAGAATTAAACTGGAGGGACTATGGGTACACTTACCAATTGATTTTAAATAATTTGTGAATTTCTAAGTTACTTTATCTTTTCTTTTTTAAATAAATGTCCAAAGTCATGACCTTAAATGTTTCATTGTTTTTTAGCCGGCCCCGGCATTATTGATATTTGTATTTGTCATGAAATCTTAAGGGGGTATTGAATATCTGACTAGACAATGTAAATGGCCAGGGTGGTAAACATCTTCATTTACCTAGTGCGTCTAAGATCTTGCAACCATGAGGAAAAATTTGAAAAAACTAAATCAAGCATTAAAGATTATTTAAAATTAATTTTGGTTAGAAAGGCCATAAAAAACAATAAGACAGGAGATCAGAGGCCGCATTTTTAATATCGCGGAACTTTTTCTAACTTTGGCCAGGTTTGCCCGTTTCCATAAACATAAAGGTTAAAGTTCCCCAACAACTATCAAAGAAGTCGTTGGGAATTTATTATTATTATAGATGAGCATTTATTTCCTTAGTTCTTACTTAAAGGAATTGGGTGGTTATATACAACTACGTTTGGAATGTTGTGGTGAGCCAATGTTTCTTCCAAATTGGTTACCCAAATCCTTCCAAGTCTTACATTTCAAATCTGGTCTTGCGTCCAGAACTTTGAACGACCAAAATCAAGGACAACCACCTCCCCAGAAGCCCTTTGATCCGGACGAAAACTTTTGTAATGTGATCACTTAACTTCAGCGTCTAAAAATACCTTCCAAAACCAAGTTTCCGAGACCAAAATGGATACAGAACACTTAAGTTTTAAAAAATGTTTGTTTTTGTCCAGACCCTTTACGTTTTGATATAAATAAAGATAATTTATTATTACCAATTTTTCATTATTTATAAAGTATGTCAAACAGATGTTGGGAAGACATTATTAAAAAAAGTCATATAATATTTAAAAATGAAAGACGAGTCTTAAAGCCATATAAAATAAAATATTAGGGTAATTCACTAACCTTTTCGCTGTAGGTGGGTAAAATTTAATATTTTTATTCTTTTTGTCACGGTCAACCATTAAAGAAGATGTTCTGAGGAATGAGAGAGAAGTGTTGGGTAACTGAATGGAGTTAAGGTGTGTTGAAGTAGAAAAAACCAAAATAAAAAAAAACCCAAGTTCATTAGAAAAGTTTTAACTTTCATATGCAACATGGCTTATGGTAACTTATTAAACAATCTTTGGTCAAATCCTCCGCTGAAGAACAAGGAAAGGGGAGATGTTTTGTTTTTGGACGTAAATTTAAAAGGTTTTGTCCGAAAATTTGTAATTCTTTTTGCCTTTTGTTTTAACGAGTTTAATTAAAGTTTATTCTCTTTAGTTTGGGCCAAAAAACACCGAATTATCCTCCCCATTCCCAGAATGCCCCATTAAGAGGTGATCTTGCGTGACGCTGCCAGAAATTTATCTTTTAATTGAACGTTGCGGAAGCGAACGATGATGGACGTATATTTGTTGTTTGGCCTTCGAGGACCACGATAGGCAAATTCAATCATTCTGTTTGACAGCAACACCGATATGTTTCCGATAATTTTAATACAAGCTTTATATCTTTCTGATTTTGTTTTCAGGAATCCCTGACTTCGATGTTCTGCAACCACCCCTGCTGCCCATATTTTTCTTCTTCCAACGCCCTAATTTTAAACGTGCGGCCGTTATCCCCAAAGTTTTTTTCCTTTACGCTCTTACCTTCTGAGGGAAGTATTGCAAGGGCTTTTTCAAGTCCATGAACCCTTTCCATTCGTACTGTTTGCCCTGAACGCTACAGACCTTGATCTAAACATTCTATAAGCCTGTTCCAGATAATCCTTTGAACTAGATTGAAAATTGAGCTTATTTTTTTCTTTCTAATTTCTAAAGTTTTAACCTGTTCTTCCGTGGAAAAGTCATTTTGTTATTCTTGGACTTTTCCACAATGCTTCTTTTAAATTTAAATTATCTGACTTTGGTCTTGATGGGCTGGAGGACGTATAGGTTTTTTTTGTTATCTTTTGGTATTTTCTTTGGTTAAATTCTCTAACGAACCCTTTCGTCCTTAAGAGTCCTAAATCCTTTGAATTGAATTTAAGCCATTGTGGTCATTTGGCTTAAATTGGGAAATCTCCTTCATATGTTTTAATTGTTTCTAATTTAACAAATTTTTTTCCATCTTAATTAAATATAATATAATCGAAAATTTTAAAATAAAACAATTGGCAATATTTAAGTTAAAGCAAAATGCTCATTTTTTAGTAAGGCGCTAAAAGGTTTATGAAGAAATAAAATTTATTAAATGGCAACGGGGCCGACCGCCGGGGTTGAAGGTCAGGTTCTTGGTGTGTTGGCTTTTTAAAAAAATTTTTAAATTTTCTTAACCCTTTGTAGAATTTGGTTAAAGTTATTTCACAATCCAAAGTTTGTTAAAAAAGCTTCACATACATTTAAAAACAAAGGCAATTTTTAGTGTTTTACTGTAGATATTGAAATTTTAATTTCACACAAACGTTGATGTTCACCTTACACTGTCCGGGGTAGTATGAAATAATAATAAATTCAATAATAATATCATACATTTGACATGACTTTATTTCGCAGCAGCAATGATGCTAAGCCAAAAATTAAACTCCTGAATTAATATTTGACTTGATATTAGCAAATGAACAAGTATAACATGAATAAGTTTTATGTATCAGTAGTCTTTGGTTTATTAGATATCTCAGTTTTGACGAACATTTATTTAACCATATGGTCAATTCATGTAGGCTTATCATTTAATTGATTTCAAAATAAGATAACTGTGTTAAACATAGGCTGGACGAAGCTGGACTTACCGTATGCCACTATGCTGGTGTAAACTAGATTGGTGGGTGCACCGACATTTTACATGCCTATTCGACGCATGGATCATCTTAGTGTACAGACGATTGGGCGATCGTCTCAAATTGTCCTAACCAACCAGAAGACAACGTTATCAGAAGGTGTTTCCCCGCGGGATTTGAAGCCACGACCTCCGGTTTATAAATCAAGGACCAACACCTGTAGGCTCCGGTGGCGGTACATCTAAAACGTCTACAATAATTAAACTTAGAAAAAACAAAAATTTTAAGAGCTTAGTAATAAATATATAGCCCAAAAAGCCTAGTATGAAATGTACAATACATTTCATACGTATTTTCGTCATGAAAATAAACAAATTACGCCGAACATCATGTTGGTGCCCCAAATTTTTACCGGCATATTATTTGTTTCCGTGGGTTAATTTTAATGAAATTAAGACAGGCTTGTTATTTAGTACTACTTAAGCGAACTGTTTGTTTAAATTTGACTCTATCTCTTATTTGATTTACAGCTTACATATTAACAAAACAAAAACTTTTATACCAGCACAGGTTGTATAATAATGTAAGACTAAATAAAAGATGCTTTTTCAACGCAAGTTTAGCGTAGTGTAAAGCTTATATTTTAGAATTATTTTTGTTTATTTTCACTCTTAGCTACAGGCACAATTCTCTACCAAAACATACGGTGGTTGGCTCATGATTAATGAGTAAAGTAACTTGCAGATTAAGGTCCCCGGAGTAGAAAAAAATAGGTCAAAAAGGTAAGGGAATTCAGTAATGAAGCAAAGAAATTTAATAAGGATTTATCCTGTTGGATTTCCCGTAAATATATATACATTTTCAATGAGTTGAAATCCTAAATACTACAACGTTAAGCACTTCGAAACATTTCTAAACGAAACTGTATTAAAGGCATAAATATTTAATTAAATTGGTAGCCTAAAAGGTTTAAATTGATGAAAAATAGGAATTGAGGTGACAAATTTCTCATAACATGTCATTTAAAAAAAAAAAAACTTGGCTTTAGAAGACTTTAATTTAGTAGAAAGAAACATTACATTGAAGCTACAGATTAAAGGGAAATTTATAATGAATTTAAAAATAAATAATTAATTTCATATTAATTATGCCCAATTAATGTATAATAGAATACAAAAATAAAAAAGTTAATACTTCGAAGTAAAAATTAAAGTTAAATTTCAGCATACTTAGAAAAATTGTCGCACAAATAACCTTTAATGTAAACATTCTTTTGAATATTCAAATACTCAGTGTACTAAAAAACTGCTTAAAAGACTATCATGAAATCAAAAATATGCATTTTCAACATCGTTATTTATCACACTTAATGAATGAGACTTGATATTCATAAGGAAACGTCTTTATTATTTACGAGGTCCGAGTTTTCTTGAAATTATTGAAATGGATTTTCCCGAGTTAAAAGCCTACACACACTTTGAGTGTCAAGGTGAGTGTAGCTTTCTAATGGTAAACGAATATTTTAAAAGCAGTGCAGTAGTTTTTGAGCTTTTTTACTACAAACATATACACAAATGCTATTAAATAATGTTCTCCAGTCGAGTACGGCTACGGCGGCCGATCTAAATTAGAGATCAGTCAACTACGCAGGAGATATTATGGTGTACAAGTGTACGCGTAAACACAGGCGCACTCCCTGTTGCTTTATACGCCCAAAGCCCGATGGGACGGATAATCGACACGACGGAGAGAGTAAGACGCAGGACCGACTTTTTTCTTGCCCATCCGACGCTTGGATCATCTTACTTTTTTAGACAATTGGGTGGTCGGCTCAAATCGCCCTAACCAACTAGGAAACAATAATGAAAATTTGTTGAGTCCCCTCAGGATTCGAACCGACGACCTCCGGTTTCAAATCACACGCCTTCTACCATTAGGCTCGGAGGCTTTTTAAATATATTTTAACTTAACAGCAAGCTAAGCAGAACAACTTGGTTTTCATTAAATAACTTAATCTATAATAATTCTTACTTTCTATAATATATCGTTATATTATAGAAAGTAAGAATTATTATATACTATAAGCTCGAAAAGAATAGCGTCTGAAATACAGTCCTGAAATAATGCATTTTTCGTTGCTCACGGTTGGGATTTAATGACGTTTTCATTCATATTTACTTTTAAAAACAAGAAACACTCTTAAAGTACAAACTATTAACTTTGTATAGTTATAATGTAGGAATGCAGACTAAGATTTTACTGTACTATGTTCAGTGTCTGTATATTATAGACAAAATATTTTTTAAAAATATGAACTATCATCGTTATAAAATATTATGACATATGTATGTGCACATACGTATATATAATCGGTTGCAACCATTTACTTACTTACTTAAACATACGATTATATGCGTACATGTGTCATCTATGTAATTTATATAATCTACTAAAATGCATTGTCTCACTCTTATTTGAATTTTTTCGTAGTGAAAAAATATAGTTTGCTGTAAACAATGATAATTTGCAAATATGCCTTTTTTTCTTACAGAAAATGTCTGAAAGGTGATAAATTTAATTACATTAATGTGCTTATCCTCCTCTACTAAGACAGAAGGATGCCAGGAAAAAAAAATCTAACTTAATCTCTGGCTAATAAATTCCTTTCATAAAATACACACAGTACGAGAAAATAATATTTTTGTTTCAATTTTATAGCAATTTATTATGGAGGCTAAGAGCTTAAGAATATAACCCTAAAAAGCAATAGTGTGGTTATTTAGTATTTACGCATTTAAACTTATATGGGTTCTTACAAATTATATGTAATCTTAACAGTTAACATCAAAATTGTCAAAAAATAAATATCTCGTTGTCAATATTATTGTCAATGTATATTTAACTACAACTAAACAACATATAATGAAAAAAGTAAGCTTTCTTTTTTTGGAAAATCCAACTAAATTAAAAAATAAATTTTAATTAAAAAGAACGTAAGAATAAATTAGATATATTGTAAAAAAGCGTGTGGTGCTTTTTAGGATATTTTCAATGTAACATTTATATTCATATCTGTTCATAAAATATTTATAACTATTGATACTCCCACCCTTTTACAATAAAAAAAATTATTATACTATTTTTTACTCAAATATTTTTCTGTTTTTAAGTATGATTTTTTACATTTCTGCCGCAAAGCAGCAGTGTGAAAACAATACCTTGTTCCGGTTTTAAGGGCAATGTAGCCTGCGCATTTACAGGGTAAAAGAGACATACTATCGTATTGGTGATACCTGTGATGCTGCCAATGTCCATGAGCGGCGGTGACCATTTTCCGTCAGGCGGCCCGACTGCTCGTCTGCCTTCGTAAACAATAAAAAAGGTAGATCTATATAGAAAAATGGTTGTAATTTTTCAATGTTGTTCAAAAATATTAAAACAATCTAAGATAAACTGCTATGAAAAAAACAAAGCTAAAACTGTTCTGAACTAGTTGTAAGGTGCTTTTTTAGGAAACTATTTATTTATTGATTGGACGCTTTTACTTGCATACGTCGACTTTGTTTAATGGTCAATTTAGAAATGTGTAATCAGTTACAAGTAGGTTTTCAAAGATTAGATGATGTTTTCATTTACCATCGTTTTATATCACCCCGTTATTTATTCAAACTTAGACAAATAAACTGAAAGACAATCATGTGCATTTCATACCCTCACTATCACACTTAATAAATATATATGAAACTAAGAAAAGCTTTGTAACCAAAACAAGGATTATGCATAGGCATTATTTAAATATTTTACCTACACCGAACCCTTCCCTGGATTACCGCGTAGCGGCTATTATGTAAAAATCGTTTAGGTCTCTCAGGTCGAGAAAACGTACGCATAGTTAAACTTTTTAATCCCCGAAAACCTGAGATAAAGTCTCACGTCCTTAAAGCTCTAAAATAGAGGTCACCTAAACATTTATTAATAATAAAAGGCATAGTAAATGACAAAATAGGTTATTAAAGGAATAGTGGTCTTGTGGTATAAAAAAAAAACACAATAAAATATCCTACACTGTGAGCTAAAATTTTTACTGTGTTAACGCATCTTGAAGCAAGATATAATATTATGTTTGTATCGAAACACACCTCATATATCTCTTTTTTTTAGTTTCTGAGTTAGAAAGAATATTAAATATAAAAACGTTTTAAGTTGATTAATGGACTATGTGAACAACCTTGTCTAATTTCAAACTGTCTTACAAAACTCAAAGCTTTCCTTAATTGACAAACAATTATCATTACGTGACATGCATCATGATATTTGATTTTTTTAAATATTTTAGCTTTAGTTTAAACATAACATTTGTATCATATTATTGGTAGGTTTGATAACATGAATACACTTGTTAGAAAATATTGTCAGTTCCAAAAAGATACAAACAGTATCGGCCACAAATATAGATTAAAAATTAGGAAATAATTTTTATATTGTTACCTCATATTATAACTGATGACAATGTTATTATATTAAATATACTATTTACTAAAATTTGGATTGAAATACTATATGATACAAATTTTGTACACGAGAAATTTTTCAGTTGCCATAATCAACGATGTATCTACTAGGGGTTGAAGATGTATATTTATAATTAAAAAGAACAATAGTTGTTAACCCATTCGTCAGTTCGCTTCGAGCAGCCGCCCAGGAACGGACGTATCTTCGTGCGCTCCAGCATGGAAATATTACTCCAGGAAATTAGTGCTGTGACATCGTGCGACTCTAATAGTGGTAGTGTAGTGAGTGCTCCTAGGCAGGATCCAGTCACGTAAGTTTTTATACACTTTCACACACAATATTTTATTTCATTTTACTTTTGCTTGCTCTCAACAGGGGCAGCATAGGTACACACCTAGCGCTCTTAAAGTGTTCACATAGTCTTAAAAAGCAGGTACACACCTCCCACACGGTGGGGAGGACTGAGATTCGTTACACTACGCCGGAGGGATCACCCCGAGGCCTAGAAAATCATGGACGCTCCCTAGAGGGTATATGCGCATGACATGCCCTGACATATTCACAGAAATAAACAATAAGTATAAGAACTTTAAGGCACACCTGCAAACGCCATGCAGCCGCGGCCCCGCGCCCGCCACTACTGACCTAGACATGCCGACTTATGACCCTGCTCCGACACTATCTACCTCTGGCGCAGATTATCGCCTTCAGAAAATATCTCCGACTCGGAATCGGATAACTTACTCATGGATATCGACCCTACTAAGGCGGACAAACGCGTCCGTGACGAAATAGATGACGACTTTTCGAAACCGTTGTTTCTCGTAAAAGGCAAAACGCCCCGCTGTAAACCGCGAAGAATACGCGCTTCTCCCTCACCAACTCCAAAAATTAGGTCAGGGCCCGCTACCGAGCAGGTTGAAACCTCGAACATTTATATGGCGAACGTAAGGCCAAAAGCCCCACCGAATTGTCATCCACGAAAAGCAGAGCTGGGCGCAAAGTAAATAAATTCATGAACAAAATAAATACTATGATGTCAGGAGTCTAAAGATACGCGACTAGGGATCCGCGTAAACGTCAGCACGTAGACGACTTTCGTGAACTCACACTACCTTTCTGCGGAATAGCCGCATTCAATTTCACACTTATGCCCTACCGGAGGATCGTAAATTACGTGTAGATGCACGTGGTATCCCTAAAGAGGTGGATATCGAATCCGTAAAGGCCGATATCCTATCTCAGGGATATCCGTGAACACTGTGCGAGGCTTCCCACCCACGGTCAAAGGTCGTCATGGACCTTCTTATGTTAGAATTAGACCTTACTCCCGAGGGTAAGGCTATTTTCAATATTAAATCCATTTGCAGCCTATCGGGATCAGGATAGAATCTCCTTACAAGACAGGGGATCGTTGCGCAGTGTTATAACTGCCAAAATTTCGCCATACCGCGCCAATTGCCATGTGAACCCGCGTTGCGTTAAATGTTTTGTAAACATAGCACTCCGGAGTGCCGCGTCCAAAGGATACAACAGACCCTCCGTCATGCGTAAATTGCGAAAAGAAGGTCACCCAGCAACAGGGGCTGCGAAAAAGCCCTAAACCTCTAAAAGTAAATTCTCCTTCCGAGAATCGTTTAAGTAAATACAAACAGGTGCAAGAAATATTGCTTTTGTTTCGGCATCGGTGCCGACCAAAAATGCCTGGGTTAAGCCCCGGTAATAAATTAATAATCCATCCCAAACAGATGCGGCCAGCATTAAAAACAAATTACCTGAAGCGCAGACAGGCAGCGGGCAAATCGTTGCACCTGCAAAAACAATGGCGTTACCGATAACGACGCCTATTGTCTCACAGGCAGTGTCCAGTAATGACACTCAATTAGAGGATAACATTAAACTGGCCTAAATTAAATTAGTAATGCAACAAATAGATATTGTAGAATTAGGCGTATTTTGCGATAAACTCCGCCGCCAAAGACGGCATCAAAAAATGAACGCACTGTCGCAGCATGTGCGCCTCTACCAGAGCCATGGGCAATCTAAAAATTAAATAAACACAACAGACACAAGGCCGTAGGTTACCGTAGATAAAGATGGCAATTCCTCGTATACGTAGGGCCAAACCGCATTCACTAGTCGTTTCTTGCTATAACGCAAACGGTTTTAGAGATCAGAAGGCAGAAATCACTGAATTCATACCAGATTATAATATGAGACATATTTTTGGTACAAGAGACTCATCTTAAACCAGCAATTACGCGATCCCAAGATAAGGATACAATACTAATAGACACGATAGACTGTAGCTCCCATGGCGGTACTCTAATTTATTATAAAAGATCCCTGCACATAACATCAATAGAAGTGCCCTTACTTACAAATTTAGAAGGTTCAGGCGTGCTGATCGCACTTACCGGCCATAAGCCGCTTGTACTTGCCTCAGTGTATCTCTCGCCGCTAAAAACTATGTTACAATCAGACCTCGAGCTGCTTTTCAGCCTGGGTCCATCAATATTACTCGCTGGCGATTTTAATTGCAAACACCGCGACTGGAACGACAGCAGAAACAACTCAAATGGCACAATATTGCAGGGTCTCGAGGAGGCACTCAACATTAATATAATGCCTCGAGACCCCAACTAGATATCCATCAGAAAGTAGAGGGTCGCCTAGTACACTAGATCTATTTATTTTAAAGGGTGTCTCACTCGATGTCCTATCGATAGAGACACTGCACGAATAGATTCTGATCCACAGGCCGGTTTTATGTAAATTGGGCCAAGACGCCGGTTCGGTCCCAATGACTAAAACCGTAGTGGATTAACATCTGCAGGTTAAACTCAAAATAAACCCCAGAATTGAAAACATCACAGATGTAGTTTATAATCTAGATCAGGCAAATAATGCCATTAACAACATAAAGTCGCACATCTCATCGGCCATTGAAGAGTCCGAGAGAATGGTAAAAGTTACGGCCGACCGGAACTTTGGCCTGCCTTTCGACATTCGATGTCTGATAAGAGACAAAAATGCCGCGCAACGTGCTTACGATAGATATCGGTCCGAAACAAACCGCGCATTATTTAGATATTTACAACTTCAGGTTAGAGAACGCATAAAAACTCACCGCGAAACTTCGTGGCACAACCTAACGGAAGAATTAGAGCCATCGCATGTTGCCTACTGGCAGTGGCCGAAATCTAAAGTTAGGTTCACGCGATTCAATTCCGCCGTTATCCCGTCCTAACGGTGAGCATTAGCCTTCGATGATTTTGAAAAAGCCGAATGCTTAGCGGACACTAGAGTTACAATGCACGCCATCTCGCGTACACACCGACACGTTTCATCTTGCGGAGGTAGACCGTGAAATCGGCCGTAGGGCAGTCTTACCAACAGAGGGCGAACGCTAAAAGTAGTGACCCCGGAGGAGGTCAAAGATATTATAAGGGTCTTAAACCCCGATCGGCACCTGGCCCAGACCGTATTAGTAATAAGGCATTAAAACTTTACCGGGCCAGATTACTTGTCTACTAGCGAGCATTTTCAATGTATTTCTAGCCACCTGTTCCTTCCTGACGAATGGAAGGAGGCAATTGTTACCGGCATACCAAAGCCGCGTAAGCCACTAAACCAACCAACGAGTTATCGTCCAATCAGTCTCCTCAACTGTATGGGAAATTGTATGAACGCATCAATCTTGTCAGGCTAAAGGATTACGTTTCTCTAATGGCCTCCTACCAGACGAACAATTCGGGTTCCGTCCTGAACACTCCTGTTCCGACCAGGTTTATCGCCTCACAGAATACATTTTGACGGGCCTAAATAAAACAAAGTCAGGCCTTGAGATCCCATTACACGGGGCTGTTCTATTCGATGTCGCAAAGGCATTCGATAAAGTCTAGCACAACGGCTTACTCTACAAGTTGTACTCTTTTAATGTGCCTGACAGGCTTGCTAGCCATCATACAAGCCTACCTTTTGAATCGCTCTTTTCGATATCGAGTAGAGGCACCTCTCAACCAGACGCTCCCTGCTAGCGGGAGTGCCACAAGGTTCCGTTCTTTCTCCTCTGTTATTCACGCTATATACTAGCGATATCCCCAAAAGCTCTAATGTTAACCTTGCGCTTTTCGCAGACGACACTGCCCTCTATTACTCCTCTTCCTCACCATCCCTTATCACCAGTAAACTCCAATGTGCAATCAATAGCCTAGGCGATTGGTTTCGCAAATGGAGGATTGATGTGAATCCCGAAAAAAGTGTAGCAATATACTTTAATCGGTCTTCTGTCAGAGCTGACCTCACTCGTCCTACCACACGTCCGTTCCAAAACCGCACACAATGCTCGATGAGGCAAATACTCGGGCAATTGAACCTCTACGGGAAACCGATCCCTGGCAGAAGAAAGCCAAATATTTAGGTGTTACTTTCGACAGTAACATGAGTTTCAAAAGTCACGTCAAAGAGGTTAGAAGAAAAGCCGCTTATGTCCGCATCGTCTCTTCTATCTTACCAACTCAAATAAGCAAAATGCCTCTAATTACAAACTTTTGTTATATAAAGCTTGCATACGGCCGATAATGGCATATGCTGCCAATCTTTGCTCCACATATCCTCCCACCACTTAAATCAACTACAGGTGGTGCAAAATAAATTTTACGACAAGCCACTGGAGCAGAGCCTTATCAAACAAATGTCACAGCGATTGCAAGATGCCGACATTACGCGCTCATTTTAAAAACATTATTAAAAATTTCTATGAAAGAATAGAAACGCAAAATAACCCTCTGATGGTAAGCGCTGCAAATTATCACGCAGACCAGAAGCCTCTGGTAGGAAACGTCGTCCCGTAATGTACTCTTAGACCCAGATGAAGAAGGGGCTTAGGGAATTCTGGACTACTAAGGGTCCCGCCACGATACTACACACACAAGTAGGGATAACACACACACACTTTTAGGTATACCTCGCTCAAGAGCACGGCGAGACCAACACACCGCGTACACGGATACACCCGCGTGCCAGGGCGGTTCTCACCGCCCTCAGCAATCGATTAGACAGTCGACCGAATATCGGCGCCTCGGTCCGTATACCGAACGTCGATGATCCTAAGCGACTCTTCAAATCAACCTACGCATGTGTGGGCCATTTTCAAAGTTTTGGTGACCAAGTTCGAGGATCTCGCAATCCTCCGAACTCAGTAATGATAAGTTCACACGAACACAGGTCTAGAAGCACTTCGAATACTAGACCAAAACCATTTGTTGTTCACGGCTGAGGCCATCACTTATTCAGAAATATTTATATATTTTAAATTGTAATTATCATGGATATTTTAACACTAGATATCCTTTCCTGTTTCAAATTGATAATTTGAATGTCGAATTATCAAATTGTTTGTTATTTTTAAAAGATGACATAAAATAGCTGAGTTCTTTCGGTTTCTTCGGTCTGTGGCGTCCTTTTCCGAACCGGTGGTAGTGGTTTGACAAATCAATAGCAAGTGTAAACTTCTATATTGAATAAAGATATTTGAATTTGAATTTGAAGTTCTAAAAGTATTTCAATTGATATTGAATCAATATTTAAGCTGACCTCCATAACGCAATATTAATTAACCATTACTATGAGGTCTCAACCTTATTGTAGGTTTAAATAAAATACGAAAATAAGTAGACCTTTAACATGTATCAGAACGTATTTTACTATCATTTTGGAATAAACAATAACGCTTATTTTCCTGCATGAGATTCAATTCTATTTAAGTGTTCCTCAATAAGGTTTAGTCAGTAAATGCTGTATCAATTTTAATACTTAAAGTTAATTAAATAAAAATACTAAATTTTTAGAAAAGTCGGCAGACGACAGGACGCACGGTTGTCGAAAATCAACTTTACAACAGAGAATAATTTTATGAATAACTTATCAGATATGCAAAAACTTTTACGATTAGGTCCTCTAATTGAATTCAAAAATATCAAACAATTCTTTATTAGATAAATGATAAACAATGAACATAATGAGTAATTATTTCTAAATTTACAACCAGTTTGGATAACATTTCAGACACAAGATTTGTAGTGGACCGACCTGTTAATGGTCTCTTATGAAATTGATATTCTATAACACTTTCGTGGGACATACAATAAATTGACTTTTAGGAACAGGGTGTTAAGTTGATATTTATGCTGCGAAGAAATGTTTTTTAATCTTTTTCTCCTCTTTTTTTAGGGCAGCATGAACGAGCACTCAATTGCGTTAAGGCAACATGTTCTATTTGACGGATATGTAAAAAGAGTAGTAATTGCTAAAAGGATTTTACGGAGTAAAGACAATTGTTTTGGCAACAGTGACGACAAAATGGAAAAGTTTGTATGGTGGTTGAATAATATTTAAAAATAATAACTAATTATGTAGACACCCGACCAAGCCATATAAAGATTGTCGTTTTCAGTTAGTCCGTGTTTACTTATTTCTTTAAGGTATATATTATTTTAATCTTTTAAACAATATTTTTCTCCATTAAGTTCATACTATGTGTATGAAAAAATCAACATCATTGGGTCCGTCTCTAATGAAATTTTTAACACTTTCTCCCTATTGCGTTGTTGTATAAATTAAACTTTAATAATATAATCACGAAACAGGAAATGTTTTCGATCAAAAATAGAAGTCTGCTACAATCAGAACAATAAATAGTTCGCACAGAGTGAGCTCAATTAGAATATCGAAGACTGGTTTACTGCAGTAGGCTGTAGAAAATTGGTTGCCTGACCGAACGGGCGGGCCAAATTACCCTTCGTGCGATTTGATCTGCTGAAATTGAACATGTGTTACTGTTGAAGCAATGATTTCGATATGTTGAAAGATGGTTTTCTGCATGGATAAAATAAAAAAGTAACCAATGCACATCCGGCGTATACATGAAAGAGCTGGAATAACAATTACAGGACCTTTTTATTTCAATTTTATTATTCATAACTTTATTGACAATATCATTGTGTGCAAAATTCAAGAATGTAAGAATCATATGTACGGTTTTTGGAAAACTATCTTATAAAATTTTATGGCTTTACAACATATGCTTTATAAAAAGCTAGCAGTTAGATATATCTATTTGTTAAGAATATTAAAAGGTATTTTCCAAGGTTCTATATAGAAATTCAGCGTGAGCTCTTTTGCATGTTTTTGTAAAATTACCTTTAAAGGGATATTTGGTTTAAAACTCAGGTCGCTCTTTTAATTCTATATAAATATTTTAATGTATGCCAAAAGTTATCTGAAAATTAAATAATGATAAAAACACAAACAATGAGGATCTAAAATATAAAAGCAATAGAAATAATGGCAAAGTCATTAATATATTTTAACTAGTTTTAATGTAAAACTTAACCTTCACGAGTTATGTTTCGTTGCGTGAGTTGAGTTTTTTCCAGGCATATTTTTAGAAATAATTCACTTGGTAATGGAATATAGAACTAAGAGACTTTAAAAAATGTAATGATATTTAAAAAAAATGTAAATTTGTTCATTAACACCTTGTATGTGGCAACTCTAGAAATTTTAAGACTGCAAGATGAAACTTAATTAATGATTAAGTCGATCGTAATAACACTTATTGAATTATTTCGACAATGTGTTTTAAATTTTAGAAAACCACGCCACTACAAGGTATTGCGTACCCTTTTGCAGAAAACCCACTAGGGTATAAGGACTTCAGTCCCTATTTCTGCCGTGAAAAATGTGACAACACTACTCTGTTCCGACTAGAAGTGCAAGTGTATTTAAAGGATAAAGGTCAAAGCTCATTACAGTCACTTGTCCCGTACTCCTTCAACGCGGAGTCCACTTGTTATCAAAACGCGGTCCACTCAGTTATCAACACGCGGTCCACTGTTAACGACGTGGCGCTCGCAGTTGACCACTTTCATGTTGCAGCGCATTTATTGTATTTATTTCATTTTGTTTTCTTATTGACCCAATTTGTGGTTTCTAAAATTTGAAATTACTTAAGATTGGTACTAATTATAAAGAAAATATTTTATCGTATACTAAGCGACATCATTTCGTTAATCAAGCGTGGTCCATTGGTTGACGCTGAGTCAACAACGGTTGGACGCTGCGTTAAGACGGTGCGGAGTGTGATGCCGAGGACTTCTAATGAGCGTTGACCTTAAGCGACGTCGCATCTCATGTGACAATGCAGTGAACGGACTTGTTGTACACTTCATTTCATTCGCGTTCTGAGCCGCCGGCAGTACGGACCTCTCTCGTGCGTTCCTCGCATGAGTTCGTTATTCTCGCTTACGCGTTACAAGTTAGTTGGTGTCACAGTGCTGCCGTGTTAGTAGTGCTGTTTGTTCGTTAGTAGTGAGTGCTCGCAGGCAGGTTCCGACTTAACTGTAAGTAGTTACACATATACACATAAAAGCCCACGAGGAATTTATCTTTAAATTTAACTTGTGCTTGCTGCATTGGTGGCAGTAGGTACACACCTAGTGCTCCTAAAGCGCTTACACTTATTTAACAGGCACACACCTCCTCACGCAGGTGGGAGGGTTAGAATAGTTTATACTCGTGCCGGCGGGGTCGCCCCAATGGCTAAATGACGATTACGATCCGCACAACACCGCGCAGGGCAATAGATGACTATTTCCGCGAATCCCCCCGGAATGGGCGAAATCCACGCTGGTTACCGTCGCCTTGTGATGTTGAAGGCAAAGCCGCCGCGTCCGCCACCACACCCGTTTCACCCCATAAATCACCTCGCCGTCGCGTCTGGACACCCAACCGGACCGTAGCCCAGTAATTAGCACCTGTCCGTGTCATTATCTTTCGGCGCAGTCAGACGCCGAAGACGAACCCTGGCCCTCGAAAATGGACTTCAGACCCACGACCGTGTCCAACAAACGCCGCCAACATAGCCGACTCCAGATGGTTTTACCACCGTGCGATCGCGGAAAAAGGCAAAAACGCCCCGCCATAGAGAGCGACTCTGAGAGCCGCCCTAGCTCCCACGCCCGTCAGACCGACGTACGCCCGCGAAGCCCGGCCGAGCCGCTACTAAGCCAAGCACTGCGGACGATAATGGCCGAACGTAAGCGCATGGCGTCCACCCCGGTCGTGATTACGACAAGGGTCACTGGAGTCGTGTTCTTACGTGGCTATCAAAGGCGAAAATATCGCAGTTTCGTTCCGCTAATACACGAATAGGCTACGGGTCAACGTAGAGACCTCAGATGACTTCGCGCGTTAACCCAATACCTCCGCGAGGGTAAAATCGCGTTTCACACTTGCTCTGCCGGAAGACCGACTCCTTCGAGTCGTCATTAGAGTTCCGAAGGAACTCGAATTAGACGAGGTCAATGCGGATCTCAAACGGCAAGGATACCCGTGCATAGGTGCGCCGCATGCACCACCCACGCCATAAATTTCAAATGGACCTACTCATCGGTCGAGCTTGATCTTTCCCCGAGGGAAAATCAATATTTAACGTACATTCAATATGTAAATTAACCGGTTTACGGGTTGAAAGTCCACGCAAGACCGGCCTAGTCGCGCAGTGTCATAACTGCTAACATTCGGACACACACGCGCAACTGCTTCTGCGCGTGCACGTTGTGTGAAATGTGCAGGCCATCATCAGCACCGGAGTGCCCAGGCCAAAGATTCGGTCAGAGCCGCCGCGATGCGCAAATTGCGAAAACGTAGGTCACCCGGCTGAAGTTACAGGGGTTGCTCGAGAGCACCCAAAAACAATCGCGGCCATCTGCCTCACGTCTCCGCGAACTCCGCGAATTCCGCGGTTGCAAGCCGAGCTTTGTCCTCGCACCTGCACCGGCAGTTGAGTGCATGGACAAAGCCAGTACTAAAAATCCGTCGCCGTCCCAATGCTGCGCAGCGGCAACAGTCAGTAAGGGAACCGACCGAGTGGGTCCACAATGGCGAGCAATAAACTCGCACCTGCGCCCGCGCGCAAATCACGTCACACAAAGGGCCCGTAATTACGTCCGTCCGCCACCTGTTGACTTAATCTCGAAATACTTGAATTGCACAAAGTAAACATGTCTAAGTTATACGATTTGGACCATAAAATGCACCTGGCAATCAGCCCAGTTGAAAAATAAACGTCTTGCTCGCTCACGCCGAAATTTTAGACGCACTAATAAATTTAAATAAAACCAAACAGACACAAACAAGTAGGGTTAACCGTTTAAGATGGCTACCAACTTAGGTAGGGCAAAACCGCTCTCTAGTCACCGTATCGTATTTAACGCAAACGGCTTAAGAAGCAGCGATCCGAAATCGCCAAATACTGCGGATTATAGTATAGATATATTTCTAGTGCAAGAGACCTTTTAAACCGTCAATAGCCAATCCTAGAATCAGTGGCTATAACAGTTATTAGAAACGATAGGTTGTCAGGACCGCTAGGTGGTACACTGATATACTATAAAAGGTCACTACATATCGCACCATTAGATATACCACACTAACTAACTAGGGACAGTGTAGATTGCACTCACCGTCACAGGACCGCTTGTACTTGTTTCCTGATATCTGTCCCCAGCAAGAAGTTACTTAGATCCGACCTAGAGCTGCTTCTCGCCTAGGCCCATCAACCATTATCGCAGGCGACTAAATAGCAAACATCCCGACTGGATGTGCATTACGCCAAACACAAATGGCAATAAATTGCTGGAACTGGAGGAGCCACTCAACATAAACATAATAGCCCCGGGACCAACTAGATACTCAGACTCAGGCATAGGCGCTCCTAGCACTATAGACCTGCTATTAGTTAGAGACGTCTCGCTCGATGTCGTATCGATAGAGGCACTCTGTGGAGTTGACTCTGACCACTTGCCGGTCTTATTCAAATTAGGCCAAGGCGCCGGTGCGGTCCCTACGACCAAAAACCGTAACAAATTGGCATTGTCTTGAACGCAAACTCAAGGCTATGGACCCCAAAGTTGCTCTAACCTACCGGAGGTTATTGATAGTGTAGACAAGCGTATTGCCATCGACAGTATCACAACGCATATCTCATCAGCCATCGACGACTCCGAAAAGGCAGTCAAGGTTTCGGGTGACCGCAACTTTGGCTTGCCATTCAGTATTCGATGTCTGATAAGAGAGAAAAATACACTCAAGCGGGCGTTTTATCGCTATCCGTCCGAGTCAAATCGATTTCGCTTTAGGAAACTTCAGTTAGAGGTCAGAACAGGATAGAATTACACCGCAAAGAATCGTGGTTAAGTCTGACGGAAGACTTGAGCCATCGCACACGCTTTGCTGGCATGGCTCGACGTATGAAGTCGGATCCCCGCGACACCATGCCGCCATTATCAAAGCCAAGCCGGGGCTTGTAGCTTTCGATGACTTCGAAAAGGCCGAATGCTAGCCGATACGCTAGAAGAGCAATGTACGCCATCTCGCGCACACGCCGACGCGGCCCACCTATCGGAGGTGGACCGTCTAGTCGAACTTAGGGCTGCCTTACCACCAGAGGCGATAATTTAAAGCCAGTGACCCCGGAGGAGGTTCGCGATATTATTAAGGGTCTTAAACCCGGTCGGCACCTGCCCAGACCGTATCTCAAATAGAACTCTAAAACTTAGCCAGGCCCTATTGTCTGTGTATTGTCGAACATTTTCAATATTTTACTATCAACTTGCTACTTTTCCTGATGCCTGGAAAGAAGCCATCGTCATCGGTATTCCCAGCCGAACAAACCTCCAACCTACCATGGTTATCGTCCAATTAGCTTGCTCAATTGTTGGGCAAGCTATAATGAACGCATAATTCTCTTCCGGTTGAAAAGACCACACCTTTCCAATAACCTCATCCCAGACGAGCATCGGTTCGTCCGAAGCACTCGTGATTCAAATATCGCTCCTGACGGAATTCATTGTATGGCTTCACCAACCCAAAACCCGTATCACAGGGGCCGTCTCTTCGATGTCGCAAAGGCATTTGACTAAAGTTCTGGCTACAACGGCTTGATTTACAAGCTGTAGCATTCCTCAAGTGCCGAGACAGGCTGGTTCCAGCATCATCCAAGCCTCACTTGTCAAATCGCTCTTCCGATATCGAGTCGAGGGCTACCCTGTCCACGAGCCGTCCGTCCAAGCGGGCGTCCCCAGATCGGTCCTATCACCTTTATTATTCGCGCTCTACACGAGCGCGACATTCCTCAAGCCGACGATGTCGATCGGCACTCGCCGATGACACCGCTTCTCTGTTCGTCGCTTAGACCGAACTATATCTATAAAAGCTCCAGAACGCGATCAATCGTTTAGGCGAATGGTTTCGTAAATGGAATCGACGTCAATCCCGATAAAAGTGCAGCAACACTTTCATCGGTCTAGATTACGTCGTGATTACACGATACCCCGGTCCTCAACCCAGGCGTCAGGATAAGGCCAGCGCTGGCCGACACAGACACAGGGGCACAAAACTTTACGGCCAACGATCCCATGGGACAGGAAGGCCAAATACCTAGGCGTGACCTTCGACTGCAACATGTCGTTCAAAAGTCATATTCAGGACGTTAGGAGAAGGCTTTGTTCGTTTCGACCAGACTCTATCACCTAACGAATTCTAACAGTAAAATGTCGCTAAAATATAAACTTTTATTGTACAAGGTATGCATACGACCAATCATGGCTTATGCATGCAAACTTTCGCTCACGCATCCTCCACACTCCTAAATCAACTACAGTAGTTCAAAATAATTCATCCGCCGCGCCACTGGGGCGCAGTGACAACGAAATGTAGACTTACCAGCGACCGTGAAATGCTGACACCCGCGAGCACTTTAAAAAGTTAACTCGCAAACACATAGATAAAGTAGTCAACCACAGCAACCTCTGCTGGTAAAAGCAGCACAACGTATACGGCCGATCCAAACGCGTCTAGCCAAAGCGTCGACCACGAAACGTTCTTCTCGACCCGGACGAGGAAGGGGTTCGAGACTCCGGACCCAACGGGGTCCTACATCAGACCACACACACACGGTAGGATGGCACACACTACCCGTAGTTCGCCCTCGCTTAGCGAGCACAGCGCGACACACACACACCGCGTATACTAGATACACCCCGTTCCAGGGCGGTTCTCACCGCCCCAGCAATCGATTAATACAGTCGCCAGACGTCGGCGTCCCGGTCCGTAAACCGATCGTCGACGATCCTTAGAGACATAAACTAATACCTAACTGACGACCTTCTCTGCATGTGGCCCATTTTAGTAAAAATGTGGCCACCTAGTTCGTGGGACGGAGCTTCATGAACTCTGTGTTAGATGAAGCTTACTAAAGACATGAGTCTGAAGCATAACTTCAGGATAAAAAAAAAAAAACTTCACATCTACAAGAGTTTTTTGTGATAGAAAACATATTGTTTATGCTCAAAAATTATTCATTTACTAAAGTGTAATACATGTATTGATTATCAATTTTAGTCGGATTTTACTATGGTAATGTCCACAAGTCTTATCGTATTTTCAAGCACCCTTTTTAAGGTTGGAAACTTTCGGTAACAAGTAAAGGTGCCGTGATTAATTAGAAAGCTAATTTGTGAAGAGAGCAGTCCCTCGGTACCTGAAGTAGCACACTAAGGTGTGGGATAAAATAAGGGACAATGCTCAAGATCGTAAATATCTTACAAATGTTAATAAATATGTTACATGTTACACGAACTATTTTATTATAGTTTGTATCTTATTGAGCAGGGAATTTACAAAAAATAATAACCGTCATTACTCGTAATGAATGAAAATGATTACTTATATAATCTCTATATTATGATTGTGAATATTATACTTAATTCCTTAAACTTACAGTGAGATCAAATGAACAACAATTGTTAGAGTCTGCATAATAAGCCCGTTGCTAAGGAACAAATAGTTTTCTTTAGTGGATGCACGGACAAATTTTCACTTCCTCTAACTCCACTCGCATAGTAAGATAAAATGGATAACGGATGTCATGTCATGTGCAGAACCATCTTCTTACGTTACTTTCCGAAAATAAGATCTAACATTAGAGGCTTTGACCAATCTATAACAAACAAGACTGTAAGTAATGAGAAAGCAATAACAACAAACCCCGTACGTTTGAAACTCGTGACTTATATGTAAAGCCTATTCAAATTTAAATTCAAATATTCTATTCAATATAGAAGTATAGCAATCGCTTATTAATTGTCAAGGAAGCCACCACATTTGATGGATCCAGCTTTTTGTAATCATGAGCTTTTTATATCGTTTAAAATAATCAAATAATTAGTTAGCTTTTGAAGTATTTCTTTAGGGCCTGTGAAATTTCCAGGGGTTTGTTATCGTTTATAACTTTTTAAACTTTTGGTTTGATATTTTACCAAGGGCCAAACAGAGCAATTAAAGTATTTTAATTAACGTTTAAAATAACATATTTTTGACTTTTTTATCAAGGTTTTAAATCAAAGTTTTAACACGAAAACCATTTTTGTAGTAAGACTTTTACCATACGTTGATGGAAAACCCCGTAATCTCATTTTTCTCACCTTTTGTACAATGTCCCGGTAAATCTTTAGAAATTTTGCCTCAATGACCCTTAAAACGGAATATTTCAAGACAACTTACAGAGAATTGTTTCAAAGAAAAACACAATAAAAAAAATACCGACAAAATTTAAGTAGTGAAATAATATCTTAAAATTAAAAGAAAATAAAAGGGGAAAAAATCGGTATTATTTCGGACTTTCTTATTATATTGAAAATTCAAAGTTTTATTTTGATTTTAATAAAAGAATATTATCGCAATTTAAATTATGGATTAAAAATGTTATCTTTAAAAGCACAGGCTACATAATACTCCTTTTAAATATATTATGAGCCCGCAATTGAATGGAATGAAGATAGCAAGGAATATACTAATAGAAAATTTCCATTACCAATATAAATCTATTATCCCTTAATCTATAAATGAAGCTTCGTTCGAATTTTAAAAGCTAAATAGAAAATATTTCTCGTATGCTAATATTCTTCGGTGTCTTGTTTTTTTTACATTAAGCGGATTTTATATTTAAATGCATATTTTTTAAAGGTTGGATTTTCTATTTACTGGGAGGTAGTTCTGAGTAAGTAAGTAGTAGTTAGCCTTAGCCTTTTTACACTTTTTACAATACGACCGTTAATGTAACTGTGTTCCGGTTTGAATGACTCTAATCAACAGTTAGCATCCGAAAACCTTGGTCGGAATTAGGTACTGGCATCTTACGCTTCAATTCTTATAGAAATGGAATCAAACGAAACATCAGGTGATTTTCGTTATATTAATTAAATATATGTATTTCGAATTATTTATTTAGGTGGATTTATACTATAATGACTGTCTCCGTAGCCTATGGTATGGCATTGCTTTAAAAAGGTCATGGTTTGAATTATTAGCCAAAATTTTATTGTTGTTTTTGTTGATTGGGAATTGGCATAACAATTGTTGAAAAGAAGATGATCATCGGTCGGATAGGCATATAAAGTGACCCACCAACCCGCATTGACCGGGTGGGATTCGGTCAACCCCTAAGGATGGGGTTATTGGGAGGCCTATGTCCAGCAGTGGACTAACAAAGGCTGATGATGATGATGATGATAGTTATAATAAGGCATTTTTCATACGGCAAATAGGTTTTAAAGAACCATGTCGTTGTTTGCTAAAGAGAAAATTTCTCAGTTATTAAATTAGAATTTAGAGTAGTTTATTGAAACATACATCGCTTTTTGACATTAAATAAATATGTATGGAATTATTTAATTAATTCTTAGTCTACAATACACTTTTGTGAAATGTTATTCTAATGCTCATGTGAACATTTAAAGTGTTTTTTTTTTAACTAATTACGGTAACCAGTTTAGTTCTGTAATATTATTATATAACCAGCACTTAACATAAAATCCGGGGATTCATAAAAGATGCGGCAATCGGCAAAGATTCGTCGAATGTTTCCAAACAACAAAAGAGCGGTGTCGAGCAAAACACCTTCCGCTACTTCCGTATTAATTTCCTGTAGTTTTAATTTCATACTTACAGAATTTTTGTCCTACGTAATATTTAAAACTGTCATGTATATATGATATATACTGCAAATAATAATTCTACTGAGTGTCTTTGACGATTTTCTTTATTATGACTTAGGATTTTTGGGCTTGTTTAATTTCTTAATGATTGCCAATATTAAGCGCTATTCGTAACGTACAACACTTAGATGAAAAATAAATTGTTTTTAATATATTTATTTTAACTGCCTCCGTAGGCAAGCGGTTAAAGCGTGTGCTTTAGAAACCGGGGGTCATGTGTTCGAATCCTGTGGGGACTCAACAAATTTTCATTGTTGTTTCCTAGTTTGTTTGGGCAATTTGGGCCGATCAACCAATTCTCTGAAAAGTAAGATTTCCATGCGTCGGATGGGCATGTAATAAGTCAGTCCGCCTAACCCGCATTGGACCAGCGTGGTGGGCCACGGTCCAGAAACCCCCTAATGGAGAAGGCGTGCAGTAGGGGAGGCCTATGTGGACTAATACAGGCTGATGATGACGATGATATTATTTTAATACCTCATTACTAACGACCAAACTGCTCATTAATCTTTGAAGGTAATTTCTTTTACTTTAAAAACTTAACCAGGGCTAAATATACTGAGTTAGATATACGGACTAATAGAACGGATACGGTAATATTTATACCAGTTACAAGTATGATTAATACAGTTACATATATATAGTTTAAACAAGATCACAATATTTAAACATCGCTATTAAATCTCTTTTAATTGAATCATACATTTTTTTCTTTTTAATTTGCCTTGTTGTGGTAATTAGTCTTCTCGTAATGTCAGTTCTAAGGGAAAATAACTGCGTTCTCCAAAATTATCTGTCTCATTAATTACTTAGAGACCAGGTACTTTTAGTGTCTCTTTAAAAGGTTTAGTGACTTATAATAGGGTAGCCTGATTTATCGATGGTTGGTAGAGGATGGTTATACATTAAACTGTGAAAGAACTTTATTAACATCTGCTATAGTGTATCAAAGGCATGAAACGAGAAGTTTATTCTTAAGTAGGCAATCGATACTGCCTGTCAATATTGAATACAGACTGTGTCCTTTATTCGCGTACGTCTTTTGTTAAAACGTCTACCGTACCGCAAACTCTGCAAAAGTTATATTCAGAATACATTATTTTGCAGCCGAAAAAAAGATCTATTAATTTGCAAAACCAAAACCAAACCAAAAATATTCACAGAATAATTTTAATTACCGGTTTGTAATTCAGTGCGTTGATGTAGAAAAAAATAGTCAATATTTTTATAAAATCAATAAAATTTTTAAGGGTAGTTACTATTTCAATGTATATAAAAAAATACTTATTTCTTCTATATTCATGGTTAGCAATATAGAAAAATCTGAGTGTTATTACACATGCCCTTTGAATGTGACAAATTTAAGAAATTATTTGAAAAATCAATATGTTAAGAAAAAGTAACTTAAAGGGCGTGTAATTGAACTTCTCTTTTTCTGTATTCTACAGGTAATAACTCGTGTAATAAGTAATAATGGATAATCCGTATGTAAAACTGTATCCAATATATGGTGAACAATTTTATACGGCCCATCTATATTTTTCTTTGCCGTAAAATGTCAAGTATTTAATTAATAATAGTTATATACTTGTTAGCAGCAGTTAGTAGAATTAATCAATAAAAAGTTTGAAATACTTTTAAATGATCTATGCTACTGTCTGTAAATATTTTATCACCACATGTTTTACCGTCGAGTCGAGACAAGACATCTCCTGCTGCTACCATTTTAATTTCCTTTAAATTTCATACTTCTAAAATAGTCATGACCAACTAATGACCATAGTTACTAAGGTCAAAACAACCTAAACTTATTTTATTTCCGGTATCTAAAACATGACATCTTTACGACTTCACTAGCGTTGGCCGCTGAAAACCCCGTCTTTGGCTAGTCACTAAACCGGTGGCTATAGGCCATGGGAGCAAGGAGTTCCAGATCCATACGTACACAATACTCATAGCACCTAGAGGTAGCCTCGGTGTCAGGCTCTGACACTCTCCCCGATTAGCTAACTAAGGAAGGGTAGGGTAGTTGAAGTTATTTCCATCCTACCACGATCTGCATACTGCTCTATCGTGTCGCGGAAAATACGGACAGCGGCTTAAACCACTACATCTTTTATTACTGCGTGAACCAGACGTAACATCCCATGTCTCAGGGCGGCGGATTTTAGCGTATTACGCATGCATTTCTTATAGGTAGAGCGTATCTCTTACCATCAGACGAATGTTGTTATAGTTGCTTAAATTAATAATGATTATAAAAAAAATCTCTCCTCCTGCGACTCTTCCTTAGATGCAGAGAACATGGATGGCGGTACACTTACAACCTCTATCGATCCCCTGCAACTTCCAGCGTTTTTTAAAATATATTACACTAGTCCAATTCAAGCACTCGTAGTCTGCAGTAGACATATATTTGATGTTCTGTAGGACAGACGAGAATGCATTTTTATCAATTATAGGAATTATAGTATTAGGGAGTTAAAATAACGTTTTATGACACAATGTGAAATTGTGCGATACATGTATTAAACGATTCATATTAAAAAAAATTACACAATTTTGCTATATAGAAATATTTTAGTCGACCCAGTGAAGTGGATTTGACGAGTTAGTTTAAGGGTCAATGAAGTTTCGTAAAGCATAATGACAAGGGTCAATATCAAGTCTGAATTTTGAATATTGTCGTCGGCTCTGGTACTTTTATTTATTTTATACCCTGTTAGACGTATAATAACGTAAGCCCTTTCTTCCAAATTAAGGTTTTGGTTATTGAAGTAAGAAATTTAACTAGAAATTATTTGTTTAAAAAGAACTTATAATAGTAGTATGACATAGTTTTTCAGCACGTTTTTTTTTAAATATTTTAGCAAACAGACGTACTAACTATGTCAGGTTTCATCCATAACAGGTGTTGACCGTCTAAACCATGGACCTGATTTTGATAAATTTTATATACACTCAGAGTACACTCCAATAAAGCACATAAGATGTTACTTATTGTGATAAAAGTAATTGAATGGTTCAACCCTTACAGACGCATAGTGTTATTGCTATTACTTCGACGATGACGAACTTCCGTATTGACTTTCCCCACCATTCTCATTTTAACTCCTAGTTCATCCCTGTAAAATTTGAAACAACTAAATTGTATTTTGAGTATCTAGGCACAAAATGTTCAATGGTTAAAACGTTGAAGATGGACAGGTAGACAGACAGACCGACAAAGTTTTTTTTTTACACTGATGTTACGCTTTCAGACTCTTGTCTAACTTCTGTGTAATGCCATCTAAGCATGTTGAAAGCTTCATCAGACCTAGAGTTGCAGAAGCTCTCATCCCACTGAACAAGGTACGGACAGTGTTACTTGCGCATTTATAATACTGCTATGGATCATTATTACTTATTCAAGAGCAAGTTTCTTCTAACCGGTATTTTAAGATAAAAGGAAAAAACAGTTTAAATTTATAAAAAGAAGATAATTTTAACCGTTTTTCCCTTAACATGTTTAAAAAAGTTATAAAAGATCAATATAATTTAGTTAATTACATTTCTTAATGTCAATAACGTTCAGTTTTTTTCCTACTGTTTTGGTTTTAATTTACAATAATATTTTTAAAATAAAAACCAAAACAAAGGAATGTCGACAACGTATTAGATCAAAAGGAAAACAATATACTACATTAAAGTCCTCTGTACTGACTTGAGAAGTTCAACCTAGGTTAGCTAACATCAGCTAAGTTATTTTCTTTTCCGGAACCCAGTAGTCTTTGTATAAACAAAATAATGTTCTTCTCGTCGTATCCGACTACGGCGACCAATATTTATTATAGATCAGCCAACTACACAGGAGATATTATAGTGCACAAGTGTGCGCGCAAATATAGGTCCATGCCCTATTTTTTCACTCTCATACTCCGATGGGACGGATGACCGACACGACCGGTAAGAGATCAGGCAAAGGACGCACTTTTAACATGTCCATCCGACGCATAGATCATTTTATGTCACAGACAATTGGGTGATCAGCCCGCATTGCCATAACCAACTAGACTACAACAATGAAACATTGACTCCCCGCAGGATTCGAACCAATGACCTCCGATTTCTGAAGAAAGCAGTTGAAAAGTCTTTGTAAACTAATACTTTGAAGGTCAAGTCGGCAACTAAATAATTGACAGCTTTAAATTACTAAAAGAAAATTAACAGAACCGTAAACTGCTGTATTATGAGACTAAAACGTACGCGGCATCGTTACATCGCAACTGTTAACAAGTCAATAAAAATGTTTTTTATGTGAAACATCTAGCTCGCTCGGCTCGCTAGTAAACCAAATTGTTGGCGAGGCGACGCTTACCGTGGCGACGGGACGCCACGCTATACTAAGGTATACATATATATTTTTATATATCTGAAACAATATATCACATATCTTGGCTTGTAGTGGTCCGATGTTAACGAGGCTTAGACAGCAGTACTGAGCACAATGGACTGCATTGCACTGTGTACACGTTATTTGAATCAAAATTAGAAAATTACTATGGACTATTGACTATTTAATTATCATTTAAAATTTTTCATCTGAAAAATCTTAATTATATTAATCATATTAGTAATTAAATAAATTATGTTAAGACTAATAATTATATAAATTATATTAATATAATCTTCAATTAATTATTTAATTCCTTTAATAATATTATCTTTTATGCATATACTTTAAATACGATGTTCACATCTCGAGCTCCATGTTTATTTATAAAATTGCGTTTTATTCTGCTACTTCTACTCGGAGGGAATTAAATTTATCCAATTAATCTGGATAATTCATATTTATGACTATACGATAAATATTCGAGCAATTTCTAAGCTTATTAAATATTTACATATTTAGGGAGGATGTTTACATCAAGCGTTAGTTGTAAACTTCCGAAGGTGCTTGCGTTGATTTATCATTTTATGCAAATATTTTTTATTATTTATGTAACAAATTCATGGTGATGGGCGTATAATTTAGGTAATTCAATATACAGCGTGTAAAATACGATTAATGCTCATTATGTGATTTTTAGAATTATTTCCACTTTAAAGTTGACTAAAAAGCTATATTCATCCCAGGTAGCATCATGGCTATAGCCATTGCAGTATGGGATAATAAGCCACAAGATGGAGAGGCGACTTGTAAAAAAAACTCAGAAAGTCGGTAAAGGCAAACCTTTTGGCGACTCATGAGAGAGAGCCTATGTCTTAGCAGTGGACTTTAACAGGCTGACACAATGATGTTGATATGTTTTCAAATAAACTGACAAGTAGAGAAGAACGTTTGTCCCATGTAAAGTGATACACTTTGGTTACCACTATAAAAATAAGCTTTAATATCAACGTATACATATATTTAATGAACTTTTAATTATTCAATTTATTTATTATTATTTATAGATATATAGGCAATGTCGAAAATCTTTTTTCAATACAGCATTTCACTCCTCCATTGATCGTCAATTAATCTACGGTTAAATGGTTCCACCGCTCCTTAAAATGAGAGTCTTGAGTACGAAACTAGTGCCAAAAGTGCATTTGTGTGTTATCTTATTAAAAAATAAATAGATTAAATACGGTACAATGATACATTGGCTTAAGTTTATTACGCAATTAGTGAAGTCAAAATGGTGATTGGAAGTATAAAATAGTTTAAAAAATACATGTCAAAAAAGAGAAACAAGTAGAAGTGTATGTATAGGATAGTTTATTAGTATAAAATATGGCGGCTGTTAGCCTAAACGACGTACTTGAAAACAGAGACGGTCCATCATTTGCGGCAGGTTTTGGGACCAAATGTTTGATGTATATATGTTATGATAATACTATCGTGTGAATGTGTGTTTTGTTAAATTGTTTTTGAATGCCCTTTTCAATAATATATATTTTTATTGTATCATATAGTTGAATTTAACAGTTACTTATGTCTATGAATTCCGTACTTTAATAAATTCATTGTAGGTACAATTAAATTGATAGTGTTTAAAATACTGGATAGTAAGCAGCAGTACATTAAAATCAGTCAAGTTCTGCAATCTACTGTTGCGTGATCCAGATCATTAGCAAACCTCTAAAATTTAGTTGACTGTCTAGTTTCTTATGGTGTAAAGAATTTATCGAAACAAAGGAAAAGGTTCCTGTCGAACTTCATCGGTTTTTGATATTAGTTTCTATTTATATATAGCATAAACGTCAATAATATTGATCGTATTGTTATTTGATCAGTTATAGACCTGTCACTGCCTCAGTAGGGTTTTGTGAAGCCACGTACCCACCACGCTTGGTTCAATGCCGGTTGATGAGTGAATATTAATTGTTGTTGTCGTACTAGGTTAAAAAGACATGATTTTATAAATTATTTCTCACCGTATTGTTTGTAAAAACATAATAAAATAGTTAGATAGACATGAGTTGCATCAGATTATTCGAATATTACAGAAAGTAAAGCATAAGCAGAGTAAAGATCACAAATTTAGTACATAGTTGTTTGGCCTTAATCTCTTTGCGGAGGTGGAAGAATCCTTCCCAGATCAAACAGTAATCCCTCTATTAACGGTAATTCCTTTAAAGCTACCTATTACTAGACGTTTATTTGAGCATTAGTGTAGAATTAAAAATTGAGGAAATAAAAACGGAGATAACTCTTTGTTTTTCCATTTATTTAGGTATTATTAATACTACACGTTTAGCTAGACAATAGCGTTAAAGAAACCATTTAATATTATTATGTTTTATTAATTCATCACCTAAAAAGTAAAATGATTCCTGCGTCGGATAGGCATGTAAAAAGACGGTCCACCCATCAACCCGCATTGGACTAGCGTGGTGGGATATGGTCCAAAATCCCCCTAATGAAGGAGGCGTTCATTAGGGAAGGTCTATGTCCAGAAAATGATGTAATTGGTCATAGTTATAAAGAAGTTAAAAAGAACAGTGGGTGAGACGTTGAGCTGGAACAATCAAATTTCTCAAGTGAGCCAAAAAGTTACGAGTGCAATGCGTTGCCTTTACAGAAAACTTTACTAAAAACCTTTTTGCCCACTAAGATCAAGGTAATGCTTGTACTGTAATCGATTATGGTGTCGTTTGCTATTTTGACCTGAATGCAGATCAGCTCAATAAATTAGACCGACTTCTCAATAATTGCATTCGATTCATTTTTAATCTACGTAAGTATGATCTCGTTTCGTTTTATCGTTCAAAACTTTTATGGTTAACTATACGACAAAGGCGGACATTGAGAGCGCTGACCACATTATATGGTTTCCTTGATTCTACTTCTACACCTTCATACTTAATTTCTCATTCTGTGTTTCTCTGTTCCCTTAACGATAAAAATCTGCGCTCAAATAATAACCGTCTACTTTCCTGTCCTTCACTGTCATTGTGATGTTATGAATTCCTCTTTCTTTGTCCAGTCAGTTATTCTGTGAAATGCGTTACCTCTTAAGATCAGGATGGTAGAGAGTCGCTTGACCATTAAAAGAAAAGCTCGGGAACACTTTTTCAAAAACTGTTAGAAGAGTAACGATTCAGTCGCTGGGAGAAAGGCTTAGTATATATTAGAAGTATTATTTTATATGTATTTATATAATATAATATGTATTCATATATATGTGTGTATCTATGTAGATATATATGTAGTGAGTAAGTATATTTAATATGTGAATACTATTTTTGTAATACGTGATATGTATGAACTCATTTTTATTTTTACAGCTTACATTCCGTAAGCTGTAAAAATAAAAATGACTTTTAAAGAACTATATCCTCGTTTTATTTCATTCATGCACCTACCTAATTTTCTCTGTACCACCCAAAGGTTAACTGGTTGGATAACGCCTTTAGGCATTAAGTCCGCCATTGTACTGACTTGTGCATTAAGCTTCAATAAATAAATAAATAAAGTTTCGTTTATTCAGTAACATTTCTTAATTATATATTACTATAATACGAAAAAAATAACTTTGTTGTGTTAAATTTTTGTACTGTTTATTTAGTTAATAAAACCTAATGCAATTATAGTACAAACCGCCTTTGTGTTCTTAACTCTGTAAGCAACTTTATATTATGAGCATTATAATCTCAATGATAATCATAATACAATGCTTTAATTCATCTTAAATTACAACTAATTTACGAATATAATGATATAGGTTACAAAAAAATTATCCTTTGGTAACTAAAGTTTTGTTCTTCTCCTATTTTATGAATTTTTTTGCACGGTTGGCGCGTAAAATTCTAGTAGAAAGTAAATCATAGTGAAATTATTTTAGATTCTTAATAAATGAACATTTTAGGTTAAAACGTACTGAAGTCTGCTAAAACTGCAACATAATTAAATTATATAGCTTTAAAGAGCCATTAACTTATGCTTAACTATTTGTAACTAAAGTTTAAAGTTATTTTGTTGTTTTGTGCAGCTAGGATGCAAGCAGTATGTGCTTTGTGATACAACTAATTGACTTATGATACTTTCAGGAGGAAAAGTAAAGCGAATATTATAAGGACTAGAATCTTTATACGCCTGTAAACATGTTAGATTACTTTATTTCGTCATAGCGAGTGTTTGAAAGCTAATTTATTGTTTTGCTGTGTTGGCGCGTACATTTGTCCATTATATTATCTCCTGCGTACTTGGCGGACTTCTAATATAGATCGGCCGTCGTGGTGGAAATCGATTTGGAGGTCATAATTATATACGCAGATTCTTTTCTCATATTATAAAATTTTACGTAGTAATAAATATAAAAAACATATAAAGTAAATTACATTTTTAGAATATGGATTACTTTACATTAAAACTGTTTTTTCATTTAGCATAAAATTCATTGAATTTTCTTAGACCCTTATATCTAACAGTATAAATTTAGCTACTGTCAAGTAGTATAAATATATACATCACAGATTAAATAAAGCGTCGATTATACGACTCGTCAGAAAATTAAATTATTCGTCAAAATAGTTTACACGGTATTCGCTTCTATCGCTTGTAGCACGCCGAAAATGTTAAAAATTGTATGACAATTTAAGCCTAGAAGTGTTATGCACAAAATACAATGCTTTCCGAATGATATCACAATATCCCAACAATAAACAGGTTGCGACGAGTTCGCTAAAAAGAAACGTCACATAAATCCAACATAACATATTTCGCCTCGTTGGCATCACTCGCATAACGGAAATTATGAAATGTCGGTGACTCGGCATACTGACGAATTTATATGGTGACCGAGATGTTACTCTTGATGCTAAATGTAGCAGTAGACTATGTAATGTCACGTAAGGATTTTATTATACCCTGTGATTTGACGACGACGAATGAGCATCAAAACAAAGCAAAAATCTAATTTTTTTGTATGTTAATTGCATTAAAATAACTGTTACTAAAATACAATCAATTAAGCTTAAAAGTAATTTTTAATTAACTTAAATACATTGTTTAGAAACAAGCTTTTAAGGAGTCCTTTAAAATCGAATTAGTTATCACGAATATTTGCTTTTTAAAGCATTTAAAATGAGATTACAGTAATAGCTACTTTAATATATCAATATTAATTAGTAATTTATAAAGAGTATTAACAAAAAGCGTAGCAATTAACAACTAAATCTGACATATAACTACTTACATATTCACGCTTACTTAACATCAAATTTGATTTCGTAAACCGAATTTTTCTCACCTTTCGCACAAGGTTCTAGAAAGTCTTTGAAAATTGGGCTACAATACCATAAAAGAATTTTATATAAAAACTAGCGACCCGCCCCTGTTTCGCGTGATTAATGTTATATTCAAATTATTACTTAATTATTACGATATAATTATGTAAGTTAAAATTCAACAAAACTTTACCAGTCCACCTAGCTACTCTAGAGCATGATAGCTAAGTACACCATTCATTCTATTATAATTCTATATATTATATGCAGTCGCTTAGACTAATACATATTGATTGTAATTTTCATAACTCGATTTAAAATAAAATATTCTTCAATATATGCGTCCAACGAGTCGAATCAGACTATGGCGGCCGATCTATATTAGAGATATGCCGATCACAGGATATATTATAGAATACTCAGGTCCGATATATACATATTTAAAAACCTTGATGGAAATCGTAGGTTGCGTAGTTTGAAAGATTTAAGCATGCATAGGGATATAGGGACAGAGAAAGCGACTTTGTTTTTTACTATGTACTGATGATGTATGTGTTTGTATGAATTCACGAAGTTGTTTTCATTGCGCCACATTTACTTAAAATTATTTGACTGTTGTTTAACTGTTTTCGTCTATTAAATAGCTTGATTATCACTGAATAAAATAGGTTTTATTGAGTATTAGAAAAAAAGATTAAAATATCCACTACAATGAGCCTGAGGTAAAACTTCTAACAACTAAGCATATATCCTGCTATTAGTCTTTTATTCTAGGCAAAATACAATACAAAGAAAGAATTATATTGTATGTAGGTATTAAGAGTTTTAATCGAACTAAAGAATAATTTTACGCCTAAATCATTTGTTAGTAGTTATTTCATAAATGGAGATTTAAATTAATGAACACATGTTTTTAATAGGTAACAAAATTAAAGGTGTTATAATGGTATCTACTATAAAAAGTCTGTACGAGAAGAGGCACACTTGGGCCTTATAATTTATGTTTTATGTTACTTTTTACAACCCGAAGCTAGATTAAGCTTCTTATAGCAGAACTCCTGCGGAGTTATTAAATTTATCAACTTGTATTGAAGTCGAGTGAGGTTCCCAAACTTTTCTCGTTGAAAAGTAATCATACCTTCCATTTTCAACCTTAATTTTCATCATAGCCTTGTTATTTGTTGTCGAACGGCATTGCTTCTTAATTTTTTATTATAATGACATTCAAAAGTAATGTACAAATGTGTCAATGAACTTTGGAATTGTTTTTCTACAAAATCGACATAATTTTTCCACATTTTCTGAGTATATTTTCTGAGCAATTAGCATGCAAGCAGAACATGATTTACTTGCAACAAAAAGTTTTAATGTACAGAGAATTTTAATACTAATAGCGCCTTTTCAAAAATCTTAGAAAAGTCTAAATGAAAAAATCTATATATATTACAATTTTTTACTCAGGGCTGTCCTACTCCCAATCGGTGGTAGCTTATTTAACAATCTTTAGCAAGTATAAATCTTCCATAATGAATAACAATATTTTAATTTACATAAAAAAGTAACAATGTTTTTTTATTACGTATATGTGCCTCGAGATAAAAGTAAAAAAAAATATCTTTTATTTCTTTTAAAAAGTTGATATTTTTTATTTTACAAGTATTTAGCAACTTTATAGTAGAAAACCTTTTAAAACTTTACTTAACTTAACTTTACCTTTGAAAAGTAACAAAAAAAAATAAGGATTTGTATCGTAAATATCTCAGTGGATTCACAGTGCTCTTGTAATATATATTACCGAGGCACAAATGAATGAAATGAGAATATCCAGGAATACACTAACAGAAATTTTCCATTATCAATATAAATCCATTATCCCCTAATTATTGGAACGTCGAACGTATTTACAAAGCGAAATAGAAATATTTCTCGCATGAAAATTCTTTACGGTTTTGTGATTTTAAATAAAGGATTTTTTAAATTATATTTTAATATTTGTTGACATACATCTGCATGCATTGTAATAATATTCTATTATTCTGAAGAACTGAAACTATACTATTATACATAGTTTCAATTAATAAAGTTCTCTCTATTTTTTAATTCAATTAACTTATTAAGCCACGATCTTTTCTGGCTTAGCTATATCAAAGTCAAAGTCAAATACCTTTATTCAATATGGAAGCATTACACTTTCTTATTGATTGTCAAATAATCTACCACCGGTTCGGAAATGGAAGTCTTTGACCTGAGAAGAACCGGCGTAAGAAATACAGCGGGACTTTTTTTTTTCCTTTTTCTTCAAAAAAATTTTACAAAACTTTTACATAAAACCTTACATTTTACTACTTTGAAATAGCCTGGGGCGAACAGTTACTTACCAGGGTGTGTTATCTATCAAGTAGTCATTACAACGTTAACGTTAACACACAAACGTTCCTTTACAACTTTTTTAAATTTATTTACAGGTTATATTATATATATTGTTTCTGTTTGGATTTTTAGATAGCTCAAAATAATTAAAGAATAACACGATGTACCCATGATATGTTTTGTTTTAGTTACATTATGTTTACGTTTTATTGACGGTTTTATTTTCATTTCAATAAAATTACCTAATGTTCGTACTCAATTCAACTCAAAACTCAATAATAAAAGTTATGTTATCAATGAATAAAATAACGTAGAAATATATGACACGTGTTCAAAGTATGAATCTGCAACAGTGAGCGTTAGAACATTTCAATGTGAATAACCCTTTTTCATATCTGCCATACTTGTCACGTGACAAAATTTTAAAACAGCGTCAAAAATATAATTTTGAATGTTTCGAGGCTAAATTGCACGCTACGTTGACGTTTTTTATGTGGCGTGTGTTTAGGATTCCGTATTCAAAAATAAAACTCTTACCCTGAATTTAATTCTGTCCCTTAAGTTTTTGATATGTTAAAGTTTTAACAATATTAAACTTAAAATAAAAGTCGAGATCTATGGAGTTTGTTTTTTCAGGCGAGTACAAGTTGTGATATATCTTCAATAATATTGGAGACCGAGAATTAGAACAGCATATCTAATCATTTGTTTTTTATAATAAGATTTTTTTGCACAAACAGAGACATCTATCTACAAGACAAATCAGTGCATTGGCCTTTCTCAGTCTCACATTATACAATTTATGCAAGTATTTATATTAGAAATTTATACAAGTTGGCCTTTTCAGTCTTATTATTTTTCTTAATTTCTCTTTATAAATTTCTATTAAAAGTTAAAAAAGTTACGGCTATTCTAAAGTTCTTATCCTGTTTCTATATTTCTTGTTTATAGTAAGGTTAATAAAAATAATCATTTAATTGTCTTCCTATTTATATTAACATTGTATAAGAGGTCAATTTAAATTGTGAAAATTATTATGTCTATTTTGAATTTATTATATAACTGCGGACAGTAGTACAATGACATCATTAGCGACTCTGACTCAATGACTCTGAGACCTTTCAGATTATGATAAGAGAAGAGAAGAAGAAGATATATTGCAAAATCAGCTGTGACTACGATGAGAAAGGGAGTCTCGTCAGATTCGATACTCGAGTCTTTTCGATTCTATAACTATTATTCGCAGACGAAAATTGTAACTAAAGAAATAAAACCCCTTAATTAGATACACATAGTTTGAATTGTTTGTAAGGAAATATATCATATAATTAAATTTTAATTGAACCAAATGCTTGCAATGTCATGGCTCCCACGAAACATATAAATTGTCAAAAGTCGACTACCATATTAGAATTCCATTGATTATTTGTATTGTTGTATTTTAAATTGTTGTTTCATAGTAGCTGTTGCTGGGGGCTTTATATGACCGCCATAAAAAGGATAAACTGCTGCATTTTTTGTCATATAGTAGATTGGGTAGAACACACGGCAACCTTTAAATTGTTATTTGAAATTTTTATACCATCATGTAATAAGGAGTGATACTAGATAAGCAGTTTTTACTGTTATTTAAAGAACCCATTTTACTACTTTTTCTCGAAGCATTTGACCGTTGAAAGCCTCCTAATGTTTTAATAATATAGAACCAACACATAACTGTTTAACCCTTTGGGTTCCTCGTTAAGTAATCCCGTAAAAGGTTTCCTTTTTACGTAATATTGATTTAAAATAAAACAAAACGAGTATTTATATTTTGTTAATGAATATTAAACTATTTGTAAAAACAAAGTTCAGATCAATAAATAAATGTACTAAACTATTTTAAAGATTTATTGCGCTGATTTTCATTAAGTCATCTTTACTTAGCTACGGTATTTATAAAATACTTAGGTAAACAAAGTTTAGAAAATAATCATTTTAATAATGTCATATTATTCAAGAGAAGCACGATGGATGATTAGTATAAAATTTATAAAGCCAGCCAATCAACAGATCCGTGGAGACCTTACGATATGAATATTTTATAGCAGTCGGCGATTCTGTTAGTTTTACTAAATTTATAAAATAGTTAATAAAATATGAATTTATTATCATTCAGTGTGTTCGCGCGCATTTCTATGTCGCCTAACACAGCCGCCAATTGGTTACGCTGTAATCTTCCTTCCCTTTCTTACTATACCGTTCCTTTTGCCTGCCCTCCTTTTTCTTTTAATTTTTTCCTCATCTCGCGAATAAAGCAGGGTAAGAGGAGAATACTTCGTGACGCGGACGGCGGCCAGTGCCGCCGCAGTCGGACAATTGCCTTCGGGAGTTCCTACGCAACGCATGATATAAAATATAATAAAATCACGCGACGCGAATGGCCACCGCTCCGTTCTAATAGTTTTTAGTTTACCGCGAACCCTAACCGGATCAGCGAAGACGCCGCATCAGACGGTATTTATCCTTCCTATTATCGCATTTCCAATCCAGCTTTATAACCACGTTGTCCGAGCCGGATTACGCACATGGTCCTTCGAACCGCATCCTCGCTTCTGGTCCTTTAATAGGATCTACCATATCGCCGTCACTCGAGCTAGTTGGTCCAATCAAAATTGGCTGACGAAACTTGAGTGACCACGCGTCCGCGCAACCACAGTGTATAAATGATGTTTTTCATTTTAATATATCGCTATATGCCCTCTCAAAATTATTTTTTGTTGAATGAACTGTGATAAAGTGCAAAATCGAAACTAAAATGAATATGTTAAAATTTTGGTTAATAACAGCTAAAATTTATTTAATCACAAAAGAAAAGAAAATCAGTTGGCAATAAAATATTAAAAATGGGTGTTATGGTTGAATTCAATGAGAGAAGTTGATGTATCTCGTTCGTATTTAATAATCCTTGCTAACTTAAACTTTAAAGAAGTTTGGTAGAGGGAACTTAATCAAAGTTTGTATATTATAAGTATGAAACTTTTTAAGTCCCAAATGTGCCTGTTGTAAATATTTATCCTCTTTTAATATCACAAAAAAGGAGATGACATAATTAATTCATCAATTTAAAAAGAATTATGACACGGATTGTAAAGAATGTTCAGCGACATCGCAATGTCATGTTTTTGAAGGCTGATAAAATAATGAAACTTTATAATATATTACTATACGTCGTCAAATAGTTGGGTGTATTCTGGATGAAGTCAGTATCTTTTTAATAGTTGCGTTAAACTATGCAGAGGTTAACGCAGTGACGAGAGCAGCGGCAGCTCTCGGCAGACTGCTCCCCGACCATGGAAGACCCAGCAGCTCCTGTCACCACCTGTACGCTGGTGTTATCAGGTCCATGGTCTTATACGGGGTTCCCGTGTGGGCCGACACCCTCCAAAAGGGGAGTACTGAGAAGGACAAAGAGGGTGTTGACAATCCGGGTCGCACGGGGCGGAGATAGACCCCGCCGAGGTGGCGTGCCTGTTGGCTATCTACTTGCCAAGGGACCTGGAAGCATAATTCCTCGCGAGGAATGAATAAAGGAAGGAGGCGAGGTCTCGGGGCTGCAGGCCAGCCCCAAAAGGAATAAGGGGCAGAGAGACGAATTGCGCTCTGTTGCTATACATGAATGGGAGCTGCGGCTGGAGTGCCGCAGCGCTGGCCGTCGGCGCTATACGACCCGTTTTATAGTGGTGGCTAGAAAGAGGAGACGGCTCCCTAACATTACGCGCGACGCCGGTTCGCTCGGGACACGGCTGTTTCGGGAGGTACCTGTGCCGCGTGGCCGGTACTACGGCCTATTGTAGAATTTCACCATAGTGGCGTAAGTGCGGAGGAGACGGCCCAGCACGCACTGGAGGAGTGCTTGAGTGAAGACTTAGTTTATTTGTTTTAAATGTTATTTGCCTACATTATCTTTTCCCTCAAAAATTGCTTCAGTTTAAGATACGTTATAAGACTAAACTACTTAAATTAAAAGCGAGTATTTTTATTTAAAGCAAAACCTTATACGAAATTTAAAGATCTCTTAAATCATCATCATCATCATCAGCCTGGGATAGTCCCCTGATGGACTTAGGCCTACCCTATTCATTAGGGGGTCATGGACCGTATCCCACCACGCTGGTCCAATGCGGTGAGCAGACTTTTTACATTCCCATCCGACGCATGGATCATCTTACTTTTCAGAGAATTGAGTGATCGGCCCAAATTGCCCTAACCAACTAACAACAACGAAAATTTGTTGAGTCCCCGCAAGATTTCATCCCAGGACCTACGGTTTCTTAAGCACACGCCCATACCACTAGGTAACGGAGGCAGTTATAATATCTCTTCTATATTCGATAAATTTATTTGCACAAAGATAACATCGAGCTCTTTATTAAAGAAAATAAGCTTATGTTTCTTAGATATTGTTTTTCACTCTATGCAGAAACACAGAGGTTCTTTAGCTATAGACTTTTGATTATTTTTTTTTACCTTAACAGAGTTGTTTGGGTATTATTTCTAATTTGATTTTCTTTTGACAAGAACGAAACTTGTTAATGGCGCCTTTAACAGTTTTTGGGATGATAGAACTTTTCTCTATTTGGTCTTAGCGTTGTAACATTTAATAAATTATAAATTAGTTTTTACGATGTTTTTAAGACTGTTAAAATATTAAAAAACATCTTTGTAATGCAATAAACTTCTTTATTTTTAAGTAATAAAACGGAACAGGTTTGCTTGTATTTAATAAAAACGTTATTGAATTTTGTCTATTTAAGGTTGGTTTCGTCAATCACACAGTTTTTTGGTAAATTGGTATATTAATTGTACTTCCTTATTGTTTATGATTGAAACGTGTTAAAGCGATGTATAACAATTGATTTGTTGATTAAAAAAAATGAAATGAATACATCAAGACTTTAATTAAAATTATGTTTTATTACATCTAAGATATCTAATATAATGAGTAAATGTGATATCGCGGAGCCGTTTGTGTCTCGAGACACAATTTCCGGTAAGGAAGTCATGTCAACAACAAAACATAAGGTTAATGTTTGAAGGAGCGTGTCATGTCAAACAAGCGTTATGTTATCTATATATAATATGAATTAAAGTCGCTTTCATTGGATGTTAGGGATATCGAAACACGATGACTGGAACAACATTGTATGTTTTGAAGGTTAGGATCTTAAAAACTACGAAGCAGATTTAAAGTTTTTATTAATAAATAGAGTGGTTAAAGATATAAGTTTTTATTTATATTACATTCATGATACTGTAACGAATCTCTGATAAATTTAGTGCTGTCGTTATTAAACATGTTTTTTGTTAACCTCAAAAAAATGTAGCATTAAACTTTTGCTTGCATCAAAAAATATAGATTTAAGGATAACCCACGATGACTTTTTATTATTCTTTACATAAATCTCAATAGTGAATATTAATTTTATAAAACTTAATCCAAGGTACATCCTATGTTTTTCAATATATGAAAGCAATTATCAATTTCTCTGTTTCGAGCATCCGGTCGAAAAGAGGGGAAGAAAATTTTTTTTTGTACCTATAATTTATTTTTTCGGTAGAATATTTAGACGCTACTGCTTTGCGGTCGCAAATATGATACTTGGGTAGGTTTCTTTTGTAAATTGGAGACTTACATACAACTTGCTTTTTTTAGCTATTTTGTTTTTATCGCCAAATAATGGCGATAAAACAAATAACTATGTCTATCTTTTACGGTATCGGTAGCATTTTATAATTTAATCGAACGAGGTTGTGAATTTTGGTGACGCTATTTTTTAAAATTTCTCAATTTTTTAGTTGAAGTGTCTTTCTCATTTTAATTGCTCCGCTCCTTATGCTCCGATTTTGCTCGTTCTTTTTAAATGAAAGATATTAGCTTCCCATTGGTATCATTTTTCTAAATAGTTCATCGATAAGTTGTTTAATAGATATATGAGAAATTAATCAATTAAAACCCAAGCATAATACCACTGCCGGCTGCAATGATAAAATAAGTACATTTTGCATAGGTCGGAGTGCAGACTAAAATAAATGATTATAATTAAGATCTGAAACCCCCTTGGCATTGGCAACAAGACGCATGACATTTCAGTCTACCCCGATCACGGCCGCTGGAAAATGTTCGAAACGGCGAGAATTTAAATATGTAAAATAAACGCGATAAAATTCATAAAAAGTCCTCTTATTCAATTTTATATTTTATTATTATGTATGCTTAAAGATAAATAGATAAATTATTAATAAAACTTTGTAGACGAAAAAATTTTTATTATATTAGTATCTAATGAAAATAAATGAGACATGTTCTAAGAAAGAAAACAAAAGTTTGTTTTAATAGAAAAAGTTGTAAGCAGCCTACATCAGCTTTTAGTTTTGTTTCGAATACGCAATTAATAGGTAGGCGTGTCGAAATATATTTGTATATTTGTTATGATATGTTTTAATTACCTTTATTAAAGAAATTGTTACTACAGAAAAAAAGAATGTAAGTAACAAATAAAGCAAATTTTTTTATAAGTTAACCATTTAAGGGTCCATTACTATCATGCGATTCGTTTCGTTTTATTTATCTTTCATTTTCAATTAGTTTGTTTCAATTATTTTGTCGACATTTTTTGTGTTCTCAAGTTCCTTTAAAAGTTAAATATTCAATGTCAAATCGCTTGATATATGCTCCGTTGGCTAACGGTCATTGTCACAAAATTTCTAAAGACTCACCGGGACATTGTACAAAAGATGAGAAAAATGAGATTACGGAGTGACGTTTGAAATCAAAAGTATGCGTTAAGATCTTACTACAAATGTAAATAGTCGTTCGTGTAGTTTGATGTTAAATATGCGCTTGATATTTTCAAAATAGTCTAAAATATGTTATTTTGAAACGTTTAGTTAATAAAAAGTTTAATTGCTCTAGTTTGGCTAGACGGTGAAATATCTTAAACATGAAATGCTTAGATGTTATAAATGATAACACAATCTGGCAATGCAATGTTCGTTCCAGGCTTCCTCAAATTTGAAATACGTATCATATAATAGTATATTGCGAAAACAAATGTATATTTAATTATTTTAAAAGATAACAAAACAAGCCCGGTGGATTTCGTTAGCCGGTCTTCCAGGGTCAGAGGGTCCTATTCCGAACTGGTGGTAGCGTTCTTGACAATTAATAAGCGATTGTTATACTTCTATATTGAATATTGATATTTGAATTTAAATTTTAATTGGCTCTACACATTTTGAGTCATGCGTTTCAAACCTAAGGGGTGTAGTGTTACTGTTTTCTCATTAGTCAGTCTTTTAGGTTATAGGTTGGTCACAGCCTCATGCCCCGAATTTTCTAATGGAAGATGTTACTTTCAGATGAGACCGTAAGAAGAAGGTTCTGCGCTTGATATGGCAGTCGTCGTGTCAGTTACCCTTGTCATCGTACTATACGACCGAAGTAAGAGAAAGTGCAAAATTGTATGCACATCCATCTATGAGCCTATTAGTCTAACAATTATTGTTTATTTGATCTCACTGTAAATTTACGAAATCTATTAAAATAATCGCTATCATAATATAGAGTTTAAATAAGTAATTTGTTTTTATTACAATTAATGACGACAATCAATAACATATCTTCGTAAATTGCATGCTGACAAAGATACATACTATAATAAAATAGTTCATGTGTAAAATGTAACATATTTATTAAAATTCGTAATATATTTAAGATCTTGATTATTGCTTTGAGCGTTGTCACTTATTTTATCCACACCTTAGTGTGCTACTTCAAATACCAAGGGGCTGTTCTTACAAATTTTTCTTATTAATCACGGCACCTGTCACTTGTTACCGAAAGTTTTAATCCTTAATAAGGGTCTGTGAAAATAGGATAAGACTTGTGGTCATTATCACAGTAAAATCCTACTAAAATTGATAACGGGTACATGTATTCCATTTTAATAAATAAATATTTTTTGAAGCATAAGCAACATGTTTTTGTAACTTAAGTCCATAAATTTTGATGTTTTCTTGAAATGTATATTTTAAAAGTAAAACAATTATTGTTTTACTTTTAAGTGGTAGTAGAAACTTTTGAAAGCCATTTTATAAATTAAAAACTAAGAACAACACAATTTTGATGCTACGTATTTTAAATATTCATCAAATTTTCAACTAAAAACGAATAGTTATTTCAGTAGAAATCAATTCATTATGCCGCAAAGTGCGGGATCAAGAAGAAACACTTGAAGAGCTTTATGCAAAGCTTGCTTATCTTTGAATCGGTTCTCAATACTATCTTGATTCCATTATTTTAGATGAATTTATAAAATCCTTAATCTAAAATTTTATCTTGAGATAAATGCTAAACATTTCTACCTTGAGTTAATAAGTTTTTGAATATTTTTTATGAATAAGATCTGTTTAAATACGATATATTTTATTTTTCGTGAAAGATTCAAGAACTAATTTAGTCAATACTGGCTACCAATACAACAAGATTATTAACAATAACTAGGAAATGAGGTACTATATAAACTCATGAATGACAGGAAGACACACCTTTTATTATATTCACTATTAACAACAAATAGTGAAATAGCTTTTTATACACCCACAGGATAAAGAAAATAGACAACATGCTAGTAATTGTAAATCTCATGTGAGCCAATAATAAATTGTTCCATTATACGAAATTTTGTCTTGATAAACAATAGGAAAGGCTCAAGTTAGTTCGTGGTTCAAATTATAAAATTTTGCCATGTCCTCAAATATTTGTTCAATATACGTAATTAAAGAAAACGTAGCCGAAAATGTTCAAAGATTATTTAATAAATGATCGGTATTTTTAAAGTTATTGAAAATAGCAAAAACAATTTTAAACTTTAAAAAATAAAAATAATCTATATGTAGTCAAATACAATTTACGGATTTTTCGTTACTTATATATACATCTCCAACGTTTCGATTCTTTTCAGCATCCATGATCACGGGCAGATTGCTGGTATATGTCTGTTCTTTTGTATATATAAAAAAAAAAACTACAAACCTAAGGACAACATAAATACTTTTGTCAAACCAACATTAAAATTAAGAAATGAAAGATATGTCAATTTTAAATAAAACTGACAGTTTTCGAAAACAGAGATACAGACATATACCAACTTAATCAGCCCGTGATCATGATGTTGAAAAGAATCGAAACGTCGAATAAATATATTTAAGTAACGCTGAAAATCCGAAATTTGTGGATTTGATATGTTTAATAATCGCGTAAATAAAAGCAAATAATAATCTACAGTGTTATTAAATGTAAGATTAACCGGAATAAAATATAAATTAAAAATATTCTTTAACTACTGCTATTCTACTTTCAACGTTTTACCTTGGCCGTTCCTAAGGACCACATTTTACGCGTCCCCTCGGAAGAACATCATTTAATTCATCTCGACGGTTCCTTCATAATGCCGGGGTTTCTTCTCTTAATCAATCGTTCTATACCCTACATTTCGGTTTTAGTAAATAGATTTTTTAAATTTTGCTACTATTCAATACAAAAACCCTTTTTACCATTATGTATTTTTTCCTTTTTCTTAAAAAAGACAGACAAACATTTTAATCTAATTTTGGTATGACTTCTTTTTAAAAAAGGACGAAGGCCCAAAAGTCCGTTCCGCATTTTGTCACATGAGATGCACTCGTTTAAGGTCAACCTCATCAGAACCCCCCCCCCCCACCGCCGTAACGCAGCGTCCAATCGTTGGAGCTCAACGTCAACCAATGGACCTTGCTTGATTAACGATTTGATATCTTAACGAAAAATAACTCGTGAGCGTTGAATTTTACATTAAAACTAGTTAAAATATATTAACAACTTTGTAAATAATGACAAAAAGCCATTATTACTATTGCTTTCATATTTTAGATTCCCATTGTTTGTTTTTTTTTCTCATTTAATTTTCGCGATAACTTTATGACATACATCAAAAGGTTTATATAACAATAATTATATGAAAAAAAACTAACTGAATTTTAAACCAAAAATCCCTTTAAAGGTAATTTTTCGAATTATAAATACCTCATTGTATTCTTAATATTCTTAATAAATAGATAAATCTAATTGCTATATTTTTATATATTTGTGCATACAATTTTATAGGACGGTTTTCCAAAAAACATACATATTATTCTCTTACGGTTTACAGTCTTAAATTTTTGCACACAATGATATTGTTAATAAAGTTATAAATAATAAAATTGAAATAAAAAGGCCCTGTAATTGTTATTCCATCTCTTTTATGTATACGCCGGATATGATTAATTAGCCCTTAACATCAAAGCTAATCCAAAGTAAAATGGAGGTTTAATAGTTTATTCTTAAAGTTACGGTAAAATCGTGGCCGGTTCGGTTTTGGTGCTGCTGATGCTGTTGGGTCTACTCTATTTTCCGTATTTTATTAAAAGGCCACGACGATATTACACCCTACTAAATAAATGGTTATTTATATGGAAGTCAGCTTGGATATTGATTTAGTATCAACTAAAACGACTACAAGCTACAATACGTGTTTAAATGTAGTAAGAAATAATTTCTGAGAAATAAACTCATATCTTTATCGGAATACGATAACACCCGAACTGTCAATTATAGCCCATATTAAATGAATAACATTGTCATATCCATTAATATGAAACCATAACTTTTAGTGACAAATGTCAACATTAACAATGTCATACCATAATATAGAGATGTATAAGTATTAAAGCTATTTAGAGAGAGCTCGATAAATACGAACTTCTGCTAAAAATCATGAAGGTAAATCTTTTCTTACGATATATATACTACTTAGGAGGAATGTATTATATAAAAATATCCATAATAATCACAATTTAAAATATATAAATATATTCCGTGAACAAAGAATGGGATAAAAGCTATTGTTTCTCATAAGAATATTTAATAAGAATTTTAAATCTTCCAATCCCAGCAGATACTTCGTTGATTATGGCAACCGAAAACTTTCTCGTGTACAAAATTTGTATATCGTGATTATCAAATAGTACTACAATCTTAATTTTATTTAATACTATATTAAATATAATAGCAGCGTCACTAGTTACAAAATGAGGTAATAATGTAAATACTTTAAAAGTATTTTTGTGGCTGATATACACTATCTTTTAGGAACTGAAAATATTTTCTAACAAGTGCTGAAGTTATTAAACCTGCCAATAGTATTATGCAATCGTAATGTTTAAACTAAAGCCCAAAATCGGCAAAAATTTATTAAATTAACTTTTGTCAAACGTTGAAAGATGCAAAAAATTGATCTTTATAAACTTATGAAACATCGCTTAATTATATTAATTTGATTTAACGTAGTTTTTTGTCTTAACTTATTTATTTTGCTACTTAGTTAAATTAGCGCGCACTTTGACGCGGTTTTTAACAAAGTCTTTTTGTATACTTTAAAAAATTTTATACTTTATCTTCTTAACAATAAAGGCAGTAAACAAAAGAGACATATGAGGTGTGTTTCAATACAAATCTCCGATATTTTTCTGTGTTTTTGAACTTTCTTTTATATCCCAAAGCCACTATTCCTATAATAACCTATTTAATTATTTACCTTTTATGAATAAAAAACTTTATCTCAGGTTTTCGGGGATTAAAAAGCATTACTTTTAAATTTCGACCTGAGAGATCTAAACGATTTTTATATAATAGCCGCTACGCGGTAATCCAGGGAAGGGTTCGGCGAAGTTAAAATATTTAAATCACGCCTATGCATAATCCTTCTTTTGGTTACAAAGCTGTTTTTTAGTTTCAATATTTATTAAGTGTGATGGATAGGGTGTATAAGTTAAAATAAATTACGGCGTGATGTAAATGGTAACAACATTTAATCTTAGAAGAACCACGTATTCACTATTAAACGAAGTCGATGTGTGTGAGTAAAAAGGTCCTTAGAATAAATAAATAGTTTACTGTGAAAGCAGCTTACAACTAGTCCATGTCAATTTTTGGTTTAAATTTTTTAAAAGCTCATCTTGTAATTTTTAAATATTTTTTTACAATATCCAAAAACAATTTACACTTTTTGATTGCTTACGAATATAGACGAGCAGAGGCCCAACTGGGCCGCCTGATGGAAAGTAGTCACCGACGCTTAAGGACGTCGGCAGCACCACGTGTATCACTAACGCCTTTAAAACCGGAACACGGTAATGTTTTCACACTGCTGCTTTGCGGCAGTTATTTAAAAAATCTGGTGCGTTTTACGATATTATCAGAGTAACACATTTGCCCATATCTATTCATAAAATATTTATAATTAATGATTTTTTTAACAACAAAATAATTTATTTTTACACTACTTTTAATGAAAATTTATTTTCCATATTTTAGTGGGATTTTCTAGAAAAGCGTATATTTTTTTTAATATTGAATTGTAAAATAGTTGTAATTGATAATGTATAATCGTGATGATTTATAATGTAGTTTAGTTGTAGTTGAATATGCATTGGCTTATATAGCGATTACTTTATAGCGAACCTACTAAATAAATAACCACACTGTTTTTTTATACTCTTATATTCTTAAAATAAGTCTCCCAAATCCTCGTATCTTGTAGGTACCTGAGATTTTAAGAAACGAATTAATGTTAAGACGTAAGGATTCGCCAGAGATTAAATTAGATTAGAGTTTCGTGGCATCCTTCTGTACTAAGATAAGCACAGTAATGTTTCATAATTAAATTTATTACTTCGCAGACCTTTTTTGTAAGAAGTGAGAAATGCCTACAGAAATAAGATTTTTAAAATCAAGCGCAACATAAGAAAAAAAGAAACGCAAATTATCATTGTTTTAAGCAAACCAAATTGTTCAACTACGAAAAAAATTAAATAAGAGAGAGACAATGCATTTCCTTAGATACAGTAACTAAGTGAAATACGCGTATAGTTGTAATGACATACTAATTACATGGCCTAATCAGATAATTTAACATCTTAAAACAATCACTAACCAACTTTTCCATTAAAAAGCACAAGACAGTTGAAACTTGTTTTGTTTTTGCATACATGTACGTATGTACTCGTATGTTACATGTATGTGTAAATGTTTGCTGCCAATAATAAACAGGTATTTGCACTGACATATGTCATTTTATATTATATAACGATGCCAGGTCATATTTTTTATAATTATTTTATTGTCTTTAATATACAGACCTTGAACATTAAAATTTCAGTCTGCATTCCTACATCATAACTGTTAAAAGTTAATGGTTTGTATTTTAAGAGTGTTTCTTGTTTTTAAAAGTAAATGTGCAATGAAAATGTCGTTAAATCCCAACCGTCAACAACGACAAAGGCATTTTTTCAGACGCTATACTTTTCGAGCTTAAACTTATATTATCGTATGTAATCGAAAGTAAAAATGATTAAATATAAAGTTATTTAATGAAAACCAAGTTTTTCTGCTTATATATGATTATTGTAATTTAACTAAAAATATTTATCTATTCTAAATTGTTTCCTCTGTAAATGAATAGGTATAAATTTATATAAATATTGTATTGTATATAATTAGGCAATTGTGAAATGAAAAAAATGACAACTCGGATAATTATATATAAATGTGCTTCAAGGTTTGAGTTCAGTATCATCGTAGGGAAAATTTACGAGACGACTGCACAAGTTAAGTAGACATGCAGGATAGGTCTCTTTCTGAGAAGGGACCGATTTACGAAGTAAGTAGACCACGTCGGTGACTATTTCGGTCGCAAATTAGTAGTTGTTAGTTTATATTAACAACTAACAGTAGTTATTTATATACTACTGTCTTCCGGTTTTATTCCGGCGTTCAGCCCGTTGGCATCGTAGCCAGCGTAATTACTAGGTAAACGGGACATAAAACCTTTGTCACAGGGAAGCGAGCGGATTCGTAGCGCCTTAAGCTGCTTATTTTATGGGCAGGGAGTATCGCTTACCATCAAGTGAATCGTGCTGCTCATCTCTTCGTCTGTATTAATAAAAAGTACTTTTTTTACTTTTTTAACTTCACAACTCAACAATAATCCAGCTATTGTTGAATTGAAAAGTTAATTAATGCAAAGTTTTCTTAAAGGCATCTAGAATCCCCTTGAATTTTATTTTTGTTTGTTTCCTTTATTTTTAATTTGTTGGTCTCGAAGGCATAATTTCCGTTACAGGAACTAGGTACGCAAAGCTAGATTCGATAATGTTTTCCGACACAACACACGCTCGTAACATAATAATATTTTTGGTTAAAGCATATCTAAATAAAAGCTTAAGTGGCGTTTAAAAATTGTTTAATAAATTATTTAGCAATCATAAAATATACACACATATATTATTTATTCCTTGTATAGGTTAAAAAAGTTCCAAAATGCCATTGGGTATAAAGTCGTTGGTAATATTTTTTTAGTTTTCTGATGTCAAATATTATAATAGATGTATTAATATAATAATTATTATGACCAAACCCTAAATATTTATAAAGTAGTAGAATTCAATAAAAATTATTTTCTCAATTTTTTAATTAAAGTTAGTACAATTAAGGATAAATGAATAATAAATTCCCTATTATTTTCTTACTTTCTTCTTTTATTTAATTTCGATATTTCCTCAGTCTGTTTTCCCAAATATCAAGAGGTGGCTCTCTAACTAATTACCTTTCTAATTAATCACAGCGCTTCTAACTTGTTAAGCAAAGTATAAGTGACTTTTTTAGGATCTCTTTCAAGACGGAGAGTACTTAAGATTCTTTATAATTGATAAGCCTCACCTTTTTATAATTTTTATGCTAAGACATAATAAACCTAACTTTATACAACTGTATAGGTTTAGAATTACGCGTTTAAAATGTATTATGTAGTAAGTTGTCTCCTAGTTTTATTAATTTGGAATTCAATTTGTATACAACTGCGGTATACATTTTAACACAATTAATAATAAAGTTTTAGATTATCATCTGTCTTAAATATTTGCTTCGCGTTATTAGTATTAAAACTAAGATATGTATTTTATCGAGTTTACTTTACTTTTTTGTTTTTGAGTAGCTAAAAATTTCAACTAAAGGGTTTTAGTTTCATTCACATCATCATCATCATCATCATCATCATCATCATCAGACTTAGATAGTCCACTGCTGGAGAAAGGCCTCCCCTAATGCACGCCACCGCTAGACTATACTATGTTATTATTTAATATTATATAAAGTGCATATTTATATTTTTGGGTGTATATTTGGTATGAATAATCTTAAAAGTACTGTGCCGATTTAAGGAAAATTATTTCACCATTAGACAGCTACACTCACCTTTCGTGACATAGGCTACTTTTTATACCAGGAAAATCCTTTGAAATAATTAAAAATAATTCAGGCTGAGTAAATAATAAAGACGTATAGTCCTTGTAAATAAATGATCACCGGATAAGAAATAGGGTAGTAATAATTAAATAAAAATGTAAAGAAAATATAAATTTTATATGCAAATATACTATGAAAGTGGGTATAAAGCAAATTCTGTTAAGAACGTATATAAGTAAACACTATCTTAATATATATAAATCCCATGTCACGTTGCTTGTTCGCAATGGACTCCTAAAATACTTAACCGATTTTAAACCATAGTTGTAGTGTGTAGATAGTGTGCGGTTTAATCCAACTTAAAAGATAGAATAGCTTACATCTTAATTTATAATCGCAATACTGTTTTATAACAATTTATTTTTCTATTGTTATTTGATGAAAAATGCTAGCTACTAAAACGATTGTGACTGTTGGCAATTGATTGCGTTGTGTGTGTCAATAGATGGCGCGGCTTAATAGTATAAACTTCTCGTTGATAATAGGAGAATCGGGACACTAAAAAGTAATTCATCATCATCAGTCTGTGATAGTCCACTGCTGGACATAGACCTCTAATACACCCTACACATTGAGGGTTCTTGGATCGATCCACCACGCTGGTCCAATGCGGGTTGTGGGTGGACATGACTTTACACATGCCTATCCGACGCATGATCATCTTACTTATCAGACAATTGGGTGATCGGCCCAAATTCTTTAACTAACCAGGAAACAACAATGAAAATTTGTTGAGTCCGCAGGATTCGAACCCACGACCTCCAGTTTCTAAAGTACACGCCTATACCACTAGGCCACGGAGGCAGTAAAAAAAAAAGTTTTTGCTAAAATATAATTAATTTTGGTCAGTTAGTTTTATAATAATTTTTATCAATTGTTAAAAACAAAAATGCAATTTCATTACGCCGTTATTTATACCAGGCCATCAATTAAAAAAAAGTAATGAATAAAATAGCTTCTCGTACTGTATATCGTTATTTATATAGTTGTTTCCTTACGCTTGCGACGAATGTAATCAACTTTTGTTATTTGTTTTTTAATAACCATGTAACTAAAACATTAAAATTATGCTTTAGGTGGTAGTGCTCCGTATCCATAAAAATTGTAACATTTTTAATAGAAAAATAAGAATTAAATAAACAATAATAATATTTAAAACAAACTCTTTTGTATAGAATTTTGCACGATGTCAACAGAAGGAACATTTTAATTAATCGTCTTTAGCCGATTTTTATACCACTGCTATTTTTTATTGTATTCAGGTATAACGGTAGCATCATCGAGTTCACTAAACTGTAATAAAACATAGTGGTCCTCATGACTATATTCTTTTCCGTTATCTTAAGCCCTTATTTATTTAACACGTAAAATAAGTAAACCGAGCCAGCAAGGCTGGGGTTCCTGTATTTAAAAACAATTATTGCAATCAATCTCTAAATTATCTTTTATAATTACAAGCCAGCTAAGTAAAACGATGTTAAAATGATATTCATATTTTCATTTAACATTTTTACTACACTGAGATTTGAAATTAAAGAATGTTTCATTAAAGGTTATTTGTGGACAATTTTCTAAGTATCTGAAATTATCTTTAATTTTTCTTAAATTCTATATTATTTTGTATTTTGTTGTTGGACATTATTTGAGATAATTAATATGAAAAATTATAAATTTTTAGTTTATTATAAATTTCCTTCAATCTTAACTTCAATGTAATTTTTTTTACAAATTTAGGCTTGAAAAGCCGTTTTTTTGAAATGATAATAAAGAAATTGTCACCCAAACTTAATGTTTTTTTTTAACAATTTAAACTTTTTTGGCATAATTTAATTAAATATTTTGCCGTTAAACAATTTCGTGAAAATTTTCCAAGTGCTTAACGCCTAGTATTTTTGATTTCAACCGGAAAAATGTTTAATTACGGGAATACCAACAGGATAAACCCACCTTTGTTTCTTTTTTCATTACGAATTCCTCCCCTTTTCCCTTTTTTTTCTATGGGACCTTAATCTGCAAGTTACCACTATTAATCATGAGCCAACCCCGAGTTTTATGAAATTGTGCCCGTACTTTACAAAAACATAAATGAATTTCATAACAAAATATTTTGTTTAAATTATAGAGAGGTTTGCTTTGCTCCGTGAAACAAAGGTTTTCGACATGTGAGATTTAAAAGTAAATTTTCCGGGCAATAACACGTTTTGGCCCAGTAGTTTTAGGGCCACCCCTTGGCGAGCATTGATCCTTGCTTTATAAACCAGAGATTGTAGGTTAAAATTTTACGGGGAAACTATTTTGTGATGTCGTTGTTTTCTGGTTGGTTGGAACAATTTAGGCCGATCACCCAATTGTCTGAAAACTAAGATGATCCATGCGTCCGATGAGTATGTAAAAAGTCGGTCCACCCACCAACCAGCGTGGTGAGATACGGTCCAAAAACCCGCAGAAAGCGCGCATGGGAGGCCTCTGTTCAGCAATGGACTAAAACTGGTAGATGATGAGACGTTTTAAGATTGTTTTGTGAGGATTGAAAGGCTACTTAAATGTCTAAAATGTATATTTTTTAATTACCTTATTTTGAAATCAATTAAATGATAAGCCAACCTGAATTGACTGTAAGGTGGGGACAATGTGATCATCGTGAATGAATATACGTCAAAACTGAGATATCTATTAATCAGAATAAGGAATATGCAAGCTTAGCAGTGATGAAATAAAGTCTATTATAGAATAATATTATTATTGAATTTATAAATATAACTTAATATTAATAAGGGAATTCAATTTAACCGAACTGTTTTTATCTGTATCAGCCTGTGATAGTCCTCTGCTGGACATTGGCCTCCCCTAATACACCCCTATTCATCAGGGGGTTTGTGGGTGGACCGACTTTTTACATGCCCATCTAACGCATGGATCATCTTACTTTTCAGACAATTGGCTGATCAGCCCAAATTGCCCCAGCCAACTAGGAAACAACAATGAAAATTTGTTGATTCCCCGCAGGATTCGAACCCACGACCTCCGTTTTCTACTACTTCAGCATTTAATATCCTTGTCCGTTAAACCACATTAAAAACTAAATGTAAGGAATTCACCTAATAGTTTTTGTTTAAGTTTCCGTTTTGTGAATAGTTCGAACTTTCGAACAGATAAATAGCTAGAAAAATTTAGAAGCAGCGCGTATTTTTTGCTTAAGGGTTTTTCTGATAAAACATATTGTACTAGCGTTTAAGTTACATCTTAGTAGTTGGTTTATACTTTTTATTGCTCTTTGTAATAATTTGTTTATTTTTATTCATAACTATAAATATTAAGAGTATTTTTTTGGTTTTTAATATTATCATAGATTTATAAAATAGGAAAAAAAGGTTCAGGTTAAGATCACGACGTTGACTTTAACGACATAAGAGGTGAAATGCCAAGTTCCGAAGTCAGTTTTTGAATTTTCATATAACACTACAAGATGTTTTCTCTTTAAGATTAGGTCGCTAGTTTATATATAAAAAATAGACAAAGTACAAATTGTCTTAGCGTGTAACTAGCAAAGGCAAACTTCTTTTATAGGAATGAGCTTTGTTCTACCCTTATTTTCTAGAAGCGATCAATGTTTCTGAAAAAATTAAATCAAAACATATATTTTTTGAACTTATAAATGCTACTGTATAATTTGTATATGTTAAGCCCCACCGTGAGAGGACGAGCGATCGATAACAATATTGCAAACAATAGCTTAAAGTGCCAAAATAATTAATTCATCGCTATATGTAATAAGAGGCATATTTTGTTATGTAAATAAATATTTAATGACCTCTATTTTGTTTCTTTTAGGGAGTGACGCCGGATTAAACCTTTCTACTACTTACTTTACCGTTTTCCCTGCGACCACGGGTACGTGTGCCTAACGACTCAAAGGCTTTTTACATAATAAGCGCTGCAGTAATCCTGTAAAAGGTCGCATTCAGTTAAAATATTCAAGCCTATTTATATAATTTTTCAGAAAGCTGTTATAATTTGAAATATATACTTCGTATGTGTAACTATTAGAAATTTCGAAGCTTTGTTTTAACAGGAACGCGCATTTTGGATAATGTAAATAAAAGCAATATTTAAACAGTTCTGAGCATCCATAATGTTGCTGAGAATCATGCAGCACAGTAAAGTACGAGAAAATACAAAAATTACGAAGAAAAAATTTACACAACAAAAGTAATTGTTAAGAGAACTTTTGACGAGACAACCTCTATATAAATTAGTTCAAGGCAGATTGGCACTCTGAAAACTGTGTCACAGCGCCCCTCATGTAACGCTCTCCGTAGCAACTATAAGAGAAAGTGAGAGGCACGCGTCTCTCTTACTCGTTCTCAGTTGGTTTGCTTAAATGAAATAGAGACAGAGAGGGAGAAAGAGGGACATGCTTACCGGTTGGTGCCTTTCGTCTATCTTACACTCGAGCGTCCTTGCCGCCGGAGTAAACAAATAGTATGTATATATGTATATTTATACGTGCAAGTTAATTGTCCACTGATTGTGTACTGAAAATGTTAAGTTAGATTCGTCGATTACAACAATCAAAACATAAAAGACGTTATAACTTTCGCCCATGTACCGATTGTACAGGCAACAATTTTTTTAAAGCTGATTACTGCTTAAAAATTAAGTTATTATTATTGCATTCAAGGAGCGAAAAATTTATTATAAGCTTTCAAGTTATTAAAACATTATCTACCCGCCCGAGCCTGTATTTGCCGTATAAACTTTGACTTCCGTCTTTAGTGGCTTCAATGTTTTCCTGATGCGAAGCAAAAATAGTCATATGAGTCAAGGCATAGAATAAGCGTTGTAGATATAGCGTTGTTATTAGTTGATTTTTGCTCAGCAATTGACATCTCGGTGACAACTTATCAACTTATTAAGACGTAAAAAATGTTACAATACCGGAATATATAAAACAAAATGGAGTAGAATCCACTCACTATTCAACTAGCTGGTGACCACTGTCATAGTTAGTTGTCAATGTTTTTAAAGAATATGTACTAAATAGCATAAGTTTTTTTGGTAGGTTAAAACGATAAATCGAGGGCGTCCACCCGATGGTCAGTGATACTACATTCTGCCTATAAAACAGCAACGTAAGAAGCTACGAATTCGCTCACCGTTTATAGAAAACAGGTGTTTCAATCTATGACAGTAGTGTCCATACACTGCAGATTTGCGGCAGAAATAGGCACCGGGTGATACCAACTCACGGACGTTCCCGTTTAAAAGGGATACCTATTACATTGTAATAAAAGTTATTTATAACAAACAAATCGATTACGAAGTACTTTAACAAAGTAGTTATTGTTTTTAACATATCTCAAGAGATTATACAATTTTCTAGATATCAAACATTTTATGTAAAGAGCATAAATTAAAATAATATGCTCATTTCATTGACGGTACTTTAAAGCAAAAATTTTAGTAAATAGTTCGTATTGCAACTATAATATTTTTATAGCTATATATTTAATTGTAGGATGTTATTACACGGTTATTTATTTAAATTATACTTTTATTAAATATTATATCTCCATAACTTAAAGCATAAGAAAAAAAGTCGGTTATAAAATTTAATCCGTTCTCCCACATTTTAATCGTAAAAAAGGAAATGGTTTGTACTTTAAAAGCGTTTGTTCTTAGTGGAAGAAAATGGGACATGAAGACTTCGTTAAATCACTGTCGTTAGGAAAGTTGAATGTTTTTACAATTTAAACTTCAACTACAATTATATTTGAAGTTTAAATTGTAAAATAATATTTTAGGTCATGAGACAATGTAAAAAATTATGTTTAAGGTAATCGAACAACCTTTTACTAAAAATATGAAGGAAACGTTTCAATAACATCTTTAAGAAAACAGTGATAAAACAGAATTATTTACCCCACCCGATTATTGTCTTTCGATATAGGACTTACTTTGGAATCAAAAAGTAAACTTAACCTTAAATATTTATTTTTAAGGTTCATCGATGTTACGAGCGTGCTATAGTTGTGATATCCAATCTTTTTAGGCCAGAGCATAAGTAGAATGTCAATGAAATGTTTTCCGTGCGATTCGTCGTTTTCAGTTACGACGGTGTTTTCATGCAATGTTTAATATTCTTATTTGTATACTAAAATAAACAATTTTAAAACCAAATGTCTATGTATTTAAAAAATCGCTAAGCATTCTTAAAAATATAAACAAGTTTCATCTTATTAACATGACTTTACTAGGAAAATGTAATTTTGAGTTATTACTTGATAATAGACACTTTTACAAATACCAAGATTGAATTATAAAAAACTTTTTTAATTGACTAATCATTGAAGGAAAACTAACCATATCCGAATATCTCTTTTATGCTATTTTATAATTCGTCAGGTTCTTATGATAGAATACTTTATACAAAATGTACGTTCAAACATGTAAAATTTTGCATCAAGGATTTATATATTTCATTCAAAGAGTAACATTTCATTAAGAATATTCATCTAGTGTCCCGGATATTATGGTTTTTGTGTTAATCTTCCGTTTATGCCCCAATTGATATAATCATATAAACAATAAATTAAGATATTTTTATTGTAATCCTATGCCAAACAAAACGTCGCACATTTTGTGAATATTATATGAGATTAACGTATGTGCATACATTATAATTAAACATCAATGTATTAATAGTCTGTTGTCAACTCTTGTTATCCGCTGTGTATATTATTTATAAAGTGCTTGTTTAGAAACATTTGTTAATATTATCGAAAGACATATACAAAAGAATTTGCAATTGTTTATAAATAGTCAAATTACCGTCCGTGGATTTTTTAGCAAAATCAGAGCAATAAATTTCTACAAGACGCTATAGGTAGTTATTTTCTTTTTTTTGCCGTAAAACTGTTGTGTATTAATACTAATATATTTCCGGTTTAAAGACAATCGTAGTTAACGTAATTACGAGACGTAACATCTCATGATTTAGCGCGGTAAGAGAAATTGTAGCAGCTTTACGCTGTTTTCTTATGGCAGACGCGAGGCAGACGAGCAGTCGGCCACCTGATGGAAAGTGGTCACCGACGCCCATGGACATTGCAATACCAGAGGTAACCAATGCACTGCCTACCGTGAGACATAGGTGTTAAGTCTCGTTTACCCAGTAAATACGCTGGCTACTGCCCTTCAAACCGAAACACAGCAGTGTTTTTCACTCTACTGCTTCGCGGCAGAAATAGGCACCGCGTGGTACCACCAGACGGTCTCCTGTTAAAGGAACCTACCACCGCTAGGTTTTCTTATGGGCAGGGCGTATCAATATTAATATTTATATGAACTGTTATCAGATATACAAACTTCTCGTCTCAAAACTCTGATTAATAAAAAATGTCTTCAATTGTCTACTTTATGCGATAATGTAATATACATCTTAAATACTTAATTATAACATATATGATAAAAGACTCATGGATTTTGTATTCGTAAAAAAAATTATCTTTATTGAAAGCAAACTATAAAGGATAGTCAATAACAGTAGTCTATAGTAACAGAATTAAATTAACGAAGAAGCATTAGATTACCTCAATAGTTAATAATAACAATTTCGCCTATCAGATTAACAATTCCCATCCATTAAGTGCGATGAATAACGCTGTTAAAAATGCATATTTATGATTTTATGATAATCTTTCAAGCAGTTTCTTAGCACACTGAGTATTTGAATATTCAAGGGAATGTGTACATTAAATGTTATTTGTGGAACATGATCGAATTATGCTCACGATGTACTTTTATTTAAGCCTTCAATTAGTAATCTTATTATCTCGTTATTATTTACGTGGTGTTATGATTAAGTTTTAATTAATTATTTATTTCACAGTTACTAAAACAATTGCTTTTTCTTCATCTGTTGAGAGTAATGTATCGTACCAAATAACTAGTTGAGCCCAACTTAAATCAGGTTCTTCCTATAACCAAAAAAAAATTCTTACCAATGTCTTTAAATTGTTTTTTGTAATGATAGTATTACGATCTTATCAAAGTGCAAAAAAAATCTGTTATATTTTCTTAGTGACAATTTAATTCAAAATATGCCTCATTCATGTACGTGGTAATCCTTATATTTAGGCACATTAATTATATTGCTTTCCGAGTTTACCTTAATAAATTCGCGACTTTTTCTTTGTTTTATAAGCTTCGTGGGAAATACGCCAGGATTATTTCCTCACCTTTGTTTCTTTGTTTCATCACTGAACTCCCTTACCTTTTTGCCCTATTTTTTTTAGCTCCGGAGTCCCTAATCCAAAAATTACCGTACTAATTAGTCACGAGCGAACTACGGTATTTTTGTTCAGGCCGTAGCTGTCAACGTTTCGAACATTTGTTAAACGGAAATGCTATTAAATATATTTCGCTTTAAATTTCTGATCATTACTTTTTTACATTTAATTTTATTCTAAAAAGGAATAAAACGAAGCAAATAACTTATTAAACATAAAAATTGTAATCAAAAATAATTTTTGACATTGTTTTGCGGCTCTGATAAATAATTTAATTTTTGTCAGTTACGACGATTTTCTTCCGTCGAAATGGTTAAATTGTCATAGATCAAATTAATTAAAAAGTTAAAGTTGTATTGGATAAGAATCTCTCAATTTAACTGTTGTTTTTATATTATACATTAAATGCCTGTTGTGGGATAAAACACATATGTTCTTGCGGATTTTGCAGAAGACTAATTTTTGACCCCGTAATTTTCTTAATTTGTTAAATATCTACTATTTAACTGCTTATCACAAAGTTATTAAAAAAATCACTAACTCAATCGATCAAAATAATAAACAAAATCGAAGCACAAGAAGGGGAGCACTTAGGTATTCATAATTTCTATAAAATCATTTATAAGAAAACTTTACTATACTAAAAACTTTCGATCAGATATTTAGTTATAATAATTTAGAAACAGTGTGTATTTGCTACTAAATGTTTTCCTAAAATAGTTTCATTGTAAATAACATCATCTCTACATCATTATAAATAAATAGGGTCTGTTTATAACATCATAATAACCGTTCTTACATTACTACATTAGATACATAATTGATACATTTTACAAAACATTTTTTTTTTAATGTTATGTATTTTTCTTTATGCCTGCCGATTTTGATAGGGTATATACAGTAAGACTGCCTCCGTAGCCTAACTGCCTCCGTAGCCTAGTGGTATGGGCGCATGTTTTAGAAACCGGAGGTCGTAGGTTCGAATCCTGCGTTCGAATCCTCAACAATTTTTTTTTGTTGTTTCCTAGTTCGTTATGGCAATTTGGGCCTATCACCCAATTGTCTGAAACGTAAGATGATCCATGCGTCGGATGGGCATGTAAAAAGTCGGTCCACCCACCAACCCGCATTGGACCATCGTGGTGGGATACGGCTCAAATCCCCTAATGGACAGGGGTGTATTAGGGGAGGCCTATGTCCAGCAGTGGACTATCACAGGCTGATTATGTTATGTAAGTGTATACAGTAAGATAGCTGATGTAACTGCAATTAACTATTATTCTTGCAAAAAAAAAATTAACAGAATATTGTTTTTCTATTACCTCAAAAGCTTGTACAAAAAAAACATTGGTTGCTTACAGCAAATAAGTGTATAATTTTAATACTATAGATTTTTGTCAAAGATTAAAATTTAGTATTCATATGACAAGACATAGGAAGAGTTAAATTTAACAAAATATCAACCAGATTATCTATAAAGAAATAAAGCAATGTTTACTATCCAAAAAGTAAAGCAATGTTTACATTAAAAGGCAAAAGAAACAATCAAAATTTACGTGCCAATTTATTGACAGTATCATGTTTCTTAAGTCTTGTTAAGCTTGTCATAATTTATTACACCTCGGCTTTAAAAGTTACGTTGTGACGTCATTTTCAAAACCTTTATTGACGACCCCTAAACTTATTCAACCCGTAGTTCTTATATTTATGTTATTGTAACTTTTTATAATAACATTTTAAAGGGGAGGTTGTCTTCTCAAAAAGGGACGCCTGGATCAATACCACCGCGGAGTCTAAACTAATAATTTGAAAACACTATTGGGTTCAAACATTGTAGGCAGCTTCAGCTCAGCAGCCCGGCTTTTATATATATATAAAAACATATGTCCGTTAATGTTGATTGGAGATGGCGTATTTTCTTTAAATATTTCATGATAATTTACTTTACAAAGCTGAGAAATGTGTGTAACATTTCGTACTAAACCTGCTATATAAATTAATAATTTTAATGTTATTTTCTAAAAAAATAAGCGACTAAAAATGCCCTCGGTTGTCATCCTTTTTTTGTTGTCGTTATATCAGCCTACCACTGTCCATTTCTAAACATAGGCCTCCTTCATCAGCTGACAGAAGGTACGAACCTGCGCCACCTCATTCACCGATTTCCTGGACAGTCGCACAAGATATAAGAATTAATAAGGGCATGCCTTACGCATGTATTTTGCTAATTGTAGCCACTTAAATAGAAAAATTAAAGCTCATTATTAGATTTTTAAGTATTAAGATGTCCATTTGCATTGAGTATTGCTTTTAAAGATATGCTACAAAAAAAAACATACTGGTAAAAATAATGGCTTCCTTCCCTCGCCAATAACTTATAATTGATTTCATAACCTTTGTATTGTTATATTTACGACGGGTCATTTTCATGACCAGGTCAAAACGAGCTCGTTTAGGCAGAGGGACGCCGCAGACAGGCCGCACGCCTTAATTCATTATTTCTTTTTTATTGGGCTTTGATAACTTTTGTTTTGTTGCCGTCACTCAGCGTCGGCTATTGTAATAGTACGTTTTACACATAATGATGTTTTACATGTTTGGTTTACTTACAAATAATTTAATCTACACCAAAGCCAAACAAAAAATGGAACTTACGAAAGAAAGTTTTAATGTCAAACTCCTAAACGTAGGTCTCTTTTATTGGTTTAACATCGAATGGAGTTTGATTTTGGCTGTGATACACCAATAAGAACGCGTTAGCTTCCTGCGCCATTAATGTGACAATCGACTATAATTACGTAAATTATATTTCTACTTGGCGTGGGAATTATTACTACGTTTTAGTCGCCCCAATTGCTGATTTAATATCGCTTAACCTATACTAAAAAATACATGGTATTAGGTAAATTTTGTATGCAGAAGAAATTTGTTTCTAAATACTAAAATTACCGAGGTGGAACAAAAAATAAACTCCGTGTCGTTTTCTTGACCTGTTTCCGTTATTGTTAAGTCGTTACTTTTTATATAAATTACACATTTTCGCAGTCTATTTTCGTAAATATCAAGATGCTGCTTTCAAAGTTATTACCTTTCTAATTAATCACTGGGCTCCTTATTTTGTTAAGCAAAGTTTTAGTAGCTTTTATTAGAATTTCTTTAAGACTGGACTAATTTAGACTGTTTTAGATTGAAATCTTTTTATAACAAATTTTATATGGTTAACTATGACGAGTAAACCAAGCATCATATCAATTTTGTAGAATAACAGCTGGATTATAATTTAGTTAAAAGTTACAGGAATAAATTTCTACAATACATTTCTTTTTGGGTAGGTCTCTTTTGATAATATTTTTTGCCGCTTTATGTTTCGGTTTGTAGAATCGGAATCAGTGTTAATACTTGGTAAACGAGACGGAACATTTGATCACTCAGGGTGGTGATTGGAAACGACCACATAGCAAAAACGATGAACATTGAAACAAAAATGTTTATAATTTACTTTATTTGTAATATAATATTAAATTTCGTCGAAACATTAGACTAATATCATAATAAAATAATCTCCTTCAAAATTATCTACTTTGCTTATGAATAACAAGTCTCATCCATTAAGTGCGATGAATAACGATGTTGAAAATGCATATTTATGATTTCATTATAATCTTTCACTAAATGTTTTTGTGAAACACAGACAGAATTATGCTTACGATGAACTTTCATTTAAGCATCGCATTATTGATCTTGTTATATCGTTATTATTTTTATGTTTTAGATAAAATTTATTTTTTAATTAAACGATTTATTTGACATTTCCTAATTCATATGCGTTCATTATTTTATCTATTGAATGGTATGTTTCTTAGAAAATAGTTAAGCCCGACTTGAATCAAGTAATTGCTATATCCAAAAAATGTTTCATACCTACATCTTTTCTGGTTTTTTTCATGACAATACAATGAAAATCTGTAATAAAGGAGCAAACAAGAATTACTTTCCGTTACATTTTCTTTGTGACAATTTTATTTAAAATGTGGCCCATTGGTGTCAGTAGTAACCCTTATATATTCATTATATTGTATTACGAGTTTATCTCACGAGTTATTCTTTTGTTTTAAAAGCATTGCGGAAAATCCGCCAGGATTAATTCCTCACCTTTGTTTCTTTGTTTCATTACTGAATTCCCTTACCTCTTTGCCCTATTTTTTCAACTCCGGAGTCCCTAATCCACAAATTACCGTACTCATTAATCACGAGCGAACTGCGGTATTTTCGTTCGGGCCGTAGCTCTCCACGCAAATATGTTAAACCTAAAGTGCTATGAAACATAAAATTGTATATTTCGTAATGAATTTTTGATCATAACTTTTACTATATCTAATTTTATTAAAAAAAAAGAATGTAACGAAGCAAATTAACCCATGCTTAATTACTGTGTAAGCTTTAACTTAATTTTTGGGTTAGATCGTTGAAAGAAACACCTGTCATAACAGATTACATCTGAGAATCGAGATTTTACATTTGTTATGAGTTAACAAGAGGCAAAAAGCCGAAAAAATATTGCTATTATATTAAAAAAGAAATCCTTTACCATTCATAGAATAACGGCGGAAACTAATGATAGCTAGTCTTTTAATTGTTTTTTTTCAAGCTCTTAAACGTCGAACTTTAGTACAGATAATTAATTAAAATAATTTAGAAGCAATGTGAATATTTCGTTTAATGTTTTTCATACAACAAAATATAAAACACGCAATCAATAATAATGAAATAATAATCAAAAAAATAATGTATTTAAATTACTACAAAATATTTTCTTTTGATTGAATTATTAATAATTTAGCATTGTTTATTAAAACCTTTCTGTAATTTATTTTACATGAAGACATTTTGTTTTGAGTGCGTTTATCGTATGAAAGGAGAAAATAAAAATGCTTGATTTTCTTCTTTTGTTTTGTTGCTTATCGTTTGTATAAAATACCGTCTCTATATATATAGCCATAATAAATTTGGAGTATCTGTTTGTAATATGAAAATAACCTTTTTATTATGAATAAATAATTATAAGTCCTGGTCTTCTGGTTAATCGCTGGAATGGTTGGTCAATTATTTTGACGAGAGGGAGTAACGATATTTCTTCTACAAAAAGCTAAAGATTTTTTTATAATACCACGCGGATGACGTCGCCCGCAACACCTAGTAAAAAATAATATATGTAGCCTAGAACTAAAATAAACCATACTATAAACAATATAGATTTTTACTAAAAATTAAAATTTTGTTTGCTAAAAGTTTAAATTGAATGCACTTGAAAATGAGTCTCCTGAAGTTATTTCAGAACATACATGTAAATTCCTCTTACTTTTTGTAGATCTGTTTTGGATATTTAATTTATATATAATAATTAATATTATTTTGATCAACTTTGTAAAGTTAAGGTGACTTAGTAATGTAGGCAATTCTCTACATTAGCAAAAATAATACTTTATAAATTCAATAAACTAAGATATAGTCATAAAAATTAAAAAATGAATTAAAAAAATTTAAATCAGACAATTATTAACACTTTGGGCTAATTATTACAATAAAGACTTTTAAACAAAACCTAAATATGCCTGTTCATTAACACTGGAGTTGACTTTAGTAAAGTTCGTCAAAACTAACTGCTTAATAATGTAAAATTATATTGAGGCACTCAAAGATGTGGAAATGTTTATATTTCGCACAAACCCTATTGTAACCTAAAATATAAATGTATTGGTCAAATTTTAAATACTAATATTTTAAAAAAATATTGCCATGAGAGTTTGCTGACGTTCTTTCTGGACTTGGTCATGAGATTTGAACCGGTGGTTAAATGGATAATTTGACTGACGTTCACTCAGGTGCTCAGTAGGCCTAAATTGAATAAATGATTTTGACTTTGACTTTGAACTTTGAACAGAGTATAATGTCATTTAATCGGGAAGCTCTCTCATTAAAACAAAAAGTAACTATACCCAATTAGTGTTTTAGAAACATTATTTCAATATACTGTGAGACTTTACTTATAACTAACAGAATCATTTCTATAAGTATATGTTAAGTTTTGTCAAAATTCAGTTTCATTTCTCATTAGATTAAGAAATATCAAAAGTTGAATGCGTCTTTTCTAAAAACCATATATTGAGGGCCATATAAAGCTAAATTCAAACTTCTCTACATATATATGTTACATATGTTTTAATATCTTTGGATGAGATATTTGGAGACTGTTATTGTCACTTTTTGTAATAACAATTTGAAGGGTAGGTCTTCTTTTCAAATAGGGACACCTGCAGCCACCACCGCGGAGTCTGTTTCTACCTTAAATTAATAGTTTTAATACTATTGAATACTGGTTTGAAGGGTATTGTAGGCAGCTAGTTATGTGCTGCTTTTTTTTATGGGCAATCTTTATTACTTACATAGAAAAAAAGTCTATTCATACATATGTGCGTTATGTTACGAACGGAAAAACGTCACTGATAAACAAGCGGATGATACCTGTTGGAAAATTTTAATTGCGTACAAAACTATTTTTCACAAATAATATAAAAATATTGTTTTTTTATTTTTTTTAAACTTTAGTTTTATTTCTGACATTTTAGATTGATATGAAATACGTCAATGCTGTTTGGAATAGGCGACTTTTCTTTAAATAATTCATGATAACTTACTATACAAAGCTGAGAAATGTGTATCACATGTCGTAATAAGCCTACTATACAAATCGATGAATTTAATGTTATTTATAACAAATAAAAAGAGCATGCGGTCGTCATCGTTTCTTTATCGCCATTATATCACCTACCAAAGTCCCCTTGTGAACATAGGGCTCCTTCATCAGCTGACAAAAGGTATGACGTGGGCCATCTCTTTCACCGACTTCCTCCACAATTGCAAGGATGTCAACCTAAAACTCCTGACTGCAAGACCTTAGAATAATGCCTACATTCCCTCGCCAATGACTTATAATTTTTCACTGCCTTTGTATTGTTATATTTACGAAGGATCACTTACATAACGAGGTCAAAACGAGCTCGTTTAGGCAGAGAGACGCCGCAGACAGAAGTGACAGTTAAAATCAAATAAGAGTGAGCAACCCTCGTATTTTCACGAACGCTGAAGGTTAATTCACTCATTTATTTTTTATTGGGATTTGATGGCTCTTGTTCTGTTGTCGTCATTCAGCGGCGCCTATTACAATATTATGTTTCACACATAAATATGTTTTACCAAGTTTACATAAAAATATTTTTAATTATACTGAAATTTTGACGTCAAACTCAATGAGCACCGAAACGTTCTTTTATTTAATTACAAACTACTTTTTTATTTAATTTTTGTGTATCCGTCTGTTTGTTCTGGCTAATCTCTATAACATCTAGCACGATTTTGATAGGATTTTCACTGAAAAATAGCTTAGGGTACAAACCCACTAGTACCGGTTTAAAAAACAAGGACTATTACCACTAGGCTAAGGAGTAGTTTTAAAATAAAACCAATAAAATGAATTATTAAACAACAAATCCATAGGACCGTATAATGCAACTAAAATATTTTAACACGAGACTAAATATGATTTTTGCAGGGGATATAGGTCAATTGATAGTTTAGCATGTATTTGCCAAACGATATGTAGCTATAATGCCGAAGCAGTAAAACGCTGGTTTTACTTTAAATTTAATTTTCAACCTAACAGCTTCGTAACTTTCATAACTTGACAGTTCACAAGCTAAATATAACAGATGCACTCAACTAATGAACATTGTTCATACATTATACAATTACTTACAGTCAGTATCGAAAAACAATTATTTTATATTTATCACGAAATTTGTGTTTATCACGAAAATACTATCCTTATATTTACTAAATTCCCATTACTCAATTCATTATTACAATTTGTCATTCGGGATAAGCATAGTGTGTTTGTAAGCAAAGAAATGTTCTGGATCTTTGTTGTTAAAAAATATAAACGCCAAGAAAAGATTGGAAGACTTAATACATTTCAAAACCAAAAATTATTTGGCATGCATAACTCAATTGAAAGTTACTTTAACATTTGAGTGCTGGAGCAACTACACTTTTAATGAATATTATAACATGTATTATGAATTATTTAATCACGATAAGCTATGTAAGATTTAACAGTTACACGACTAACTTTCACCTCCTAAAGTATACATTAAGTTCAAAGTCTATTGACAATTACTCACAAGCTAATACATTAGAAATAGGAAAGGCACAGTCGAAGTATAAAATTTATTGCTGACACCCCTAACTAGCTACGTTTCATCTCCATATCAAGAATTGTAAGTGTTTGATACAGAAGGGAAGTCTTATTGTACACTGTTTAGATATATATTAAATGTAAATGAATATTTTACTCGTAATGTTAACCTACAAGATGCATCCCGGAATACCTCCCAGTAGCAGAGTTACGAAGTGAAAATGTCAATTCCAATATGGATATAAACGTTTCAGAACAATTTTAGAATATATTTTTATGTTACAGTTTGGCACATCTAATTGTAACAACAACGTAAGAATTCTTGTAATTAGTTAATATCTAGTGCTGTTATGAAATTTACAGATTTGTTCAAGTTTATTTTTATTTATACGCCTTTGTGATTTTGTCTACGGTCTAATTTTATGTGAGTATTGACATTTATAGAACTAAGTTTATAAACATTGTTAGTATGAAAATAGGATTATTTATGTATTTGATTTCAGAAAATATTATTTTAAGTTTCTAAGAGTCACTTTCAAATTTTACAATTTGAATTTTGTAGTTATAGTGTATTATAAAAATGTTTTTAACTATACCATTGGAGTTCTGTTAAACGGTGTCTTGCATTAAATAAAAAAAGATTTTAATTTTTATACTCATCAACTTAAGAACACAAAAATTCATGAGAATAACCGTAATAAATACTTTTCGTTACAATTGACTGAATAGCATTACACGAATATACAAGTAAATTAAAATAAAACCATTCTATCTACAAATTGATTCGTTGAGGATTTCTTCAATAACGCTGTTACAACAAATAACGATTTAACACTTCAACAGCAAGCACCGTTCTAATTATTGACTAAGGTATTAAAGTGATCATCAACTCCCGTAGAAAATGTCTCACCACAACAAATTGACTAGTCAACTAATGCTTACACTAAGTAAAATTTATATCTAACCTTAATTTACAAGAGTCTATGAAGTTCTTGAACCGGCCGCAATTTACCGTCAGGTAAAGGTGGAATACGAGAGGAGAAAACAGAAGGATTTCAGCAAAACTTTCTAACCACAAGCACATTTATAGTCTCCAGCCGGTTGTATTGAGGAAAGACCCTCAAGCAAATCGTAGTTGGTCAATATACCAATTCGTTTATTCGTCTTCGTTATTGTGCAACCGGGTTCAAACTTCTTATATACTTATTCCATGAGCAATCCAGTTGGAACACGAAGGATGATAAAATGGAAATAAACAGGGATTAGACAGCATTTTCGTCTATATATAGACTTCATGGTGTTGTTGCGGCCGGCCCTGCCTGGACTAGGAGATACATTCAGTTAATTCCACTGTATCGCCAACTTCTGGTCTTGAAGTGTCTATTTTACGCCGCTCTGCAATAACAATCCTTATACTCTCTTCCTCGCTGATTGGTTTATCGACAGACTCTGGCGATAGGTGAGATTTTACAGAATTATGGCTTAAGTCACTATTGGCGGTGGATTCTATTGAAAGTCTTTTCTTTGATCCGATAAGCCTCAGACTTTGCCGTGTTGTGGGAACGGCCAATAGTACTGGAGTTGGCCTCAGTAATCTTGCTTCTTCCCCTCGTAAGGAGTTTCGCTTGTCAGCTCTTTGTCTTCGATTATTAGCGAAGGAGTCACGCCTTGGCGGGCTACCAGGCTCTAATTCTTCAATATCATCAGCATCGATGAAACGAGCGTCTTCTTCATATAAAACTGCTCGCGTGTCAGTCGTTGATTCTTGTCGCCGTCGACCAAATGCATGAGGAGATAAAGAAGCTCTTCTTTGCTGCGCGGCTAACGGTGGAGGCAACAATGCATGATGTGAGTGCAAAGTACGGCGACGTCGTATCGGAGAAGGTATTATCTGCTGCTTTGGCTCACTATAAGTGAAATTAGCTGGAAGAGATGGTACTTTATTTAAGGGCCTTGGTGGTAATATACATTGTTCCAAAGCTCGACATAAAGCGCGATCTTCTTCGTCGTCAGCTTCTCGCTCCAGCTCACGCTCAAGTTCAACATCCATATCGATTTCATCTTCCATTTGTTTGTGTGATTCTTCTAGGTGTTTCATAAGAACCTAGGGAAATGTTGGATATGAACATGAAAATAAATTTACACCAAAAATGTAACAAGGTACTAGAAATTGTGTCAAAATATACGAATATATGTTTAAAAATAACATACCGCCACGACGACATTGACGAGAACAAATTGCGCCATCAAAACGAATACCACGAAGAAGATAGGTGCAATTATTGTAGAAACGCAACAGTTTCGTACGCAATCAACTGAGCTGTCACAATCCTCTCTGAGCGTGTCTTTCATTATTCCATTCCAGTTGTCACCAGTAGCGACCCGAAATAATGTCAGAAAGGCCATTCCAAAATTGGCGAAATGAGCATGCTCCCCGAGCCCTGTAAATATTTTTTTGTTAAATAGACATTACTAACTAAATATTCGAGTATAAATTTTTTTAACATTACCTTGACACGGGATTTCATCAGAACATTCAAGTCGCCCAAACAACTCGACTCCTAATGCGGCAAAAATGAAGAATAACAGAAAAAAGAGCAGCCCCAAGTTCCCCACTTGCGGTAAAGCCTGCATCACTGTATCTAATAGCGCTCTTATACCTTTTGCCATTTTTAGCAATTTTAAAACCCGCGCTATTCGCAACACCCTCATAACCCTCATAATTGTAGGATTTATCGGAATAATATTAGTTTCGAGTTCTTCTAAAACTATTCCTACAATGGAGAGTATAACAATAATAACATCCAGTTGGTTCCATTTGTCTTTTAGATAAATTTTGAATCCCAAAGCCACTAATTTCATAGCCGCTTCAAGAATAAACACTGCAGTGAAAAAGTAATTGAAAATTTTTAGCGCATACTCTAAAGCTGGGGGCATTCGGTAATATTCTATGGCCATCGTCACGACGTTTAAGCCTATTACACCCGCGATTGCTAAATCGAAATACTTTGATGTTACAACGTTGTGCACAAAGAGTCTAGTTTGCCCGTAATCCGAGTAGTAAGGTCTTTGATGCATCTCTGGAAAACAAAAAAAAAACATTTTGTTGGAATGAATTCACGATTGATGTATGGTATGCAATAATAATTGTTAAATCATACTTCTTCGTTTTTTCTCCATTTGAAGGGCTCGTTTCGCCGCACGTCTAACTCTCTCTTCCTTCTCTTGCTCTTCTCGACATCTATGGAAATTCTCGACAACGACTCCCACGAACATGTTTAGTACAAAAAAACCCACCAGTAGTATAAATGCAATAAAGTACAGCAATCGCCACTCCGAATAGTTAACAATCGGCTGCAAGAATGTATTTAAAAAAAAATTTCGTACAAAGTATATTTGTTTAAGTATTAACTTTTATGTGTTAGATGTTTTACTTTAGCTTGAGTGTTATTAAAAATGATTATTTCTAGTCTTCAAAGATTAATAATGCTTTACCTGTTGGTCGACTCCAACAGCGTCTAATCCAGTGTACATAATGTTAACCCAACCATCCCTTGAGCTTAACACAAATAATGACATTAAAGCTTTGCCCAAGTCATCAAAGTTGTATTTCCTGTTAACCCACACGTTTCCTTCGATAGCTAAACAATCTGTTTTGTTCTTCACGTTTTTAATATGGGCACCCTCGCAATAAAAGAAAGCACCCTTGAAGAGCTAAAAGGTTCCAAAATGTATTACTGTTTAATAATGTTCAATAAACTTTAATACAAGTCTATTACAATCTTATTTTGTGTGATTTTATAATAAAATGCGTTAGTAACATCTGTTGTAACTTGTCATACTTACTTGTACTCCCAAAATTCCAAAAATTATAAAAAAGGTGCAACAAATTAATACGATGTTTCCAATGGGTCTTAATGAAGATAACAATGTTTGCACAACCAATTTCAGACCTGGTGCTCTGTTAATTACTCTTAGAGGTCTCAATGATCGCAAGAGTCGAAACACCTACAATTATAAAAACAACTTTTTAATTAAAGCTTGTGAAAGGAGTAGAAGGAATCACTCAAACACTAAATATTATCGTAAAGCATAAATAAAATACAGAACTGAATATACTTACCCTAAGAATACCGAAAATTCTTGGACTAGACTCTGATACCAGGGACATCAACAAATCTATTATGGATATTATCACAAGCGACCCATCCATGATATTCCATCCGGATGTAAAATATGCTTCCCCTCCATAGAACATACCAGATGCGACAACCTGTAAGTTTTCAAGTTTTGCATGAAATCCTTATTTTCAATTGGTAGTAATAATATTAGGTTTTATTTTAGGGAACGTACCTTTATGAGCATTTCAATGGCAAATACACCGGTGAAGACGTAGTTAGCACTAGATAGAAATGCCCTCTCTTTTGAGTCGGGTGGTATATTTGGTCGTTCCATCGCAAGGGTGATGCAATTGAGTGCAATAAACAGAAGAACGATATTGTCGAACCAACTCCTTGTAACCATCCATGTGCAGAATTTTCTAATACTATACAAAATAAATGTTCCATATTTAACATTGCTATAAAAAGCCTACAAAAACATACTTGAAACGAAACGTACTTGTTATCAGGTGCAAATATATACAACGAAAAATCTTCTTTCTCCTTAAGACATCCCGTAGGCTCCATGAATCTGAACAGATCCTTAAACTTGAACTGGTGTCTATTGAATCTCGATGAAAATATGCAGACATTGTTATTAATAGTCACCTAAAACAATTTTAATTTCAATTATATTATAGGAAATTATATTCTTTTAAATTTCACTGTTATTATTTTACTTAGTAATTTTGCCTTGGTTACCTCTTCATTGATTTGTTTTATAAGCGGCAGGGGTTGATTATTTGATCGTGTTGATAGCGGTGTGGTTTCATTCCGAGCTGGTCTTTGCGGTACTTGCGGTAAAGGACTGGATGGAGACGTTAAGTTACTCGTTTTGACTTCTGTTACTGTAGTTACTTAAAGATAAAACAATAATAAGCAATTATAATTTTAACAGTACTGGTATAAAATTATTAAAATCGTAAAGAAATACCGGTTAAGTAATCGTTCGTTAGAGAGAGCCTATGAGGTGGAGTTTTAACAGCCTCCAAACGTATAGTAGAATCCGTTGAAAATCCAGCTTCGGGGGCTTTCCACGAAACCTTGTAAAAGACCAATAAAATAAAATTTAATAATTAACACAAAATTTAATCTGTTCGCGAAAGTGAGTAAATATAAACAAAAATTTGTTTTTAATATTTTTTTATCACAAAAATTGGGATGTTGCTATAAAAAAATTACATGTCCGTTTACTTACGTCAGGTAGTAACGGTGTTGTATGCGCTGAAACTCTTCTAGCGGGTGGTGCTAGCACTCTGGGTGGTGGCAGTTGGGACTTGGCCCTATTGTTTGGGAATTCCGATTGAGTGTCGTTTTTAATTACCATCGAGGAGGACAGTAAAGTTCATTTTTACGCACGCTAGAACCTAGAAAAATATATTTCTACCTTAAAAATTTTCTTTTAAAAACTAAAGCTCTCATGAAAAAAGTATCATGATAAGTGTTATGTTATAACTAAGTTTGATTCTGTCTTACCATTACAAGTTGCATGATCCCGACCATTGTTTAATATAACAGCATCAGAATCAGAACCTGTCCTTTGTTTTTTGCGGCGTAAACTAGGACGAGAAAGACGCCAACTGTAGCCTCGTTGCACTCTGCATTTGTCTTCACCATTTGGGGTTGAGGTGGCTACGGCTAAAGTTCTAAAAGATAATCATTTCATTAATTAGATGTTACAACATTAAAAAAGTACGTTTTAACAAGTAGGTACAAAGTTGTATTTAATTTATTTTTTTAATTTAAAATAATCGTAAAGTTTGTTTGCTATATTTTTACAAACTTTTTAAATTATAGTGGCCCTAAAAATCCCAGATCTTTAATGGTGGATCTAGTATTTGTAAGATGTAAAAGACAAAAGTTGCCGTGTCTTATTACTTCTTGACAGCAGGGCTAATAATAATCAAAATCAGCATGCCAGTGGCAAATAAGACTGGGGATTCAATTCAAACTAGACAGTGAAAAATATTTTTTTTATTTTGTTGACAAATTATTATCCATCGCTAAGCTTTAATTATCGATATTTGATTATTGTTTTGGCGTTATCTTATATGACGTTAGCTTTTGTTTACGTGCTTGCTAAACATGCCAACCAATAAATATGCATTAAAACTAGATTTTAGTTATGAGAAATCATAAATTCATTACTTTTGTGCGCTCAATAAGCTTGATTTATCGCTGACGTTCAAGCAGTTGTCATCTTTAGCGATAGTAATTTGAATATTTTTTTCGGGAAGAATCGGCGACGGCACTGATCTTGGTGTGGTCGGTGACGTGGACGCTGGTGAAGTTGTTCTAGTTGGAGGTGGCGCCAATGTCAGAGGCGGCGGTGCTAAAGTCAATGGTGGGAGACGAGCCTTCTCCGCTCCTAATTGAGCCGCCGCGGAATGCAACGTTAAAGTATAACTATTTGGTGGCTTCAGCTAATCCTGGTATACTCGCGCACTGAAATAAGATATTTTAGCAGTTTCGTAATAATAAAGATTACTTTGATTCTATAAAATAATGGTTTAGTTATCAAAATCCAAAAACTTACAGATGTCCTGTCGATGGAATCTAGGCTTGATAGCATTGAAGACCTTTCAAGGCTTAATACCATGTTAAAGTCTCTTAAAGAGGCACCGGGTTCCAAGGTTGTCGATGGTGAATCTTGTGGTGTAGCAGCTGTATGAGTTATCATAGGAACGACGGTGGTATTCTCTGCGATGGCCGTATTGTTTGCAAGCATTTTTGATTCCTAGAAAAGAAATATATCCATTAAATATCGAGAAAATAGTAATTTTAGTTTTTATGTCTTAAAACACTTCTCACAAAGATAGCTGTTATTGGGAGGCGTAAATATATTGCACTTTGGAAATACGAATAGCAAACAAAACGTAATTGTTGGTATTGTTTTCTTTATTCTTGTTATTTCTTACAAATTAGATTTTATTATTTTACAAATTTTTTATCTGTGATATACTAGAGCGAACTGAAAACTTTTAACATTTAACGTGTAAAGTGGACACCGTGTTAAGAAAAATAATGTAAGTACCTTTTGTAGATTACACTTATTCGACTGTGCACAATCCTTGCATAGAGTCGGATGGTGGGTGGATGATCTTGATTTAGTCGAGCGACGTTTTGACCTCATAGCTTTTTCTTTGTGCGTGTTCTTATCATCTTTAGCTTTCCTCACGTCATCAGCGGAACGCCAAAAGTTTTTTATTTCATTCTATTAAAGAAAAAGGCCTTAATATTAATATCTCCCTTGATGAACAAAATTTTCATTATTGAATATATACGAGTTTATGTATTTGTGTGGTTACAGAAGACTTTAAATCAAAACTTTTTTTACTACGTTTTCACCTGGGAAAAACTGTCGCTAGAATGAGACTCTGAATTAGATTCGTCATATTGTATTTCATTGTGTTCTGAAAAACATTCGCTAGATAATTTTGACTTCGCTAACTCCCGTTGCTCCCGCTCCCTTCTTTCGTTGCGCTAAAAGTTTTACAATGTGTTACAGATTATGTATTTTTAAATAGATACAAATTTTATATTATTTTTTAATAAATTTGAATGACTATTTTTTTTTAGTTTAAGAACTTTTATTATGTGTGCAATTTATAATTTTTATTGTTGGTTAAAACAAAATTACGAATGAATGACATGAATATATGCAGATTTAATGGTTCAATGAAATTAAAATTATCGATCAATTTTAGAATAACATTTTGTATTTTTTTTTAATTTGTCACTAGCCAGCTTATGAATTGATATAATAGGCATGGTTTACAGCATGAGTTTTAAAATAAGTATATGTTTTATTTATGAACAGATGTGAATTGAAATGAGAGTGAAAAAGTTTCAATTACTTTATATATATTGTACTTACTTCGGAACTGAAACCTTCAACTAAAATCGCTACAAGCAAGTTAAAGAGAACATAATTCCCAAAAGTCATTAAGGCTACAAAATATAACGCCGCCCAGTGACTCGTCTTTTCCATGCCGTTGAATAAAACAACGTTCCAATCTTCTTGTGTCAGAACCTGAGAAATCGTGAAATATATAAATGTTGGATTCAAAATCCTCTGTTAAGCTACCACAACATTAATTTCACATTTTCAATAATCTCCTCAATTAAACAAAATAAGCAGGGTGTGCTGTCAAAGTTCTTCGTGTTTACAAGTTGTGCCTTGATGTTCGTAATAATATGTTAAGTTTCTTCTTGTGATGAATCAAAGAAAAAAAGAAAATTATTCTCGTGATTACAAATGTGTTAGTGTTAGTACGTGTAGTGTATACATGTTATTATGTAAGAAAAATATACATTGTAATGAAAAGTAACACAGACGGCGGTTTTGGAGTACACAAGCAAAAAGGGTCCAGCTTTTTAAATCTACAACTAATCACTAATCAAGCAAGATGCACAAACTACAGAGCGCTCTTATGCTTCCAAATATACATACTACGATTATGATGCTTTTAGCAGTCGATTAAAATATATAAACGTACTATACACTATGGATAAAATAATGCAAATAAATGTCATCACGTTATACGAGTAACACGTAGTAAAAACTTACTAAAAGCACAATCGAGGGGACTGCAAATAAACCGACTTTTTGGTACCTTGTCTAACATCAATCAGATACTCACCTGGAATACAGTGACCGTGGCCCAGAGGATGTTATTAAAGTGTTTTCTGTCGCACTCACACTTGGGGTGGTGCGATATTATCTCGGGGCAAGTGCAATCGCGCTCGGTGCCATTGTCTTCGATGTACTTGCAAAACTTACCACCGAATAGATACATGCCAAGAATACTGCACGACGCGCGTCCGATGGAAAAATGAAAGAAAAACAAAATTCTAGGCGCATACGCCGCGGCCGAATCAACCGGATATCTCGCGTACTCGACGGTAACACTGCAACCTACCGCTTTAAACGCATTTCACAAACATCGAATCTCGTTATGGGTATTTAATTTACAAAAATATTGTAGACGCATTGTGCAAATTGTATGATTCATCTGTTTTATGATGGTATGTAACAATTTGTTTGAAGTAAACTTCGTGCTTTAAAATGTAAAGCATTCCTAGAGTAAAAGTGCGTGGAATTATGAACTTAGACCACAAATCAAGACGATTTTTACAATGTCGATTTGTTTGATTTAATTTTCACTTTATAAGCATTGTTAGTTAAGCAGTGTTATCGCCATTGGTACGCTTTTACCAACGGATTTGTTAATAATATAAATTTATAAAATTATTTAACATTTTATTTAATTATTATTATTATTTAGCATTTGCATTTTTCCAATGGTATATTTATTGAAAATACATTTATATTATAATTATATTGTGTGAGAACACCGTAATGCAGAAAATAATTTTGAAGAGAAAAGTAGGCAAAGAAAAGTGCAAAAAAAGTAATTGAAAACGTTCATTCAGTTCGTACCATGTCTTTTTCACGTAAGTTCATTCTTATAATAAAATATGTTATTGACACAAATATTTGATTGATAATTTTTACGAAGAAAGAAATTTGAAAGGAAGAAATGAGGTTGGAAAGCAAGCGTAAAACACTCGGAACCCCAGCAATAAAAAATAAAGGAAAAGTTAAGAAAAAAGAGACACGTGTTATAAAAAAAGTGAAAGAAAGAATAGGCCAGTAAAAAAACGAATAAAAAGAAGTTAATCTAACGTGCTTAAAACCATTTTGTATATAGCAAGATCACTTCCTTCATTTCGTTTTGATCATTTGAAAGATTCTAAAAAATAGAAGCTGCATGCATAAAGTGAAAATTGTTAAACCGAGTTTAGCTGTAGTAGTAGGATATAAAGGATAAGACGTAAAGGGGAATTAATTCCGCGGATCTGCTCACTTCGACCTCAAGCTAACCTACATTTCAACCAAGCTCACTTACTTAACAATGTGCTTTTGTCAAATTCTGATGAGAATATTTTACGGTGAACGTTACGCTAAATGATTTTTGAGCAATTCGTTACTGATGAGACTAGAATTGGTCACTACACGGGTTCTAGGGTAGCTGTTACGCGACTGAACGCCTGTTTGACAACGCACAATGCTGCAAGTTGCTATTTGCAATTAGTCCAATGGTTCGTGCAAAGATTAAACAAAATTTCTCACATTAATGTCTTGCAACAGAGTGTAAAGTCGTTTGTGTACTCGCGTGGTTAGTCAATTAGCCGTCAAAAGGTCGACCCTCGGATGAAGGGACTGTCGTTTTGTACTTGAGTAGTGGCTTCTGACGGGCTCAAAGGTAGAAGCGTTTAGTAATATGTAGCAAGTTCAGTCTGTTTTTTGGGTTTTGTTTGTTAGGTACTTTAATTTAAAGTATTGAATACCTGAAACACTGTGACAAAGGCCCACAAGAGCGTATCAAAGTTTTTTCTGTCGCACTCTTGATCACCCTCTTCGTCTTTCTCGCAGAATTTGCACCCGAAGAGGTTCATACCGAGGATGCTGAACGTTATCACGCAATATACGATTAGATAAAAGAACGATTTTCATAGTCCTTTCCAAATGTACAGAGGGGATGAAATAATATTTTTACAAACAATATCAAAGGTGTAAGGTCTAAAATGGACAGTGATTAAGTGCAGGAGTCAAATAAATAGAGGTGAAGAAAAAGCACAAAAGCGTGAAAGACACTATAACCAATAAAGTTTAAAAGAGAAGAGAGAAAAAAGTTGTAAACAGTGTGGATAGTGGTAGTGTGTAGTGGGTAGAATGTCACAGATAGAAATAATTAATACATAAGGGAAAAATATATAAATGAAATCAGGGTAAATCACTCACAGTAATACAGTGCACGGGTTAAGGGATGCAAGTGTGACAGTTAAGTAGAAACTATTTCAGATTTACGAGTTTGAAGGGTCGAATTAATCTTCTTTTCTAGAGAAAAATGAAAATCCCAAGAAAACAATTTATTAAAAGTTGCCTGGGATAGTAAAGTAAAGTGCTACTTGAATGCTACGATCAGAAAAGTAGTAGATACAGTTTTTACGGCAATAGAGCAAGAAAGTAATAGTAATGAATAACGTTAAAATATTAGACTATGCTGACTTGCACATTAGGGCATTACCCGGATGTAATGTAATTCTTCGCAAAACTCTGTATGAAAAGCGTTGTTATTTTCGGAACTGTGAACTCAATGATTATAGCTCTTTAGAAAAAAATTGAAAAGAAACAGAATTTAAATAGTCCGTAGTAGAATTCGCAGATAGTTAGTAAAACAAAATCGTTAAGTGAACCCTGTTATTTTATCTCACTTTTTATCGTCATGCATTTTATTATAATAATATTTATTTTTCCGAAATTACTTTTATTTTAAAAGCTTACGGTTAAATTTATCTGAACCGATATATCTCAATATCAACATACGATTTATATTCTATAAGATATAAAATAAAAAAAATAATTACCTGAATATAAATATAAAAAGTACAAGTAAAGAGAAGAAAACTGCCACGTTGTCCATCGTTCGGAGCATGACGAAAAGCTGACGTCGTAGATTCGGCATAAACCTTACAAGCTTTAAAATGCGCAGGAGCCTGAATGTTCGTAAAACAGAAAGGCCTGAGCTTCCAGCCATGTCCTTGTCATTTCCAAAACTATGTGCTAGTTCAAATGCACTGTCGAAGGTTATTAAATAAGAAACAATATGAGAAATGTAAAAAGAAACACATCATAAGCGATACTTCATACCTTAAAATAACAATAACCCCATCAAAAACATTAAATCCATTAGAAATGTATTTAAACGGCCCTTCCGAGATAATTTTCAATACCATTTCAATTGCGAAAACAGCAGAAAATACTACATTACTTATTTCCACTATAACTGTTAACTCTTCTGGTTGATTGTGATATTCGATGCCCATTGACAATGTGTTTATTAGAATTGCCAGCAAAATACCTACAGATAAAAATATGTTATTTTATGTTGAACAGAAAACTGAATTTACATCATCTAATGTATAAATGTATATATACCTTGTTGAAAATATTTATGATTTACAATAGTTTTAATGTGTTTCCTCAACAAAGACAAGAGTTTGCAAATTCTCTTCCAGAACGCTGAGAACATTTTACACAAGCGACCTCTTTTGGTTTCCTTAGCTGCAGCTTCTGCGGCTATTAATTCAGCGCAACAAGAAAAGTCTTCAATCTCCACCACCTGTGAAATGTGTTGTGGTTACAATTTGTACAAGAACTAAATAAAAAGAACATAATTAAATTTTAATATAACTAATGTTTAGAATCGCGCTGGTTTCAAATTTTGAAGCGATAATTTTGTCCTTACATGATGACTTATAACATTATTTGAAGTTCGCTATTATTAGAATATTCGATCTTATTACGGAAAAATATTGAATGATAAATGTACTTCATGCATTAATTTTTAAAGAAAAGTAAATGTATGAATTTGTTAGACATCTAGCTGAGTTAACTTTTCTTAGCTTTGAACTAAGATACGAAAGACTGTAGATGTTTCAACTCGATGCATTTGTTATCTTGCTACAAGTGTAGAAAAGTTATCCGATCATACTATCATCATCATCCACCTGTGATTGTCCACTGCTGGACATAGGCCTTCCCCAATACACCCTTACCCATTAGAGAATTTTGGACCGTATCCTTACTGGTTTTACTAGGATAAACTTTTTTAAACCGTTTGGGTAAATAATGTATTAAACGAATACTAAAAGAAAGTTTTTATGTGTTGTGCTTATTTTTCATAGAGACCTGTTGGTAAGTGATACCAGCCTTGCCCATAAGAAAAGCAGAGTAAGACGCCACAAATCCGCTCACAGCCGTGAGACATAAGATGTTATGTCTCGGTTCCCAGTAATTACACTAGCAAAGGTGTCCTTCATACAGGAAATCATAGTGTTTACACACTGTGGCAGAAATAGGCAACACGGACCTACCACTCCAGGCGGTCCTTGTAAAGCTAGCAAGATAAACGCTCAATTAACCTAAAGAGTAAAGAAATATTCATGTTAGCTGTATACCTTGGTATCCGATTTCTCATCTCCCGCCCGTTTGCTTATCCCTTTCGTTAGCTCCTCGAAGAACGAGTCCAAAGCTACTTGTCCAGTTGGCAGAGCCGCCGACAGTGCTCCAGACAGCGCCAACAGTTCTTGACAAGACATCGTTCCACCTGCAGCTGCACGATCGTCAGCTGTATCACTTGCTGGCAGGTCGAACTCTACATCGTCAAATAAAAACTCTACAGGGTGTGCCACTATAGGATTCGCATTAAATAAACCAGGAAAGTACTCGCATGGTATGTTGCCATATACTTTCAAGGTATTTATCGTGTACTAAAATAACCAACGATCGTATCAAAATAAAACAAAGCTGAAGGGCAACTTCCTAAGTTCGTATAGCGAAATGAAAGTACCCAACGTCAACTAAGCTAAACCTAATCGTCGGACTAATATCAGTGAACAAAAACTTTAGAAGGGTAAGAAAGTAATTTTGAACATGCCTGGCTAATAGTTCGTCTAGATCTAACGGATCTCTAGACTCACCGCTCTGACTCTTAAGCCAGTCACGTTGGCACAATGAATCTATAAATATTTATATAAAAAATTAATACCTATTATGTTATTTATATATTTAAAGGTATATAAAATCGAAGGTTCACGATAACTGCCAGAAGTTGCTGAGCTAAAAGCAAATTGGTAATTAATAAGTTAAATATAATCCTAAATTTGCTTGGTCATGGTTAAAGGGTAGAAGATTGTTTAGTAATAAAAATTTATGGGCCCTTCTTTGAAAGCTAAATTTAAACATAATTTTGTCAAGTCACTGGTTTCGCTTTCTGATTTGTTATGAACAAAATACAGAAACAGCGGATACCGATATCTGCTAAGAAACAAAATTTTGATATTTCTAAGAAAATTATTCAAAATTGTTTAACCAACATCTAGATAATGTTAAGGTATTAAGTTTTATAGTAAAAATATTATTTTACATTTGCCGAAACATAAGTATATAAATATGTATATCAGGATTCAAGATAATGGAAAGTAATTGGTACTGTTTGCGGCCACGTCCATCACTCTCCTTATTTAGAGATAGTAGGTATATTTTCTTTCCATTAAAATGGTTTACTTTAAAGAAACTTTAGCCGAGCAGATGAAACTTGTTACAGTTACCTGTTTGCGTCATTTTCTCCGAAGAGCACACATTATGTGGATGTGCAAGGGGGTAGTCGGTGTATGTAGTAACACAGTGTCGCTAAACATCACCGATGAGCGTCGTCTAGCAAGCGACGGCGGTGAAAGCAATGACAGGTTGGACGCGTTCTGTTTAAAAAAATATAACTGAAATTTTGTGTACCGACAGAAATCTTCACCAGAGCCATAATAAAACCGGGGTTTTATATAAATACAGTCATTCATACGCTGGTGATTGGTTTACACATACAAATTGACGGGAGATGGTCCACCAATAAGAACCACTTTATGCTTTATGTTAGACGTCATTTTATTAAGTGGTCTAAAAAAAATTCTCGTCTTTTATTGGTGACGTATGCGGTTTAAGGTGTAATCGCTGCTTTTAGTTAAACTCCTCAAAATATTTGTAGTCTTAACTATTAATTGGTCATACGAAAATTTTCGCAAGATTTTTGTTTGTTACATTTATTATTATTATTTGTAATATTTTATTGCCGTTCTACGTAACTTCATTCGACGTGATGACAATATTTCCAAAAAAAATATTAATTAAAAGTGACCTGTTCTGTTCACTTACAAACATATTTAAATAAAATCAAAAATTGTATGTTCCTCATATTAATAATTAAAACATTTTCTTACAAAAATACTTTTTTTTCATTTATTAAATAAATTATCTCATTATCAATCCACGTTCCAAAACCTTACATTTGACATTATATCTTCATCTAACAAGCCTGTGATGGTACTCAAGCAGAATACCGTTTAAATTAGAAATCCCGTCCGCTTACAGAGCTTATTAAATTCACAAAAATTCTTATTTAATTTACTACGAAACGTTTGAAATTACTCCACAGCTCTCTGTAGGAATATCGTTCAGAATTTTACGTACAGCGGGCAGGGGAGATTTTTAGGGAGTGAATTTCTAAGCAAATGTGTTCCTGCTAAGGAAAAAGGAATTACCTCGAGATCGGCGGTTGAGAGCGAGGGAACGCGCAACAGGCTAGGTCTGCTAAGAGGTTCATCCCCCTCCTCCACTTTCCCCCCGTTGCCCTGCGAAATCCAATATGTTAACTCGCGTACGCAATCCAGGTGTATTGCATATTTGCACGTTCAACGGTTATAGAATAATCACTTTATTCACGTTTTAATTAAGTTCCGCTGTTTAAATTAAAGCGGGCTGTTGTTTTAATTTGTTCGATATAGTGCAAACGGTTTATTATTTATATTGATGATTGGTGTTTGCTTTAATAATTAGTGAAATTTGTTGCTGCGCTAGTTGGACAAGAGTTTTGTAACATTTTCTGGAAAAATAATCTACATTGTACATTATTTAGTAGTATTACTATTATCAGTAGTATATAGTAGTTTATTTTCAGTATATATTTCAACAATTTCTTGTTTAGCTTTATAGAAAAATAGCGAAAAAACTATTGTTCGATATTAATTTAAGTACTTTTATTAAATTCTAACACAAAAGCGCAATTTACAATTTTTTGAAGAGAACATCGAATGTTCTACACTATTGCAGAAACACATGAGATAAAAAACAAGATAATCATTGCGTTCGTTTATTACTTACCTGTGGATGAGCTCGCGGACAGCATGGGTGATGTTGCTTCGGTTTATTTGCTGGCAACTGAAGAGTCTCTCGGCTTTGTCGCCAACGTATTTGTGCCTTTTGATATCGGTACACCCTACAACGGAACGGAAGCTTTTTTCTCAGTTTTCGACATAAAAAAGGCATAGATAGACGCATATAAAAGGCGTTTAAACGATGGGCGATGACAGATATTGTGGCCAATAATTTTCTCTACTTATCTAATGAACCCAGAAATTACCTGAGAAAGAAATATATTTTCTATATTGTGTGATGGGCACCTTACCCAAATTCAGTGAAGAAACTGCATTATATAGATGGATTAAAACATTGCCCATTAGCTTACATGAAAGTCTACCTTTCTTTTTAGAAGACAGACTGATATTTTTTTCTACACTAAAGTCATTGCTGAAAATCAAGGATATAATCTCAACCCACCTGATTTTTTTTGCCATTCTCCTTTTGAATCTTCTCCAAAGATGAGCGACGTATTTAACAATTTCCGCGTAGCATGTCGCTGGTTCACTGTTATTGGTGGAAGATGCTAAGGTCGATGATGACGTGAAGCGAGCTCGTTCAGCCCGCATCCTTTCCATTTCGCGTTTCTTAGTTTCACTAAACTGCGTTGCTATGACGACCAAGCACAGGTTGATCATGAAGAATGAACCGATCTACAAAAGCAACGGCAAGGTAAATTATCAATGTATATATATTTGGTTAATAAAATTTTAGTAAGGAAAAAGATTTTACCACAATCAACAACACGAAGTAAATCCAGTCCCAGAAACTGTGTGCATCTTGTACGTAATACATTATATCCGTCCATCCTTCTAATGATATGACCTACAAGCAAATTTTTTAATTTATTTTTATATAATTTTTTAAATAATTTTTTTTATTCTTCTATAAATAAATATTATACCAGAAATATCGCAACCCACGCCAGACCGATGTTATCGAAAGAAATGGTTCCTTGAAAAGGGTTGGATCCTCTTTCCGTACAATTCGTGTAGTATTGATTCCAATTCACACAAGACGTGTTCGTTGGTCTATTGTAAGAGAACGGCTTTGCGGTTTCATTGCACACAACGGGCCCATAGCGATATGGTGGAAAGTTACCGCATTGATGCATACCGCTGTCCCCTGGCGTAGTGCAAATATAATCCAGCTCTTTGGAAAACTCGTAGTGAAAGGATATGCTGCGAGAAACATAACAGTATTACAAATGTGTCATTGAGAATGCTTATAGAATATAGATTTTAAGACGTTCACGAATATAGAAATAATTGATCAAAATTCAGGTATTATTTATACCAGATATTAGGTCTGGTACTCAAGGATTTATAAACAATATCTCTTTAAGATTGGTATTTTCGATATGATTAAACTGTATGAGTTGGGTTGTACAATGGTATGACAAATGTTCAGGAATTAATCAGGCAACGGTTATAATTATTATATTAATATAGCTGGAATTGCTTCAGTGAAAACCAGTAATTAAAATGACACACATGCAAACACGAACAATCATGCAATGGTATATTTGTACCGTGCACATAAATAAGGGAGAGATGTGATAAAATATTGATAAAACGAAAGTCGTGTAAAAAGCGATAAGGGGCAGGAATAAATGCCAAAGATGAAAGCTAGTGGCCCTTATGTCGCTCGAGAGCGGCAATTAAATCTGCCGCGATACCAATGTCCTGTTACTCGAATGAAAGCTACCCGGTCTCAACGGTTTCATACTTGATATCTACTTTTAAATCTTTAATCTTAATATTCCCTTTTATATTTCTCATCATGAGATCTTCTTCTATTGGTATTGTCGTTATAATTTTGATGCTGATTTCATTTGCACACGTAAAGCAAAAAGAGACAATTGACAGCCCATAGAATAGTTATTACATACATTCATGTAAACATGACACAAACGTTAATATGTGTGTTAGTTTTAATAAAAATTGATCCATTACTGTGTCATTTTGAATGCTTATCAGTTATTAATGATTCTGTGCAGTAGAGGCTACTACTTTTTTAATATTTAAATTTCATTCAAATCATTTGAAATATCATTAATCACTTAATTAAAGACCGTGGTGTAGTTACAAAACTAACATTAAAAAAGAATTTTAAAAGATGAGAGAGCTACCCAATCGACGTTTGAGAACAAACTGGCAGTTATTTATTACGTCACAATTTATTGTGACCATTGATTTCCAACGCTTTTTAAGCAAATGCCAACTGCCAATTCGTGAGAGGTAAGCAAATATAAGATACATCTGGACGGCAGATGTGCGAAGGTACACGTTACAACAGATCTCAATATTTTAAACAGAAACACTTAATTCTGATCACAATTCCTTACGAGTTCACTCTGACGCGCACTCTGTACCATTCTGACAGGTCTCTGGAACATAAATTCGGGATGTGGTGATGGGTGTTAATCCTGTCTATAGCTAATAAAAATCATATAATGTCATCGTTCAACGTACCAATTATGAATGCTACGGGTACATTTCTATCACTATAATTGAACTATGCATGGGTAGCTACGTTAAATATTGTATGTTTTTGGCATACAATTGTCGATAATTTACGATAGTATCTTTTAATGATTTATTCGTCTGATGGTTTCAACTTTAATGTATCTATGTGTGTGTTTGACTGTTCACTCGTATGTTAGTATTGACAGTATGCAATATTTAAGTGTGTTAGTATGTGTTGTATCAATTTGACATGCATCCTTTATCGTTACATGTTAGAGACAATGAAAACAATGTACGTATTGAAACAAAGTGGAGCAGCCATGGATGTGCCCAATAATAAGCGTTAAATATTGCATGCAGTCAACTTTAGCAATGAGGTGTGCCGCTAAAACGAGCGAATTCAGTTGATGATCATAATGCAGACGTAGTAATATCCTAATGCTTTCAACAATACTTGTTTTAAGATATCGTCATTATACAATAACATAATTAATAATAACATAAAACATTACGAACTGCGTAATGTTTTTAATGCAAAAATCAAAAAATCATAAAGTAACTTACTTCGGTCGTAGAACATTTGGTGGTAATACAAGTTCACAACGCTGCCTTAGTATGCCAGCCCATAGCTGGACTCCGACAATACCGAATATAAAGAACACGAAAAAAGCAGAGGAGCAAAACATTTCCGAGCATAGGCAAAGTGTCCAGAAGTAGCATCACCAAAATTCGCATGCCTGCAAAGAAATAAAAACAATTGACGCAAAAAAATTATTATTGTAATAACTTTAGTCTTCAAGTATTCATTTAAATAAACTTTATTTTCAATACTTATTGGCGATGTGTTTTTCTTATTAAGACCTTTTTTCCAAGGAGTTGGCTTTGAATTTTTTGAAATTTACATGAATGTAAGAGTTGCGCAGAGCGATGGGGATCTTCATAACCCAAAATTAAATAATTAACTTTCAACGCATTGACATCTCGTAAGGACTGCCAAAGGTAGTTTTAACAACCGGGACTGACGATTTAGATTCCCACCTGACGCACAAATTATCTTACTTTTAAGACAATTTGTTGATCAGCCCATGTCCTGACCAACCAGAAAACAACGATCACAATTATATTATTGTTATAAAGAATATACATTTTAAATGGGAGGGGAGGTTAAATTCATGTTGATCTGCGTAAAAACTGTTATTCAGATAAATCTGAATGTATTAGTAGCCGATTCCATGATAACTTGGGAAAATTGCCTCGTGAAAAAGAGCGATTCTGTATAACAATAAAAAATATCTAAATCATTTGTTTTAATGAACAAATAATTTGATCCTAACTTAGTATACAAATTCCAACAGTAACAACACAATTTTTAAAGGCTTTAAAATCGTTCTTAATATAAAGCGTTGAACAAATTCAGGCGACAAACGAAACAATGCGTTTAATATAGAAATATGCGAATGAAAAAGGTTAAATTTCAACCGATGTACGCCTGGCCACAAAACGTGGTGCAATTTAATTTGTGGCGGTTGCATTTTGCCCGTTATTTAAGAGAACCGAGCGAGGTTTCAACCGAAACTTTCGCGCGCAGCTGACTTTTGTACGAATACACGGTTTAATATTGGAACCGTCCGTGGAATTTAATATGACTTCTTTGGCTTTGTCAATTTGATTTTTTAAATTTTGTTTTCCTTTGAAAACTCGTGCCCTTTTGACCTTTACCGACGATCACGACGAAATTATAACTAAGATTCTAGAACTGATATATTTTTTTTATTACAGTGAACAGTGTCCAAATAATTAAATTTTTTAGTGTTGTAAACAAAATGCAGTCTATTTTGATTTTGTTTAATTATTGAACGATGTTAAAAAAATGTGTAATTATGTACAAGGGATAGAAATTATACTTCTTTGGCGTAATAAATTGATACAGTTGTCAGTTCTCACGCACGCATACGTAGATGCCTTTACTTTAACTTTTTTAAACCTAAGTTCAGGGTGTTGATTATTCGTCACGATGTGCGCGGCAATCGTGAAAAACAAATAGATATTTAATTTTTATTATGTGAAATAAAGTGATAAATAAGTCTAAATTTCGGGGACGATTTAATTAATTATCATACCTCAGTAATGAACGTTTACAAAATATTGTACTGCTATCAAATTCTCTATTATTCATGTTTACGTCATCGAATTTTACGCTAGAAAGCAAAATCAAAATTTAACAAATGATATCAGATTTCGGGCTCGGTCGAGTTTGCAATTTTCTTAAAACATGGTGGCTGGGCGGGCGTGTTTTGTCGGAGCTGGGGTTACTTGTTGCTCGCCAATCGATTGCAACCCTCGCCCGCTCGCAATATTCTCTTTAGGTTAATTTCTAAATGTCCCACAGATAAGGGCCTTTTCAACGAGAGCATAATGTTTTTGCACCCTTATTTAGACCTTTAAACACGAAGTCTTTTAAAACTTTTTTTTCTTACGAATGTTATTGCGTAGAATACTTTATTTTCAATTTTCTCGTTTATTTTTTTATTCTTTTACTTACTCGGAATCCTGTTGATTGCTCTCAACGGTCGTAATACACGAATCGTCCTTATTGCTGAGAAATTTATGTTTTCCACGTTGAGCGTGTACTCAACGGCCCTGTGGAAATAAATAATAAACATTAATTAAAGATATACTATATGTGATAAATAAGCAAGTCACTAGTAAATGGTAATCAGAGTAAAATTTATCAGAGCGATTGTGATTGATTGAATATAAATATTGTTAATGACAATTAGAAAATATTTTTAGTTATTATGTAAAAGAATAAAGATAAATGGTTCACCATATATACCTAAAGCATCTCCCTCCCTCTTGTACAAATTTGTAATGATCAAAATGAAAGCCTTTTCAACACAAACACCGTTTTAACGATTGTTTAATGGAAAAAAGTTCACTCATTGTATCTTTGTTTGCAATACGAAAAATACAAACTGCCCTGAATGTTTCACTCACCCCGCCATTACAATGAAAAAGTCCAGTCTGTTCCACGAGTCGGCAAGATAAGTGCCGTGACCGTACACGCCCATTGCAACCATTTTAATTGTCATTTCTAGCGTGAAAAACGCGAATATAATGTCGTCGAATACCTGAGAAAATAATTTACATTAATGAATATATTGTAGTAACCTTTTCATGTTTCACTATGGTTATATGGGTCACAGCTTTAAATAGAGAGGTTGTTGCGTTTCGTTTATATTTTTAGATGACTTTATAACGATGGTTATGTTGTATAAGTCATTCATAGCGTGAAGAGCGCAAATATAATGTCAAAACCTGTGAAAATAATTGACTTTCCTAAACATTTTGTAAAAATTATTTAACATTTTACACGAGTTATACGGGCCTCACATTTTATATTCGCGTGAATTACCTGAGAAATATATTTGTGAACAAATTGTTAACCTCGTTAGATTTTTTCACATTAATATAGGTCACAGCTTTAGATATAAAAAGGTTTTGTATTTGTATACATAATAATGTTAAAAAGCTAATATTAAACGGAAAACTACATTAACCCTTAATTGATAGTGTCCAGTGTGACGAACAACTACTTTAAAAAATCTACTGAAGTAGTTTAGAGAAAATACGTGAGCTTTTGATTTTAGTGTGTTGGTAATATATAAAAATTAGTAAAAATATAATTTGAATAATGGCAACACTCAAAATGTCAGTTTTCGTCAAAAATGCGTCAAGCAAGTCTTCTGTTTTGCTCAAGGTATTTTATTTATTTTTGATTGTTTTTACCAACTTTACACGATTTCTGTATAAATTTAAGTGTGTTAGTATGTGTTGTATCAATTTGACGCATCCTTTATCGTTACATGTTAGAGACAATGAAAACAATGTACGTATTGAAACAAAGTGGAGCAGCCATGGATGTGCCCAATAATAAGCGTTAAATATTGCATGCAGTCAACTTTAGCAATGAGGTGTGCCGCTAAAACGAGCGAATTCAGTTGATGATCATAATGCAGACGTAGTAATAACCTAATGCTTTCAACAATACTTGTTTGAAAATATCGTCATTATACAATAACATAATTAATAATAACATTAAACATTACGAACTGCGTAATGTTTTTTAATGCAAAAATCAAAAAATCGTAAAGTAACTTACTTCGGTCGTAGAACATTTGGTGGCAATACAAGTTCACAACGCTGCCTTAGTATGCCAGCCCATAGCTGGACTCCAACAATACCGAATATAAAGAACACGAAAAAGCAGAGGAGCAAAACATTTCCGAGCATAGGCAAAGTGTCCAGAAGTAGCATCACCAAAATTCGCATGCCTGCAAAGAAATAAAAACAATTGACGCAAAAAAATTATTATTGTAATAACTTTAGTCTTCAAGTATTCATTTAAATAAACTTTATTTTCAATACTTATTGGCGATGTGTTTTTCTTATTAAGACCTTTTTTCCAAGGAGTTGGCTTTGAATTTTTTGAAATTTACATGAATGTAAGAGTTGCGCAGAGCGATGGGGATCTTCATAACCCAAAATTAAATAATTAACTTTCAACGCATTGACATCTCGTAAGGACTGCCAAAGATAGTTTTAACAACCGGGACTGACGATTTACATTCCCACCTGACGCACAAATTATCTTACTTTTAAGACAATTTGTTGATCAGCCCATGTCCTGACCAACCAGACAACAACGATCACAATTATATTATTTTTATAAAGAATATACATTTTAAATGGGAGGGGAGGTTAAATTCATGTTGATCTGCGTAAAAACTGTTATTCAGATAAATCTGGATGTTTTAGTAGCCGATTCCATGATAACTTGGGAAAATTGACTCGTGAAAAAGAGCGATTCTGTATAACAATAAAAAATATCTAAATGATTTGTTTGAATGAACAAATAATTTAATCCTAACTTAGTATACGAATTCAGTAAATAAAGGCTCTAAAATCGTTCTTAATATAAAGCGTTGAACAAATTCAGGCGACAAACGAAACAATGCGTTTAATATAGAAATATGCGAATGAAAAAGGTTAAATTTCAACCGATGTTCGCCTGGCCACAAAACGTGGTGCAATTTAATTTGTGGCGGTTGCATTTTGCCCGTTATTTAAGAGAACCAAGCGAGGTTTCAACCGAAACTTTCGCGCGCAGCTGACTTTTGTACGAATACACGGTTTAATATTGGAACGGTCCGTGGAATTTAATATGACTTCTTTGGCTTTGTCAATTTGATTTTTTAAATTTTGTTTTCCTTTGAAAACTCGTGCCCTTTTGACCTTTACCGACGATCACGACGAAATTATAACTAAGATTCTAGAACTGATATAATTTTTTTATTACAGTGAACAGTGTTCAAATAATTTTCTAGTTTTGTAAACAAAATGCAGTCTATTTTGAGTTTATTATTGAATGATGTTAAAAAAAATTGTAATTATGTACAAGGGATAGAAATTATACTTCTTTGGCGTAATAAATTAATACAGTTGTCAGTTCACACGCACGCATACGTAGATGCCTTTACTTTGACTTTTTTTAGCTAAGTTCAATTTTTCATCATAATGTGCGCGGCAATCGTGAAAAACAAATAGATCTTAAATTTTTATTGTATGAAATAAAGTAATAAATAAGTCTAAATTTCGGGACGAATTAATTAATTATCATACTTCAGTAATGAACGTTTACAAAATATTGTACTGCTATCAAATTCTCTATTATTCATGTTTACGTCATCGAATTTTACGCTAGAAAGCAAAATCAAAATTTAACAAATGATATCAGATTTCGGGCTCGGTCGAGTTTGCAATTTTCTTAAAACATGGTGGCTGGGCGGGCGTGTTTTGTCGGAGCTGGGGTTACTTGTTGCTCGCCAATCGATTGCAACCCTCGCCCGCTCGCAATATTCTCTTTAGGTTAATTTCTAAATGTCCCACAGATAAGGGCCTTTTCAACGAGAGCATAATGTTTTGCAACCTTTATTTAGACCTTTAAACACGAAGTCTTTAAAACTTTTTTTTTCTTACGAATGTTATTGCGTAGAATACTTTATTTTCAATTTTCTCGTTTATTTTTTATTCTTTCACTTACTCGGAATCCTGTTGATTGCTCTCAACGGTCGTAATACACGAATCGTCCTTATTGCTGAGAATTTATGTTTTCCACGTTGAGCGTGTACTCAACGGCCCTGCGGAGATAAATAATAAACATTAATTAGAGCAAATAAAAGCAAGTCACTAGTAAATGTTAATCAGAGTAAAATTTATCAGAGTGATTGTGATTGATTGAATATAAATATTGTTAATGACAATTAGAAAATATTTTTAGTTATTATGTGAAAGAATAAAGATAAATGGTTCAGCATATATCCTAAAGCACCTCCTCCTCTTGTACAAATTTGTAATGATCAAAATGAAAGCTTTTCAACACAAACACCGTTTTAACGATTGTTTAATGGAAAAAAGTTCACTCATTGTATCTTTGTTTGCAATACGAAAAATACAAACTGCCCTGAATGTTTCACTCACCCCGCCATTACAATGAAAAAGTCCAGTCTGTTCCACGAGTCGGCAAGATAAGTGCCGTGACCGTACACGCCCATTGCAACCATTTTAATTGTCATTTCTAGCGTGAAAAACGCGAATATGATGTCGTCGAATACCTGAGAAAATAATTTACATTAATGAATATATTGTAGTAACCTTTTCACGTTTCACTATGGTTATATGGGTCACAGCTTTAAATAGAGAGGTTGTTGCGTTTCGTTTATATTTTTAGATGACTTTATAACGATGGTTATGTTGTATAAGTCATTCATAGCGTGAAGAGCGCAAATATGATGTCAAAACCTGTGAAAATAATTGACTTTTCTGAACATATTGTAAAAATTATTTAACATTTTACACGAGTTATACGGGCCTCAGATTTTATATTCGCGTGAAATATTTATACCTGAAAAAAATATTTGTGAACAAATTGTTAACCTCGTTAGATTTTTTCACATTTATATAGGTCACAGCTTTAGATATAAAAAGGTTTTGTATTTGTATACATAATAATGTTAAAAAGCTGATATTAAACGGAAAACTACATTAACCCTTAATTGATAGTGTCCAGTGTGACGAACAACTACTTTAAAAAATCTACTGAAGTAGTTTAGAGAAAAATACGTGAGCTTTTGATTTTAGTGTGTTGGTAATATATAAAAATTAGTAAAAATATAATTTGAATAATGGCAACACTCAAAATGTCAGTTTTCGTCAAAATGGCGTCGAAGCTGAAGTCTCTGTTTTGCTCAAGGTATTTTATTTATTTTTGATTGTTTTTACCAACTTTACACGATTTCTGTATAAATTTATGTTTATGATATTATATACATCTGGTAAATGAGATAATCACGAGCTTCTACACTTATTTTCACTATTTTATCCTGCTTAAATCTCTTGTCCGCCACACCGACACTGTCGATTACTACGATAGTATATGTTTAACTAGTTGTCCGGTGTGACGAACATTGCCAAATACTACGATTAACACTTTTTTGTAACATTTATTGTTTTTTTTGCATAATATCGCATATGGTTGAATATATTCTTCTATAAATGCTTGGTGTGGGTTAGTGAATGCTTAGTTTTTTTTTGTTTTGTGCTTTTACAGAAGCATTTGCATGGGCGAATTAACAAGATATTAGCTCTAGTACCAAGACATCGTGCCCCATCTGAAGCTAGTAATAAATCAGATTCTGATGAAGAACTGCATGTTCCACCTTCACCAGATTCATATTTTTATCGCCTGCACTTTCAATAGCTTCTTCTTTGGAACTCTTAATTTATTAGACAGTGACGAAATGAACGTGAAAGAGATGATGAACCCTTACCTGCCGGTTTTAGTCCAATATTGCAAGAAGTTTTCCCTATTCCATCGCAAGAACCAGTCTACAGTAATCTCCCTTCAATGTCATCTCTACCATCGTTACCAACTCCTCCATCAGTAGCAGTTACAGTTAGAAGAAAGACAAGATCTAAAGTGCCTGTTGTAGTAGCCAGAAAGGCCAAGAAACCAAAGAAGAAGTTCAGTCTGACATACAAATGGAAGAAGGTGCCATTTCAACACAGAATGGAGACCCTAGAGGACGACTTTGAAGATCTTGACATACAAGAAATTGAATCACCCCTTGAATATTTCTACAAATTCTTTTCCCGTGATATCATTGAAGATATTGTGAGTGAAACGAATATTTATTCCACCCAATGTACAGGCACATCTATTCAGCTTACTGAGGAAGAATTTTGCGATTTTTTAGCTATACATATTTTGATGGGTATTGTTAGTATGCCTTCTTATATAGATTACTGGAGCACGAAATTTAGATATCCACTTATAGCTAATCTAATGACTCTGAAACGATATGAAAAAATACGACGTTATATTCATTTTGCGGACAACAATCATGACAACGGGGACAGGTATTATAAGATTCGACCAATAGTAGAGAAAATACGAAATAATTGCCTCGCTCAAGAGACCGAAAGACGTTTTAGCATTGATGAAATGATGATTGCATACAAAGGCACAAAAGCTGGCAAAAGGCGCCAATATATGAAGGACAAGCCCAATAAGTGGGGCTTTAAAAACTATGTCCGAGCTGGTATATCAGGAATGATATATGATTTCGTCTTGTATGGCGGGGAAGACACATTTAGGTTTCACAGATTTTCTGAAGAAGAAGAGACCTTGGGTTTTGGTGCTCAAATAGTATTAGCTTTATGCCAAAGTATTAAAAGGAGGCCCGCTATGGTTTTCTTCGATAACTTTTTTACATCGCCAGAAGTACTTTATATACTGCGCCAAAATAATGGTATTTTTGCATTAGGAACTGTACGCAATAACAGATTAAGAGGAGCAGAGAATGTACTTACCAGTGAAAAAATGCTGAAAAAAAAGGAACGAGGTGGCTATTCACAAGTTGTTTGCAAAACAACAAGCTTTGCCGTGGTAAGATGGAATGACAATAAATGTGTCACATTGATCAGTTCCCTATACCGACTCCGAACCTGTTCAGAAGATAAAACGGTACTCCAAGGATGCTAAGCGGAAAGTGGACGTGGATTGTCCTAACGTAGTAAAGGATTATAACAAGCATATGGGTGGTGTCGACCTAGCCGAGATGCTGGTCTCGCTTTATAAAACGCCATTTAAGACACGTCGTTGGTACATAGGCATATTTGCTCAATTAATTGATATCTGTATCAATAATGCCTGGATTTTGTACAGGAAGCATCACTCCCAAAGAAAATCTGAAGCAAGGCTTAATTTAAAACATTTCCGATACGAGATATTTTCTGCTTTGATCAAAATGAACAGGTCAGCTAAGCGCACTAACCAAGAAGAGACCACGATACGGAAGCCTTGTAAGCCTAGACCAGTAGATTGTGTGCGATTTGACAATATTGGTCATTTTTTATCGACCAAAGAAGAAGGTCGTTGCATGGAGTGCAGTAAAAAGACTACTGTCTTCTGTATTAAATGTGACGTTAGGGTATGTTTCTGTTACGGAAAGAACTCTGATTGTTATTTAAATTCCACACAAAATAATAATGATTATTTTGTGTGAAATTTTAAATGGCAATATTTGATTAGAATTACATTTCTTTTTGTTTTTGATGTGTATTTGTTTTATTTATCATTTCGCAGAGTCCGCCCCAACGGACATGTTGTTTCGCAAGTGATTCGTTACACACTTGACAATGTCCGCTGTGACGGACATGTGTTTTATCAAAAACTGTCCAGCAGTAATTTTTTTTAGCATTTTTCCTGAACTTATTTCATGTCCAAAAATATGACTTTACTAAAAAAAAAACTTTTTTTTACAACAAAAAACTCTGTCGAATTAAGGGTTAAAGTGTCAAAAAAAATGGACAACGTTTTATGTTTTTTGCTCAATATTTACAGATTTAAGGTAAAAGAATGTATTGCTATAGTTTTATTTATACTATTTACCTGTAATATTTTGCATCTGTTCGTAACACACTGGTCGTCGACGCATGGCTGGTACATTCCCAGCGTGACACAGTTCAGCAATATCACCAGCATTGATATTCGCTCGAACCATTTATGACCCAGTTAAGGAAATTTGTATATTAAAAATGTTGTCATTTTCATAAACAATTCTTGCAAATCGCCCCTAATGAGATTTAAGTTTATACAAATAAAAAAAACATTACAGTTTTTTTTTATTCTTGTCTTTCTGTCTGTATTTTGGATGGCTCGCCTGTTTTTGGTGGTACTCTTCCGAGGAAGAGCTCTGACATAACTGTAGAAACTTAGGCTACTAGGCTAGTCTGACTTATATATAATATAAATTTAAATTACAAGAAAATAATTTTAAAAAAGTTATCTTATATATATATTATACTACATACATTAAAAATTATTATATACATAATATAATTTTCCTTATATTCTTTGCACACTAGTATTTGTTGATTCTAGCAAAAAAAACATGTTATCTTTTAAATCCTTCTTTGAAATTACATCAAGTACATACTTTTATGCTATACCATATTTTTAGAAATTAATATGATCTTATTACTAGTAGTGACCATTTATAAAAATACCTTAAATTATGCATCATCAAGGATGTTAAATAAGGATACAAAATGTCTTATTGATGGAATTATACCATTACTACGAAAAACTTATGAGCTAGAAGGTACAGATGGATATCGTAAAGCAGCTTTCAAGGATTAATGGTTAAGTGCTCTCCAATAAACAGATGCGAGACTTATTTAGTACATGTCGATCTATAATTTATTTTGAGAGGGATGCAAAAAAATGTACAGGGCATAGAATATTTTAAATGTGAGTTTAGGCGATAATTTAAACTTTATTAAATATAATAAAACAATGAAATGAAAAAATAACCATTTCAATTGAAAGCTATTTACTTCTATGTGTAAATGTAGCGGGGACTCAGTTGAACATTCTTTTAAATCGTGATAAACAGTAATAGAAAGGTAAAGCAAAGTTAAAAATAAAATCTTTTACGATACCCTCTATTTTAAGATAATTTGAAATAATAAATTGATGTTAAGAGTAAATTATGTATAAAAGATGCTAAATAGACACAAAATGTTATTTATAATAACACGTATGATTATTATACCAACATCATAGAGGAAGTTTAATAGAAATATTGTATTATTCTAAACTAACAGTCCGTCCACGGTTCTGTCCGGGTTATTTTAATAAATTTTAAATGTATTTTTCTAGGGTAAAAATTTTTTTCGGGTTTAGCTTTCTAATGGGGAGAAAATTTTTAAAATCGCAGCATTTTTTGAATTTTTTCCATTTTAAACATACATACCATAATACAAATCTTTCGTCTTTATTATATAAGTACAGTATAGAATAGATTAAAATATATTTTAGTTTAACAAAAAATCAGCTCCCATTCTATTAAATAAGTTCACAGAATATTTAAACTCATCAAAGTAAATAAAGTTTTCGAATGCATTGAAGAAAACTGTTACTTGGCTTAAACTTAGCGTCGTCAACGTGGAACTCGAGAAAGCGAATTAGGAATGACAGATTTCCTTTCACTTGGAAACATTACCTTTATAGAACTTTCCAGTGCTCTCCTTCCATAATAGTAATTGAATAATAGCTTTCCTATTACTTAAACCTTTATTTTATTTGATTTATCGGGATCGCTGTTGATAAGTATTTCCAAACATTTCAACAAATTCTACCGTATACCGATAGATATAGAAAATTCGACAAAATATATAATTATGTTTCAAATTAACCAGTGCAGTCTTCAAAAATTAAGACTGTGGTCATGAATGGTGTTAACTTATTAATACGTAATTATAATTCCAGCAAAGCCTTAAAGTTAACTGATTAAATGGCTCATATTTCATTGATTCATTTTTTTTTTCATATAATCTGCAATAATAATGAACGATAGCCTTTATATGTGTGATTCTTACTACGTTATAATTTTAAAAAAGAATTTTTGTAGCATGGATATATTGAAATATATGGAAAATATATTTTATTAATAAAAATGGCACAACAGGAAAGTATTACATCAGTTTATATCATCGTTACAGTTAAAAGGTAAGCTTAGCTAGTATGATTAGCAGATGTGTATGCTTCGTCTTATCATTACTTGATTTGTTTTTCCACATCATCATCAGCCCGTAGCCCGCAGCCCGCTTCCCTTATATATAAATAAAATACTCATATGCAACGATGAATTTGCTGGTTAAGTAATTTTACTTGCAATATTATTGGAACCTTTTGTCTTTAAATTTGTTTTATCATATAACAAATTTAATATTTAAAACGTTATTTCGCTTTACCTATGACGCGTAATGTTTTAGCCGTGTGCTACATAATAAGTAATAAGTTTTACAGACCAACAAAATATCACTTGAAACATGATCAGCAAACACTAGATTAAAGCGCTAGTCGTTATGTGAAAGTGGTCACCGATGATGTTAAGTCTCGTTGACCTCGTGCTGGCTACGGTGCCCTTTAAACCGGAACACGGCAGTGTTTTTAAACTACTGCTTCGCGGCAGAATAGACCGTAGCAGTACGGCCCCCTGTGCTTAGGGGGCCTACCAACTTCAAAATTCGCTTTGTATATTAAGAAAAACGCGACGTTCGACTGATATAACTTTATCACGATTTTGCGCCATTACAGTTTAAGATTGGTGTATTGGTGGATTGCTGTGTTAACGTAAATGTTAATTATTGGACAAAAGTTATAATAATTAGTTGATGTCATTTATCATCATCATCATCATCATTAGTCAGTCCGTCAATCTGTGTCACTCCACTGCTGGACATAGGCCTCCCCTAATATAATATAATAAAGCTGATGTATATTCCAGCAAAAATACATCGACAAATATTTCAATCTTATCGTAGTTTGTTATAGGCAGAACACAAAGTTCACAGTGAACTTATTGTTAGATGGCGATGTACCTAAATACGTATAATAATTACATTTTTAGTAGTGGAATACGAGTGGCTTTCTCTTTAAAACTATTAACATTTACAACTTTGTAAAATTATCTTGTTCATACATTAATAAATAAATCAAGCCTCCATTCTTGTAAATATTTTTAAAAAAGATTAATATTTTAAGCCGATTAGGTTCAATCGCTTTCAGTGAGTTCGAAATCATGCTTCATTTTCAGGAATCGATACGCCCGTATTATCTCCCGGTAACTGACATCCGCAGAGAATTATTATCTGCCTACAAGATTGAAACGTGCCCTGGGGTAAACTAGTATGAAATATCAGTGTTAACTTACACGTTAATTAGAGGCACGTCAATTATTATACTGTTTCTTAATGTTTCTGTTACTTAATACATTTTTTTTGATCTTTTTCGGGAATTAAGTAATGAAGGGAGTAATAAATACGATAGAATTTTTTCTTAGGTTTTGTTGGAACTTATTTTAGGAATTAAGAACACGAAAAATGTTACTATCTGTGATTCTATTGTCGATGAATTAACAATTAAAAATGACAAATATATTAATGATTTATAATAAAGGATAAAGTAATATAAAAAAACAAGCTGTGAAAATCAAAAAATAGAAAGACTATAATAACAATATTACAGACATAACAGAAAATAAATATAACATTAAAGCTACAAATGTTTTATTATATCATAAGGATATAGAATAAAACTATAATTTTAGCCAAAAAAATGTAACTGTTACATACTTGAAACCAAATAAAGTAACGACAATGATAGAAAAAAGCGCGTTCCATTATACGCAATCCTAAAACAAATCATTCCGGAAAAGTATCAACAGTAATCGTGTTCTGTAAGACCCCGAAATGGGGGTCTTCAGAATAATTAAATTGAATAATAATACCGGCCATTCAAACAACACCGACATCGAGCCAGCGCGGCACCAGTTAACCATAAAACGCTCGTAAAGCTCAGAATTACGTGAAACGGGACCGAAATACTTATTCGGAAAGATTTCCTAAATAATTCCGTACGTGTTCTTTGTTCTTAACTGCTTTTTAAATGGAGCTTAGGGTACAATTGTTACATTTGACAAAAAGTAAGCACACTGTTTTGTATTATTAAATGTTATAACTCCATCATTTACTTGACGATGGCATACCAGAGTTGCTTAAAAAGAATCGCTAGCTTCGAAGCGCTTTTTCACCCGGGGGATGATAATAATTTTGTAATAATGATGATTACTCTTTCTATACTTGTAAGCCTAAAAAGTTTTGCGGTGCACGCCGCAATGGATCACAGTTGGCAGATTTTCTTCCAAATACTTGAACTTATTAATATATTTTTTAATAATACGCTTTATATATTTATAAAATACAGTCTATGTGATGTATAAGAGTGGAGAAATGCGTGCATAAAGGGATGCTAATTTCCAGTAGTGGTCTAACACAGGCTGATGATGAAAATGATGATGTATAAGATATGTCATTAAGTAGCTTTTGCGTTATAGAGTAGTTACAAATCTATAACAAACTTCCGTAGTTATGATATAAGTAGAATAGTTGCAAGTATTGTTTTAAAAAATTTTATCCGTATGTAGCTAACGTTTCCTTTCATTCGGTACTGATATAAAATTTCCATTATATTGTAATTAAAAATACCACATAAAAGTGTGATACGAGTCAGAGTATTATGTTTCGAGAAACTTCCGCGTCGTTCAGTCGTTAAATTTGCAGGAAGTTGGCTTCCCACGATCATGTCGGAAAATTTGCTGTGGTGTCACACTAATAACCTAAATATTTCGAGCCGGATGTACGTAAACGGGAAATAATACGTAAAATTATGATTGATGTTTAAATATTTGATGGCCGATAGCTTACGCGGTTTACAAATATCCTACGCTATTTCAACCTATAACTTTTTGTACTGAGACATTAAAAATCAGTTGCTTTATTAAACATTTCTTATCAGACAAGTCTACAGGAATTGCTAATACGTAAAATAAATGAGCGTCATCATGTACAGAAAAATATGTTAACTTTTTTTTAAAAGTTCAAAGGCTTAAAATATTACACTTTGATTTTTAAACTGTAAAAAAATAAATAAATTACTTTTATGTGCATTTACTCTACTCGTATATTACCTCAAACGATCTTTGAATATGCCTTATTATAATGTTTAACGGTGTTTTACATTAAAATAGTAAGTGTGGGTTATTCTTAAACGATCGACATTTGCGATCGTGGACTTTATTATAAGCAATTTTAGGATGTACAATTATGTAAAGCATACTTTAAGTGTATTTTTAACAGTTTCGGCAGCGTTTGCAATTTAATCACACAAACTTGTGATTTATAATATTTTTTTAATTCCCAAATATCTAATAAACAATTAAATACAAAATTATTAATAAAATAGGACCAGATTACAGCTTATACCTAAAATTTAAAATAAGAATGAACAAGATCGGAGCTCTAGGAGCGGAGCAACGAGGTAACATGTATAAAAATACATACGGCGGGTGTGAATTGAGACAAGTCAAGACTATTATCATAATAATAATGAAGTAAAATTAATTTACCTGCAGATGAAACACGATTATTATAGAACAATCTAACAAAAATAACCTTTATTTTGCCGTATTTTTCACACTTACACCACGGATTTAACGAGCCCCGAGCAAAATTAGTTTCTCGTAAAGGCTAACGCGTGGAAGCATCCCTTTTTTGTTGAGCCACCCTTATATTTACTCTAATGATCCGTAAAATTCACACTTACACCTACGTACGATCGTTATAGCACTTATTTCGAGGTAAGAAAATAACAACCTTTATCGCAAAAGTCAAATGGTTGGCAACGTTCCTGTTCCTGCAAATGCTTATGTTGTACATTAAGTAACGAATTTAAAAAATTATATATACAAAATATTAAAAGATAGCTTTTGTAAAAAAAAATGTACATAAAAATATCTAAATAAAATTACGATTTTTGTGAATATTTCCTTAAAATTGAAAATTTGTCGTTATAAAAAGTTTATAAGTAAATGCTTTTGTTACCTATTTTTGGATTTAAGCTTTCACTTAAAAATTGCAAGCTTTATTATTTATTATTTTAAAAATATACAGCTTTAATCTTTCTTCATCGCGAGTTTTTTTTATCATGGTACGTACTTGTAGGACTAGCAAAGAAAGAATATATTTTTTTATTTCAGTAAAAGAGCACTAATAAATATTTTATTAGTGCTCTTTTTTAGGTCAATTTTTAGGTCTTATTATATTAGCATTTTACAACATATACATATTTAGATTGTTATACAATAGGCAAATAGACTTGGGTCCGTGAAAAAACAAATTCTTACCCTTAAGTTCCACAGTTCAATTTTTGTATATAGAAAATTTGCATAAAAACTGCAATTTCATTTTATGTTCGAATTGATGTTCTATTTAAAAATTATAATATGCATTTCGTTTACTTTCCGCCTCTGGTTTTATCAATTTTTAATCATGTTACTTTTAATTAAAACAGATTTAATTTTGATGTTTTCCTCTTTTGAAGAGATTACATGTTATTTCAAATTTTCTCTCGAAATTTCCAATAACTGATAATATCGAACAGGATTAATATTAAAATGGATTTTTCTAGTTAACGAGAGGAAGCAAAACTCTTTTTGTTCCCGAAGGCGATTAAAAAGGCATGTTTCAATTATTAAAGTGGACTAGTGTTTACATGTAAAACAAATACTATTTGATTTAAAAAGTTCTTAGACGCGTTAGGGAAAAATTATGAAAGGTAATTTTTAGTATGCGCGCGCCATAAAAACTAGACATTTAACTCCTACATTTTATTTTTTTTAGTCATATTTAAATAAACTTTATCATTAATCATTATATTCTTGAAACTTTCAATGTATTAAGTACCTATTTTTCTTTTTTTAGTGTCGTTTTTTTAACAAACATACAATGCGGCGAATGACAACAAGATAATAAATTTTAAAAAGTTTATTATCTTGTTACGCAAAACAAATATAACATTTAACGCATGTACATAAGTACACACACGTCTTTCATAAAAAAGTGAAAAAAACATTCGATCGATTGGTCTCATAGTGGGTAAAAGAGTGAAAAGTACGTTTATTTCCTATTTTCACAATGTGGAATATAATATATCTATTCTAAATATGATAAACAAACTTACAAGTTATATGTCAATAAACACTCTCGTAGTTGCAAATAAAAAAAGACTACTTCATTCGTTCTTCGTAAACCTTTGGTATGTTAGTACTCTAATGATTTATTATTGAATTTATATTGGAAGGAAACACATGTTTTACTTTACTAACTGCAAGGCAATTAGTCAGAAATTAATCTTCAATTGCAACCAGTCCATTGATGACATCGCGTGAATTAAAACTCGAGCTGGAAACGGAATATCAAATGAAAGCTGGATTGAGCTGCCATGGCATAGCAGAACGGAAATATTGTATTCCCTTAAAAACGTGAAAAGTATGTCAAGCTTTCCTCCGAGCGAGGATTCTCCTTTGAGGAGAATCGTCAGCGATAACGACTCCGATTTCAAATCATTGAGTCTCGCTTTAATATTTAATTTTTCATAAAAGACTGACGCTTCGTACTAAATCCGTTCGGATGAAACTGGAAATCGGACACCGTAATGCATCGAATAAAAAGAAGTCGTTCAAAGATTTTGAGTTTGTTTCGTTTGAACGCTTTGATTTATCTCTTTGACGGTTTTATATTTCGATTGAAAGGTGGTTTTTCATATTAAACATACTTAAATATGTTGTTTTAATCTTGTTTTTAGTGGTTTTACTATAAATTATTTATTAGTTTTGTTAAGCACATATTATAGAATATGTGACATCTAAACTTAGGTGGACTATTCAAAATTGTTATAAGATGAATAATTAAAATATATAATAATTGAAACGATCTTGTTGAGCTTATAAATATAGCTTATAGACATATGCATACTTGAAAATATTGCTCCATACCCATAGATTTTACTTAATGAAAATAGTATAAGAAAATTGATTTTTTATTATTTTCATGAAAGCATTTATTTGTCTAACGATGTTACTTTATAATTATTGAAATAGCGTTTTCTAAATTACTGCTAAATTATTTGTCCCATTTCTGTATAGTGTAACTATGCTTTAAAAAAATTCTTATTATAATTTTAAGAAGCAACACATTAGGTAAGAATTTATGTTATTTTAGTCGATTGAAGTAATAAAAGCAAATAGATTTTTATTATTTTAATATTTTATTTATATGCCGAACTAACCATGTTGCAAAAATCGACAAAATTATAACCTATCGCTGTGTAGTATAAGTTTACTTTGGATGCAATATATATAATTATAAATCAGTCATTCAAGTGCGATGCTCTTTGATCGTCATTCTGACATGTGACAGTAAGCGGCGTCCAATCGAGTTAATTTGTTAAGGCTGTTATGAATACTGTTGTCATGTTTATTTAATGACGTGTTTAATTATCTGAGTGTCATCATGCAAAATTAACGTGTTTGTATGTGAATGTCTTTTACCAGCGCAACACAATAGCTTAATTAAGGAAAGAAAAAAAAAATACTTTTTATAATTTTGTTATGTTAGTTTTTGACTACTGTACGAAGAATTCGAGTGTGAATTTGGTGACAAATATAACTTTTTGAATTTAAAGATACGCCTGCGATTGTAAATGTGTCACTTTTATGCATACATTATTATTTTACATGAGTGTAGAAAAGTGTTACTGGGATATTAGTACGAATTTATAGACGCTCCAGCAATCAAAAAGAACTTACATGCAACTGAAAAATTGCGCTGCAACCAACCTCTGACGATAATAAAAACATTCTTTATATGTAGACTGAAGTTTTCAGATGTATTCGAGAAATTATTTATGAAAATAGGCCTGTTTCAAAGAGTCAAATCATTGAAGTGTATTTGGTATCGTGACCTTTTTTATTTCGTCCTTTTAAAAGGGTCCTTAAACAAACAAGGATCTTATTATTTTACATTCCGAGTACAGAAAATTAAAGATCATAAAAACTTTTTATGAATCAGAATATTTAATAATATATTTAATTTAATCATAATATTTCTTTTTGCGTTATGGTTGTTAAACCGTGATTACAAGCAATAGTTTTCACAATCATATAATAATATTATATATATATATATAATATATATATATATTATAGAATATATAATGCGAGCAGTATTTTATAAATGTCGCTTAATATGATTATGATACAAATATAAGAAATTTTTAACTCTTGTATAAATATTTCAGTATTGAAAATATACAGTACAGTGAAAGTTCCATAGTACAACAAATGTATGAAAATGGTGTATGTTGCTGTTTTTTTTTAATTAACAACAGCCAAATTACACTTTATAAGGAGTTTAAAATTAATTTATAAAGCAAACTCTCAATGTCAATTGCTAATGGCTAGAAAATGCGCTTTCTTATTGGCTGACCGCCGGTAAAACCATGACGATCAGCCAATCAGGCCGTACGACATTTTGTCGTCAACGAATTTAACATGAGACTTTGATGCCATGAATTCTATATGTTTCATGTGTTAAATATAGTAATATTTGTCTTCGTACTTTAGACGAACGATTGTAATGTTTTTTTTGTAATGTTCTCTTATTGCGTAATTCTGAAAATACAAGTAGTTATTAATATGTATTTATGTATAAAAGATAAAAAATATTCAGTAATATATAACCTTCTCGTTCTAATTAACTAATTTATTATGCTTTTAATTTTAAAAAATATAGCAACAATCAAACATGCGTTAAATAAAACTTTTATTATTCATTAGATGTAACGCTTTTTAATTTGAAACATCGTTCAAACAAAGTTATTAAAATTGCACATAACAATAAACGCTGTGCATTATTTAGAACAGCTTTTGTTCTTGTTTTAATGTTTATGATCAAGTTTTTTTGATGTTTTAAACATAATTAACATCATAAAAATTAGCGTTTAATGTTTTGTTATTTGATAAAATTTGATATAGAAATAGTAACAAAACAGTTACGTAGGAAGCAACGGATTAATAATGAAGATTTAAAGCTTTTAGTTGCATTTGCTACAAATTAATTTCTGATATATCAACGTAATACGAACTAACAACGTAAACGAATAACGTAACAAATAAACCAATAATTGGAATTATTGATTGATTCTATTAGGTTTTATATTTAAAAAACTATGTTGCAACGTCCAACATCATACTAATAATGTCAGGGGATTCATGGCGGTTGTCGAACGAAATGAATTTGCAATATTGACAAAAACTCGATATTGTCGAGTACCTAATACGACGCGTAACGAGTCGCGAGGGACGGAGACCGGCTAAGCTTGTTAACTAATTAAAGTTTTTTTTTTATTAGACTACTACAGCAGATTACCAATTTATCCTTTTAATATTATAAATGCAAAAATATCTAAGTATGGATGTTTGTTACTCTTTCCATGAAAAAGTAGGATTGAAATTTGACAAATATGCTTATACATCGGAATTTACGTGGTAGGTTCCTTTTACAGGAGACCGTCTGTGAGTACCACCACGGTGCCTATTTCTGCCGATGAGCAGTGTGTGAAAACTTGTTGCGTCGTTTGAAGTCCAGTACCAGCGTATTTACTGGAAAACAAGACTTAACACTCTAGTCCAACGGTAGGCAGCGCGTCGGCGATACCACTGGTATTGTCAACGTCTGGGTGTCGTACTACTTCCATCAGGTGGCCCGACTGCTCGTCTGCCTGCGTATGCCATAAAAAAAAAAGAATAACTTACAGGCTGTAATATTTAATAATATAGTGTAGTTTATTCAAGAAATATTAAAAAGTGACACGCACGTAAAAAATATCTGCCGTTGGCGAGCTACAATGGCACGCGAGTGAAACGGCAAATATAGTTTGTTATATATGAGAATTTAGGTATCAATAGGTTTATAGATTGTAAGTAATGTTATTAATATGGTTTAGCGAGTAAGAACATACTACTAGATACATATTGGTTATTTCCTGTTAAAATAAAAACAGTGGTATAAATTATTTCTAGTTTTTATTAATTTTTCTAGTCTCTCGTCGAAACCAGCTCGGTTGGGCAGCTTTCGGGACGCTGCACGATATCTTAGGGCCTAATATACCGCAGTGTCGTAAGACCATGGCTTTTGACCAGGGTGTGTTGCCAGCGATAACATATGGAACTAAAACGTGGTCACTTTTAAAAGGTGACATAAAGCAGCTTAAATTAGGTCAGAGAGCAATGGAACGTGATATACTCGGAGTTACCTTACGTGACCGAATAAGAAAAAAGGAGATACGCAAAGTACCAAAGTCACCAACATAGGTCTAAAGATTGCCAGACTGAAGTGGCAGTGGGGAGAACACATAGCACGTAGAACTGACGCCGGTGGGGCAGAAGGTTCTGGAGTGACGATCATGGACAGGTAGACGTAGCGTGGGAAGACCTACAACAAGGTGGAGTGACGATTACGTGAAGGTTGCGGGAAGCGATTTACGTGAAGGATGAGGGTAGCCCTGAACCAATCAATGTGAAAATCTTAGAGGGAGACCTATGGCCAGCAGTGGATGTCTTTTGGCTGAAACGATGCAGTTTTAGATGTTTTTTGGTTATTTTAGGGAATCAAAACATTTTTGTGATACTCAAAAGCTTGCATATTTTGCAAGCTTTTGATCAACTCCAAAAAATAATTTTGTATACAAAGACATTTATAAAATATTATTTTGTTATAAATTAAATCAAAAAAGTTTCAAGTACGTATGTTAGTAACAAAATTCAATTACTTTCGCTTGTTTACTTTCAATCATCTTCTTGTTCGAACAAAGTTCCGACAATATACTTTATCTCCAAGGGATTGCGGAACAAATAGTTTCCGACAGCATCATGTCCGATAACAAGTGACGCTTGATCAACTCCATTTGGAACTCATCCAAGTGATGCAGGCCTCTGTTATCAAAACAAGTGAATTGTGTCCGATCGCCTGAAGTGATTCACTTTCGTGTACCATGTATGGTTTATATTAACTTGAAAGGAGATTCCAAGAATAAAGGAGCGAATTAAATTTAGATGAATAATTTCAAATTTTGCATGTGTTGATTAGAAATTTTAAATATCAATTTTATAAGAGATATTTTTGTGAATATTATTTGCATTACAATATTATCATGGAGGCAAATTTGTAAAAGTTTATGTTTAAATGCATGTTTTTATACTACCTAATTACCAGGTTGCAATAACATAATTTCTTAGATATTACCAAATTTGAAGATTTTTCCTAATAAAATACAAATCTTTTTAATTATGCTTATTTTACCTAAAAATCTTAAATTTGCATTGTTCTACTCTATGATAATGCTATGAATATAAAGAATATTTTTTGCAAGTCAATTTTTGTTTACGTAGTTATCTATTTTTAATCTACAAATACTATTAATGTGTCTATTTTATACTGCTATAGTACTCAAACTCTATTTTAAATAAAAATTAACCATTAATCGGTTTGACAATAAAAGACTCAAAATTTTTCAAAAATACGAACACCAAATATTTGCTTTTTATAATGTTACTATAGATAACTACGTCAATCGCAACTTCACTGTGAACGTCACCGGAAACCAAACTTACAAAAATATAAGCAACAGATACAAAATGGTTCGTAAAAACAAATCTATCACGTATGGCAAGCATCAAAGGTATTGTTAGTGTTACGTCAGCATGATACGGTATTAACATTGTGGAGATTTTTACGTTGGAAATGAGCCAATGTAGTCTTTGTTTATTTATTATGGACAATTTTATAGACCAAAACAGACGCGTAAAAATAAAACAAGATGTAAATCAGTGCTTGAACGTATACTACAGAAGCTACAGCGATTATATGGGGCCGAAAATAAATGTTAGCCCCATTGTTCCTCGGGCGTTTCTGAATTGCATGAATATTTAAACGCTTTCAAAGCACGGGCCTTGTAGTGAAATGTTGTCACAACAGGGCACTCTTCTTTATGTACGAGTACACTAGAATATCATTTCATATTTTCGTCTTTATAATTTCGCGTTAATACGGCTTATTTCTGTGCGTTTTTTATAACTAGATTTTACTTGATCATACCGGTGTTAATTAGATATGCTGCAAGATTGCTCATCATCATCATCAGCCTGTGTCAGTCCACTGGTGCACATGGGCTACCCCTAATGTATGCCACCGCTTCCTATCTTTGGCTATTCTCATCCAGTCCATATCGGCCACTTTGCGAATGTCGTCACTCCATCTTGCCGTAGGGCATCCCACACTACATTTGCTGAGCATCGGTCTCAACAGTTCTGCGGCTTGTGTGACCGGCCCACTACCACTTTAGCTCACTCATCATAGCTCGCTAAGCGACTTTTATTTTGTCAACCAGTCAAACCTTAAGAGTTCAAGTGTTGGCGCCGAAGGTAATATAACCGTATAGCCTTTATTTTACATTATTTATCTTAATTTCATGTCTTATAATATTGTTGTTCAGTGATCGTCTTTTCAGTGAGTAATCTTAATTAAGGACGCTTAATGTATGATACAATTTATTTGTTATAGATTATATGTTTTAGATGTAAATCTAATTTGGCTTTAATGAAAAAAAATATCAAAACACTAATAACAGGAAACATGACTATACTTTATGATATTACTTTAACTAAAAAAAATCTCTTAATTAAATATTAGGAGATTTTTTTTCCAGTTCAGCAATTCTAAATATTTGTACAGAATTTATTAACCTTCACCTAAATAACTGATGACTTCTCTGCACTAAGTGTTAAGGAGTATATCTTGACCCACTACTAACATATGGCCATAAATAAAGATCCTCAAACTGTGAAAGGACTTTTTACGCATTATCGTTGGCAAATCGCCTGAAGGCTCAGTTACGCGCTCGAAGAGCTGATTGTGATATGGTCCGTAAATGACACCCTATATTCTATACGGCGTTTATTTATCCGACAACAAGTAATAGCCAGGATTACGGTTAATACTAATAACTTAAAGCCAACGACAAATGGCGCGATCGTACCCAAATATCAATGAGATATCAAGACGTGGGTACACTTTGTAAGGTCTCAGTAACCCCTACCAAGGCCAAGGTTTTGGCTAACTGCCAGCGGGTGTAATTACGAAACCTTTATATGATATAAATCTGTTATTTTCCTTTCCTTATAGTATGAGATTATTTCTTCTGAACATACTGATATTTATTTAATGAAAATTAGAAATGTAGTTGGCATAAGAATGTAACATAGTAAAAAAAAAGTCGTACGTTATTTATTTAATATCAGGTAATTAAAATAAATCGATTTTAAATATTTTAAAGTTGTTTAGTTTGGTCTTCGATGCATATAAAAAAAACTTTTTTAAAAGAACATATTTTTTATTACCTGCTTCATTATTTTCACAGGCTATGCGTAATGAGTTTCACTTTAATTACTATTTTAATCAATGATTTAAAAGTCACCATTCAAAACGTTTTATAAATTTGTGGTACTTTGGTTGACTATGTGTGGTAGAAGTTCTAATTTTTTAAGTGAAACATGTCATAGAGTTTAAAATATGGACCACTGAAATATTAATAAAAAATATTACCGATTTAAAAAAGTATACAATCGTTTTGCGCAACATAAGTCGATAGCAACGCGCTCTATGGACGTATCTGGCCCGCGATTTTTGTCCGAATTGTAAATCTCTTATATTTTTTATAATATTGTTCTTATTAAGTAATGTGTATGACACGTTTTATGTACGTAGAATGAAGAATTGTTTAAATGTAGTTACTTTTACTAAGACTTACATTATTTTACCTTAATTTAGCTTTGAATGTTGCAATTTGTGTTATTTTCACAACATAGATGTATGCGCCCATGAACTTTTTTGATGACCATTTAAAGAAGCTCAATTGTATAGAACATGGTTTAAGTCTATCTTTTACGGTTACCGATGTTACTTATCACTAGGTTATAAAAAAACAACATTATACAAAAGGACAACATGACAGCTATCCTAGTTATAGTACATGCCATTTAGAGTAAGAATGATTACAATCGAAACTCTGGTGAGCAACGAGGAAATATAATAAATAAACATAAGTTCCAAATTGAGTACCTCCCCCTGCAGATATGTCTGTCAAAAACAAACTCGTGGAATCATTTATATATAATCATAGCATCATTAATAATAGTACAATTAAAATGTGGTACATAAGACACTGTTTCGCACGTAGATAAACGTTTTTATTCACTGCAAATTAGGCGCACAAAACATATTGAAACGTATGCCGAAGATTATTAATAGATTAACCGCCATACTACTAAAACCGCATGCGGTACAGAGAAACGAGGAAGTCAGATGATTTTACGATGTTCGCGTACCGTTCAATTTTGGGGGTCGGCTATTATTAGAGGTTATATCATCTCTGTCAATTTAAGTTAGATTAGAGAATCTTTTTTTTGTGTTCATTTACAATAGCCTATTTCAAGCAATCGACGGATGGTTAAAATGGTGATGATGAAGAGAAAAAAAACACCTTCCCTTATTATTAACTTGTTAGTGAATTCCTGACCGAAATTAGGCAGTACTCGATCTTAGACAAAAGTAACGCATTGTTTTCTGTCGTCTTTATAACGTACGTAATTGTTTTGGTAGTATATATCAAAAAAGGACATTTTGTTAAGTCCTAATTGACAAATAACTTTTTAACGACATCACAAAAGTCTTTGATTGCATTGATACGAATCAAGGTACGTGTTTTTTTTTTCGTAAAACAGTACTTATATTTTAGTTGTATTTTTGGCATACGCAGGCAGACGAGCAGTCGGGCCACCTGATGGAAGTGATCACCGACGCCCATAGACATTAGCAATACCAGTGGTATCGCCAACGCGCTGCCTACCGTGAGACATAGGGTGTTAAGTCTAGTTTACCAGTAAATACGCTGGCTACGGTTCCCTTCAAACCGGAACACAGTAGTGTTTTCACACTATTGCCTCACGGCAGAAATAGGCACCGCGGTGGTACCACCAGCCAGTCTCCTGTAAACAGGGGACCTACCACCGGTACAGTATGTATACAAAACTTATTTACAGTTCATCCGTTGCAGAAGAAAAAAAATTATTTATAGAAACATAATGACCATTTTCATTATTAAACATTTCATTAGACACACATTCGAAGTTGAACAACAAATTTTAATTATCTGTCATCCATATCGGTCACATTTATTACCGATTCTAATCACGGCTTAACAAGATGTAAAGGATTATTGTAACATATAAATACATTTTCGCGCTTATTTAATATATATCGATGAACAAAAACGTGCTTCATAGGTAAACAATAAATAATTAATTTTGTTAGAACGTTACTGCCAAAGGATTTCCTATTTTATATAGAAACATTGACCTCGAAACATGTCAAGTTAATTTACGATACAGCTATTTGGCAGGTATTAAATCTATGGTCGCAAGGGATCGCTCGCATTTGTCATTATTTGGTAAACAAGATTTGTTTTTCACGTCCCATGTATGAATTCAACCTGAGGTTCTTGTTATATTAATTGCCTTTAAATTCGATGGAATTACAGATTTTAAGTTAAAACTAATTGGTTGAAATATATAACATATGTTTATAGATTGATGGTGTACATCAACTGCCTATGTACAGTACAGGGGAAATAAAAATGCACCTTATTTACTTATATTAGCTTATCATATTCATGGAAAAATGGAATTGTGATATAAAACATTTGTAAATGAAAATTTTACAAATAAATAAACGCAAGACAAAATCATTCCACGGATTCTGATACAACTTTTATTCCTTTACAGATTTCACGCCAAAGTCACACATGCATTACAATAAATAATGAAGCCAGAGGATGAAAGATGCGCAAACTATTTGCCACTAAATTGTTTTAAATATTTATAAAATAGGCCATACGATTTTAATTGCCTATTTATACAACATTTTGAAAATAAAATATAAAAACAAACATACTCAGTACTCGAGGTTACTGAGCTAGCGCGACTTTCCGGCTGAACAGTATTAACGTCAGTGTCGGAACATAATATCAATTTTTCAGAGAGATTTTTAACTTGATTGAAATCCTCGTCTCCCGTCCCGTGGCGTGTATGTAATACTACTTTACGTAATAAGGTCAAAGTATAATACGCATTATGTATGAGCCCCGGTGATAAATCTACATGTGCAAGTAACATTCTCTGAAAAGACAATTAATGCTCAGGCGAAGCTCTTTGATCTTCGTTTATCGGTGTAAACGATTATGGTCCGTGCCACCTAAGAAGAATATTTTATGAGGACCGTTTTCTCATTTATGTGCCGCTCTAAATGTCTTAATACATACCTGTGTTGCTCATTAATATACGTAAGTTTCTGAGCTGTGTCACGACACATGTAGGTCATTTAACATTTAACACGGAGTGCAGACTGGCTGCTAAGCTTCACTTTTTTAGTTGCTTGTAAAGAAACTTATATACAATTTAAATTGATATCTAAAAAGTGTTTTGCAATTTGCATAATTGTATGGAAGAAGTTTTATTCTTTTATAATTAACGCCTAAAATGGTTTCTGTGTATGGAAATTACATATTGTTGCATTATTGTTATTTAACGTTTCATCTTTTGTACCTGTATGTTTAGTTAGATCAATAATGAATATAATAGTCATACCTACTGGACACAGAAATTATGTGTACTCGTTATTGTTGGGCTAATAGGCTTTCATCGTGTTTCAGTTTTGGAATGCCAACAATTATGGAATAATGTTGTTTATTATCCATTTGTTTTAATTACACAGTTATCTCTATTTGCATTACTAACATAACGCTTAGATTTAAATGCACTGTTTACAGATAGATTTATTTTGATAGCTATAAAACTGGTTGTTTTTTATGGCATTTATATGGGCAGCCAATAAAACCTCTCCAACCACTGAAATATATATTCCTCGATAAAAAAACTAATAACTTTAATATCGACAGCTATTTTTGTAAGTTTTCCGGCAACAAGGTCGCAAAATACAAAAAATATAAAATAGTTTCGTCCTAAAAGATTAGCAACGATTTCTTATTTATACTTGTTACGTGATACTAGAATTTATAATAATTATTTATTTAGTCTTATCAAATCCACTTTTTATAGTTTTTTCGTTTATTCTTTAAATTTAATTCCTGAAGGAGGTGAAACTTCAGGAATTAAATTTAAAAATAAAATTTTTTCAGCGTCCATAAACAATATGTATAAATTAGATAGACAAAATAATTAATACAGTCATTTAAATTGAATCTCAAAATAGACCGAACCGACTTTCTGGACTGCAGCAATGGCGGCGCATTGGCGCAATTCGCGTCGGTCACTTATTGATGTCCAATGTTAAGGTTTTATTATATGTTGAAATTAAACTTATACCACAGCTAAATTAGATCTGGTATTTATGTTAACAAAGACTAATGTCAAACTGAATTGGTGCCTTAACGTTGCGAGTTCTGAAACGTTAAACATCACGTGGGATTCAACATGTAGGCGATTCTCCAATAAGAACACGTGCATTTTTGCACCAGTAGTTTAATATTAGACTTTGTTTAATTCAATATAGGTAGGAAATGAGAATAAATTTTCTGTCGTTTTGTTAAAATGTGTCTATTCAAGCGTATTCTTAGTATCACATTTGATCTCGTAACTTCAATGATGAAGTCATATCTTTTTTTGTTACTATTATAATATAAAATCTAAAAGTAAAATGAATTTGACTTAGACTTCATTTAACTTTATGATTTCTGAGAATATTATTAATTTTTAAACTTAATTTATTTCTTATATCAAACCAGTGTATCATGAAAAGGATATGGATTAGTGATGAGCTTCAGACACCAACTCCTCGGCCTGGTCTCTTGGGTGAGGTATCGGAGGGCGACGGGGGTGAACCCTGGGAAAGGTAGACCCTGGCCGCTGGTGGTCTCCGTGCTCAGGCCCCCCTCTGAGTCCGAATTGCCCCCTTCCGATTCCGAGCAGCCCCTGCTTGATTCCGAACCAGGAGTTTCTTCCCTATAGCCGTAGTAAGGCATCCTCTTCCTTTCAGCTGGCACTCACTTAACATATAAGCTCATTATATCACTTAGGAGAGTAAAGTCTACACTATGTTGCTATTTAACCATCTCAGTAAGTTCAACTATACACGTAGGAGTCGAGTTCAAACGGCAACGGGTGCTTGGCTTTATTCAGAATGCTCCAAGTTTGGCACATCGCTCTGAATGTTCTTATGAATCTGGAAACAAGGAAAATTTGATAAATAGTTAATATTAACATAAATATAATTTTGACAATATAAATTTTCTGATCAAACTACAACAGTCTAGTCCCAAGATAACAAGTATGATAAATATAGATACATTTATTAAATGTACATATTTTGTAATATAAATGCATTTATATAGATACAACACGAAATTTCTAGAACTTTCCTCCGATGAATTGCCTGTATACTTTTTCGTAAGGAGTCAGGTCACATATATCCATATCACTTATAGCTCATCATTAATATCTTGAAAATATTTCTAATTTTTATAATTCATTATCATTGAACAATTTACGTATATAATCAGATTTCGGTAAAATTATCAAATCAATTTAGTCCCAAATAAGCAATTATGGAAAGTAGAGAGCAGTTTTATTTGTTTAATAACTGACGTAACAATTTACTAATGGAAACTTTGAAAATAACCTAAAGGAATTGTAAACGAAGCATTTGCTAATGTTTAATATATTGATTTGTTAAATTAATGAGTTTTGACCATCATAATATTTGTCTTGCTCAGGTAAGTGAAGATTTCTATCAATTAAATTTTTATTTCTGATCGTTCAATATTTCAACATGACGCTACAAATTACAACCTATTAAAGTGCATACACATTTAAATTAACGCCACATATTTATCAAATTATTTTATTACTTTTTGATTCTAACTTTAGAAATTTGCTAGTTAACAATATTTTATTTAACAAGTACGTCATATTTAAAATATCAATTCTTCGAAAACATTATTAAATTAGAAAATTCGATATCACGGAATATTGAGCAAAATCTAAGTTTATATTCCAAATTCGTTGTTTATTCTCTGCAAACAATCGTCAACTGCAAACAGTGGTAACTTCAGACACTTTTATCTGCAAAACCAAAACGCGATGCGAAAAACCCTGGAACAAAAACCCTAAAGGAGGAGTATAAAACCTGAAGCACTTTTTGCGAGATAAAACGGGCGCTTTGTAGTTAAAAAGATGCTGCCACGCGGCGCGCAGCGTTCATTTGCTTCGGAGAAAACGTGATTGTGGACTTATAATTAAAATTTTCATAGTCCGTAATTTAAATGTGATTTAATACAAGTGTCACGCTATTGAATTATGTTAAATATCCGATAACATGCATGTGCAAATTGGTGTAGCAACAATTTCATTCAACGGTTATTTTACATTGAAAGCATAATGTTAGTATTTAACATGACACTTTCTTAAGATCAATTCCATCTACAATTTAACTTAACTATATTTTCAAGTTAAAAAAGATTTCAATGACCTGTCGAAAAAAATCTTTAAAATATACTTTTGAAACATATGCATGTATACACAGAACTTACCTGTGAAAACTATATTTATGTGTTCGCAAGAATTATGTTCTGTTTATTCTCTGAATACAGTACAAACGATCTGACGGTATTTAACCTCTTTACTCGTCCCGTAAAAACTTTCAGTTAAAGACGGATTGAGAATCTGGGTTTCACTAAACGGTCTTTTCGGAAGTTTAATTTGTGCTTAAAAAACTTTTGTACGTGTACATTAAAAGTGCATTAAATAAGTAGTACAACTTTTGTCAAAGTGCATTTATCGCTCTTTATAGCAAAGCACTATTTTAATGTGTGAATAATTACAAATTATTATAATAAATTTATTATAATAAACTGTGAAATTCTAAATATAACTTTATGTGCATATGCAGACTAAATGTTGGGTACGTGAACTTAGTTCTTTGACTAAAGTTTGTATAAAATATATTTTGTAATTTATGTAATAATATTTGGGAGTCTCTATGTCAAAATGGTCGAAATGAAATTCAAATTATGATATAGCTAACTCGTTAACCGTTATGGCCAATTGAAGAAAAAATGTTTTTTTAAATTCGTAATCATCAATCTTTCTCCACGTTATAAAATTATACTTATTTTACAGATAATATCTCACACAGTAATAGTACGGATTGTTAAATTAATTTTCCATCATAAAAAAATTAATAGTAGTACAAAAAAATAACCAACAATAAATCCTAATACACGAGATCCAATTCCAAACCGCCTGCCATATTCCCCCACCTTAACTTTTTACACGTTGACATAAAACGTATAGGGCAGATTTTGCAATCTCTCGCTAAATAAATTCAGTAATAACATGACTTACTTTCGTAACGTGTTTGTCTTAGCTTTTTTATGAAGACGCTATAAAGATTTTTACAAAATGAACTACGTTCTTGTGTTGCCTGAAGACTTTTTAAAATCATATTTAATTGCATTTTATTTATCACCATCCCGCATTGGACCAGCGTGTCAACAAAGAAGCACCCAAAAGGATCCTTAACCAGCTTAAGTAATGTCATAATATTATATGAAGCAATTAAGTCCCAAACTGTAAACGAACCATCTATGTAAAATGGCTAAGCATAAACGCGAAAGGATTTTATTATTGCCGCTCTTAAAATGCACAGTTTGCTTGCCAAGTACTGATATAAACGTGCCATAACTTCCGAAGTACCTTGTAAAGATATGATTCAGCGTTTTTTTACATATACCATAACCCATAAATTGTACCCATCTGTGTTCGGTTATAGCACTCGCATAATAAAACTAGGTTAAGAACGTCTCATGGACTAGATATTGGAAATAAGTTATCGAAAGTTCTTCGATCATATCCCGCATTAACGGCGTATCTAAATAAAATGTATTGAGTCAGACATCTCGCACAATATGGGTTCGAAAATAGCAATGCTGTCGAAAGATTTAAAAAAGAAGCAATTTATATATAATTATATATATATATATATAATTTCAACATTCATTATCTTTTATTATCATAATTATTTTTACCGGTAGTAGGTCCGCCCGTAGGTAAATAAGACATGTTTACCCAGTAAAGGCCCGTCTGCCTGCGTAGGCAATTAAAAAAAAATCATAAATATATTTCCAATTTTTATTCGTAGTTATTATAATAACTCTATTACGTAATTATTCAAAAGAAAGATCCATTCGAAAATAGTGTGATTTAACATGCAACAACCAGACGTTTTTACCGTAATAGTGTTTAGTTCCTAAAAGGTCTAAGGCGACATAAACGGTTGGAGGCAATAGCTAAGCTATTTGTACCCCACAAATAGATTGTCCGCTGTAAGTATCCCATTATCTTTCCGTTTTGTGCCGTGTGCACATTCACGAAGCATATTCCGAAATACCCTCTGTCTGCTAACATAGGATTAATGTAACTGACAAAAAGCAAACATGTCAGTCCTGAAATGTTCCGTTTTGATTGAAGTGAAAACAAAAAATATGTATGATGAGAAATAAATATGCTAAAGAATGCGGATACAGTGCAGCATACATTCTACGTGGGCGTGAATTGTTGGGTGGTTATTTTAGTGAAAGAGATTTATTTAACTAACAATCCTTAGATATTTGCAATATGGCGTATTTAGAAAATATTTTAGATGTTTGCTAAATATCTAGTAATGCACATAAGAGATGAAATTTCCGTTACGAAGCCAACTGTCATACTCGATTGGCGTCAAAGCAAGGGATATCGCACGAGGACAAACATAGCGGCGGTCCACCAATAAGATCGCGTGATTTTTTGCTCTGGCAGTTACTTGAAAACCAATTCGAGTCTTGCGAAAATTGTTTCTGCAACTTGATTCCTTCTAAAATATTTTATATTGCAATAGTTACTGTTAATTACTTATGGTACCTAGAAGTTAACCATTACATAATCTCAAATAGATTATTTTGTATATTGCCTAATGTTAAATCGCCAATAAAAATAAAATCAATTATTAAAATCAGGCCGTTTGCATATAAAATCTCTGATATATTAAAAAATACTAATGTTGTTGTACAAGATCACGAAAAAAAGGCTTCCATTGCGTATTTTTGCCGGGTTTTCTTAGGTCAGAGGCGTCGTAAGTGCACCGAAGTAAGTGCAATACTTCTATGAATAGATATTTAAATTTAACTTGAATATTAATCGCCACTAGGATTTTATACGCATAAAAGGACCATTTATATCCATTTCCTATTGCTTTAAACCAGCTTGGAAATAACCTCATTTTATTTATAACCGTGTTTACAATAAAACTTTTATGTAAGTTATTCCTAAAATATAGAAATATTTCATTGATTTTGAGTACTGTCTGAAAACGAAGAAACGAAAAGAGCACTTGCATTCAATACTGTTTAAAAAGTAGGATAAGATTTTTTTCTTTTCGGTTGTTGTTACAATTTAGTATAATAAGCAGTGATATAACATACCCATTTCCTTATTAATGTATTTTTTCTTTGCATAAAAGAACGTCAAACCTCTAAACAATTTGGGGACTGTTCTCTACATTTTTATAGCGAGCCAAGCGTTTTGGAATGTTAATAAACATTCCTAAACAATCCTCTTTTGCTTTTACACTCGTTATAAAAAGTTACAAGTGACACAAGTGCAACAACGAGATTTTAATAGTTATTACAAAAAACATTTAGTTTAATATGAAAAAATTATAGGAATGTTCTTTTATTCAAAGTCTCATATTAAATCTAAACACAAATTACAATTACGGCAAAGATATAACCTCGTACGTCCATCTAGAAGAAATATAATTAAAGAATGACATAGATAAAATGCAATAAATATATTAAGTCATAAATTTAATTTTTTTTTGATCAACGTAGAGCTAATCATGAAATTTATTTTGCCACATGTTTAGAAAAAGAGACAAAATTTTAAAACTAGAAGTTTCTCGATAGATCACAAAAATTAAATCGTTGTTCAAATCGAGTTACTTAGTTTATATATTGAGGTAAGGAAGTACGTGTGCGACCATAACTAGTCGGTAACGCATTTTATTGTCCCAATATCCTATTATCAACAAAAAGTTTATATTATTAAATCAGCGCCATCTATTGAACTATAAAGAAAAAATAAGCCAGTCAATAGATATCGCCAACTGTCAGAATCGATTGGGAGCTAACAGTTTGTACCAAATAATATTAGAAATATAATTCGCAATAAAACAATATTGCGACCATCAATTGAGTTTTAAACTATTCCAACGACCAAGTTTACCAAACTAAAGACGATGGGCAAAAATTACTAAATCAAATTTGGTTGAGTAGTTTATAAGCCCATCGAGGTAGAACAACGTGAGACGTGAGACTATACACTACATATAATATACATTAGATACAAAAAACATACAAGGATTCTTACTATTAAACTAAATTATATATATAAATAAATTAATTCAAATAAGCACAGATTGTTTGATAAGAGAGAGTTGATTTAAAATTTAATATTACCATTTGTCTCATGGAGACGATGCGAGCATACGAAATATCATATATCATCCAAACGACAAACCAACAACTCCATTCGCTTCGAGTCATTCGCCAACGCGAGGCAATAAATCAAACGGGAAGCGTTCACCGCGACTTCAGTCGAAACGGTCCCACAAATATTTTATTCAGTGTCGTTTTGTATTGTTTTTCCGATACTTGTCCCCGTTCAGGATAGTAGTGCCAGGCGCTGAGCAATTTGGACACTTATAAATCGATCTTTTTTGTTGACGATACTTGAAGAATCGAAAGGGAATTTGTTTTATAGCAACGTTTTAATGTTTTAGAACATTTTAAAATGTTGTTTTTCTGATAAGTATTCCTTGGGTTTAACTGATTAATTATATAAAATACCGGAAAGATTATTATTAATTTATTTCAGTATATTTTTTTTAGTTGTCAGCTGTAGGCTAGATGAGAATAGCCGATGATCGAAAGTAGTGGCGTGCATTAGGGGAGGCCTATGTCCAGCTGTGGCTTGACTAAGGCTGATGATGATATTTTTTTTAAAATATCCTTCTCAGTATACTTTTTTAACTTTTATTTGAATTACACAACAACGAAACTAGTTTGTCATCAGTAAAAGTTATCAAGTAAAGATTTCTATAAATTCCTCACCTATACGAGTGGATCAAAGTAAAATGCATCATTAATATCGCAAGGATAATAAAAATGAGTTAATTTTTCGAAGACAAATGTAAAATGAAGCAATATAAAGTTTTTTTGCAAACCGAGCTCATGAAAGCACTTGCCGTTGACTTCTCAAGTGGAAAGTTCATAGTTATTTATTACAATAGTTTATCTTGTATTACTGTGTCTTCGCTACTCTATCTTTGTTATGCTATCACATTATTTTTAGTTTAAATAAATCCCTAACTTATGTTACAAGGGTTTATTTAGGTGATACAAGTTGTACGAAAACCTCGTAATAACTTAAGAAATATATAAAAGGTTTTAAACTTAATTTTTTCCGACCATTATTTTGGATTTAATTAATAGTTTGTCTGAATTAATTAACGAAAATTCCTATAGATTAAAAGTTCATTCTTCTCATTTCAAAAGACGTTATAATTAACTTCACAGTTAGATCTGCCTACATATCTGGAGCAATAGACAATGAAACTGGGCGTCTGTCATTAGGAGCATTCCTTTAAAAGGTCGCCCGTCTTAAATTGGGTAGACGGCACGTCTGGTATTGTCGGGCCACGGCGTCAGTTTGTGGTCATCATCGCATGAATATGTCATTGTAACGATGCAAACGTCCTGTCTCAGCCCGTAACGTAATCGACTCGAATGGGATTAACTGTAACTATTCTTGAATTATTAATACTGTCGAGCTTTGTTGCAAAGCTCATAACATCAGGTTGCATTTTGAATGAAATTATTGTACATTTTGAGAGAAACCATTGATGATGATTATCGATGAAACCGTGGCCTGAAAATACCTTGCCAAATTATCGCTTCCGTGGACTAGCAGTATTAGCCCTTGCTTTGTAAACCGGGGTCGTGGGTTCAAATCCGGAATCGGAAACAACTTTGTGTTATCGTTGTTTTCTGGTTGGTTAGGAAAATTTTGGCCGATCACCCAGGTGTCTAAAAAGTTCTGACGGGCATGTAAAAATTCGGTCCACCCACCAACCCATAGGACCAGCGGTGGGATGCGGTCTAAGAACTCCCTCATGTAAATGTATGCATTAGGGGAGGCCTATGTCTAGCAGTGGACTAACACAGCATGATGATGTTGATGAGTTTCCCGTTTAACACTTAATTTTGTATTTTGCTTGTCTTTTATGCTCTTACAGTTTTAATTTTTGATTGAAGTAACAAACTTTTAGTATGCATTATTTTAAGAAAAACTAAAAATTACTCAAAATTTTGCAAATTTTGTAAACAAAGTTATGATAGTTGCTGCTTTATGTTTCGATCGTTCTCGTTCTAGTTGATTAGTTAGGGAGTACTTATCAACAGTTTACCTGTACAGTAAGATGATCCATGCGTCGGTTGGGCATGCATGATGGCTGCGCCTAATCTCTCTCTCCTTTGGTGTCGCTTATTTGTTCCGTCGGACTAAGAGAGCAACGAAAATAAGATTGGAACTGTGTTTGCGCTTAATTTGAACAATGTAATATTTCCTGTGTAGATGTCTTACTCTAATATAGATCAACCGCTGTATTCTCTATTATTAATAGAGATAATTCAACGTTCATTTTCTTTTATTGAATAATTTTACGTCATTGTCGATGTATGACAATATTTTATTAAAAATGCCCTGTTAACTGATAAACTGATAAAGTAATTTGCAAAAATCAATTAGAATTTACGTAATAAAGCTTTGAGTTATTGAATAATTGCCGAAAACACGCGTTATTTCGTTGATTGAAACATAAAACACGTCCAGCAACACCGCCTCAAGATAATCTACGTCCAAACTGATCAAAGCGGAACATACCAATGTTTAGTATTAAACTGATACAATAGGTTAGTTATTTCGGTTCGGTCTCTGACGGCTGCGGACGTGGAACGCCGTGTCCGTTACATTTTTTTTCTGCAACAAGTGTTCAATTGTTTGCGTTCAGCCAGCGCCGGCTTCTTCTTATTGCGATGATGTAACAGTGATTAATGTTAGGGCTTTCTAGACCATCGCGGTTCTAGATAGTTCTTCGTAAAGATATACGTGTACAGTATAAAAAATAAATTAGTTTCAATATGTAAATAAATGAATAGTGTTCGAGGTAATTAAACGAAACGATGTAATGACACTACATCATTTAATACAAAGACTAAATGGAAAAAAGATATTTAAAGATATTATAGATTTTTTTAAAAGTTTTTACCTTGGCATACAAAAAACTTACGTTTACAAGTTCTATAAGTTAATTCGGTTCTATAACACTAGTTTTTAAAATTCGGATGAAGATTGCTACATTTTGATATGAACGCTAGTTTAGAACGTAGTTTCTTTTTCAATTAGAATAAATTGAAATTTCAACAAGTTCAATTACTAATTACTAAAATGAATAATGTCAATCAATACAGGAATCTTATGAACATTATTTTTAGTTATATTTCAATATTTAAAAAGTAAAAAAAGTATTTCACGCTTTACATGACGCTATTCTTGAAAAAACACGTATGCATATACAGTCTCTACCTACTTTATTTATACATTGATCCTATAAAATAGAAAATATCGGTCTAAACGTAAATGTTTACGCAGAAAGCCGCTAAACATTCAGCCTGCATTAGTGAAATAGCTGACTTGTTGCCGGGAAAGCATTTTAATTAAGCTCTATATTATGAAGGAGAAAAACATTAAATGTTTATCAACTGCGCATAGTATTATTTACATTTCAAACGGTATTACAAGCGCTGGAGTTAAAATTTACACAGAAATGATGATTCATTATTAATTTTAAATAATTAGTACCAAATAAACTAAAAATTTTAATGTTATGTTTATGTAACTAAATACGCAAGAATTTAAATTTATATATTAAAAAAATATATAGTCATTTTATAGTTTAGTTAATGTTTATTATATTAATTTTCGCAATCTTTCTGTGTGATCAATTGATTTGCAAAAGTGTATCGCGTACATCCATATAATAACAACTGTTATCAAATTGTTTTTTTTTTTAATTATATTAGCTACAATTATAAATAGGCGTTTATAGAATTCTTATAGTAAATAATATAAAAACATTTCCAATAAAAAATTTAAATTTTAAATTGGTAACTGCCTAATGAACTCGCAAAATTGAAAATTATCAGCAATCATCTAAGCATCAGCGACTGAATATTATCGTAATCATATTAGAATTACCAAATTACAATTTGGCGTGCATGATTGGCGTACATTAAGTTGTAATCATCGTTTCAGTGGCATCGAACGTTTAGCAATCGGCAGTGGACGCCAATAACTATGGCGTCCGAGCAATTACGGTTGGGGGATCAATAAATGGGCTATTAGTCGCAACACAAAGGGTTTCACTAACGGTGGAATGGGAAACTCGATATTACTTACGTAAATAAATTATTCGATACATGTGTGGAGTGTTATCAGTAAGTATATCAAAGGGAGAAAATTTTAGAATTTTTTGTAACGGATTTTTTATACACTTGCAGTTTCAACCTTAGCTTTTAGATTTTTAGGCAAATTACGATTTACCCATCAAAATGTAACATTAACGGTTATATTAATTGGATATTTTTATATCATATAAAAATATAATGTCAGTATAATCGTACAAAAACACTTTTTATGAATTAATGAATTATTTTTATTGGTTGGTTTACTTGGGGACGAGCAAGACGATCGACTGACGATGGGTGGTACCTGCCCTGACCAGTAGAAAAGAAGCATAAAACGCTTATTCGTTCTCATATGTTCTAATATGTCTTGTTTGTCCAGTATTTACGCTGGCAACGGTGCCCTTTAAACCGGAAGAATGTAGTGTTGACACTAGACGAGGTACTATCCCAGACGGTTCTTCGTAAAATATGTATATTCACAAAGTTTATTCCATGCCAGTTCAGAAAACTTAATGACAAAAATAAATTCTTTTAAAGGATTGATTCTTTTGGTTAAAGTTTTATTGCTGATATTTTTGTCTATGTTTCTAGTCATGATTTGTACATTATTATCGTTGCTATGATACTAGAACTAAGTAAAGTCAAATTAATTCTGCTCTGAAAACTCTTTTAGTCAAGCTTCTAAAAAACATGTTAAAAGTTTGTGGAGCAGAACTTAACTACCTAAATATAGGGATACATTATTCAGCAAATAAAGATGCGCGATATTTACAAGTTAAAACTTCTAAAAGTTGTATAAATTACTCTGGGTTAACAACTTTTGACGGGTCGTTTTAAGGATTTCATTGTAACTTGTGACTCAGTATGTCTCAAATCTTTTTACCTTTCGCAGTCACCTACTTGAGGTATTCGGATTAATAAAATTATTCCCAACCCTAGCATACCACTACTATAAGCCTTTTTGCGTAGATCGAAGTATAGATTAATATAAAAAATATCCCGTTTCAAGTTATCCAGAACGCTGTTGGCTCCCACAAACAAAAAAGTAGTTCTAAAGGAAATATATAATAATAACAATATAGATAATTTCATTTACATTGTATTGGTTTCCTTATAACTATTTTAAGGTATTATACACGTTATTTCAGTCTCAAGAAAATAAATTTGTATGGTTGTCAAAATAACTGACATTTATGCCTTATCCCTCCATGTAGTTTATCGGAGAAATCATTCCATGCGAAAGCGAAATTGACTTGGAATAGCAAAGGGGTCACGAGATTGACTCTATTGTTGATTTCTTTGTTTGGAAATCAAATAAACATTTGGAAAGGAAACATGACCGTGCAAATGCTCCTTGTAGAAAAGAACAAATGGATCATATGGTGTAGGGAGAAAAAACCAACAGCAGTGTTCTTAATGCTAATAATAGACCATATTTTTTTTGTAATTTTGTATGGATAAAACAATGGAAGATAGAGAAAAGAAATTTAAGAAGAAATTAATTTACACAACCTATTTGTCGTGTCGTTAGTCGTTTAAAATTGTGTTACTAATTTGTGCCCCAAGTATATTTAATAAAAAAAATATTGTCGTACCTACTGTATAATATAGTTCAGAATAAAGGCCAATAACTAAAAACAGAATAAGACAATTTAAATTTTTATCTTCCGTAAAATATGTTAGATTACTTGTGCTCCCATTATTACAAACAAAAATTTTGAGCGATTGTCGACAACGTTTTTCGGCGGGTAGGTCTGCAATAAACACTGGTGGGCAATTTTGGGCGTATGTTTTAAGGACATGGAAAGATCACCAAGACACTGTTGGTATGTTCTGTTACCTATCTAATGCTTTTGATTGTGTGGATCGTAACATATTAATAAGTTGATTGGATTTCGATGCCGTGGGGGGCTGCACTTAATTCAATGACCTGCTATGTAAATAATTCGGAACAACATGTAGTGATTAAAAGTACTAGGTCGTCTACATCCACAGTGCGAACGGGAGTACCACAAGGGTAAATGCACGGACCTTTCCTGTTTCTGGTGAATATGAAGTGGTAGACAAAAGTCGATAAATGAGGTGTCAAACTGATTTGCTGTTAAAAAAAAAATAAAAGGTATTTACGAAGAACTATCAAAAAGATTAAATTCGGTAATGTCTTGCAATACACAAGAGTAGGTAGCTCACTATCGGGGCAATGAATTAATTGGTTTAATACGCGCATTTCCATAGCATCGTGTCATATGGAGTGTTGCTATGGGGTCAGCGGCCGGCTTGAATACTTTATTGCTGTTGCAACAAGCTCTGGACAATTGATCACTTCTGAACTGGAGGTCGACATTCATAAGAGAGTCAAAGTCTAATAGTAAAATTAATGACGCTTAAATCAAATTTTTGAGTTTAAACTTAAATGTCGTTAAAAAACAAATAAGCCTAACTAATATATAGAAAAATATTCGTAAGGAAATATAATAGGTAACTTATTTCTTTTAAGTGACTGATTCCATTACTGACGAAGGTAAGTACAAACTAAACAATATACCTTTAACAGACGTTGTATCGACAGGCACAATTATGAAACAGAAGTTTGATCAATTATATCTTCCTATAAAGCTATTAAACAAAGGTAACATAAGCGTGGGTTGCTGTTCGGTTGAAAGCTTAAAGAAGATTTCATAATTGATTGCAATTTTAAATCGTATGTTCATGTATACAAAGTTGTAACAAATTTTTGCGTCCATATAAAAGCGAAAATGTCTTACACTACGTTGCCTGATACATGTTTCTATAGTATAAGAGCCCTTGACCTTTTGGCAGCTACACGAATAAAATGCTTCCAGACCTCATTTGGCTCAGTCAATGTTCATTCATTCTACTCGTGTTTTCTGTTCCAATAACAACTCTATTACACGCACATCCCCAAGGCCATCGATCTGGCGTTCATCACGGGCGGCAATCAGCAATCGGGCGCAGATTCCAGCAGAAAAGGAACGTTGGTTAGTCTCACCGTATCGCTGCCGTGCCGCTTTGTCCGCGATTGTTTACGTTACGTTCTATTTTCGCTGTCCATCATCTGGGCATTGTTAGCGCGTGTTTACTGTGCGGTGCGAGTGGACCGAGGCGGCCACTTGCGGTCGGTCGTCTTGCGGTCTTTGCTGGCTCCCTTTGGCTGTGTTCCTTTGTTATCTTCCTTACATGGAAAAGTGCATATTTGCTCTGTTAGGTGTAGTTTAGAATTTGTCATGCGGGTTACAAAATCGTTTTGAACTCATGTCCGCATCTAGCTATGTAAACTCAGTATAGTAAGGTTTTAGTTGGTTTTTCATCAGATTCAGGTTGGTCATTAGACTTGTTAGGACATGAAAAGTACGCAGACTTATAGAGCTGTAGAGGTGTGTTGAGATTTTAATAAAGATATGAAAGAGGATGTACCCAGTAGGGAATGCGTAGGGTAAGGATTTTATACAATGAATGATTAATGATGATATTTGCAGCCGTCTAACGGCAATCACCTACACCGAAAAAAAATATAGATTTGAAAACCTTAATTGTTTGACGGGTATAACTTTTACGGGTATGAATTTTATGTGTCATTACATTAGGCAAAGTTTACAACCGGCATAATGGGAAATAAAAAAAACTACTGTTTTTTTTTCTTTCCAACAAAATTCAAGAACTGACTTAAACAAAAATTGCCAGTAATAAATACATAACATTCCGATGAAATTTAAGGACTAAATGAATAAATAAATAGATAAGTATTTAATACTAATAAGATAACAATAAGCAATAATAAATGCAACATTAAAACGGCCATTTCAGTTTATACTAGAGTTAATTATCCATATGAGCCAAAGAAGAACGGATTTAATTGTAAAGGTCGTTCTATTAGCATCAACGTAAGTATTCTAATACAGGATGTACATTCTATAAACAACAAAGCTTTGAATTCCACTACAAATATAAACGTGTACGAACTGATTGAATCAATGGAGTTGAGCCGAAAGCTTGTTACGAACGTATATATACAATATAATAACAAAACTCATGTTCGAATCATTAAAAGTTTGTAACAAAACTCATTTTGAAACGTACATCGTAATATCCACGCATTTCTAGGTCCTGTTTATGGTTATAATGAAAGGTTTATTGCTTTGTTACTGTGTTACGAATCAGTTTGTTTAGTTAATATGAACGCGATGAATAGATTACGTTATACATTGAGCAGAACTAAAATGAAGCTATTTTTCTCGCAATTTTCAATATACCTAGTCAATGTTTACATTAATAACAATCGAGGTAGTAGGTGAAGAGTTTTTAGCTGCACAAATTAGTAACATTTCGGACTCCATTAATAAAATTAAAGTTAGAATTTACATATTAAATTTTTTCGTTATATTAGATTGCTTTCTATTATAAATAAATAATTTAATTCTATTATAAATAATAGTTGTTTACAAAGCGTTAATAATTTCTGTTAATCTTACAAAATATTGTGGAACTTTTGATTTTCATATACAATAAATTTACTACGCCATGATCTACGTGGCTGTCTAGTTTCATTCAAATGTCCTTGCAATATTTTAGTTTAGTTCAAAGTACCGTATAAAATTTTATTCAGAACTTCAAAATTTCGACGTGTAACATTTTAGTATACTATCAATAATAAAATATTCATATATCATCTGTACATCTGTAACTATTGCTGTGTGTATGTTCAGAATTTTGTTGTAAGTCTGAGAAACTAGAATACATTTTAAGGTACCAATCGTTTATAAGCATTAATTGCAATTTCTCATGGTGACATTAGTTATTTACGCCAAAATTTATTTCATAATAAAGAAAACAGTAAGAAGTGTAAAGTGTATTATATAAAATATACATTCTGTCAGATAAAAGACGTCGGGAACCTTTTTTATTATTATTTTGTCTTATTTTTTAAGAGTTATATAGCCGTGTTCCGGTTAAAAGGCTACACGGTCTTCAAACTAGCTAGTGCTGTTGCAGGGTAAGATGTTTAATTAACAGATATTTAACGGGTTACGATAATTTATGCTTTTCTTGTCAATTTATAAAATACTATTTTTAGGATAAACGACTTTGATAAAGAAAAGGCTTTATTAACTACAGATGCTTACAAATATGAGACGTAATTTGATTCATTTTAGTTTTATTACACAGTCCAGGACATGAATCGATTTTCCGTTCGTGTTGTTTGCGATTGTTATTTGGTTTCGGATTCGTTTGTGCGAAAATCGTACGGACGATTGCGGGATCTTTGTTTGAATGGGGGCAACGTAATCCTTTGTTTTGCTCTGTTCGTGTTTACGCCGATGTTGGACTTATCACTGGGGGTTTGTTACATCAAACGTTTAGATTATTAAGGCGCTATTTCAGTGGTCTGTACGTTTATGTCGTCCTCGTGTAGTTTCTTGTTGATAAACGCTACGTTATGTGGAAATTCAATTTCGTCATTGATTAAGTGTTGTCTTTAGTATTTAAAATGATAAAGTTTTAGTATTATAAGCTTACGTATAAATAATTCTCAAGTCTCGGCTCGTCTTATACCCAAATCTATATTAAGTAATAAAGAATACACCATCATTATCATCATCATCATCAGCCCGTGTCACTGTCAGCTGCTGGACATAGATCTCTCCTAGTGCATGCCTTCCCCATTAGGAGGTTTTTGCACCGTATCCCACCACGCTGGTCCAATGCGGGTTGAAGGGTGGATCGTGTTATTTTTCAGGCACTTTGGTGATCGGCCCAAATAGTCCTAGCCAACCAGAAAACAATGACAACACAAAGCTGTTTTCCCGCGGAATTCGAACCCACAACCTCCAGTTTATAAAGCAGGAGCCAATACCGGTAGGCCACGGAAGAGGTGGAGCCGACATCAAACTCTTTAAATAAAAAAATACTTAAATTTAATAATATTTAAAGAAATTATTTATGTCATCCGTTCTTGTTACACGGTATATTTTTAAGATCTTTACATCGTGAAATCTTTACCGTTTACTATTTGCCATATACTTCCCTAAATTACAACGACCCATTCGTCACAAATCCATCTTAAAGCAAAACTAATATGTGCTTAGTTTCTCTATATAAATTAACTGTTTTGATGTATTACCAAATAATGTTCCGAACAATCCAAGCCCAAGCTTAGTTCGGGGAACTATTCATATTGATATAGAATAAGGCATTGTGCTACAATATATTACTTGTATTGTATTATATTATTGTAAGTATTGTGGAACGTTATTGGCATGAAATTTTGATTCAATTTATGAAACTGGTAATATTAATCGAATAAAGCAGCAAATACACCACATTATGATTGTTTATACTTGAACTTTAGAATGAAAAATTGATTAAAAATGTATTTATTAATTTGAATTAAGATAAAGTAATAAAATTAAAATAAGGGATTAAAATAATATTAGTTACGTTAATTACCAAGATAATAAAGCCTTCAACCATGGTCATCAATATTCAGACGTTAATTAGTTGTAGTTAATTTCAATTTTCTATGACGTTTGATTAATCATGAATAACAAATATTTTGTCTGAAAGTAAGATGATCCATGCGTCGGATGGGCATGTAAAAAGTCAGTCCACCACCATACCCGCATTGGACCAGCGTGGTGGATACAGTCAAACCCTAATGGATTAGGGTGTATTAGGAGCCCATGTCCAGCAGTGGACTAACAAGGCTGATGATGTATTATGTATGTATGTATTATAAATATTTAATATGTGAACGTTATTTATTGTACAGTCAAAGGTCTTATATCGACTGAAAAGAGACTTACAATAAAATAAAATAAATTACCTATATCTTTCTCTGTTACAATAGTTAAAGAGTAAGCATTCATTTTCCCATATTTATTACATGTTTTTGTTTATAAAAATTTAAAGGTATTTAAAACAAACTTATATTATTCTTTATGATATATTTACACGTGTTTTATACCTTCTGATAGTCTTAAATTAAAACTTTTGTCATTAACTACATTAGATGGATGCATTTTATAAATCCTCACAGGCTTAATTTAAAATTATTCTTATATAACATTTATAAAATTGAAAACCGCATATATATCTTACATTGTTCTCTCTTGTTTTATACAACCTTCGAGGGTCAATTTAAGGTTTGTTTAATTCGTAAAGAGGGCAGGAAAAGCGTTTGTTAGCAAAATTGGAAAAACACCTCAAGAGCGCGGCCTTGACATCGCAGTCTTCTGAAGGGCCATCTCGTGACAATTGTGTGACGTTTTTGAAAAACAGAGGCTCGACAATGACGACTTTTTTTGTTGTTTCGGCACGGTTTTCTGGCGAATAATTTACATGAAATATTCTTATGTACGAGTTTGAGTTGAGTATTCTGTAATGGAAAAGATATGCAATGAAACCGACATTGGTTTGCGAATTTGTCTAAGTGCAGTTTTAATATATCAACCAAGTTTGATTAATTGTTTCCAAAATCCGATCTCAAATCCGATATATTGTTATAATGGTTCAATAAATACCGTTCCGCTCATTTTCCGTTAAATCACAAAACATTCACGTGACCTTTATTTTGCGCTATTTTCCCAAGTTTTCATTGGCTGGGTAGTAATGTGGTTCATTACTGGCATTGGTGAAATACACACCACACAGTATCACCAAATACTTTTTGTTTTAAAGAAAAGTTTTAAAGCATCCGCGATTGCTGATATAGTATTGACAACCGGGACCGCCGTTAATATATATGTATCATGCCACTCTTCTAAAAAGTTTTATAAAGTGCAAAGTTTTGGTAAAACCTCACGCCGTTTATAAAAATTATAGACTATGTACATATTTGTGAATTGTTTAATGTATATTCCGTGTATGAAAGTTTTAGTTATGTACGAATTTACCATAACATTAACAATTTATTAACTTACATAACAATTTTTTCTTCAAATTCAAGTAAGAATGGACAGCTAAATGTTTTGCGTATATTATTGTATATTTGAATCATGTTTCCTCTCCGTACGGTAATGAAAATGATAATGTGTGTCAAAACATCGCTCATAATGATATTGCAATCGATCCCAACGAACGTATATTTAATCAAGTCACTAATAGGATTGCTTGATGTCAAGCACATTTTGGTTATCGGTGTCACATAATTTTATACGCATGACATATTGTGTGTACGTAAATAAGCAATATTCAACATTGCTTGTACGTATCTAGAATAATTATTTATACAGGAAATACGTATAGACTTTTTTGAACTATATAGAACGTTCCATTTTTCCAAAATGGCAACGAGTTCCGGAATAAACTGTTGCGAATCCGACGCGGCCAAGGTTAGAGAAGTTTTTCGGCGGGAATTTACATCGGGCCGCCGGCAGAGGCGATTGTTATGATGCTTGATTTATTGAGTGCGCATTCTGTTCGACGAAAGCTTGGCGTAAGCCGAACCCACCATGAATCATGGTAACGGCCCCCTCGGATAAACATCGCGAAGGTCAAAGCGTGCATATCTCTTGTATATTCTACTCTTGCTGAACATTTTCTTGTTAACACTAGCTTGTTAGTATATCTTGTTCATAAAACGAGTAAAATCGCTTTACTTCGTCTATTAGTATAATTTATGGGGACAGGTATAAAGACAACGACACCTGTGGTGAAATGTTTTAAATATTCTTTTGGCTGTACATGTATTAGCATGGGCCCCATTTAACAGGTCGGCTAGAAACATTATTGTACACTGGTTTGAAGGGCACCGTAGTCAGGGCATTTACAGGGTAAACTAACTGTAACCTTCCATGTCCTGTCCTGAAAGCGGTGTTTAGACGATACGCACCTTTTCTTATTGGCAAGAGATATATTTTACAATCAGATGAATGTGCGTGAACGTCGTTGCTTAAACAAAGAAAAAAGTAATAATTATGTCAAAGACTCTAAACAACGTCTTCTTAATTATATATTTTAGGTTAGTGCCTGGCAGCAGGGGAGTATCTATCAATGGAATAAGAATTAAATTAAATTATGTTTTTGTTTCGTTACAGAATTTTAAATGATATTGTAGTGATCATTTATACTATAAGTATTCAATGATTATCATTATAATCATTTATAATACTTCGATAATTGTTTGATGTCATATATATCATGATAGTAGCAAAATATGTCAAATGGCTTTGTATTATTATTGTCGTATTGTCTGAATAAATACTGTTGTAACATTTTCCATTTCTGTCGGTGACTGTACAATACGAATGTGACCTATGCACACATCCATTAAAATAACAGAAACCTAAGTAAACAGGGTACAATATTAGACAAAGAAAAGTTTTTTAAGCTTTTCCGTTCCTACGAAAGTTTTGTTTGGAAATAAAATAATAACAGTGATTAGAGTTTACGAAGAGTAGTTAGTGATGTTTTTTTTTGTTTGTACCAATACTTGTACTTTTGTACGGGAGCTATCATTGCTAAGTTATTAGTAAAATAATAATTCATTTCACTTATGTGGTAATATTATATTGAACTGTTTTTAGACATGAAAAATTATGTTAAGCATTTCGTAAATATCAGAGTGTAATCAATAAAGGACTAAAGTTGAGTAGTTAGAATAGGATAAAAAATTCCTAAAACCTTTTTGAAAATTTCTTTATTGCCAGTGTTGTGACTATTTGTAATTAATTTTTTTTTTATTATTCATATGTCCCATAGTTTTCTCTTGTACTCTACCTTTTTAGCATTTCAGGGTTAAATAAAATATGTAATTTTAATTTCACGTACAGGAAATGAAAAACAATATTTTTTTAAGATCGTCCTGTTATATATTAAAGTTATATCGTGGCAATAAAAATACGCAATTACATTTTTAAATATGGAAAGTAATAAGTTTTCTTAATAGATAATTTAGTTTTGTCCAACGTTTACTAAGCATAAAACTGGACATAATTTTAGTTCATGGATTGTAAATTGGTAATATTTAGGAGTAATTTTTAATTTGTGTTTTTAGTTCGTACATTTAGTTCATATATCGCATTGGGTTCATCTGTAATGTTGGTATTTGATATTGAGCTAAATAAATAACTAGCAGTTTTGATCTTAATTTAGATAACTATATTAGATAACTTCTGATTCACATTTGTGGAACGTTTTCAAATTGCAACGGGAAATCCTTGGTATAAAACTCAAGGGCGCATTATAATGTGAACGGTATCCGCAATACGTGTCCGGTACATTTGAAATTTCACAATATGAACATTGATTTGGCGAGCGTATTGGACTAATGATTTATCGAGGCTTAAAACGCGATGCACTGGAGCACTCGTGGGCGTTCCGCCGGGCGAACGTTTGGCGCGCAGCTTTTGTGCCGGAATAATTCTACTTGAAAGTGGACTTCGGACTGCGTAATTGTGCTGTTTCAGGTTTATTTGTGTAATCGTTTTGTGTTTTACTTCGTAATAAGCAGACATTTGTTTGCTTAATACTTTGCCATTTTATTTCTTGTAATGCATCGCCTTTATATCGTTTTTTAGCGTATTTGTCTTATAAACGAATATGTTTTTAAATTTGAATATTTATGGAATGTGAACGATTAATAGTTAAACAAATCAGATGAAATAATAATATGCTAATCATAAATTTTAGTTAAAATACTATGTCAGTTTGAACTCACATTGAGTAAAGTTAAGTAAAGAGTAATTCAGAAAACACACACTCCTGTAATATAGCGAGAGCGAAGGGGGTGAGGATGCCTGAAATTTATCACTACATTCAGGGCCCGAGCATCAAACTCTTCAATGATGAACTTATATGTTATGAACTTATATGATGAACTTATAAACTTAAATGTTATTGAAACACATAATTTAGTAATTATCTCGATTTAAAAACCAGTTTTTGACTACTAACATACATATGCATATCCGTTCTCGCAGAAGTTATGGATTATGACGGACTCATACTGACTACAATTACTATGTTGTTTCTTTCTAGCGCTAAAAAGTAGAAATATAGACTTTTCGTTTTTGTAATTTCCTGTGACACCATAGCGTGTAGTTTCGTCTTAGGCGCGTAATTTGTGTCTTCAAAATTGTATACCAGGTATTATTGGACCCTGCAAAAAAAAACCCTTGTGGAAACAAGACTCCCTATACCACGACGAAATCCAACCTTGCTAGTCCAGTTCTGGCGTGAAGGAAGAGAAACCAATTGCCCAATATTGAATGACCTTTCTTTTACTAACCCTCTAACATTAGTTTGGTGACACTTAAAATAGGGTGAGCGGCTTATTTGATTGCTTTGAATCTAACGAGAAATTCGTAAGAAAGAAATTCAAATGCTACAGCTTAAGAGTCCTATGCCTGCTGCCTTCGTAGCCTAGGCATGGGCGTGTGCTTTAGAAACTGGAGGTCGTGGGTTCGAATGCTGCGGGGACTCAACAAATTTCATTGTGGCTTCCTAGTTAGTTAGGGCAATTTGGGCCGATGACACCATTGTCTGAAAAGATGATCCATGCGTCGGATGGGCATGTAAAAAGTCGGTCCACCCACCAACACGCACTGGACCAGCGTGGTGAGGTACGGGTGGGATACGATATACAAAAAGCCCCCAACAGATAGGGATGTATTAGGGGAGGCGTATGTCCAGCAGTGGACTATCACAGGCTGATGATGAAAAAGTCCTGTGTAAATTTTAAATCTGATATATATAAAGTATTTGATACGAAAGCTTAACTAGATAGGTCTATTTTTGTTGGCGATTTATCATTTAAAAAGACTCGACAAATACGGGACCAGCCGGTCCACGAGGGATTCGTCTAATTAGTAAAAGTTTTATTATGCACAAAAAAGTTCGGTCACCCATTCAGATTGTCCGCGCGTACAGTTGATAAAAGTTTATTATTCAATTCGTATTTAATTAAAGCGGATGGTATTTTCTATAATTTGAATTTTTCTGTATCTGCTGTTTTATGACATACGTTGACTATTATCTTATAAGCTGTCTAAAACATTTGACATTTTGCATAAAATCAGTCATATTTTATTAGAGTAAATTATATATATTTTATTTAAAAGCTACAATCTGGTTTTCATTTTCAAATGGGTCTATAAACTAGTTCTCGGTATAATGAGATACTGTAAGGGTTCTTTTTTTCTTTTTAGGTACCCTAAAGAAGCGACAGAACATACGGTAAATAAGAGAGAAGTAATAAGAAAGTTTATATAAGTTTTCTTTTAACATCCCGCGGTATGACACCACGTTTTCTGAGCGAAGACCGTTTCATTTGTGTGTGACACATGTGTCACAACTTGTACTTTAGTTATTGTATGGAATTTTTTTGCCAGATATTTTCTTTATTTACTCATCTGACATGTGTAGATTGTATCTTCAATATAAAATAAATTCATAAGTCACAATACTTACAAGAGAGGCTAGATTTAGTACCTAACAATCCTACGAATAGTATAAATGAGTAAGGTTTGTCGCACTTTTGATAAAAAACTATTTGAATGAAATTTTGCAATAATGCTTAAATATCAGAATAACTTATTGGCTTTAATAGTAAAGGACATAGAGGCTTATAAAATAAAATATGTACTAATTATTGCCTCAAACTACAATCGACACGCGAGTGAAACCTCAGGACGAAGCTAGAATGTAATAAAATTTATATTTAAACTTTTTAAAACCAAACCTTTCACTGCATTAAAATCAAAAATAATTTTGGAACAGCTTACCACATTAAAATTAGTAACCAACATAAGACTCATTGAAATCGTAAACGTAGCAGATTAAGAATCGATCTCGTATCTCGTTTAATAAGAAACAGCGTCCCACAGTGTCCCCAGCCTAACCTACTTTATGAACATCGAGAAACGAGAGGTTTTTTTTAAAATAAATGTAGCGTATTTGCCCTAGTTCGTAAGCGGCATTCAGGCCGTGGCCCTTGCGATGGCATCTTTTATGAGGACGCCTTCCACGCAGTTACCTTTGTTCTCTGCTCGACAACTGAGGAGTAATAGACAAAATAAAACATCGCATAAGGAGCCTAACAGTCGTAACACTTTACAAGGGAATGTTAAATCACGTGGAAATTACACGAACACTCTTTGAATGCCGATGTCGCTCGGATGAATGTGGGTTTTGTGTAATGAAAAAAAAACGAAACGAGTCTTTTCGTAAGGACATCATATGTGGGTATAAGATATGGCTATTTACATGCAATAATATACAAGGTATCTGCCTGAAGTCCTGTGTGTGTGCTTTTAATGTGCGCAATTTTGTGTGTGTAACATTTAACTTTGAATGTTTTTTTTTAAATCCGTACAAATTACCTTTTTGATTATTACATATCTAGACGTCGGCGGTCGTATACAAATCTAATTTGTTACTCGTCTTGAAATATTTTTGTTATATTTATATTATTCAATTATAATAAAACAAGCTTGCGTGCCACGCTCACGTCGGTTAAACACGAACCCGATTAAAATGTCATTTATAAATAGACAGTATGATTCACAAGGGAGGCTTACATTTGCAACGCTCATACATTTTTATATATAAGTCAAAAAATTTATTTAAAAATAGCGCAATATTACTCTATAAATTAGGAAATTGATTTAATCTAATATGACTATGCAATTATTATATTGCTAATCGTATTCGATGATAGTCGACGTATTAAACTTGCAGTTGTAATCTCAAAAATAAAACTCTTGCAATTAATATTTTAATCCGATTTCGATGATAAGTAGCATACGACGTCCTTAACTTGAACAACTGATGATATCTCTGAATAGGCTCTCAATACACATTTAATACATAGTTCCGAGTATGTACAATAACCTTACGTCCACGATCCTTTATCGTTGACGATTGGTGATAATCCTGAATATCTCAATCATTAATTACAATTCCTGAAAAAGATATAACTGCTTATCTGACATGATTTACTTATCGCGATGCGGTGATCAATCCTAAACAGTACATTCACAGGATATAATACAGAAGTCATATACAAAAATGAAGAATTATGTCAATTTTAGCTATTATAAGCTAATGTCAACAATTAAACTGTAGTAAAATCTATTTTCATACTCTATTTTAACATAAAAATCCATACTAGAACAAAGTTATTTTATGCAAAACCGTAATATCGAATTCAATTACTTTGGGCCGTCCTAATATATTCCTTCTTGTTTTTACCGAAGTTGTGAACATTTGTTCGGGTTTATAGCTCCCTATGGAGTGACAAAATACGGAATCAACATGGCTATTTTATATTTAATACTTTCAGATGTTGTTAGTCTGTGCAGTATAATTTTAAAATAATAAACAGATCTTGGTAATTGATGCTTAATTTAAAATAAAATAATTTAACATATTTGATGTACAGTTATATAGAAGTTATTTAATAAGTAAAAAACTTTACGGGATTCCTAATAAAACTTGTTTTTAACAGAATTTTCTAATTGAATATATATATATCAAATCCACTAATTTAACAGACAGACTGCAGTCTGCCCGTGATCATGGATGCTGAAAAGAATCCGAAACGTCGGGAATAAATATATTTAAGTAACGCGAAAAATCCGTAAATTAGTGGATTTGATATGTATAATAATCGCGTAAATAAAAGAAATGAATATATATATATTTTAGAACACACAAATTAACATATGTTTTAACTGCTATATTTAACATAAGTAACAAAAACTGCATTTAAGTTTTATTTATCAAATAAGTGCCTAACACACTTAACATCCATACTTAAAGTCGAAATAATGCATAGAGCTCAAAATGATTTGTGAGATCATCCTAATATATATAAATCTCGTGTCACGATGTTTGTCCGGGATGAACTCTTAAATAACTTAACCGATTTTAAAATATAGTTGCCCACCATGTGCAGTTTAATCCAACTGAAAAGATAGAATAGCTTAAATCTTAATTTATAATCGCATTAATGTTTTATAACAATTTATTTTTCTATTATTATTTGATGCAAAATGTTTGCTACAAAATGATTGTGACAGTTGGCGATATCTATTGATTGCGTTTTGTGTGTCAATAGATGGCGCTGTGTAATAGTGGAGAATTGGGATAATAAAAAGTAATTAATTAGTATTACTTTTTATTGTCCCAATTAAGTTAGTTAGTAATTAAGTATTTAAATTTAATTAGTTTTGGTCATTTAATTTTATAATAATTATTTTATATTGAAAAAAAAAAAACAAAAATAACTTCATAACGCCGTGATTTTATACCAGGCAATTAAATAAAAAAAAAGTAATTAATAAAATTTCTTCCTAACATGCGCGAAAAATTGAAAATTGTATGATTTTAACAAAGCAAAATTAAATAAAAGTGAAGTTGTATCCTACACAAAGGAAATATTTGAATGATATATTCAATGGCGGATACGATTAGGTACTGTAAATATTCGTTATTTATTATATCATACGATAGTTGTTTCCTTACGCTTGAGGACGCATGTAATCAACTTTACTTCTTGGTTTGTTAATAACTTAGCAACTAAAACGGTAAAGTATCGTATACGTATCCATACAAATTATAACATTTTAATATAAAAGCAAGAATTAAAAAAACAATAATAATTTTTAAAACTAACTCTTTTGGATAGAATTTTGCACGATATCAACAAAGAACATTTTGATTAATCGTCTTTAGTTTGTCCACTTTAAAGACCAATTCAATCGATTTTTATATCAGTGTTATTTTTTCATGGTATAAAGATGGTCATCATCGAGGTCACTGTTTTTTTACAAATGACATTTATCTAATAAAACATGGTGGTCCTCGTGACTGATCTTCTCTTTTCGTTTATTTTAGCCCTTAAATTGTTTTTTACAATGTAAAATAAGTAAATCCCAGCCGCAGCAACGCTTGGCAGGGTCTGCTAGTGTATATATATATATATATATATGGATTGTAAAGAAAAAAAGTATAATTACAATCTATTGAATGATTACTATATTTTAAACAATAAGCTACGAGAATAAATAAATCAATAATTTTATTAAGCATGTATAAAGCACGTGCAATAATCTAAGATAAATTATTTTTGGTACATTCAAGTTTCGGATGAACGAAGACTGCACAATTGAATCGTATTTACTCTACGTCTGATATGTTAGTGATTTAACATGTGAGTTACTACCACGGTGCTTGCAAATCAGTTGTGTGTAAACGCTGTCTTCCGGCTTAAAGGGCATCATAGCCAGTGTAATTACTGGGTAAACGAGACATCTCACGTTGCCGGGTATTTTGAAGATTTGAGGTATCTTATGCTGTTTTTCCTATGGCCAGCGATTATCATCGGGTAAAAGTCCTGCTCATCTCAAAGCGCCTAACAAAAAGTTTTAGTAAGTGTTAAAATAACAAATATTCTTAGAAATTAAATTATCGATAAACAACAAAGTCCGCATTATATGCGTGCTACGATCAGAGTCGAGTGCAGTAACCGCATTTAGTATTTTAGGATGGTACTATTCTAGTCGACCCGCTGTCTAAGGGGCCCCTTATTTCAGAGTTCATAACAACTGCAATAGAACTGAAATTGGACTGAATAAATACTTTCTGTTGCTTACGCGAGCACTATAAAATGCGAACTACACTGTAACTATAGTAAGCTATACCGTAAAGTAATGAAACGCGATAAAACCCATATAATTGTATTATTGGACTGAATTGTAAATTGATTGAACTTATCTCTGACATATTTAGGAATTTTCACCAAGCTTTACTGCTTAAATTAAAGAAGTTTGTTACTACACAAGAAATTTTTAAATTTTTGAATTGAAAATTCTGAAGCGTTGGGATAAAATTAATAGAGTAGACGTTACAATAGTTATTGTTTCTCCAACTTTCATTCAGAGTCAGGATCCGATTACTTCGTTAAAAGTAAATTTGAGCATTATTAGAAGGCCTTTGCTCGAGTTCACAATACCGTTTTTCACTTTAACAATGTCTAGGTATAAATGTTTTTTCAGTGTAAAGATTTTAAAATTACGAACAATTTTGGCATCATGATGTCAATATTGGTTTTTTGTTCGTTTAAATATAAACGATTCAAGCAAAAAATTAAAAACATCATTTTAAATTACTTTTCCTTTTTGCAGAAAAGTAGTAAAACAGAACTTCTTTTAGAATTAGTAACAACCGTTTGAGGAAACCTCCAAATAGAGAAGGCGTTCATTAGCGGAGTCCTATGTCCAGTTGTGGACTAATACAGGCTGATGATGATGATGATGATGTTACAAGATGTCTATCGCATTAGGTGCTATTGCTCATTTGACCTTAGTGTATAGTTTTTTATTACAAAAGAGTCTATTCCCCTCGAGAGATTTGAAATTGCACAAAATAATGCACCAATTGTGAATAAAATGTAAACGTCTGATTTGTAAGTAATTAAGTTTATTGTTTTCATATTTTTAGATATTATTGGCATTAGGTCCTCATGAAAGATGAGCTCTTCAAAGGCCTAGTTGCACCGGTCACCAAAAATTTTTAACACGCTTCCGCGTCAAAAGCGATGAGAAAAAGGACCAACCGTTGGAGTTTCATCTTGGCCGGGGTCCCACATAATCCTGCCGCTCCTTCTGTTTGGCGGTGATCCGTCCATTGGATTATAAAAAACAATGATGCCCTCATACCACCTGGTTCCTTTAAGACCTCTTATGTTTCAACATTTCTAACGTGCGCAAAATAATGACGACTTCTTCGAGACAAAATTTCACGTTGAAAAAGTATAAGAGTGGAGAACACTCGAAACAAATTTTTGTACGATTCATTCGACTTCAGAAGTGCCCGTATTAAAGACACTTTGGAGAGCTTTTGAAGCTAAGTGTACGGAGAAAACTTGAAAAGTTTAGACTGACGCTTTGTTTCAGCATTGAAACGACGCTCTTTTATACCTATATTCTTCTGTGGCGTAAATAGAATTTACATTTTAAATTTAAAACTTTAAGTACATTTAATTATGGAAATAAACGAAAATACTAACTTGATTATTAAAATTTAAAGCGATAACGCGATTCTAAATTTGAAGAGGTACTAAGGAATAAGTACTTTGGCAAATTGTTACGATGTTTATCGTAAAATAAAAATAATTTATAACGTTCATGTTATTTTAAAATTAATCCGCATTTCAGGCTACAATTTATTTTGGGGAAATGCTTTCCACACTCTAGCGTCGTGTATAAAGCTGACGACTTGAGTCTTTATGGGTGAAATGTTATAGCAGAAGGTTATTAAAATAACGTCATAACATTTTGATGTCGTGTTCACAGAGCGCTTATGTTTAGTACTAGGATTGCTGAATACTGAGCTTATATAATGGAACGTACGAACTTTATGATTTGAGAAGAATATAAAATCATTTCATAAACTTGATAAACATAAAATATAGCCGTTGCCTTTGGCACGAACAAGCTTTATATCTCAGTATTTTTTGACTTACTTAGTAACACTAAGACTGTGGCAACATTTGTCTTTATAGAACATTGAATAAAATCATGGACAGAAATATTTAATCGTATTTCACTTAATTTAGTCAATAAATTACATAATGTAACATGCTTAAGAAAAGGAATAAACTCGTGACTTTCTTTTTAATTGATTTCTGTAAGTCAATTTTGTATAATACTAATATTTTGTAATAGTTGAAAATGAAAGTACTACATTGTTTTATTTCCAATTTATGTAAATTATAGCGTTGTTATTGTTAAGGCAACTTTAATTTTAGCATAAATATTGTTGAGACAACAATTTATTTTTATAAAAATTTAATAAATGTTCGCCATCCAAGTTTGAAAGTTTTATTTGGAGCTCGTTAAAAGCTCTCCCCTTCATCATTTGTGTGTGCTAAAGTTTACTATATATTTTTTTTAATACTACTAACGTATTTTTGAAATTTGAAATATAACTTTAAAGTAATTCAATAAAATGTATAATTGGGTTATTCCATAACAGAATCAGCTCTAGAGAAAGATATACCAAATTCCGCAACCGGCCTCTACATCATAATAATGTGACGTACTGTTTATAATCGATATTAAATTAATGTTTCACTTATCGGAACGGTTACTAATACTTTGTTGCGAATGATTCACCGACTATACAAGGTTTTACAACGAATACACGTAAAGGTTAACCGTGAACATTAAACAGAGAGCTTATCAGTTGATTTCCGTAGTACTTGAGCTTCAGCAGTTTACAGAACGTAGTTTCCGTTTTCCAGTCATTGTGCTTTTCACCGTCTAGATACTGAGTTGCTCATTTTTAGCAATTCTATGTTATTTTGGAATGAATGCTATCTATTTTATATCTACTGTTCGTTTAGTTTTGATATTTTTTAAATATTTTGGAATTATCTAGAATTATTCACATTAATTAATTAGATAGTCAACTGGAAAGTTGAGAGGCAGTGGACTTAAGGATGATTCAGATGCATCAATAAGTATGGTTTATAATTGAATATTTGAATTACGTTCTATAACAGTGGAAGGGTTTGTTTTATATCTGTAATGATAAACGATTCCTTTTTTTCGCAATGGGTTGATTTAGGTACTCAGTTTGGACTTAAATTGCATAAGATGAAGTTAAAAAATTATTTAAGAACAAACAATCAATTGCTTCGAGGCTTAGGTAAGAGAATAAAAGAAGTGTTTTCGAATAATGCTTTGGTACTTGTTACGTCATAAGTTTATTATTTGATTAAAATATTTTGGTTCTATCTTAAAATATAATTTGAAGTAATATTATATTTAAAGCTTTCTTTACACGTTCCTTTGGTAAGATGTAAACAGTTGCTTTCCATCTCGTATTTCTAAAAAGAATACAACAAAAATGAATGGATTAAAACCTCATGTCAGTATTCAAAAGCATAATTATACTTTGATATTGTGTGATATCGCAACTTGATTTTTCTATTTCAAAGAACCAAGCGGTTTGATTTAAAAAAGCAAAGAAACAGAACAGTTGCATGCCTGTAAAGAACATGACGCTTACAAAGAAAACATGACAAAGAGCTTTTCACTGAAAACGCTTGTGTCGATGCTTGCGTAGTTTCAGATTAAGATGTAACTGTTTTTCAAGCGCTTTGCTGTTGCTTACATCTCATAAAATTCATATTACGGAACAATATAAAAAGACAATTCCATCGATTACTATATTTGAATATATTGGAAGATATTTAATTTCAATTATTTAATTTAATTAATTTCAAATGTGTTTATTATTAATAATTTTCGTAGTTATCTCGAACCATTAGTCACAAGATAATACCATAACGGTCTACAACGAAATTCAATGCTATTGAAGGAGAAACAATCCTACTAAGTCTAACATATAGCATTATATAAACACTTTTGGGTGCAAATCAAGTATCCAAAATCCGACAGTAATATTTCTAATATTATTTAATCATTATAATAAGCAAAAATATCTTTAATTATTCATAATTTAATAATAAACACATCGTAATACTTAAAGTATAGCAAGATATCCCTGTTCTGAATTATCGTACGCTGAATGATTGTGCACATAAAATAATTCTCTCGTTATCGGTCTTCTTTCATCGATTACGTTACTTGTTCCTTTCGTATCTTTCACGGAATGTGTATTTTAATTCCGAATTAACGAGTCTAGCGTCGTATTTTATCTAGACACGGGCGTAAATCTTTACGTCACTCGATCTATCGAATGATGTACATCACACGAGTGTAATCTTGAAACATGTAAAAATAATTCTCTGCCAACGTACAAATAACCATTGTTATTAACGAATATGTACAATTAAATATAACATACGCGAAATAGTATTTTTTTATTCTTTTATATATTTTTTTATAACAACTTGGTTTATTATCATACTTTAATTATTAATATGTATAGATAAATCGTTTTTGCCCACTGTCCTATTAATAAAAGCGGAAAATTATTGTATAATTTGAGTTTTTAAGGTTTTATCGAGTTTATTTAATTTATTTTATTCTCGACGTTTCTGCATCGTTAACATTATTTGAGAATGGATTATATATAGTCGTCATTATTATAGTATATCATGTTATTATTAATATAATATAAGTGTTTGGATGATCTAATTACATAACAATAATGACACTTACGTTTGAAGAAAACAGTAAATCTTATAAATATTTGCAATAAATTATTATGTGCCGTATACTGCGATGTCGTAAATAACTCAGAATAACTAAAACTTGGTTAATTTTTCTCCCAAATCGATTTATGTTAGGCGAGGTTTAAGAACCTCGAAATAATTTTTATTAGCTTAAAGGCCAGTTTCATAGTTTTTCTTAAATTATTGCTACTAACAAAATTAAAGCATTTATTTATTTGTATTATTAGTAAATTGACGTTTTTATTTGAACTCGTTTTATTTTATTGATGTGCGTATATTGAGGTATGTACAAATTCAAATTCAAATGTCTTTTATTCCATATAGAAGTTTACACTTGGTTGATTGATTGTCAAACACCATACCACCACTTCGAAAAGGACACCCTCAAACCTGAGAACAAAGGGCAGAAAGAAACTCAGCGGGCAATTTTTATAGTTATATTAATAGTTTAAAGGATTGTTATTAAAATGATAATAATCGTAGTCGAATTTTGTCCAAATTTAAAGTTGAAGTTTTCAGATCGTTTTCAACGATACTAAAACTCTCCTATTTTATTTTCTGTTTTGTAAAGCATTATTACTCACGAACTCACAATTGCGTATCATCTGTATGCGGATGACCTTCAAATGTACGCTCATTGTATAATTGAGGACTCTCCAAGAATCAATTGCAAAAATTATAAGGATCTATCCATAATTAAAAAGTGGGGATGATGTTGGGCTAGTGTCAAACCGCAAAATGCCGAAGCTATTATAGTCGGTAGTTCGCGGCTTAGAAAACTGTAAACCTCTTGTCCTACCTCCTATAGTTTTCATAACTCGTGTCTTCCATTTGCTCAAAACGTTAAAAACCTGGGTCTCATAACCGACAACACTTTAAGTTGGAGAGATCAAGTAAGCAGTGTTAGTCGTAAAGTAAAGAATACAATGCGTTTGCTTTACAGATTGAAAAAAATCCTACCTACTTAAACTAAGATAATGCTCGTGCAGACCTTAATCTTTCCTGTAATCGACTATGGTGAAGTGTGACTTGACCTGAATGCAGATCTCCTCAATAAACTCCGACCGACTCAAAACGAAATCGAATCGAAATCGAAAAACAGAATCGAATGAATAACTGCATTCGATTCGTTTTAACTTTCACAAATATGACATCGTTCAGAACTACAGTGGTTGCCTATCCGTCAAAGGCGTTCATTAAGAGCACTAACAACTATTTATTCTCTCCTAAATTTATCTTCTACTCCATCTTATCTATCCTCCCATTTTCAATATCTTAGCACTGTAAATGATAGAAATCTTCGCGCGACGAATAACCTTCTTCTTCTATGTCCGGCCCATCGTTCCAACTTACACACTCCTCTTTTTTGTACAGTCCATCCTTCTGTGGAATGAGTTACCTACTCAAATCAGGTTAGCTCCAAGTTATCTTGCCTTCAAGAAAAAAGTGCATGATTACATGCTTAAGAAACTGTGGTCAGGATAATACTATTTGTTATACAAAGTCATATTCGTATTTATACATGTATATATATAAATATTTATATATATATATATATTTATGATATGTATTTTATGTTATGTACATAGTTTGTTGTATGTATACGTATTGTTTGAATTTATATTTTATTCTTACTCGTATTATTTTTAGTTATGTTTATGTATCATGGTTTATCATGGTTTATTATATAGATAAAAATGTACATTTATTAATTCAATATACCTCAGTATTTTACGTGAAAACCAATATTAATATTTATACAGTCGCTTATATTTAATATAAATTAATTGAGATTTTGTTTTTGCTTCTTTTGGTGCACCTACCTTGTTTTCTCTTCACTGCCCAAAGGTTGGCTGGTATACAATGCCATCGGCATTAAGTCCGCCTTTGTACAATTTTTTTGTGCATGGAGAATAAATAAATAAAACAATAGTCTATTATAAACGTCTGATTTATATTGGAGCAAAATAATTAAAATTTCAAAAAGGTCAGAGAAGATTAAGAATCATTTAAAATGAAAGTTTGACGCTGAACTTCTTGCATATAGAGAGAATATAGAAAAGCGCCAATGGCGATAAATGGCTTCTTTTGATAATATGCCTTTGCGTTTCTAAATTAAAAAGTATTCATAACAAGAAACGAAAGTAAATTTGCCTGTGGCAGCCTTTTATCAGTACATGTATTAAGTTATGTATAAGAAATATTACGTTCGCAAAAATTGTAAATCGAATATTATTAAAAAAAAATATATGGATATAGACTTAATTTAACTTCCTGAACTTTAAGTAAGTAAATAGTTTTTAAAAACATAATATTTCGGGACATCTATATTGTGTTACTTTTCATACGTTTTTATCCTAACAGTTACTAGCACAAAAATTTTTACAATCAGTTTTTTAAAGGTACATTTTTTTGTATTTTAAAGGTTTTTAAGTGAATAAAAACTTTCACAACCAAGCTTACAGAAAATAGTCGAATTAAATGGCGTATTCCGTGACAGATGCTAATTAAGTTAAGAAAACCAACGATGTCAACAGTATTGTTGTCTCTGTATTGTTTCCTCGATGCAGTAGCTCTCGAGTGTTTGTCTGTTGAGATTGTCAAGGGCCCTAGTGTCTGATCTAATATTACGTAACGTTTCATTTTCGTGAAACGTTCAGTATTAAATTAACGTGAGACATAGATCGTTGCACATGTTGTGCAAAGAGCTATTGTTTCTAACCACATATACTTACTGACTAACACATAAAATGAGAACACTTTAATGTTTAGAACACAGCTAAACACATTTTATAAAATATAATAAAAGCTTACACACTGATGCAATATTACACATTTGAAGGCATTACAAATTTATAAATAAGTGTTAGTTTTCGTTAAGGAACACGTATGTATGTTAATTACTAGTAAGTAGTTCATACTAATAATACGATAATACATGTTTAGATAAATATATAAATCATATTGAATAAAGGTCCATCCAATTTAAAATTACGAAAATCTTTTAGCTCATAACTTATGCGATTAATCAAAAAGCTCCCATAAATATATGTCAGGAGAGCTGCTTAATTAAATTAAACAGTCGAGATTTGTGGAACGCGTCTCGAAGATTTGTGCTCGCACAATTAATTAAGCAGGTGCCGACACAAAACTTTGCGTTTTCCGCACGAGGTATTAACGTTGCCGCCATGTTTGCGATGGATCGGACACGTGTGTTAAACGAGTATCCGATGAAGTCATTTGTTTGACACAAAATGAAGCGAATGATTTAGCACTTAACGCAAATCACCACGTTTACTCAACTCGAGCGTAAACATAAACTGTTAACGTTACCCGACGGCGAATAAGTTCCGCTCGATACGGGCGCAGAGTCAGTCTGCTTAGCTTCTGAAGTGTGAACGACACGCTACTCGTTTACATCGGTATCGTCTATCTACGCGTTGAGATTTCTAACAAAGTATGTACCGCGAAACGGCAAGTTATATATGGAAAATTTATGGATATCTATTAAAAAACAATTTTACATAAGTATTTATAATAAATAACGACAATGTGCCGATAAAATACATAGAAAATATGTTTATAAACGTATTGTTTAATAGAATAAATGCTTAATTATTCTGATAATAATAAAAAAAACCCTTTTACGTTGTTTAACATCAAATTGAATGTCATTTTTTTAAATATATATATACAAATAGATGTAATATTTAAAAAATATACGACTGTAGGATCCTTGTCAGTTTTTTTCTAAGAGGATAATTTTGTACTAATTGTAAATTTGTTATAAGAGTTAAAATTTAGAAAAAGATTTGTTTATCATTATTATAAACAGCCTTTAGCCGTCCACTGTTGAACATAGCCCTTTTTTAAAATAAACGCCAAAACGGCCAGTCATTTGGCATCCATTAAAAAGAGTGCATAATTGTCATACTGAGTATTCTGGATCTGATAATTGACTAGCCATTGCACTGGCACTGTGGATCTGTCTTACTCCCACTGTAAGGCAGATCCGCCATCTAGGGGGCGGTGGGGTCGTCTCATCTCTACGCCAGCTTGTTCATAAGAGGTCGAAATTTCCGAAAAAGCCGGAAAAAATTATGCAAACAGCCTTCTTAAGTCACTTTAGCATGAATTTTCGTAGGTACAGAATATAATTTTTATGACAAGGTAAATGTGTTTGTCGTATTATTATTTATGCTAAGTGTAAACATAAGTGTACACACGTAAAAGGTTGTGAATTATTAAAGACTCAAAGAGCTTTTGATACCGAATGCTCAAGGTCTTCATAACAGCGTATGTTTACAGCCGTCTTTACATTTACATAGTTTTCATCTCATCATCTAGTTCCGGTAAGCGCTGCAGTTGCAACGTTCCATGTATTAAAGTAATTAATTAGTGCATTAAAATGATACTACACCTAGTTTAGTGCATAATTCAGTAAGGCGTCACTAATTGACATGATTTCAGATGTTAAATTAAATTGAAACTCCTAAAATAAAAGAGTGATGCCTCCAATATAATTTTTAATTAAGGCATTTGACTGTATTCAGTGGAAAAGAAAATATAAAAAAAAACGGGGAGCGGACCGCGGCAAGTACTGTCGGGGTCGAAGCGTTTTCGAGTTTGGAATTATTTTATAACTTTTTACCGCACTTAGCTGCCCGCGCCGGCTGGTGTTATCCAATTTTCCAACTCCGCTGATTCATCCAGAAATTACTGCTCCGCTATGATTTTTATATACAATTTTTTGTTGGTCCGTTCGTCTGCAACGTAGGCTGTTCTCTGTTTTCTCTCTAATGACTTTGATTTGGATTGAAGCGCAAATAAATGTCTAGGTTGATGCTGTTTATAGATCTTTACATTTAAACGAGGTGATTGATCATGAAATTTATCAAAACAATGTTCTTACTTCTTTTTCACGTCACGTAACGAATATGCGTGACGCTGACACGTACGCGCTATTGTGTGTTTGCAGTATAGAGTTAATGACCAATATGTTCTTAAATGTTTAAGGCTGTAAACTTATTTAGTTTAAACTTCTTCAAGAAAATTATGTTTTCAGTTTACTGCTGTTGTTTGTCCTAGAAATAAATAAATGATCAAAATAATTACTGATTATTCTCAACCAGATTACTTTGTTACTATTTTTACTTAATCGTTAAATCAATAGAAAAAATAAAGATAATGTTCAAATCATAAAATCAGGAGAAAGTCAAATGTTTGTTTTTTTTTAATTATTGTAGAAGGTGCTAATCAGCCAGAGAATTTTGCAACGATTACTTTTATTCCCCGGTTTCATTTTGCAGTAATAAGAGAAGTTCTGTTAAGACGCCTACAATCTTTTGTATGCACGGAAATATTTTTCCGTCATTATTCTATAGAACTTTGTTGTTTCCCGGTCCGATAATTTTCGATTCATGCAAATTCGTCACGTAGTTCCGTCTTGTAAAGTTCTTTTGCTGAAATATATAATAAATAATACTACTTATATTGTCATTAGCACACAGATTTTATTAAAAGAATGGATTAGATCAATAAAATGATTTGATTCGTTTTTAATATGTTCAAAATCAAATTTACTTTGAAACGAAATGGTGTAAAGGTATTTTTATAATAAACAAAATTTTAATTGATCTATATCATTGAATTTTAATTTTAAATGCAGTAGATGTTCAACACTTTAAACTATTTGAATGTATGGCATTGGGTTAAAGGTTGAGTTTGAAATGGTTTCAGGATTTCCGTATCTTGTGTTATTTCTGTGTTAATGTTAAATTTCTTGTAGACATTCATTGCTTACCATCAGGAGCCTGTATTCGTACTAGAGATAAACTACATTTTAGCGTACGTATAGGTATTACAATACAAAATGGTTACAATTTATATATATGAAGGAGAAATCTTATGTACTCATTATAACGCTTATTAACAAATCGCCGGGTGTTGTATAATCTGTGAAATTTTAATAAGAGTGCAAATAATAGGCATGATTTCCTAAAAAAATGTAATGCATATTACATAGATACAAGGAACAAACAATTTATTTTCTTCCAGCAACTACACTGCTATGAATAAGTAAGTCTTTTATGGGACAATGCATATGATTTTACAACAAAGTCCTAGTAAACATTCAGAATTTAACTATTAATAAATTTAAAAAGATAGTCAAGAAATATGATAACACAGCCTGGGAATGGAAGGCTCGCTCCAGGTATTGTTTAATGTTGTATAATATGTTATGCCTTCAAATTGTTTCTAATTTTTTAAACATAAAAACTAGCCCACTAAAATTTTCTTTTTTTTCAGGTCTAAGGCGTCCTTTTCCGAACCGGTGGAACCGTAATAATGCAGAGCGTAAGAAAATCTTTCAAACAAGTTTTAGTCGTGTAAATATGTCACCGAGTTCACTAGAGTCAAATAAAACGTCGTTTAACTCGATTTGCTCTTTAAATATTAAATGTTATACCGAAATATATGAAACATAAATATTTCCTCGGGGTTTAAGAAAACACTAGCTCCTTTGATGTGATTGTCGGAATATGGCAACATTCCAACTATTCCATTTCTTCGCGGAGATGAAACACTAACCAAGTATAACAATACGGATAAGTGAAAAATATCGCTGAAATTGAACTTATGTCAATAACTCTTAGCAGTAGAGACTAATATTTGCATAGAAACGATAAACATTTGGATATAATATCATGTATTAAGTATCTGTATTATTTTGTAATATTATTTTATTAAATTGTAATACATTTAATATATAGTACTACTTCTGTAGCCTAGTGGTGTGAGCATGTGCTTTATATACCGGAGGTCGTGGGTTCGAATCCTGCGGGCCCTCAACAAATTTTCATTGTTGTTTCCTAGTTGGTTAGGGCAATTTAGGCCGATCACCCAAGTGTCTGATAAGTAAGATGATCCTTGCGACGGGCATGTAAAAAGCCGGTCCACCCACCAACCCACATTGGACCAGCGTGGTGGGATACGGTCCAAACCACCTAGTGGATAGGGGTGTATTAGGGGAAGCCTATTTCCAGAAGTGGACTAACAAAGGCTGATGATGTGATTTATGGAAAAAATTTAGGGCCTTATTTTTTTAAACCACAATAAAGGGGTAATATCAAATCTTCGTAAAACATAATTATAACTTGGTACTTTTATCAATAGTACAGGATCTGCTACGACGCAATATATAGATTTAACTAGCGTTTTCAAGGACATTTCCTTTCGTTATTAATCTATTTCAATGATAGCGTTAAAACGATAAAAAGTTAAAATTACGATACTATATGCTATATCTACAAATGATAATTGAATTTGAATAATCATGTACATTCTTATAACATTATTCACGCCATTAGTAAAACAAATTTAATGTACACATTTTAATAGTAGCATAGTGCGTATGGGACAAACCTCCAAAAGAAGGAACAACTAAACTAGAATTTTAACTCGATGGTGCCAAAAAAAAGTTAAAAGAAAAATTAAAGCAGAGTAGAACAGCCACATATAGAGCAGAATATATTACATACTATACAATATGTTCCTGTCCAGACACCACCAAATAGTTGGAGCAACAGCTCTGTGATGAGCACCTGGTTGGGCCTGCACTTTTGGAAAGAAAAATATCTCCCTTTTGAGAAGTACCAAACTATCAGACCATAACCGGCGAGACAACTAGCATGTTCGCACCTGTCTTGGGATCTGGATGCAGTAACCCTCACGTTAGTTTTTATTGATCGAGGAGACTTGATATTAGTGCTGCAGGGTAGCCCTAGAAGAAATGTGGGGGCATGGAGAAGAACTACTTTCTTCATGCTATACAAGAGTGATCTCTGTAGTTGTAGCATCGCATAGCTGTATTAAAGTGTGTAACCTACTAAGTAGAGCCTAGTAAGAGCAACACCGAGAGCTGTAGAGTGACCTAGAGCATAATATTTGGTTTAAAACACTCACCGCGGTTTGTAATATGATTGAGAGCGAATGTTTCTTAGGGTGCCATTCGGTAATTATGCGAGGACTCAAACATACTCAGAAAGAGGCCCTTGAAGGCATATATCCCTATATATATCCCTTAAATACATAACGTGTCCTACGACTATTATGGATCGTACCCGACGATTTGGCAATAGCGTTGCGATAAAGTAACATGCGTTGCTTTTTTAGTAGTATACTACTATATAATATACCTATACCTATTATACCTGTAATATCAATGCACACTTTAAAGTATATAGTATACCTTTTGGACCATCATGGTCGTTTTGAGTCATGTAAATGAAACAAACAGACTTTTTGACATTATATAAAATCAACAAGTAAACTAATAATTAAAAATTGGTTAGATGACGTGTAGTTTTTAATTGACTTATATACTACTTATACTTGTAAATGTACTGTCTACAAGTATAGATCATTTGAAAACGCCCGCGCTATTTAGTATTCAAGGCAAATATTTTATGAGACATTATGTAACACAAGGGAGCATAAAGCGTGTGAGATGGGTGCTTTTCAATATTCTATTCAGTGAATGAGGCCTTTTTAAGCAGGCGTGTACGTTGTGAAAGCATAAAAATTGACTAGCTTCAGCGAAAACTAAATTAAATCTATCTATAATGACATTGACAGATAATAATGGTCACAGTTTTTTAAGTAAAATATTTTGGGAAGCGTGTTATTGTTAAAAGGGCAGATTAAAAGGGTTTACACTCGATAGGTACTGAAATAAAATGTTAACGATGCTGATGTTTAACACATATCTGTTTTAGGTGTTAAACCTCTAATTTTTCAAAAGTATTAATTTTGAATTAGAAAAAGCAAGACTACCTTAGAAGAACTGTTTTTTTTTTTAGAAAATTATAGACCTTACAACGTAAAGCTCGGAACAGCAATGACAAACTGACAGAATAAATTTTACAAAAAAAAACGGACAATTAAGTGTTACAAACAGACACTTCAATTTTATTTATTGGTATAGATTGTTAAGTGGCATTTAATACTGTAATTCATTCCATAACAGCAATCTTTACACGGTTTAATTTTTAAAAAATTTTAACAAAACAGTACTATATCTTTAGTCGTGTTTCAATAATTATTTAAATATGTGATACAAGCATGTTATCTTAAAATATCATCATTAAAAATATTAATTGTTTAAAGAAAACAAATAAATTACATAAGAAATATTTCCATGATGAAAATTCTCATTTTTTTCTTTTAGAATAAGATATGATTTCTATTAAACAAAACGGTGCGCGATGTCAAAACAAAGCAGTTTACAAAATTGCCTCTCACCAACAATATTGCCCTTTTGTTATTTGCACAATATTTTCACGGTAAAGAAAATAAAATTGATGATCATTCCGTCGAGTGAAGCTTTTTCACTTCTACGAGACCATTTTATTTTATATTTTAATTTCCTGCGGCAATTACTTGATAAGAGCAACGTTACTTTTTTGCGATTTTTATATATACACATTAAATATGTGGTTTCGGTTTTTTTTGTGGTTTATTATGGTTATGATTTAAAATATAGTTTGTTGTAATTATTACTTGTTTTAAGTTTTAGATAATCACTACTTTTTAGAAGTTGATGCACTGCTAGACATAGGCCTCCCCATAGGGAGGTTTTTTAATAATATTAGTAATAGCTATATAAAAAACAATCTGTGATAAATTCTGATGTGATTATGCGTCTTACATCCTGTTCGTTGGTATATATATTAGGCTTTTATATTAAATATAAGGCTTATGGCACGAAGAGAGATATTTTATGGAAAGTTGATGCAAATTGTATGTCTCTAATTGTTTTTATTAAAACAGCCTAATTTTGACGCACAAACACAGTCAAATATCTCGCATGTTTGCTTGTTTTAAACGGCGGCAGTTCATTTGCTTACTGATACGAAAATAAATCGGTAACCGACCAGAAGTTGAGAAATGCCTGTCCGCTTGTACATTATGTCAGCCAATCAATCATGATTTCCGTAATCACAGCGCTGCTCACTGATTATTTCACTACGGTTCAGAAGGTATTTGTGAAAGTCAATTGTTTTTAAAGATTATTTAGCATAATGTCCGTCTTTTACATATACCCGAACAATAACACCTTGACATATTAAATATAAGGCAGATTAATATTTTTGAAATATAGAACCTGTATGTTTAATATTTGTACATTTCACCGTCTGTCGATGACATTTTTTGCATAAAGATATGTATATTAATGAATTAGCTATGTTAAAAACAATATCTTAGTCAAATTCACAAATACGGAACATAAAGGGTAAGTAAATAAATAAATACATGGAAAATATGATAAATAATACATTATATAATAATATACAATCATACATGGTCACGGGACCGACTGATCGACCACGAACCCTGGAAAGGGCTTGAAACGTCGGGTACAATTTTAAATAATTGTAAAATAATTTAACGCGATGAAATCCGTCAAAATTGAATTTTTTATCATATATAGTATTGGAGTAAGCAACAGAAAATATTATATGGAACATATTTATATTCACGAACGAAACGAAATAACTGGCGCCGTTTCAGGAACGGCAACGGTGTAAACTAGGCCATCCTCTTTATACATTTATCGCGGTGGTCCATCTCTTGGTGCCGTGCGATTATAGCTTCAACAATACACTTTTGTTCGTTGTAGCCATTCTGTTAAGAACTATCTGCTCACTTTAAACCTTCAATGTGAATGAAATGAACAAAGAAGGCATACATTTGATTTGCTAATCCATCTATCAACAGCTCCTTGATAATGTCATTGAGGGATATTTTCGTGTAATCATCATATTTCGGTTATCTATTTAAATTATAGCGTTTTTGTTTTATTTGATCTTTTCAAATATTTCAGCTGAGAGTCAAGACTGTATGAAACTGGTTCTGACTATCTGGCAGAGAACCCACAGTTACATTTCTCCCTAGGTCTTGATTGTCTGAGCTACTTGCAGATGGTACATGACCATAGAGAGTTTTGGTTTAATTTTTGTACACGTGTACGTAATGAGATTTATGACATATTATAGGCATAACAATTTAACATTAAACGTTAACACTACATTTTATCATTAAAATATATCTATAAGGTAATGACAGACAACGCAGTTCATTAAATTGTATAATATTTAAATTGCTATGTCTGTAGCAACAAAGTAATACTATTTAGTTAGTTTGTGCTCCTTTTAAGTGAACATTTTAATAAGACATTAATATTCTTAATAAAAACTTTGCTTTTAATACAAACATTGCTTACCTCTACATTGGATCTGATTTCGTTAAAGGGGATGAAGCTGACTTAGAAAAAAGTCTTTGGCGTTTCACTTGAATTAAGAAGAGAATAATTTGATTTATTAGCTCTGTAGTTTTCTGGACTCCAGCAATGCTCTGAAACAAAGAAAAACCTATAAAACACAAGTTTAAAAAAGTAAAATAAATAATTAAGTCTAAATAAATTATGTTATTAACATTGACTTGAATTTTCGTATTATATTATATACTAGCAAGCCGTCCCGGCTTCGCAATGGTCCAATGCTGATACCAAATATGCTACTAAATCTTTCTAATCTTCATACTCTATGTTCACGGTTTTATGTAATTTGTAACGAATACAAACATGTTTTATTTAAAGGTTACTCTCAAAAGTGAAATAGTTGACGCTGGTAGTTCCTAAAAGAAACATATATATGTATGTACTATCATGAACGTTTTTGTAGACCCTGTTAAGGTTTATAATATATTTAGTACATTATTTTTGATTTATTTCGTATAGTTCAGTAGCCGTTAACATTGTAATCGAAAAAAAAATATGTTTATATACATCTCTTTACAAACCTCTGAAATATATCTAAATAGATGTATTTTACATAATAACCTTCCTCTGGAATCACTCTATATATGATAAAATAGCTGCATCAAAATGAAGCGCGTAGTTTTAAAGAGAGCTTACATAAGGACATACATAGGAATTTATTTTATATGTAGTGATAAAATATGTTAACAGAAAGACAATATAGTTTTTTATGATATGGTAATAACTTTGTAGTAATATATTGCAGCTGTGTATCATCGCCGAAAGTCTTTTATAGCGACCATTAGGAGAACACTGCCTTCATTAACCTATTTTGACGGACCATAATAATTGTAAACATTTGAAAAGGCTCTATTTATTCCACTCCACGTTTTTCAACTGTTTAAACACAAATAGACCCAGAAGAAACAGGGCACGTTTTCAAATTTGATCCTATTAGGCAACCGTGCTCTTATTACGCTTCAATTTAATTATTCCGTGTGGGCCAAACGAAAAGTCTCGTATAATGAGAAAATCAATTATTAACGCAAGTCCGAGTGGCTTTGTAAATTGCTGACACCGAAAAGTATTAGCACTGAATAGAATCTCAACACGATGCCTTAAGTCACGGCCGGATAATCTTGCTGCTAAAATGAAATATTGCAAAAGGGAATATTAAATGTTGAACAAGAGTGTTTTGATCTTATCATTTTATTTTGCATTAGCTCCTTGTAAATTCTTTTGGTAATAATCCTATTTGGTTAAACCGTTTTATTACCACGTATTGTCTACTAAAATACAGTTTAAAAATATTTGTCTAAGACAAATGGGCAAATAATAGTTAGGTGAGTCAGAACTAATAAAGATTTTATCACGAGTTTTAAATAAAACAAGTATCGCTTTAGACGCCTATCCATGTCACTTTTGTTTTTAAATTAAGTGATCATAAATTTTGCATGCTGGATATTTTGAACTGACCGTCCAAAGAGTACCAAGCAAGCACGTAAACGTGAAAGAAATCATATTACAGTGATAAATAATCTAGAGAAATAAAATGAAGCATGAAGCTATTGAGAAAATAAGTCACATTTTATACGGATACAAAATTAAATCCCTTGTAACAAATTTATTTTTTAGTAATAAGTATCTTTGGTTCAAAGGAGACCTCAATTTAATGTGAAAACTACGCGATTGCCCTTACATAGACCTTTTGAAGAGTCCAGTTTTCGTTATTCTATTTGATAGAAAGAACAGTATTGTATAGTTTTAGATTACTTGTATGTAATAAATTCAACTTAAGCAAGCAATTTTTAATATTTTTACTGAACTGTTGTTCAGTTATTAAATTTAAAAGTACCATTTAAAACGTCGTGAAAAGAATATAAAAATGACTTTAATTATTCATTTTCATAACTTTAATTCTGCATGTTTTGCTATGTTTTTCGCATAAAACGTAAAAGTAAAAGGAATAAATATTTAAAACACTTGAGTGAAATATGTATTTAAAAAACAGTATTAGAAAAATATTACATAAATTTCATTTTACTTCATTTCTTAAACTTAAGTTATTAGCGGTCAATCTAATTTTGTAGAAAAAAGTTAGTAACAGACAAATAATTATTTGTATTCCCAGAATCTGAGAAAAAGCAAGAATACCTATATAGAAGAGAATTGTCTTCTTGAAGGAACATTTTTCCTTAGAGATCATTATTTGGTGCATTTCCAATAAGAAAGTATAAATTCACTGCCAATATTTATTATTCGCTATGTCAAAAAGGACGTACGAAAGCACTCTACTGAACTCTACATTCACGTGCATATGTTTGCTGAGCTGCACTCTATTTTGAAACATACTGCTTAAATATAAGTTTCAATTTATCTTAACACGTCTGAATTAATCTAGCTTTTGCATTCCCAATCACAAAAACAATCTGGTATGGAACGTAACTCGATGTTATTAAAAGCAACAACTGCTCCAACTAGCCAAATGTATATATATTTTATGTCGGTGTTTCTGAGAAGGTGTATTGTAATAAATAAGCTCAAGCGTATAAATCAACTTTATGAAACCACTAACAGTCGCGGGGTAATGCATCAGCATTTTCCGTTCAGAATTATATCGGACGATTTAAACTGGGCTTTGTGAACTGGACGTTAATTTTAACGTACATAGCCGGAAAAAAGTGTTGGCATTTGGCTCAGTTCTCAAATTTTGATTTAAAAAATTCCTCGTTGGAGCGTTTCACTTGCTTCAACAATAAATGGGTTAATAGGTTGCATTAAAAAGTTTAATGTCGCTTAGTGCAGCGAAAGAAATACGACTGAGTTACGCTTTTGATGGTTTTTAATTTTTAAATGGTGGATTTCAGTTAAGTTAATTGGATGAGCTTGACATGCAATAATTTTTCAATCGCACTGTACAAAAATCATGCCATTTGGTTCTCTCCCATTAATTTCATGTAAATAGGAAAAACTAGCAGAGGTAATTTTGTCCCATATCATGTAAAAACCAATCGAACACCTGTCGGTATTAAGTTAATAAGAAAAAAAGTCGTGCGCATTCATTGTTTATAGAATATTTCGTCTAAAAGAACTAAAATACTGATTCTTCTTGTTTATTACGATCGGCTATAATTTATGTAACAATAAGGAATTATTTTTCAGTAAAGGTATGTGTTATCATCAGCAGTAAAAGTCTGTGTTATGATCTATCATTAGTAACATGTCCTTAAAAGTAGTGAGGTTTATATTTGGGCCTTAATCATATCAATAATCAATGCAAATAATTATAGGATGTTTTATAATACCACTTAATAACTACGTCAAGGTAATCTGTTATCATATGAAAACAAGCCAACGTTGATATATCCACGCATTTTTCAGCAAAGCTATAACGTTTAAAGTACATATTTCGCATTCTACTAATTCAAAAAAAGTGTAGGGAATATTGGTTTTTCGGTCGGCCGCAGTAAATAGATAAGCCGGGGCTTTTCAAACAAAGTCAATTTGCTCCAACGGTAATTGGCGAGCATATGGATACAATTACGACCTTCTACGCTATGTACGGCTTACATTATGACGTGTGCCAAAGCTTTTAGTTATCAAGCTATGCATTAGCTCCCTGATTTGGTTTTATCTAATATGTTACGTTCGGCAGATTTATCACTGCATTTCGAATTCAGCACGGGTTCATTTTAATGGCAATGTGGATTTATAAAGGGAGGTAAATGCGTTGCACCTTTGAAGTACGTAGTTTTATATGCTGCAAGCATTAGTGTTATTACGGTGTGCTTTGATAACATGGTAAGTAATGATAAAATTCAATGCCGAAACGAACGCAGCAGTGAATAAGTTAGATTATCTGTATGTTATAATCTACATTAACATTATGAAAAATAAAATATTTGTTTGTTTGTTTGGAAAAGGATCTAAACTATTAAACCGATTAGAAACATTCTTGTATAACCTTGGTTTTTTTTATGGCATACGCACGCAGACGAGCAGTCGGGCCACCTGATGGAAAGTGGTCACCGACGCCCATGGACATTGGCAATACTAGTGGTAACCAACGCGCTGCCAACCGTGAGACATAGGGTGTTAAGTCTCGTTTACCCAGTAAATACACTGGCTATGGTGCCCTTCAAACCGGAACACGGCAGTGTTTTCACACTACAGCTTCGCGGCAGAAATAGGCACAGTCACCTGTGAAAAGGGAACCTTCCCCCGTTAAACCGGCTTCTTTTGATCCGGGAAAACCAATCACAAAAAAATTAAAAGTAACACACATGGACGGACTTACAGTCTATGCTAATATTATAAAAAGAAAAGATTTGTATTTTTGTGTGTATGTTTGTAATAAGTAAACTCAAAAACTACTTAAAAGCCGATTAAAAAAATCCTTAACCATTAGAAAGCTACATTTACATATGTTACTTTTACCCCCGGAATATGCATTACAAAAATCTGAAAATGAAACAGGCAGAGTTATGGACGGATTGCTAGTAACTTTTAAAAAATTGTATGTTTCTGTTATACTATTACTGACATGTCAAAATAAATTATGCATTTTCTTCATTGATTTTATTGTTTAATGTTGGTGACAAACATGAAATAATGTATGCGTTAGTATAACGCCTTTATAATATAAGATATATTTGATAAATATATTTTCACTTTCTGTAAATTTAAAAATAGACGTTAGCTACAAAATTTAATTTTACAAGTAAATTGACAGATTCTTATTTAATACTTTTTGTTAAAGGAATTACACTGATGTTTTAGCGATGATTTGGCACAAGATGAGAAGATTGTATGCATGTTTACTTTCAAGTGAATAACTGCATATGTGTGCTTTAGAAACCGGAGGTCGTGGGTTCGATCCTGCAGACAAATATACAACGAATTTTCATTGTTGTTTCCTAGTTGGTTAGGGCAATTTGGGCCGATCACCCAAATGTCTGAAAAGTAAGATGATTCATCTGTCGGATGGGCATGTAAAAGTCGGCCCACCCACCAAGCCGCATTGGACCAGCGTGGGGGGATACAGTCCAAAAATCCCCTAAATGAAGAAGGCGTGCATGAGTGTCCTATGTCCAACTAGTGAACAGGCTGATGATGACGATGTTAAATGTAATATTGTTAAGCTAATTATTATTATTAGTTAAGTATATAATAACACTAAATCTAGTTAAGATTATTAATAACTTTGCCGACCTAGGAGCGAGCAGTTTAGGCTGACAAAAAAAAGAACTAACTGGCTTTTCATCTTAACAATAATTACGTCTTTATGGATTTACGTAGTTGCGGTTCCCGTTAGAAACCTTTCGACTCTAACGGCGCAAACTTAAACGTGCTCGGTATTAGATTATTGGAAGGATTTCCGAATCATTACACAATACGCCCGACTCTGATGACGGATGTTCCGCGTGCCGTCACACTAAACGGAAGCAATCGAGCGAAATGAACACCTAATGTTGATATGATGTATCGTGGCAAATTTATTTTTTTCGACATGAAACAATTTTGTAATAATTATTACATTTCCATTTCATACAAATTTAATTTAGTTCTATTATAAACTATTCTTATGAATTAAATATAACAATAGAATTACGCAATTAAATCAAGTAAATTTTTGTAAAGCATTTTAATACTAAAAGCTCGTATGAGTTTATAAATAACATGTCACTATTTTTTGCTATATTTATCATTAACTCACTTAGGTTCAGTTATATTGATTTAATTAATATTTTATTAGTGTACCAATTCTCTAATTTATATTTTCATGAAAAATTCGTACTATTAAAGACCTGACCTCATAATCTTTATCTAGTTTTTTAGTACGAATAATTATAAATTAACGGGAAAACAGCTAATATAACTTGCTTAGACAAACTGTCTAAATGTCATTTGCATTAAACGAACGAACATACGCCATCATCCTACACAAATTGCAATAAAAAACGTCAGACTATTAGAAATACTGTTTAATGTATATCCGCTAAACGAAAATCATGCGCAATTACATTGGTATTGTTTTAACAACCCGGCAATACATCGTACTAGCGTATCATTTACGCACGTAGTTCACAATCGAAATGTAATTTTAAACGTAATTAAATGTAGTTTTAATTAATGAAATCCCAAATTTAATAATTTCCCGAAAGTTATTATCAGAATTTTAAATTTCGTGTGAAATGACCTTCATTAATGTACAGAATATTGTACAGTATAGCAACAAAAATGTCACTGTAGGGAGTCATTTAGAGAAAATGAGGTTGAAGCTATAATTATTTTCATGGGCGCAATAAGCGGACAAAGCAGATTAAATCAAGTAAAGTTTTTTATTTAATTTTATTTATTGCGTAACGATTAATAATTCCCGTAAAATAATATACTTTTCATTAATACATAATCTAGATCTATCCTGACACTAGGACATGTAAAATGATTATGATTTCTTTTAATATCAGTATGTAACGAAAAGCATACATTTTATAAAAAAAAGAGTACTACATAACGAGAACTTTAGCTGTATTGTTTCTAGTAGTGTAATTTCTAGAAACGTGTTGCAGTCACTGTCTGATTGTATCTTAAGTGTGCAGTCTGTCCTTTGTTGAATTTCTGACGAGCCTTATCTTCTATGTATACTGCATAGAATTGCTAAGTAAAGAATAAGTTTAACGTCCTAACGTTTTTAAATCTATCTTACCTATTATCGCAACATCAGTCCTTGTGTATGCTTAAATCATTCAAACTACGCAATGGATTTCCATACGGTTTTTAATAGATAAAGTGATTGAATAGGAAGGTTTCTCTGCATAACACGCTTAATATTGTAGGTATATTTCCTATCAGCATAGCGTCCACGCGAAACTGTTGGTATGGTACCAATTAGTTTTCATTCTTAATAGCTAATGCAATGAGACGATTATGACGTTTTTCTGATAGAAAGTGATACGCATTGCCTATAAGAAACGCAGCGTAAGTCGCCCTCAATCTGCTTACCGCCATGAGACACTTGTGCTACATACTGTATAATCAATAATTACGCTGGTTACGATGTCCTTCAAACCGGAAGCTAGTAGGGTTTACACATTACTAACATGCGGCAGAAATAGGCACCAAGTTAAGACAACAGACGGTCTAAACAAAGATCTAACAGCTATAAGCTCACGATATATAAGCTCAACGTGCATATTTATTAATTGTGTATTTTCTTTACTTAATCGAGCCACAAGATAAACAGTTCGTTTACCCGACAATAAGTATAGTAACTCTAGTCCATAGGATACAACAACCCCTTGTTTCGAGACATAAGGTCTTTTCTCTTGCGTTTAAAATTCAGACTAAAACAAAAGCCAGTTAGGTACATCAGACGTATTAATTGCAAGGACAAGCATCACAAGAAACTATGTAATGTTTTAAGTTGTAAAATCAAATCAATCACAATATCACCACTGTAACGGTGATGTTGTGATTGTTATTATATATGTGAGGTTGAAACAAATCACCAATATAATAAATGTGGTGTTAATCAATTATCACATATCAGAAGCGGTTAGTATAGTTAATTACGAAACCACTAAACAGCAATATTGTCATTATATCTGTGAACTATAACATTACCCCTCAATATTTGTTATTTAATAAAGCAACGTTTACAAGATGTTATTTATATATTAAAATCTGAAGTACTACGCGTAATAGAACACGCTACGGTCCTTGTGAAGAGATAAAAATAATATAAAATCGATATTCAATCTAGGTGCTTCGACGGCTATTTGCTGTCGGCTTAGCTTTCAGTAACAAGGATACTTCTTGTATTATCTACCTATCTGGGCTTTTAAATAACGTTTAATCGAGGGATTATACTTTTTGACAATTTGAAGCAACGTAATTTTCTATGAGTTAAAGGAAAAAAAGGAATAGTTGAAGAAGGCTTTTTAAATAATGCTCAACTCTTGTATGTTGTGATTCCTCGCCCAAGACTTGAAATAACATTATTATTATTTGCTAAGAATATGTTTTAATTAACAATATTTTACTCAAATACTTTAAAACATCTAAACTAACTCTATATTTTTTCATCTCGACTATCACATTTATTGAAGAAACTTGCTTATGCTGGATCCGCACGGTTATGTAAATCAGCCATACAAAATCATTGCAATTAATAAACCATTCCAGGTATATAAATTATAATACCGTGAAGTTTTATAAAAGTCTGTTATTACTTTTTGGTTATATGTTAAGAAACATTTGCATTTATTGTATTAGTATTTATCTACTAAAGTATTATTGTATCAGTTTTTAACTACTTAGTATTAAAAGATATTTCATTAATGGTTTGAATTCAACAGATTGTATGTTGTAAAAACGCTATAAATTAAAGCAGAATAAACCCACCTTCGTTTTTCCATTACCGAGAGTTTTCCTTCGTTACACGCTCACATCAAGGACAATGAAAACTGATAGGCAATATCTCACACGCGGTTGCCGTGTAAGAGTGAAATTGGAAAATATATTCACTCGAAAGAGTGCTTGCGTGCAAGATCGCTCAATAGATCAGAGTGAAGGTACCATAAACTCCTTTATTCGAGCGACAAATGAGGTAAAAATGGATACAAGCTATATCGGATATGGATTCGCCTATTTTATTGTAGAATTTTCCTCCTGGTGAGGATTTCAGGATATGGGTTGTGTCGATTCTTTATGTTATTGACGTTACGGGACGTCCCTTGGTCTAAAATGATTTACTCTACCCAATAATAGACTGTATATTGAAAATAATAAAGGCATTGTGAGCTAGAGATTTCCAGAAGATTAGGTGGTATTGTCACCGGATTGGTAGTAATATGTAAAATACGGTTATTTGAGAACATGTTTCTTATTCGTACAATAAATTAAGTGTTTTAGAAATTTAATAGGTTTTTTATTTAACATAAGATAGTGTTTCTAACATATTTCACATAAGATTTGCTTATAAAACATAATAATTGTCAAATAAGATTAACATACGAGATTAAATATTTAGATATGCTTTTATAATTCTTTTGTTTAATCTTTCAATGAGTATTATATATATTGTGTTAATAATTTAAAGAGAAATGCACAATTTTTACTAAACTGAATATTTTCATTGCACAGTTCAGTTATTGCTGTAATTTTGTATTTCCATAACACAAAATTTACATATTCCTGTGATAGAAAAATTATGAACCCGTTTATAGCTGTATATGCCTTAGATTTATCTTAAATAGGAAACATTATTCATAGGATAAACTTTCCACTTCGTAACCGCTTGCCTTAGATTAGACGTTAATGAAATGCAAACATCAAGCAACTTAGGGTGTATTCGGTTTATATAATTCACATTTACTGCTAATAAAATTGATAAAAATTGTTGCTTATTCACTAAATAGTGCGATTTGTTTCGTTCCTGATCGATTTATTTTGTTTCATCATCATCATTATTTTAAGCTGGTCATAGATCCTTTTTAATGCACGCCTTCTCCATTAAGGTTTTTGGACCATACCTACTACGTTGGTCCCATACGGGTTGGTGGACCGACTTTTTACATGCACATCCGATGCATGAATCATCTTACTTTCAGACAATTGGGTGATCGGCCCAAATTGTAATCGGGATTCGACCCACGACCTCCGGTTTATAAAGCAAGGGCCAACACTGCTAGACCACGAAGGCATCCTAATTATTTTTATTAATAATACAATTTTACAGATTTTTTCGCGTTCAATTACTTCACAATGATTTAAAATTATTCTGACATTTCTTACTCTTCCCATGGTCCATGTTCACGGGACTGACTTAGATGTTGGGCGTCAAAATGACAACGTCGGGCATAATTTTGAATAATTGTAAAGTAATTAAACGCGATAAAATCCGTAAAACTATTTATGAAGTATAATAGAAAGTATTACGATTTATTTTGATTAAAGATTTCATAATAATTTATTAATTATAAACTAAGTTAATTAAAATAACTAAGAATGCTGCAAATGACTAACGCTTTATGTTCGACATAAAACTTTACATGTGTCCGTGACCAGGGTTAGCTTACAGACGCATTGAAATTGTATCCAGCTCTTGACCCAATAACCCTGTTTGTATGTTTATTGCTTTCAAAATAAATTAAACTGAACGTGTTCTTCATTAAGTTACTCTTACATCCAAACTGCGCTATTAATTCATTAGCAGATATATTGTATACTCATTTTTTAAATTGTTTTAAAATTATACTAAATAGAACCATACTAAATATGAGATGGTATTTAAGTAAAATATAAGATGACAAACTGAATTGGCGCCAAATCATGGAGCTCTCTTATTGGCTAAATATCACGTGGATTAAAAATGGCGGCATTGCCTCCATAAGAACGCGTTCTCATCTGGAGCTATAAGTGTTTAAAATCCTACTTGGTTTATGTTAATTCGAACACTAGTCCAGCACAGATTAAACATAAAATAAAACCTTTAATATAAATTTACCATCACAATTCTTGGCAAAAACATAACACGTTAAAATTAAGTTTTATGTCATTATATCTATTTACTATTTACTCACATTTTTAAGAAATGTTTGAAGATGTAAGGGAATTTGAGATGGTTGAACGTTTATGATGTTGATTGAAGTTGAACACGTAATTAAAACGATAACAAAGGAAAAAATATGAGTTTACTACAGAAGACTAACATTGAATTTAATGGTATTATGAAAAAACACTTAAAGCAAAACCTATTTTGTCAAGACTCTATTGACCCGGTTATAGCTATATTACACTCAATATATCATATATACTAAAACATATAGAACATATGCTATTTGCGTTGTCAGCTACATAATGTTATTATGTAAGCAAGAACTAAAGATATTGTCAAAAGAGAGTGTACAATATAAGGAAAATGTTACAGAAAAATTACGGTGTTTTTGTTAAACACATCACAAGATGTATTAACTCACGTAAAAGTAAGGCCTTAAAACGGGTAATTATAACGATCACGTTAATTTAAAAAAAAACGCCTGGAGACATAATTAAAAAGTACACTCAGAAATACACATTTTTATGTGCACGCCCGAACAAAAGCACATGTAGAGCACGTACCCGATACGTAACGTAAAACTGAATGTTTCTGTTCCGACAGCGTGTTGTTATTCGAAATTTTATAACACATTTCCTGTGAGTAAAAGCTCTCCAGTATTCCGATGCGAAGTCTTTGTTTAATCCTCCAAATATTAGAAAAAGTTGGCCACAATGATTTCACGAAGGGGAAAACATTTGAGGTCGTTTCACGAAACGCGCAAATGTAGCGGATTTTTTTTCTCATATTTTGTTATAATGGCACGCTTTTGTTGCTGTCTAAATATTAGAAATACGTGTATTTTTTTTAAATTTACCTAGCTTATGACTGTTTGACCTAGATGTTATTGAATTTTTGTTTTAAAAATAAATAACATTGCATAAACATTAAAACGGTTTATAAAATAATATGAAAAAAAATCTGCGAAATATTAAAATATATCTTATATCGCATAATAACTATGCGTATGACAAACAAATTTCGTGATATTTTAAGACGTGTATATTCCTCTTACCGTCTTCTGCTTTGAACTTAGTAAATTATTACTGCTATACCGTACATTTGATTAAAAACAAAATCATAATGCAATGTTTTACAGATTTTACAATCGACTGTCTGGGTAAGTACCACTGTGCCTATTTCTTCCGCAATGCAGTAGCGTGTAAATACTACCGACTTCCGGCTTAAAGGGCTACTTAGCCTGCGTAACTACTGTGTGAACAAGACGGAACATCCCATATCTCAAGGTGGCTAGTGGATGTGTAGCATTTTATGCTACGTTTCTTATTCGCAGGGCGTATCACTTAAAATCAGGTGAACGTTCTTTATATATATATACACCTTCATATATCTTTTATAATCTTATATAGATATAAGAAGACCGAAATATGTACTTTGTAATAACAAAACTTAGCTTTTAATGATTGTATATTGATTCATTAATAACATGAAAAAGATTCACCTATTCTTTTGTGCTGTTCTAATAAAATCAATATTTCAAAATGTATGAAGATATACAATTCCCATTTTAAATATATGTCTAGTCGTATTAAAATGGAAAAGGATTATGTTGCTTAAATGCTCTGTAGGTTAAATTCTTATTATGGGTTGTTGCAACATTTCTGAAATAAATTGAAATATTATTGGGTTTGTATTTAAAAATATTATTGTGTTTTAGTACTTACTGCAAATTTGGTCCGAATTTTATTAAAAAATATTAAATGCCAATAATTTACAGACATCGTGGTTTTTTTTAGGCACGGAAAACTACTTAAACATGGAAATGTACATTGAATTATATGTTTATTATGTTCGCTTATTTGAAAGGAATCAAATACGCACTTCAAAGTCGCTTATTTTAGAGTGTGTGATTTGTGGCTTAATTTCTTGTGCCCCATTCGGACGATATATGGCCCGCCCAAATCGTCGACCGTAATCCATCTTGTAGTTTAGGCATTACCTTAAGGAGTGTGGTCTTGACGTGTTGACTATATAAAGTTTTTTCAGGAAATTCTTCATTATGTCTTAACACTTTTGTGTACGGGTTTTTAGGTAATAGTTTTATGTTAATATCATATACATAAAACATAAAAGTTTCTTATGTTTACTGTTATATAAATGAACTGAAAAGCTTGTTAAACGTTATGAGCGGCATAACACATTTTTAAGTTTTCTACCGTATTAATATGTCAGTGACTTACTTATTGTTTTTTTTAATCCAATTACAAATTATATAAGTGTAAAAAATTTTCGAACAGAAAACAATTATGCCGTTGCATATATAGATTACAATATTGCAAAACTAAAAGCACGTTAGAATCAAGGCGCCTAGCTACAAGGCGTTACGGAACTAATGTATGTACATTACAAAAATAGCAACGTTTGTAAGCTGTACACATTGCCATTCCTTTAAATAAAAAATCGTAACGCCCCAGTCTGCGGAGCGTGTTGTTCTCGAATATCAATAAATAAGTCGATTCGCATCTCCCGATGGGAGGCATCGAATGTTTCGTCGAACGTATCTTGAACCGAATCGAGTTCCGAGGGATGTACTATCGCTCATAATTTACCCGCTAAAAGATTAAACTCCGTGCAAAATATCGCTTCGCCTTGAGTGTACAAACCAATTCGTCTGATACGTGATTGCTGTACAGATTTCGTGCGGCGTATGTTTCTTACAAATACCGCCGACAATTATTAACCCATAAATAAAAGTCGATGACCTGGAAACTCGGAATCGGCGAAAGGCACTCATAGTCTCCGGTTTGCCTGAACAAGAGGATGAAGACTGCATCCAATCCATCTTAAGGGTATTCAATGGCAAACTAGGCCTAAATAGCATCTCCAAATCATCCATCAAGGTATGCCATAGACTAGGTTTACCAATAACAGCATCATCGGCCCTTCTGTCGATTCATTGACATTAATACCAAACAGGCCGTCTGGAATTCTAAGGCTAAGTTAAAGGGGTCTGCAGTATCTCTTAATGAATTCCTGACACGTGCCCGACAAGCTGTGTTTATGAAGTCTCGGCTGTATTTTGGTATGCGCTCTGTCTGGACGATGAATGGAGCTATAGTTATCCGAACACCAGATGCGCCATATGCAGAATTGTTACGGAAGAAAGAACTGACCAGCTTAATTACAAAGTTTCCGAAGTCTTCGGTCAAGGCATAAAATGTTAGTACACTGTAAAGAAGAAAGGAAGCATACATTAAAATTGTCTGAAATTTTATCTTGTGGATTATGAAGTAGTTTCAAAGGTGTATACATATATATTATATATATATATATATATATATATATATATATATATATGTATGTATGTATGTACATATAAACAGTAATATATTAATATAACAACCATTGAATTAAACTTATCTTATTATTGTATTTTGGAATGTTTCCTTTAATTTATAACTTTTGTATCATACTATTGTTTACGTAATGCATTTCTGACACCTCATAGTTGCCTAATAATGTTTTAATTTAAGCAAATTGAGATAAACTATATTTTAAACACTTGTAAACAAACAGTAGGTGTCTGGTGTCAAACTCTTTATGTATGTGACAGATGAAAATTTTGAGGGTACATTTATTTGACAGCTTCACGATGCGTTCCGAATTTGCTGTATTCTTTGTCGTTAACTTTTGCAACGATATATTTTTTTTTTTATTTATATACGAGTATGTGGGCTATATTTTTAAAGTATTTTTTTTCTCGTTATTTTTTTTTATATTTTTACTCGATTTGTGTTTTTTTAGTGGATGTATAAATAAGTGTTTCTTGTTATAGTTAAACTTTATGCTGCATTTTGTGTTGTTACTTTCATATTGTTTTATCTTGCTATTTTATTTCAATAGGTGTTTGTGTATTATTTAAGTTATTTGGTTTACTTTTGTATTAGCTGGCGGGAGGTGAAATGATCAATTTAGCTCTTAATTTTTTCTTCAGTTCATTATTGGTTATTATATATATAAATATTTATTTATATTATTATTTATTGATATATATTTATAGTAATGTCACTTGCTTCCGACGATGATCACTTTTATTCTGCATCTTCTTCGGACAATGATAGCTTTATGTCGCTAAGTGATTCACTCGACGACTTTTTAAATTTAAAATTTAATACCAATAATCAAAAACAATTTAACATTTGTCACATTAACGCACAAAGTATACCTAGCCACTATGATGACCTTTACGACAGTTTCACTAAGTGTAATGTTCACGCCATTCTGGTTTCTGAGAGTTGGCTCAAACCACATCTCTCTTCTTCCTTGTATTCACTCCCTGGGTTTATCTTGGTACGTAACGACCGTACAGGCAGGGGAGGAGGGGGTGTCGCGATATACGTGAGGAGCGATCTTCCGTATAGAGTACTTGCCTCCTTGTCTCCTGATTCAGCATCTGCTGAATTTCTGTTCCTTGAAGTTACGGTTACTGGTGCCAAGATAGTCATAGGTGTAGTATACTGTCCCCCTAATGTCAACTACTTCACTGATTTTGAATCAGTTTTAGAATCTTGGGTTCCGAGTATGCTAACCACGTCATTATGGGAGACTTTAATACTAATCTCTTAGCGCCTAATTGTTCCGAACCCGCAATTTCCTGCGTATCGTCAGGTCATGCTGTTTTCATGTTTTACCTCTCCACGCTACTCATCGTAACCTCTCTGGTGAAGACACATGGCTTGACATAATGCTTACTTCTAATCCATCCAAAGCTTCCTCCACGGCCAATATCCTGCCCCAAGTTTCCTCATCATGACCTAATCTTCCTTTCTTATACCCTAAAACACCTAAACCCGTTCCCAAGGTACTGACGTTCGTTCTTTTCAAAATGTTAACGTTGAGAAACTTTGTCAGGATGCTGAACAAATCTGCTGGGAAACTTTAGGAACGGCAGAATCAATTGATGAAAAAATACAAATATTCAATGATGCCGTCACTAAACTTTACGATGTACATGCCCCTATCAAAAAAGTAAGAATAAGACATCCTCCAGCACCTTGGTTAAACAGAGGAGTTCGGACAGCCATGAGACGTCGGGACCGCGCATTCCGAAAATTTAAGCAAAACCGCACGGAAGATAATTGGAAGCTTTACAAATTGGCTAGAAATCGGTGTAATCAGATGGTACGAAATGCTAAACGCCGTCACATTCTTGATAATTTATCTAACTCTTCACCTTCCGATATCTGGAAGTTCCTTGGAACTTTGGGTATCGGTAAGTCGCGTTTATCAAACCTTCCATCTTCAATATCTCTTAATGATTTAAATCATCATTTTGTCACATATTCTTCGATAGATCCTAGTACTATTTCTAGCGCTATTTCCTACTTAAATGGTTTGACGCACCCAAATTTTAAATCCTTCTACTCAGACCAGTGTCTTTTGAAGAAACCAAAAATCAATTCATGCAATCAAGTCCAATGCAGTAGGTTTTGATTGCATAGGACGCTCGAATGATACTTCCCATTCTAGATTATTTTCTTCCTGCCATCACCCGTATTATCAACTTTTTCATTACTACCGGATCTTTTCTAACATTGTGGCGTAATGCCATGTTCGTCCTCTCCCAAAATGCCCAAATCCTTGTATACCTGTCCATTATCGGCCTATTTAAATCCTTTCCTTTCCATCTAAGGTGTTTGAGTCCTGTGTTCTGAAGCAGTTCTCTCACTTTGTGTTGTGTAACAACTCGATAAGCCCGCTTCAATCTGGATTTAGGCCAGGCCACAGCACTACTACTGCTCTTCTTAAAGTGACTGGCAACATTAGAGCTGGCATGGAAAATACTAAAGCCACAGTCTTGGTATTAATAGATTTTTCAAACGCTTTTAATGCCGTTAGTCACGATATCCTGTTAGCTATGCTCTCCCATCTAAAGGTTTCGGATGAAGCACTGGTTTGGTTTTCATCTTATCTTCGAGGCCGTCAGCAGACTGTTAATGCCATTGAAAAGTTTTCAAACTGGCCTAATCTCACTGCAGGCGTGCCTCAAGGCGGTATTCTTTCTCCAATTTTATTTTCTATTTTCATTAATTTTATAACTACTGAACTTCGATGTTCGTATCATCTTTACGCCGATGATCTGCAACTGTACTATCAGGACACAGTAGATGGGATCTCAGACGCAATTCGTAAATTAAACGAAGACCTAGACGCTATTAGAGTGTGGTCTCTGAAATTCGGCTTAACTGTCAATCCAACGAAGTGCCAGGCTATGATTGTGGGAAGCAATCGTATTATAAGTAAATTGGACTTACAAAATCTCCCACCAATCAAATTTGACTCCCAGATAATTCCTTTTAGTGACAGTGTAAAGGACCTCGGACTGATGATTGACTCCACACTCAGTTGGAAACAACAAGTAGCGAGTGTTTCTTATAGAGTTACAAGCGTTCTGAGATCTCTATCGTCTAAAAACAGTGCTTCCTATACAAACAAAAATAACGCTCGTCAGTCCTTAATTTTCTCTTTGATCGACTATGGTGACGTGTGCTACTTTGACCTGAATGCAGATCAACTCAATAAACTCGACCGGCTTCTAAATAACTGCATTCGATTCGTATTCAATATTCGTAAATATGACCATGTGTCGTCGTACCGATCCCAACTCGTGTGGCTACCGATTCGTCATCGTCGAACGTTAAGGGCACTTACCACACTATTTTCTTTACTTGTATCGTCCTCTTCTCCGACTTATTTGTCGTCTTATTTCCAATACCTCAGTGTCGCTAGTCTTAGAGATCTTCGTTCTACAAACAACCGTCTTCTTCTGTGTCCCGTTCATCGTACAGATTTCATTCACAAATCTTTCCAAATTCAATCCATACTTCTCTGGAATGCGCTACCCTTGGAAATCAGGATGGCCAAAACGTTTTTCAGTTTAAAAGAAAAGTGCGTAAACATTTACTGGACGAAGAATCAGAACAACTGACTTTGTAATTATGTATTTATAATCATATTTGTGTATATGTATATTGATATATATTATATTATATTATATTATATATGTATGCATAAGTAAGCATATATTTATATATACATATTTATGTTTATGTATGCCAATAGTGTATTAATCGTTATTTATTAAATAATATATTTGCTACCTTGACTAAAATTTTATCTCGAATTTACACCTATTTTTGATTCTTTGTTATTCTCATATTGTACCTTAAGAGCACCCACGCTAAATTTTTCATAACCTCCCTAAGGTTGGCTGTTAGATAATGCCTAAGGCATTAAGCCCGCCTTTGTATATGTAATTGTGCAAAAAGAATAAATAAATAAATAAATAAAATAAATAAATAATACAAGCATCGCGCTCGCATGGTAATATTATGGAATTCGGAACGGCTACAATGAAGCGGGCGAATATATATATTAATTTTACTGTGATTGTTGATCCGACCCGTTTACATATCGAATGTTGATACTTTACTTTAAGAATATAAATTGATATTTCATTAAAATATTAACATAACGATTTTATGACGAGCGTCAATTTTTATTGTTTATTACATTTTTCTTCGGAGATGTTATTAAATACATGCAGTTCGATATCACGTAAACATTTCATTGCCTTTGTCGTATCTAATCCGAAATAAGTTTTGGGTCCGCGCCAAAATCCAGATTAGCAGTGTCTTAAGAAGTAGTCCTTTGTGTCGCCTTCAAGTTGCGAATATTTTAATAAGTTGCCCCGACCCGACTCGAACGATGAATTAATTTCGGCAGATTAATGTTGAATACAATAAGGATTATGGCCCTTATGTTTGAACCGACTTTGTTTTCTTATAATCACAGCCTTTTCAAGCTGGAATTTAAATAAAACAAGAACAAAAATTACGTATAACAGATAAATTTTTTAGGTAAAAAGCTTCCGGCACTGATTCGAGTAAAGTTTAGATTGCATAAAAAGTCAAAATAATTGATTTTTAATATTAGCTTAATATTCAATCTGTTTCTTAACTGAAGGTTATTTTAATCCCATCCTACGAAATTTAAACAATCCGTATTCATTGAAATGTTGGATGGTTATATAAACGCTGAATGCAACAAGTAAAGCTTGCGTTCGCTGTGGAAATCTTTGTTTCCTTATATGTATGTAGTAAAACAGTACTAATTATTGTTTTACTACATACATATAAGAAAATAATGTATATTATATGGTGTAACGTGCTATACATATTTCTTATATTTAAAATATTTTTATATAATAAACAGACACTCGTCGAACATAACTTTAATGAAATATTCTTAAGGTTGATTTCCTTTTTAAATAGTATTTAACTTACACGTAATTTTACTCATAAAATATATAAGTTATCTAGTAACTGGCTCTGTAGCTAAAGCAATTATGTATTTTAAATCTGCATTTTTGTGCAGGTTATTAAAAACCTAAAAATTGGGGCATTAAAATTTCTATAATTTTTTTTTTAAATATTTCTTCTTTATAGTACAGAGCCATTACGAGATAGCAAACAGAATTTTAAAAATCTTGCATTAAACGTACATACCGTTTCATCCAATTAAATAAAATACAACCGGAAGCTGGCACGAAATAAAAAAATATATCAAAAAAAAAAATACTCCCGAAAGCACAACGATTCAGTTCGAAACCGGGCACTGGGTTATGCTGTTCACTTATTCACTAGATGGGTTCCGTAAGCGCGGCGTCAGAGTAACGTGGGGCGCGTCCACATCGGCCGACGTCGGCGGCTGCACTGCTCCCGGCCTTGCCTCCCGCCCGGACTGTACCTGCCTGCTACAGGTTACAGGTACAGCGGGCACACGTACGGAGCTAAGTAGCTGGATATTGATGGACAAATCGAATTGATTTCCGCCCGCCACGCGTCCAGTGCGTATGCGTTTTTTGAGCTTTTCGTGCGCCTTTTATTGATTTTTTTTTTATCATGGAGCCATGAAAATTAACAATTTGCAATTCATTTAAAATTATTGTATTTTTAATGGGAGTAATACAGAAAAGCTCTGTATGACGCTAAAAGCTCTATGCATATGGTATAGATGCTTTTGCGATTTAAATTAAATGAATAAGCAGTGAATATTTTTATGCAATTATATTTACTCAGAGATAAGGTTGGAGTTTACTTCTCTATATATCCAAACCACGATTGAATCTTGATACTAAGAATTCCTAAAACAAATTGACTCACTGCTGTCGGTAACTTTCTTCATATAGATTTTCTTTACAATCTGTTGCACAATATATCGCATGTATTATTATACAACCACTAACGACCAGTGTGGTGGGATACGGTCCAAAAATACCCCAATGGAGGTGTTTGTGGACCTTATCCCACGGAGGAGAGGAAGTCCTATGTCCGTGGACTAACACAGGTTGATGGTGACTTTAATTTTGACGTTGAGTTTTTTAAATTTTTGTGGTCATTCTGAATTTAGAAAAAAAGAATTAAAGTGTTATCTATATCTTACGTAATTATATGTTGATAATTAAAATATTAGAAAAGCAAGGCGTCAGTGGTTTAAACTAAACGGTCATAATGTGGACTAAAAATAAGGAAGTTCGTGCTTTTATAACGAAATCACGCTCAAGAAAAATAGGTTCAGTTTGTCAATGACATTTTCTATAATAGTGGCAGGTCGACAGTATCTATAAATTATGACATCTGACTCAGTCATCAAACGCAGTAAATCGTTTTGGGTTCTGTCAGCACCAGACCAGCTTTATAGCTTTGCGTAAAACCATGGTTATTTCAAATGGACAAAAATGTATTGTTATTTTTGTATTCGTAGTATATCTACAATTACTTGTCGTCATTAGTTGTTAGCAGTTAACACTAACACCGAAACAATCAGAAAATTTTCGCAGATAATCAATAAGAGATTGTTAATTGAATAAAATATTTAACGGTAATTTTGAGGCGATGGTTTTAGAAATATTTACTATAATACCTATAAATATTTTCTATAGTCAAATTGAAATATGTTTAGTTAACATAGAAGTGTTACTTTTACTTATTGATTGTCAATATTGAGCATGTCAAAAACATTTTAGGTAATGTTTTTTTAATAAACTTGACAAAATCGATAAAATATTAAGCATACAAATGTGAAATTATTGAAAAACCTTGAACAAGCCCTTCAGAGTCCCTCCTTACCAGAGTGTGTTATCATTTAGAAATTAATTACCATCGTAAAAGCCTTAAAACACAAACGCTCTATGACTACTTTTACATATATAGAATAAAATATTATTTGTAGCACAAGCAACATTTAATTTTTAAACCGAGTAGAAATACATTTTAATTTATCGTTAAAATGCAAGCCGAACGTTTAACTGTTAATGAGAGAGTCATCATTTTGATATAACACATATAAATAATTAATGAGTATCGATAACGCAATAAGAAATTCCCCTAAGAATAAAAAAATAACAATAACGTTATAAACAGTGCCAATATGGCTGAAAAAGCAATGATTGTTCATTTTTTCGTTGTGGCAAAATAAGACATAAATTGATCATGGTAGACAATTAAATATTCTTAAAATAAAATAAAAAAATCTTATTAATTTATTTATATTGCATTGAAAACATAAACTTAAACGAAAAAAAGAGCACATGTATAAGCTTCGTCGAGTTTTTCGTCACCCATCCCACAGCGCCTCATATCGACAGTCTTCGATCAGTGCGTCCTACCCGTTATGACCTACGGTGCCGAGATTTGGACACTTACGGTTCGACTGGTCCACGAACTTAAAGTCGCTCAGCGAGCTATGGAGAGACTATGCTCGAAGAATCTCTGAAGGACCGCATCAAAAATGATGTGATACATCGGAGAAACAGTATCACCGATATAGCCCAACAGATTAGTATGCTAAAGTGGCAGTGGGCCGGTCATATTAGCCACAGAACTGACGACCGCTGGAGTCGACAAGTTCTGGAGTGGAGACCGAGGCTCGGCAAACGTTTTGCTTACGAGTCTATTTATTTTCTGTTTGAAATAAAAAAGTTCTAACTCTTCGATATTTTTTTTTAAGTTAGTAAAGCATTAAAAATACTCAACGTGTTCTTCAGTCCAACGCTACAAATGTTGACTGTTTTATTCAATTTGCTATTTAATATAATGGATTTGCTCATAACTATGCTGTACATTATCTTTTGGCGTTTTTAAGACGTACTCTATATTAATCATTTCAATACAACTGAAACAGCGACTGTCAAATTATAATTCTCGGTACGTTCGACGTTCAAAAGCATTGTTGTCGTACGACGAGACAGGCGAATCGATACGCTTATCTTCGATGTCAAAACACACGTCTGTGTTTCTAAAGCATGGCAAAGCATTTGATCGTTTTTCAGGATTTGATGGATGAAAGTTTTAAGATTAAGTAAATTTTTATTTAGATTTGAGTTTAGCTAAAGTGAAATTTAGTTTTCCTCGTCTCTATTAACGAACACATGTTGAGTATTATGCAAAACGGGAAATGAAAATAGTTAAATTTATTATTTAAGAAAATATAAAAAAAGAATTAAATAAAGAAAAACAATTTAAATTGTAAGTTATAAATGCGCATAATTTTACTTTTACGTTATTGAACATTGTAATAAATACAGAAATTTTACATTATTACCTAATTTCAATCTAGCAAACATTTTTTTCTCTTTGTGTAATATTTAACATAAAACATAATAAATAGGTATTAATTGAAAGACCATGAATGTCATGATTTAATTGAAAGCCAATATTCCGTTCCAAAATTATTCGAAATGCGTTAATTTCGCCTAATTAACGTTGTCTGCTGCGTCATCAAGCGTGGGTCAAATTATTACTGACTTGATATTACAAAATACATGTACAATATTAAAATAAAAGTCATATTTGTATTCAATAATATATAACTAGCCTGCTCGTTACTAAAAATTACTTTATTATTATTAGTCACTACAGTCATAATGACTGCCTCCGTAGCCTAGTGGTATGGGCGAGTGCTTTAGAAACCGGAGGTCGTGGGTTTGAATCCTGCGGGGGCTTAACAAATTTTCATTTTTGTTTCCTAGTTGGTTAGGGCAATTTGGGCCGATCACCCAATTGTCTGAAAAGTAAGATGATCCTTGCATAGGATGGGCATGTAAAAAGTCGGTCCACCCATCAACCTGCATTAGACCAGCGTGGTGGGATGCGGTCCAAAACCCCCTTAAAGATAGGGGTGTTTTAGGCGAGGCCTATGTTCAGCAGTGGACTGTCACAGGTTGATGATGATGATTAGGATGATGATAGTAGTAATACAAATGATTAAGAATCGTATATTAAATTCATAATTTTGGAGAAATAGACATCTCGCTATTATTTATTTGCAGGGATTCTAATAATCGACAACAGAAGTAGAAAGATAGATTATCAGACTGTTTGATATTCATAAATTAAAAAATCCACTTTAATGTCTGTTGAAAATTTTTTAATTTGAAGTTCAAACGACTGCTTCCATATAGTTCAAAATCAAAGTAAGAAACGTACCTATACGAATCGGTAATTTTTGTGGCTTCCACTCCAGATACGTTTGCAGATTCGCAAACGGATAAGGGAAATGAGACTTGGCTTAACATTTGACATTTTTTAAGATAAACAAGATCGATGCTCTACAAATACAACAAATCAGGTCATGAGGCTACACGTTTTCAAGCTTGTAGATGTAGCTAAAGATTACATTTAATACTTCACTCTTTAAATCCTTATAATTGTCTAAAATAAATCTGAGTTACTAACATTTGTATAAATTACTACTAAACATATTATTAAAAAAAAATGGATGATAATTTCGCTTTACACTTTTCAGAAATATTTTTATTTTAACTCTTAAGAGCAGATATAGCTAACTATATATTCAGATATCCAATATAATTATATTTAAATGAGTGCTATAACTCACCGAGTTGGCATTAATTTAGATTAATTAGTTATTTTTATATGACAATCAATGACAATAATAAGTATTTGCTTCTTTACTATTATTAATAATCGCAAGATGCCAAATTAAATTTACTATTTCAAAGGGAAAAATTTGCTACAGCTTTTATTTTTTAAGTTGTGTATTACCTTGTTAGTATTTGAGTTAACAGATGTTCACAAGCTTGTTACGGTAATTACGTGGCACGCTTTTTTCCTAGGATAGTTGGTACTGAGACTTGCTTTACAAATAAAAACTGAATAAATGTGTGGCAAATATTTGCAACTAACATTTTTTTACCAAATAATGCATGTTTTAATCACGTATATATTCGTTGAATTAAGTTCACAAGGTAAACTAAAGCAAAACCAAACATTTTTTCGTACACGCACACCTAAAACTTAGTTCGGACTCTTCGTCTCACTATTTTGAATTGCATTTACATGAATATACATTACCTTACTGCTTTTTACGTCAAGTAACATTCGCAAAGGAATTACGTTAGGTAAGGTGTCATTCAAACCAGAACGTAGTGATTTTAAAGTATTGTTATGTGGCAAATGTAGGCACTGCGATAGTATTTCCTATGTAAAAAAGAGATTTACCACTTGCTTAATATATAATACAAAGTAATATATAATCATAAGATATTTTTAGTTCTATCAAAATTGATTGTTTAATCAGTATCGCTTAGCACAGCTTTGGTTTAGTTATGGACTAATTATGCTGTCAAATGAAACAAATAAAGCTTGTAAGCTTATAATGTTATTGTATAGTTTTTTAAGCAAACATAAGGGTCGCGAACAATAGAAACAAAAGGGCGTACAAAGTAAATAGTGTGCGAACAAATTGTACTGTAACAATGAAACTAAGCGAGTAAAGACCGAGTTACGTTGCAAGTTTAGTTATTTATTTGTGAACAAGACCAACTTTGTGTAATAAGTAGCGGAGGATGTTAGTTTTATTCAGTTTTCAATGCTGTATGTTCTTGCCTGCAAAAATCTTGTACTGACGGCATTGTAATATTAAGCCTTATTATTCACGTAATTGTTATTAGTTTAGTATATCTTGTATTCTATTCTTTTACATTATTTGTAACCTCACTACATAGTATAAAACAAAGTCGCTTTCTCTGTCCCTAAATCCATATGTATGCTTCGATCTTTCAAACTACGCTACGGATTTCGATTAGGTTTTTTCAATATATAGAGTGATTGAAGAGGAATGTTTATATGTATAACACACGCTTAATGTATTTAGTAGTTAGGTATATTTTCTATCAGCATAGCTCCCGAGCAAAGCAGGGACGGGTCGCTAGTAGGTTATAAACCAACTCTTTTTATAAATATATTGCGTTAAGGATAGCGCTTCATGACTGTTAGATTCTAACTTACAACGGTATAAAGCAAAATTTCGTACTTCTGTTGAATCTATTGTACTTCCTAATATTATGCTTCTAGACTCTACTCTATGGCTCAATTCATCTAACACAAAGAAGTAAGAAGGAAGCTACCGTTCTCCACACTACTTGTCTTGATACTGCTAGACCCAGGCTGGGCTCACTCAGTTTGCATACCCAGTAATGTATCATCACTATTATTCTATTATTATTATACTTAGCGCGTTGAATTATGTACCAATGATTAAGATTTACTATCACTATTATGTGTTAAAAATTAAAGACTGAGGCAAAAATATAAAAAGATGGGACGTAATTTGGAATCTAAGATCAAATTATTATTTTCCATTAAACAAATTACAAAATTAGGCAACAAGCTAGATCTGTGACTTTTTAGCTAGAAATAAAAGAAAAATAGAAATAGTAACAGTCGGCACTATTTCACACGTACATAATTACATCACACAGACACCTATTTAGATAATCCACTGAGTAGTATGGATGCTCATACAAATAAAAGGATAAAAACATACATACATACAAAGGAACACACACTGAAAACTTAGCCATCATTAAAAAAATGTTTTCGTATAATGATGATCAGTTTTGGCTTCTTTGGTACATTAGTTCGACTCATATTTGTCTGTCTTATTTATCTCAAATAAAGTTTGACAACGACCATGACATTAACAAGTTGGTAATTGACACGCTTTGCCCACAGCACATAGTTTTATGTCCTGTGGCAAAGAAGACATAACACTCTATAAACCCTCACCGATCTGATGCAATGAACGGTAGTCTCATTAACCCAGAAAGTACGTTGGATAAGGTGCCATTCAAACCAGAACATAGCAGTGATCTGACATTACTGGTTCCTTGCACACATATTGCAAAAAAGAGAGATCTACAATTATTAAAAATATAACATAAGAATGCGTACATTTTTTCTTTTTAATTCAAATGTAAATATCAAACATTTTCATTACAGTTTTCTTCATTTACGGAACAGTGCATTTTACGTAACTAGTTTAATTTATCTTATCGGAAACTATGTAAAAGATAGCGATGGTCTGCAGTTAAGCTCGTCTGAAACGCGCTCTCCACGACAGTTATATAAAAGTGCACAATGCGGTAGGAAACTTTGTCAAGACAATAAAAGTAAGGAAATTTTATAGCGGCAATTCCGAAGTTTCCTCTTAGTATTTGAACAAACTTAACAATGTTTTTTTGGTTCGTAGACTATAATCGTAGTGCAAATATTTGCATATTTTAGCCCCATTTCCCTTTCTTATTAGAATATTTTATGACATTTCATAATAGAATCATGGGTACATCAGCTCCATGAGAATGTCATTCACTATTAGATATGTGTCATCATCTTTTCCTACATCATGCTAGTAAACCGAGAACTTTATGTACAATGCTTGCATTTTGATTATAAGTAGTATCTTTGATGTTGTCTAGTTATTACTATTAATACTCTATGCTTATAACTATATAAAATATGAAATAATTATTAGTAAAGATTTTAAAAAGCAGTTTAATAATAAGGTTAAGAGATTACATAAACTCAGTAAATAAGAAATGGAATAGAAGTAATAACGTTAATACATATTTTAACTATTTGACTTAAAGAGCAATCTACAGATGAAATATGTTTAAATATACTTCTTACAGCCTTCATGTTATAAACTTGTTAATAACTGTAACAGCCTTTTACTATGAGTAGATTCAAATATTCTTAGTTTGACATAAAGCAGTATGGTAAGTGATATAATATATTGCACTTCAGTATAATTCGATCAATATCAGTGAACTCTGTAGATTGATCTGTTTATTATTAAGTTGTAATTCTAATGATTATACACTCGGATATACATGAACCTAATTGATCGTATTCAAAATTCTAGATTCTGGATAGCATAATTTAGTTGAATTAGTAACAAGGTCTATTCAAATTATAAACTTAAAGAAAACTATAAGTTAAATACTGCAGTAAATTATACATATTCTGTGTAGTGCTAATAAATTTTTATTGAGCTAATCTTATTTTACTACTTTAGTATTGCTTTGGCTGATAGATAATCGGAACCAAAATATTTTTTGTGTTTACGTGCAAAATCGACCAATTGTATAGATAACAGTAAATAACTTACTCTTTTGTAAAATTCTGAAACCAAATCTGGATAAAACGGTACAATTTTTCGTTGTAGTATGATTATAAATTTCAGTTGGCACATTTTCAAAACATTTTTACTGACCTATATAGCATCTTAAAATAAATTATATTCCACTCCTCCTTGTTTACAACTCCTTGATGTTGGGTGTTGCGAGAATTTGCAAAAACTAAATGAAAAGTCATTTCAATAACTACTATGATAATGTAAGTCAAACGATAACTAGGATCGAAAATTAACAATTCAAAATATGTAGGTATTTTTTCTGGGAGTAATATTATTTTATCGTTTGCGTAGCGGTATGCGCCTAAAAGAGTTGGAAGTGATGGAAAATATAGTTGTCTTCTTTTTTGTTTATCTTTTTAGTAGGTTTTTTGTTTTCGGAGTTTTAGCATTTCATTTGAGTGAATTTACCTGTGCGTTTTGCATCAGGTGAACGTTCTTTTTTTAATTTATTGCATTTTCAGCTATAGTAAGTTCTTGTTAAAAATTATAATGCATAAATCTACTCGCAACCACGGCGTGAAGAGTGATCCATTTCTTTTCGAAATACCCGATGTTCATGGATTTTGAGAGTATACAGGAATAGCGCTTGTGTTTGCGCGTACACTTGTGCACTTTACTATCTCCTGCGTAGTTGGTTGATCTCTAATATAGATCGGCTGCGTTAGTCAGATTTAATGAGAAGGACATTATTATTCTTCTTTCATCTAGCAGTTTTTCCAAGTTATTATGGCGGCTGATCCAGTTTTACCTAAATAACAGTTTTTACGCAGAGCGAATGGCATCTGATCTCCGCAGCCCAAATGGCAAAGTGCATTCTATGGGTGAATTAGTTGTCAGTAAATTTGAAGGCTGACTTTCTATTTCGGCTGCCAAAGATAGTCTTGACAACCGGGACCGACTTTTGACATGACCATCCGACGCACGAATAATCATCTTACTTTTCAGACAATTGCGTCATCGGCCCAAGTGTCGGAATAGGACGTTATAGCTATAGATGGTATATTTTGCTAGTGATGAATCCATCTTATATTGTTATTTATTTGAATCAGATTTCTTGTAAAATGATAACTTCAAACCGCAAAATGTAAAATGTAAAATGCTTTAGAATTGGCGAAGGGTGTAGATTCATGCTGCCTGAGTTTTAATGATTTTTTACTACAACGACTTCCAGCTTAATGTTAAATGCTTTGTAAACCAAAATCAAACAATTTCTTTTGTATAAATATATATGTAACATTTACTCAACCCGATTAATATTTCGTCATTGTTTGATGCGAGAGAAAGTTTTGTTGCAACTGCGACTAAATAATGGAAAATGCAGCAATGCGCTCATGTATTATTCTGTTTGAAATTTACCTTGTTAGTGTTGGAGTTCTGAGAGATGTAGCTACAAACTTGTTCACGTAATTACGTGATACGCGTTTTTGCCTCTAACTTCCTATGCGTTGTGTTTTAATAACACAGAGTTACAAAGCTCATACCGATAGAACATAATATTTAACATAAAATACCGATAATTTTAATGTCAGTAAAAGATAACGTGAAAAATAATGTTTCGTAATTTTTTTGTGATAAAAAAAACTTGCAGCTTATACTTAATTTAAATTACGTGTAATTTAAATCACACTGTAATGTAACAAATGCCTGTTTTCTATCGATATTATTATGGGTCAACTCGATTTAAATGTTGCAGATTAAGATCAGTCGATTTTGCTGGTTTCGAGCGTAGAAAACATTTGTCACAGATTTGCGGTGGACAGAACTTGGCATGCCATTTCACATTTTTGACTAAGACAACATAGCATAATATACCTTTATAAATAGAAAAAAAAAGGAATCAAAATTAATATATACATTAGGGTAAAATAAACCTGCAGTACATATTCGCAAAAGGAGATGATATATATATATATATATATATATATATATATATATATATATATATTGCTGAGATACCTACATATAAAGAATTAAGTATTTGTAAAACTTTTTCTTTGTTTCCAAAATCGGAACGCACTAAAGCGTGGTAGATAACCTTTACGGTAAGTTGTACATTTGGGTTATTTAATTACATTCATGAAGATAGAACAAAATGTACATTTAATTAAAAATTTTTTTTATGAAATATCAAGGGAATAATATAATTAATAAAATTGCCATAAGACGACAAAAATTTCAACTGGTTTGAGAACGACGCTTTCTGATTAATTTTGCTTAGAAATAAACCCTATTGAAATTAACGCTCACATCACTAGCCTCTGAAAGTCCACTGTGACACAGGCCTTCCTAAACATTCTATCCATTAGGGTTTTAGACCACATCCCACCACGCTGGTCCAATGCGGGTTGGTGGGTGGACTGACTTTACAAGCCCATCCGACGCAGTGATCATCTTATTTTTGAAACAATTGGGCTGATCACCAAATCGCAAAATGTACCCATAACATAGAAACAACAAAAAATTGGTTGAGTCCCGAGTCAGATCTAACGACCTTTGTTTTCTAACAAAGGCCCATACCATAGGTTGATCTGAGGGTAATAACGCTCATTTTAATATTATTTCAATAAAAGGACATTACATAAGTTGATTCTTAAATAAAATAACACACAGACAGACAGATGAAACATCACGGATTGATACATTTAAATACAGATATCGTATAATTTATGACAGATTCAGGAAGCTGAATCATATTTTCACCGAGAATTTAAGCGAAAGTCTTTGACCAATTGAAGACTCCCAGTATGATCTTACCACTTAAATTTGCTAGTCAACGGTTGCGTAGCCACCATGCTTGAGTTTTTGACGGATAAAATTCGTAAGAATTTATCTCGTCAAAGAACTAAGTCACTGACATGGCGCATAGGATTAGCTGTTGAAAGGGCGTTGGCCTAAGCTAAAAGTAAAGAACCGAATGGCCGATGTGCAATAAAAGGTTCTGGAATGGAGCCGCGTTTGGGAAACGGAGTTGATTGACCCACGACCAGGTGGGAGCCGATCTCCGCGCAGTAGCCGGTTTCAAAATAGAGCTGAGAGATGGATCGTTAGGTTTTCGTTCGATTGAAAAGCTGTCGCTGTAGACGGAAAGTTGCTTAAATGATGAGATTTGAAGATACAGATATATTTTTTTAAATAATATAAGAAACCATACAATTATATAAGTCTCATAAAGTCACATGTGCGTACCCAGTTTTAAAAGGGACCCATTAAAAGGACAACTTAATGCAGAATAGAAAATTATGAACCCTGATTGCGCATGCATATTAGCATCGTCCACAGCAAATTGGGTATTATGCACTCTGTATATTTAGTAACAATTACGCTAATTCATTTTCAACTTAATTTTTGGAAAGAAACGCATATAAAATAATAACTAAAACGATATTAAAGTAAATTAATTAATAATCAGTGCAAATACTTACAAAACTTGTTATACTGCCAAGCGTGCTGTTTACTAACTTTTATGATTAATTTAATTTGTTTACTACAAAAACTATATATAGGCTTTTGTACTTTGAGGAATAAAAAATTTAAAGAAGTGTTTCGGCCTTTAAAGCTAAAAATCACCTGGTTTACGAAATGTTATATTTAATAAATAGTAACAAAATGAAGTGTGTGAGAGTTGGTAATTATCTACCTACCAACAATAATGCACAGTGATGACCAAGCGCAAAAGTTTCCGTAAAACAAACGAAACTTGAGAAAAACTTGCGATATTAAGAGATTTTTCGGTAAAATTTCATCAACATTGATTTTTTTGTTATCAAGAAACTTTCTCAGTTTTTAAAAAAATTTGGAGCTCTCTTGTACGCGCTTTGTATTAAAATAATAAATTTATTAATTAGATAAGAAAAAAAATGTCTATTTCTTTATATAGTAAAGTACATGATAAGTGTATTTTTCATTTAATAGTAATAATTGAATATTTTTATAATTAAAATATTTTAAGTTTATAAACAAAGGAGACGTAATAATTATTATTATTTCGTTACTTAAATATTAGTAAAAATCCGTAATAAGTGGTTGATATGTATAATCGCGTAAATAAAGAAATAATTAAATCAATTATATTAAAGGAACTATACCTATAAAGTCTTGCACCATAATTCAACAAGTAATGTACAACATATTTAATTTTAAGCTACTCATTAAAAACAACGCCGCGTCAGGCTCATTGCAATATACATTAAGTGTACCATAAACAAAGAGAACAGAAAGTTTCGCTCTACCTGGGGAGCTAATTTTTAAAATTATGGCAACACTGAAATTAAACATTTTTTTACTCTTTAAGAGTTTCCGACCACGCTATGCATTTTAATATTAAAGTCTGAGAGAGAAGGCTTCAGAAAAGTCTAACTGCGGCATGCATAGCATTCTTGGGTATGCGTATTGTAACATATACATAGACATATGTTAGTCTTTTATGAGTTACACAACTGTAATTAAAAATAAAGTTGAATGATACCTCTATAAATTACATCACAGATTATGTAATTGCTTCGGGCTAGAAGGGTTAAAGTGCAAGAACTACAATATATTAGGACATGCAAAATCACCGATGCTCAATGCTGGCTATTTTATAATAACACAATTTTCCATTCCACATTAAAATTTATTCCAAATAAGGCAAAAATGTATTGGAAAGTCACAAAACACCGGGAATTAAAATACAATTAAATGTGTTAATAAACGCGTTAATATCCGTTAAAAGTGGTTTTATTCAATAATTCACAACATGTGTTAGAACATCAACATCAGTATAGCAGCAACTATAAATTGTCGGTATATACACGGATTTCACCGTGGAATTAGTGCTGCAGAAAAGGCTCACAAAGAGCTAGCGATTTTTACGAAGCAGGCACCGCTAACAAAGGAATGGTGCGCTGGTTTATGTACGTTTTCGTTTTTGGTAATTTGGACTCACACAATGAGCCTCGTTTATAATGATGTAAATAACTAAGAATTAAGGCAATAGTGGTAGCGGATCCATCCCAAACTGCCAAACTAGGCAGCATTCTTAGGCTTAAGTGACAAAATAATATTTATACATCTGAACTAAATTGAAAAAGTCCAAAAACTCGAAAAGTTAGTACTGCACACACACTTTTGCTTCAGTTAATCTGAAGCAAACCAACAAACATGCGTCGACTGCTGCGTTTCATTCCACAAAATTTTGAGGGTATTTGGAGTGTTTCGTTATTTGATAATCGGATAATCGGAAGCGATGTTTACATTAAGCTAATAAGTGGAGAACCTTTAAAATATTGCCCTATGCAAAAACTGAGTAAACAGTAGAATATGGTTAGAGTTTAGTAGACCAGTGCTGGTGCTATCCACTACAGCTCTATCAGATCAAGCCAGACTATTACTACAAACTTGTCAAACCGACAACAGCAAATGATTAAGGAAAAGCAAGCTATTAATCTCGCCCCGGCCCTCAAGTCAGAGTTGCTGCGACTAGAAACTCTAGATCAATTATCAGACATACTATCCAGATCTTGCCCAAGCTGACTGCCACTTTTGCAACTAATTATACTGTATCAATTGTCGTACTAACGAAATGTCGTAATAGATATAAGTGTGACGCCCTTATAACTAGAGCTGGGATATTTTATTATTTATGTTTCCTTTTGAGTTCCTCAGTTTAAAAATTGTGTGCGACATTCCTAATACAGTAGTTGTTTTATTGACAAAATTCTGGTTCTTTTTTGCTGTCATTATTAAAGTTAAAGAACTTTAAGAAATCACTGTAACAATTCGCAATTTAGCAAGTTTAACACATTTAATATTGTTAACGCTATAAATTGTTTCAATTATTGAATAAAATTAATGTTCTTAACAATACGCAGCATTTTCTGTTTCCTTTTTTATGAGAAAGTGACTGATGACAAAAGCAAAGGTCCTTTGAACTTCACCCAGCCCATTCACGTGGATAATTCGTTACTCACGACTGTACTTTGTGTTTTACGACTGACTATATATTTTTACGGCGACATCGTTTTGTAGCAGAAAATTGCATTGTAACATACGCCTTTACAAAATTCACGGTTTTATTATAAAATCAAAGCCAGGATGTTTTCTTACCATAGATTTATATTTAAACAAAATTATCAAGTAAGTTGTCAGACCCTGTTTTTGCGGAAGAGATAAAAACTGTAATATCGTTGAAGATCTTGAAGATTTTAGGATTAATTTTATGTAGTTATTTTTTTTTATTTAATTGCAATAGCATAGGAAGTTCTGAATATGTCTCTAACATATTGAAGGTCTGCATTTTAAAGACAAAATTAAGCATTATTAGCCATTGAACTACATTGTGTAATTTAAGAGCCCTAACAAAACATATTTTTAAGACCGATTTAATTTGCATAACTTCGTAGAACTTGGTTTTTGACTGATTTCCCAAAAGAAGTAACAGTAAGACCGCGATAGCATATATCTATGTTTTAAAAATAACGCACAATAAGCATTTGAATGTAAATACTTTTGAAAAATTGCAATTAAGCACTCTCAAAGCCTATTTAAGATAATATAGTTTAAGTTCACTTAAAAGTTATTGCATATCAGTGCCATAATCGTTATTTTCAAGAAATGAATACCTTAAAGTTATCATAAAATAAAATATTATATATGATAGTCATAAATATAATAAAACTGAAAAAGTAACAAACAGCAACACTAAATAAGTTTTAAAGTTAACAATCTTAAAATAAAAGATGATGTTGCAACATTTTTTTCGAACAGTTTTTTTCAGACATTACGGTTTCTACTACCAAGTAACTTTTGTCTACTCCAACAGTTGCCGAGTCACTCCTTAAAGTCAATGTTAGTGAGTTTACTGAACTTTTTAAATTTAACGATGTGAGTCATAAAAATAGTATAAAAGTATTTACGATACTATTATCGATGTAAAAGCACCACACCTAGCACTTATTTTAAATGTATGTATAAATAGGGGTGAGTTTCCTGACCTTATGAAGCATTGTAAAGTAAAACCGGTTTTCAAATAAGGCAGTAAAACTGATTAAAATAATTTTAGATCTATATTCAGACTGCTTACTTTGCGTAAAATAATTGAAAAATTGATGCTAAATCAATTACATGAACACTTCTTGGCAAAACTTTATAAATAATAAAATACGGCTTTGCTAGGGGCCGACCTACAACTAACGCAGTTGTTCGACTTATTTAAAGCATATATCAGGTTTTATCAGCTTCGCAGGATGCTCAAGGTATTTTCTGCAACCTTTCAAAGGCTTTTGATTTTGGTCCACGTGTGAGTCTAGTCAGGAAACTACTCCACTATGATGTTAAAAATTCCGCACTCGATCTTTTGACTTCGTACCTGAAACATCGAATTCAGAGGTTTGACGTGAATGGTAAAGATCACCTAGGGCCCTAGTAAATAAGGCGGTCCCACAAGGGTCTATTCTTGGACCTTTTCTCTGCTGGTATATAAATGATCAACCTCATATAATAATCCGATAGTATTTTTTGCAGATCTTTAGAATACATCTTTGATTTTTAAAGTTAGACGCAATAAAATAATTAATGACGATGTAAATAATACTCTCTCCTATGTAGCGCATTGGTTTAATGTAAATAATTTACTACAAAACAACAAAACGATTAAGTGTAAATAAAATTTATGAATGTAATGTAAAATGTGGTAATTTTGAAATATCGTTCGATGGGAAAGCGATCTAGACCTTGTCGATTCTACTGTATTTCTCGGCGTAACAGTAGACGCCAAATCACATTGGGGCTCCATATACATAGACTGGCGAATGAACATAGATCCGCGGCATACGCTGTTTAAAAAAATTAGACACATAACTGACGTGAAGATAGCCCGCGTGGTAAATTTATGTTATTTATACAGTTCTCAATCACAGAACTCAACCCTCGTCGTTTAAAAGAGAGCTATTGCTGTAGTCTTTAACCTGAGCCCTAAAGAATCACTTAGAGAGTTGTTCACCCTAATTAAAATAATAACCGTTAGTTCTAAATTCATATTTAAAAATTTAATGTATGTGCAGAAAAACAAAAATGTTTTTTAAGGCATTGTAATATACATCATATAGGAACTACTACACTATACTAGGAACAAACATTAACTAATTCTTCCAGGAACTAGCTGCATAGAATAACTAAATATTTTATAGGACAATATATTCGTTTTTACAACAAAATCCCAGGAAACGTTCTAAACTTAACCATTAATTAATTTTAAAAAATATGAAGAAACGTCTGTGTGTTAAAGGTCACACTGCAATTGACTTTTTGAATTATTTTGAACGGTAATGGAATGCTCGCTCCAGGTTTTTTAGACGATATGACATTTGTATACCTGTGATTGTATGTTGATTGTATTAATCTTGTTGTAAAAGAAGACCAAAAAAAGGCCCGTTGAGTTTCTTTCGCTGGTTCATCTCAGGTCAGAGGCGGTCTTTTCCGAACCGAAAGAGCATTCTTGACAATCAATAAATAATTATTGTAATTATTTCTTCTTTGTTGAATAAATACATTTGAAATTGAATTAAATAGTTGTTAAAATTTTTGTATGTATTATATGATTTGACATAATCCAATTAAGAATTTATATATATATTAGATATAATAATAGATAATATATATTATTCACATTACATATATTATTGTGTGACAAAAATATATGTAACAACATCCCATATAAACATTAACTACTACATTATAAATGTCGAAGAAATGAATATGCTATGTAATAAGCTGCGAAGCGTTAATAAAGATGTTTTGTAAAAATCAAGTATTTATAATATTTTTTTACTTAATATCCTTACAATCTTGTAGACAACGTTACCTTCTCAATACAAATACGACACAATACGACTTAGCTAAAAAATGTTGTAAACATTTAGTAGCATAATTAAAAGCAACTACATAATAATTTGGTAGAACTAATAGTATCGAATATCTTTCGTTTTAGGAAATACATACTAACATATTACTAATATTTAACGTAGATGGGAACAAATGAAATTGTTTGTTTCAATTAATATTCAATAAGTTTATATATTATAAATATATTGCGTATGCATATGGTATTCTGCATAACATTTTTATTTGTTTGGTATATATCGATTAACTTAAATGCAAAACACAGAAAGATTACATAAAATGTAATGTTCCCCGCCGACCTCATGCTCTGTAATATAATTCTCTGAAAGAACATGCTTCTAGGGAGCTTAACAGCAGCGTCCATCGCTGTCAAGTGCGCTTTACGTTACTAAACATAATTACTCTGTAATAATTTCTTCTTCAGGTACAGCATAGTTTACTTTTGTAAGGTACCATAATAATAATCAAGGTTATTGTGGCGTGTGGTTGTAATGCAGTTCTTTAGATTCAGATAGTAGATATACCTTTATGAAAATAAAGTTATTGATTTTATTAAAATATATAAACGAATTTTTTTCAAATAATAAACTAAAGGTTAGTATAATATGCAAAGTTAAGCTTGCCTTTGTACATGTTAATATTGCGTAAAAATTTAAATAAATAAATAGAGTACCACAATAAAGTTAATCATCTTGTTTTTCTTTCAAGACGTTTAAAATCTTCGTCATTTTCTATAACAAAATACTAATAATATTAAGAAATTTAAATTAATACATAAAAGTGATATTATAACAACGGCTTGATAAAATCAAGTTTATTTTCAGTATTTGGTATTTGGTTTTTAGTCTAGAAAGTGCGATATTTATTTCTTTAAAAACATTCTAACTATCATATATAACATATTTTTCAGGAAAAATATTTTATCTAGCTATTAATAATAAAAGATTTTATTTAAAGCGTAAGGGTTACGCTTACAAAAATGTAAAAAAAATACGAAAACTCTTTAGCTAATTCATCGTTTTACTTCAATTTTTCTTTATAATTTTAGTAAGGTTTTATTACATTAAAAATCAGTTTAGAAGGATCGCCTCCGTGGCCTAGTGATGTTACTGGCCATTACCATTACCAACTGAAGTCAATAGGTGTGAATTCTGCACGGAAACAATTTTGTGTTGTTGTTATCTGTTGACATATAGCAATAAAAGCCGAGCACCTTATAGCCTTAAAAGTAAGATAACTAATGCGCCAGGTATATAAGTAGATAAGATAAGTATAAACATAATTGGTTTGTAAAGGAACGTTTGTAAAGGAGCCCAATTTTTCAGGTCCATAGGTATACTAGGCTAACCAATCAATCATATCTAGTAGATACTTGATTTACCTAAATGAAACCCGATTAAAGTTTTTGCGGTATTGCAAATTGTTAATATTTTTAATAATGTCCAACTTTTTTTATGCCCCTCAGACTCATAGATCAGCAGATAAATTTACAGCCATTTGTCCCATTAACCTAACCAACTAGGAATCAAAAATGGAAACATGTGTCTCCGTAGGATTCGAACTTACAACCTCCAGTGGCTAAAGCGGAAACTCATACCACTAGGTTACGAAGGCACTTTTCTAACATTGTTGCAATATATATATTGCAATAATCACCAAAATCTTCAAAAACATACAGTGTTATATCTAAACTTAATTTTTTATACACTTTACTTTCAAGTAAACTAAAAAAAGTTTCACGTAATATTTTTATTTGTGTAAAACACATTGTTTATTGTCCATAAACAATTGGCGATCCACCCATACTAAACAACCGTTCAGTCGTACTCAAGTAAATTACTTACGAGATGCCCAGTTTCCCTGCATTCACGACATGGTTCAATTAATATAATGGCACTTTCTGCGGTAACTATCTAATTTGGCGTTTATCTCTTCCGTACTCTAATTTACATTAATATAAATTGAATCGGTCGTTTTAAATAATTCGAGGTGACTTAAATAAAATACTAACTCTCAGGTCCGAGTCTTACTTGCTCAAACCTATGTCAATATTTTTAACAATTCAAAATAAAGGTTATCAAAAGAAAAATTATAGACAGTAATAATAGTTGACAATCAAACGAGAAGGTATATAATTATATTTGACTATATTATATTTCCTATTTTATGTTATAAAAAGACACCTAAAAATATCACCACTTCAACAGATATAACAACTTTTCTCATTCTCATGACCGCGCCATAGGCTCATCATGTGGCTCAATCATGTTAAAGCCAAAAATTCTTTTCTATTTTAGCTTTTTATTATAAATAAGAAAATAATTAAAAAAAACTAGGTCATGATGTACCTAACATCCCTTTTAAATGTTTTAAAAAACCATAAATCAAACGTTCGCATATCCAAATTTTTGAAATGTAAGCAAGTTCCGTACGTGAAACGTTATTTGCAGAAAACCTTCGTAATTTCCAAAGCAACGGGAGGCTGCGGTTGTTTGTTTCGAGGAAACAAGATCAGCCCCTATGAATTTATAGTAGCTCAGGGCCTTTAACAAGTTGTTTCTGCGACTTGTTTGCGCAAAAACTTCTGATATTACCGTTACGCTTCCCTTGCTACATATATAAACCTTTAATTTGTTCTTCGTGTTTTCACCGAATGTGATAGAAAGATTCCTTATTTAAGATTGTCTATCTCTTATTAATTCTTTTCGACTTTGTAGGAATGTTATAAATTAATACGTACTTTATTTTTTTGTATTTTTAAAACAAGATCCACAGCTCATAATAGTTGCAATTATAAACATAGACATCGTACATAACAAAACTTAAAGCCAGAACTGGATTTACATTATGTAAGTAGTGAATGATATCAAAAGTGAACAAAATATGACAATTTAAGTAATTAAAAAATATAAATAAAAAAAAAAAACTAATTAAATACTTTAAAAAATATTGCGTTGCGTGTGCGTGTGCGTGGTGCGTGTGCGTGTGCGTGTGCTGTGCGTTGTGTGCTGGTTGCGTGTGCGTATTGCGTTGCGTTGCGTAATTGCGTTGCGTTGCGTGTGCGTGTGCGTTGGCGTGTCTATGCGTGTGCTGTGCGTGTGCGTGTGCGTATGCGTGTGCTGTGCGTGTGCGTTGCGTGTCGTATTGTCGTATGCGTGTGCATGTGCGTATGCGTATGCGTAGTCGTATGCGTATGCTGTGCGTGTCACGTTGCAGTGTGCGTTGCGTTGCGTGTCGTGGCGTGTGCGTGTGCGTTGCGTTGCCGTATGCGTTGCGTATGCGTTGCTTCGTTGCGTTGTGTCGTGTGCGTGTGCGTTGCGTTGCGTGTGCGTATGCGTGTGCGTGTGCGTATGCGTTGCGTGTGCGTTGCTGTGCGTATGCATGTGCGTGTGCGTGGGTGCGTTGCGTATGCGTGTGCGTGTGCGTGTGCGTGTGCGTGTGCGTGTGCGTGTGCGCGTGCGCGTGCGCGTGCGCGAACAATTGAAATATACTACAATAATGTCAACCAATAACGGAGTAGTAACAGTAATAATTACGAGCTTAATTATAGTAACTACATAGTAGTGCCACATATATATATATATAAATATATATTACTACTACTAGCAGACCCTGCCACGCGTTGCTATGGCTAGAATTTATCTACCTATTTTACATTGCAAAAAACAATTTAAAGGCTTAAGATAAACGGAAAGAAAATATCAGTCATGAGGAACACCATGTTTTATTAGAAAAATGTCATTTGTGAAAAAACAGTGAACTCGAGGATGCTACCGTTATACCTGAATATAATGAAAAATAGAAGTGGTATAAGAATCAGAAGACGATTAATCAAAATGTTCCTTCTGTTGATATCTTGAAAAAACTTTCAACACAAAAGAGCTTGTTTTTTAAAATTATTATTGTTTATTTAATTCTTACCTGTCTATTAAAAATGTTATATTTTTAATGGATATAATACTACCACCAAACAAATTTTCATGCTTTTTGCTTCATGGTTATTAAAAAACAAAGAACAAAAGTTGATTACATTCGTTGCAAAAGTAAGGAAACAACTATCGTATAAAATAATAAACAACGAATATATAGTACCTTCAATCGTATCCGCCGTTGAATTTGTTACAAAATATTTATATAAGATACAACATCAGTTTTATTAATTTTGCACTGTAAAAGTTAATTTCTAATTTTTACATTTTATGTTGTTGGCGCATGTTACGTCGCTACTATTATTATGCTAAAAAAAAAGTAATTGTAACTTTTTTTTAATTTATGGCCTGGTTTAAAATAACGGCGTTATGAAATTGCATTTTTGTTGCATTTTCTCACGTCAAAAACAGGCCTAGGCTAACACTGGAGGACGGGAGTCAGTGCCTTTTGAACGATGGCTTTACATCTTGGCTGTGATTGACCATTGAACGATTTTCCCATTTGGAGGTGTTTACTTTTCTATTGTTGAGGTATTTTCGGAAAGGTAGCTGGTTTACTAAATACTATTAGCGTAATCCTCCGTTTAGGTACCAATATTATACATTAAGGTGTTACAGTGCATGGTATAGCCATGGTATATAACTAGTCCATATCAACGCTAAATAGGGTTTGCGTGACTTCTAAGATGATTTATGGAACAAACGAGATTTTCAGAGATTATTTTTTATTATAACGTTTTCTGATCAAATCAAATTAAGACACTTGGTAATTGGCCTTAAAGAGCATTGAAGTGATAAGCGTTATTATTTCTTAATTAGGCTTTCAAAATATTTGAAAAAAATATTCGGTCGGTTACTATCCATACATTGGAGTCGCAGTGTCAAGATGATAAAACAAACTTAGTATTTCGGTTGAAATATTAGAAGTCTTAAATTTAAGTACTATGTTTAAATTCCCAAACCCTTAACGTGATTTAGGGATCTAGTACGATATTATTATCTACATGAGAAACGACGACTGGTTTCATTTTTCATCTGATGATACCAATTAAGGGTCGGTTGACTTTGTTGAATTAAAGTACCCTTCGAACTTCGTGCTGATAGGAGTGCAAAAACAAACAATTATGACTTGTTAAACATATATATGAACTAAATATTAAATTGCTTAAACCTAACAAAAGTAACTTCTCATTTCTTTATACAAAGTTGAGAATAGTTCGAACGATACTGAAATACAGATTAAGAGTCTTGGAAACTTTTATCCCAATCCAAACGCTGGATCACATAAGGATCACGTACGATATCATATAAAACAGAGGAAAAGCTGAGTCGACTGGTTTCCTTTCATTATCTGAAGATCATTCAGCACATGAGCGTCGAGGTTCTTTGTTGACATATTCAAAGAGCCCTCGCCACTTCTATTGTGGCCGTGTGTAATTAGGAGGGAACATCTTAAGACACCTTTAATGCGGTTAGGTTGACAAAATATTCACGAACAAATTTTTTTTGTTTGGTAAATAGTAAACAACATGGTTTAAACAATAAAAACAAAAATGGATCAGTATTTTATTTTAGATGTAAGGGGTTAATAGCTTAATCACCTTTTAAGTAACTTAATGGGTTTAACAAATAAAAGGTGCCTTTCAAAAGAATAGTATATTGCCTTTAAAGTTAGTGTTGGTTTTCCATAAGTTTTTCGTATAGGAATGAGGTTTATTATAATTTATGTTGTCATATTGATGCGACATTTTACTAAACTTTTATATCAGGTGAAGTTTTGGTATGAAACTTATAATAATACCCTTTAAAGAATTAAAAAACTATTTTAGTATTAGCAATGTACATATTTTCACATTCTTTTAGTTATGAAAATCAATACAATAAACACGCCTCGATATAATTTTAAATTCGCCCAGCTTTTTACTATAAAGGTATAAATTAAAATAATATCATAAAAGTCATCTCATATTAGTTAAACAGTTTTATTAACTTAAAGTTTCTCTTCTTTAAAATATCAATAATCTATATGCGCATAATTGTATAACAATAATATTAAAATGTACTATTCAATATACATGTAAGTAATTTAAATTTATATTATACAGCATCCTCATAAAAGTCGGATGGCACAACTCGCCCAGAACGTTTACCTAATAGCAAACAATACGCAGTTCGTACAAAAATAAATAAATAGATTGGTGATAATAAGAGGATAAGGCATCGGTCGTCATGGACGAACCGGTCCCCTTTAAACCGGAACATCGAACATACGACATTAAAAGAAGGAATATTTGTTTAAAAATGAATTATTTTATAATTCATTACTTATTGTTCATTCTTAATTAAAAAATAATAGATAGGGCTCAATATAATAAACATACAAGTTTTAATTTTTTTTAATACAAACCTTAAGTGTACTTAAACAGTAGCCATTTTATAAAATTTATTTTAAGTAATTTTGGCTTTCTTCGAAAATCGTATTTCCCAGAGGGGAGTTGAAATAAATCATATTTCAACACAATATAGTAGAAGATAGGTAATATATCTTTCTTCTACATAATTCTTTTTCATATTTATTGTCTTTGCTGGCTCTTTTCCCTTTATTGGGGCTAAAGAAATTTAAGTCATTGGATTTCTATTTGTTTTGTAAGGAATCGGTAATTTTGATGTGATAATAAAATATTGCTTCGCTATATCACTGGTTATTTTGGAATTATATTAAGGGAGTACATAAAATATTATTGTAATTAATTGGTACAGGTGTGTATGTATATTTGAATTCTAATAAGAATTTAAGAAAATATTAAAAACCTAAAGTAATATTTTGGAGTTACTTTTTGACTAGCACTAGATGTATATAGTATAGATATCTATATATGCGCTTTGCGGCTTAATGTGCTGTCAACGGACAGGTCCAAATTTTTAACGCTTTGGCTGCTAGGAATAAGAAAGCTGTCACATAAAATTTGTGAAAGTTGAGCTGTATCTAATTTGACTGCCATTCTAGAACTACCTAGCACAATAGCTTGGCATTTATATGGATTAACAGCTTACCTGTACCTATCAGACCAGTCTTTAACAGCGTGTAAGTCTCTCTTAGACATTATTAACTCTGAGACAGTTGGGATGATATTGGGCATATTTTTATATACAGATGATACATATTAAATTATTCTACGTATGTATTGATACAACATATAATATGTATTAGAAGTGAGAACCAATATTATAAATCTATTTCATTTTTATATTAATCCTCTTGATTCCATGATAAATAAATAATGAAATAAAACCATTAAAAAATAGTTTCTTTATCTACCAGATTTGATTTACATAATTTTGATATTTTTTTATTTAGTATGTAAAACGCCCCGCCCATAGAAAATGAAGACGCCAAAAATCTACTGGTGGAGTCTACCTAATAATCTAGGTTTTTTTATAGATTATGTCAAAACCAGCAGGACGTTCAAGTAATGGTAAGTGATACGCCCTACCCATGAAAAATGCAGCGTAACACACCAATTCAACGCTGAAACATAGTATAATACGTCTTATTTATCCAGTTATAACGCTGACTACGGTGCCCTTTAAACCGGAAGTTATAACTGCTTATACACTACTGATTTGCGGCATAAATTGACACTGCGGTGGTTTTACCCCGATAGTCCCTTGTAAAAAGAAACCTACCACGTTCAAAGGTTTGTTATTCGTTCAGGGTGGACAGTTGCAATCGTGTTTTCATAAAATTATTTATTTATTTATTTATTCTTCATGCACAAAAGAAAACTGTACAAAGGCAAACTTAATGCCGATGACATTGTCTACCAGCCAACCTTTGGGTGGTGAAGAGATGGCAAGGTAGGTGCACCAAAATAAGCAAAATTTTAAAATGAGTTTTTCCATAACATAGTAAGGTAAAGTAAATTAATAAATATATATTATTACACTATAAGATATAAGCAATCTTATTCATATTCTTATATATATGTAAATACGCTCATAAAATAATGTAAATAAATATTACACTTTATAAATACAGTAACATATAAATATAAATATATATATATATATATACACATTACAGGCCAAACCCGATTTCAGGACAAACTAGTTTGGCCTAGGCTCAACTAGTTCTTCCTATACCATATTCTATAGTATCTTATATTTTTAAGTTTTTTTGGGTCAGAATTGGGCATTTGCAGTCAAACTTTTTTAGAGGCAGCAGATGTAAATCAGGACTCTGAAATATCGTTGAGGACTGCAGCTACAAAACGTTCAGTTGGATCAGGTCAAGGTTTTGTGAGATGCAGCTGCAACAAAAACTGTTCCACAAACAGATGCCAGTGCAAGAAGGCAATTACTCTGCAATTCTAAATGCCACCAAAGCAAACCATGTAAAAAATAAATAACAATTTTAACAATTGACATAATACTCGTAAGATTATTGCTTTTTGATAAAAGCTGTATTATTTGTTATAGTATGATTGTTTATATTATCACTTAACGACGAATCATTACCTATAGTTTAATAAAAATGATTATTATTTCAATTACGGAGTATTTATTGTATCTATTTATTTTGACTGTCTTGATATACTTTAATGTTTAGACTAGGCCATACCAGTTTATTCTATTATAAGCGCATGGATATTAAGATTAACTAGTTTGGCCTGGTCTAAACAGCCATATGCCATTGTAAAACAATGTGTATTATCCTCTTGACAGTTTTTCAAACATATGATCATGAACTCTTTTCTTGAAAACGGGATAACTTTGAGCTAACCTGATTTGAGGCGGTAACACATTCCACAGAAGGATGGACTGAACAAAAAAAGAGGAGTGTGTAAATTGGAACGATGGGCCGGACATAAGAGAAGACGGTTATTCGTCGAGAGAAGATTTTTATTATTTACAGTGCTAAGGTATTGAAAATGGAAGGGAAGGTAAGATGGAGTAAAACATGAATTAAGAAGAGAAAAATGAGTTGTTAGTGCATGATGAACGCCTTTCACGGATAGGCAACCACTGTAATTGAAAACGAATCGAATGCAGTTGTTCGGAAGTCGGTCCAGTTTATTGAGGAGATCTGCATTCAGGTCAAGATAGCACATATCACCATAGTCGATTACAGGAAAGATTAAGGTCTGCACTAGCGTTTTCTTATTTTTAACGGTCAAGAAATTCTTTAGTTTGTAAAGCAAACGCATTGTGTTCGTTACTTTACGACTTACGCAGCTTGCTTGGTCTCTCTAACTGAAAGTACTGTCGATTATGAGACCCAGATTTTTAACATTTTGGCATATCGGAAAACATGAATTATCAAAAACTATAGGAGGTAGTACAAGAGAGTTTACAGTTTTCATAATCCGTGAACTTCCTACAATAATGGCTTGACATTTTGCTATGTTGTCATTGAGCCCAAAATCATTACTCCAATTTTTGATTAAAGATAAATCTTTATTCATGTTTACTATCGTTTGTTGAAGACCATCAATTGTAAGTCATCAGCATACAGATCATACGCACATTGAAGTTCATGTAATAAAATTTATAAAAACAGAAAATACAATAGGAGAAAGAATGCCACCTTGAGGGACGCCACTAGGCACATCTAGCCAATTTGAAGTCAAGTCGTCAGAAATCACTGCCTGCCGGCGCCCTCGAAGATGTGAGGAAAACCATTCCAGTACTTCATCGGAAACCATTGAGTAGGAGAGGATGGCTAATAGGATATCATGACTGACGGCAATGAAGGCATTGGAACAATCAATTAAGACTATTACAGTCACCATCGAATTCTCCATGCCTGCTCTAATGTCGCTAGTCACTTGAGTAGTGGTGCTATGACCTGGGCGGAATCCGGATTGAAATGAATGAACATATTAAATAGTTCCTAAGAAAAGTGAAAATTTGATTTAGAACACAGGACTCAACTACTTTTGACATGAAAGACAGGATACAGATGGTCGATAGTGAGGAGGAGTGGAAGGATTAGAACACTTAGGAGAGGACGAACAAGAGCATTGCGCCACAGTGAAGGAAAGGAGCAAGTATCAAGGTAAAATTAACGAGATGAGTGATAGCGGAAATAGGAAATCAAGGATGGAATTATCATCCATCGGCTAATGTTGTCACACCGACTGCCTTAAATATTATGGAAAGAATACATTTTTAACTGCTTCCGAAGAAACTGAGAAAACTTAAAATCATGAATGCTGGGAAGCTTCAAATCCTTTAAATACGAAACTGTTTTATACATTGTTAAGAGTCTATTTTCTTTCATGTAATCGACTATGGAGGTAGAAGTAAAATGTACATTTAAAATATCTAAATTAATAGAGGATGTAAGGTTTGAGACACGTGACTTACCGATACCAAGAGACCCTAAGAACCTCCAGATATCAGTAGACGTAGAAAATGAAATATTTTGGTGAATATATCAGGTTTAGCATTGCGTATCATGTGATTACAACGGTTTCTAGAGAGTTTGTAAGCTGACCAACTTTCTTCAGACCGCTGTTTTTAAATTTTCGAAATGCGCGGTCTCTGCGTCTCATGGCAATTTTATAAGTTCCGATCATCTATGGGGCCCTGCGTATAATTTTATTTTTAATAGGCGTGAACATCATGTAATTTAATATTTTTCACCTATGTTTATGCTGACCTTTTCATCTATATTGTCTGTGTCTAATAAAGGCTTCCAGTCTCTATCAACAGCATCCTTATTTAAAGATTCTACATTTATTTTGGATAAGGAACGAAAGTGCAGAACCTTGGACTTGAGTTTTGTAGATTTAAGGATATAGGATAGGAATATTAGGTCGTGATGAGAAAAGCTAGAAGCAGAATGTTGTCCACAAGAGGAAATAAAGAAGGATTAGATGATAGGATTATGTCAAGCCTACTGACTCAACTATGTGTATGAATTTACAGGTCGAGAGGAGTTAACTGCAAGGAGATTGGTGTTGAAATCGCCCATGGTGACGTAGTGAGCGTACTTGGAACCAAAGATTCTAAAACCAATTCAAAATTGGTAAAGTAGTCAGCATTTGGGGACATGGCAGTTTTGGATTGAACGTCCAGTAATAAGTACTCCCAAAATTACTCAGTGGAGGCTGAGTTATTTTGGTAATTCAAACAAGGACGTAGTCCTTACAAATGGTAGCGAGTACATTGTAGAGAACTCTCCGAAATCAGGATAGCGTGCACATTATAGTTAGAAAAGACATCACACAAATCCGTAAAGTGACTTTGGATGCTTTGAGCTTTTTATGTAACATATGTTTAGATTTATCAGAAAAATGTCCTTTGATAAATTCATCTAACGTACTGCTAAGAGAACTTAAACTGTCAATGGATTCATTAGTGGAATAATAGATTACCTCGTCTGAGGTAATAGATATATAAATAGATATAATAGATATTTTTATAAATAATAACGTATAGAATACTAATCAATTATCGTGCATGATTTGGGGGCCAAATTATCTCAGCACCACCCGCCAGATCTCATTGCCTGAAGGGTATTAAAAATATAAAAATTAACAGACTAAAACTAATATAAATAAAGATAAAAAGTAAAATTAAAATATAAGATAACAAAATATACGGTTTCAGAAACATGAAACGGAACGCAAATAACATGTCAATCTGACATTTAACCAAACGTCACACTTTACTAGTAAACTACAATTATCAATTTTAAACATTGTTTTAAATATAATAATGGACAGCATCTCAGATAACTACACAAAACTGTAAACATTTAACACATAATTACGAAATTATAAAAAAAATATCTAATAAGTTACATAAAATTAAAAAGTTCGAATGCTGCTTGAAGGAACAAAAAAAAGGAGAAACAAAATTTTTAAAAGGTAATGTAAACATTAGTTTGTTGATGAAATAGGAGATAAATTAAAAGTGCAAAGAGAAAATGGTTTTAAATTATACAAAGTAGAATATTGGGTTATTTGACTTCATAATAAGTTGATTATAAATTTCAGGTTTTACCGACAGCTGCTGGAGCCGTATCTGTAGTTTTTAACTGCACAATAAGGGGGGTCAACGCTTCCTCGGTAGTGATTCTATGACTGCCGCCACATGAAGTTTTTATGCATATGACCCCATTTTGTGTCCAAACTGCTCTCATCCCTAATGCAAGCGAGCTTTAAAGAATACGTCCTGCCGCGGTCTTGTGAGAAATTCTTTAACTGCTGTGGAAGAGCCCTATAGCTTCGACTTAAGTTTCCACACAGTAAGTTTAGTGTCAACACTTGAGAACCTCACTAAAATGGGCCTCCGGCGTTCCTTGCTTGAAATTCCAAGACCTTGGCACATTGTTATTGAAGACTTGGAGAAGTCACTTAAACCCATCTTTTTATCTAAGACTTCCAGCAACGCTTGAGTGTAGTCCTCTTGGTCTCTCTCTGGTATTCCAGTAACATTGACAGCCTTTCTTCGGTTATTCATTTCAAGACTGTCAACTTGTTTGGTACAGTCTTGTGTTTGTTGCCTCAGCAACCGAACCAACTCCCTGAAGCTCCGGAGCTCCTCAGCAACCTTGGAAACCTTGGATGACCCCGCATTTGATATTTGTGCCTGAAGGTCATCCAGCCTTTTGGATATTTTCTTCAATCCTTTTCTGTGTTGATATTATGTGATCCAAATTAGACATTTTAGTATTTTTTTAAAGCTGGCAGGTTGTGATGTTCTTGAAGTATAATAATTACATAAAATTTGTTTCTGCAGTAAGTTGCTTTTAATTAATGTTAAGCTTTAAACTTTTTTAAACTAAATTATAACTGATCAAAAGGGCGAGAACTGTAAAAATTTTATTAAATAAATGGAGCTATGACACAACTAGTCCGAACTTTCTGACACGTACCCACAAAAATAAAAAATTAATATCAAGTTTAAAACTTTGCGGAAGGTGAAAAACTCAAATAATGAAGGTCTTGTATCATCATCATCATTCTCCCCTTATCTATTCCCTAATGGATAACCCCTATCCGGGTGTATTAGGGAGACCCATCTCCAGCAGTGGACTATCACAGGCTGATGATGTATGTATCCCACCACGCTAGTTCAATGCGGGTTGGTGGGTGGACCGACTTTTGAATGCCATCATGCATGGATCATCTTACTTTTCAGACAATCGGGTGATCGGCCCAGATTGCCTAACAAACTAGGAAACAAGAATGAAAATTTATTGAGTCCCGCAGGATTCAAACCCACAACCTCCGGTTTCTAAATCACACGCCCTGACCACTAGGCTACGGAGGCAGCTCGAAGGTCTTGGAAGTGATTTGTAATCGGACTCGGTAGAAAAGCTTAGACGGAGCTTTGACGGAGTTTGCCAAAATTTTACTTGCATAGTACAGCTAAGATGCCCGGGATATTTATTACCAACAAGATACATGACGGAAAATACCATATATGTATATGTTCATCTTTAAGGAGAACCTAAGACAATGGGGCAGTTTTATATTAAAAATAAAATCAAATATTGAGGCACCTGATTAAAAACAAAGACGGAGTTTGTTTGTTTGACCAAAGGGATATAGAAATAAACAAAATGAGATGATTTAAACAAAGATAGGAGTAAATTAGAGTTAGTGAGTGCATTTGATAAACTAGCTGATTTTAGTTGTGTAATAAAATGTATGACAATTATCTATGAATAAAAGATACAAAATGTATCTAAAAGTTCTTTGATGGCATTATAATTTATTTCATTGCACTAAAGGCCAGGCGTATACACTTTCATCGTTTTTATTATTTTCGTCTTAATAAATTTTTATTGATACAGATTTTTTTAAATTAATAAATTCCAACTATTATCGTGCATATGTCACTAAATGCTTTTCTTCCCTTTATCAATAAAATATACAATAAGTTAACATTTTACGGGTTTTAAAAATTACTTGGGGGGGTTCCCAATTTTGCCAATCATGACCTGACAGCATAGGTAGGTTTGGACGAATGTTGAACTCCACCATTGGCTTCTGGTGTTGCGGTGGTAAAGGAATACATTGCTTTGAGGTTTAATTTGGTGATAGTGCACGGAAATTTGTTGAGTTCAGTAGGTCATCGATTTTGGGCGCTTTAAACATTAAATTTAAAAGGTTGCGGTGGGGTTGGACCGGTTTGACCCATTGGGGCCCCAGGGGAACTGGAGTCGAGGAATACAAAGAGTTAAATTAATGGAGGCGGTTGCGTTTGAGGAGGCATTTTGGGGCGCTCTGAGCCTTGGTAGCTCACGTTGCTGCAAAAAAAACGTTCAACCTCCTGAACATATTCTAGGTTTTTATTGTTTCCGGGACGCTACCGTTTACGCGAGCCCGAGGGTTCCTTTGCCCCCAAAGCCGGAACCGTAACTTTTTGAAAGTGCCCTTTACCTCATTGGGTGTATGGACTTGTAACGTCACGTGTTATTAAGTATAAACAAGGTTTGGCAATGGTCGTAAAACTCGCGGAATTTGTTCCCCTTAGCTAACGAGAGGTCATTATATGGGCCGTTTCGTCGCGTTGGTCTGAAAAGTTATTAATTAATGATGACCTAATGCCGCCCAAGTTTCAGAAATTCCGTTTGAGTTAATAGTGGATGCGCGGTCCTGATTTTATTCGGATGCCGTTTAGCAGACATGGATTTGCTAATTTGCTCCTGGCTGGGGCTCGCATATACTGCGCACTATTCTGTCGCATATGCTTATAAATCTAGTTAATATGTTAGGTTACCATCAAAATCGTGACAACTTAAAGCCTTGAAAATAACGTCCGGTCGTAAGGCATTTCTGCCTAAATAAACTACTTAAATCAAAAATCTGAATCTGAACTGTCTAGGTCTCATTAATATCTCTAAACACCGGCGGCCTGACGGATGGGTTCCGGAAAAAATCTTTCGTGACGAAAAATTTTGGGGATTAAAGTCATTAGGATTAGGTGGGAAGCAACACGAGAACGATTTAAGGTACTTACAAAGTTTCATTTTGGTTTCCGCGAATCGAAGTCTGGATTCTCCACCCGGCTGACAGCCCGTAGATTCAGGATTCTCAGGATGTGACTTTGAAAGTCGCCCAGGCGATACGCGAACGCGAATATCTATATGACTCTGCTCGCGAACCGGCCTGCGAGAATCCTACCGACTGCGCCAATTACGTAACCGGCAATCGGAGGATAGAAAAAAACCAAAAATTGATTTAAACTAATTTAATTATACTGAAACTTACAATTAGATATAGTGAAACCTACTCGATGTCAGAAATAGGAATGACTAAAAATGTGAAATTATTATCTAATTATCTATAACAATTATTGCTAAATCGGCACCGATTGACGTAAATGGTGCAGCTGGCGATCGACAATAGGAAATGCTGCATCGGCGATGTTCCTCGTGATTGACGTCAAAGGTGTGGTTTTCGGACAACAACAGGAAATGCAGCGTCGGCGATAGTCCTTAGGGGTCCGTACTTAACTCCCACGAAAATAAAAAATAATATCAAGTTTACAACTTTGCGGAAGATGAAAAACTCAAATATAATTATAATGAAGGTCCTTATCATCATCATCATTCTCCCCTTATCTATTCCCTAATGGATAGGGGTGTATTAGGGGAGACCCATATCCAGCAGTGGACTATCACAGGCTGATGATGTATGTATCCCACCACGCTAGTTCAATGAGGGTTGGTGGGTGGACCGACTTTTGAATGCCATCCGATGCATGGATCATCTTACTTTTCAGACAATTGGGTGATCGGCCCAAATTGCCCTAACCAACTAGGAAACAAGAATGAAAATTTGTTGAGTCTCCGCAGGATTCGAACCCACGACCTCCGGTTTCTAAAGCACACGCCCTGACCACTAGGCTACGGAGGCAGTTCGAACTGATTTGTAATACTCGGTAGAAAAGCTTGGGTCGCTAAGCGTGTGAATTTAGTTTAATTTTGAAGTGCTATACTTTTTGCTAAAATTATACTTGTCATATTTATTTTATAAAAGCCCGCATCTGATTCTCATCGATGAACAAGTAACTGGCTTGAACGAATCATATTAAAATTTTTAAATTTCAACCATATTCTTCTTTGTAAAGCTTAAATATCAAAATCTTACATATGTAACGTGCGGTTTCCAGCATTTCAATATGAAAGAGCTGATATTGTAAATATTAATCCTATATGTCGATAAAATCATGTTCCGCTACACAAAAATAATAAAACACGGATGGTTACAAAACTATTGTACAAAACAGCTTGAATTTTTTGAGAGGTAAATTCTGAGAAAGATGTGTATTAAAGTGTTACAAATGTGCGGATAAACACAAACCATATATAAATTTATGGTTACTTGCATAGTACAGCTAAGATGCCCGGGATATTTATTACCAACAAGATGCACGACAGGAAAATACCATATATGTATATGTTCATCTTTAAGGAGAACCTAAGACAATGAGGCAGTTTTTATATTAAAATTGAATATTGAGGCGGCAGATTTAAAACAAAGACGGAGTTTGTTTGTTTGACCAAAGGGATATAGAAATAAACAAAATGAGGACGATTTAAACAAAGATAGGAGTAAATTAGAGTTAGTGAGTGCATTTGATAAACTAGCTGATTTTAGTTGTGTAATAAAAATGTGTGACAATTATCTATGAATAAAAAGATACAAAATGTATCTAAATATTTCTTTGATGGCATTATAATTTATTTTATTGCACTAAAGGCCGTGCTTATAAACTTTCACCGTTTTTTATTATTTTTTCTATTTTTGTCTTAATAAGTTTTAATTGATATTTATTTTTTAAAAATTAATAAATTCCAACTATTATCGTGCATATGTCACTAAATGCTTGTTCTTCCCTTTATCAATAAAATACAATAACTGAAAATATTTCTAAGAGTCTTTTAGAAATATTTTCAGTTATTTCATCCTTATAAGATCATCGTGGTCTTTAAGCTTGCTATTAATTGCACAAACAAGCTAAATTTGAACCATAATTATATTTCCAAATGTTTATCAATCAAAAAGTCTCAGTGGTTTAGAAGTTAAATTGATTTTGCCAGAGATGAATTGAAATAAATCATTTCCTCAACCGATGAATAACTTTTCGAAGATATGAATTATTTCGAATATTAATCATTCGTACTAATTGTTTTGCAGTTCTTTAGAGTAAATATAATGTATTGGAAGCTGCGTCTGTAGCCTAGTGGTAATGGCTAGTACTTTAGAAATAGGAAGACAAATTCAAATCCTGCGGAGACTTAACAACTTTTCACTGTTGTTTCCTAGTTGTTTAGGGCAATGCGGGCTTATCATACCAATGTCTGTAAACTAATATTATACATGAGTCGAATCGGCACGTTTAAAGTCGGTCTTGCACCTGATCTCTCTACGGTCATGTCTATTATGCGTCCCACTGGACTATGAGCACTTGTGTTTTCACGTACACTTGTGTACAATAATATCCTCTGTGCAGTTAGCTGATCTCTAATATAGATCGGCCGCCGGCATTATATAATAGAAAACTGGAGACTTATTTACAATGACGAATTATATGTCTTTCCACAATTTGCCCGATTTTAATTGCACTGTTTTATGTTCATTGATCGTGAACACGTTAGAATTAAAATTTAATAAGGTGCGAAAATGTTTCTAGCATCACTTTAAAATTTTAATGTCCTTGAAGATTAAACGAGTAAAATTATTATTATTGCTTAATTCAAGCCTTTTAATGCTTGTACGAAGAAGTAAGTTCATTAGAATTTCCTTATTAATTACCTACTACGAAGTTGAAATTTAAATAAAAGTTTTAATTACGCCTTGCAAAGTTCTATACAAAACTAAGGGAACTCGAATTAAAATATCACTCATTTTCTCTTGGTATCTAGAAAAGCTCTTTATAAGAGCTTTCCAGAATGCATAATTTCGATAGCATCAGTGAGCAGTATATTTTTTTAAAAGTGACGAGAGGAGTATCAAATATGAAACACGTCATATAATGTTTATTTTGTACGTCTTCTCACAAAGGCTATATTAGCCTGCATTAGGTTAGTTAACTAATATACTGAATTTATATATGATATTATTTGTATATTATTAATATTATCTAATATGACTAAGTGTCTGATCAAGTGATAGTAATAAAAAGTAATGTTGCGTAATGTGCCACATTTCAAAATATTGCTGCCCAAAGACATTTATTTATTACGTATTAGAACGAAAATCCAACAGGACTATTGGTCCCGAATACTTAGTAATGACTCAAGCCTCTGAACCGAAACATAGTGTTTCCCTATCACTGTTTTTATATATGTATTTTAATAAAATAGTGTGAACGCTTTAAAATGTGTTATTCTAAAAGTTGAGTGAGAATTATTACCTTTTTTAAATAATTTAATAAAAAACTTCAAAAATTTTATCAAATTTCATTTTGTTCACAAGGTTGTCGACGTTTCAGACACTTTATAGGATCCATGCATGTTCGTTTCGAGACTTGCAACACCGACGTGGGCAGATCCGCCCGAAACTGCAAGACTCGAATGGAACTGGGCTGGCTGCGTGATGAGGGTGCATCATCAGGGTGCATCCTCCTAACGCAGCCAGCCAGCGATGGGCAAACATAGCTACTAACAGAGCTAATATTACTTTTTACTGAAGCAAAACATTCTATGAAAATAACGAATGATCCAATTTACGGGGCTGAGCGCTCTTTTGAGGAAAAGAAAATGTTTTTGTTCCTAATCTTTTAATAGGCTAACCTTTATTTATTTTTTTCTAATAGAAGCGATGTTAATAATAAGAGGCCCACGGAATACCACCACTGCTCTTTCCACGCGACTCCTCCTTGGCTGCAAAGGACAGGGATGGCAACGCGTCTACCGCCTCGTCCCCGTCCACTGCACCAGCCAGCCAGCTTGGAGCAGCCTCCGCCACGGGTGGCCTTACTCCTCAGGCTGGCCAGGTTCCTCTTAGCTTCCCCGCGGCTGGCTCAAGCCGGAGGTACTGAGCCCCACCACTACGACAAAGCGAGAATCGGTTCGGGGGGTATGTGACCGGCCCATTTTAATTTTTTTTTACCGAAGGGGTAATGCCTATGCGTGCCCGTTCTCGAGGGGGCAAAGACGGGTTATGTTGGACTCGCACCGGCTAAAACCACCAGGTTGTACCTTCCTGAAACCTTTAAGGTGGGGTCACAGGAACGTGCTTACACTCATCTGCAACCCCACTAGCGCTGGCTGCTTAAGCAGCCCCATCCCGGCACTACGGTTTTCTGCCTCCCTCTGGGCGCGTCGGAACTAGCACGCCCTTCGTACCGGCCCCTATAGTTAGGTAACGGACTTCCCCGAGTCTGTTACTCAGGGGCCATGGGAGCCAGGAGTTCCTAGCCCACGTAGGGACGAGACTCCCAGCCTCCAGGGGCGAACCCGAAGTAAGGCTTCGCCGTTAGCTCCATTTCGGTCGCAGAAGGAGGAGAGATCGACGACACCATGCCGAATGTCTCCTCCTGCCTCGGACCCTCCACACCGCATTAGCGAGGCGGCCCTGCTGAGTCGCGGAGGATAGGGAGAGCGGCCCACGGAATGCCGACACTCCTCTTCTCCCGCGACTCCTTCTTGACTGCAGGGGATAGGGATGGGAACGCGTCTACCGCCTCTTTCCCGTCCACTGCACCCTCTAAGGTGCATCATCCAAAGGATAAGGTGGAGCAGCCTCCTCCACGGCTGGCCTTACTCCTCAGGCAAGCCAGGTTTCTTTAGCTTCCCAACGGGTGGCCCAAGCCGCAGATACTGAGCCCCACCGCTACGATAAAGCGAGAACCTGTACGGGGGGGGACCTAATCAGGGGGTATGTGACCGGCCCACTGCAACTTCAGCTTACTAATCCGGTGGGCTATATCGGTGATTCTGATTCTGTGATGGATCCCATCTTTGCTGATGCGGCCCTTTATAGATACTCTCAATAGCTCGCTCAGCGAGGGCTATGCTGAGAGGCAATGCGAGAGCATTTTTAATTTCACTCGTTAGTTAAATCTTTATTTGTGTATGTGTAAAAGAAAATTTCACCGAAAATTATTGTTATTATAGATTAAAAACGGCTGATATTAAAAAAAAAGTTGTTTAAAAATAAAAAAACAATAATAATATAATAATGAGTTTATCGGGATAACAATCGAAGCCCATTAGGTAAATTGCAGTATTGACAATAAAAATTTGGTACCTTTTGTTACGGCTCATATTTTTATATACGCGTGAAACGTCAATTATAGAATTCTTTCGTGGAAAAGTAAAATGGAATCTCATTATTGCATCTCGCATCGCGGTACAATATTGGAGCACAATGGATTTCAGATATTATTAAGGCTGCTTTATTGTCCTCAGAAATGTTTTCCAGCCAATTTAATGATATACCCTAATTTATGTTGTGAATTTTGCTGGGTACATTTAATTTTATTTTCCATAGTGGTTTTGGATTTTATTCAGCTGAATTATGTCCCTAATTGATTATATAATTTTAAAACCTTCGGAGAATTTGTATTCAAATAAAACTATTCTATGGAGTAAATCATTTTGAACAATCTTAAAATCTAGTTTTTGAGTGATGTTGGTTCCATTTAACGCTTACAAACTTTATAAATAGTTTGTACGATATTCATAAAATATCCTTCCTTGACTCTATCTAATAGTAAATTTTATTGAATTGTTTACAGAATCATTTTGGTTGATTAACTTAGATACGCGAAAAGCTCGTTAAACATTTTTGAATAAAGTGTTGTATTAGTTCAAATAATTCATTAATTTTACGCCAACAACTAATTAATATTTTCTTCCTTTTTTGAGGGTCACATCGAAATCGCAACACTAAATCGAAATAAACAATTAATTTCAGGGGTGGAATTACTATCGCAGTTAAAATTAATCACCAATTTACGATTGCTTTGTTACAAATTGTGATTACGGGTATTTCTGTTTGGGAAAGTTATGATTTCAATCTAATCAAACTCCACAGAATAATTATAACCTGTTATGAGCTGAGTTATGGCTCAAAGCAAAAATCTGATTATAAAATTTAAAATAAAGTTAGTAAAAAAATGATTTCTGATAATAATTTAAATAAAATTAAAACAATGAAAAATCATACAATAGTTACTGTAACATCTTCAATTAAAAACCTTCTACCTTGGTTGGATTTGAACATTTATCTAAGTATGCAATTATAAACTGTAATTTTAATTGTTTATTTTTAATTAATAATTAGTTTCATGACATTAATGATCCAATCTAATGCTAGCTTCTTCGCTTGTAGCAAAAATTGTTTAAAAATGTACACGTCTAGGTATTGTTTAGTTTAGTTTTTTCTTTAGTTACGCGTTTCAATAAACTTTTAAACTTAAAATTCAACGCCACTTTTATTTCATAACATTGTATAATACCAAAATTTTCATTAGATGGCTTGGTTAAAGATAATAATATCCAGAACTTTCAATTCAAAATAATATGTTTAAGCAGTTATTAAATTAATACTTACAAATACTTCAGCAGTAACCTGTTACGTAAAATTGTAGACATTAAATCACCAGACGTGCACGTTAATTGCATTATTGGTTTCCCGTCATAAGAGTTAACGGTCAATTTGTGTACTAAACTCAATTACGTTAATTTACCGTAAATGCACTTTGAACTGTAAAATCATGCGAAATTTGACGTAACATTTAATATGCGACGTGTACAGCAAATTTTTATTAATAAAACGTTTCAAGTAGAAGTCATTAAATATTTTGTATGTTGAAGTCAGCTTTAAGTTTTTCACTGCTTCTGTTTTATTATTTAATGTTAAAATATTTATTGCATATTTAAATATCTGTATCAACTAAAGCAACGTAATGTACATTTTAGCAGACTCGTCTGGCACGGAAGTGTGATATTTTTCTCTACTACAAAAAAATTACAAACTTGTAAAGTCACACATAAAAGTGAAATAGCAAAAAAAGCAATTTAGCAACATTAGATAACAACACAAATTGTAGAATTATTTGGCTAAGTTAAAGTTAATTATAGTCCTTGTTTTGTGCCGTTTCTAAGCTCTAGCTTTGTAATCGTACATCCAGTTACGCAATAACGCGATGTTTTGGTAACTTGATCAAAAGAATTTATTATATATATAGATATTATAAAACATCTAACGTTCTCGAGATATCAAAACACAATCTGCTATCGAAAAGCTCATATTTTTAATAAAAATTTAAGATTTAACATAAGTCTTTATAGTTTTTATCGCATTTTTTCTTTGGCAGGGGCAGACTATATATATATATCGATAAATATAAGAATAAATCTGTAAAACATTATGACACACATAACATCATCATCATCATTGTCTGCCTGTGATAGTCCCCTGCTGGAGATAAGCCTCCCCTATTACACCCCTACCCATTAGACGGTTTTGGACCGTACACCACCACGTTAGTCCAATGTGGGTTGGTGGAAGGACCGACTTTTTACATGCCCATTCCACGCATGGATCATCTTACTTTTAAGGCAATTGGGTGATCGGCCCAAATTGCTCTAACCAACTAGGAAGCAATAATGAAACGTTTCTAAAAAACATGCCCATACCACTAGGCTTCGGAGGCATTCAGGCACATAATATAAATACTAGGAATTAGCATAATTTTGCTCTTCCAAAACTGGGTCCGATGAAAAATGAAATCTTTCAAGGGACAAAGTATACTCTTCTACACCAAAATCCCAGAAAACACATAGAAACAGCTATTAGCTATGAATAAATTTGAAGGATATTATTGCTGTTATAACTACTTGATATATTACACACCCTGGTAATGAACTGTTCGCTCCAAGCTATTTCAAACTGTTAAAATATTATGTTCTATGATACTAAATTATGTAAAATTTATTAAAAAAAGGAAAAAAAAGTCCCGCTGAGTTTCTTACGCCGGTGTTTCTCAGGACAGAGGCTTCCATTTTCGACCCAGTGGTAGTTTGTTTCATAAACAATATGTGTAAAGCTTCAATATTGATTAAAGATATTTGACTTTGACTTTGACTCAGACTATAAGAAAATAACACGGATTCTACAAAGTATCTGTAACGTTGCTAATGTAAAGTATTTTATAAAATCATGTTTAGTATTTGCCTAAATGCAAGAAATTAAATAAAATTAAATGTAATAAATTAAAATTCATAAGATTATATTGGCTAAAGAAGGAAACAAAAGCTCAAAATTCTGTTAAAATATTTGCTGGTGCAACATATCAATATGTTTCATCGTTGTGCAGCTGAGTGGCGCAGAATTTATACCATAGGTTTATAACGTGTGATAAATTCCACTTGGTACTGTCGGACTATATTTAAAGGCTATGCTTATACATATAACTGTTAAAGGGTTTGTTTGGTTGAACGTGTAAAGCTTAACAAGTAGTAGTCAGACTTTGTAAATTATTCCGCATATACTTTAATCACGCCAGTCATTTAGTGCTTTCGTTGCCCAGTGATAAGGGCTTGTGCTTTAGAAATCGGAGGTCATGGGTTCGAATCCTGCGAGGACTCAACAACTTTTCATTGCCCTTTCTTAGTTATTTAGGGCAATGTGGGCTGATGACCTCATTGTCTATAAAGTAAGATTATTCATGCGTGGGATAACATGTAAAAATTCGTTGACTTCTCTTAGGTCGTGTCAGTTATTCGTCCCAACGGCCTATGAGAGTGAATGAATAGGAAGTGCACTTGTGTTTGCGCGTACACATCGTTACTGTACAATATCTCCTGCGGAGTTAGCTGCTCTAATATTATTGACTGATTAAAATGGGCACAGTAGTCTCGGAGTTAACTTATTTTTTTAATATTAAGATTAGTCAATAAATTAATATATAAATATTACTTTTCCTTACTGAAGCAAACAAAAGGTGAAAACATTCTATGAAAATAACGAATGATCCAATTTACGAAGCTGAGCGCTCTTTTGAGGAAAAGAAAATGTTTTTGTTCGTAATCTTTTGATAGGCTAACCTTTCTTTATTTTTTTTTCTAATCGAGGAGATGTTAATACTAAGATTTTGATATTGCGTCATTTTTATTTTCCACTTTTGTAATTATGTATGTCACTTAATATTGTTTTTAAAATATCTTTCCAAATTTATAAGATCTATATACTTAATATCATTTCGTAGTTATTAAAATACGTTTTCCGAATAACTAATAAAAAAAAAACAAACTAATCTTAATATTTTCTTCATTTAAAAAAAAACCTGTATGTCCAATTAAGCACAGTATGAAACAAAAAGAATCAACAACAAATTCGTAGAAAATGAATTTTCATATTCCTCCGCCAATTAAGTGATGGAATTTACATAAGCAAAGTCTCGCGCAGTTGGTGTCTGGCAAAATCGGCCACTGTTCTTGCTAAAACATCGTTTAGGGATTAAATTTAGCGGTCCATCGTTTCTTATGGCAGTATAAAGGTAACCGCGCATTAGAGCCACTCCGCACCGCCACAAAGTAGAGTATACTGGTTGTCAACGCGCGGTCCACTGGTTGACGCCGCGCCTTCAAACAGTGGACCGCGCGTAGTTACCAAATCACTATCGCTTGGGCGGAGGTATATGTACCAAAGGAACTGTGTATAAACTAAATCCATTTTCTACGGATTTATGTTTATTTTTACATTTATTTCGGACTGTGTATAATCGCGAATACAAGTTTTTTAATGAAGGAAACAATCAGATTAGTTAATTTTTTTATTAATTAAGTACAAAGATACTTAATCAAAGTTCAGAAATATTTTAAAATATAAATTAAGTACCATTATTACAAAAGTCTTATAAAAAATGATGCAATATCAAATGAAAATAAAAAATCCGAATGTACTTAAAAATTTTTAGTATTTACATCTCTCCTATTAGAAAAAATAAAATAAAGGTTAGCCTTTCAAAAGATTACAGACAAAAACATTTTCTTTTCCTCAAAAAAGCGCTCAGCGCCGTAAATTTGATCATTCGATATTTTCATAGAATGTTTTCACCTTTTGTTTGCGTTCAGTAAGGAAAAGTAATATTTATTTATTGACTAATCTTAATATTGAAAAAAAAAACATATACAAAAGTAAAGTGTATAAAAAATTTGATATACCTGACTACATAGCTTGTAATATATATTTATATCTTTAAGGTCAGACTGCATTTTAGAGTGTGTTTTTGTATTGAATTAATATATGAATAATAATATATTCCCAATAATGAATTAACAATATATTCCGACAGTACCAAGTGGAATTTATCACACATAATAAATCTATAGTAGTAAATTCTGCAGCCACTTGCTCAGCTGCACGATGAAACATGTTGATATGTTGCACCAGCAAATATTTTAACAGATTTGGTGCGCTTATGTTTCCTTCTTAATTCAATGTAATCTTATTAATTTTAATTTATTACACTACATTTTTTATTCTTGTGTTCACGTTAATATAGCCTATGATTTTATCGCTTTTAATTTCTTTGTAAATATTCTGCTCTTGACCATGAGTGGAATATAGTTAAACCAATTGGACACGATAAAATCCATAAAGTTGTTTTGTTAAATCCTACATTTTTAATGTAAAAAATCTGTGCTGTCCTATAGCAGATTTTGTGTTTTTAATATTTCTTAATAACGCCAGATTATTTTATGATATTGTTAATGTAGTATTTTTTTTTTGCAAAAGCCACCCAAATGTCGTTTTGTTGCGTAACCGTATTGCCATCAACAATGCTTCAGCTCTTATCCGACACATAACAAGGTCTAGGGGAAGCTCGGGCAAAGCATATAAGCTAAGGAAAGTTGAAGAATAAACACAGAAATAATCAACTTAGAAACATCGTTTATGTTTTGTGTATTACACATATAATCATCTTTGGAAATGTAATATCAAAATCAACAAATTGTAACATTTTCATATTGAGTAAAAATAAAACAAAAACCTTTTTAATTATTCGGTTTGCCCCACCAGGTCGGGTAAAGCGGATACAGTCCTTGGGCAAAGTGGATAGCTGTCACCATCATCAATTACTCCTGGCAGACATCACTAAAGTAGCTGCCTTGCCCAGGATACAATGTACAATCTTCATGGGCCCAACGGCGACATTCCAATTTAATCCAGTCCTATACTGGTGGTTCTACATGCTCTTCCATGCAGACCAAACATGAACATTGTTCTCGTTGTTTATTACTTATAGTAGGTTTAATTTTTTATACATTTAAGATTTCATTTTTAAGACTTAGCTTTTCATTTTCCCAATACTTTTGCCTCTTCCGTTAATTTTTCCGCGTCGTCCGACGGATCACTACACATCTATTCCGCTGCAACTTGTATCGCCATCTGTTATAAGATTCTAGAAACATCAATAATCCGCTTTACCCCAGTTATGCTCTTAACCAAATAAGTCTAAAATTTGTGCAGTTATCTACGTACTAGATTGTAAATCACTTTTATGAATCGACGAAAAAATAGCGTTATTCTGATTATTTAATATTTGTTAAATACGTTAAAGTCAAACAGTTAAGGTGTCTTCTTAATAATTTACAGTAAAGTATAATTTTGTAAGAAAATCTGCCTTGTTCATTATTATTTTAGCCGGAAGAAAATAAAATTTATTGTATTTTTTAATCATATTTCATGATAAAATGTCTTAAAATCTATTTAGCATTGTATTCATATTTTTCGCACGTGAAAAAAACTATTATCATTTACACAAAAAGCGGGCATTACAATTAATGATTACAGTACTTAAATACTCGTTGAGTTATTCAAAGTGTAATAAAACGCACTTGTGTAATAAAAATTATATAAAACTTTTATATCTTATTTCAGACTATTGAGTGAATAAAAGTTTTTTATTTATTTCATGCAGATATTAAAACATGCAATAAGTTATTCAACATAAATGATAAGAAGATGATATAATCAATGATTTCTACTTGAAACGGTATTATTTATACAAATTTGCTGTACACGTCGCATACTAAATGTTACGTCAAAATTCGCACGACTTTATAGTTCAAAGTGCATTTACGGTGAATTAACGTAATTGAATTTAGTACACAAATTGACCGTTAACTCCTATGACGGGAAACCAATAATGCAATTAACCTGCACGTCTGGTGATTTTATGACTACAATTTTACGTAACCGAATGCTGCTGAAATATTTGTTACTATGAACTTAACAACTGCTTAAAAGAAATGTCTTATTAAAAATTTCAATCATAAAATTAAAATAACTGTTTGTAACATTAAAGTAACCGTTTTTAAATGATTACATTGTGATATCGAACTGGTACATATAACAAACTATTTATTTTTAATTTGTCTGAATCCCCGTTTTTTTGGTCTTATAAAACCAGTCAGGTTCTTTTTAGTTTCAACATTGCTGGAACAGGCTGCTGGTAAAAAGGCCGATTTTATTAACCGAACCATCTAATGAACATATAAGTTTTATACGATATTACATATTATACGATATTACAAAAAAAAATGGCGTTCAATTTTAAGTTTATTTAAATACTTAACTGTACAAAAAAATTAACTAAACAATACCTGGAATTGTACCTTTATAAACAAGTTTCTGCCTGAAGCAAACAAGCAAGCATTAGATCGTTCTATTAATATCAGGCAGCTAATTATTAATTAAAAATAAAATTACTGTTTAATATTGTATACTTCGGTAAGTGTTTAAGTCCAAGCAAGGTACCAAGTAGTTTTTAATTAAAGGTGTTACTGTTAGTATTATATGATTTTTTATTATTTTGTAATAAATTCCGATAACAAAGTTTTAAATTATCATATTTTTGGTTTGGAACCATAACTCATCTCATTGCGAGTTCTAATTATTCATATTAATTATAATTATGGAGGTCAATTAGATTGAAATTATAACCTTCACAAACAGATATACTCGTTTGTAACATCACAATTTATAACAAAGTAATCGTTAATTGGCGATTAATTTTAACTGCGATGGAAATTCCACCCCTGAAATTAATTGGATTCCGAGTTAGTGTTGTGATTTCGATGTATAACCTCCGAAAAGGAGGAAAATATTAATTATTTGTTGTAGCATAACAATTATGAAATGTTTGAAATTGGACTAATTAAACACTTTCACGCAAAAAGTTTTATCAATCTTTCCGCTCTATATTAATTAAGTTAATCAACCTAAATGTAGGAAATTAATAAAATTTTCTCTTTACCAAATGATAATTGTCCAGTCCCCAAGGATAGAGTCAATAATGGATATGTTACGAATATCGTATAAACAATTAATAAAGTTCACAAGCATTGAATAAAACCAACATCAGTCAAAAATTATATTTTGAGATTGTTCAATATGAGTTACTCATTAGACAGAGAACATATTGTCCGACCGTTTTAAAATTATATAGTAAATTAGAGACAGAATTCAGCTGAATAAAATCAAAGACCATTATTGAAAATAAAATTTAAAGTACCCAGCAAAGTTCACAAGATAAATTAGGGTATATAAATTAAATTGGCTGGAAAACATTTCTGAGGACAATAAAGCAGCCTTAATAATATCTGAAATCCATTGTGCTCCAATATTGTACCGCGATGCGAGATGCAATAATGAGATTCCATTTTACTTCTCCACGAATAAATTGTATAATTGACATTCAATTTACGCTTGTATAAAAATATGAGTCGTAACAAAAGGTACCAAAGTTTTATTGTCAATATATGAATATACCTAATGGGCTCCGATTTTTATGCCAACGAATTCATTACTACATTGCTATTGTTTTTTTTTTAATTTTTAAAGTACTTAAGTATTTTTTAAATACCAGCGATATTATTAAAGGCTTGTTTTAATATATAATAATAAAAATTGTCATTGAAATATATATTTTACACACGTACAAATAAAGATTTAACTAACTAGTAGAATAAAAAAAATAACGTGCCCTCAATCCAGCATAGCCTTCTGCATAGCTCGCTCAGAGAGAGCTATGCTCGGAGTATACGGATTGGTAAACCGAAGTTGCAGTTGGCCGGTCACATAACCCTCCGAACAAGTTCTCGCTTTTTCGTAGCGGTGGGGCTCAGTCCTTGCGGCTTGGGGCAGCCGCGTGAAGGTGGCCTGAGGAGTAAGGCCGGCCGTAGAGGAGGCTGCGCCTTAGAGAGTTTAGCGGACAGGGAAAAGGCGGTAGACGCGCTGCCATCTCTGTCGGCAGAAAGCGTAATAGCTTATCGAATCAACTATGATCTCTTAAACAGTATTGAATAATTATTTTGGATAGTGTTTCTAACACCATCCAAAACTGCCTCCATAGCCTAGTGGTAAGGCGTGTGGCTTAGAAACCGGAGGTCGTGGGTTCGAATCCTGCAGGGACTCAACAAATTTGCATTGTTGTTTCCTAGTTGGTTAGGCAATTTGGGCCGATCACCCAATTGTCTGAAAAGTAAGATGATCCATGCGTCGGATGGGCATGTAAAAGTCAGTTCACCCACCAACCCGCATTGGACCAGCGTGGTGGGATACGGTCCAAAACCCTCTAATGGATAGGGTGTATTACGGAGGCCTCGGCCAGCAGTGGACTATCACAGGCTAATGATGATGATGATGTGTTTCTAAATTACTAGACTTGTAACCTAAACATTAACATATGTACATTATTATTATTCATACGTATGTATACTTGCTCCAAAGTCTGCAGACTATTAAATACATCAAACTTCGTAAATGAATGAAACTTTGCCGCTGTATATTAATTCATGTATAAAGTTTAATGTACCCTTAAATTGAACTTTTCAGTGCAATCAAACAAAAGGGAAAGTCAGGTTACAATATTAATTCCAGACAGCGATAACTATTCTCTAAACTGACAACATCAGGGCAAAGTTTAGTAATGAAAATGTATCTTAGATTGACTATTAATACGAAATACAAAGTAAATTTAAATTCTAAAATTCAATACTAAATATTAGATAATACTTGGTTAAAGAAGTTATTTTTACAAGATGAGTGTTGAAATCGATAATGGTTAATAATTATTGTTTTGTAGACAAATATATATCAAAAAGTATTACATCTTTTTAGACGGCCATTCTTCCAAAGTCGCAACATGTTACTAATCTACTAAATATAGAACGTAGTGGTTCAAACGGAATCTGTTGTGTTTTCGTAAAGTTAATAGTTTGCCGTATTGTATATTCTTTATTTGCCATGTGTTTTGGAAGGTAGAAGACGTAGAAGTGTTTATTCACTACAACTAAATCTGTCACACAATATTTTACATACTTTATAACACGCAACGCGAAGCAAAGCAAAATTTAGAAATCAAATTTACTAATAAAATGGCTGTTTGAGTTAACACGGAGTTGTAAACAGTGTAAAGCCTTTTCCGTTATTAAAACTTTTCCGTGCACTATTGGCTGGATGTAAAGAGTTTATAGGTAAAGAAACTTTTAAATTGGTAGCTTGTGAACGTTGAAAGTTCGTGTAGTAATGAATCGATTTAGCTCACAAGAGCTTAGTCTTGTATCTGGGAGTAAGTTTCTGTTTAAAACTATTATAGGGGAGACGTGTTAACTATTTTGTGTTTTTCTGTCTTTATGGCTACTTGAGTTTTAATTAATTTCTTACGTTTCTCTAGAACTTATTTAACGATCACGGTTGTGTGGAATTTTTCCTGCTCGTGAACTCCTCCTAAAGAGCTCGACCGATTTGAATGATTTTTATTGTGTGTGTTTAAGTGATGCCCGGCAGATGGCATTTGGTTTATATATGTTGAATTATTTTTACTAAATATTATTGTTATTAAAAAATAGCAGGCGTTTGAATTCGGGATCGATGAATACTTAAGCTAATTATGTAAATATCCTTGATGCAATACTCAAGAATGCATAAAAGCGTTAATAATTGTTATAAAAATATGTTTATTTACACTTATATAGTTAGCCCTTTTTATTGGTTTCCAAGCGTAACGCCCAAAAAAGATAAAAGAAACCGTCTATTTATAATACTTTTTGATTGGTTTGAATTCTGAATTGACTAAACAATAAAAAGTTCCAGGAAAATCCCGAGTTTGCTACATGCAAGTTTCTCACAGAGATACTGATTGATTGTATGTGCGATAATAACGATTATTATCGCGCATCATGCGTGATCAAACTAATATTTGCTGGAACGGGGATTAATCGAACGAATGACCCGGGTCATAATACAAAGCAATACATGATCAATCGGATCATTAAAATGACCGATTGAGACAGGCCTAATACGGAGCCGTCAGAATTTTGTTGAGAATCTCTTTTACCAAGCCCTAAGTTTCCACACGTCTAAGAGAGAGCCCTGTTGTAAAATATATGATAAGACTTTTTTAAACTACGATGTCTTACGTCGACTATGTGCTGTTTGACCCCTTTAAAATAAGGATTAAACCCTACCAAGGTACTGGTAGGGTTTAACCCTATTTTAAAACTATCTTATACTTAGTCAAATTTGGACAGTTTCCGCTACATTTAATTTAAAATAACAAGTTTATTTCAACTGCCTCCGTAGCCTAGTGGTATAGGCGTGTGTTTCAGAAACCGGAGGTCGTGGGTTCGAATCCTGCGGGGACACAACAATTTTTCATTGTTGTTTCCTAGTTGGTTAGGGCAATTTGGGCCGATCACCCAATTGTCTGAAAAGTAAGATGATCCATGCGTCGGATAGGCATGTAAAAGTCGTCCACCCACCAACCCGCATTGGACCAGCGTGGTGGGATACGGTCCAAAACCCCCTAATGGATAGGGGTGTATTAGGGGAGGCCTATTTCCAGCAGTGGAATGCCACAGGCTGATGATGATGAAGTTTATTTATCAATTTTAAAAAAGTAGAATATGCATTTGCGTTTCTTTTTAATGTAAGTATATAAAATTATACTTACATAAAAAATAGCATAATTTTGTGCTTTCAAAATCTATACTCAGAAGAGCAATTAAATCGTTCATGGGACATAGTATACTCTTCTACAACAAGAACCCAGAAAATGTTCAGCTACTTGTAAATAAATCCATAAAATTGTAAAGAAACATGTGTGTAAAAAGATGTGAAAATACTATGATCTTTGTATTTATGGAAAATAACGAAAGAAAGACTTCCAATTCCGAACCGGAGGTAGTTTATTTAACAATCAATATAAAAGTGTAATGCTTCTATATTAAATAAAGATTTTTTTCTTTCTTTACTTAGGTTTATATCAAATCCACTAATTTACGGATTTTTCACGTTAGTTATATATATTTATTACGACGACAACGTTTCGGATTCTATTCAGCATCCATGATCAAGGGCAGACTAAGTTGGTATAGGTCTGTATCTCAATGTTATGGAATAACCGTCAGAATTTTTACTTAAAAAATACATATCTTTAATTTTCTTATTTTTGAACATTGGTTTGACAAAAAGTACTTATGTTGTCTTTGACTTTGACTTTGGCTTTGTAGTTTTTATATCATTGGGTTTACATGTAGAATTGTTCATTCATATGATATTCATTTATACAACAAGTAGCCAGATGTAAGACAATGTTTAAGCAGATATGCATATTCATTCGGCATTTTATTATTCTCAAGCTTTTAGTTACAATTGAGATGCAGTCTTCAATAGATAAGCTTTTAAATAAAGACTGAATAACAAATATTCTTTTTTTGAAAATCTAAAAAAACTATTCAATCAAACTTTTTTTGAAAATGAAAAATAAAGTTTTTGTCTATAACGTGTTTAACCTATACGGTTACATATCTAGGTGTACTCATCTCTTGTTTTATCACAGCAATTTATTATTTCATGAAAAACATTATGAGCAGACGTTAAAAAATAAGGAAGCACAAGAACTTGACCATTCTCTATATAAGACTACTAATTTTTCTTTAAGGACATTAAATATATGGATTTTTAATAAAACCTACATATAAGATTAAAAAGGATAAGGGCATCATGGAATTTATTTATCAAAGAAAAAGTTTCGGCCGAAAATAACTATTAAATATTTGTCCATTTTGACCAGTGTAGCTTAGAACAAAAAGACGGCATTACAAATATCTTTTACATCAAAGGACAGCATACTTTAGTAGCGTTATTGGCACGAGAAGTTTTCTTTTATCTTTTTAATATGTTTCTATATTTTGCTTCGATCTTTTATACTTTGTTTTGATATTAGTGTGATTAATAAAATGCTATAGTAATTATGTTTTTTTTTGTTGTAATTTTATTAGTATTAGCATTTCTAAATCAGTCATGCAAAAGGTACTAATACTTTTAATATAATGGTTAAATTAATAATTTATGCACTTACAGGCATAATGTAGATCCCCTATAACATTATCTGGAGGTGTCTGTTTCGGTTCAAAGATTTTTTGTAAATATATTATGCTTGACCTATCTTATTAGTTTGATTTATAAAGAAGAAGAATATTTTAAAGCTTTAACTGTGAAGTAGCACTATATTTTAACTCAAAAATTGCCAAACTTAGAACATAAATATGCACAATAACTAGATACATAGTTTCTTGCACATACATTTTTTTAAACAAGATGTATTAATAAATAAGTAATCTAGGACCGTTTCAAATCATTTCTGAATTACCATTGACCATGTGGTAAATCTAACTGTAACATTTAAATTTTATCGTCATCTGTCGTAAAGTACGATTTTTTACATCGTAGACATTTTGTATATTGCGCGTATCAATATTAGGAAGTAAAAATAACTAACTAAATTACCTTCTAAATCCATGTTTATTACTCTCAAAATTTATTTGAAATCAACGTCATTGATTGTACTTAATACAAATAAATGCTGCGTCATTGAAAACCCTAAAATAATATAGAACAAAGGCAAATTTTGAAAATGATGGCTAATGTCAAACGAAAGCAAACTGCATTATGAATTTTGCTCTTTAATAATGTACTAGAATAATCTTTCATTTCTTATTCTAAAGGATTTTTTTTATTCACAAGAGTACTGTTCAAATCAGTCGTATGCACGGAGAAAGCACTGGATCATTCATCAGCAGCATTTGATGCGCTGTTGAATGCATCATGCGATGGCCCTTCCAGTCACAGTTTCTTTCATCACAATGTAGATCATTAGCCTGTAAATATTGTGAAGTGTAATGAGAGAAATATTTTGATTTATAACTTTTATATTCATTTTAAGAATATTCTATCATATATCGTTCATGATTTTATATATATTACTAGAATGTCGGTTAGTGTATGTTTATCGAGTGTGTCCAATTATTTCTGTTTCCTCCGTAACCTAGTGGTGAGTGTGCCTTAGAAACGGGAGGTTGCGGCTTCGAATCTTGCGGGGACTCAACAAATATTCATTGTTGTTTCCTAGTTGGTTCGCGCAATGCAGGCTAATCACCCAAATGACAATTGTAAAAAGTCGATCCTGCACCTGATTTCTCTCCGGTCATGTCCGTTATCCGTCCTATCGGACCACGAGATTGAAGAAAGAGGTAATGCAATCATGTTTGCACCTAAATTTGCCCACTATAATACGTTCTGCGCAGTTTGCAGATCTCTAATTTAGATTGGCTGCCGTAGTCGGATTCGACTAGGATAACATATTTATAGAAGACTAGCTGTTACCAGCGACCTCGTCCGCGTGAAATAGGAGGTGTATTCAAGTGTATCGTATAATATAGTTATAATTGTATATGTCTATAATAAGACACAAAGTTATATGTATTTATCTTCTACAATGATACATTTCTTAATATTGATCGATTTTTATCCCCATTTCAACCCCGTATAGTTTGAAACTAAAAAAGACCACTTATGGCTTGTTTCAAGTATCTAGACACAAAATTTCATTGTTTCATTTTAAACAATGACAATTTTCATATGAACTTTCATTACCTATTGCAACCTTTTTATCCCAATAATAAATATCGCCTTCGTCCTATCTTGCAGTCTATTCTAAGTAACTATCAAATTTCATCGAATACGTTTCAATAGTTTATCCGGTAAAGACGGACAAACATGACAAGACAAGACAAGGTTATTTTCAATTTTTTATAATATAAGTATGGATTGCTTCATTTTGTTTTCATTTCAAAATAAAAACACACATATAACGTCCATACATTTCGTGATATGTAAAAAAAAACTATAACATAACTACAAAATAAATAGAAATAAATAGAATAATTAATGTCAAGAATCATTTAGTTCGCATGACTCTACAGTGCTACAACTAGTTCCACCTTAACGTAAAAAGATCAGGGAAAGATTTAAAATATGAAGAGAGGGAGTAATCCGCATTTTTTCGGTAACGCTTTAAACTGTATTTTTGGCTTTAAGCCACTGACATCGATATTCTCTAACCCAAATATATTAATAGCAATTTCTATACTGAATATAGCACAGTATAGTGTAGTGCGTAAGCGATCTAAAAGGTGTTTAAGAACGGCACATGATTTTAAGATGCTTGTTATATATTATACAAAGCGGTAAAAGTTATGTTATATAAATGCGTGTATTTATTCCATCCATCGAATTATTATCTATTGGGTTGCTTAGAAAGATGTCATTCGCTCTGCATGAAAACTTTTTTTATTTCAACTCTGTGGATTAACAGCCCATGATAATTAAAAATTAGTCAAAAATTTAAACGGTTTAGGCGAAACTAACAAAATTAGTTAGCAAAACATGAACAACATGGAAAAATAAACAGTTGATATGGTATAAAAACTAAATACTCCTTGCGTTTTACACAGCCCGCACAACCTTGTATGCAGTTTATCTTTTGAATTGTTGGTCAGATAGTTGCCCTGCATAAATTGGCAATCAATTTAATGCTGGATTGATTGAAAGCTAACATAAAAATATGGCAATAAATTGTACTTTATTTAGTTTTCAGAGTTACCAACTTTTTGAGATTTACCACTATATTTTTAAATCATTGTTATGTATTTTTACCTTCTCCAAAAACTGTGGCTACTAATTATTCACATAGAGTATTCTTTCACTTGGAGGTAAATAAAATCAATATTTATCGAAATACGTTAAATCATCAGTACGTTGACAATCGTAAATACAATTTTATAAGTACCTATTAGATAAATTCAAAAAATTATTTCTTTTGATATACAAAAATTTTTATGAGCCTATAATGTTACAAAATAATTTCACATAAAAACAAATGCCTTATGTTACTGCTTAGCCTAGTGGCGGGCGAGTGATTTAGAAACCGTAGGTCGTACGTTTGAATCCTGCGGAGACTCAACAAATTTTTATTGTTGTTTCCTAGTTGGTTAGGACAATTTGGGCCAACCTCAGGACGATCTGAAAAGTAAGATGATCTATGGGTCGGATGGGCTCGTAAAAAGTCGGTCCACCCACCATCCCGCATTGTACCAGCGTGGTAGGGTACGGTCCAAAAAGCCCCTAATGGAGAAGGCGTGGAGTAGGTGAGGCCTACGTCCAGTAGTAGACTTACACAGGCTGATGATGATGATAATAACATTAAATAGTTTTTTTTTCTTAATGCACTTATACCCGCGTAGACCTAGAGAAATAGCGATTTTTATTTCATAATTTTTTTTAATGTTATTGTTTTAAAAACTAATTAAATATGTCCGTGGGCTTAATAACAAATGTATTTCAATTTAATTCAGGTAACCCCTGTGTTTTGTACCATAGAGAAATAGTCATTCTAACAACAATAGACACACTAGAGTAATGTTAAGTGTTCAATTAATTGCTACTGATTACCTTCTTCCGCTTTTTCGTAACTTTTAGAGATTTTCTTTGGCTATTTTATTATAAATATGATGATTGTAAGATAGAGTTTAGCTATAAAATTCTTGTCTAATAATTTTATGAACTGTGGTATTAAAAGTCGGTAATTAGACCAATGAATTTTTCATTGTAAGGAAATGTAAAAATAATTATAAAGCACATTTTATTAAAATAATATTTTTATTTATGACCGTATGAGAAAATAATTCCAATTTTATGTTTTAATAATATTTTCCTGTAAAGTGAATTATTGGCAAAAAAATATTGGCAAATTGTAATAAGATTTTTTTTATCATCCTTATATTATCAATTTGATATTATTTGAGTTTATTTTGCTAATTTAATGCTGTCATTATTTCCAAATCGAAATGCAATATTCATAAGTCACTTAATAAGAACAAGCGTAGTAAGTTCTAGTGACAATCGTTACATATGTTCTAATTTTGTATGGATATCCGTTAGAAAATTATCTATCAATCTAGCTTTGCTGCTGCGAGATTCTTACGAGCATCATAAAAATATCCAATTTCAATCGTAAACCCGGATAGCCCTCAATTTGACCCTCAATTCCAAAACAGTACAGTGAACCGAATCATCAGAGGACTCTTCATTAAATATTGACCTGCGAATCGTCAAAGCGTCGATCAATATTTGCAAAGATAAATTTGGTTTTCGACCAACGGAGAAAGGTCTAAAGCTTATGAAATTTGTACAGAAATCAATAGTTATAAAATAATAAAAAAGTTTTATTTGATAAATTCGTTTAGTCCTTCTAAAATTTCATCTGGACTAAGTTATTAAAAAGAAATCATAAATTGAAAAATAATGATAGCATTAACTGAAAATAGAAATTCAATTGCTTCTCAAATAAACCAGAGGACAATACGACCGTCTTATTATTTTTTGATATCTATTGTACCCTCGTATTTGACTGTGATGCGAGATGTAATAATGAGATCACTTTTACTGAATAAGTTTGAGAATATAATGGACATGCGTTTTGAGCTTGGATAAAAATAAGAGGTATTAGAGAAGATACTAAGATTTATTACAATTTTAATCTCGCCGATGGTTCAAATCTGTTACGTTTATATAACTAGTTAGGTAACTACATGTATAACTAGGTTTATGGTATATTTTTCTGTATAATCTCAAAGGCAATGTGTAATAAAATTTATTTAAAAACTCGCCAACACATTGAATAAAATAAATACATAGAAAGCTGATCATGGTTCTTGCGCACCGACGTCTCAAAAGAAGGACGCCAAAACTCACCCCGTCACTTTAAATGACTCCGCAGTTATAAATGGTTTCGCGCTACAAAAAATATTCAAATGCAAGTTCTTCGGGTACTTTCCTGGATGATCTTCAGTATGCGAATTGATTACCCAATTGTTTATGAAGTGAAGTGATAAATGCGTCGGACGGGCATGTCAAAATGCGAGCCTGAGCCTTTACACCCAAATCGTGTCGGTTTTCCGTCTCATCGAGATTGTGATTTTCGACACCGAAATTTTCATAAGTTCTTTACTATATATTACACTATTTATTACAAAAATATAAAAAAATGGGACCACATGACCTATCTTTTAAAAAAAAGAAATAACAAAAAAATATATGTAATCATGTTGATTGATAATAAAATATTACAAGAAAATATTTAGATAAATAAAAAAAATATTAATTAAGTTTTTTGACATACCATTTCTACGTGCGAAGAATTAACTCGTTTGGCTAACGCAATTAAAAACGGTATACTCTTCATAAAAATTTAGCATACATCGGCAGAATCGCTTAACTATTCCCTTTAATGGAATACGTATTCGAAATGGTCGTTTTAATTATATATTTAAAATGGGTTTGAACGCGGGACCTGTTTGTGAACATTCAACTGGTGATGATACTTACTTTAAATAAAAATAATCGAAATAAATGCTTTGAAAACTACTTAAACTATTGATATTGATTTCTCAAGTTTTTAAAAAGGATATAATAATATGTCTGCCTCGTGCCTAGTGGTATGAACGTGTGCTTTAGAAACCGGAGGTCGTGGTTCGAATCTTGTGGGACAACAAATTTTCATTGTTGTTTCTAGTTGGTTAGGCAATTTGGGCCTGATCACCCAGTTGTCTGAAAAGTAAGATGATCCATGCGTCGGATGGGCATGTAAAAGTCGGTCCACCCACCAACCCGCATTGGACCAGCGTGGTGGATACGGTCCAAACCCCCAATGGAAAGGGTGTATTAGGGAGGCCTATGTCCAGCAGTGGACTATCAAAGGCTGATGATGCATGATGCAATAATATGTCAAAAATCTTTAAATTCATAGAACCGAGTTTTTTCTAATCTTAAAATATGGAATTCCCTACAAAATTATTACTTGCAATTTTAATTGTTATTGAAATACATTGTTAATAATAAAATGTTAAGTTAATTCACGTTGTTTTAAAATTTTTACGTTTTTATATACGTTTCAATAAAATTTCTTTTGACATCCGAATGGAAAGAAATAATAATATTAAATAATCACACATTTTAAATAATGGTATCAAATATCACGTGTTACATTTGATTTTGAAGCTATACAAAGTGTAGTCTCTTTATAAGATTTCATTTGAGTCGAGCTCGGAGTAAGCATTCATCAGAGAAACATTCATTAGCTGCCATTCATGCAAAATCGGAATCATTCGATGGCCCTCTGAGACACTTTGAATGATTACAGTGTAGCTCATTAGCTTGTTGGTAGAAAATGACTGATATAATATTTTATGTTGCTTACGCGAAGACTATGCATAATCGAGTATACTATTTTACGGATTTGGTTTGATATCGTATAATTTTAAAAATTGTTAAAATTATTAAATGATGCCCGATATTTCAAACCCGTCCTATAGCCTTCATTATCCAGATTATTAATGATAACTAAAAGCTTTCCAATTCGTAAAGCTGTACTAATTATGATGACTGAAACACGATTTTTTCATTTCGTACTATTTAAATGACTATTTGTTTAAAATTCTTTGTATTGTAACCGCACTGGAATTCATTTTAAGAGAATAAAACAAGTAAGTACATTAAACATTGTTAGATGCAACGGGGTATTATAACACAGGTATAACAAGCATTTTTTACATACGTGGACTATAACTCAGATGCACTTGTATTTGTACTTGAACGATTTTTAATAGTGTTTCATATGGCATAGTTACGCATATGTTATGACAAAGTATTGTTTTGAGGAGTCAGCAATGGAACATTCTCTTCTAAAATAAAGAAATTTGAACCGTTTGATAAATCATTACAGTACTATGTAATAAATAGTAAAGGAATTTAGTTAAGTAACCCTATTTCTTAACTTTACACACATATATAATCACACCCTTAAATAGTACAAATTTTTTATATAATCTTGAATTTTTAGTGCAGTTTTTTTATTTACCAGTAATTAAGTAAGATTTATTCAAGTTATAAAAAATGGAACGTTATTTACGTGCCTGACAGTTACTATTTGCCGTTTGCAAACGCAAATAGTGCCCGATTATCTCTCACCTGAATTTCGCCCGATTAGATTAACCTTTGAATTAGCCTAGCAAATATTAACTTATCCAAATTAAGTTACAGCCTTCAATAAAAGTAAGAGTGATTTAATTTTTTGGTTTTGAAATGCGGTATAAAAACTGTTTTGGTTTTTTATTACAAAATCACTTTTTTTTAAAATAGGTTATTTTCATTCAAGAATATTCCTTAATAAATCGGCTTTTTCATAGTTGCACTGACTTAAATTTATATATAAAAAGTTATTTTAGATTAATAAAGAACAAAGTAGGATATTTTTACTAATTAATGTCTAGATTAAAACACAGTCTTGCTTCATTTGTGTAAAAACATAAAAATAAAAGGCAATACATCCACCCTTAATAGTCTGTTTCTAAGGGTTAGCCCTGCCCTCCATGTTTTTATTTTAAAAAGAATCTGCACTTTGTGAAAATAATCAATTCTTAAGAACTTGCTAAGTTTTAACTTCTAAACTGAAAAAAATAACAGAATATATCAAGCAACCCGTACACTCCTGAATAAATCACTATTAAATTATTTCTTTACTACTATTAAAAAACTACTACATAAAAAGCATACGGTGCTGTAATCATATCAATAATTAAATTTATAAGTTTTTAAATACTTATTTTTATGTTTTTAAAATGATTAAGAAACGATTATTTTAATTCCTAATCTTAAATCAATCCTGTGCTACAAGTATAATGTAACTTATTACCTATTAAATTTTTTTCAGTAGTATTTTATACTTTATAACTGCCTCAGTACCTAGTGGTAAGGGTGTGCTTTAGAAACCGAGGTCGTGGGTTCGAATCCTGCGGGACCAACAAATTTTCATTGTTGTTTCCTAGTTGGTTAGGCAATTTGGGCTGATCACCCAATTGTCTGAAAAGTAAGATGATCCATGCGTCGGATGGGCATGTAAAGTCGTCACCCATCCAACCGCATTGGACCAGCGTGGTGGGATCGTTCAAACCTAATGGATAGGGATGTTTAGTAGGCCTATGTCCAGCAGTGGACTAAAACAGGCTGATGATGATGATGACTTAAACAAAAATATTCCTATATAATAAATCTTATAACTTTCAACGGAATATGTTTTACGAGCAATAGCGAGCGAGAGTTTCTCCCTAAATACATAATGGCAATAAGAGCAAAAGGTCACTCAATAAGCAAAGATGGGCTTATAATCTAATTCATATACCTGACAATTAAGGCAACACGTCCTGTAATTTCTACTATTTACTTCATCTACATGAAAAACACTTTAGTACTTTTGTATATGGTCTAGAATTTTGTAAGTAAATACACTTTATTAAAAGACGCTCTGCCCCTAGTAATAGTAGCAAAAGACGTTCAAACTGCTTTAAGACATATTCTAAACCAAGTAGTTACAGTTGCAACAGTGTACTTCAAACCAGTAGTACTTCATAATATTGCTTTGTGGCAGAAATAGATTCCATTATGGTAAATTTTTAGTTAGCACCCTTGAAACATTGGTATGTTTTGGCTAACTTGAGGCTAACTTCGATTCTTCAATTTGTAACAAGCTCGAAAATATCAAGGTGGCTCATTATTGAGTCCTATTTCAATTTAAGCAACGGCTGTTACAACGCGGCTTGAGGGCTGGTACGTTTAGATAGTGATTAGGTGTTACTGTTATTTATTCCCTTGAATACAGCTAACAGAGCGATCCATTTAATAACACTGCACGTACATAGAATAACATATAAATATACATTGCAAAATTATTTTAAAAGCGAAGATGACATTTTATTTCTACTAAATATCGTTTGTATTAGGGGCGGTCTATGTCCAGCATAGGCTCATAATGATGATGATGACAATGACTTCATTTTGTTGGCGTGTATTTATAGAAGAAAATCTTACAAAAGCAATCCTAAATTTAAAACAAAAAGTTTAATATTTAATAAAGCAATTTCGACCTACTAAAGTTAAATTTAACTAAGCAAAGAAAAAACTGTTGTATTTAGATTGACATTTAATTATGGTTAGCATAAAACATTTTCCCGTATATGAATAATGGGAGACATATCAAAATTAAAAAATAAGTTTGATATATTATGCCTATTTTTGCCGCTAAGCAGTAGTATAAAAATACTTTCATGATCACGTTTGAAGGGCTCTATGGTCAGCGTATTTTGTGGGTACATGATACGTAACATCCTACATTTGACGATGGACAGCGCGTTGGTAATACCCCTGATGTTGCCGATGTCCATGAGCGTCGGTGACCACATTCCACCAGATGGCTCGACTGCACGTTTCCCTCAGTACGCAATAAAAAAATATGTGTATATATTACTATGCGATTAATTTCATAAGAAATGCCAAAATAGGTACTCTAGCTTACCTTAATTACACTTGATCGCAATTTAATCCTAATCCCGTGTTTGTTTATTCAAAGAGACCATTCGCTTTTATTGCCAGTATGTAATTAAGGACAAAACTCTTGTAATATCTTTTATGTGGTTTGTTTGCTTTAAAGATATGCTGCTAATGAATGTATCGCAGAACTTCTTATTTAATCATTAAATGTATTGCAATTTGACTAATAAATTACATTTAACACCAAGACTTATAGTACAATGCAAAATCAAATTAAATACATTTTAAGTTATTGACAGACTTCTTTATTTATTTGATTTATTTAAGGAATAAATTGAGAATATAATTATAAATATGTTACAATTAATATCGACATAATAGAATTTTTTCAGTATACATTGTTACGGTATTGACAAAAGTTTTTATCTTCATTGTTTTAAGGAAAATAACGTGGTTTTTAGTTCTCGTGAGACTTATATTGATAACCACTCTATTCTTCGTAGAAAAAGGAATGCGTATGTATAATGAATTATTTTTTGAGAAGAGCTCTGAAGTTGTATCTTCAATGCCATCACGTTATACAATATAATCAAGATATAGAGAAATAATGACATTGAAATTATTTTTATTTCGTTGCTTTACTGCTTTAATCTAACATTTATTGATATTTTGTCCTTAAGTTCAAGATACGCGGCCATAATATCAACTTTAAAAACCTCCGCGCCTACGGGCTTCGTTTTGTTAAAAAAACCTTGGAATGTGGCAGTTTCTTCTTTATCTTTATAATTCAATTTATAAAGGATTCAATTTATGTAATCAAAAATTTACAATGTGCAAATTATATGAAATGTTAGATACAAATATAATTGATAAAGTTTAGTGTATATATATAGAAAACTTTACTTTTATTTTATTTTATTGACGATTCATCGTTTTTTTAATGTTTAATCAGGTAGTACTTATTTTACAATTTTAACTAACTTAAATCTTTAGAAAATGCTCGGGACAAATTCATATTGAGGAAACAGAATTTCAAATCGACTAGGACAACTAGGCCACGGCCTTACATTTCACATTTCTCAATTTCGAGCAGTTCTCTTCGTAGTTAATTATGATAGATATCCGACAATCACTGATTTATGTTTTTATTTCTTAATGGTCGCGTAACACTTAAAGTAATTTAATAAATCCAGTACTACTCTTATTAGAGGAAGTATTGGAACTTTTTAATGTTACTGTGTTACTTTGAAAATTAGGCATTACATAATATTAAAAAAAAAACTTTTCATTTCATGTTAAAATTTGAAGTTAGTCCGAAAATTAAAGTAAATTAAAAAAAAATATAATAAATGATGAAACATCAAATGTCTCGGGTAACCAGGTGCCCTTGTTACGATTAAAACCTTTAATGGCACACACGATAAACAGCGGAATAAAATTAGGAACTATTGTAACTACTTGTAAAAATTATGTCGTTTTTATAACAATAATAATAGTTTTAAATTTGTTTCTACATAAAGAAAAAATCGCTATTGTTTGTCCGCGAATTACGACGAATTATGACGAGACTACACAGCAATAATCTTTTATGCCAAAAATACATTTATAGTACAAATTATTAAAGTTTTTATTCTTGATAAATATACTTTTGATTTTTTTGATCTGATTAATATACTTTTTTGCTAAACTGCTCCTGATCCTAGTGAGTATAGGTGGATGCTTTAGAAACCGGAGGTCTGGGTTCGAATCCTGCAGGGACTCACAAATTTTCATTGTTGTTTCCCAGTTGGTTAGGCAATTTGGGCCGATCACCCAATTGTCTGAAAAGTAAGATGATCCATGCGTCGGATGGGCATGAAATAGTCGTCCACCCACCAACCGCACTGGACCAGCGTGATGGATTACGGTCCAAAACCCTCTAATGGTGTATAGGGGAGACCTATGTCCAGCAGTGGACTATCATGAGCTGATGATTATGATGATACTTTTTGTAATAAGCGGATGTGATTAAACTACTATTGTAATAGTTTCTACTAGCCGATTTATAGCACATAAATACGTTATGCTTTACCTGGAAATTTTAATATAGTATCGAAAAACTTTAAAAGAACATTTATTTTTTACCGTAACACTCAGCTGCTTTCAAAATGTCGAGAGACAAAGTTACACTTCCCTTTGTCGTTAGAACGGTCCGGGCGTATTATTACAAGCCATTTTATATTATTACGGGGACTGTTTCTCCTTTTATCCACATCTAGGTCAAGCCGTCACTAAAGCCTTTGTGATTTTTCAAAACGGACGTAATTGACGTACCAAGCTTACGCGTTCACTGGCAGATAATATTAATAGTTGATAATGCGCTGTCAGTGATTTTTGTGAACGTATCTTGATTATTAAAGGATTTTATAAATTTTTTGATACTATAGACAGCTAAATTTATTTATATAGCATACTGAGCAACATTTTAGGATGATCGTAGTCTAGACCTGTGTCAAAGGATATGTATAATTTATACATTATACATATCCTTTAACTCAGGTTATTGGTGAAATAATCTATAAATGGGCACAATCGTTTTTGAGTTTATCACTACAGAGTATAAAACAAAGTCGCTCTCTCTGTCTCTATATCCCCATGTATGCTTAAATTTTTCAAACTATGCAACAGATTTTAATTTGTGTTAAACAAATTAAAAATCATAGTCAAATATTTTTATTCAATATAAAAATATTACAATCTCTTATTGAAAATAATTTATTTCTATAGAACAGAGCTACAAGGTAAAATTGTTACCCAGCTTGAAATGGAATAGGCCATCTTGAGCGCTACAGAACATTCAGCAGCAGATGCACAAACAATAAGGAGCTACATTATTCATGTCAACCAAGTAACCATTACGATTGCTAGAGATTAGAAGAGAAATAACAATTAGAGCGAGTTTATAGCAGAATAAGTATCTATTACAGTATAAGTAGAATGTAAAACACCCCCTTCCTTATATAATAAAGTTAATATAAATTAACTGTTATACGTTTACAAATTACAACAGCGCTTAGCTTGTTGCAATTTGCTTTAACGTTTCGTGCTCTACAATGTAAATGTTAATTTTGTTGACGACGGCGCATATAGGCGTAGCAATTTTAAGGGTTTACAAAGGTTCAGTTATTCTGTATAAAACGCTTGCAAATAAATTAACCCCAAATTGGATCGTATCATATAATATAATCAAATCGAATGGTAAACATCAACGCGGTATATATTCACTTTTCTTTTCATAAATTATATAATAGATAAAATATACCTGTAATAAATTTGGAAACATAACGACAATATTGTATTGTTGTTATGTTTCCAAATTAATAATTTGTGAACATCGACGGTTTAATCGTCTAGTCTAGTATGAATGGAATTGTTAATAAATGTAAAAAATAAATGTTAACGTATTTTATTATAATATATACTGATTTTTACATACAAAGTACTTTTTGAAGCAAACAATTCCTATTTTATGTAATAATCAAATTTTCCATTAAAGTTGAATCATTGTCAAAAAATTATATAATATGATATAAATAGTTTTTTGGAGTTTATTCTGTTAATCCTTGCATCTGTTAATGCTTTAAATATTTTCAATTTATACTGAAATATTAGTAGATAATTTTATAAGAGCAAGTTTTAGTGGTTCTAGTAACACTAGATGTGTTTTGTTTATTAATATAATCATATAAGTAAATAATAATATAAGGATTTCCCTAAAAATAAGAAACGTTCTTCAAATATCATAAGCTTGATTTGAAAGCGGTTTATCATTTCAGTTTTGCAACTGTTAACTTCGTACAAGCATCATGAAAATATCATGCAAATAAGGATAGCTCTCAATTTGACCCTCAATTCCAAAACGTTAGAGTGAACTGAATCATTAGAAGTCTCTTCATTAAATATTCACCTGCGAATCGTCAGAGTGTCGATCAATATTTGCAAATATGGTTGCTTTGCAAACAACCGAGAAAGGTCTAAAGTTTATAAAAAGTGTGTAGAAATCAAAGTTAGAAAATTATATTGGTTCTGGTATCAAATAGCAAATTCCAAGTAATGGATCCTCACTGGGAAAAAAATGAAAAATAAACAAAAACAACTAGGAAAAACGTTACAAAAACAATAAACGTCTTATTAAAAATAGATTAGAGTGGATCCTCGAATCCAGAGGCCTACTTTCAAATTCTCAATTTGGTTTCAGACGTGGCATGAGCACTATGGATAGTCTTGGTATCCTTTCTACAGATATAAGAATTGCACTCTCTAAAAATGAGCATGTTTTTGGGGTTTTCCTTGACATGCTGGCAGCTTATGATAATGTCCAATTTCCAATACTCAGGCAAAAAATGCTTAATCTAAGTATCCCTGTGAGGTTGGTTAACATTATCTTTAGTTTTCTTATGCACCGCTCTATTTCTGTTCGTAACCACAACTCTCTCTTTACTTCCCGTCTCGTTTGGAAAGGTCTTCCTCAAGGGTCTGTCCTAAGTCCCCTCCTATATAACATTTACACTGCAGATTTAGACTCCACTGTAAATAATTTCTGCAAAATTTTGCAATATGCAGATGAAATTGCTTTATACTCCCTTGCCTCTCTATTCCTGATGGATGTACTATGCTAAATACTGCTTTAAGTTATCTGAACAGCTGGCTATTAGATCATGGTCTAGAATTATCTCTACCTAAATGCCATGCTGTATTTTTACCAGAAAACGAAGTATACCCTTTAGGTTTGTCTTTGGATGGTAACCCTATCACTCTCAAGGATCGTACTAAATTCTTAGGTGTTATTCTAGATTCAAAGCTCTCAGGAATTTACCACTTAGAATATATCTACTCAAAATGTGAGAAAAGTATTAATATCCTCAGAGCTCTATCAGGGGTACGATGGGGCTCTCATCCTTTTTCCCAGAAAATCCCATATAATGCTATTGTACGTAGTCACTTGGACTATGGCAGCTTTATCTTGGAACTTGAAGCTTGACAAAATTCAGCACAAGTGTCTGCGTATAATAAGCGGAGCTATGAAAACTTCTTCAATTAATGCCCTCCAAGTCGAGTGCTAGATCCTCCTCTTATGCTCCGCAGACAGTTTCTTGCTGACAGGTACTTTTCCAATGCCATTCAGTACCCCTTCCACCCTATCCTGAATTCCTTAGCCCTCTTGTCCAATGCTGTCAACTCGTCCCCTTACTGGTCTCATAAATCCTCGCCTTTGTTAGTAAATAGTTTGAATAAATACAGAAACTCTGCGGCCCTTGTTCTCCAATTAGACAACCACCCTCTATTTTCTTACTGTTATGATGCCCTAATTTACCAGCCCAAAATCATTACAAGCCTTGGCATAGACAAGAACTCTATTAATGCAAATGAAAAGTTCAATTCCATTGTAAACAAGGAATGGGCTGACTGGGTCCTAATTTTTACGGATGCCTCAAAAACAGACAATTCACTTATTGGAGCATCTATCTGCATACCAAAATATAATGTGGTGCTATGCTTTAAGTGCCCTACAGAGTGCTCAATTTTTACTGGCGAATCCATTGCCATATTGGAATCGGTCAAGTTCATTAACGCTAACAAAACCCAATTCCCCAAATCTTTGATTCTCAGCAACTCACAAAGTTGTCTCGAGGATCGAAAGAAACCTCTCTTCCACCAAAAACACCTTTCCCTAATTATACTATCCACAAAGGAAATGTTGTTTATTTAAAAAAAATGCTGGCATAGAGACAGTATTGGCTTGGATTCCAAGCCATGTAGGTATCTTAGGCAATAAAACTGTCGATTACTATGCTAAACAGGCTATACTTATTGATGATCCATGCCACTCTAACATCCCTGCTCGTGACTTTTTGTGCGCTTTAGCGAAACCCCACCTGAAGGAATCCTGGGATATTATGTATCAAAGAACAAAATTAGTTGAGGGAAAATATTACAGCTCCATCCAATATTTTTTCAAGTATAAGTATTTTCCTAAATTCATTATTTCTGTAATAATCCGTCTTCGTTTAGGCCACATATGCTCCCCAATGTTTTTAGCTAAACTGCACATACTGGACCATTCACTGTGCCACTGTGGGTTAGCGGAAGACTCTCTGAGTATTTATTTTTCTCTTGCAAAAACCTTGTAGTTCCTCTTTATGACATCCTTCCTAGAAATGTCCCTAGACCTATTAATATTCCGTTTCTTCTAACCCTTAGTGATCCCTCCCTACTTAAAACTTTGTATAAATTTATTCATTTAAATAACAGTAAACTGTAAAATATTATTAAAAAACACACCTTACTGCACCATCCGTTTATGCCCCCCTTTATAAGTATGTGTCATTGTTTTTTCTAGCCCTAATAATGTGTTACTAATTCTCATTTCAAATGTTGTAGTTACTAATTTATTATTTTGTGCTTGTCTCAGGTATTTCAGCTGATCAAGATTCATAGTTCCTCTAACCATTTAATAGTATTTTTTACTGAACACTATTTATAATAATTTTTGTTTTTTATAATTACTACCTGTTTCTCCAACCTTGACATTAAAAGAATCACTAAGATATTCTTGGTGGAGCCATTATAAATAAAAGAAGAAGAAGAACTGGAAATTTAAATTAAATAAATTGCTTGTCAAATAAAACAGAGACAGTACGACCGTCTTATTATTCTCTGATATATATTATACTCTCGTAACGTACTGCAATGCGAGATTTAATATTGAGATCTCTTTTGCAGAATAATTTTAAGAATATAACTGAAATGCGTTTTAAGTCTTAATAAAATAAGAGGTATTAGATAGGATACTAAAGTTTTAGAAAATCTAAATATTTTAATCACTGCGACAGCTCAAGTCTAACTAGTAATATAACTTCAAAATGACGGCTTTCATTCATCATCAGCCTTTGATAGTCCACTGCTGGACATAGGCCTCCCCTAATACACCCCTATCCATTAGGGGGTTTTTGGACCGTATTCCACCACGCTGGTCCAATGCGGGTTGGTGGGTGGACTGACTTTTTACATGCCCATCCGACGCATGGATCATCTTACTTTTCAGACAAATAGGTGATCGGCCCAAATTGCCCTAACCAACTAGGAAACAACAATGAAAATTTGTTGAGTCCTCGCAGGATTCGAACCCACGACCTCCGGTTTCTAAAGCACACGCCTATACCACTAGGCTACGGAGGCAGTTCAAAAATGACGGCTAATACCTATCAATTAAAAAAAAGCATAAACAAAATCGGAGCACAAGGAGCGGGATTAAGCTCAGATTGCGCCATTATGTACTCTATATGAATTTTAATACTGACTCCGTCATACTTATTCTGACCCAAGAAATGTGTCTACTACAAAAAACACTATTAAGCGTTGGCTTATATCAAATATCTTCTACAAATTAATATACATTGACATCTACAAGTCATTGCAACAGTTTGATACTATCTTATAAACTTAATGTAAGCAAACCAAGGACTTGGTAAAATCTTTAATAAAAGACAAATTCCTACAATAAAAATCAAAGCACGTAATCACAAAATGAGTTCTTTGACATACCATTTCTAAGTGCGAGGGATTAACCCGTTTGGCTAACGCAATTAACAACGGGATACTCTTCATTAAAATTTAGCATACATCGGCACAATCGCTTAACTATTCCCTTTCATCGAATACGTATTCCAAATGGCGTTAGGTTTTAGTCCGTTTTAATTATAAATTTGAAATGGGTTTGAACGCGGGATCTGTTTATGAATATTCAACTAATGATTATATCTACTTTAAATAAAAATATTCAAAATGGATACTTTGAAAACTACTCAAACTCAAAATATTGATGTCGATTTTTAAGGTTTTCAAAATGGCCACAATAATATGCAATGTTTTATTGCTCTTTAATGCCTTCAAAATCTATTAAATAACACTATTTGTTAACTTTACACACACTTACTGCATTCAAATTGAGTATTTGGCCTGTATTAGTGTTTTATATAATATTGTATTTTATGTTATTTTTTTTATTTAACAGGAACTAAACGTTTATGATTTATTCGAGTTACAAAAAATTAAACATTAATTACGCGCTTGAAAGTTACTGCCGTTCGCAAACGCAAATACTGCCCGAGTATCTTACACCTGAAATCTGCCCGATTAGATTAACCTTTGAATTAGCCTTGCAAATATCGATTTATCTTAATAAAGTTACAACCCCAAATAAAATGTCCGGTATAAAAACTTATTTGCGTTTTTTTTTAATACAGAATCACTTTTTATTTGTTGAAATAGGTTATTTTCAAATAAGAATATTACAAAATAAATTTGCTTTACCATAATAGCACGAACTTTAATTAATATAAAAGAAAAGTTATGTTAGAGATCAAAGTAGATCACGATAATAGTGTGTTTTTAAAGGTAAGCCCTGTCCTCTCGTTTCATCTGCACTGTGTCAAAATATAGGGGCTCAGACAGTAATCAATTGTTGAGAACGTGTTTAATTTAAAAGACTTGATTGAAAGAAGAGAATAAATCGAGCAGACCGTACACTCCTGTGTAAATAACTATAAAATTGTTTCTTTGCTACTGTAATAACAAAGCATACGGTGTAGTTATACTTATTACACTTACTCATATGTTTTAAAAATTAATAACATACAACAATTGCAATTCCTAATTTTAAATCAATCCTGTGCTTTACGCATATTGGAACTTATGACCTATTCAATTTTTTCCAGTCGCAACGGCTTATCCCAAATATCTTTAACGGAATATGTTTCAGGGACAATTCATAATCGTTAACGCAAAAATACCACATTACAGGTATGACGAGAGTTTCTCTCAATTACATAAAGGCTATAAGAGCAAAAGGTCACTGAATAAGCAAATATAGGCTTACAATCTAATTAGTATACCTGATATTTAAAGCAAAGGTTTTCGTTCATAGCTACTGTTTACTGTATCTTGATATAAAACACCTAAACTTTTGTAAACAATGAAAAATATTTGTAATCAAATATATTTTGAAAAAAAGATACGTCCTTAGGACATAGGAGTTAATATTTTGTTAATCAAGTAATTCCGCTGGCAACGTTGCTCTTCAAACAAGTAGTACTTTGAACTATTGCTTTGTGGCAGAAATAGACTTCATGGTGGCACCTCTTCAGCGGATCCCCATGGGACATGTTTTTATGTTTTCATGGACATGTTTCATTCCTTTAAAGGCCTCCCCTTTCCGGGCGTATTGGGCCAAACGGATCTTATATATATTAATAAATATTTTTTTAAAGTGACTCTCCTAAATTCTTGAAACACAACACACACGCCAGACAAGATGTTGACCAAACTGGCAAGGTTGACTTTATCTACTTTGTTAAGGTGTTTACCCGTCTCAGGTCAATTTTAAGCTGGGCAAAACTAAGAGCATTGGGGCAGATATTTGTGTAAAATGTGTTTGTTTTATTCAGGTTTTAGATTCCATAAATCGGCAAAAGAATCCTATACTCTTTACTTTAGCTTATACAATCATTGAGGGAATACATAAAAATAGATAATAATAAAATGAGTAAAACTTAGGACATTAAACTTTGGTTAGGCCAAATTGAACACCTCGATCCAGCACTTTAAAGAAAACTATATAAAAATGTGGGGCTAAGCAAACACTTTTGGTAGTCTTTGGTACTAAACGCAGGAAGTGCACATACATTTTTTTATCAACCTAATAACCAACGACGTGAACATCATACTACTAGAATAAAACCAATGACTAATAGATGGAAAATTACTTGGATAAACAAGTGCTTATTTTCGAAAAATTTGAAAAAGTAGTAAACATTGTTCGTTACATCATAAACTTAGAGAAAAATATTTTTTTAAATAAATATAAAATGAAAGAGATTAATCAAAACTCTATGTTTTTGCAAATTTGAAAGCATAAACAGTGAAAGTTCTTTTTATAACAGACATTATAAATAACAGATTTAACCAGCTAGAAAATATCAGGGCGGCTCATTACAGAGTCCTATATTAATTAAAGTAACGGCTGTTCACACGTGACTCGAGGTCTGGTACGTTCAGATAGTGGGTGGGTGTCACTGTATACCTTATTCCTTGTATTATAGTAAACATAGCGATTTTTATATTACACTGCACGCACAAAGTATAACATGCAAAGAAACATTGATATATTACGTGAAGAGCGGAGATGGTATTTAAATTTTTACTGAATATTGTAGACGTGCATTTATAGAATCAAACATTACCAAAGAGCTATGCTAAAATTTTAAAACAAAAAGTTTAGTATCTAATATAGCAACTTCGACCTGCTAATGTTAAAATGAAACACCGTAATATTTAAACAACCAAATAAATAATTGTCGTATTTAGATTGACTGTAAATTGTATAACCTGGTTAGCACAAAATGTGTATATGAGATATGGAAATGTTACTGCATATGAAAAATATAAATGAAGTTTAAAATAATGTCTTATTTTGCTGCAAAGCAGTAGTATGAAAACAAAAACATGTGCCGCTTTAAAGGGCCCCGTAGCCAGTGTAATTACTGGGCAGCGTAACATCCTTACTTTCACGGTAGGCAGCGCTTTGGTAATACCCGTGGTGATGCCGAAGTCCATTGGCGTCGGCGACCATTTTTCATCAGGTGACTGCTCTTCTCTGTCTCTCTTGTTATTAATAAAAAAAATTACCACTATGCCATTAATTTTATAAGAGCTGCATAGTTACATAGCGACTGCAAATTGCAACACCCGCGAGCACTTTAAAAGTTAACTCGCAAACACATAGATAAAGTAGTCAACCACAGCAACCCTCTGCTGGTAAAAGCAGCAACGTGTACGGCCGATCCAAACGCGTCTAGCCAAAAGCGTAGACCGCGAAACGTTCTTCTCGACCCGGACGAGGAAGGAGTCGCTGAGACTCGGACCAACGGGGTCCTGACATCAGACCCTACACACCACGAGTAGGATAGCACACACTCACCTGTAGTTCGCCCTCGCTTACGAGCACAGCGACACACACACCGCGTATACTAATTACACCGGTTCCAGGGCGGTTCTCACCGCCCGCAGCAAACGATTAATAGTCGCCAGACCGTCGGCGTCCCGGTCCGTAAACCGATCGTCGACGATCCTAGGGACAAACTACTGCCTAACTCACGTACTGTAGTGTGGCCTCATTTTAGCAAAAATTGTGGGCCACCTGAGTTCGTGGAGACGGAGCTTCTGCGAACTCTGTGTTAGATGAAACTACTAAGACATGAGTCTGGAAGCATAACTTCAAGGTTAAAAAAAAACTGCAGAAATGGATATTCAAGCTTTAACTATCCTTGGTCGCTGTTTATTCCCAATTACGTGCTTACATATTCAAAGAGACCTTTGGCTTTTATTGCCAGTATGTAATTAGGGACGAAACTCTTGTGATACATTTAATGCGGTTGTTTTCATTAACGATATGCTGCTAATTAATGTGTCGCAAAACATCTTATTTACTAATTGAAATGCATTGCAATTTGACTAATAAATTATATTTAACGCAAAGACTTGTAGTACTCTGCAAAATTAAATTGTACATTTTGAGTTATTGACAGGCTTCTTTATCTATTTGACTGTTTTTTTTTTTAATAAATTTAAGCCGATTTTTAGTGTTTTCACTTATTTTATTACTCGTTACTCTACTACAAGGAAGAGATAGATTGTAGAAGAGTACAAAAATGTTATTGCAAGTTGATCATAAAGACGCTATCAATAAATAACGTGGTTTTTAGTCTTCAGAGACTTATATTTATAACTGATCTATCGTCATCATCAGCAGCCTTTATCCGTCTTCTGCTGTACGTAAGCCTTTTTCAGTGAATGCCAAAACGGCGATCTCTTGCTAATCGCTGCTTTTTTTTTTGATGGATCTCGTGCTCTGTGGAATAAACCTATTAGAACAAAACAGGGTTTGAGGGCCCGTTGCCACAGGCGCGTCTCCCCATAATGACTTAACTGCACAAAGGCCCCAGACGGAGCCTCGGCTGGCCGTCACTTTCTGGTACCGTTAGCATGCTGAATCGAGGGCAGCCCAGGTGGGCCGACGCCTCGGCTCGATTCAGACATTTTGCAATGATAATTTAATAGCCAGAAGAGCTCTATCTAAACTTTACTACCACTTTAAAGGTTCGCGCTGGGAGAAGTAGCTGCCGCAAAACTCCAGCAACGCTCCTATCTAAATGGTGTTAAACACAGTGTCATCTGTAGGTGGTAAATTGACCTCACCGGTGAGGCCGATGTCAGTGTGTGGTGTTTATCCTACACTCTAAGTGTAGGGTGTGTCTGGCTACTGCTAGGATGTCGCTACCTAAGCCTTAAGGGCGTTAATAAGATTCTTGTATTTTTCAAAGCAATAATCGCTGTAAACTTGCACGGCTATTGCATGCAGATCGGCATCCCACCTACTCGGGGGTCTAAACTATATTTCGTGGAAAAAGAAAGGCATAAGTATATGTACATCCAATTTTTTTTTAGAAGAACTCGGAAGTCGTATCTTAAATGACTTAGCGTCTAAAAATATTTAATGATAATGTTAAATTGTAATAATATCGAAATAATCATAATATTGTTTTATTTTATTGCATTATTATATTTCATTATATAGCATTATTTGGCTTTAAGTAACATTTCACGACCATAGCATATTAATTTTTAAAACAACCTGCGTACCTGACAGACTTTTTCCTGTTAAAAACATTTGAAATTTTAATAATATATGTAGATTAAAATTTTGTAATAAAGTACAATAACAAAATTACATAAATGTAAACAAATATTTACAAATTCCAGAAATTTCAATTCAATAAACTGTGAATTTAACCGTGGTTTATGTAGTCTGAAGCTTTTGATGATTTAAAATTATAATTAGCATTTATAAATAAATTATTTTATTACTTTTAACTAACTATATTCTTTAGAGACAAATTCATCTCGAGGAAACAGCATTTTAAATCGAATAAAACAATAAGTAGGTCTCGGCCTTACATCTCTACTCATATTTCTCAATTTCGAGCTCTTCTCTTCGTAGTTAATTATAATAGATATACGACAATCACTGATTTATTGACTTATTTCTTAATGGTCGCGTAACACTTTGATAATTAAATTGATATAGTACTGCTTTTATTAAAGGAGCTCTTGAAACTTTTGAACGCTACTGTGTTACTCTTTCTAAATTAGGCATTACATAAAATAAAAAAAATCATTTTATTTTAAAATTTTGAAGTAGTCCGAAAATTTAAAAATATATTTAAAATAAATGGTGCCCTTGTTACGACTAAAACCTTTATTGATACACACGATAAGCAGCGGAATAAAATTAGGAACTATTTTGACTACTTTGAAAAATATATGTCATTTTCATATCAATAATAATAGTTTTAAATTTGTTCCTACAAATTACGACAAATTATAACGAGACTAAACAGCAACAATCTCTTATGCCAACGATACATTTATAGTAAGAATTATTAAACTTTTTAACTTTTGATAAAATTACTTTTTATAATAAGCGGATGTGATTGAAACTACTATTATAATAGTTCCTATTAGCCGATATATAGCACACAAATACGTTATATTTTTCTTGAAAATTGTTAAATAGTATCGAAAAACTTAAAAAGAACATGTATTTTTTACCGTAACACTCAGCTACTTTCAAAATGTCGAGAGACAAAGTTACACTTCCCTTTGTCGTTAGAACGGTCCGGGCGTATTATTACAAGCCATTTTATATTATTACGGGGAACCGTATCCCCTTTTATCCACATCTAGGTCGAGCCGTCACTAAAGCCTTTGTGATTTTTCAAAACGGACGTAATTGAAGTACCAAGCTTACGCGTTCACTGGCAGATAATATTTATAGTTGATAATGCGCTGTCACTAGAGCAGCTTTCGTTGTGAGCGTATCTTGATTAATAAAGGATTTTATTCATTTTTTATGCTACGAGCAGCTAATTTGATTTATGTAATTTACTTAGCAACATTTTAAGATGGTCGTAGTCTAGAAAGAGTCAAAGAATTTGTATAATTACTATAAGTATAATTTATATAAAGTATTAGGCATAAAAACATAGTAGCGTCTTACGTATGCATTTTTATAAGTTACTAGCAGTGTGTCCACGGCTCTGCCCGTGTTATTATCAGATATTTAAAATGGTTTTACTTGGGGTTAATAGTAACCTACGATACTCAACATGAATGTAGCTTTCTAATTGTGAATGAATTTTTTCAAATAGGCAAAGTAATTTTTCACTTTTTTCATTACAAACGCATACACAAAATACAAACATTTTTTCTCTGTATAATATTAGTATAGATTGTTCTTGCCACTATAAGTATTTGTGCTACGTTGTAAACAACAAATGCGCGTTTTAATAAAAAAACTTTACTTTGGTGTACAACGTGTAACATCGTACCTTTTAGAATAAATACAGACCGTATAATAAAATTCATTTATTTTAAATGGTAATAATTTATAACATAAATTTGAAACGTTATTTGAGCAGGTTCAATAGTTTATTCTTTTGTTTTCGAAAGTTTGCGTAACGAATGTTTTATATGGATATAGTTTTCTTACCGATAACTTAACAAATTTTGATATTTTATTAGGCTTTATTACATTTTTTCCGAAAGTCATCTATGTAAAACATCTTCACTGTATCACCAATTCATCATCATCATCATCCGCCTTTGATGCTGGACATAGGCCTCACATAATGCACCCCTATCCATTAGGGGGTTTTTGGCCGTATCTCATCACGCTAGTCCAATGCGGGTTGGTTTTTACATGCTAATCCGACGCATGGTTCATCTTACTTTTCAGACGATTGATGATCGGGCCAAATCCCCTATCCAATTGTATGTTTATTATTATGACCCATACACAGTTGTCTTTTACGTAGTAGTAAATCAAATTAAATAATATCATTTTTTTAAATCAAAAGACGAACGAAACATATTTAAGAAAAGTTTTTTAAAAGTGCTTTCTAAAATATGTGTCTAAAAACTGTATAACATGAAATACTAGTGAAGCGATAAATCTTTTATTTCATTAAAATGGGGCTGCAAATTTAAATTATTGCCCGGCTTAAGATAGAATAAGCCATCTTAAGCTCTTACTGAAAACTCAGCAGCAGATGCACAAACAATAAGGAGTTACATCATTCATTTTAACCAAGTAACGGTTGTGTTTGATAGAGATTGTCGTTCCTTACAACTATTCTACAAAGAGAAATAACAATTGAAGTCGGTTTATAATTTTACTATCTTATTACTATAATAACATCTGCAGTTAATATAAATTAACTGTTTTATGTTTACATACGAACAAATTGCAATAAGCGCTTAAACAGATATCTATTTAGACTGAAACGTTTCTTGTTCCACGATGTAAATGCTGATTTTATTTGCGATGACGTACGTAAGCATTGTAATTTGAAGGGTTTACAATGTTTCGGTAATTACGTCTAAATTGCAAATTAATTAAGCCCTAAGTCTAGAATAATACACATTAACGCAGAATATATTCACTTTTCTTTTCGTATAATATTTTGGTTTGGTAGTATACAGATTACCTGCAAACGCGCAGGTAATCTGTCCACATAGTCGATCACACGACAGTCTTTTTTTTTCATTTATGTTACCTCGTTCCTAGAGCTCCGATTTAATTCATTCTTTTTTTAAATTATAGGTATTAGTTGTCATTTGGTCCCGTTGTAATAAATAGTTTAATAGATATTTGAGAAATAAGGAATATGGTGCCAAAAATCACAACCCTGTTTCATTAAAATGCACACGCTGGCTAATAGACAAACTAAAATTACATAATTGTACATTCTTAAGTTAGTGTACAGTAAAATTAGGGATAATTAGGCATATTCAAAGCTAATGCAAAATAGCACATAGTAGTGCTAATTATTTTGGCTTGGATTTAGACCCTGCGCTGAAAATACCATGGCGTTCCTAGTTAAAGTATCTCTAGTCAAAATATAAGTATGTATATGTGTATGTATAAAATAGGATAGGAAAGGATATACAAAAGCCGTTCAGTAATAAATAACTTATATTACTTAATTTATTAATTGACGGCAAATTGATTTGCACTAACTTCCAGCACCTCAATTTTTATATTGCGCTAGGTTTTCCGGCTGTTTTTTTAATCTTCAATAAATTATAAACAAGTCATACACGTAATAAGTAGTCGTGATTGCTTGCTTATACCAAAAAAATTCCACTTACGTACGTACTGACTAAGGGTCTTCTGGTCAGAAATTAAAAATCGATTTTTTTTTCATATTTTCATAGTTTAACTATTTAAGAAATATGTCTACGAGAGGATTTTCCCAAATTCAAATTATTTCCGGAGAAATAAGTATTTTGCTGAGCAGGCATCCAAACCGAGTTGGGCTGCACTAAATCTAATCGGAACAAAAAGACATAATGGGTTCTCCGACTACCTGAATCTATGATTTCTTAGTAAACCCTTTTGTTCCGTTAATACAATAACTCTGGAGTGATCTGTGTCTTTTATATTCAGTATTACTAGCCATCCAGCTGCTATACGTTGAATTTTAACCTTAAACCACTGTGAACGTATTGCTGGAGTGAAAATAAAATATTTTGAGTAATTATTTAATTATAAAGTATAATATATTTAATTTTAAATTATAAAGCCAATTTACGAGAGTTTATCATCAGAAGAGTTGATTGACTCGATGTTTGGGTTCAGAAACTCAAAATATAATGAGTCTCTAAACTGCTGATATGGACTTTCCTCCAAAGCATATCCATGCGGGTCTCAGATCATTGAAATTGCAACATTTATTGCTGTATGTATTTTTAATGAAGGCTTTATACCGATATTGAAGATAATGACGATTATGGGAGTGAAAATTGGTCCAGAAGCGCATGCATTTGCTATCAGACGAGACAACGCCCGGATTGACCGCTCCGAGATACGAGCATCCAGCGCATCAAAGGAGGCCAGAACTGCTCGAATAGAAAACAGAAACGCCGAAAATAGTTTTTTCGAAGTCGAGGAAGGTCCGATGTATGAAGCAGGAATAGCAGATTGAATAAATGTAAGTTAAAAATATAATTTTATGACTTAGACTACAACTAATTTTACTTAAACTTTAAACGCGTTTTTCTCAGAACTGTCTTTTTGAATCTGATACCCACGATTTCTCAGGTTCTGCCGAACCGATTTACTTGAAATTTTAAGAGAGTCTTCTTTAGGACTTGTCTACGTCCGGAACTACGGCCATCCTCAAATTTTCATTTTACTAATTTTAACAAATCGAAGAATGTTCAAAAAGTGGTACAAAATTTTTTTTTCATTAGGCAGTCGCCATTTTGTAAAAATTTTTGTAACTTTTCCGTAGTTCCAGACATTGCGACATTATTGTAGATTGATAATCTTTTATTTTTGATTTCAGATTGCTAGGAGAGTTAAAATCGTGGTATGGTCACGCACCAAATTTTGAGACGCCCCACTCCATCAGTTAATAACTAACGGAATTTTGAATTTTTTTACTTTTTATTTTTTTTGTATGTTTCTAATGTGAATAAATAATGTATAAAAAATTGATGAAAAAATATTGCTTGTGTTTTTACAGCACTTCAAAATTACCTAAAATTCATGTCTCTAGACCAGAAGACCCCTAAATGTACCGCTCAAAAATGACTGCAAAGAACTCAGATTGTTTCAGTCACAAATTTATTTTTCTATTATACAGTAACAGCCTTCAAAACGTTATTCACGTTGGGTCATTTCACAACTATTTTTTATCCATGGGCTTATAGTATAATGGTATTTTAAAATTGTTGTGCATTCTTATGTTGGGAAAAGAATAAATTTTCTTATTAAAGAATAAAGTCTTTGCAATAACTATGTTACCACCACAATGAAATATGTGTATGTTCTTGTATTATTTTTAGAAATCCCTTTTTTATTATGTCATTAGCGTTCAATCTTAAAGAAACGTATTTTAAAACCTATTTTAAAATATATATTAAAGCATTAACTAGTACTCTTAGGCGCTTTGCAGTTAAATAACATAAATTCTATAATTACATTATAGACTTATGTATTAAAATATTCCGTAATTTCAGAATGTTATATATTATTTGTAAATGAGATGAACCCAACTCAATGATTAAAATTAAAGAATCAAAGAGCATTTATGTCGTCTTAAAAAGCTATACACAACAACCATCTCGTTAATAAAACAAGAGACACTTGCAAAATGATGCTTTAAAACTATAGTTCATCCTGTATTTATGCCAAGCTTATTTTCAACGCCTTATTTTCATTACTTTCCAATGCAGGTAAAATAAATTAGTTTGCAAGTGATGTTGAAAGAAAAGCGCTGTCAAAGCTTTTTGAGGCTTAACGTAAATCTAACAAAGATTGCACCTCGAAAAATTGTAAAACTCTGCACGTTTAACGCCTTTGTTCAAAGCAGATATTAGCTTTTCTTTATATATAGAAAACCATGTTGCTTTGGCCTTTTTAATCCACTTCTATCCTGTATTAAAACTTAAATGATCAAAAAAAATTATAACGGCTAAATTCACTTAAAATCACACTCGTTCTGATAAAGGACGTCCAACAGGTTTGAAAGCAGTCGGCACCAACTCCAATTTTACGTGAGTTTAATTTTTATAAAATGTATCTTCTTCCATAGCCTAGTGGTATTGGCGTGTGATTTTGAAACCGGAGGCCGGAGGTTTAAATGCTGCGGGACTCAAAAAATTTATTGTTGTTTCCTAGTTGCTTAGGATGGTTTGGGCTGATCACCCAATTGTCTGAAATGTAAGATAATCCATGCTTCGGATGGGCATTAAAAAGTTGATCCACCAACCGATCCACATTGGACCAGCGTGATGGGATACGGTCCGAAACCCCCTAATGGATAGGGGTGTATTAGGGAGACCTATGTCCAGCAGTGGACTATCACAGGCTGATGACCTAAATATATCTTCAGTGCATTGTCTCATGAACGTGTGCCGTAAGAGTAAATACGGAATAATGGTACGACACATATTAATTCTAGGCAATATGGTCCTTATTTGTTGATTATTATAATACAAGAAAGACAATCTTAAATTTATCAATGTATAGCTAACTCACGCTTGACATAAAATCAATGAGTAATTTTACTAAACACTACAGTTACAAACGTCTATATAAAATCAGTAACGTCCAAAGCTGCAAAATTGGCCAAAACAAAAACCTGTAATTAATGTCAGAGTCAGTAAGACCCCTAAATTTACTACAAAAAGGAAGAAATGAAACGTACATTAAACTACGGAGAAAATTTGAAAAAAGACATTTTGCTATACCGAAATCTGGTGAGATTTCGGTACAGTAATTGAAGTTTTCAAGCCTTTAATTGGTTTTTGGATTGGGCTACCGACTCTTTGTTTAACCTTTTTCACAATTAAACGTCTGATAAGAAGAAAGAACTCTGAAAAATGTCCCTGAAGTTGATATTTATTGTGACTAGACCGAGTAATTTAGGGCCTTAGACTCAAAAATAAAGTACACCCCATAAAGATACCACTTCTATTATGATAAAAACATATTAAAAAAAACATTGAAGCGGTAAATTTTATTATAGCATGCATTCATAAATTTTATCAGAAAATACTTTCTAATGTGAAAAGTTTCATTGTTACCCAGCTCTGCGTCGTGTCTATCTCTTGTTTTATGAGTAACGAGATGGGTAAGATGTTCCTCAATCTATAACCTCAATGTAAAATGATAACAAAAAAAGCAGCGTAAAACATCAATGATATATTTACTATGTGGTGATTGACCATGTAAACGTCATTTCCTTACTATTCAGCAGGAGAAATAAACACTTCTTCCCGAGACGGTCCCTTGTGAACAGAGATATAGAAGATTTAACTTAACGTTTTAATTGCACAAAAAAAATTTAAAAACTTTTACTAATGGGGTATCATTACTGCAAACAAACCGCAAAAAAGTATCATGACATTTCTCCCTAATTACTGGTAATTAAAACGAGAAATTCATTTTGAATTATAAATTCAAAGCGATAGATTTAATTTAAAAAGTAATTTATTTTGTTTTACTTTTGACTGGATCCATTAATATTGTTCTTATTATTACGATTTAGTGCGCACCATTTCAGTAGACCATTATCCGTGAATACGAGGTGAGACTGAGATGTTACGTTTTCACTTTAAAGGATATGCGGCTTCTGCAAAATTTAGTCATTGGGACTAAAAGTCGTTATCGAAGGGGTAAACAAAACGAGATGAGCTCTTTACTTATTTACTAAAAACACTAGTCCTTTTTTTGTAAAAAAATATATAACTTGAATATTCTTCAATAGAATAAGGAATATACAGGAACACAGGGGTACTGCAGTCATAAGCAGCTGTCCTCGGGTCACGTTTGAAAAGCTGTTGCTCCCATCGAAATAGGACACAGTAATGAGCCACCCAGACATTTTCCATATATATTTATCCTTTTATTTCATCGTATTCCGAAAATAACTTTAATACTTCATTCATATTTAATGAAATAACGCAAAGAGAATTTTAAATAACATATCGTCTTTGCCTTGTCTACTTTACTACTTAAAACATATAAGAAGCAACTATTCATTTATTTTAACAACTAGGGTATTTTAATAGGTGTCGTATAAGCTTTATTATAATTAAAAGGATTAGCATTTACAGCTTAATGATAGTATATAACCAACAAACAAACTGCATTAAAAGATTAACGTTTAAGACATCGTATTCTAGAAAGTTTTTTAATTTTTAAAAAACTATAAATATATTATGATAAAACACATATTGTATATTATGAAAAAATTATACTAACGTAGATTAAACTATTACGAACTTCATTAATACATACATGAGAAGTGAAAATTTTTACTGAAAATAAAAGGCTTTTTATATGTTTTATTATTATTTTATTTATTCTAGAAAGACGATTGAAGAAGAGAAATAAAATACTTAAATAGTGCATCATTTAGAATTATATATTTTTATTGCCACTAAGTTACCATTTTATTCAACGATTTATAACTTCCATACTATTAAACAAAATTAATTGTAGCAATATTGTGCGAAAACAAGTTTATATTTAATATTTATAGAAGTAATTTATTTTCTTGTTTTGTCATATTAGCTTCAATCTAAAAAGAGTGTAAATATTTTAAAATTACTTTCAACGAAGCTCTACCATTCATAAGAGGTTCACTGCTCGTAGCTCTCACTGGTCTCTTGAGAACCATCGAGCCAGTCTATGCCCCTATTATTGTAACGTTTACATAAAATATTGCTATTCGACCGTGGTCGAATTTTGCTGAAAAAGTATCGTTTCTTTTTTATAGCCGTTTTATTTATATTTCTTCAGTATTCCGTACTTTTATTACCTCTCACTCAATTATTACTATGCTAAAAAAAAATTGTTCATTATTTATTGAGACGCTTATGATAGTTGATGAAGTAGTTGTTTTCTTGATTAAACACCCAATTGAAAAGACAATTAATATTATTGGTTAGACTAACCTAACTTATTTTATAATTCCTTTCTTGTAAATAAATAAACTTTTAAAGTTTAAAGAATATTTATTCATTTAAGAACATATTGCTCCATAAACAATAAAATTCTGAAATAGAAAAGTTAGACCGTAAAAGAAAGGCTTTACAATTAAACGGATCTGGCTTGTTTGTACACAACTTACAAAACATTGCAAGTTATATTTCGACTTGAGTTCAAATAAGCCGTTTCAAGTCTTACCAAACGCTCAGTAGCAAATGCACAAACAATTAAGAGCTCTCCAACTAGAATAATTCCAACTAACAGTGAATGGGCGATATAAATTAAGACGTTGTTTGAAAACTATTTTCGAAAAGAGCACAATTCATTTAATCGTGAATATTTCAGACAGTTTTACAGAAAACGGTCTTATGTTGTTAATATGTTTTAATCATTGTCAAATTATTTATTGTGATTAATCGAAAACAAAAATGAATTATTGTTTTTTTTCTTTAACCCCCAACAGGTCTCGGTGACATTTAAAGAGAGTAAAATAACATATACAATAAATTTTTTTTTTCAGGATCACCATCTCAACCGCAGAGCTGTGTGTTCCGTAACATCATTTTAAGTGTTTTTAATCTTATTGAGTTTTTAGTTTATAAGACTACCTGCAGACTATAACTTGAAGTAGTTAATTTAAATCATTATTAGAAGATAGCTTAATGTTCATACAGTAAAAAAGGTTTAGCTGAATACGGACTGCATTTCGTTCAATAAGAAGATAGACGGTACTAATAAAACTTTTCACATTGTAAAGTAATTTGTAATAAAATTTATGAATGCACGCTTTAATAAAAGTTAGCGCTTCAATGTTTTTTTTACAAGTTTTATAATCCAAGAGAAGTTTAACGAATCGATGTACCATCTTTATTTTCAATTCTAAGGGCTCTAAACTGCCCGGTTTAGTAATAATAAATATCAACTTCAGGAACGTTTGTCAGACTTCTTTCTTCTTATCAGACGTAAAAAGTTGAAAAAGGTTAAACAAAGTGTCGGTCGCCCAAACCCAAAACCAATTAAATGCTTGAAACGCTTTCGGTACTCAAGATGGCTTTTTTTCTAATTTATTCTGTACTTTTATGCATGTCGTATTTCTTTTTTTGTAGTAAAAAAAAAAAGTCTTTTACTAACACTGAAATAAATACCATTTTTTTGGCCAATGCTGCAGCTTTGGATGTTACTGCTTTTATAGAAAGGTTTGTAAGTGTTTATGAAAGTTACTCAATGATTTTGTGTCAAAAAAACTTATCTATGCATTGATTAATACGCGATTCCTCTTCTACTTTCATAATAACACGATAAGTAATGAACAGAAGAAATACCTTACCATTATCCCGTATTCACTCCTACAGTATGGTGCAGCTCCTTAAACCATTAAATCTTTGGTGAGATTATGCACTGGAAGATATATTTTAATAATGATTAAACTAAGCTTAAAATTGGCGTTGATGCCGACAAGTTTGAAAACTATCGGGGGTTCTTGATCAAGACGAGTGGGATAACTCCACACTCGCGTCGCTTAACGCACTGAGTGCAGGATTTTAAGTAAATTGGTACTAATTAGTGTTTATACAGGAGAATAGTAGATTAAAAACGCCGAAGCAACGTGCTTTATCATATATAAAGTTAAGAACATATCTGCTTTGAACAAAGGCTTTAAACGTGCTGAATTTTCCAATTTTTTCAGGTGCAATCTTTGTTAAATTTACGTTAAGTCTCAGAAAGCTTTGTCTGCGCTTCCTTTTCAACATCACATTTAAACTAGTTTGTGTTACCTGCAAAAGTAAGGAAAAAGAAGTTTAATATAAGTTGCATATAAATACACGATTAACAATATAATCTAATTCGTGTTATAAATTTTGATATAAGAGCAATAAGACAGCTTAATTAATTTAGATTCGTTGGTAATGTTAAGCAAAGGAGGATTGCGGGTAAAACTGCTCTTTTAGATTTATAATAAATAACTATACTCATTTCATACAATATATACGAAAGTAACTCTAGTCTGTCGTCTGTCCATCTTTACTGTCTAAACCATTGAACCGATCTTAAATTTGGTACTTAATTTTAATATCTATTACATTCATTCAACACAGAAGTGATACAATTTATTATTAATTTCAAAATATTTATGCAGTTTAAATTTTTTTGTTGTTAATATGGTTTTTGAAAACAGAAATTTCATTGACGACACCGCTTGGCGCAGTGGTTAGCAACCCTGACGATACGCCAAAGATTGATTCGATTGCCGGTTGAGTTCGACCACAGGAAAATATCGTGAAGAACAAAAGTTTTTTGTGTCTGAGTGTTCTTATCTACATAACATATATTTAATTACAGAATAAAAGTAATGCAAATGTATTTATTAGTCGTCTAGCCTCCATTCTACAAGTCCCTTCCCTTTGCTTAGTTTGGGACTAGATGATGTGTTATTCCTCGTGTACATTAAAAAAACTTATTTCAGTACTAGGTACAATAAGTACAGCTTTTGCACCCGTGCGAAGCCGGGAGAGCGACGGTTGTGCATATTTATTAATGCTGTACCAGCGTGGCGTAAGATACAGAGCTAATAAGAGGCATTTGTGATGTCGAATTCTGATAGCGTCAAGTCCGTCTTATTGGTCAATATCGGACTGACCTTTGTTCGGAAGCTAATAAAAACGTTATTTAAAGGTCTAACTGATTAATATTAAATAAAGATGTTTTAAAATCAAAAATTTTAAAATTCGATTTAAAATTAAGTTTCCGTAAATATCAATATAAATAGCTATATAATTTTTACTTTTAGAACATTCGCATTAATTTTATCAAGTAAAATGATTTGCTTAATAATGAACATACACGTAATGTCTGGTCAGAAACGAAGAGAAATATGTATCGAGAACAAAATTCTGTTTACTTACCCTGCGCATGATCGAAAATTGAATCTGAACGTACAAATGACACACAAATAGATAAAGGCGGACCGGACCTCTCACGGGACCTAAATGGGATGTTGAATAAAGTCATTATAAGCAAACTTGTTGATAAAATCTAACAGTTTTAATATTTGGTTTTTTCGTCCATAGACATTGACAATACCAGTGGTATCACTAACGCGCTGCCTATCGTGAGACATAAGATGTTAAACCACCGTAGCCGTCGTGCTTCGGTGCCCTTTAAATCGGAAAACAATAGTGTTATCGCACTAATGCTTCGCAGCAGAAATAGGACTGCGGTGGTACCACCCCAGTCAGTCCCCTGTAAAAGAGGACCTACCGCCTACAAAATTAAAATTTAATTATGGTAAATTAATAACGGTAAAAATGCTATAACAGAGGTGAAACGTATTTTTGTCTGAAAATCTTAATTATTCATTTAAAATTACATAAACCGGAAGGCAATATGGTTCGTACATTACTCTTCAGCGGGAGAAATAAACACCGCAAAGATTCTTTCCGAGAAGGTCCCTTGTAAACAGAGACTTAAAAATTTTAACTTAAATGTTTTGTAAAAAAATTACGAAACATTTACTAATGGGGTATCGTTACTGCAAACAAACCGCAATAAAGTATCATGACGTTTCTCCCTAATTACTGGTAATTAAAACACGAAAGTCATTTTGAATTACGTATTCAATGTAGTCGTTTTACATTTTAAAGCAATTTATCTTGTTTTAGTTTTTATTGGATCCATTAAAATTGTTCTTATTGTTACGATTAAATGTCTTACTGCATACTATTTCAGCAGACTATTATTCATTAATACGAAGTGAGACTGTGATGTTAAGTTTTCACGTTAAAGGATATCGGGCTACTGCCAATTTTAATCATACGAACTAAAATCGTTATCGAAGGGGTAAACGAAACGAAATAAGTTCTTTACTCAATTACTATACTGCTCGTAAAAACTACAGCATTTTTTTGGAAAAAAATTATATTAGTTGAATATTCTTTGATAAAATGAGGAACACAGGGTACTGCAGTCATAAGCAGCTGCCCTCGAGTCACGTTTGAAAAGCTGTTGCTTCCATCGAAATAGGACACAGTAATGAGCCACCCCGACATTTTCCATATATATTTATCTTTTTATTTCATCGTATTCCGAAAAGAACTCTAATGCTTCATTCATATATTATGAAATAACGCAAAGAGAATTTTAAATGACATATCGTCTTTGCATTGTTTTAGTATCTTAAACTAATAAGAAGTAACTATTTGTTTATTTTTACAACTTGGGTATATAAATAGGTGACGTTTAAGCTTTATTATAACTAAAATGTTTAGCATTTCCAGCTTAATGGTAGTTTATCGACAACAATCAAACTGAATTGAAAGATTAAAGTTTATTTAAAAGAACATAAATATATCATGATAAAACACATATTATATATTAAAAAATTAAATTAATTTAGATTAAATTTATACATACTTAATTAATACACACGTGAGAAGTGAATTTTTTACTAATACTAATACTTTTTAATTTTTATTTTATTTATTCTAAAGACGATTAACAAGAGAAAGAAAATTCTTGAATAGTGCAATCATTTAAGAATTATTTATTTTATATTTCCACTTAGTTATCATTTTATTTAACGACTTAAAACTGCCATATTATTAAACAAAATTAATTGTACAAAACAAATATATATTTAATATTTATCGAAGTAATATTTAGCGAATAAAGAATTGAGATAAATATTAAGAGCCGCCTCCGTAGCCTAGTGGTAAGGGCGTATGCTTTAGAAACCGGAGATCGTGGGTTCGAATCCTGGGGGAACTCAACAACATTTTTATTGTTGTTTCCTAGTTGGTTTGGGCTGATCACCCAATTGTCTGAAAAGTAAGATAATCCATGCGTTGGATGTGTATGTTAAAATGGCAATGTCGGTCCACCCTCCAACCCGCATTGGCGTGGTGGGATACGGTACAAAAACCCCCTAATGGAGGAGGCGAACATTAGGGAAGGCCTATGTGCAGCATTGGGCTAACATTGATGGCTGATGATGATGATGATGGAAGAATTAACGCGAAAAATAAATAAATCACTTATTATTATTACTATTTTAACTTTCAAAGGGTCTCGCGGGACACTTAACCAGAGTAAAAAACAATAGAGCTATTATTTAGAAACACTACTTATTTCTGTCGTAAAGTAATGTGTTCCAAAACAATCTTTAAAATTTACGAGCTTATTAAGCTATGCCAACTTTTCAATACGTACATTTTAAACAAATAATTAAGATTTGGCCAAAAAAATCGTTTCTCCTTTGTTAACAGCACTTTTACTGTACTTAAAATAACTAATAAACTATTTGCTTTTATAACAATAATTAAATGTAATGGTCAAAACTTCTAGATATTATGTACAAGTAAAGTTTGCAAGACTAACGGCTGCGTGCGCGGGCGCGTGGTCACTCAAGTTTCGTCGGCCAATATTAGATTAAACCAACTTTCTCGAGTGACGACTATGTGGTAGATCCTATTTAAGGATCAGAAGAGAGGATGCGGTTCGAAGGACCATGTGCGTAATCCGGCTCGGACAACGTGGTTATGAAGCCGGATTGGAAATGCGATAAAAGAAGGATAAATACCTCGTCTGATGGCGGCACAGCTGCAGGCGTCTTCGGTGTGCAGTTGGGGTTCGCGGTAAACTTAAAACTATAAGAACGGAGCGTTGGCCATTCGCGTCGCGTGACTTTAAAATATGATGCGTTGCAGTAAAGTTAAGCAAGGAGGATTGCGGGTAAAACTGCTCTTTTAGATTTCGTTAATAAATAACCATACGAAATATATGCGAAAGTAACTCTGTCTGTCTGTCCGTCTGTTCATCTTTACTGTCTAAACCATAGAACCGATCTAAAATTTGGTACTTAATTTTAAATATCTTTATTCAACACAGAAGTGATACAATTTATTATTAATTGTCAAAATATTTATGCAAGTTTTAATTTTTTTTTGTTGTTAATATGGTTTTTTTGAAAACAGAAATTTCAATTTCGACGACCCGCTTGGCGCGGTGGTTAGCAACCCTGACTGGTACGCCAAAGATTGATTCGATTGCCGGTTCAAGTTCAATCACCGGAGAAATATCGTCTGAAGAACATAACGTTTTTTTTGTGTTCTTATCTACATAACATATATTCAATTACAGAACAAAAGTAATGCAAACGTATTTATTAGTCGTCTAGCTTCCATTCTACAACTTTTTCCCCTTTGCTTAGTTTGGGACTAGATGATGTTGTGTAATTCCTCGTGTACATTAAAAAAAACTTATTTCAGTACTAGGTACAATTAGTACAGCTTTGCACCCGTGCGAAGCCAGGGAGGCGACGGTTATGCAATATTTATTAATGCTGTACCGGCGTGGCGTAAGATACAGGGCTAATAAGAGGCATGTGTGATGTCGAATTCTGATAGCGTCAAGTCCGTCTTATTGGTCAATATCGGATTGACCTTTGTTCGGAAGCTAATAAAAGCGTTATTTAAAGGTCTATCTGATTAATATTAAATAAAGATGTTTTAAAATCAAAAAATTTAAAATTAGATTTAAAATTAAGTTTCTCCTAAATGTCAATATAAATAACTATATAATTTTTACTTTTAGAACATTCGCTTTAATTTTATCAAGTAAAATGCGTTGCTTATTAATGAACATACACGTAATGTCTGGTCAGAAACGAAGAGAAATATGTATCGAGAACAAAAATCTGTTTACTTTCCCCTGCGCATGATCGAAAATTGAATCTGAACGTACAAATGACACACAAATAAACAAAGGCGGACCGGACCTTTCACGGGACCTAAATGGGATGTTGAATAAAGTCATTATAAGCAAACTTCTTGATAAAATCTAACAGTTTTAATATTTGTTTTTTTCGTCCATAGACATTGACAATACCAGTGGTATCACTAACGCGCTGCCTATCGAGAGACATAAGATGTTAAACCACCGTAGCCATCGTGCTACGGTGCCCTTTAAATCGGAAAACACACACGCGCTAATGCTTCGCGGCAGAAATAGGACTGCGGTGGTACCACCCCAGTCAGTCCCCTGTAAAAGAGGACCTACCGCCTACAAAATTAAAATTTAATTATGGTAAACTAATTACGTTAAAATGCTATTAACAGAGGTGTTACGTATTTTTATCTGAAAATCTTAATTATTCAATTAAAATTACATAAACCGGAAGACAATACTGTTCGTACATTACTCTTCAGCGGGAGAAATAACAACACAAAGACAACACAAAGAACACCGCAAAGATTCTTTCCGAGACGGTCCCCTGTAAACAGAGACATAGAAATTTTAACTTATATGTTTTGTAAAAAAAATACTAATAAAATTTACAAAACATTTACTAATGGGGTATCGTTACTGCAAACAAACCGCAATAAAGTATCATGACGTTTCTCCCTAATTACTGGTAATTAAAACACGAAAGTCATGTTGAATTACACATTCAATGTGGTCGTTTTACATACTAAAGCAATGTATCTTGTTTTAGTTGTTATTGGATCCATTAATATTGTTCTTATTGTTACGATTAAATGTCTTACTGCGTACTATTTCAGCGGACTATTATTCATTAATACGAAGTGAGACTGTAATGTTAAGTTTTCACGTTAAAGGATATCGGGCTACTGCCAATTTTTTTCATTTTTTTTCATCATTTTAATCATACGAACTAAAATCGTTATCGAAGGGGTAAACGAAACGAAATAAGTTCTTTACTTTATTACTATTCTGCTCGTAAAACTACAGCATGTTTTTGGAAAAAAATTATATTAGTTGAATATTCTTTGATAAAATGAGGAACACAGGGTACTGCAGTCATAAGCAGCTGCCCTCGAGTCACGTTTGAAAAGCTGTTGCTTCCATCGAAATAGGACACAGTAATGAGCCACCCCGACATTTTCCATATATATTTATCTTTTTATTTCATCGTATTCCGAAAAGAACTCTAATGCTTCATCCATATATTACGAAATAACGCAGAGAATTTTAAATAACATATCGTCTTTGCATTGCTTTAGTATCTTAAACTTAGAAGAAGAAACTATTTGTTGATTTTTACAACTAGGGTATATAAATAGGTGACGTTTAAGCTTTATTATAACTAAAATGATTAGCATTTCCAGCTTACTGGTAGTTTATCAACAACAATCAAACTGAATTGAAATATTAAAGTTTAAGACATCAATTAAGTTTTTTTAATATTTAAAAGAACATAAATATATTATGATAAAACACATATTATATATTAAAAAATTTAAACTTATACATACTTAATTAATACACACATGAGAAGTGAAATTTTTTACAGATATTAATACTTTTTAATTTTAATTTTATTTTTTCTAGAAAGACGATTAACGAAGAGAAAGAAAATTCTTAAACAGTGCAAAAATTTAAGAACTATTTATTTTATATTTCCACTTAGTTACCATTTTATTTAACAACTTAAAACTTCCATATTATTAAACAAAATTAATTGTACAAAAATAAGTATGTATTTAATATTTATAGAAGTAATTTATTTTCTTGTTTTGTCATATTAGCTTCAATCTAAAAACAGTGTAAATATTTTAAAATTACTTTCAACGAAGCTCTAGCATTCATAAGAGGTTCACTGCTCGGGGCTCTCACTTGTCCCTTGAGAGCCATTGAGCCAGTCTATGGCCCTATTATTGTAACGTTTACATAAAATATTGCTAGTCGACCGTGGTCAAATTTTGCTAAAAAAGTATCGTTTCTTTTTCATCACCATTTCATTTATATTTCTTCAGTATTCCGTGCTTTCATAACTTTTCACTCAATTTTTAATTGTTCACTACTCAAAAGGAGGATCACCCCCCAACCCGCATTGGACCCTCGTGGTAGGATACGGTCCAAAAACCCCCTAATAGACAAGGGAAGGCCTATGTCCAGGCGTAGACTTACACTATTTTTACTATACAAAAAGACAATTGTTCACTACTCAAAAGGAGGATCACCCCCCAACCCGCATCCCAAGCCCCTAATAGACAAGGGAAGGCCCATGTCCAGCAGTGGACTTACACGCTGATCATGATGATGATGAATAAGGACGCTTATGATATTTAATGTAGTAGTTGCTTTCGTGATTAAACACCCATTGGAAAAGACAATGTAAATTATTGGTTTGGACTTACCTAACTTACTTTATAATTCCTTTCTATATTATAAAAACTATTAAAGTTAAAAATATATATTAATTTAAGTCATAAAGGAATACATTTTAATGTTGACAATTGTTTCATAGATCAATTCAAATCTCAAATAGGAAAGTAAGAACCGTTAGAGAAAAGCTTTAGAATTAAACGGAACTAGCTAGTTTCGTAACAACTTACAAAAACCACTGCTAGTTGGATTTCGTCTTGAGTTTTAATAAGCCGTTTCCAGCTTTTCCTGAACGTTCAGTGGCAGATGCACAAACAATTAAGAGCTCTACGAATTCCTTCTTACAGTAAAATGGGCAATTTAAATTTAGAAACTATATCAGGAAAGAGCACAATCCATTTAATCGTGAATATTTCATTCGGAAAATTACAGGAAACTGTTTTTTATTAATATTGTTCAGAAATATTCATTTTTTTGAATCTTTGTATTTATTTCTCACGTTTAAAAAGAGTTTGAAACGTGAGAAATAAATATAAAGAATTGGGATAAATATTAAGAGCCGCCTCCGTAGCCTAGTGGTAAGGGCGTATGCTTTAGAAACCAGAGATCGTGGGTTCGAATCCTGGGGGAACTCAACTACATTTTTATTGTTGTTTCCTAGTTGGTTTGGGCTGATCACCCAGCAGTTTTTTGTTAATATTGTTCAGAAATATTTATTATTTTTGGATCTTTGTATTTATTTCTCACGTTTAAAAAGAGTTTAAAACGTGAGAAATAATTATAAAGAATTGGGATAAATATTAAGAGCCTCCTCTGTAGCCTAGTGGTAAGGGCGTATGCTTTAGAAACCGGAGATCGTGGGTTCGAATCCTGCGGGGACTCAACAAATTTTCATTGTTGTTTCCTAGTTGGTTAGGGCAATTTGGGCCGATCACCCAATTGTCTGAAAAGTAAGATGATCCATGCGTCGGATGGGCATGTAAAAAGTCGGTCCACCCACCAACCCGCATTGGCGTGGTGGGATACGGTGCAAAAACCCCCTAATGGAGAAGGCGAACATTAGGAAAGGCCTATGTACAGCATTGGGCTAACATTAATGGTGATGAGGATGGAAGAAATAACGCGAAAAATAAATAAATCACTTATTATTTCTATTTTAACTTTCAAAGGGTCTCGCGGGACACTTAACCAGAGCAAAAAGCAATAGAGCTATTATTTAAAAACACTACTTGTTTCTGTGGTAAAGTAGTGTGTTCCAAAACAATCTTGAAAATTTACGAGCTTATTAAGCTATGCCAATTTTTCAATACGTACATTTTAAACAAATAATTAAGATTTTGCCGTTTCTCCTTTGTTAACAGCACTTTTACTGTTCTTAAATTAACTAATAAACTATTTGGTTTTAAAACAATAATTAAATGTAATGGTCAATACTTCTAGATATTGTGTACAAGTAAAGTTTGCAAGACTAACGACTGCGTGTGCGTAATCCGGCTCGGACAACGTGATTATGAAGCCGGATTGGAAATGCGATAAAAGAAGGATAAATACATCGTCTGATGGCGGCACAGCTGCAGGCGTCTTCGGTGTGGTTGGGGTTCGCGGTAAACTTAAAACTATAAGAACGGAGCGTTGGCCATTCGCGTCGCGTGACTTTAAAATATGATGCGTTGCGTAGGAACTCCCGAAGGCAATTGTCGACAGCAGCAGCGCTGGCCGCCGACCGCGTCACGAAGTATTCACCTTATACCCTCTTCTTATCGCGAGATGAGGAAAAATTAAAAGGAAAAAAGGAGGGCAGGCGAAAGGAGCGTTATAATAAGAGAGGGAAGGAAGATTATTGCGTAACCAATTTGCGGCTGTGTTAAGCGACATAGAAATGCGCGCGAACACAGCTGTTATTAAACATGGTATTAGAATCGCTTGAGAGGTCCGAAGGAAGCAATTGCCTTTGTCTATTGCTCTATTATTTGTACTTTAAGATTCAATCTCAAACGCAGAGAAAGTAAATGTAATTTTTTTGCTTTTTTCTCGATACATATTTATCTTCGTTTCTGACCACACGTTACCTGCATGCCAATTATTAAACAAAGTATTCTACTTCGGTAAATTAAAGCAAATGTTCTAAAGGTTAAAATATGATAGCATTTTATTTAGCCATTTGGGAGAAGCTACATTAATTTTATAATAATCGGTATTATAAACCAGGGCCACATACTACCCGGACTTCAAATAAACATAAAATAGTTTCAAATTTTAATGGCAACCTGTGGCATTAAGTCCACCTCTGAACTGTTAGTGCAAAAGTATAAATAAACCTAACGCGCTCTCTGTAGCTGCCGACTGAAAAGTAAATCCGGTATTTGATCAATTAGAAAAATTAGTACAATCAGGATTCGATATTCCACTTAGCTTAAAGTAACTCCGTATATTATGCAACGTACAGCTTTAATAAATAATGTATAACCGTCATGCTGTTCATTATATCGCATTGTATAAGCTTAGATGGCTTTTAATTTTACTTTATTTACGCGCCAAATTTTATTTAAAATACTTCAATCAAACTTCAACAACCACCGTGGCTTAGTAGTTTGGCCCTTGCTTTACATACCGGAGATTGAGTGTTAGAATTAAATCTTAGGGGAAAAGATTGTTTTAGTGTTGTTTTGCGTCCGGTTAAGACATGTGGAGTATCACCAGATTGTTATTGCCAATGTCTATGGGCGTCGGTGACCATTGTCCATCAGGTACCCGACTGCTTGTCTGCTTGCTGAGCCAATAAAAAAAACAATCTTCGACAATCATTATCGAGCATCATTTCCTTTTAATAATCATGCATCAGCAGCCTGTGATAGTCCACTGCTGGACTTAGGCCTCCGCTAATACACCCCTATCCATTAAGGGGGTTTTGGATCGTATCCCACCACGCTATTCCAATGCGGGTTTGTGAATGGACCGACTTTTGACATGCCCATCCGACGCATCGATCATTTTTCTTTTCAGGCAATTTCAGTTCACAAATAGTTCCTTTACTGACGAATAATGCATCTATTGAAAACATCCTTTGGGTTATACAAAACTGCAAGGATTAGAAGACGAGTTTATTATAACTGGGGGAAATGGATGAAAGAAAGACATAAATGAACCTTAAACCAATTCTTAAATTTGCTTTTTATACTTATTTATATTTCTATACCTGTAAATTGACATTACGAGTATTTAGAAAGGCGATGTGTTCTATAAATCAACTGTATGATGTATCAACGCCACTAGGAAATGCAAACATTATAGAATAATACTGGATATTAAGATAAGCAACCCCGATTCAACCTTCGTTATGGCAACAGGTAGGTCAAGGTGCTCTCGGCCTCGGAACTAACATTGGCCAAAACACTTGTTTCTGCTAATATACGCTCTCAGATTAAAATGGAGAATATTCAACGCTCATTTCGAAATAGATCGCATAAAATTGACTTTATAAAACTTGTAACATTATTTAAAGAGCGATTAAATATGTGTTTGAAGAATTTGGAATAATCATTATAAAATAAAAATGGCTTATGTGAATTACTAAAAATTGGGTACCAAAATTAAATATATACGCACCCATTTCGTATATATACTTTATAATAACATGTTACGCACACTAACATAAATAGATATTTTTTTATTGCCTACGAGCGGGCCACCTGATGGAAAGTGGTCACCGACGCTCATAGACATTGGCAATACTAGAATCACCAACGCGCTGCCTACCGTGAGACATATCGTGTTAAATCTCGTTCACCCAGTAAATACGCAGGCTACGGTGCCCTTTAAACCGGAACACAGTAGTGTTTTCACTCTTCTGCTTTACGGTAGAAATAGGCACCGCGATGGTACCCACCCAGACGATCCCTTGTAAAAAGGGGACCTAACCTATATTGGCTTCCCATTGGTCTCAACTTTTTTTAATAATGTTCTGATAAGTAATTTAATAGCATAGCGGCAAAAAATCACAACCTCGTGCGATTATATTACAAACGCTGCCAAAACCGTAAAAGATAGAGATAATTTATATTTTACATAATTGTACTACTTGAATCGGTCTACAATAAAGTCTGTAATAGCATATATCTATGTTTTAGCAATAACGCACAGTAAGCATTATATTGTAAATATTCTTAAAATTTGCAATTAGGCACATTCAAAGCTTGTTTATGATAAGACTGTTTAAGTTCACATAATTGTTATTGCATAAAAAAAATCTTCATTCAATGCTCATTAAACGTGTCATAGACGATGTTATGATTAAATGAATACCTTAAAAGTTATCAGAGATTTAAAATGCGGTGCTAGAAAACGCGACGCAATTTCGTACGGAGAGAAAGTTGTCACCTGTTTATATTGCGTAAAATAGTTATACGCTGTTAGAAGTCGGTCATATTTCTTTTGTTTAAATTTTACTCGTGCTATCACCATTTAAACATATGTTTACGTAATATTAATATATTTTATCACGACGTTACTTCATGACGTACACCTGCGCTGTAAACTTCCGATATCTTCTTAGATATTCATTTTAATGATATACTGGCGAAATCATTTCAACATGTGTTTGATAAGAACTGTTTATCGATCACACTAAATGTGCTAGAGATATTAACTTAAATTTATTAAATTTATTGATAAATGTATGGGTGATGTAATATTGGTCGGTGTTAAAAACGATTGAAGGCCTGGTAAAACTGACCCTTGTTTTTCGTAGCTAAAATAGAATCGTAGAGAAAAAGGAGTGTCGGTGTTCTATAATACCAGTATGTTTATCCTCTATCAATCGGCAGGCTGCACCATAGATGTAGCGTGGTCACGAAAGGAGAGGAGATACAGTAAGTTGCAACCGATTTCTTTTCCTCTACGCCCAAAACAAGGCTACCGGGGGCTATGAATCCTATAGGTGGCTTTCATAGTCTTTAGGCAAAAGACTCAGGGGAGTCTAGATATTATATATAGAGGCCGAGACAGGGCTGCTGCAGTCATGGCCGTTGCATCACCGGTGGAGTAGCAGAAGAGTGCGTTAGTGCAACCGCATATTTCCTGGGAAGACGCAACGTTGTGGTTGGTGCGATTATAACAATCAGATCTTAAACTATCCGGGGGTGGATATACTTTCTTTTACTTAGGCATTTTCACATATTATATTATAATCGAGAAGATGTATTATGTTGCACAGAATCGTACAATATTGTTTTCGTTTTCACTTAAGATTTAAGCAGTCATATTTATTCAATATGTCGTGGTCATTATTTTAATTCTCTTTTTTATTTTTATAACGAGCATTTAGTTTGATATTAAATAACTAAGTAATAATCTTTGAATGTTCAGTATCAGCATGTTGGCTAACAGCTAATTTGAACTTACCGACACATAATTTTTTTATAATTTTTGATAAGAAAATATAAGCAATTATATTTTTGTATAAATTATGTATTTTTCTTTGTGTACATAATAATAGTTCAAGTCAAGTCTTATTGATTTTAGTGTTTATGACGTAATTAGATCGACTTATTCATTTTACATCATAAACATCAATAGGCAGACAATAACAATAGATAATCATGCGGAATTCTTAATGATAACTCGTTTTATTTGTGATTAATAATGGCCAGTGAACGCAGGAAACACACAAAATGAGATAATTATCATGTCATAATTTTTATTAAGAAAAATAAAATTTCTTATAGTTCTTACTTATAATTAGAATGCCCGATCACTTAAAATAATTATATAGAATCCAATATTCTTTATTATCTAGTAATAACGCACGAAATAACAAAAAAAATGCCGTATTGCGTAAACAAAACTAATGTCAGAAATCTTATGGCACTATATCAGAAAGCATTAATTTATATATGTTTAATATTATCGTATGTATATATGTATGTTTGGTACTCAAATGTTCCACTAATATAAACATTCATATGTTTGACAACAAGACTCTTACATTTAAACCTTTAGACTCATTTGAAGTAGATTACTGATGTATATCATGATATCGCTTAAGCGTAATCATTTGGGTATTTTTCATTTTCTTATCACCTAATTGTTTGTTTTTTAATCAATAAAGATACAGCATAAAATCGATTATCACTTTTCTTATCGATTCCCCAAAAATATCGTGGTAAAACACAAACACCTCTGAGAAAAGTTGTCAAAGCATTTATTAGCGCTATCTCTTAGGGGTTACTGATGGCATTGAAGAACAGCCTATTATCGAGACATATTAGGGACCGAAACGTATTTTTACTCGAACGATATAAAAGTTTTTAAAATTGTCCGCTTGAATATTTCTTGCTTAAACGAAAATAACTATAAAAAAGTCTATGAACTAGGTGAAAAATTAAACATTGTAATTTTTTATTTAAAATGCATATATTTTCCAGTATATTAAGTGTCGTATCATTTTTTTACCGGTGGTAGGTCCCCTTTTTACAGGAGAGACCGTCCGGGTGGATACCAACGCGGTGCCTATTTCTGCAGCGAAGCAGTAGTGTGAAAACACTGCTGTGTTCTGGTTTGAAGGGCATCGTAGCCAGCGTATTTACTGGGTAAACGAGACTTAACACCCTATGTCTCACAGTAGGCAGCGCGTTGAAAATACTACTGGTATTGCCAATGTATGGGCGTCGGTGACCACTTTCCACAAAACGTCACGAAGTTTTATCGAATTTGTTAGAGGGGTAAAAAACGTAATATTTTTAAGGGTAGTTAATCTTATTTTATTTTATTTACTTTATTTAATATTTTTGCACAAGATGTACAGAGGCGGACTTAATAACAATGTTAAATATTGTCTGTCAGTCAACCATAGGATGATGCAGAGATAAAGTGGGAAGGTGCATTAACAAGTTTAAAATAGGAAAAACAAACAAAGATTATGCACTCAAAAATAGATTCGTAAATTTTACATAACATATATATACATTATATAATAAATATAATAAATAGATACTTCAAAATATATGTATATAACATATAAATAAAAATTATATTAAATAATATAAATACATAAATATAAACCTACATAAATTAAATATTTAAGTCCGATGATTTCATTTAAGTGTCGAAATCTTCTTTAAGCAAGTGCTGTTTTACCTTTACCTTAAAAGTTATGCTATTTTAACCATTGTCTCAAATCTCTGGACATTCTTTAAAAACTTTGAGATAAATAACAATAACTAAACGCATAAGTATGTATGTATTAATTAAAAGGCCCATGTTCTATTTCTCAAAATTAATATCAACATCTTATCGTCAGCCTGTGTTAGCCCACTGCTGGACATAGGCCTACCCTAACACACCCCTATTCATAAGGGAGTACTGAACGGTATCCCAGCACGTTGGTCCAATGCGGGTTGGTGGGTGGGCCGACTGTTACATGCCGACGCATGGATCATCTTACTTTTCAGAAAATTGGATGATCAACCCAAATTGCCCTAACCAACTAGGAAATAACAATGAAAATTTGTTGAGTCCCCACCGGCTTTGAACCCATGACCTCCGGTTTCTAAGGCACACGCCCAATCCACTAGGCTACGGAGGTAGTCAAAATTAATATGCTTCATTATAATAATAACCGTTAGTATTTTATCAATATCCACCGCATAGCATGATTCAAATGATTTAACGACATATTGTTTTCAAATTGGGCTGGTTTTAAGAGGTGTCTTAAATTTATTTTTATTTATTCAGTAATAAATGTAGCCTATGATACTTTGTGATAATATAATTTTCTTATACTTAAATAATTTTCAAAATCGGTTCAGTACTTTATGAGTTTAATCGTCGCATAAAAAATACAAACATCTTAATAACTTTTATGTTACAATACTCCAGTTAGAAATCTTAATAAATTTAAATGAAAATAATTAAAAAAAAACGAACAAAACACAGCGCTGCAATTTCGTTCATCCTTTAAATTTATGAATATACCTTTCAGGAGTTTTCCACAGATTATCTTAAATGTATTTTTTAAATAGCGCTACCTTCTTTTGTTCTTCTTTCAAAATTCTTTTTTTAAAGAGCGCCTAGCACTGTTCGGTGAATGAGTTCGTTGAAAAACTTTTGTCTGCAGCCTTAATACAGAGTCACATTAGTGCTATTAATAATAATTTAGATTAATTATCGTTTATGATAACCTTATTGATATATTTGTATTTACGATACGGCGTATTGTATAAAAAAGATGTAGTAACTGATATACATTTTTAATTTTGAAGTTAGTTTTAATAAGTAATATGCACCAATGAATTTTTTGAAGGACAAAATTTGATTTCATATGCAATGATAAAGATGGGGTGATGATATTCGCAAAGTGGTCTATATGGGCTGGATGATGGAAGAAAGGAAGCGTGCATTTTGGGAGGCCTATATCTAGCAGTGGACTGACACAGGCTGTTAATGATGATGACGATGATGATATTGTTGCAATGACAGTCGATTTCATATTCGTAGGAATCAATAAAAGCCCAAATCTAATTTTATAATCTTGTTTTAACTGATTTTTTTAACGAAGACTGGAGAACTTTTGAAATGAATTTTAACTTGTTTTCTGTATTGTAGCTCTCAATATTTATACTTTAAGATGAAATAGGGGCAGAATAATTCAGCGAGCTCATTTTTTTAAGATGTATATAATTTTAAATGAGTTAGAACAGCTTATTAAGAGAATACAATGTTATCCGTATACATAACAATAGTGGTATAAAGATACAACTAAAATACTTTACTTGATACTACATAGTAAAAAATCTATGTTAACTAGAATTCGTTGCAAACATAAACTTGAACGTCAAAGGGGGGTCCTCGAATACAACTCCAAATTTTTTTTCAAACTCTTCAGTGGTCATTTCAAATGCCGTTTCCCAATTGTCCTTCTGCGCTGCTTTTTGGGAGCCATAGGATGTCATCCACGCGCAAGTCATTGGTACATTCTCAGCCTTCATCATCATTCGTCTGCAAAATATAATGGAAAACCTTATCAGGCACGTAAAGGCAGTTAAATAAAATAATAGTCACTGCTTTTCTTTACTTAAATAAACAATTATATGAGATATATCATAAATTTGCATGTAACAACCCGATAAAGACGTCATTATGACGCTGAAAAATGATAAGCTTGTACTACAGGTACTATAAACAGGAATTAGCAGAACAACTTCCGTCAACAACGTATTTCTTACAGAAAACGTGACTCGTTTAATGTATCTTCAGTGATTATGAGAAAAATATTGGTTCAACAACTTTTATTTATTGTTTCCAAATAAAAGTATTTATTTACAGTAAATGTAACTTACATTAATGTGTTAACAATATAAAATATTTCCTGTCTATTTAATAAAGGGACAATATCTTAGTATGAAAATAACTAGTATATATGAATACCAAAATTAAAAAATTATAATTAATTTTAAAATTTAACATTACTGATGGAAATTGTTGGACTAGCGATAAATAAAAAAAAATCTGATAAATAAGCTATTTTTTTACAATATTCCGAATAATATTCCCTAACATGTTGAATAACAACATAGAAATTTTATTTTTTATGAATTGATCCGTATATTCCCAAATTATTATTTCTTGTGGTTTTATGCTATATGGACATTACGTATTAAACCATTTTTTTAAGTATTACATATTTTTACTAACAATGAAGTACCATCAGGGTCCGTTGCTACCATCATTAATATTGGAAAATTCGTAAGAAAAATATCGAAGATTTGATTTAACAAAATATAAACACAAATTGAATGTATAATACAACTTTTACGTCTTGAAACATTAATTCCTCATTTCTCACGCAACAAAGGATCAATTTGCTTACCTTACTTTTACAAATTCCGTTGCTATACCTAATCCTCTGTAGTCGGGGTGCACCGTAATGCCTCTACCTTCGTGGTAAATATCGTACGTCGGCTTATAAATGTCACCTAATATAACAAAAACTTCGAAGAGCTTTTTCATTTCCTGTGTCTGAAACTATAATCAACGATAATTTTTAATATTTATCGTAACTAAGAAATATAATAATGTTTCGTTTGTAAAATGTACAGTAATGTTTTGCGTCATACACATGTCAAAATATATTTATAAGGGGCTAGAAAATGGGCTAAACATCTTAGGACTCCGGGTCGTGACAGAATTTGTTGTTTGAATCTCGACATAAGTTACTGACTTGACATCGCTTACAATCAAGTAAAATTGCTGCCTATCATTGTTAAGTAAAAAAGTTCAAATTCTTCAATAAATTGGTCATTTAGAAGTGCTTTGCGATATGCTAAAGACTGATAACTGATAGGTTTCTTGTGAACTTTACTTTGCGCTGGTCAAAAGATCTTAGTGCATGGGAGAATTATGTACAAATTTTACCTCAATTCCATCAAGATTTAGTTCCCCTGTATGTAAGCATACTGATGATACACCTAAGATTTCATCAATTGTTTCAGAGTCCGTATCCTCACAACAAATTACAATGGTCCAAGGGCTGGCCAATATTTTTATAATTTCTTGATATTCCGCTAATGCTGCTGGGTTCTTTGATACTCCTAATGATATTAATAAAGTGGTATTGTAGAAAAATAAATCAAGAATCCACATCAATAGTAAACGTTGGATGCCTTAAATACAAGCTGTCTTAAATCGATAAAAAGAAAAAAAATCAATAGAATAATAACTGTTGTCAATAATTTATTTTTATCTGTCTCACAGACAGACACAGATAGCTTAATTGCATTATTTATCAACTGATGTCACTTGTCGGATTGCCATGAAATTTTTTGATTGCTATAAAGTTTTATATCGATTTATCAATAAAACATAACATCAATAAAATTTTACTTGAGATTCTTAACATTGTAATCGATTATGCAATTTTAGACTGCAAATTTTAAATCAGTAATTTAAAAGGTAACTGACCTGTTGATTTCTGTATATGTTCACCGGAGCTAAAGTACTTAATATTAAAATCCATCACTCGATCGAAAAGGGAACTGGGCGCATCTTGAATTCGCAGTTTGAGGATAGTGCCATCCTTTCTTTTCGCCTCGAAGCGGGACCAGACGTGGAGCGAAGAAGAATTGTCAGCACACATTTTTATTATCCAATAAATGTATCACTCGCAACGTGCAGATAACAACGAAATAGATAATTTGTTTACACCACTTTATATAGCTAGAGATATAGATATAACATAGGACAATTAGATAAGACTAAATACGTATCAGCACTGGCGGCCTGAGCAAAACTTTGACGGTGCGGAAAAATTGGCTGATTTGATGCTTTGCGTAACGTCACAGGAGAACTATACACCGAAAATAGAACATGACCGTATAGATCATCTTTAATAGAAAGATTGCCAGCAGCGGTAATTCATAACGAAGTTTATTTCTATGGATCAGGTTTGGTTTTTACATGTTGGTTTTTTGTGCACATTAAAGAAATGCGTTAGTGAAAACTATATTTAAATATGTATATTGAGACATCTTATATACTGAAAATATGTAGTTTATACTGGAAACATGACCAACTAATCCTTGGTTTACCTGTATAACAGTCAATAGTACCTATTGAATCATTTAAAAATTTACTCGAACATTGATCTTCGATCCTCCAGTAGAAAGAAAGTGTACGCATTTTAAAATAGTTTAAACACAAGACTAATTTAAATTAAATAAATGGGAATATTATTTTTTCACGATTTTGCTGTTCGCCGAATGTTCATTCAGGTGCAATATATTAACATGCAAGCATACCGTGCTAAACTGTCAAAGGAACTGGGCCAATCAGTAACTGTCATATTAAATATATGTAAAAGAACGTGCAACAATGCTTGGTAGCGTGACACATATAATGATATTACTTAATTTAATACAGATTTGGTAGATTCAACTCTCTTTCTAAAGAATTTACTAAAATCAGCCATTCATTTATAAAAATAACATCGATAAAGAGTTGATTTAATTAACAATGATCCTTATCAAATAGATTATGCAAAATGCAAAAGTTTATATTCACTTAAAGAATAAAAATTATGCTTTCTGTATTACCATTTTTATTTTACAGATCTATGTTATATATAAAATATATTGTTGCAAATTCTTGCTCGTGTAACATACCAGAAATACTAGTAACTCGTGATAAGTTCTAAATTTATGTCAAGACGTACTTTTTAAATTTTTTCTAATACATTTCTTGACATTTAAAAAAAACGATTATATATGCTTACTTTATTTATGAATTCACAAGTATGGAGTTGGTTGATTGTCAGTGGGTTACACCATTACCATTTATTTTAGGTTACTCTTACTCTGTCGTAGTGGTGGGACTCAACATCCGCAGCCCCATCCAACTGCAGGTACGAAGCTAAGAGGAACCTGGCTAGTCTAAGATATAAGGCCGGTATGAAGCTGCAAGTGGGCTAGAGAAGCCCGCTTTGAATATGTTCTTGAGGGCGCGAGGAAAGGGTAGAAGGCGTTAAACGCACCTCTATCCCTCTTTCTTGCAGCGAAGATGGGGCCCAAAGAGTAAGATGAATTTTAGTATTCGTTAAACCGCCCTCATATCCTGCGCTACTCGCTTATGTAATTTCGAGGCGCCGTGGGTAGAGAGGTTATTTGGTAGAAGGCTTTTATCGAATTATTAAACTATAGAATAAGCAGTCAAGCTTGTAAAGTTAGTTATAGGTTTGGCCGATGTTGTTAGGATACTAGCAACCATCAATAATTTTTTTTAACACAATTTCATTATAATGCAAAGTTATAATGTAAAGGGCCATCTAATTATACTAGGAGATTGGTCTCATCAGAAAAACACCTGATATTCTTGATAAATGAGTTAAACGAAATAATGCGTAAAAAAGGCAGAAGTTTTAATAAAATTTATACATAATTTTTTTTTATTATTATTTGTAACTAATAGTTTAGGTTCGCGATTCTTTGATATTTTGCTCAAAATATTAAAAATCCATCCTAACAAACAGAAAACATATGTATCCCAAATTAAAAAACAGACACTTTTATTTTCGCTGCATATGATAAAGTATATGTATTTCCATGTACATGCTAAGTTTCACTGAAGATTTACCAACTAAGTTAAATACATTTTTCTTAAATGGAAATCAATTCTTCAAGCTTTTAATATTGATAAACATGTCATTTGCAGGTACTCGATTAAAATAACAAATTGCCCGTTACATTACAGCAGACATAAGTTTAACGAAGTTCTCTTTGACAACGGTTTAATGCTACTGAATTAATGTTATCTCAGTGCAAAGCTATTTCCGCTTGTGAAACTAATTTAGCCAGATACTTGACTCAAGGATATTTGTATACAGTGAAATTTACGATCTTTGAAAGTTTTAATGGAATAAAGAACCCGTCTAAATTGTTTCTAGAAATTCTGAAGAGCACTCTCACAAATAATAATTTAATTAATTAGATTTATTGTATTCGCTAACGATATTTCTTAACATAATATCATGAACTTATTAATTTTACTCGGAATATTACTTTGTTGAAATCTTCTAAACGTTTCTACTATTACTTCATCTAATAACTGTTTTATTTTATGATCTTTTTTAGTTTCATGAAATTCTGTTTTTTTTTCATTATCCATACTAATAAATAAAATTTAGGCACTCCAATTTTTTTAACATCAAAATAACCGTCTTAAAATGATGACATTGTGATTTTTAACCAATACATATAACAAAAAAACATTAAAAAAAGTTTTGTCTGTCTGTCTCTTTGTTCTTGCTAATCTCTTAAATGGCTGCTTCGATTTCGACAAGACTTCCGCTGGGAGAAGCTGATGTAAACGGGAGTAACAGTAAATTCTTACAAACTAACAGATATTTTTTATATTCCCACGTGGACAAAGTCGCACGCATTAGCTAGCTAATAATATATACAAAAGAAATATTTATTACACTTTTATATTTATGACACGTAATATTAGGGCGCCAATAATAGTTTTTAAAACTGGCCGAAAGGATAGAATAAAAAATTGGTTTATATCTTGAAAATAGACCAATCTCAACGATGCTCCTATAAGTTGAATTCACTGCTTGAAAAAACCAATAGACGAGAAATTTTCTTAAAACGAATGGATATTTACGAGCTTTAGGGTAATGTAATATATCTAGATTTGTTTTGTAGGTACTGTACTTTTAATAAAACAGTGCGCAATGAACCATCGACCGTTTCACTACTTCCCGTATACAACATGTGCGACGACGTATCGTTTCTACCCACATATGATATTAAAATTTTAAAATGGCACAATTTGGACTTTTGTCAAGTTTTGATCACAATGTTCAGTCCTAGCAAATTTATGAAGGACGCCTGCTGCAATGGTTTATAGTAGTGTCCGACCGAACTTTTGGTTTCGGTTTCGGTTTCGGCCGAGTTTCGGCCAAAAATCAAGTTTCGGCCTGCAGTTTCGGTTTCAGCCAAATTTGGCGAAACTTTGCCGAAACCGAAACTGGTTTCGAAGTGTTTTAATTTCAAAATAGTAGCGAAAGTTAAATGTATCATTGCTACAATCGAGTTCAGATCAGTCGATTTTAGTTCAGACAAACATTCAAGTTTGACAAAAGAAATTGAGGAGGAACAAATAGTGAGATCAAAATATATATTCAAATTCAAATTGAAATTCAAATATCTTATTCAATATTGAAGTTTACACTTACTTATTGATTGTCAAACACACTACCACCGGTTCGGAAAAGGACGCCTCAGACCTGAGAAGAACCGGCGAAAGAAACTCAGCGGGCAATTTTTTATGTCATCTTTTAAAAATAATAAACAATTTGATAATTCGGCATTACATATTATGCAATTTTGAAACAAGACATGGAGCAAGCATTACATTACCAGGCTGTGTTATCATTTAAAATTCATTAATATCGTAATAACCTTTAATACATAAACGTTCCTTGACTACCTTTTTAAATTAACTAATAGTTAAATTCTGAACGTTTACTGGGATTTTGTTGTAAAAACGTATACATTGTCCCATAAAAAACTTACTTATTCTTCGCAGTCTAGTTGCTGGAAGAATTAAATTATGTTATACTCCTTGGTAACCAAAAAATAAATACAAATAATACTGGAAAGTGTAACTCAGATATTTATTGTGTTAATAAAAAAATCTTCTAGTCTCTTTACTTTTTTTCTGAATGTAGTCATTTGTTTGCTATGTGTGGCGAAATGTTCTCGAAAAAAGAGAAAACCCAAGTACGACCTTGTCATTAAAAACCACTGATATAAAAATTAACAACACAAGAGATAAGAAGAGACTGCTCTGTCATAATCAATTGTCGCAAAGTGGGTCCTTAATTTCGAGTAGGAGAACGTACACGGAAGACGAACATGGTTGCAGACGTCCATCGAAGCCAGTAATCAACAAGAAACAATAAGAATATGCTGCCATATTTAAGGAAACTGTTTTTAGTGATTAAAGAATTACCATCTGATACCTAATCCAAGAAACGAGCATTTCATATAGAGGTACTCAACGCATATTGACACAAATTTTGAATACGAGAAAGTCTCCGCAAGATGGGTGCCGAGAATCAGAAACAAAATCGACTTCGAAGATATCTTCATGCCGTGGCAGTGATATATGGCCTGGCCAGGATATGGCCTCAATATTTTGGGACTCAGAAGTGATATTGTTGTTTGATTACCTGGAGCAGGGAAACATCATTACAGATTATACAGCCTTAATACCGAGGTTAAGAAATGCCGTCAATGATAAAAAGAGGCAAACTTTGAACGGGCGAGCTGTTTTATCTTGACAACGTACCGGCACATAGGTTGGCATTAGCGATGGCCACCGTTCAGCATGCTAGCGTACAATTGGTTGAGCATCCCCTCTTCACCAGATCTGGCGCCTAGCTATTTTCATCCTCTCCAAATTGATACAATACTTAAGAGGAAACATGTTTATAGTTTTACTATATATAACAAGTAAATGATGCCGTGGTGACCTTTTGCAAGACCAAGACAATCCTTTTTCAAAGGAATTGAACCATTGGAAACTTGGAACGCTGGACTTGGTGCGTAGGTGGACTTGGAGATTATGTAGAAAAATAAATAATTAAGCTATCGTAGTCATTATATTGTATCTCATTTTACTTTTGATCCCCCTCGGAACTACAAATACAAACCAAAGTATTAATTAGTAAGATTTCAAAATACCATTCTTAGTCTTTAATGCAACAGTCACAATTATTAATTTATTTATTAATAACTCATATTGCTATAAGAAATTTATTTGAAAATAAATCAATATATTTTTAATATTTTGTTACATAAAATATTATTAGGAACTGAAATAACCGATTACCACACGTTTAATATACTGTCTCCATTCCATGACTAAAATAAAGCAGAATAAAAGGCATAAAACCTCCATATTTTAATATTTTAAGAATTTTATACTTGATCACTTGAGTTTCGGTTTCGGTTTCGGTTTCGGCCGAAACTGAAGCCACGGCCGAACTTTCGGTTTCGATTTCGGTTTCGGCCGGAAAAACAGTTTCGGTCGGACTCTAGTTTATAGTAAGTAAGATTTGGCTTTGCCCGAAGAATTACAAATTGTATCATTTGAAGAGATATTAATATTATTTATTTTGATTAAAATAGCCAAGAAAGGTATAAAACCCTGCTTAATTGTTAATAACAACGTAATAAAAAAGAATAAAATTTATTAAAATATCTCTTTGATTATAGGAACTCAGTTCACGTAACCATTGGTTTTTCACGCAACTCGTTTTTCGTCGAAAACTCCGTTTGCGATTAGAATTAGTACATCCTTTTCAAAACCTTTCTCACCTGACACTCTCAGAGACTTTGTTAAGTATAAACAGTGTTTGCAGTGTAAATCGTACATTTATACTAATTATAAAACATTGAAACCTAATGATATTATACTGTATTAGACATATTGTTATAATCAGTGATTTAAATGGAGTAAGTGTAAAGTTATAAAATAATGTATGTACCTAATAAAGGATTTGGTCACGTTACAAATTTTGAAAAAGCATAAAAATCAAATACTTCCGACTCCGCCCCCAAAGCTCGGGGCTCGGGGGAGAGAGGAGAAGCAGAGTATAGCAACGTACCGGATAGGACTCAAGATTTACTAGCTAAGGAGAATCCTACGGTGTACGTGCCAGCCCCTGCGAATGAAGGACCACCTTCGCAAATAGATGAATCGGGAAGAGCGTTGCGCGAGTAGAATGTAGACCCCTTTTTCTATAAGTAAATTATTGAAGGAAAGGGGAGGAATGCTGTGTATGTATGCATAATAACAAAACAAAATTCTTATAATGGTTTGTTTGGAAAACTGCTTAACCCTAAGACTAGCGCTCAACGTTTCTTAAACAAATAAAAAATCGATTGTGCTTCTTTTTTGTCTTGTATTGATAAATAATCAACTTGTGCCATTATGTAACAAAATATGAGAACAATAGGTAACGCAACAATGATGACATAACAAAAAGCTAAAGAGCTCCCCCAAGAAATGTTTGCTTCATTTAGCTTTTATAAAAATACAAAACGGTTCCGTTTTACAATAGTATACAATTATATTCTCTTTGAGAAGAAAAAACAGCATTCTGTATCATAAGAGCAAAGTAACTTTTCCTACATGTATACAAAGGCATTAAAATATGACATAAAATAAGATTTTTGTTTCTTTGCGTAAAAATAGGATTGACTGATGAGCCAATGTTTTCGTTTTTGCTTGTTATAAATTTTATAACATTTATTTTTGAAACTAATTTTTCAATATTAAGATGCTTGACAGATATGAATGATCGAAATGAATCGATGGCATTTGAACATCAATGTTTTGACATCGATGTGTTTCTTAAAATTTTTATTCTTATAATTTGGATGTATCATTGTTATGTGAATAAAATACTCAAACATAAATTATTCTTTTGTGACTCATCTACCGTGTATTAAGTGTGTGACTTCAATTAAATGTTATATAATCCAACTGTTCAATAGTCCGACCACACTAGCACAAAATTAAGTTAAAATATTTTATAAGGTAGTGTCGCCGAAGATGGCCCAGTTACTAGGATAGCCCACTTTTAAAAAAATACACCTTATTCTTCTTCGAAACACTTGAAATTTTGCGGGTGTATTCTACTAGTACCATATACAAAAGTGCATGTGTATTTCATTACCGGCGCGTCGCCATTTTAAAGACAGATGACAGTTTGCTAGTTCATATCAAGACGATACCGGTTTTATAACCTCCACTATCTAAATCCTTTTAAAAATTAACAAATTTAAAACAAAACTCTTTACTCTAAACTGTGAAAAGCATAATTCCCAAAGATAGCCCGGCCTTTCTTGAGGTTATTGGAATATTGTGTTAGTATATTTTGTGTTTGTATGATTGTATTTTCTGTCTGCGCACGTTTCGGACTCTATTTTGGATTGCATTAAATCTTGAATTAGGTACCTATAGTCCAACTTCAAAATAAGGCAAGTTTCAACAAAATCGCTCAAGTGGTTCTTGAGATTGAATAAGCATGTATTAATTTTGAAGTCAGCAATTTTATTTTTAAATAACTATTGGAGGTACCAATTTTTTCCTTGTTTTACTCTATTTTTTATCGCAGATTGAAATGGAACCTTCTACTAAGAAACGGCGTAGGGAATAGACCGAAACACAGTTATTGTTTTAAATTATATTTTGATTGATCTCAAAGTCAATTTTCAGTATTCCTTTGATAGCCCACCTATGAATGGCATAAATTTTTTTTTAAGAAATAGAACTAATTTCTTTTTATTTTTGATAAATTACTTTCAAAGTTGATCTCCAAGTTAAATTTAATTTTATTTAGTAGTTTGTTCTTATTTTATAATTGATTTTTATTTTGATATATTTAAGATAGCCCACATTAAAATTTTTGGTTGATTTTATTACCTTTTATGAATAATGTTATGAGAAAGATGTGTTTTATTTTGATGTTTTATGATAAAAGTGTTAAAGTGCTTATAATGCATATATTTTCATTAATATTTTTCGGGCCATCTTAAGTGACCATCTTCCCAAGATAGCCCAATACCATGTTTTTAAAAAGTGTTTACATTTGTGTTAAAATGCCAAAAGCTGTACAACTTGTTTTGATATCTTGTTTCTCGAATAAATATATTACAACTTCCATTAGGTTTTTGCTTACTCTACTTATCTGCAAGATTTTACAAGGTTTTGAAATTAAGTGACTCTTCATCGGCGCCTGTACCTTACTTCATGATATTCATCAACGTAGCGAGAATAAGTCTATTTAACGAATAGTGTAATTTCGTCTTTGCATTCCTTAAGATATAATAAAACACTAGCGAATTTATTTTAGTGCTGAGTTTTAATATTTGAGCTAATTCATATTCAGTTAAATTTTGATTTTATGTTAGTATCGATGTTGACGACGACCCCGGTCATTTGAAACAATTTTGATTCTCGCTATTTGCAAGAAAGTGGCGGATTTCGGGATTCCCGCAAATGAAAATGGCTCATGGGGAGTTAACACTGTGATTCACTACCATTAAGGACATAATCCAGCTTTCTCCGGAAAAACTTTAATGCCCAAATACTCGAAACAACGTCCATTTGCAATGCAAACGCTAGGATCAAGCTGTAATCATTGCGAACGTACGAAACGCTGCTCATTTAAATCAGCTAAATATCTTGTTCTGGCGTCCAAATTATCTTTGTTGACTTCTGTTGTTCGCTCTGACGATTCTGCACTGCCAACCGAGCTGTTTTCCGGGCTGCTTCACTTTCTCTCGTGATTGAGAAGCACGAAGTCGAGCCATACTATCGCGGCACTGTTCACGTGCAATTTCTTGTTCTTCTTCAGTCCTTTCATTTGGCAGTATTTGTATTCTTCTTGCATTACGGCTTTTTCAGGAAAGAATAATAAAACAAATATTCTTAAAATTGTTCGTCCATACGTATTACACTAGCTGTCATTTGCGTTTTCTTATTCCAAGTGTGATTCTTTTTTGTTATACCATTCGTTTAGTAGTGCCGTGGGTGAGAGGTTGCGATGTTGTTAGGGATACTAGCAACCATCAATAATTTTTCAACACAATTTCATTATAATGTAAAGGGCCATCGAATTATACTAGGAGATTGGTCTCATGAGAAAAACACCTGATATTCTTGATTGAGGAGTTAAACGAAATAATTCATACAAAAACCGAAGTTTTAATAAAATTTATGTATAATTTTTTTTTTTTGTTTATTGTTATTTGTAACGAATAGATTAGATTCGAAGTCTCTTTGTTATTTTGCTCTAAAAATTAAAATCCATCCTAACAAACAGAAACATATGATCCCAAATTAAAAAAACACACACTTTATTTTCGCTTACATTTGATAAACTATATGTATTTCCAGAAGATTTACCCACTAAGTTAAATACATTTTCTTAAATAGAAATCAATTCTTCAAGCTTTTAATATTGATAAACATGTCATTTTCGGTATTCAATTCAGATAACAAATTGCCCGTTACATTACAGCAGACATAAGTTTAACGAAGTTCTCTTTGACAACGGTTTAATGCTTCTGAATTAATGTTATCTCAGTGCAAAACTATTTGCATTGAAACTAATTTAGCCGAGATACTTGACTCAAGGATATTGTATACAGTGAAATTTACGATCTTTGAAAGTTTTAATGGAATAAAGAACCCGTCTAAATTGTTTTGAAATTCTGAAGACACTCTAACAATTAATAATTTAATTAATTAGATTTATTGTTTTCCTAACGATATTTCTAACATAATATTATGAACTTATTAATTTTACTCGGAATATTACTTTATTGAAATTTTTAAACGTTTCCTATTATTTCATCTAATAACTATTTTATTTTATGATCTTTTTAGTTTCATGAAATTCTGGCACTCCAATTTTTTAACATCAAAATAACGTCTTAAAATGATGACATTGTGATTTTAACCAATACATATAAAAAAACATTAAAAAGTTTCGTCTGTCTGCCTCTTTGTTCTGGCTAATCTCTTAAAAGCAGTTTGATTTCGACAAGACTTCGCTGGAAAAGCTGATGTAAACGGGAGCAATAGTAAATTCTTACAATGAAACTACGATAGTTTTATATTCCACGTGAACGAAGTTGCACGCATGAAGCTAATAATATATACAAAAGAAATATTTATTACACTTTTATATTTATGACACGTAATATTAGGGCGCCAATAATAGTTTTTAAAACTGGCCGAAAGGATATAATAGACCAATCTCAACGATGCTCTTATAAGTTGAATTCACTGCTTGAAAAAGCCAATAGACGAGAAATTTTCTTAAAACGAATGGATATTTACGAGCTTTAGGGTAATATATCTAGATTTGTTTTGTAGGTACTGTACTTATAATAAAACAGTGCGCAATGAACCAGCGACCGTTTCACTACTTCCCGTACACAACATGTGCGACGACTTATCGTTTCTACCCACATATGATATTAAAATTTGAAGATGGCACAATTTGGACTTTTGTCAAGTTTTGATCACAATGTTCAATCCCAGCAAATTTATAAAGGACGCCTGCTGCAACGGTTTATAGTAAGTGATATTGTGGATAAACATGATCATTTTGGATAACGTCGTAGGGTGATATTGCTGAGCACACTCGCCTATTCTACCTACCAATTGGCTACAGATTTGGCTTTGCCCGAAGAATTACAAATTGTATCATTTGAAGAGATATTAATATTATTTATTTTGATTAAAATAGCCAAGAAAGGTATAAAACCCTGCTTAATTGTTAATAACAACGTAATAAAAAAGAATGAAAATTTATTAAAATATCTCTTTTAGTACAGGAACTCAGTTCACGTAACCATTGGATTTTCACGCCATTCGTTTTTCGTCAAAACTCCTTTTGCATTAGAATTAGTACATCCTTTTCAAAAACCTTTCTCACCTGACACTCTCAGAGACTTTGTTAAGTATAAACAGTGTTTGCAGATATTATATATATATATATTAGTATAAATGTACGATTTACATCGTACATTTATACTAATTATAAAACATTGAAACCTAATGATATTATACTGTATTAGAAATATTGTTATAATCAGTGATTTAAATGGAGTAAGTGTAAAGTTATAAAATAATGTATGTACCTAATAAAGGATTTGGTCACGTTCCAAATTTTGAAAAAGCATAAAAATCAAATACTTCCGACTCCGCCCCCAAAGCTCGGGGCTCGGGGGAGAGAGGAGAAGCAGAGTATAGCAACGTACCGGATAGGACTCAAGATTTACTAGCTAAGGAGAATCCTACGGTGTAAGTGCCAGCCCCTGCGAATGAAGGAACACCTTCGCAAATAGATGAATCGGGAAGAGCGTTGCGCGAGTAGAATGTAGACCCCTTTTTCTATAAGAAAATTATTGAAGGAAAGGGGAGGAATGCTGTGTATGTATGCATAATAACAAAACAAAATTCTTATAATGGTTTGTTTGAAAAACTGCTTAACCCTAAGACTAGTGTTCAACGTTTCCTTAACAAATAAAAAATCGATTGTGTTTCTTTTTTGTCTTCTATTAATAAATAATCAACTTGTGCCATTATGTAACAAAATATGAGAACAATAGGTAACGCAACAATGATGACATAACAAAAAGCTTAAGAGCTTCCCCAAGAAATGTTTGCTTCATTTAGCTTTTATAAAAATACAAAACGGTTCCGTTTTACAATAGTATACAATTATATTCTCTTTGAGAAGAAAAAACAGCATTCTGTATCAGAGTAAGAGCAAAGTAACTTTTCCTACATGTATACAAAGCCATTAAAATATGACATAAAATAAGATTTTTGTTTCTTTGCATAAAAATTGGATTGACTGATGAGCCAATGTTTTCGTTTTTGCTTGTTATGAATTTTATAACATTTATGTTTGAAACTAATTTTTTAATATTAAGATGCTTGACAGATATGAATGATAGAAATGAATCGAAGCTATTTAAACATCAATGTTTTGACATCGATGTGTTTCTTAAAATTTTTATTTTAATAATTTGTATTAATGTTATACGAATAAAATACTCAAACATAAATTATTATTTTATGAATCTTCTACCGTGTATCAGGTTTGTGACTTCAATTAAATGTCATATAGTCCAACTGTTCAATAGTCCGACCACATTAGCACAAAATTGAGTTAAAATATTTTATACTTCATGATATTGATCAACGAAGGAGAATAAGTCTACTTAACGAATAGTGTAATTTCGTCTTTGCATTCCTTAAGATATAATAAAACACTAGCGAATTTATTTTAGTGCTGAGTTTTAATATTTGAGCTAATTCATATTCAGTTAAATTTTGATTTTATGCTAGTATCGATGTTGACGACGTCGACATTGTTTTTCCAACTTTAATTATTCTTACTGAGAAGGCGATTTGACCTGTTGTTCAAGACGACGGAATCGAAAATAAAATTAACGTTTTTGAATCAGTAAAAAAGAGTCTTCTTGAGATCTTCTTTTAATACGCAAGAGGTCATGCGCAACGGCTATGTGGATAAAACTTTCTTGAAAATTGAAATACTGCTAACGAAGTTAGAGATCATTGTTATAATAGAAAAAATATATATTTACTAAGTGATTTAGATTTCCTCTGCAGAACACATACTATTTTTGTAACTTTCTTAATATTAGGCGATTTTTTGATAAACATAGCTTGGTTGAATTAATTACTTTAACTAAGCGTAGCGTGGGTCATGCGCAAACTGCTTCTCTCGTCATTCATTAATCATGTCATGTGCTTGCGCGGACAGTATAAACGTTGTGAAAATCCCTAATGTCATGGCGGTGCTCCTTATCAACTCGTTTCGATACCGCGAATTTGGTTCAAAATATCGAAATACTAGGCTATGGTATTAACTCTTTATCTGTATTAATTGTTTTTGACAATGGTAAAGTCCATGCGACTTTAGGATTAGAGGTAGTAGAAGATAGGGGTGTATTTCGATCATACATTTCCTAAACAAGTAACATACCTTAAGCAGTTTTAACGACGTACTAACACGTAAGTGTTAACATAATCCGTTTTATTAATTAAAAGCCGCTACCTTACCAAAGGAATTAAGAAAATAAATTAAATATCAATTAACGCGCAAAAATTTTCTCGCTTAAGCATTTAAGAAGAAAAATTAATAATAAAAAAAATTATCGACCTCTTTTTAATATTTGGCCTTGGTTCTTGAAATAAATTCCGAATCTATATTTATTAAGATAAATGCAACTCGCATTTATTTAGAGAACAACAACAATAAAGATACAATTGGCCCTTGAACTATTATGAATAACGTCTATTTCATATCACATCAGATAAATATAGGTTATATTTTGAAATGAACAACAAGTATTTTATTTATTTTATTTATCATTGTAAAATAATATACGTATAAGAAACATTTGTTATTTTATAAACCGTTTAATTTATACTGACAAAGTTTTAACGGCAAAATGTTGTTGTATTAAAAAGATATGGAATTTACAGGCGCCGAATGCTTGATTTTGAGCATCGCAATAATTTACCGAATTACACGCATTAACAAAGTCCACTACATAGCAAATGTCTCCGGTAGGAATTAGAGGAAATAGATTGTAGTGTACTATGCTGCCCTATTACAATTTGGTGAATCAAAAAAATAAATATAGTCTATATAAGAACGAATACATTATTTGAATATTAATGAATGGGCAACTTAAAACCAGGAGAAGGACATATCTTTTGGCTCGGTTTATTTCTTTTATATTTTTTGCCATCATTTGGATTGTTCCACCAAAAAGTAAGTAACTAACCACTAAAGACTATTATATTAGTAAGTCCATAAAATACATCTTCAAATGTTGGGAAAGGCAGCAATACAGTGATCTTCGGTAAGCTTTCAATTAAAACGATGAATCGGCGCTCTATAAATATATTGTTCAATATGTGAATTTAAAAAAAGTCACATATTCCAGCTACATTCTTGATAACACTCAGTGCAGGCTTAAGCAAACCATATTGACGAGAAAGATTTCCGGGAACCGTGAACCAGGAAGGCGCAAAACTTTATGGTTGAACAATATCCAGTAAATAGGATGGTTCTATGGAATAATTATTCAGAGTGGCATTGGACAGAGAAACATTACGGAGTTTTTGACTCAATTACTGAAGATTGAAAGTCGGAGCCGAAGATCTGAACTGCATTCAAATAATTTGGCGAATATTCGCGCTACCTAAAAATAAAATTTGCTTACTTATTGCATCTAAGGCGATACAAAATTTGCTGGGCCAGCTAGTATAAAAAAAAAACATTTAATATCAAACTAGCAAAATCATAATATAGTATAAAATGCTTATTACTCAACAGGCGTTAGTTAAACTCTTACAAGTAGAAGTTGATATGGTGCAGAAAACAAAAAATAGTGAAAGGTTAAAATTAAATGAATATACTAAACAAGAAACAAATATAATTAAAAAAATTAGGCAGCTGATAAAAAGACTTAAAATTTCTAAAAAATTACACAGTTACCCAGCTAAATCGTGTTGCCCAGTTAGATCGCTCTAAATCATATTTAAGTTTTTGCAAAAAAAAAATCACGTAAATACAGTGTCTATAAGCTAAACTGTAATATGTCAAAATTTTAATAAGCATTGCTAGTAAATTTAATCATCATTAGATTATTCATCAAGGAAATGTTTTCTCCAGACGTAAAAACACGGAACATCGATACTATACACTTAAACTAAAAACGCATAGAACAAATAAAGGGAAAACGAATTTATTTCACGAACCCTAATGTGTCTATTTAGGACACCTCAACCCTTGTCATCGTTAAATCGAGCGGATTCGAACGGTCTTCGCAATTTTCAAATTGCTCTTTTTCCCAAAAAAAACAAGAGCAAAAATAATTTCATAAAAGCCTTCATAAAGTCTGTCTTCATTTTTTTTTGTATTACATAACTTAATAGTATTCTATTAACTCTACAAATAATTGATGATTTATCATAAAGTCAAAAGTAATAAATCGAAAGAAGTCAAAAATATTAATTGGAAACTTTACGAAATCGCTAACGATTTTTTATATACTTTTTATTTAATAAAAAAATCACTTAAGTTTTTATCTAAATTTGCGTCTTTTGTCCAGCGGCTTGTGCTTTAGAGACCAGAGGGCGTTGGTATGAATCCTGTAGAACTTGTGTTATTTTCTAATTGGTTAACGCAATGCGGCCTGATCACTCAAAGGTTTGTACAGTAAGATGATTTGCCGCTTCGGATAGGAAAATTATAAGCTGGTCCCATGCTTCATTTCCTTTTGGTAGTGTAATAATTTTGGTATGTATAACTGCCTCCGTAGCCTAGTGGTATAGGCGTGTGGCTTAAAAACCGGAGGTCGTGGGTTCGAATCCTGCGGGGACTCAACAAATTTTCATTGTTCTTTCCTAGTTGGTTAGGGCAATTTGGGCCGATCACCTAATTGTCTGAAAAGTAAGATGATCCATGCGTCGGATGGGCATGTAAAAAAGTCGGTCCACCCACCAACCCGCATTGGACCAGCGTGGTGGGATACGGTCCAAAAAACCCTCTAAGGGATAGGGGTGTATTAGGGGAGGCCTATGTCCAGCAGTGGACTATCACAGGCTGATGATGATGATGATGATGATGAGTGTAATAAAAAAAATGGGGTAACCTACTCGAAAAAGCTGCTTAGTATACCTTAAAATTAAGAGACCCGTAAAATTTTAGTATTGTTATTGAATCATAAGCATACGCATAAATCATATCAATACTTCATATCTAGCAAAAAAATTTCATGAACAAAAGAGTAAATTGTATCCAAAAATAATCTTTTAATCTAACCGATTGATAAATGAAAAACCTTAAAGCAACTAAATTTCTTACACACACGTCATGCAATCTCGATTTACTCCTTTATCGCATTTCATGAAATCAAAATTTCGATACGTGAATCTTTGCCCGATGGGCAGTCATCAAGTCCATTAGTCAATATCCGTTGACGAACGAGTCACTAGATGAACAATTAACCTTCCATTTCCACTTTCTACTTCATTTCGTAAAGTTCGCTTTTAAAAGGAAAATGTCACCCTTAAACATTTACTAACATTGTAATCTTAGTATGTTACAATATTGTAGAAAAAAGAACCGGTGGAAAATTATGACGAAAATGTTAAGTGAAACACAAATGTGGGGATATTTTGGCATATGTGAATCATAATCTGAGTGAAGAATGAGTAATGAATAAAATAAAATAATTATTACACATATTATATAGTCTAGCGTGGTGGGATACGGTCCAAAATCCCTAATGGATGGAGGTGTATTAGGGGATGCCTATGTCCAACAGTGGACTATCACAGGCTGATGATGATTATATAGTTCTTTTTATACAAATTTATACTCGTTATCGAAATATTTATTATTTATTCTGTTAACTAAGAATGCTTGACTCTTCTTTACACTTTTATTATAAGTCTGTGATTTTTATATATTCGTGTATGGATAATACAAAATAGACTACTTTTAAGCAGTAAGTTCTTCGATACAGTAAATATTTACATAAATATTTATTCCATGATATGGTTCATAATATAATTAATGATTAGTATAAAACGTCGAGTCTCTGCTTTATTCTCTTTGATTTTGATGTATTTCGTTAGAAAGGCTACAAAAAAATACTTTTAGCGTATAAACTGTTACAATATTTGAATGCATTCGTTGTTTGTTTTTGTTAAACATTAAGTACTAATATAATTATATCTATGCTAATATTATAAAGAGGAAAAATTGGTATGTTTGTAATGAATGAAATTATACGGGCTGGTAGTATATAATAAAATTAAATCATCAGCTGCCAAATTTTTTTAATTATATTAGTTTCTTGTTTAGTATATTCATTTAATTTTAACCTTTCACTATTTTTTTGTTTTCTGCACCATATCGACTTCTACTTGTAAGAGTTTAACTAACGCCTGTTGAGTAATAATATATGTACACATAAAAGCATTGATGTAAACAGTGAACATTTAAAGCACTGTTTATTTTTGGATTTCCTAAACGTCGGACAGTCATTAACGTGTGCATTACGGGCCAGTTTATTGGATTACCGCTTATCAAGATAGCGGGAAGTCACGTTGTTAGAAAGATAATTTTTATATGTTACAGAGATAAGACAGCACGAGGAAAACTCAAGTTGGTAAATTTTTTGAAACCAATTTTTTTAACGTTTTCCAAACCAAGCCAGCTTACACATTTTAATTAAAACTATTCTAAGATAATGTTTAAATTTTTCTTTCTATTGCACCATATAACAAAACACTTTTTAGGGTAATCATTTTTGCCGTTTCACCATTACATCAACATGGAATCGGCCCAATGTGGGCAATCATTAAGCATATGCTACAATGATGATTCCTTTCATTCTAGAAAGTTGCCTCCATCATCTACCCAACCAACAAGACGGTTTTTCTGCTTCAGGCATGTTCACCAGCCGCCATCCAATGTTTGCCGTGTCGATTCCGGTGTACAATGATAGATCCAAGTTTTATTCGCAGTGGCAGATTGAGTGGATTACGTTTTATTATATCTAATAACATAGCTTTCGAATTTTTATCGTTTGCCGTTATGCTCGATCGTTATTTACCATGATACCACTAGCCTACGAAGGCAGCTAAAAACTCAAAGCCACTAATAATGAGGTGTGAAAAAACATTTATGGAACTTGATTAAAAACTTAAGCTGTTTTACGACCGACGTTTATAAAAACCCGACCAACTAAATAATTTAAACAAAATTATATTTGTAAAGATTGTCTAATTGTATTTAGTTTTGTACGCGCTTAACTTATTAATACTTACGTGCTTTAAGGCTTCATGTAAAACGCCGTGTTAAAACGATACTGTTTAAACGTGGCGTCTCACCCCATTCAAGTCAGATCACAGTTTTACTGATAAGCACGAACGTGCCCTCAACTACAGTGGTCCAAATTTGTGCGTATGTCTACCTTAGCACCTTGCTTTGATTAATTTTCAATATTGTATCCAAAGTAATACTATATAACAGATTATTGTTTATTCCGATTAAGCAATATATATTTTTAAGAATCGGCTGGTAAAGGAGCACTGGTATGAATTTAATACTCTTCTACGCTGTAGTAGTTTATTTGAAAGACGCCGACCATCCTATGATCCTTCTGAGCAATTTCAAAATTGCTATTTGTTTTTTATTATTTACCCTATATACGGATTCACCATGTCGAATAGAGAAAGCAGTAAATTTGTAAGTGGAGTCATCAACTGTATACCGGCCACCCCTATACACAATAAATAGCAATGTTTTCGAAAATTTAAATGCAAGATGCCGGGCTTACCTTCTCTAGCTTTTGAAAATTCCTGGGTGTATTCCCTGTATTTTTGCAGCGACTTTTTAGAATCTTTACCAGGATACGAGGACAGGTTCTATAAGCGTTCCACCACGGCTAAAGCACAGTCCTGTGCTTCCATCCTTATCAGCCTTCGACATTACCTCAATACAGGCTGCGCTTACTTCTACAGCATGCTATTTGTGGTGAAATATTTACGTATACCTGTCTTCGGATCATAGACAAAATGTGTGGCCTCGACTAAAACTACCACATGTTCCACCCTGACCAATTATTGGTGATGTTATGGAAACAATATCTACTCTTCCGTGACCAGAATATTGCCGGTCACTTAGGTAGTTTTTTATTAGCCTTATAGGCCAGAGCAGGCAAACCCTCCCTTTCAGATGCAGTATTTAGATAATAATAATAAAAACCTCAGCATAAAATGCGCTAAGTAGTTAGCCAGAGGGCATAGCAACTAAAGGATACTAATAAATAAAGAATAAAACTCTTTGAAGGAATTAAACACCCGGCGTCAGCGGCGGTAAGACCGCCGTATCAAACTCGTTTCGATCGCAGAAGAAATAGAATCTACCGTCTCTAGCTCGCACACCTTTCTTTATTATTGGCGCGATTTGAGGAGGGATGAGAAGAATAACTTATAGTATTTTTCGTCTTCTCTCATATAGCTATAGAGTATAGCTATAAGGGATGGTGGCGACCTTTTTGAAAATTAAACATCTTTTTATATAAAATTTTAAGTTGCGTTATTTTACTTAATACTAAAAAAAATTTATTTTTTTTAATTTAATGCAAGCAATTGCATTGCAAATCAATCTAAAAAAATATTTTGCATTTATTGTAAATACGGATATAATTCGATATTGTAATCTGCCACAATTAATTTAATAAGCGGATTTGGTTAACCTTAATATCTTGTGGTAATTAATATAAATCAATTAAATTTTCATGTGGTTTGAATCTGTTCATTATGCATTTCGTATTATGCCGTGAGCCTAATAGTTATTATTTCAAGATACAAAACTACTTTCAAAATATCGTCGTAAATAAACACATTCTTCTTTAATGACAGGAATAAACCTTGCCTATAAACACATTGGATTTAATATAGATCAATCTTTACAGCATGTAACTTGAATGAATATTTCCGGAGATATTACAGATATCAGCATTGCACCTGTGCGAAGCCGGGGCGGGTTAATTCTGAAAAAAGTTGATCTCAACGCTTTACAGCCAATAATCTAAAACATTTCTTGATATTTAAATTTTTATTGCTTAACACAGCATTTGGGTGTAGCTTGATGGCAAAAACTATAGTGTCATTTTTTTTTTGAAAGCGGTACTTTTTACTACGTAAGTTTTAGCACTAGTAATAAAATACAGAGACTTATATGCAACATTTTATGCCTCAGAGAATATTACACCAGTTAAGTCCGACTTATATAAATATTAATTACTTATATTACTTGCATAATAGAAATGAAGGAAGACTAAAGTGCATGAAAATACAAAAGCTATCTAATTCTGTTGAAACCAAGACTTATCGCTAATTCACTTAATGTGCATGTAATTTTAACGAGAAATCGTAATACGCCCAAAAATAAACTTCGTTCGACATCAATGTGTTCCGTGATGAGTTCGTGAAATTTTCAAGTCGTTTTAACGTAAATTACCTGATTAAAATATGTAGCGTTAACAGAATTACCCGCAAAGGTCGGGGCACGTAGAAGCAGCGATTTGCATATTAAGCAATGCTAAAACTTTGTACATATGTGTTTTAATTATTAGTTAGGAGGTAAATCACGTAACTGGTATAAAAAAAATACTTCATTTAAATTAAATTTATTATATTCAATTCAGTGTATACCAGTTTAGCTAGCAAAAAGTGATTAAAGTTTGTGGATAGACTTAGACAGTTTGCTAAAAATCAGCCCCAAAACTAAAATAATATTTTTTTTATTTAAGTGACTAAACCAGCAGCATGTTAACCAGATGGTGAGTAAAACGTTCTTTTCATTAAAATCACAGCGTAAGACACAAAAAATTCATTTGCCGCCTTAGGACATAGGATAGTTACATCCGGTTTACCCAAAATTTTTATAAGTAATCACTGTAGCCATCGTGCTCTCTCTTAATCTTAAAATAATTGATTGCGTCATAAACGTAAAAATATAGTAGTTGTCGTCTGTGCTAATTTTTTGTTAGTGACAGTGTGATAAAAACCTTCATACCAAGCTTAGTGTGATCAAATAGCCATATAATTTAGCGCTTCGTCCACTTTGAGGAAAAACATAAGAAAAAAGGAATTCCACTGTGTTGGCAGATTAAAGAATATATGACTTTTCATGATAATGTTTCGGTTTTGTATTCGGTGCAAAAAGTTCCTCTTTGTTGGTTTTCATCTTATTTGGTTAAGCCATTTAATACTATTCGAAGCAAAAAAAATGTTTCACGAAACATACGTTACCATAGCATAAAATAAATATGCATATTATAAAAGAACACATTTGACAATGTAGATTTAACAAAACTTATTTCTGAAATAAAAAAATGCGTCTAAATATGATAACTTGAAGCTTCAATGCCTTACGTACCTACCATACGTACATAAGGTATGTTCATGTTTATTGAACAAAAAATATTTATTTTTTGTTTATTTTATATCTATTATACTACAGAACCTTTAATTCGATTCAAGAGGTGAACTTCATGTAAATAATGTCCATTTATTTCCAGTTTACGCGTTTAACATAAATTGAACAAAAACTCATTATAAATGTCATATATAGAAATGTAATATGCAAAGGTCGTAGAGGGCTCGTAGCGAAAATGTTTTACAAGCTATTCCAGCAACCGTGGCCCGGAAGTAATTTCGCGTACATCCGCTCTCAACGTTCACAATGTCGTATTAGCTGCAAAGTCCAGAGCACGAGCGGGCAGGATAGTTTGCATGTTGAACAGTACCTGAGATCCGTGCATAAGTAGTTTCACCTCAACACGTTCGCTCTAACCGTAATCGAAAAAGGGTGAGTCGTACCTGAAAATTTTAATTGAATTTCCAGTCGAGGTTTTCTGAATGGTTTTGAGTAAATAAGTTTATCAAATTGAGGAATAATTTCACCATTATCTTAAATATTTTTTTTATTGCGATGAAATTTAATTGTATTTTATATACTACTGATTAAAGTTAACATTTTAAGTTCTCTAGATCTTACACATATTCCAACTGGAATTAAAAACCGATTTGATGACCCTTAACATGTCGGAAACCACAATAGCAGTTGACGAGGCACTGGTTGCCGTAGTGGATAGCATACGGGACGTGGATAAAAGGTTTTGCGGGAGTAAGCGTACTGGCAGGAAATCCAAAGTCTCCGATGAGACGCTTGGTCTTATGGAGGAACGTCGAAAGCATGAGGACACCACTTCGACAGATGTAAAACTTCTTTCAGCAGATCCGCAAACTAATACGCCGAGACCTCCGCTGCTCAAATACGCAAAGGATAACCGAAGCGATTGAGCAGAATAGAGGGTCAAAGGTTTTTGTGGAGAAGCTCAAAAGAAGCCATCTGTCGAAGCTTAGGAACAGTTCCAGCTCGAAGCTTTCTTCTAAGCCTGAGATCTTATCTGATATAGAGGATTTCTACGACAAATTGTACGCGTCAAAAGCTCCTCAACCTGAAAACCGGGTTAACGATCCCCGTGCTAGTCTGACTCGACACCTTTCTGGTGAGCTTCCTACCGTCAGCTTTGACGAGGTTAGTCTGGCTCTTAGGCAACTTAAAGGTGGAAGAGCTCCTGGGAAGGATGGAATCACGGACGAACTGCTTAGGGCAGGGGGTGATCCTGTTATTAGCTAGCTTCAAAAGCTATTCGATTCAATCCTTCGACGGGGCATTTCTCCCAAGGCGTGGCTTGAAAGTTAGGTCGTTCTGTTCTTTAAGAAGGGTGACAATACCCTGCTTAAGAATTACCGACCGATCTCACTCTTAAGCCACATATACAAGTTGTTCTCTAGAGCCATGACGAATCGCCTCACTAATAAGCTCGACGAGTTCCAGCCACCGGAGCAGGTTGGGTTTCGCAGAGGATTTGGCACCATAGACCACATTTACACCATAAGGCAAGTTGTCAAAATCCACGAGTACAATCAGCCTTGTGGACTAATGAGAAGCTTTTGACTCTGTGGAAACCTGGTCTGTTCTGAAAGCTCTTCAGCGATGCTAGGTCGATCATCGATACGTCAGAGTACTGAGGTCTATATAGCGCTGCTTTTATGCCCATCCTGATTCCGGGGGGTCACACGAGACCAATCCAATTGCATCGTGGAGTGGGACAGGGGGATATCATTTCCCCGAAACTGTCCACAAATGCTTTGAGACGTTCTTTAAGACCCTAGACTGAGCTGGATGCGGCATAAACATCAATAGACTGTACCTCTCACACCTCCGTTTTGCCGACGATATCGTAATATTGGCCGAATCTTTGAGTGCTTGCAGGATATGTCTCACCTAAATGAATCCTCCGACATGTTGGCCTCGCGATGAACTTGGACAAGACAAAAGTCATGTTCAACGAACATGTTCTCCCGGCCGATCAGTGTCGATGGCGTTACTCTCAAGTTGTTAATGAGTATGTGACCTGGACATATACTGAAGTGCGGAGTTACAACTCTGAGGAGAAGCCGATAGGAGGATTCAGTTGGGTTGGCAGACTTGGAAAGCTGAGCCACGTTCTCACGTCGCCGCCAATACCGCAATATTTGAAGAAGAAAGTCTTCAATCAATGTGTACTGCCCGTGATGACTTACGGGGCCGAAACGTGGCCTTTGACTACAGGACTAATCCACAAGTTTGCCGTTGCTCAACGCGCTATGCTCGGAGTTTCTTTGTCGGACAAAATTCGTAATGAATTAATCCGGCAAAGAGCTAAAGTCACCGACATAGTGCAAAGGATTAGCTCGTTGAAGTGGGCCGGTCACGTGGTCAGAAGAACCGAAGGTCGATGGGCCAAAAAGGTTCTGGAGTGGAGGCCGCGTTTGGGAAGACGGAGCGTCGTCCGACCCCCGACTAGGTAGGATGCCGATCTCCGTGTAGTAGCCGGCTCAAGTTGGCAACGAGTAGCTAGGGATCGGCCGTCTTGGCGTTCATTGAGAAAGGCCTATGTCCAGCAGTGGACGGATAGGGGCTGCAAATGATGATGATGAGATCTTACATACTCTGCCTAATAGCACTGATATTTTATCCACAAAATTATTTACCGATGCTTAACGATTGTGTGTTCAAACCATAAGATACACGTTGGTCTAAACTACTTCTAATATTTAAACAAATAACTAACATCTACAAAACCTGATACGTTGCACTGTAAAAAATTAACCCTTATTTTTAGAAAGTTAGTCTTTAATTTGTTTAGAATTTAGTCCTTGTACCCAGGAGTTAATGACTATTAAATGGAAAACTACTGGTCGGAAAACCAAACGCTTTCGCAGTAAAGTAATATTTCGCTGATATTGTTTTAATGAATTTTGTCTAAATTTATGTATTACAAATTAATATTAAAGCACTGTCAAATACTTGACGCTGGAATATCTATTTGACGAGGCGTCCTATCCCGCTTTCACTAATTAATAATTAAGCTAACAACCTACATCTGCCCTAATATAGAATGTTATGAAGTCTCATCTAAATCTCAGTTCATTTTGTAATCGATAGAATTAGGTTGAGTTATTTTTTAGGACTTTGTTAATTTAAAATCTAAGCTCTATAATGTTAAATGAGCTTTAAATACTCTTTTGTCCTGAGATATACCACTCTTAAAGTGAAAGTGGTATTCCTTTGGACACCAAAGTTTGTTATCCATTTTCTTATTATTTCAAACCAATTACTTTAATTAGTCATCACATTATTAACATTTTTACTCTGCAGTATCATCTGCCCTAAAATCAAATTGTTTAATATAAGTACTTGTAAACCGGATTCGATGAATGGATGTCAATTCATACGAAAACGCTGACGCCGCTCTTTAGAAGTCCTTATATAAGATAAGAACTTCTGATGAGCGGCTTGTCTGACTTTCGATATGCCTTAATGACGCATACAGTCACAGATCAACCTTCTTTTTAGGCAATCTGGTGATTAGCCATAACAACGATAACACAAAACATTTTCTCGCAATGTTAAAACTAATAACTAGTTATAAATTAAAAAAAGGGTAGTGGGCACAGAAAGCTGTTAAACCTTTATATAATGTTTGAATTGTTTAGCGTGTAAATAATGTATTATGTTATTTAGACAACTAGTGCTTATACGTAAGTTCTTATACTGTTTGATGGAACAACTTTAGTTAGCGTTATCACTCGTTATTTATTCAGGAGCTCTCGAGCTCACATCGTTTGTTCCAGTAAACTTTGCGAACTCCGTATTTGTTGCTAAAAGGGAATACGGGGAAATCGGATCGGCGAAAATCTCCAGTTACTCGGCTTACCGCATTTGCATGGTAAATGGTCTTTCGATAGTTTTGCATAATACTAATGCACGCAAGGAAATCACGTATTATTTTCTATCAATTTATATTTTATAAACAGAATAACGCTTACTATTAACGTTCATAAACAGCAGCAAGATAGTTAAATATTTTAGTTAAACAATTAAATTAGATTATTAAGTATCTTGGTGAATTCCAAGCACTTTAACAAAGTAATTGTGTTTGAGACTAACCAAAACACTTCTTACTACAAGAAAATAATTTATTAAACTAATTTAAGAACTGCAACAATATGTAAAAAAGATAGCATATACTCTTGACATTTTTTTTACTTATAAAGGTGAAGATTGTGATCTTTTTCTTTGTCTGTTTATATTGTATATGTCCCTCCTACAAACATTTGTCTATATTACATATTCAAAACTTGACAAAAAATTTACCGTAATAATTAAAATATTTGCCTAGTTGTATAGGCATGTGGCTTAGAAACCGGAGGTCGTGGGTTCGAATCCTGCGGGAACTCAACAAATTTTCATTGTTGTTTCCTAGTTGGTTAGGGCAATTTGGGCCGATCACCCAACTGTCTGAAAAGTAAGATGATCCATGCGTTGGATGGGCATGTAAAAGTCGTCCACCCACCAACCCGCATTGGACCAGCGTGGTGGGATACGGTCCAAAAAACCCTCTAATGGATAGGGTGTATTAGGGGAGGCCTATGTCCAGCAGTGGACTATTGCAGGCTGATGATGATGATGACGTAACACGTAAAAGTGGTGTGTCTATTGTTATTTATTAATTAATTGCTATTATTTTATGTTTAAATAAAGTGGTACCATCCGCACAATATTAAAAGTTTCTGTTTTGTTGAATACTAGTAAATGTGAAAACCTTTTTATATTCTTTAATCCAAATTGATTATAATAACATAAGTTAAGTTTTTACCTATTTGTCTGCCGACAAAAGATAAAAGCAACTTTTTTTATTAAAGCTCCAAAGTCTAAACTCAACAAAGGATTTTTGGCTTTGACTTTGAATCGCTTTTGCGTTCACTTGTCGAACGCAGTATGCAATATCGGCCCCAATATCGAATACGTTTATCCTTTTCGATTAAGTATTAGTCTGATACCATCTAAAATAGTATATATACATCTTATAAACAAAGGATAATATATAAAAAAGTAGAAAATACCATACTTTCCCAAAAAGATTAAAGTTATTCCAAAATTAAACGACGCGCAAATGTCGAATAGCGTAATCCGACCGCAAAGTACAATCGCCATTTTAGTGAATTTTATCTCTGTGGTTCCGAAACTTTGATCGCGGTGCGGGCTCTGTTTACCTTTTGTTGGATTTGCGTTCAGGTACTTGAAACCCGTTAGCTGAATACGTATGAAACCGCAATATTTGAATACCAACCTGTAGTTTCGTTTGTAATGTTACATTTGTTAAATGCGTAATTGTAACGAGAGTATTTACTTTAGTTTACAAGTGACTGAACGATAAATTTAAAGTATGGTATAATGGGTAGGGGTCACTAATGTATTATGCGGTTATTCTAAGCCGGTACACAATCGTTGTTTCATATGAAAAAGCAGCAGTTGTCCGGTTTTTACATAGTTGTGAATAAATTGTGAATAAACCTGTAACACAGTTTCTACTAGCACAGGCTTCAGAACTTTCACATACAATGTACCTTAACTTACAAAATAAAGAGTTATTATTAGAGTTATTATTATTAAATTAACTGCCTCCGTCGTCTAGTGTCTATGGGTGTGTGCTTTAGAAACCACAGTTCGTCGGATTGTAACCTACGGGGATTGAACAAATTTTCATTGTTGTTTTCTAGTTGGTTAGGGCAAATTGGGCCGATCATCCAATTGTCTGAAAAGTACGGTAATCCATGCGACGGATGGGCATGTAAAAAGTTGGTCCACCCACCAAACCGCATTGGACCAGCGTGGCGGGATACGGTCTAAAACCCCCTAATGGATAGGGGTGTATTAGGGGAGGCCTATGTTAGGCTGAAGATGTATGTATGATGATGTGAGTAAATTGTTGTAGTTATTTTAATTTGGATTTCTTTTAACATCAGGTAATTTTTGGGCATTGTCTTCATGCTTCTTAATGTAATTCAAAATACGACAAGGTAAAGTAATTAGTTACTGCTCATTATAAAGTACTTTGTTTCTCGATATTAAATTTACAAAAAAAAACGTTTACAGCTTTTGGATTAAGTTATTTCTTTATCATGCAAACAATATATTTCATGGTAATAAGCAAACCTTTTTAAATTTTATGGAGTAACAAATCCTTTTATAAGATGTGTAGCTTAATCTTTATGTTAAAGATCTTATTTTAAAACCTTTATCTAATTCATTTAAAATGCCTTGCTCAATTATTTTACTTATAAGTGTCTGTCTGTCTCTTCTTATATATATTAACGTTACTCATATATAAAATCGAATTGAAAAAAAACTTATTCGCGTTATACTTTCTGTTGCTTACGCGAAAACAATACACAATAGACAACATAATTTTCTGTTGTAAAATGCGTTCCATTTTATTTAATTTTTGGTAATATCTATTCAATTTAAAATAAAGTTAACGCACAACTATATTTTCATAGCGAAGAATCTTTTTTACCAGTTCTCCTGGGTTTTGCGCCATACAATACCGCCGCTAAACTAACAAGAAATTTGCGAAGCACAAAGGCGAACTTTCCCATTGAAAAGCTTTGTGCGGGATAATGTTGTTGTAACACTTGACGGGGGAGATAATCAAAAATTGCTTTTCTTCGTTCACTTTTATATTTTCCATAGACTTTACTTCTTAATAGGCATCGACTTAGCGCTTAGCTCTTAATGATTGTAAAGATAAATGCTTAATATTAAATTAACGTAATGGCTCAGCCTGACATTGTTTATAAAATATGCCAATCAATAATTCTAATGTTTTAAAATACAATTAAAGAACAAATAATTGTATTATTTTCTCTATTAATCCACATTAAAGATATTATAAGAGATATTTTATTTAATAATGTATGGTATTCGCGTAAACAAAAGAAATAATTATATTGATAACATGTTTAATCTAGCACGGAAGTGGTAATAGGCGAGTTGGATTCGTTATTTTTATGTACCTATTTTTTTTTTCAAATAACACCATGATGTTCAAAGAATCGATACAATAAACACCACAACTCATATATTAGTAAGATTGCACTTGCTTGTGTCGTCTGTTGGAAATAGTTGAAAGTTGATTTTAAACACATAATCAAGTTATTTATATCATGAGCAAAATACTGATGCCAAAACTAGGCAATGTATTTTAGGTCATCTCGACTATTCTATCCACCCAGAAATCTAATTTTTAGTTTGTATTTCAGTGTAACTGGAAACAAACATATAGCTTATATAACTTACATGTGTATATCTATAAGTGTGCGAGCTTGTGTGTTGTGTGTTTGTGTGTGTACGTAATAATAAAAATATGTGCGCTCTACATGTTTGTGACCATCTACTTAAAGATCTTGAGTGTTTTATAGTCTAATATTAGTAACATTTTTGCGACAGTTTATTTGACTTTAAAGCTAGAAAACGGTATACGTATGTAAGTTTTAGAATTTTATATTACAGAAATATCTGAGATGACTAAAAAACGCTAAGCAAGATAATATCTTTTGTTTCTTATTACATAAAAGATAGTATGTTCCAGAAAACTACATCAACCAACGTATTTTATTCTGTTTGTAAATTTATATCTGTCAAACTATTTACTAAAACCTTTGATGTCATTATGTAGTGAAAAAAGAAACTTAACTAGCTTTATATAATTTACAAGTTTACATAAAACAAAACTGACAAATTTAATTCGTATTACCTGGAGTCAAGCATACAAGCTAAATAAACTCTTTATAATAGGAAACTAGCTAAGGCCAGCGTAATGGAGTATGCATATGCAGTAATGGAGTCGTGTGACAATGATAATAGACATTTGCAAATTGAAATTTTTATTTTTTATATTATTTAGCTATTGACGTAACGGTAACAAATTACAAAAATTGTTCAAGTATTTTTTCCAATAATGAATTTTCGGAAAAACAAATTGTGATATTTGACGATAATTGTTACATTTTTTTAAACTTTAACTCCATAAAAATGCAAGTTATTCTGAAGAATAAAATGTTATCATACTCCCAGTCTTTTATGTTTCGGATTTTCAACAGTAAATAAATTAAATTTTTACGCCTTAATAAAATACTCAATTCCGTAAATGGTAAATTTTCTCTGTTATATTGTTGTAAATATTTCATGTCGTGTCTTTTTACATTTCTCAAGAACTATCTGAACTGAATCGTTACTATTACCGATGAGAAATATACAAATGTTTTTATCAGAAAATAACATGAGATGACAAAGCAAAATATTGTTTAAGGACCAACAGAAATCCCGTGAAATAAAGGATTTAGTAATAAAAATTCTTATTTACATGAAGAGCATGGTGTTTTCGACGTTGTAGAATTTTAAAGAGAATATGTTTCATCCTACATTAGAAAACAGAAAAATATTTCATGTTTTTTGAAGTTTCGATCGCAACTCTAAAAATACGTATAGTAATAAATCTTTGAATTTTAGAGACTAATGCCTGAAAATTTAAAGGAAAACGTTATAATTTTACCTGATAGTCCGCCTGTCTAAGTCCAAGTAACACCACCGATTTCAGATTTTTGGCAAAAAGGACCTAGTGAGTTAAGATTTGTATCGGGTTCATAGTCCCTATTTGATACATAAAATCTAAAGCCTTATTAATCATAATGTTCACATTGAGTTTTTTACCTTTATTTTAATGAAAAACGTTTTTAGACTTAAAATTGACAAAGCAAGCTAAACCGTTGGTCCCTTAGTTAAAGTTAATAATAATAGGGTGTGCATTTATACTTGCGTACAGGCAATGCTAATTAGGACAATTCTCTCAGTTTTATGGGCACTATTCAAATTATAGCTCAAAAGGTTGCAACTTACTAACGATTTGCCCAAAAAAATTGTATCGTGATTATACTTACTTATTTGGAATCACCAAAACAGAAGAACACTTTTAACGTTTATAGAGCTTTAACAAGTAACTCTCAAAGGGACCTGTATTGATTATGGTGCCATTACTACTCGTTAATCGTAAAACCGTGCATTAGTGATATATCGTAAATTTATTTAAGAGGTGTATGCTGAAGCTTTGCAGTTACTTTATCTAAAACCCATTTGAAATACAACCGGAAAGTATTGAATAAATGTTTTTATTATTTTATTAATTTACTGCATTATTATCCATATCGAATTCTTTTTTTCCGAATGTTTCGCGTTAATCTCTTAAATAATATGAGATATTATAGATTGCGTTACATAAAATGAGATACATAAATGATATTACATCCTATTTTATGATCATCCTCCCCTACCACTCCCAAAGAACATCCTGTAGCAATATCTTAATATACCATCACTACATAGTATAAAACAAAGTAGCTTTCTCTGTCCCTATAACTACACCACGGATTTTAATGTGGTTTTTTCAATAGTTAGAGTGATTAAAAGGTTTATATGCAATTACTAGCAACCCCTCAACCCCCTTGTGGGTGGATTTTCGTAAAATCCGTTCTTAGTTGACCTCTACTCGGCGAAAGGAATATTCCTACCAAATTTCAAGTTATGGCTTAAGAGATATCGTGATGAGTCAATATGTAGGTGGGAATCTCTTATATATATATATATATATTAATTTATGCATAATATTATAGAAAAACGCTGATTAATTTTTATGTTTTTCCGTAGATTTTTTAGATGAGAGCCAGGGCGGGTCGCTAGTACAGTATATTAAGACGTTAATATTACAAATTTATTATCTTAACTTGACAATATTGTCATCACATATGAATAGCTAAGTTCGGACGAAGTCTTTTACTCATGTGGAAACTGCGATTACACGCTTCAGATGTTACCAGGAGATTTTCTATATATAATATTGTACGTTACAATAAACGAGACACGAATATTCCTACCTTATCATAGCAGTAACACTATTTACTAAATAGTTGATGTCTATTTATAACATTTGTAATTGATAATGAATTTTGTATTAAGGGTTTTACACGTTATTTTGTATTTTCAGACATACGGCGCTCGTAAATAATCGTTACTATGAAGAGAGTATTTTAAAATGTATAAAGTATTATTAAATTATAACATTACTTTCATTGAATAATTGACTATTAAAATAAAGTTTCGTTAAACATTCAAAAATTTTCTGGTGCGAGCCTCAATTTCAATTTTACAGAATTCGTATTATTTTAAATTTGTTTTCATTTAATTTGAACCCAACCACAGCAGTTTAACTTTAAATAATTATAGTGTAATTAAGTTCGTATTGAAAATTGACTAGTGCATTATTTTTTACCATCTTGCATAATGTAGGTCCTATTAACGTTTTTCATATTTAAATAGCAATTCAAATCGTGTGAAGTAGAAGATCACATCATCATACCAGCCTTCGTTAGTCCACTGCTGGCAATAGGCCTCCCCTAATGCTTGCCTTCTCCATTAAGGGCGTTTCTGGAACGTAACCCACCACGCTGGTTTAATGGGAGTTGGTGGGTGAGAAGATCCCAAACAAAAATAATTAAATCGTTTGGTGCCCATAATTTCGTTTCACAGCCAGTCACTTTCAAAAGAGTTTGAAACGTCGGGAATTAAGTACGCAAAATAAACGCTATAAAATCCGTAAAAAAGTATTTTTTATTCAATAATTTGCTCGGTGTTGTATTTAAAATGCTTAAAAAATGCCGTAATTAACTTTACTAAATAAATAAATAATTTATAACTAAAATCATAAATATTTAAGAGGAATTTAAATAGATTTGTTTGAAGACAATTTTTATTTGAATATTAATAGTCGCATATTTACATTACGTGGAGTTCAACATATAAAACTCTAGGCTCCAAATTGAGTACCACCTTCATTTGAGGAGACAGTCAAAAACTGTCCTAGCCCGACTGTCTCTTGCAACTTAAACTGTTCATTACTTCTTGTATATTTTACTGTTATATGTGTTATTCATTTTAAGTACATGATATAAATGCAGTTCTCATTAACATGAAATAGGACATATTTTTTATTTATTATTATAACACCAGTAGACATCCCGTCCATTCATCCTTGTATCTAACCGATTAGAGGGCTTGTGTTTCGTATGAAGCTTGTTAAATAATTTATTAAAAGCTATATCTTTTTCTTTACACAGATCATATAATATATTAAATAACGCCTCGTCATAAATAAATTAGATTTGTTGTAACATTTTTTACTAAGTCGTCGGAAATGAGAGTAAAGTATAGACAGAAAGTTCGTTAAATAATGCAATAATACGCACTTTGCTTGTTGCCCGCTCCGACCCGTCTATAAATACCTGAGTATTGACATTGGACCGTTTCAATGTAAATTTAAAACGCTGAAACCTACAACGGTATGTTTTCCTTGTAAACTGTACTGTACAATTGCGAAATGTAAAGTTTCATTTGAACGTATACGTTAAAACGTGCTATTTGTATTATCATTTAGAAAAAAAAAATTGTAATAAATTAAGATTTTAGATGAAATTAGAAACATTGTAGATATTGGAGCTAAGAAAGGTATTTTATTTATAATGTTGGAATTCTTTATCAGAACAAAAAAATTAGGATTTTTTTCTGTCAAATAATATTATGTGTTTATAAATAAAATAGTAGTGAACAACGGAAAGCGTTAAGCAAAAGTTATGTTCTAATAACTTAAACACACTTATTCAATATTATTAATAATAAACGCATTTAGCCTATTTGTAAAAAACAACTTTATCATACTTTTTAAGTGTATTTTACGTATATAAGTTTAATTATCGTTATTATTTCCAAATATTTTTCTTGTACTGACTCTATCGAGACGGTAATTGTGTCAGCCCTCGTTTTTGCTTCTTCATTTTCGGCAATTGAATTTTATTAGAAAAAATTCGGCACACAAGTGTCTCGAATTGAAACCAGACGCCGATTGATTGGATACATTTGAGCAAATACACTCACCAATTGAACGGGAGGTAATTTAATTTGAGCTTTGCGCAGTGTGCTCCCATCCGTGTGTTCTTTATTTGATAATGAAAAGCTACGTAAATTGGAACGGAATGCCTTGCTGGCAATTTGCTAATTATGTCAATTAAATGCAGCGATTATATAGTAGTACAGCATACTAACTTTTGGCCACGACTTCGTCCGCGAGGTAATATGTTAAATAAATCTTTTAGTTTTCTCCCATAAACAGTAGCCTAAGTCACTTCTAGTTATATCAACTATCTTTTAAAGAAAGTCTCGTCAGAATCGAAGCGGCCGTTCTAGAGCCTAGGTGCCTAGGCATACAGCCTAACATATAAATATTGAAATATGTTTGGTATATTTATATATCGGTAATATATTACAACGTGATCACGTAAAAACGGTTATTTTGACGTTACAAACAGACACTCTAATTTTATTTATTTGTGTAGATAAGATTGTGTTAATATTTACATAAACTAGTGATGAAGTTTTATGAACGTGGACTACGTTCATAAAATTTAATCTTTATTTCATTGAGCCTGAGATATTGTTCAGCCAATTTGGACTCATACAAGATATCATTAGAAGAATAAATGTAATGTTAAATACTAATGGTGCATGAAGCTAGTTCCTTTTTTATTGTTACACCACGGTCATTCCCAATCCCCAAGCGATGTTTCACCTATAATAGCTGGACTTTTTTACCGCCAATTAATTTTGACATTAGAATTTTTTACGTTAATTAGTTCGTTTGCTAAATGATACGTTTTAAACAGTTAACCTAAGCAAGCCAAAGTTATGTAGGTAATAACAAACTAAAATACTGTTTAACGTCATTAATATCTAGATTTTCTAAGTGAATTTTTCTTTACGTCAAAAATTTATTATATTTCATATCTTGCCACAATCCTGTAATCCTGTTAAAAAACATAAATTTTATTTTGAAATTCACGCTTAGCGACTAATAACTGATTTTTGTACACCAAATGAAAATAAACAGCATTGGATAACACAATATATTCTCATAATATTTATAGATGAGCCTTATCTCAAACTGCCTCCGAAGCCTAGTGGTATGGGCGTGTGCTTTAGAAACCGGAGGTTGTGGGTTCGAATCCTGTGGGACTCAACAAATTTTCATATTTGTTTGTTAGTTGGTTAGGGCAATTTTGGCTGATTACTCATTTGCCTGAAAAGTAAGATGATCCATGCGTCGGATAGGCATGTAAAAAGTCGGTCCTGCGCCATGCGCCGGTCGTGTCGTTTATCCGTCCCATCGGGCTTTGTGAGTAAGGAACAGAGTGTGCGCCTGTGTTTACGCGTACACTTGTGCACCGTAATGTCTTCTGCGTAGGTGGCTGATCTCTAATATAGATTGGACGCCGTAGTCGTAATCGATTGGAGAACATTATTATTATAATGAGCCTTATTCAATTCCATTTATTATCAACAACTATGATTTTTAATTTGGTACAACAGATTTTGGTGACTAGATTATTCTGTTACTATTTTATAAGTCAGCCATAAATTCTGTTAAGTAATATTTATTAACTTATATTTCTCAATTATCAAAAAGTAAACACTCTTACGACCGCTGGAGTCAGATACTTCTGGAGGAGACCGAGGCTTAGCAAACGTAAAATAGTCGAAGATAGGAAGCGGTAGCGTGCATTAGGGGAGGATTATGTCCAGCTGTGGACAGACACAGAATGATGAAACATTCAGGCCAGCCTGAAAGTAAAATTATCCGGTAGATACCGTAAACATAAAATTTTGTCACGTTTAAATGATTCAAATATAATCTATGAGTGTAAATGATAAGGCAACTAATAATCGTTTTTAATTTCATAATACTACTAAATAAGTTGCAATATTACTTGAGAAGAATAACATTTTTAATGTTATAAACATTTACAACTCAAATTATAAGCAAGGTAAGACTCAATAACTTGCAGATTTTATTGAAATCGTTTTTATAAACGCAATCCATCTTTATACAACAGTGATCCCTAATTCAAGAAACATAAGGTACAATGTTTGTATTTACGAATCACGCATAAAACTGAATTTCCAATTCTGCCAATCGTAAAGATGTGATGGATAAAATTATTACATTAAAGAAAGGCGACTTTACTTGTATATTTTCCTTGAATTGATAACATTCACTGTATCGTGTGTGTGAGTAAATTTCAACCGCAGAATGCTAATTATCAATAAAAATAATCTTTAATACATGACTCATATTTACAAACCATTTTAAATCTGATTTTTTTATATTTGCCTACGAAATTCAATTTAAAAAGAAAAATTTCTGTTGCCAAAAGATACAATAATATTTGGTCAATGACCGTAAGTAACCAAGGCTGTAATCGATATCTCATTTCTTCGTTATCCAGATGATTGTTTTTAGCTTTTGATATTATATTCAAAAACTTAAACTAACAAATTATTCAACAATCTTTTCTGTAAGATGTTTAGAAGTCACTTTTAAAAATGAAGACAGTATACATGTACAACAAAACCTTTTAACGTTTCTTTGGAATAATTACTACAATGTTATATGCAGTGTTTACTGTACAACTGGACAAAATATTTATGAGGAATATATTAACCTCATTAGTGACACTTATCGATATTAATCAGCTGTTTTAATGCAATTCTGCAAAACAGGATTCGGTTTCGATTTCACGTAGGCTGCCATCGAAATATAATAATAAACAAAATGAAAATCAGTGTAATGATTAAAATAACGTTATCTGTAAAAGTATTTTTAGACATACTTAGATCTAATACTCCATTTTTTAAAAACTTTTTCTAGTCTAACATGACAGGATTTAAATCGTATTTAATATTAGTTCAATTAAAAGTAATCGATGGAACGATTTTTTCATGAGACATAAACGAACAGACGGCCTCATAAAAGTATTTTTTGGAAAAATAAGTTTTAACACAATCGTTTAATGTAAACAATATATAACTTAACCTTTCCGAAAACCAAGTATTCACTTTTTATTGCCCTAACCATCTATAAATCATGCTATAAGAGCATATGTCACTAATCTTTAAATACACGTTACTTAAGCGTACAATTGAAGTGATACAAACTTAAGAAAAGAAAACGACCACTACAGCTGTAAAACATCCAAGAATCTGTTTACCCGAATACTTAGAACGGCCCTAAAATTTTGAGGGTCGATGACCCGGGACAGTTCCAGTTAACGTACAAGTAATAATTGAATTATTACATTTATAACACAAAAACTCTCGTCGCAGCGAAATCTAAGTAATACATTTGAAATACCCAGAGTGATATTTGTCGTGACAAAACCGTTGTTTCAGATAATGCTTATCCGAGTTCTGTTTGCCTCGGCTTTTTTTTATTATCAACTGATAACGCGCTAATATTATCAGTTACCTAGCAATATAGCTGCGGGACTAACAATCAAGAGAGAAATACATAAAAGTGTATATAATTATTCTTGCCTTGTCCCCGTTTTTCACCCACCAACCCGCATTGGACCAGCGTGGTGGGATACGGTCCAAAAACCTCCTAAAGGAGAAGGCGTGCATTAGGCCTATCTCCAGCAGTGGACTCGCACAGGCTGATGATGATGATGACGTCCCCGTTTTAAATAGAAAGGTATAAGCGCTACGATTAAAAGTATAAATATTTTAATATGTGCTTAGAAAAGCTGATATAAGAAATAAAAAAAAAATAGCTTTATTGATTTAAACAAAAAAAATGTGAAAAATATATAGTAAAGCCCATAATATTATGTAAAACATATATAATTGCGTATACTGTTATTTCAACATACTTAAATTACGTCGTGTATAGTATGTAATATACTATATCATATATATATATACTATATCATAACTTTTTAAATGATATAAAACTACTCTAGTTAAAAAAAACTTGAATACATGATCATTTGCATACTATTTATTACTGCGTCGTAGTATATTTTAAAATTACTTGGACTTAGATATATTTGACTATATTTATGACACAGATAAAAAAGCATGAACACTTTAAAAAATTACAATTATATGCATAAATAAATAATAAGTCTACTATAACTTTTACGCAAACTACTTAGGCTTTGACGCACTCAGTATGTTTTATTAATTAATATAAGCATCATTAAACTAAAAGTGAATGATCTAATAAAATTAATAAGGAACATTTCAGTTATAATTCAAATTTAAAACATAACAATACAGTCATATATTACTTGAAGAAAACAAACTTATGTGTGCACTATTAGAATAGAGATTTATAATACAAATAACGTCAACAATAATGCTTATGTTGTTTTAATATACACAATTATCAGTTGCAATTGTATTTATTTGCATTCCTCATTGCGTTTCATAACAAGGATAATACGAAGCTTTTTTGTAAATATCGCACCAATACCACTAAGCCACTACAACTAAGCTAACTATTTAATATGTATTATAATGACTAATAAATTCACCAGATATGACTCTTATAATAATGAACAATTCAAAATGGGCCTTCTAAATGGTGTAAATAATTTAAGGGCGTAAATAACTTCACATTTTCTTAATGTAAGTATTTCAAATTCCGATCTTTTAACATATAAAAAGGCATAGCATATAAAAATTAAATAGATAAATAAACAGCACAATACCCTATTAGATATAAATTTATATGTATAAAATTGTTTAAAACACAACGTTGTATTCTGGATTTTCCTGCTATGTTAAACAAAGAAACATATTATCAACACTAGTCATATCTAATCGATTATCAGGCAATTATTCATACATCAATGCGCTATATATCAGCATCGACTAACAATTATTATCAAAGTGTATTCGAAAAAATACATTTTACACGAATTTAATGTTAAATGGCTGAAACTGGTAGAAATATTCCAAACATTTGTTTGTATATTTCGGTGTTATAAATTTTTGGATCTCGTCGTAAAATTATCAATAAATTAACAACCAATCATTAAATTTTGTACAAAAAGTGTAAAACTCCCTTTTACCTCGTATTTATTATCAGTCCACGAAATAATTTCAAATGCGCTATTTTCCCAACTTCGGCATAATTTTAGCATCTATTAGGCGGATCCCACCACTGTCTAAAGTTTTGGTATATCGATGTCTTCTTAACTAATTCCTCATTGTTCAAAATGGTACAAAAACTGCAGTAATCATCGGTTTCCAAACTTTCGAATCTCCTGTAATATGAGTAATGATCTTTCCACCTAAAGTACTGGGCATATTGCTCCGGGTCATGGATTAATTCGTTAATTTTCTCAGCTAATTTCTCAGAGCCAAGCTCTCTTGCATTCAAGTAAATGCCATCAGGCATGAACCTGAAACAAATAAGCAATCTTTAAATAGATCTTTTGTTTTTTATTGTAATAGCCAGAAATGATGATAGATGAACAGTTATAGTAATTATTTTAAGTTTTATATATAAGAAACGGCATAAATAAATTAAAATATAAAGGGCCGGGCCTAAATTAAAATCTGTTTAGCTTAGAAATAAATATTTCTATCTAGTTTGTTTTTCATGCACATTTCTCTAAATGTTAGGACAAATCCTAAGAATTTTGAATATTTATAGAGCTGTTAATGCTGTTTATAAAAAATGGTAATCAAAGATTTTACCTCGTATAATTTGCTCCACCATACACGATTGGCACAGCATTGTGTTTTAAACCATACAGTAGTTTCTCAGTCACATAATCCTCACTAAATGAATTTTCGAAAGACAAATAAAAATAGTAATCATTTTCAATAAGCTTGTTGCACTCTTCTTCTTTGTCACGCTCACACTTCAATGGTCCACATCTACCATACACGTCTACACTCAGATCATATTTTTTCAGATGATCTTGCAGCTCCCTAACGAACCTTTCACGACCACTTCTTGAATAACAGTTAGACACAAACCAAGCAGCGGCTTTCGTTTTCTTCCTCAGCTTCGTTTTAAACTCCTCGCTGACAGGATTCATATCTTCTAATTTCATCCAATGCATTATTGTCTTGGGTCCGATCAACTTATTTTCAGCATCTCTGACGACAACGTAGCCCCATTTCGCTTCCGATTCTAACTTGTATGTCCAGTCCAGTTGAAGAAGCCGTCGAATTGGTTTGAACACGTTGGATAGTTGTCCGCAGACTCGATAGACGCAAACGCAAACTTCTGATGGGGGGCTCTCTTCACCGGCAAGTTTCCCTTATTCATCCTTACCACCTCTGGGCCGGCAAACGCGATGACGTCAAATTTCGTGTAATCGCCCAGATAATTTCTGTCTCCAGTGACGAAGCAATTCGTGTACGGACATTTTCTTTCGATAAAACCATTTCGTCCCTCACCCATATACACAAACGGCACGTTCTTCGAGGAGGTCCATCGTAATATATATTTCAATTCCTCCTTCTTTGGCTCGATTTTATCGTTGCTTTCCACGACTTTGTCTTCATACTCGGCTACTTTTTCGATGATTTTGTCGATGTCTTCTTTTATGTGAAATATTTCCGCGTTTATCGTTACACTTTTCTGGTCATATCTTGTGTCCTTCATAGATAAATATAAGAAAACGAGGAGGGAGATTATGGTGCAGCTGAAGAATAGCTTCATATAAATATTGTTCCTCATTTTGTTAGACGGTTAGTTGCGTTCGTCGCCGTTTTACGGAGGAAGGAGTGCGCGTGCGCGTTCTACGCCCGACCATATCGCCACTGATGGCAAAATAAACATTGACTCAATACGACATATCTAATCAATGGACATTCGGCGTCAACCTTTACCCATTTTAGGGCAGAATTTTTTTATTTGAATTTCCGTGTTTTGCTTGGAAAATTATTGTTAATAATAATAATTGCAGGCATTCGCAGTATATGCTGAGTAGAAGTCATTAATAAAAAGGCACACAATGCTTTGTGGTAACATTTCCACTCGTTTCGTTTTATTATTAAATATGAGAAAAATTGTTGCATTATTTTTGTTCTTAATTTACCTATTACTTATTATCTTCAGAAGTGTGAAATATCCATCGATGTAAACTTTTTCTTGTTAATACAGAGTATTCTTGTGTGCTTTTTTTACTAATACCTATCATATTATTATCCTTTATTCTGAATAAATGTTTTCAAGATATTTTATTGAGAGTTGTGCAATTCTTTTGAGTAATTCTATTGCATACGGACATTCGTCGATAGTTTATTTTTTTAAGTTCATAAATCAATTACCTTGATTAATTTTCCATGACTTAAATTAATGTATTATCAATAAGACTAGAATTTTTTTTTCCATATTTAATCTATTATTCTATTAATATTTAAACAATTACATTGATTAAATTACTTCTATGACAGCCTTGTATACATTTTGCATTGCATAAAGCGTCGATAGATTAATTCTTAAAGCAGTAACTAAGCATCAAACTGTAATAATATTTTACATGTGTAAAGAATACGCATTGAACAATAAATATATTTTAATTTATACTGAAAGTTGCCGTCATCAAAATATATTGAACCACTGGCTTCTAAATTAAAAAAAGTCTTTGTTATTTATTGTAAAATATATATAATAGTTATAATAAATATATCTGCACACAAAACGTTGTCCATTGTAGAAGACTCAGGTATCCAAACAATTGTGCAAAGCGGGTATGTTGCTAAACATATCCAATTTCCAGGAATGTAGACTCGAAGTTTGAAAACTTCCTGTATTTAACTCTAAGCAAAGTTCTTTACTTCATAGCCTGCTTATTGTATGTAAGAAGTAAAAAAAAAACTAGTTTGAAAAAAGTAAGTGTTTATTTTTATAAAAGTCATTGGGTTTGCTTATTGCAAAAGTTGTGCTTAAACCCGCCAGTTCTTTAAATGAACGCAATCTGATATTACTGGAGATGATATTTTATACATGTTTTATGCATATATGCATAAAAACCAGTTTATTTAGAAACGAAAAAAATCTATGCATTTACATTCACTTCATTTATATAATTTACTATAGTTGATTGATAGTTTTTTTTACTATAATGTTTCGTTGCGTATATTAAAATTTGTCATAATATAGAATTGTTATAGGTAATGGTTTATGATGAGTAATAATACATAATGTCCTAAGATGTTAATAAACTGAACCAATTTGTGGTTAAGATAAGAACATTAACGACTTAGTCAATATGAATAATTTAATGAAAACCTGTAAAGTACGGTATTTATATTGGAATTCATGTGGTTTTTACTGGCCTATACAATTGTCGGGATTCCTATCTTCACTATCTATCGATCGACAGCTGAACACTTATCTGAAAGTAACAAGAAGTCGATTATAACAAGTTTATTATAAAGTATCAATCAATTATATTGTAATTTCTGTAATATATTATGAAACTTTTTTTTGCTTTATACGTTTTCCTTTAGTATATTAAAAATATTTGTAATATTTGCGTGGAATTTATTATAATAGGTAATTACACTTTTAAAATTATTATGCACGAACTTACCATTTTTCACCAAGTTTTGGAAACAAGAAAACGACTCTACAACCAGATAAACCATATTATCATGTTATTTATTTGAAATATTATTTAAAACTCCTATCAGCAGAAAATAGCAGTTAAGAACTTGCCTTTAATTGCTATTTATTATATAAATTTTATTTAGGTACACAGAAAATAATGTAAAAGAAATCTTTTGAAATCAAATTTTACTTTTATTTCATATAAAAGTTTCAAATAAATTAACAAGCAAATAAAACAAAAATAAAAATAACTATGTATCATTTTAATGTCCAAATTTTATAAGATGTACCGTGCTACATAATGACGACAAAAGCCATTTAATGTTTTTAATTAAATATCAGAATGTAAATGAAAGACGTTTAAATTTTATTTTAAACTTGTTCATCATCATCATTTCATTATTAGCTTTTTACAGTACACAGTTAAACATTTTTGTATTTTTAATTCGAAATTTACTACTAGTAGTTTATAACGCGCAGCAAGGTTTTCCAATATGTAGTCCGTTTACTTAATAAGTATTGCTTTGAGTAATTGAAGTTTATAATATTTCAATTAGTTAGATAGACGCTTGTTAGATATTTATAACGTTACTCATTCTATCTATTACTTTTAGTGCATCAATATTGCATTTGCCACAATAGCCTGATTAACAGGAAACGATTTCAACCTTATCAAGGCACACGGAAGCATTCTTCTTTTAACTATGCCTTAATTAAATGTGATTGTTACATTGCTGGACAACATCAATTCTTCCTTACTTTGCTAATTTTCGTAAAAGATAAGGAAAAAATGTCACACTAATTTATATATTTGTTCAATTGAGGGCAAAATCATATAATCCCGCCAATATCACTTTATCGAAACATGTATGTAGCGCGTTTTAAAGTACTGAACGCTACCACTTACGCAAATTCCTTTGGTTAGTCTTCTTCTTCCGTGCAATCATTGCTATTTAAATGCTTTCTTATGCTGTTTGTGTTAACTGGCTTGCTCGCCTAAGCATTTCTTTTGCTTTAGAGCCTGGCCAAATGTTATAAGTTTTTCTTCTATCTTGTGTATGTATTATTTCAGTATCTTTCTTATTAGTGCCTTCGCTAAAGATTTGTTTTTCATCCCCTCTGGTGTATGTATTCTATATCTACGTCATCCTGATGACAAGTTCATTGTTTCTAGCTACTGCTAAACACACCCCTGTGGGCACCCCTTTCATTAGAAATCTACTTCTATCGCTTTAATTTTGCCTTCTTTAAACGTTGTTTTTGTTATTTAGTGACTTCTTATTATTTATTCAGCGAGTAAAAACAGTCCAACTCCCCAAGAAGTCTATCTTATACGGATAAGGGCATCAGTATAACAGGATTCTTCCTAGTACCTTAAGGCGCAACTTTAGCATTATAAAATGATTGTTTATCCTCATATATTCAGCAATTTATACTGTACTTTACGTTCAGTCATCTGTCTAATCAATCTGACATAATCTACATTTATAACAAACGGATCCTAATATACACCGAATCAAATGATCCCAAACTCAATGGGGTTGCGCCGAATAATTACTGATGGCAACCTTTCAGCTCTATCATCAGACCCACACAGAAAAACTGAATTAGCTGAAACTCGACGCGGTTGCACCGTTTAATTACGCAGCTTATACAAATACCTTCTAGTTCTATCATCAGATCAGCTCTAGATTATTATAACATTGCATTGTCATCTAATTTATACGTTAATGCAAAATTTTAACTAAATCTAAAACAGAGAAGTGAATAAAGTTCGCTAAAGGTCTATTGACTGATGCCTGAAATGTCCATCTATATTATAAGGGCTTAGCGCGCAATAAGTTTCCCTGCAAAGAATCGTTTAAATAATAAGGTGCGGAACAAATAGTTATGATATAATTTACTCAACATTTATAAGACAATCTCAACGTGTACACCACAGAAATTCTTCTATATATCTTATAAGTATATTTAAACCGCACAAAGGTAACAAGTTTTTAGTACATTTTTGTTAAAAAACTACCGTGGGTACAATATCGATACTTGAGAAAAACAACAACGTGAAAGCATTGCTTTTTTCTGGTATGAAGGACCAAGTAGCTTATTACGGTGTTAACGAGATAAGAAGTATGATATTTAATATTATATTTAAGAGTGTTAACTAGGTTCCGGTCCATTTTACTTTAAATCCTGTCCATTTAAAAAAGACTTATTTAGGCAATATATGTTTTAAGCTAGTATTTTATATTTTAATTCTGTGTATATAATATAAACATCACTTTCTTCGTCTGTACATATTAACATAAATGTTCTCAGACTTCCATACCATCCCTTACTGAATATAAGTCCACTAAAATTGGTTCCCTCAGCAAATACCTGAAATATAAAATCAAATTTGTTCGGGGCTCAGTGGGAAAGTAAAATTTGTGCCGTGGCCTCGTTCCGCAAGGATTTGTTTTGATTCGGCCGAGAAATCTCGTTATGTCCGGAGCCTATTTCGTTCGTTGGACTGACGAAAATTCTTTTTCGACATATACTGAATTGCTCAACTTCCAAAGTTTTGAAACAGTAATTATTGTCAGACAGAAACCCCTGTTTCTGTTTGACAATAATTAACTATTTTTACAATATGCTCGAGTTTAACACCTTTTCGATTAAACAGATAAATAAAATTACGTATTAAACAGATAAATAAATTGACCACGGCCGCTGGAAAGTGTTCGAAACGTTCGAAACTTGGGCACCGTCCGTTCCTTCCGGCTGTGGCCAAAGCCGTAGTCTGGGAAAACAGCATGGAACACGTTGGAAGCAGCAATGCCTCAGAAGGAGGTAGTGGAGCGAGAAAGGGAGCACGACCCACCTCACAACCGATGCGCCGCTGGAGAGTGAGATGGAGGCTGGCGCGTTACCACCGCCTGCCCTTTGTTTTAGGCCCGGGGTAGTGGATTCGAGGACATTCATTACTACCCATCCGGCACGCTCTATTTTCTTTATTCGTCTAAAAGACTCGTGACGAGTTCGCAATGAACTCATGAACGAAATGTGGATCATGTGAAATAATATGATCGTGCAACGCATCAAAAAACGAGGAGAAACGGAGTTCTAAGAGTCTTAGATAACTTCTCTTTCCTGAAGGGTATCCAAAGGATTTCTCCTAGTTAGAAAAGAAAAAAAAGGCTTATCTATTGGTTTTAAAGCATTTAGAGAAATGATCTAATTGAAGGTCAAATAGATAGCCTAGAGTAATTTTTTACAAGATTAAATAAATACGATGTTACATTAATTTCTTTTATTAAAAATAGCACTTAAAAAATATAAAGTTTACAGTGAGACGCAAATATATAATACGGCTGTTGGAATTGTCTTTTGTAGTTTGCTTCCGTTGACACGGCTTCGCAATTAAATTTGAACACGTTGTAGTTATATTTGTTTTACTGTAGGTATACAGTTTGCATCACTTAACTTCATAATACCCCAGAAGGTTAAGCAAATTCGGCAAAAATATATATTAGTTCTGTTTTCTATTAGTTCCTTGGTAAACGAAGCGTACTAAAATTTAATACATTATTTAACTTTCTTGCATATTTTTTTAAAAAATACATTACTATTGCGAATTTTTAATTTTTTTAATAATTTTTGTGAAGAAAATTTCATATTAATATTAAAGCAAATATCAATTTCAAGGGTACAATAAAGAGCACAATAGAAACAGTAACTTCAAAGTCATCTATAGAATGCGTGGACCTCGAACAATATGTAACAATAAAGCTTTTGAGTTAAATTGCCTGGAAGCAATACATATTATTTAGTGATCCTATTACGAAAATGTGGAAGGCAAAGAGGAATTAAAACATGACTGTATAATATTGAACTATGGTTTTTTGTAAAACTATTATGAAACAATTGTTCATTGACAATAATATATTTTGAATAAAGTAAAAATTAACGAGGATCGTTATGAGACAGGAAGCGACCGTAAAGTTATCCTACTTGTCCTGATGAAGGACTTCTTATATTCCGAAACTAGTCGGCACCAATACCAATTTCAAGTGCGTAGAATATATTTTAAGTGGAATGTCTCACCACAGTTTTAATTGATTTAAAATTAATAGTGATTATAAAGGCTTATGAAGTCATTCGTTACGAATTCAGATAGCAAGCCTATAAGAGCTTGTCTATAAGAGCTGCAGTATACTTTACCCCAAAACAAGCAGCGCTGAAATATGAGATGTTAAATCTTATTCACCCTCTAATTAAGCTAACTACGATTTCCTTTAAATCAGGTCAAAGTAAGACTTTCACAGACAGCTTTGCGAAAGACAGACGCGCTTTCAGATATGTGCCAAGTCATTTCCTTATAAATAAAGAATATAACATCTACTATTTTTCATTATGCCGTCATATTTAATTATTTGTCTTTTTATTTTATATATTACTATATATTTTATGCAGATATGTATTCTGCATTATTCATTGTAAACGTGTTCAAGATTAAATATACATACAAACTGGATTATGTTTGGCTTATGCCTTATAAAATAGCTTATGATTTATGTTTTAAATTTAGTAGGTCTCTTATTTTCAGGGACTGTTTGAATTTGTTTAAATTAACTATATAGTATTTTATTGATCGAGCAGACGAGCAATCAGCCACCTATGAAATGTCAGAACGCATAGACATTGGCAATTACTGGTATCCAACGTGCCTACCGTGAGATAGAATGTTAACTCGTTTACTAAAATAGCTGGCTACTGGTGCCTTCAAACTGAGAAATTCAAGTTAGTGTTTCTCTTTTTCGAGAATGAGACTGGTGTTGCACCCAGACGGTCTCTGTAGAAGTTACTACACGTTAAATAAATAAGGTGTTTTTTGTATGTATCCATCATTAGACATAAAGTTTATGGCTTTTGCTTGGCGATGATGGATTTCTATATTGACTTTCTTCCCCATTTCAATCCCTAGTTACACTACTTATGGCTTATATTAAGTATCTTAACACATAATTTCATCGTTTTGTGTTAAACAGAGACAATTTTATTTTCAAATAAGTTTTCGTCGCCTATTTTAACCCTTTAGACCACGTTTATCAAATTTTTAATCGCCTATGTCCTTTCTCGGAATGTATTCTAAGTGCCTATTTCATCGAAATCGGTTTAATGATTTAGAAGTTAAAGACGGAATGACAGACAGACAGACACGGACAGACAGACAGGCAGTGTTACTTTTATCATCATCATCATCATCAGCCTGGGTTAGTCCACTACTGAACATAAGCTCCCTCTAATGCACGCCTTCTCCATTGGGAGGTTCTTGGACCGTATCCACCACACTGGTCCAATGCGGGTTGGTGGGTGGACCGACTTTTTACATGCCCATCGATGCATAAATCATCTTTTCAGACAATTAGGTGATCGACCCAAGTTGTCCTAACCAAAGAGAAAACAACGATAACACAAAATTGATGAAACACCGTGGGTTTAGAACCCACGACCTCCGGTTCATAAAGCAAGGGCCAATGGCGCTAGACCACGTAAGCGAGCTACTTTCACATTTATAATATTGCGATGGATTTTTATAAATACTACATAACAAAGAAAATCGTCCTTACACGTTGTGTAAGTATATTTGCCGCTGTTTGTTCTGTTTCAAATAATATCGCAAGAATAAATTTGCTTCAAGATAAAAATAACTTAAAATTTAACATAAAAAAGTTATTCTTTTAAAATAGTATAAAAAAAGGATTGCAAAAAAGGATGATTCATTTGAATTTCCGTTCGACTCCACATTATTTTTATCACATTAATTGATTCATTAATTAGTTCGAGAATTAATTTGAAAGCAATAATTCGCAGGGGAAATTTACATAATCGCTCTGTACGAAGCGGTATCATACAGAGCTTATTAATTGCTACTAATTGAGAGAAAGAGCACATATAAATATTTAATCAAGCTTAAATATCCTATATTGATTAAAATATACTCCAAATCGGTCCAACTGACCACACTTCTAGAGTTTCATCATCAGCCTGTGATAGTCCACTGCTGGACATAGGCCTCCCCTAATACACCTCCTTCCATTAGGGGATTTTGGACCGTATCCCACCACGCTGGTCCAATGCGTGTTGGTGGGTGGACCGACTTTTTACATGCCAGTTCTTCTAGAGTTTATAAGATTATTTTCTTAATAGTGCGTAATAATTCTTAATTCCAATTACACAATGGCATTTTGTTTTATATTTATGATGATCTCGGGCCCAATAAAAACGGTGGAATCTATTAACCTACCAGGAGGTACTGTCTGCCGCAGGCACACGTTTTTCAATTACCTATGAAAGCATAGAGCAGCCATTGTATCAACACTGTAGACTCTTGTGCAAATGAAATTTTATAAAATGCCGCTTCCAAAAATTGTACGGCAGATTCAAAATGTTCTTTTAAGTTATTCTGTAATGGTAAGTATCATAATATACTTACCATTATATTTACCTAAAAAGTTATTAACAACAAGATTTCAAAAAAAACTGTTTGAGTAATCTAGCCCGTTATCTTGTATCACAATTTTTTGTTTTAAAAAAAAAGGGAAAATTCTCATGTTTTATAAATAACTAAAGCTTTTCTAAAAAATTGCTTAGTCAGGTGACAAAAATAGTATTTCTATTAATTTCCTATCAACCTAGCATAAATTCATATGAATTCAAAACTCCGGAGCGAGTAATAATTGAAAATTAAATTCTTCTATATCAAACAAGTAACGTGTGTAGCAAACAAACTAATTAGTACTTTAATTAATTCAATAACTAGACCGTTCAATCACTAATATCTCTTAGCATATCTATCTATACATATATTTGTATATGATGACAAATACCAAAATTAGTGTAATTAAATTGAGCTTGTATTATAAGTAGTTATTACAAGGGATCGGCTGTAATATTATGTAACTACAATGTTTAATAATTATCTAAGCATACACTGTTTATTGGTCCCTATAGTATCATTTTCAGAATTATTAATTAGTTACCGTACAATTTATAACTTTAAATAGGGCAATTATCATTTAAAACTTTATACATTTGTTATGGTGGTATTCAAATTGTTGCAATGTAGTTAACTACATAAAGACTTAGATTTTACCTAAGCTATTTTTGTTTTACAAAATATGTGTCGCAATTTCGAATGTAACTTGGAGTGACATAGGTGTTTATTCTTTTTGAAAAAAAAATTAACTAGATTTTTTTTATTTAATAGCGCGCGGACCAAGTTGCGGGCAACTACTAGTACAGAAAAAGATTTTTGATATTACGTATATGTAAGTTTATGCATTTCTATGTTATAACATTCCTATTATAATATTATGCTTTTTTAATATAGATAAAAAGCTAGTTTGTGCAAAATATCTACACTCAGGGCAGAACTGTTCTGATAACTTAAAAATTATATCAAAGTGATTTTTAATGTTAAAAAACATTTTAATGAACCAGAAAAAAAAAGATTTTTTGATGAATCCATCCATCCGGTCTTTGTTATTTACAAAGATCTTCAATTTTGTCAGCCGTACTGCCATAAAAATATTTCATCAATGACGCGTAATTGTTGTTTTTCTCTAGTATTTTTTAAAATGAAGAATATCGGTAATTATGAATGACATGTTTTTTTCTATGTAATTTTTAGTTATTGCAATTCATACCAAATTTAGCCAATTAATAATTAGAATCTACGTAAGCAAATTCTAAGTTATTATTACTTGTTAAACCTCGCGTGGGAATTGAACATGCCGGATAGGCTCCCTCACGCTTCTGACACCATTAGTGCTTGACATCAGAGTTTGTTAAGATCGTCTTATCCTTTATTTGACTTGTAGTGATAGGTTTATGATATTGGACTGTGTTAGTCCACTGCTGGACATAGGCCCCTATTGGTTTTAGACTGTATCCCAATTTGGTTAGGACAATTTGGGCCGAATTTTTTTCAAAAAGTAAGATGATCCATGCGTCGGATGGGCATGTAAAAATTCGGTCCACCCACCAACCCGCATTGGAACAGCGTGATGGGATACGGTCCAACCACCATAAGCGTCTCCTGAAATAGAGGGTTTGGAGTTTTATTATCTCTAGATATTTTTTATCTTGCACTAGCACAATTTGTGGCGTAAAGGCGCTCAATGATAACCTAAATTCCTATTTGAATACACCTATATGTATGTTATGTGTCAGTTGTGCTCACGATACATAAACAATAAAATTTTGCAAATAAATATACTAAAACTGGCTTTTAACAACACTTGTGGCTATTAACTTAAGGTCTGTAATTTATAAAAAATGGGTTAAAATGTCCTAGGTCTCAAGATCTAATGGAATACTTCTTCATTGTGTTTTTCCAATTACAATGCTCTTAAAGTCCATTAACATTTTGTACTTTAATGCAAACTGTTCTTTAGCTATTTATATGAAGCTTAATTAAATGTTTTTACATAAATCTGCAAGCTTTTAAAAGATTGTCGTAATTACTTTTAAGGTTCTTTTAACAACCTCTACGAAATAAATCTTATTATTATATCAAGTACAATAAAAGAAATTTTTAATAAAAATTAAACAGAAGATTCGAAAAAGCATCTTACACTTAAATCTTTATAACAAAAACAAAATATGGAAACATATATTTAAGAATCAGAAGTACATCCTAAAATACTTACATATTTAAGCATTGTTATTACAGGTGCTGATCAAATCGTCACTGTTCTTTCTAATAATCTAATAAACAAAACTCTATGTTTCTTATAAATATATAACAACCGCATTGATTTTTTCAGGGATATTAGCTTTATATTAATAATAAAAATCACTGACTTCTGTTCTTTTACAAGAAACTGAGACACCATCTATCATTTGTCCCAACTGGTCGGTTAACGATCACCTTTTCATAAAATCTATACGTAACCTCTTTGAATCGATTGTAATTTCAGCTGATACATAATGCACTTGGTAGAAAAATAATTGATATTAGTTATATTGCTAACTTTAATATTTCTTTCACACTAACTGAATGGTCTTAAGTCTCTTTTTTTAAGAAACTGTCTGGTTAGTACCTATCGAGTCCTCTATTTTGACGGAAAGCTAGAATTGTATAAACGCTACTGTTTCCGGTTCAAAAGCAATCGGCATAGCTGTAACGACTGGCTAAACAGACTTAAAATCTCATGTCTCAGCACGGTGAGTGGATTAGTGGAGTCTTACACTGTTTTATTTAATGATCGGGGCGTATCCTTTACCGTTAGAATCGATTAAAATCAATCAAACCAATTAAAAAGTGCCCGAATGTGTAAACACAGTCTTATGTCACACTTTTGCCTTCACAAAATGTAGAGCCCTCTTAAATATCGCGCCATTTGATATTGATAATGGCTTCGGTATACCAATTAGGTTCAGGTGCTATTAGAGATTGATGTTAAACTTTGATTGAGTGAATTCCATCACTTATTTTGCTTGGTTATCAAAGTAAATATGAACAGCTGATTGGATGTAAACATATACAATTACAATATTATAAATATTAATATGGCTCTAAGTTGTTAAAAAATATTTACGTTAGACAGTGGATGGAATTTTTATGAATAGAAATACATTTTCCATTGAAAATTTTATGCCGATAAAACATTCGCTTTTACCACAAACGGTAACATATTTTTTCGTATGGCTCAATACACTTCGCCGAATAATATTGTAACATCCGGACAAATATTTCATTTTTATTTAAAACAAATTTGTTGTAAATAAAATAAAAATCTATATCGATATAAAAGTAATACACATAAAATTTAAGTATACTAACTGAACTGTGATATAATTTTGAATAATATTTAGTAAAATATTGAACAATAAGTATTATTTGTATGAGCCAAAATTTCTGTTAAACAACTTTGTTTAAGAATTTTATTTAAGTACGATTCTATATAAGCGTAAGAAGTGAAGCCTTTCAACTTTCATGAGAATGGGAACAAACAGCGTGCAAGAGACTTTGCCATTTGTTCCGATATTACGCTTCTTTATATTTTTACATAAAATGTGTTATATATGATATTAATTGTAATACATGATTAAACGAATAACTTAAAAGATAATTACTTCTTTTATTTACGCAATTATTATACCTATCAAATCCACTAATTTACAGACAGTCTGCCCGTGTTCATGGATGCTGGAAAGAATCCGAAACGTCGGGAATAAATATATTTAAGTAACGCGAAAAATCCGCAAATTAGTGGATTTGATAACTTAAAAGATATTAAAAATTTAAAATTCAGTTGCATAAATTGCGGGGTGGTTTCTTGTAGGGGGCGAGGGGCGGAGAGATGCGACCCGCTTTGAAGCGATTATATACTGTTTAAAGTCGGTCAAATTTTTCGACCGACTTCCCACAAAAAGGAGATACCCAATTCGAAGCTTATGGTTTTTTTTTACGTATGTTATTTCGTCAATCCGCTCCTAATGGTCTGATTTTGTTATTCTTTTAAAATTCTATTAGCTTCTTACTGATTTAATTTTTTAAATAATTTTGTGATGAGTAGTTTAATAGATATTTGATAAATAAAAATTATGGCACCAAAAATTACCACTCCGAGCGATTAAATTACAAACGCTCCCAAAACCGTAAAAGATAGACATAAAGTATGTTTTCCACAATTGTTCTACTTGAATTTGTCAACAATAAAGTTTGCGATATACGTATGTTTTAAAAATAATGCACAATAAGCATTTTAATGTAAACATTTGAAAAAATGCAATCAGGCACGTTCAATGTTAAAATTTTATGTTTGAAAAATATCTTATATAGCGATAATTCATAGTAGATACATTAGATGAAATTAAATAAACCTGGTCTAAACTTAAAGCCTGACGTATACAAGATTAGGTTTTATAAAAATTCAGGTAGATACCACAAAAACTATAAGGTAAGTTAAAAGAAGCACAAGTTAAAAGAAAGTATATTTTAGTACAAGAGTGGCAAACTGCTGTGGATTGTATAGTACCTTTTTTCTAGCAGTATGGAAAAACTCAGTAAACACCTATAAAGAGCAGCTAGAGAGGCTCTCTGCTCAAGCAATTATAAACGTGGCAAATTCCTAACAAATATAACCTAAAAAATTCCTGTCTTTTGGTGCCTTTAAATAGCATCAATCATTTGATAAAATTTTTAATGACTGAAGTTGTGTCGGAATAAATAAAGATTTAGATAAGACAGTATATTTGAGGTTCATAAAAGCAAATTTCATCATTTTGTCATTTGACATTGTTTCCGTTCACGTATGATCTAAGCTAATAGAACACGAATAAAATAGTTATCATGACTTTCTAATAACGTTTTTACCTTAATATTTCAACAGGTACGAAGTGACATTACACCACTAAGTCCTGCCAACTTTTACTCGTCATTCATAACTAAATAAAAGTATAATATACACAGATTTTAACCTGACACATTAGCTGTTAATCTGACTTTAGCTGCAGCCTTAATGTAACACGTACAACATGCTGATGCCAACAAGCGAGCGATCATTATCACGTGTAATTACTATGCTCGTTAATCAGAAGATTATGTGATTCAGCTGCCTCATTATCTAAATGCAAACTGCTTTACGGCTGTACGATACCGTTATTATGAAATTAATTTGTACTGCTTTTTTATCTGTGAAAATCAAAAAGTTTTTTAACATAACGTTGTTTCTTTTTAATAAAGGTATTATAAGTATTATCTCCGGTTTTTAAAGCACACGCCCATACCACTAGGCTACGGAGGCAGTCCAAATGAGTGGGTTCGAATCCTGCGGGGACTCAACAAATTTTCATTGTTGTTTCCTAGTTGGTTAGGACGCTTTGGGCCGATCACCCAATTGTCTGAAAAGTAAGATGATCCATGCGTTGGATGTGCATGTAAAAAGTCGTTCCACCCAACAACCCGCATTGGACCAGCGTTGTGGGGTACGGTCCAAACCCCCTAATCGATAGGGGTGTATTAGGGGAGGCCTATGTCCAGCAGTGGACTATCAGAGGCTGATGATGATGATGATGATGATGAAGTATTATCTAAAATAAGGGTTTTAAAATACGAAATTCAGGTTCATTCTAAACAACTTGATATTATTTTTATATGAAATATCTTCGTAATATGTATATTTCGTGTTTCACGTTGTTTACACTGTTTGTACTTCTTAACCACTTAACCAACTTTAATAATATTTACACCGTATGTAGTTTTTTAAAACTTAGTTGGTTGGATAGGTTTTATAATTCAAAGCCGCAATACTATTTTATTGTAAATAAATTTTTCTATCATTATTTGATACAAACTGTTAGTTTCAAAAGGATTCTGACAGTTGGCGATATCTATTCATTCGTGTGGTGTAGTGTCCATAGTTTAAAGGATGGTGCAGTTTCAATACTATGAACTTTCGTTGATAATAGTTGAATTGGGGCAGTAAAAAGTAATTGCGTAAAATGCGTAAATGAATAATTAATTTAACTCAGTGAATACTATAGTAATTATTTTCTATGGTTAAAAACAAAAAGGCAACTTGATAACGCCCTTATTGAGCACTAGGACATTAAATAAAAGAAAGTAAAATATTAACACGTATGTCAAATTCGAATAATTAGAAATAGATTTTTATAGTGCAAAATTAAAATATAAGTGATGTCGTATCCGTGTGATAACGGCTGATACGATTGTGGGTACTGTATTGTTAATGTTCGTTATTTATTTATTTTTCAGTTTGTCGTCCCCTTACGCTTGCAAAGCATGTAATCAACTTTTAAATTTTTGTAATAGTAGCATTAAATTAATCATCAAGGTCACCATGTTTTTTTTTACAAATGGCAGACTAATAAAACATGATGGTCGTTCTGATTGTTATTCTCTTTCGTTTCTCTTAAGCCTTTAAACTGTTTATTACAATGAAAATATCTGATAACAATCATGATTTTAGAAACCCATTTCTATCATTCAATCTAATGTCTCGCTATGGATATTGTGCAACGTTATAACACTAAGAACGAAATATAATTAATCCTTTTTTTTTTCGCGAACACTACACATTATTGAATAAAAGGACATTTTACGGATTTTATCGCTTAACACAGCACTTTCCAGCGGCCGCGGTCACGGCCAGACTGACCGCAAACTACTAAACCGCAAAAACTAAACGGAAAGTATTCGAAACGTCGGGAATTGAAAAACGTAAAAATAAACGCGATAATTCAATAAGAACGAAATAATTTTACAAAAAGCAAAAACGCTTCCAACTTTTCATTAAACAGAAATTATATACCGTAGAAAGTTCGAATAGAAACTTTGACTTTCGTAATTAGCGAACGCAAAAAAATCAACGTACCGTATGTTGAGAACTTTGAGTGAAACTTTTCCTCGTCGTTGCGAATGTTCGAAATTAATCGAAAAATTTTAGACTAAATTTACTACGGTTTTCTTTATACAAAGATAATTTTTAAACCTAATAGACTATAAATAGTAGTAAGTCAATTAACAATAGGTTTCGTACTTGTTTTTTCTTGATAACAAATATAAAAAAAGACTAATTATCATTAGTTTTTCCTTTTTTCAAAATCGGTATCAAAAGTAGAGGTAATATACATAAAGTGAATTTACTAATTCGATAAATTAAAACCAGTGATTTGTCATTATTTTTATATTCGACAGAACCACCTGTGGGTAACGACCTATGAAACAAAAAAAAATCAATTACTTTGATTTAAAGAAATTAAGATTTGATCGCATGTTTGTGTACCATATGTGAACAAGCGATCAAATGTTAAAGAAACCTTAGAAGATTTTATCAATTGGAAGAACATTGGATTGGAAAGGTGGCTCTCGTCTAAGCTAATGCATCTATTTCCCGACTGAATGAGTACGCTACACTGTTTCTCACTTTAATATTAAAACAATGTATTCGTATCTTTTGATCAATTGTTATGCGTACAGTATGTAGATTAAAATCGTCTGGTCTCCGTATGAATAACTTATCGCGTTTTAATCTTCCTTTTTAAATCGCCTATAGATTTTTCTTAATAGATTAATCATTAACTTTCTCAAATCAAGGAAACAACCAATCCATTTACAAAATATTACAGATGTAATATATTAGTATATTCATAACTAGTTATTAGCCGTGACTTTATCTGTGTGAAATCGCAAGGCATCATGTCTTTTTAATTGTCATGTGCAATAGGTAGTTTCAGAACCATTATTCAGGTAAAACAAAAACTTCTTGGCGTTTCATCGTGTTATAAAACTTATCCTTTAAAAACAGGTCTCTTTTGCTTGAAAGTCGTTTCTATTATTCTTTGATATCATTTAGGACGCTCATATAGCTTTAACTCAAATAGCAATAACCATAAAAATAAAACAATTACCAAAATATACGCGCCTTTGGATAGTACGAAAGGCTATTTTTTTTCACACATTAAGACCATTCATTGACATTTTTATGCCACTCATATTTTTTGCTAAATTCAAATATCAGTCAGAACTTTATCAAACTTTTTATTGGTGTCATTCAAACAATTTTTTTTATTGTATCATATAATTACAATATTTAATATCATGAAACGGGCTATGAAACATAAGCTAACGTAAATTCATCATGGTGTCCACTTTGCCACAAACTTTCAATATACAACCTAGACGTGCTAAAATTCTAACGCATTACAACTTGTATAATCACTTAGAAACTAAGTAGTAGTACTAATAGTTCTACGATTTTGTTATGGCAATGAAATGTTCAATGAAATGAACTTTTTCAACCCCTCAAATCTTTAAACGCGTGTTAGATATTAACAAACAAGATAGGATAGCTTCTTTACATGTCGCGTGATGCGAGTGCTATCAGAATAAGGCCATTAAGGAAGTAACTTATTTCCTCGGGAGATGGTATTTGGTAAAATGTTGATAAGCTTTAGACTTTCGTCGTCGTCAATCTTTCCTTCTTCTATGGCAGATATAGTGCCAGGGGCGGAGCCCATAATCTACGTCACCGCTGGAGACTGAGGGACTTATCCTACCAGGTTAGAGACCTCCTGGCTCCCGTGGCTCCTGGGCGGCAGATTCGGGCGAGTCTTCTGCCTAGATGTAAATACGGAGGGCTCGTGAGTTCTAACGTGCCTAAAGGTGTAGTTGCTCGTAGGGTTGAGATGGGGCTGCTTCGCTGGCCAGCACTGGTGAGGTCGCAAAAGACTGCCAAAGCGTTCCTGTGACCATATCTCTGAAGCGCCCGAAAAGAACAACGTTGGTCCACCACCAACGTTTTCGTCGGTGCGAGCCCGACATAACCAGTCTTTGCCCCCCGAGAACGAGTATGAGTAGGCATTTCCCCACGGTAAAGAAAATCTATATTCCATTAAAAGTCTCGTCAAAATTGGTCCAGCCACTACAAAGTTTAGCCAAAACAAGCAGATAGATACTCTAAAATTAAAAAAAAATTTTTGTTATATGTATATATATTACAATGTAATTATTTTTAATATAATAAAATTGTAGTTTCTGTTAGTAACATGAAACAGATATTTTATGTTACCAAAAGAAACTACAATTTTATTTGTTTAATATGAAGCAGTTTTTCATATGAGTCTGTGTTTATAATCTCACGGCAACATAATCTACAGGCTATTGCCAACATTATCACGTGTAATTACAGTGCTCATTAATCAGAAGATTATGTGATTCAGCTGTCTCACTTACTAAACGCAAACTACTTAACAGCTTCATGGTGCTGCGATTGTAAAATTTTGTAATTTTCAAGCTTTTTACATGTGATGTGCAAAAGGTATTTAACATTTTTAAAATTCGATACGACTTTACGCAGATAAAGGTATTAATAAGAAAATAATGGCAAATTAAGCTATTCATCTTAATATTTTATTTAGTATTCTTACGAGGAGTTAAGAATGTTAACATTTCACTTTGGAACATAACAAATCAAATTAAATATTAATTTAGTTTCACTTTTTTGATCATGTTACCATTAGTCACAATTAGCCGTGGATCGTTACGTCACTTTTAAGAAACGAAACATAACCAGTTATGTGGACGTTTCTTGTTTTAAAACTAGTTATTTTTATAACTAACATAAGTTTCACTACTATAGGTTTCTGAGTTTCTCAACTCTACGGTTACTTTCGTTTCTCAACTCTACGGTTACATACGAAACGAAAATAACAGTTTCGTGTTTGATGCCCAATAGTTAAATCAATATATTTACCTTACTGCATACTTAACTTCGGTTTACAATTATATAATGTTTTATTGATTGATTGGTGTTTACTACGAAACCATGATTTGAATAAAAATATTACTACTGGCGTATTTAAAACTAAATTTAGTGTTACAATGACGATGATTAATATTTTGTGTTAATTTTCACTTTTGTTATGTTTACAATTTTGAACGATTTTATTATAACAATCTTTATACCGTTATATCACTGTTTAGTTAGTTTGTTTGTTTAGCTGCTTAAATAAAAATCTTTATTTTGTTTTATTTTACTTTTGATTTAAATAACTGCTGGTTTCCCGGAATCACAAGACATTATTTGCCAACAGGGGTCACTCGAATGTGGTATCTTTGTGTATTAGTCATACCTATGAAAATTAACTCTCGCTTACTCGGCAAGTCTCGATCGGCCATCTCTCTCGCACGACCCGTCGGTAGGCAAGATGCGAAAGATATATAGCGCTTTACGCTCACTCAACTAACGAACGAAGACGACGACGGCCGAGTTCGCCCGAATAACGTGTTTACAAAAATAACTACTTTTAATTTGACACGAAACGGTTATTGCGTTTCATATCGCGAAACCAGTTAGTGTAACAGATGACGTGAAATAACGCTCACGCCTAGACAATACTCTTCATAGTACACATCAATTTTACGATGAAATTGAATATTTTTTTCTACAAATTTTATTCATCATCATCATATCATCATCAGCCTGTGATAGTCCACTGCTGGACATAGGCCTCCCCTAATACACCCCTATCCATTAGGGGGTTTTTGGACCGTATCCAATTTTATTCATTACAAATTAACATAGTTACACATTTAGGACTAAAATCATGTAAAGTATAATAAAATATACACCTAAACATATAGCTTATTCTCATGTTAATTTACCACCCTCTTAAATAAGCTTTATATCGTTACTTTTGACATTGTTTAACAAAAAACGTTTAATTTTTACTAAAAATTATGTCATAATATTTTGTGACATTTTGAGATACTAACGCGGTGCCTATTTCTGCCGCAAAACTGTTGTATGAGAATAATAACGTGTTCAGGGCTGAAGGGCCCGTTGCCAGGTTATTTACTGGGTTTTAGCTCGTGTACCGTACTAGGTAAAATAAGGTAGCGGGTTAGTAATACCCCTGGTATGGTAAAACTGATGTCTATGGGCGCAGTGACCACTTTCCAACAGGTAGCTCGACTTCTCGTCTGCTTTCGTGTGTCATAAATAGAATCAAAAATCAGCACGTGAATATATTATACTTAACATTGAAATGGTATATTTCTACGGGTTATTTTCATCAAGTAGTATTCAGTGAGCGCTTATGTTAAAGTTTTAATTTTAGTTATATATTTATATAAATAAGTCAGTCATACCTTGTATACATTTCAATACCAAAATTAAACACCAGATTCGGATCCTCTACATACTCTTACACAAACAATTCTTTAGTTACTTGAATATAATCTAATATTATTTAAACACATCATTCAAATTAACAACAGACTAGAGACTGTCTAGATTAAAAAGACGAATAAGATCAAACTTTCAAGCTTTCTTTCCAAATAAGTCATGTACTCTAAAAACTCCGAATAAACTTTAGTTCGTAATCAACAAATGCAAAAAATTGAAAGTACAGCATGTAGACAACTTCGAGTGAAACTTTTCCCAGGAACTTTTCAAATTAATCAAGTTAATTCGAAACGAATCGAATTATACTTTTAGTTTAGTTTGTTTAATTTCGTTTTTCGTGCAGTAAAATATGTAAGGATTTTATTAGTTCTGTAGCCTTCTTCCAGATATCATAGAGTTGTTTGTTGTTGTATAATAAGGAAAAACATCTTACCTTTATTAACAGTATTTATTTACTTCTGCTATCAATGGTGAAAATGTCAGATAGTTAATAATACTGACATCCTACAAGAATTAGTATTGAGATCACTTATTAGAAAATCACTCTCTAAAATTTTAATTCTTTATCTTTAATTAAAATGGTTGTTTAAAATGAAATTAACGTCACATAAATATTCAAATTTTGTATTTATATATTAATACAGATCCTGTTTGGTTGTGGGTAGGTTTTATTTATTTTATATTGTAATAAACAATTTAAGGGCTTTAAGAAAACGAAAGAAAAATATCAGTCATGAGGACCCGCATGTTTTATTAGATAAATGTCAAAAAAAAATAAACTCGATGATGCTACCGTTATACCTAAATACAAGAAAAATTTGTGGTATAAAATGGAAAAATAAAGACTGGAGAAGTTAATCGAAAGTTCCTTCGTCATATCTTACAAAATTTACAAAAAAGTTAGTTTTAAAGATTATTATTGTTTATTTAATTTTACCACATTAAAAATTTATAATTTGAATGAATATGGAGCACCCAAAAAAAGATTTTAATGTTTGTTAGGTTAAAAACAAAAACATAATTGATTAAATTCGTCGCAGGCGGGAAACAAATCTATAAAATATATAGATTTAATTATTTTATTGTTGGGAATATTATACATTATTAAATAAAATTACTTTTGCATTTTATCGCTTTATTTTAATTTTAAATTCCTGACGTTTCGAACATTTTCCAGGGCGTGGAGGGGTAGACTGAGATGTCTTGGTCTTCTTGCCGGAAGGGGTTTCCAGACTTTTTTAATTATTTTAATCTGTACCCGACCTATGAAAATGAATGATTTTATCTGTATAGCCGGGGGTGTTGCTTGGGTTTAAATTTTAATTTTTAATTAGGGATCCCAAAGGTTGGTGGGAACAACCATCTTCTTTATTAAAATTTGTTTTTTAATCTCAATAGCCTACGGATCATCCTTGGAGGAATCGGTGTTCTTTGGAGGTTTGTGGTCGATCAAATCTATGTAATGGTTTGGGTGATTTAATGTATTACACCGACTTGTTGGGTCTTCTATGTTTAATTCCAATTTTCCTTCCCGGGTTCTTATTCTCCTTGTTTGTCCAATATAAGAGGCCACAGTCCCAATTACTTTACCTCCTGGGTCTTTGGGAAAACACTTGACTGGTGGTTACCAATTTCTTGCGGCTTGAAATAAGTTTTGATTGAAGCCCCCTTAAATTAAATCTGTCATTACGCCTCTCCAAAAGGTGCAGCGGGATGCTACGGGCCCTTCACTCCCGGTCACTGTGGTTTGCCGTGGCGCAGCAGCTTGTTGTCCTCGCAGTCCAATGGTGGCTCGCCGGGTGTTCTCATCCAAGTCCCTCTGTTTCCCACAAAAGATTTGCCCTTGGGATTTTGGTGGAGGTGGTGAATTCCATTTAAATATTTTTTGGGGTTGGTTTCCTTACAAGTATGGCTCAAGGTTTTCAGGTTGCGAATAATTAAAACATCAAGAAAAGCTAAAAATTTTATTTTCTAACTACAATAAACTTTTTTTTTTATGGGTTAGTGGTTTAAAATGCATTTATTTTATCACATGGTAAGATGGTAAATTATCTCCAAAAGCCTTTTAAAATCTTGGATGAATGGGGCAGTGGTGGGCCTTCCCTTAAAAGTCTTCCCAAAAAATGTCAGCAACAATAAGACACCGGGCCCCATCCTTACCATCCATCCATGTAGAACTCATCTCACAATAAATACCAGATGTTGGCAATGTTTTAGTAAAAATGCATATTCAATGAGATGTTGGTTTGCCCAGTTTTCAATCCCGGTGAATATCAAAAAATTTCCTTTATGGATACAACATCACTTTATTAATTTTGCTCTGTAAAAATTCATTTAAAATTTACATTTTATGTTGTTAGCGCATGTTGGACGCTATATTATTATTTACCTACCGTTTTTTTTAATTAATGGCCTGGTAAAAATAACGGCGTTATAAATTTTTTTTTTTAAAACAGATAAAATTATTAAAAATTAACAAAAATTGTTTAAAAAATTATGAAAAAATTGTTTTGGCTAAATTTTCATCAAATAACAATAGAATAATAAATGGTTATAAAACATTATTGCCATTATAAATTAAGATTAAGCATTTATCTTTAAATTGATAAACTCCATGGTGGCCTTTTTTTAAAATCGTTAAATTTTTGGGTTCATCCCAGCAAACACAGATTTTATATTAAGATTAGAACATTGTGTCATTTCATTTAGTAGGTGTGCCTATCTACCTTATTCTGTCTTATAACCATTTACGAAAACCTAAAAATTTGAATAATTTGTTAACTTTTTTTCTTCTGAACCTCTTTAAGCCCTTATTAAAACAATATAAATCAAAAATATTATTCAATCCACTTCCCGCTTACCCGAAATTTTCATCTAAAAGTATTTACACAGCTCTTGAACCTTTCAAGGACCTTGATATTATAAAGCCTTAAAAAAAGTCAATAATTAATTTCCAAACTCCCTATATTTTGTCAAACGCGAAATCTATAATGTTAAAATAGAACACTGGGAGCAATAAATTAAAAAAGTGTTATTATTGAATAGAAAAAAAAACGTACACATAGGAAACTAGCAGTTGTAACGGGTCAATTTTTCGAAGCAGTGGTAACAGTTTTAAATTAAAAAATATTCACATTGCCATTTAATTTATAAATTCTTGTAAAGAAAGTTTTGTACTACAATAATAATTATTGTTAAACACGTTTCTGTTCAATTATTTGTATTAAATTAAAACACTGCATGCATTTACTGATTAATTATGTCAAGCGACAAACTGCGATGTAACCCAGCCCGAATTGATGAAGTTTCAATTATCTTATTTATGGTTAAGCTATTTTTTCATCAAACAAATACACATCTTGTAACGTATTTTTTTTTGTCGTTAAAAAGTTGTTGAAATGAAAAAACTGTATAATAAATACATTTTTTTACCTAATATTTTAAGCTAATGATGGAAGAAAAAGATCGATAAATATAATGATCCGTATTTAAGATCGGCCGCGAAAGTTCTAATTAGTATTAAAGACATTATTATTATTCCAAATCAATTTCCTGCTTGAATTTAAGTTTATTTCTTTATAACAATAACTCTGTGTATTATACTCCTGTTTTTTAGCAATGATGTTATGCTTCCAGACCAATGTCTTTGATAAGCTTCATCTCACACAGAGTTCGCGATAAGCTACCGGCCCCACAAACCAAGTGACCAACACTATTTGCTAAAAGTGAAGGCCACACATACAGAAGGTACGTGAGTCAGGTAATCTTTGGTGTCTCTTAAGGATCGTCGACGATCGGTATGCGGACCGGGATGCCGAGGATCTGGTGACTGTATTATTCGGTTGCTGGGGGCGATGAGAACCGCCCTGGAACGCGGGTGTATCTAATGTACGCGGTGTGTGTATTTCGCTGTACTCGTAAGCGAGGGCGAACTACGGGTGAGTGTGTGCTATCCTTACTCGTGTGGTGCGTAGGGTCTGATGTCGGGACCCCCGTTGGCTCCGGGAACTATTATACTCTGCTGTACCAATTGTCATAGTTGCGCAAGCTTGGAATCTTGAGGATTTCTCAGGTCTTATGTGCTTTTTAATAAGATTTAATTTTCAAAAAAAAAAATGTTAAGCTAGTATGCATCTTAGTATCCTCAGAGTGTCGCCTTCAAAGCTCTTCATTATAAAGTTAAACTAATAAAATACAAGGTACCTTTATTTTTTTATGCCAAAATTGTCATTATTAACATAAAAGACTAGATTCCTACCATCTCTGGCCTAAAACATTGTCCGGGCAGCCCCAGATTTTCATAAATCGTTAACATAACAGAATTACACAATTTTTACGTAAAATACTTATTTTAAGGAACTTTTTCAAGGTATATATAATTTAGAAACTAAAGATTCTTCTTTAAAAAAAAATTACAAACATCAAACAAAGCTGCATAATTTTAAAACTTTAAACACAACGTGATAGCTCGTGATAAAGCGAGACTTATTAAATAGAAAGATAAAAGATTGCTCATTGTTATTAATAAAATTAAGCACATTGATAAAAGCCAAACTAATGCGGTGAGCTATCTTATCAAGTGAGCTTCAGAAGAGTGAGACTCGGGTCAATATTTGCATCAACTGATACAGAATAGCGTTTATAGTTACATAAAATATTATCACTAGATAATATTTTATTTTGTTGACAAATTTCGTTTTTAGCTTTTCAATTGTACATGTGGTATGTTTGAGTAAGAAACTAAGTTTCATATGAATAGAATCCTTTGTTTTTTGCACAAGTATAGCTCAGAGTCCTTGCCCTCGTATTCGTGTGTAAAGGAGCTTTTCTACAAATTTGGTTGGTGCCCCAACTTTATCACCGGTGGGTTCCAATTTTTCATAGCGATTGGGCTTAGCTCTTGCGGTTGGAGTTAGCCACGATAAAACTTAGAGGAACCTGGCTGTCGTAACGGGTAACGGTGGTTCTGAAGGCTGGTCAAAGCTGGCTGAACTCTAGATGCAGCCAGCGGAATAAATTGTCAAATAAACTGGTATAAATTGTTATCAAGCTCGACTTTCACGATATAATAAATTGCTTTTCTTTTAAAGATATATATTTTTAATATATGAATACGCCAAAAACACTAAATCACCATTATAACTAGAGTTTTATTAAACTATTGCTTATTTAAGTACCATTTATTTCATTACATATTTTTTACTTGGATATCAATTTACGCGATGTTTATAAAAAATATTTGTAGAGAATTGCACCTTTACTTATTTTTTTACTGAGTAAGCGTAAAACATTAATGATGATTTATTTTTGTACGTTATTCTAATATCATCTTGTATTGCTTATCAAAATAACTATACATGTAAATAAATAGTATTTCACTTCTGAACTTCTGAACTTCATTCATTATTGTTTTAAGACTCTTTAATTGATTTATTTTGTGAGCTGCTGGCGTTGATTAATTTGCAGAAGGAACTATCCTCATTCTAAAGTTGTCGTCTCTACAAGTTTTTCATCAATCAAGAAGAGTAGGGATAGCGTCCTTTCACGGAAACGGGGTAGAAACGATACATGATTCTTTAAAATATTAGCAAAAAGGTGTGCTTAATATTTTCTACATCATACAAGGTCTTTACAACAATAAATATTTAGCGTAATTTGCATATATCTATCAAATAGATAACTTATTTATTAACTGACATACAATTTGACGTAATTTCATAAATAATAATTACAATAGCATAACGATGCAATTGTCTTACAGCATACTTTGTGTTTGCAAAATTTTATTAAATATCCCGTAATAGTTAAGCATTAACCGAATATCATCACATTAATTCATATGTTGATTGGTATTTATATATTATATGTGACACAAATATTAACGAATACATTTATTTTCAGTAACATAATAAAATAAAAAATGGACACAATATATAAGAAAATTACCCTCTAAATTTTTACGTTACATCCGAACTAAGCAAGAACATGGCAAAAATGTATGCTAACAAATAAAATGTTTGCACATCTGAAATTTCCTTTGAAACTCTAAAAATATTGTATTACAGCCATCGCTTTTCTCACAGCTAATGCATCTATTTCCAGATGCACGTACAGCGCTGCCTTGGACGGTAACATACCGGAAAATTTTTATTTGAAAATAATAAAAAACCTTAATTTCGTTGCGGATTTATTAATACTACATTACTTATTTTAAATAAAATACTGTACAAGTCTTGATTGGCGTCATTATGGAGTTAATAGTAAATTGAGTTGAAATTATTCAAATAGTAAGTAATGAAAAGTAATAGTCCGTTATTGTGAATTTCTTTCACCTATAAACATAAAGAATAGTATATTAATTCCAAGAAGAATATATTAATTCTATAAAACAATACATTTTCTCCAAATTTATTAATAATTACATGTATTATTATAAACAAGTAAAGAAACATATGTTATTCCTTTAAGTACCGATTTGAATGTACATAATTTGATTGGACCAATATGTATATAATGGTAAATTATATAGAACAAGACAGCAGAAGAAATAAACAGGAAAGTGTAATTTTTTACCCACAAACAACTCTTTAACAAGGCAGTTGTTAACGTCGTCGTTTCAAGCGAGCTTCTTCATCAATCAAATGAAGTGAGGACAACGTCATTTCTCAATGTTTCCGTAAAGGAACTATGCTGAAAGTTATATAACATGCCTACTAAAGAATTCAATGTAATAGTATTTTATTAGCGAGTAGATATTTAATCTAATATTTTTGTACTGTAAAGTAGTGCGTAAATTTTACAAAAGGATAAAAAGGTGTTTCAAGATAAATATAATGCAAGTAGATTTATTTTACTTTATATACCCATTTATGAAGCTTTCGTCCACGCATCGCCTTGCATGTACACTTTGTGTAATAAAAAAATGTTACAAAGATATTTTTTTGAGAAAATAAAATAAATACACTACAATAATATATTTCGATATTTCAAAAGGAAGCCTAAATAGACTCTATTAAAAAAGTCCGTAATCGTTTATAGAATGTAAATTTAAATTAAGGAAATTATAGGTAGAAGAAGATATACATTATGAGCCATTACTCTAGTTCATATTTTAAAAGCTTAAAAGTTATTACAGATTCTGATTTTAAGCTCTTTGATATATAGCATAATATTTTATGCATTTACAGGATTAAATTAAAATCAACAATGCACATGGGAAATTTAATAAATCCTTTAATGCACATATTGTCTCAGTTTTAAGTTTCTAAGCTATTAACTGAGTTAGAAGTAAAGTTAACCAGCACGCTCTTATTTATCATTCGGAAAGAAGTTTACTAAGTATGTTTTGTTAACAAAATTGAATTTTATTCTTGTTATATCAGCTATATTTTGGTGAAATATTTTTACCAATACAATGTTTACATCCAAAGATCTATGCTAAGGCTATCTTTGGCTGTCATTATAGGACGGTGTCTTTCATTGTACTGATATATAATCCATTGATTAATTAAATTAAGTATTATTGGGGAGTCCTGGTAAATCTGGTAGATTGAGGAGAATAGCTAAACATATGTTACGGTAGTCTATTGTATAGTCTTATCTATATGAAGTAAACTTTGCGTTTTAGTACCTCAAATTTTCTTTGTCACGAGTTTTTTATTAACTCACCTTCTAAAATTTATCCCCTTAAACCCTCTATTTCACTGAGAACTAGTATGTAGTTCACATATGAAATTTAAGTACGTAAGCTATCACTTTGTACTAGTCATATACATATGCCCCAAGCATGACAGTATTTACAGTAAAATAATAGCAAGAATTCAATGAACATAGTCTTGTATGAAATGATGATATGTTTTCGGTGGAGTCAGTTCATAAAAAAAAGAAATATTTAATGTCAATTGAAACGAACATAAATATAGTAACTTATATAAAAGGTTTCGCTCTCGTCGTGGTGATGGACCTCCGACCTCAGTTTTTTTAAATAGATAGAGTGATTAAAGAGGAAGGTTTATATGGATAGTTCATTAAAAATACTGTAGGTAAACGCTGATAAATTTATGTATTTTTCAATAGACTTTACAGATATCAATATTGCACCCATGCGAAGCCGGGGAGGGTCGCTAGTTAAAATATATTTTTGATATTAGTATCTATAATGTACAACAAAGTACTAAAAATATATTACTCAGCTTAATACGAAGCTAAACGTTATTCCGTCACATCCCACCCTTTATCCCCCTGTTATTCCCTTTTACAAATGAACAAGAAACTTTTTTCTTCATATTTAACATTGTTAATGCTTGTTTTAAATTTCATTAAGTCCATTAAATCGCTAACATGACATGAAGCTTTTACGATCGATTATTTATTTAAACTCTTGATTAATGAGGACAGGTAGCAAACTGCGATTCGATGAACTGGATTGATGCATTTACAATTATGTTATTAATAAGTAAGTTACTTCATATTAATAAAATATTGTTTTGCTTTATGTAACGCAAGATATTATGTTAATGCTTTATCTTTTAAAAACAAAACCAATACGGATCATTTAAAAATAATACTTAAGCTTAAAGAGAACAATTGATTAGTCAAAATCTCTACTAAAATTTGACGCGTAAGCGATATATATTATCGGGGTTACATAAAGTTAAAAATTATTTACTTAAGGGGCAATATTTCGTAGCGATAAAATATTTTTAAAACTACTTTCATAGGACACTTCGAATCCTAGAACGCATCGAACGACGTCTTAGTTACCAAAATCCATTGCAATATAAGTTTATAATGATATTAACATAAAATGTATGTAACAGGCGAAGCTATTAACCTATCATCAGATAAAACCATAAATGGCCTTCATTGCCGCTGAGTTTTATTATACAAATAAAGTAATGACGTACAGTTTGCAATTATATACAAAAAAAGTTGCTTGTATGTATAGCTATATAATTAATGTTTGAAATGTATATTTATAGGAAAACTTTTATTATTTAGAAAAAACTCCAAATTCATCTATCTTTCTTTGGCATTAAACGTTGCCCGCTGCAGTCACGCATGTTTAATAAATCACTCGTATACGCCTTCTCTTATCGCGACAACAGAACAAAAAAATTGCATATTATGTAGAAGAATATTTAGTGTGTATGTACAGAAATATAAAATATATATAATATTATCATCATTAGCCTGTAATAATCCACTGCTGGACCTAGGCCACCCTAACACTCCCCTATCCATTAGGGGTTTTTGGACCGTACCCCACCACGCTAGTCCATTGCGGGTTGGTGGGTGGACCGACTTTTACATGCCCATCTGCCGCATGGATCCTCTTACTTTTCAAAAAATTGGAAGATCGGCCCAAATTGCCCTAACCAGCTAGGATTCAACAATGAAAATTTGTTGAGTCCCGCAGGATTCGAACCCGCGACCTCTGGTCTCTTTAGCACACCCCCATACCATTAGGCTACGGAGGCTATTTTTGCAGCAAACCGGTAGTATGCAAACAATATCGTCTTCCAGTCTGAATGGCATGCCTCAGGGCGATTAGCGTATTAGTGGCGTCATTTGCTGCTTTTTTTGATCAGTGTCAGGATTTTGGTCAGGTATCACTCACGCTTAGGTGCACGTCCTTCTCGTCTCATTGTTTTTACCATAAATATGTGAGTTTTTTATAGCATTATCGTATAATATTTATTCTAATGCCTAGTGACATTTTTATCATATCACCATTTAATATATACATATATATATATATATAACCGATTTCTAACAGCGTATAACTATTTTACGCAAATTAAGCACGTAACAACGTGCTATCCTTACGAAATTGCGTCGCGTTAACAGCACCGCATTTTAAATCTCTGATAACTTTTATGGTATTCATTTCAGTAAAATGTCGCCAATGACAAGTTTTATGTCCGAAGAATGAAGATTGATTATAATAAAATAACTTTTATGTAAACTGGAACTGTATTACCTTAAAAAAGTTTTACAATTTTTAAACAATATTTACATAAAATAGTACATTTATGTAAAGCATACTTTATGTCTATCTTTTACCATTTTGGCAGCGCTTTAATTGAATCGCGCGAGGTTGTGATTTTTGCGCCGTAGTTTTTTTTTTATTTTTTTAATATTTATTAAGCTGCTCATCACAAAATTATTAAAATAAATGGGACCAATGGGAAACTAATATCCATCAATAGGAGCGGTCCCGGACCAACAAGTAAGCATATATCAAAAAAAAAACATACGCTCCGAATTGAGTATCTCCTTCTTTTAGGAATTCGGTGAAAATTAAAAAAAATCATAAAAATTCATTCCGCAACTCAGTCTAGTGTCGCGCCTTAATTTGCGAAAAACTATCCGCACTTCAAAGTTGCCCTCTCGTGAACGCTTTCAGGCGAGCTTCTTCGTCAATCAAGCGAAGTAGGACAGTCTCCTTTACACGAACCGGATGCTTAAGACACACAACCATGAAAATGTAGACTTGAAAGACATGATACATTGCTGCAATTAAATATAGGACTTAGAATAAATAATATGGTTTTTGACCATGACCCCGGGACCGACACACCCCGGATCCTTGCAAAAAGATACCTTATTTATTACTCTATGTAAATAATAATATTAAGTTTTATTTGATATGCAGAACTTTTAAATATATTGATAAGTTATTGCTTTAGGTTACTGGCTTTACATACAATTGTAAAATACCTAAATAACATTAATATTATGTACACGTGTAACATTTTAAGATTCAAATTAAATGATATCAGTAAATAAGCGTATGATAAAGAAGCGTAAAATAAAATACTTATTGGTACAAAACATGAAATTAATTAGAAAATATATTTTTAATAATAAATTTTTTAAACTACATACATTTTTCCATAAAAATGCAACGAAATTTAAAAAAATATCCGTGATGTCAAAAGTAAGAATTTCCTGTATTTGGATTTGTCCCATTTGAAACAAAATGATAAAATGCTTGTTGCTGAGTAAAATGTTTGTGCAACTGAAATGTTGCTTGGAATCTATAAAATTATATAGCAGACGTCGCTCAGACCTAATGCATCTTTTTCCGGATGCATTTGTCGTTCGCCGACAAAATTTTCGCATCTATATCGCTATATCGCCATAATATTAAAATGCTACTTTTTAAATTATTTTGCACATACAAAGTAGTGATCTTTTACTTTTGAGCCATTTGGATGTAACATAAAAATTTCAATAGGTTTCCTTGTTTTTAGTCCATCTATAAAAAGTGATGGACAATGCTAGATTACTTCTTGTTTAATTTTCGGATTATATTTAAGTAAGAAATCATATTAGGAACATAAGATTTCTCAATAATGTAATTTGAAATATTTTATTTAATGCTTAAAATCCTAATTTACTAACTATGAAAAGAATAAATTAATATAAAATAACCAAGACTTCCATTAAGTTTGTAATTACACTTGTTATACGAAAACATTTTGTTTTGATTTTTTATTTGATTTCATTTTACTCTTTATAAGGGAACACAAATACCTACTGTTTTATTATTGGATCTTCTCTTTTGCCCTATACACTTATTTCTAAACAATATCCGTTACTAATAAGAAGCTGCTTTTCAAATATTTATGTACAAGCTTACGATTTCTAGTCGTCGTCTAACAAAGTCACCCCAAGCAAGCTTCTTCATCAATCAAATGAAGTGACGGAAACCTCTTTTCGCAGGATTTTTGGTGAGGAATGATACTAAAGGTGGATAAAAGTCAGTTAAATACACAAAACAAGAAAACCGTTCTTCATATTGAAATAATGGTAGTAATGCCATAAAGTTGTTGCTTTGACGTTTTATATTCTGAGTATAAAGTAATCTTAATTTATATGCTCATTAATACGCTTTTCTATTTAAGTACGTATATTATTTTACTGTTTTAAATAAAATCAAATAAACAATCAAATTTTACGCAAAAATATTAACAATAACATGTTACTTACATTTAAATCGTAACTCATAATTAATTTTTTAGTATAAAAACTACATCTAGCTGCGAACTAATGTAATTACTTTTCTTTAAAGCAAAAACATTTTTCCTTACATTGAAATACTGTGGTGCAAAAGAAAAGAAATATAAAGACATAATAATGTTGCATGCATTTAATAGAGGCAAGTTATTTAATTTAAATATGAATGTTGCATAATGAAAACTTACTAAACCCCTCTGTGAGCAAATCGGTTTTGCATTAAGCTTATATAAGCTCATAAACCGAGCACACAAGTAACGCAGAACTAATATGCTTGCATTTAATATTATACCATTATGTGCGCAATAATACTGTAAGTGAAATTTGATTACTGAATAATATATAATATAACATTTAACTGTAGTTTAACTAATAGTTTACTTAACTTTTTAACTAGGACATTTTAATTCAATTAAATAATAACAACGTTTTCTTTTGTATACTTTTTTTTATTGGCTAGGCTGGTAGACGAACTGACCTGATGGAAAGTAGCCACCGATACCCATAGACGTTAGCAATATCAGTGGTATCACCAACGCGTTGCCTACTCTGAACACGGTGCCTTCCTAACCGGAACATAGTACTGTTATCACAGTTATTTCCATGACGTCAATATTTATACTTTCATAGGTATTTTCACAAGACACAACAAGTTATATACGGTTTATAGATAAACTTAAAATAAATAAAAAGCCTTTTATTTCATACAGAGTTACAACAGAAAAAATAATAAATAAAATGTGTAAATTGTTAGTTTTGTTAGTAAATTCTGCCTGTTGACCTAAATTTAGATGTTAGTTAAGATATTTAAATAGTTTATCATTATTTTCTCCTTTTTTTAAAATCCTATTCTATTATTATAACATTAGTCTGTAAAAACTCTTTTTAACGTGAAGGCCCCCTCCAAAGTTAGCCAGTCTTCTCTAGATTGGGCTACTTGAATCCAATTAGGACCTGCTTTTTTTTTAAATCATCTTCCATTGTCTACAGGTCTACCCCTCTTTGTTTTGCCTCGTGGTGCTGCTTAGTGGTTCCCCTTTTAGTCCACCTCATATCGGTTAAGCGCGCCACATACTTACTCCGCTTTAACGATTGAGCATGTACTAATGCATATTTTGCCTTGGTCTTGTGTCTAATTTTTGTGTCTCTTATTTTCTGTATTTTTTTAATATTTAGTATTTTACTACGCTCTATTCCTCGTTGGGTTTAAATACTTGTCCTTCGTTTTTTTATTAAACATCAAAGTTTGACAAACATAGGTCAAACACGGATACCATGCTTGAGTCTAACACCTTGGTTTTAATTTTGATTGGCAAGCTACTTTTAAATAATTTTGTTGATGTACTATAACCTTACCTATATTGTTTTATGCTTTATTGTGTACATCTTTTTCCTATGTTTTATGGATTAATCTGTGATAAGTTTTGTATTTGAGGTCGGCTGTTAGACAATAAGCTCGCTGTATACATTATTTTGTGCAAAAGGACAAATAAAAAAAAATAATTACAAAGGACAAATACAACCGACCGATAAGAAACCGATGAAGACTAAATCTATACAAGTGTTTTTTTAGTATTTCTTACGACATCATTTAACTTGAGTCAAAGTTTAGAACAAATCATTTAACCCGAAAGGGTCCGTTCTTGTATGTACAAGAACGAAACGGGTAAAGAAATTAGTCAGTAATTCATGGACGAAAAATACAAGACTGAATAGCACTACTGTATTTAAGTATGCGCTATCGAAACATTCAATTGAATTTCCAGCATATTTTATCGGAGCCGTAGCTTCACTGAGAGCTAATGCATCTATTTCAAGATGACGACATACGCTACGCTGGCTTGTGAATATATTGATAAATTTACTTCATTCTATAGCAGATTTTCGAAAAAGAATATTTAACTTTGTTCTGATTTAAAATGAAATATTTTTCAAATTAATTGTTTCGTGATAAAGGAAGCAAAAAATCTATTTAAAATAAACATTTGACAGTAAATATTCAATCTGAATCATAACAAAAGTTATCCTAATATCGTGGTGAGAAAATAAATATTTTTATTATTATTATTATCATCACCATCTCTATCATCCTGTGTCAGTCCACTGCTGGTCAAAGGCCTCTCCAAAGGCAGGCCACCGCTTTCTTTCTTCGACTATTCTCATCGAGCCGTTCTCGTCTCATTATTACAATCGTCAATTTAAAATACTAGCACATTAAATTCGGTGTCATTTGTATGATTATTAATTAGTTAAATAACAATTTAAAAATCTTGTAGTACAATGTTATAAAATATATATTTTTCAATATACCTTTTAATCCTAATTTTCATTATACATATTTGCATATGTATTTGATATATATAGAAATAATAGTCTAGAGCTTTGGGTATTACACCAGTACAACTTTCGCAGCATCGAGTACCAAGAGCCTTAATTAAGCAAACTTCTAAAACTTGGGTAGATAGTCACTCCATTGCGTTGCAAACTAGTGGTTATAAGTTGTTATAATTAAAAATGTATGTAGAAAGTGAATTTTGGGAACTTGGAGGCGAGATTATAATAGCATATAACAACTATGGCGGCCGATATATGTTAAAAAATAGTCGACCACGCCGGAAGTATTAGGCCTTCACTTTTAGCACAGTGTCGGTCACCTGGTTCATGGGGACGGTAGCTTCCCGCGAAGTCTGTGTTAGATGAAGCTTTCCAAAGACATGGGTATGGAAGCATAGCATCATTGCTAAAAAAAGAAGATATTAAAGTGCACAATTGCACGCGCATAAACAGGTTACAGAGGTACACGGCCAGGAAGAGATAAGGCACAACACCAAATTTTTCTATGTCTATCTGACGCATCAATAACCTTAGTATCCAGGCAATCGAGTGCTTAGCCTGCATTCCTCTAAACAACGAGGAAACAACAATGAAAAATTGTTAAGTTACAGAATGATTAGATTCCACGACCTCCGGTTTCTTAAGCGTATGCCATACCATAACGAATCGCTACATATATATATATATATATATATCGCATTTATTACAATTTAGGTATTATAAATTTCCTTAATCTTTTTTTTTAATTATATCAAAGTTATAAAATAATTTCTGTATTTTAATATTGTAATTTCTACCATAAAAATATACCTATAAAATGTTTGAAATATCTGATAATGATTTAAATTACAACCTGAATGTAATAAACACAGTTATAAAGAACTCGATTCTCCCTGACGTGGTATCGATAAACCGATCGTTAAAATTAAATGACGTGGAATAAATTAAGTTGTGAACCATATTTCAGGATCAATATTGCCGTCGTGAGCTGCTGCTGACACGTATTTAACTTTATTGATCATGCTGATTAAGTGTTATGCTGATATAAAATATTAATATTTTAACGTAATGAAAACGTCCCCACATAGTATGCACACATGGACCTTCACATTATATTAGTTATTATGAATTTTTAGTTATAAAATACAGAAGTCAGAGAAATAATATAGCGTCCATGTAACATAGACCGGGTTTTATAAAATTCTAAAAAAATTGCGATAGAAAATTACCACACATGAAGTTGCGGACAACCGCTACTGTATAATAAAATAAGAGATAATATTAAATATTTAATCTAAAATCTGTATAAGCCATTTATGTATCTTTTATAAAAATTTCTTTAAAAAAATAGATGTCGGTTGTTCACTTAATATTGAATAATCCCTTTACGATCCCTATGGAATTGTTTTTAATTATTCAGAAAATTGATAGCGCCAATTCTCTCTAACTGGAGTGGGTTATGCGATATTTTTTCATTCCCTAATCACTTCTATCCGGTTGTTGAAACGATTTACCATAGCGACATAATCTGTTAAATCAATTACATGATATCTAAAAAGTGCGAACTATATACAAAAGGTTGTTAAAGCGTTACTTCATATATATAGACTACTATTAAAAAGGGGAGATATGTATTTTTGTGTATACGTTAACTGCCTCCGTAGCCTAGTGGTATGGGCGTGAGAATTAGAAACCTGAGGTCATGTGTTCGAATCCTGCGGGGATGCAACAAATTTTTATTGTTGTTTCATAGTCGCTTAGGACAATTTGGCCCGATCACCCATTTGTCTAAACAGTAAGATGATCCATGCGTCGGATGGACATGTAAAAGTCGGTACACCCACTAACACGCATTGGAGCGTGGTGGGATACGGTCCAAAATCCCCGAATGGATAGTGGTGTATTAGGTGAGTCCTATGTCCAGCAGTAGACTAACACAGGCTGATGATGAATATATGCATGTATGTGTATACGTTTGTTGAATGAACTCAAAAACTGCTAAGACGATTTTAAATATTATTTTACCATTAGAAACTATTTTCACCTTATGTAACATTGGCTACTTTTTAGAACCTGGAGAAATTTAATACTATAATCTGAAAATAACCCGGGAGAAGCCGTGAACGGAATGCTAGTCATTTAATAAAGACATTTATAATATATTATGTACTTTTTGTATACAAAAACAAGACTTTTAGAACAGTGCTATTTTAGATCATCGTATTTTTGTACCCTTGCAACATTTTCTTAACCATCTTATGCTTGACTTATAGAGAATGCATTTAGCATTATATTCGTTATCATACCGTCCTTGTACATGAAGTGTAAATAAATGAATACACTTTTACAAAATAACACGGGAATAACACCGTGGTAGGTCCCCTGTTTACAGGAGACCGTCTGGGTGGGTACCACCGCGGTGCCTATTTCTGCCGCGAAGCAGTAGTGTGAAAACACTGCTGCGTTCCGGTTTGAAGGGCACCGTAGCCAGCGTATTTACTGGGTAAACAAGACTTAACACCCTATGCCTCACGGTAGGCGCGCGTCGGCGATACCACTGGTATTGTCAACGTCTTTGGTGTCGGTGACCACTTTCAGGTGGCCCGACTGCTCGTCTGCCTGCGTATGCCATAAAAAAAATAACACATATATGTCTATAACACTAATAACACATATATGATCTGTGTTTCAATGTTGTTATGCAATATAATAAGTTCTCTCCATCCAAAAGTTATTGGGAATCTATCGTTATATTGATCGATTGTCGGAAACCTCATCGTATTCAAGTGCTCACATGAATACTAATAGAAAGGCGCTTCCAATCCGTCAGGGCTGATATTGCTGTCACTAGAAAGTCCTATAACGGATCACTTCATATTTCACGTGCTATTTCCAAAACTAGATCCATTTTTCAAGGAAAATCGGAATGTAGACTACATGCACGTTTGACGTGACTTGGGTATTTTGCATTGAGTGTAATATAAAGTTATAAATGTCGACGTAAATCGTGTCTCGATGAGTTAAGTCATTGTCATTGTGATTTATTTCTATGCTTCAGAACTTTCGCTCTTTCGTTTGCGTTATTATTATAGAGGAAGGGTTGAAAAAAGTGCTTATATTAATATAAATTGTGGAAAAGTTTCCGAAATGGTTAACAATTGACATTTCAACAGTACACAAGTCACTATAATCTTGCTTGGCAAGCTTTTAAATAGGTATTACACCTCATTTTATGTTTTTTTTATTACGTTAAATTGCACTTTAGTATTCGAACTCACAACTTCGCGACACTAGTGTTGCTATGTCTACATTATGTTTTTTTAATAACATTAATGTTAACAAGAAAAGATAAAACCTTTATCAAGGAAGTTTTAATCAATTTTCCAATTACTTATAGCCATTCACTAAACAGTTTTATAACAAAATTGAGAAATATTTCGTGATAATTGGAAAAAAATCTAATTCAGTAGTTTACTATAATCGTGATAAATTGTACATGAGAATTTATAATCTCATGCATATGGTAGAAGCGTTTAACAACTTTCTCTAATACAAGTCTCCAGCCTAAGTTAACCGAACTTCAAACAGGAGATAGGAGCTCTGTCTTGTTCCAAACTAGTTCATAAACAATTAAGAACCTTATCAAAGATTTAATCAATTTTCAATTACTATACTATCAAAAACTTTTCACATAAATTGAAATTTTTTTCGTGATTAATGTAAAAATAATCAAGATTTACTATAATCGTGATAGTATGACATGAAATTTTAATCTCAGCATATGTTAGAATAATTAAATTTTCTATAAAGTCTCACCTAAGTTAACGGAACTTCAAGGAACTCGTCTTGTTCCAAATCTAGTTCATAACATTAACCATCTAAGCTAATTGAAAGAATTACAATATTTTACACATAAAACTTTTCTTCGTTTGAAATTATGGCTTATTACTCTTGTAACATGCTACATAAATATATATTGCACAAAATTCTATGGGATAAAAAATTATTTTTACCTCCAGAATGCTTTCTCATGAATAGTTTAGAAATGTGGTTTCTAAACCAAATAGAAAATAAGATTTCTTTCTGGTTGCCATTGGATTAGGAATTTATCTTAATATAAATTACCCACATAAAATACATGTTGAAATGTAGTAATTGTTTTACCAAGTATTTTAGCATTAGGTGTCAGGAGAGACATGCTTAAAACTCCTGATCACAATCGACCGTATCAGAGATTTAGGCAACAGCGGATGATAAGGCGTATTAGATCAAGATAATAGAAGGGAAAAGTACTTAAATTTCAGAAAATGTGTGCCGCCTGTAATTACCATATCATGATAAAAATACGTGTACGAAACAAAAACAGAGCAAGAATAATACTTATTACCTACATAATTTGAACTTAATTGATGGTGATATTTTCGTAAAAAATTGTTGACCGACCTATAGGAAAGAGACTAAAGGTGCCTTTTTGTCACAGAATAGAAATAAGTAAACACCACTCTCTTCCAGGTTGAAGGGCACCTTAGCTTAAGTAATTATTGAGAGAAGACACCATTTCCAATATCACAAGGAGGCAACTAGTCTGTATGTAGTCTGTGTTTTTCTTTGCACGTCACTTAGTATTGAATGCTTTTGTAAAGAAGAAGAAATCAACAAAATGTAGCCACTTTTCATTTTGAGTGTCATTACACTTCGTTTACGTAAATTCCAAATATAATTGACACCAATACTGATGAGAGGATTTTTGTAATGCCTGCGTCCTTACGCAAAAATTTTTCAAGGTTGTGATACCTCTCTTTTCTCGTTCTCTCTCTTCCGTAGAAGACATCCCTAATCAAATTTTGACAGCAAAAGTTCGTTCACATATCACTAAGTATAATTTACAACACTATTGCTCATAAACCACATATATAAACATCAAACTTGCAAAACTGTTGCTGTTGTCGGGACAATGCTAGAAAACAAGTGCAATCCGAATGTTTTGTTTCTTCTAAGCAATTGGGCATAAAGCCAAGAAATGTTTTTTTTGGTTTCTTTAGCAAAAATGCCATGGGATGCTATATTACCGCGTTTGGAATGACATTTTTCGAGATGAATAACATGATTTTTACTTCGCGTAATCCATTCTATTGGATAATTGACTTTTTATTGTCACATGATCGACGTTTTAAAATAGATATGATAAGTATAGAACAAATAATTCTCAAAACTAAGACATTCGCTTATGCATCTTATCTATTTTTGATTTTAAATTTCATATGCAACTAAAACACTACCGCAAAATGAAAATTGAACATCAATAACTTTTATCGATTGCATGTTTTTGCACATTTTGTAATTAAACATAAGAATTGTTTCAATAAAATTACAGTATTTTATGATAAATTTATATAATTTTTCACTTAATATATAATTGATATATTAAGGGTTAGTTCTGCGTACGCATTTGAACTGTTAAAGGAATTATTAAAAAAGTTTGTTTCTTTTGTCATGTTGCAGAAATAAAAGCAAAAAGATATTTCAATGTTTCCTTTTGTCGCGTTTTGTTAAAATAAAGAATCACATTCAAAAGCTTCATCAAGTGATAAAATATTGTTGACAAGTAAAATGTTTGTGCAACTGGAACGTTTCCTGAAAGCTATAAAATTATTTAATCACAAAAGTCGCTTCGCTCAGAGTAATGCATCTTCTTCCGGATGCATTTTCCGTTTCTGGACTAATTTTAAGCATTTCACAATCTTAAAATGTAGCATTAAAATTTAAAAATGCGAAAATAATTCGCACATACATAGTAGGGAATGTTTTTGTTTTGAGACAATTAGTTGTAACAAACCTTTTTTATTTAAATTAAAAAAATTATAATACATCAAAATATTTCGGCAATTAATACAGGGAAAGGATTTCTTGTAAATAGGATTGTTGCACGTGAAAGGCTTACTGAGCTCTTTTGCGAGCAAATCGTTATGCATATAAAAACATAATTTAATATTTTCTGTTACGGTACTGCTTACGCGAATACTACAGGTACTTGTTAAATAAATGTGATAAATAACCGTATTCTTTTCTGCCTTCACTTCGAAGCATACTGAAAACTCTATTTCCTATTATAGACATATTTTCGAAGGCTTAGTCCCAACAATTGCGTTTTTTATTCGTATATACTTACTAGCATTTTATATCTTAAAGGTTACGTCAATAAGAAATCTCTTACCTTCAGACTCTACCAATATTGACACGTTTAATTATGACACCGTCAAAGTTTAATATGAGACTTTCTCTTCATATGAAATGTATTTGGTTCTATTATCAACAGTTTTATGAAAAACAAGCCGTTTATATAAAGCTATTTTATTTGTAGAAGACATTCCTCGTGTACGTCAGCCAAGACGATGTAACGGGGATTGATTTTAGATCATTTTTTGACGCGTCCCCAAAGATGATACTCAAATTGGTGCGTTAGTTTTTTTATATGTATTGCTCCTTCGATTTTGTTCATTCTTTTTTAATGACAGGGATAAGTTGTCAAATGGTCAGTTTTGTTTTTTGAAATTGTAATAAATAGTTCATTAGATAATAAAGAAATTAGGAAAATTTTGGCATCTTGTGCGATAATTTTATTTATTTGCATATGCAGGCACGCGAACAGTTGGGCCACCGGATGGAAAGTGGTCAGCAACGCCCATTGCAAATATATTCAAACCGCATTAAAGTAATATAGTAAGTTTACATAAAAATTAATGCATTTAAAAAAATCTTCATTCTTTGTGCCTAAAAAGTTTTATATCTAACATTTTGATTAACTTGGCGAAAATCACGCGGTATTTTCTTGCAGAAGGCACGTCACCGTCTTATATTGCGCAATATTGTTATGTTGCTTTTTGAAGTCGGTCATTTTTTTGTTAAAATTTCACTTGTTTTGTTGTTACATCAGTACATCTTGTATTTAAAATCGATAAGTTTTCTTAAAAAAGTTAAATATTATTAAAAACTTATCATGAGTAATATTTTAGGTATGCGTTATTGAATCACTCGTTTGGATTTCCCGCATATTTTATCGGAGCCGTTCCTTCACTGAAAGCTAATGCATTTCAAGATGACAACACGCTACGTTGGCTTGTTGAATACATTGAGAAATTTCTTTCATTCCGTAGCAGATTTATGAATAAGCATTTTAAATTTACGAATGATAAATTGTTCTAATAATATTTAATTTGATAATGAAACTCAAAGAAATACTATTAAAATAAGAATATTCTTCATTATAACCGTCTTAAATAAGAATTAGAATTCATGTGAAAAATTCAAATGCACAACTATGGCGGCCATTACACTTTTACCTCGCGAAAATAAAAAAAGGACACGTTTTAGCTCCAAGTTTTACTTTTATTTTTCTTTTAACTTTTATACATATCTTATTAGCTCAGGCATAGTAAAATGATTTCTAAGAAAGTATAGTAAAGGTGCTGCAATGAAAAGCAATAGAAAGAGGCATCCAATCCGTTTGAAATGACATGTAATGAAGCTATAATGCTATAATGGATTAATTCAGATTTCACGTGCCTTATTCAAAACAAGGACAATTTTCCATAAATGTGTGTCCTCCATCTGTTTCAAGCGTGTTAAATTTACGGGCACGTGAATACTAACATTGATAACGTATCATATATTACAAAATCAATGTATTTTTTTAAAGGCTACAATTTAACTTATACTTGTACTAGCACATACGGTCACACATAAAGAAATCCAGTATCGTTATTAGTATCGTAGTTAGGTGTATAATATATCCATTATGTGTAAAGACTTGTATGTATTTACTTAGTAAACTTTATTAAATAAATAATACTAAATCATTTACAAAATATTGTGTGCTTTAAAATATATTTCAGTTTTTTTTTATTAGAAAATTTAAATAATCTTGGACTGAAACTTATGAGTGCTATATTATTTTTAATACATATCTTTTATTTCCTTGAAAACAAATTGACGCAATATATTCATATATACCGTAAATGTGTTATACGCAATATATTCATATAAAAAACAAAACAAATAATATATAATGTAGGTATTACTTCTAAAGACTCTCTCAGTATCAAGTACCAAGAGTCTAACTTACGCAAACTTCTTAAACTTGGGCAGATAGTCATTCCATTGTTTTGCTAGTTAGTGCATTAGTACTAATTAGAATTTAGCGTATTAACTTTTATTTTAATCCTCGAAGGAATAAAAGTAATAAAAAGATTTTTCACCGACAACACTATCCTAGGAAATTTTATGAATATGCGTTTGTTTAAAATTATAATTGAGTAACGTATTTAAAATAAAAGTCAATAAATTACATTGAAACGTCTGCTAATATTTCCAAATGTAATTATCAAATTATTCAAATATCTAACAACAGTTTTAATTACGATCTGATCGTAATAATCAAAGCCATCAAGAACTCGATTCCATTACTTGGTCCTGAAAACCGATCATTAAAAGCAAATGACGTGGAATAAATTAAGTTTGAACCACATTTCAGTATCAATATTGCCGCCGTGAGCTGCTGCTGACACGTATTTAACTTTAATGATCATGCCGACTAAGTATTATCAGTTATACTGATGTAAAAGATAAAGACATATGTAATTGAACGTAAAAATAGCTTATCCGTACTGTAAACAAGGACCTACTCATATATTAAAAAATAATATGTTATATTAACCATTATATTTTCTATAAATTTAGAATAATGTTTGTTTTATATTTTTCGACAACTTTAAAGAACGCTAGATAGTTTTTGTTTCAGTCATGATTACAAAAATAATAGTATCTGATTCATCATCATCACCATCATCATTATCAGCCTGTTTTAGTCCATCCTCCCCTAACCCTCCCTCCCCTAATGCCCGCATCTGAAATGGATAAGCGTTAGGAGGTTTTTGAATCGTATCCCACCACACTGGTCCAATGCTAGTTAGTGCATGAGAATCTGATTTCCTAATCGAAAATTCGACTTTCTTAAGGTTTTTGTTTTTTGAACGACTTCCCAAAATACGGAGGCCCCCAATTTTTTTTATTTCATTATTTACACATATGTATTACCTCTTTGCTACGCTCTAAGTCGTCCAATTTTGTTTATTCTTTTATAAATGGTAGGTATTAACTATCATTTGGTCCAATTTTTTAAAATAATTTTGTGATAAGTAGTGTAACAGATAAATAAGAAAATTTCGGCTTTAAAATTACACCCACATGCGATCAAATTGCACATGCGATCAAATTGCAAAAGCTGGCTCAACCTTAAGAGATAGACATAAAGAATGCGTTACATATTTGTGCTACTTGAATTGGCTACAACAAAGTCCGCGATAGCATATATCTATGAATTAAGAACAATGCACAATAAGCAATTTAATATAAACATTTTTAATGTTTATTTAAGATATTATTTACCGGTTATACCGATTATGAACCGGTGGTAGGTCCCCTTTTTACATAGGACCGTCTGGGTGGGTACCACCGCGGTGCCTATTTTTACCGCAAAGCAGTAGTATGTAAAAACTACTGCGTTCCGGTTTAAGGGCATCGTAGCCAGCGTAATTACTGGGTAAACGAGACTTAACATCCTATGTCTCACGGTAGGCAGCGCGTTGGTGATACCAGTATTGCCAATGTCTATGGGCGTCGGTGACCACTTTCCATCAGGTGGGCCGACTGCTCGTCTGCCTGCGTTTGCAATGAAAAAAATAATAATAATACAGTTTAAGTTCACATAAAAGTTATTGCATTAAAAAATCTTCATTCTATGTACATAAAACGTGTCATATAAAACATTTTGATTAATTGAATTAAAAGACTTAAAAGATATCAGAGATTTAAAATGCGGTGGCAGAAATCGCGACGCTGTCTTGTACAGAGAGCACGTTGTTACCTGCTTCTATTGCATAAAATAGTTATACGCTGTTTGAAGTCTGTCATATTTATTTGTTATTTTTTTCGCAATAATACCTTTTGCTGAAAAGAATATAAAGAAAAAGACGATAATAGTCGAACACTTAATATTGAATAATCCTTTTACGATCCCTTTGGAATTTCTTTTTAATTATTCGGAAAATTGATTGCGGCAATATCTCGCTAACTGGAGTGGATTATAGGAAATTTCGTTGATTACTTAATCAATTTTAACCGGTTATTAGAATATACTAAAGCACCTTAATCTAATTAATTAATTATAATCTACTAGTTAATAACGTCTAAATCTTATCATCATCATCATCAATTAATTATAATCTACTAGTTAATAACGTCTAAATCTTATCATCATCATCATCATCATCTTCAGCCTGTGTTACACAGTTAAATAGTTGCTTTAATTTTCATCGAATAAAGACACTGTATTTTGCGGATATTCACGTATAATTTTATTGTAATCTTTCAGAAAAGTCGAGTAAAAATGTAGTCTTTCAGAATCTTCGAAGTTGAATTTGTTTTTATTTCTTTTTTACTTGACGGATGCTAGAATAGTGCATGCAGTGGGGATGAGATGAGAAGGATGAGTTGGATGAGTGGAGTAACAAAGAAAGTGAAGTTTGAAATGAGCATATCAGGAGGAATTTGAAAGTGGCACCTTTGACAACATATTGTAGGAGGTCATATACATAAAATTATGCTAGAAATGAATGTCGATGAACGAAGAGGTAGATAAAGCGAATAATGCGAGGATATGAGTAAGATAGAGGATATAGTAAGTACATAAATGACACCTAATAAAGAGGAATGGAAGAGGAAAACCTGTTGCGCCAACCCTGCATTTAGGGGGATAAGGGCTGGGAAATAAATATATAGACTATTCTAAAAGAGATTCAAAGTGATTTTTGAAAACTCTTAAATTTAAGAAATATAAAAATACTTTTTGCACCCTAATCTATATTTTTATACAAATATATATTTTTAACGATTGCGTACACATCTCACACCGGTGGTAGGTCCCCTGTTTACAGGAGACCGTCTGGGTGGGTACCCCCACGGTGCCTATTTCTGCCGCGAAGCAGTAGTGTGAAAACACTGCTGCGTTCCGGTTTGAAGGGCACTGTAGCCAGCGTATTTACTGGGTAAACAAGACTTAACACCCCTATGTCTCACGCTAGGCAGCGCGTCGGCTATACCACTGGTATTGTCAATGTCTATGGGTGTCGGTGACCACTTCCCATCAGGTGGCCTGACTGCTCGTCTGCCTGCGTATGCCATAAAAAAAAAAAAACAAACAAAATAACACAGGAATTATTTTACAGTTACAGTCATTTATTGTCGGAAACCTCTTCGTAGTCAAGTGCCAATGCCAGTCATAAATACCAATATATAGGCGCTTCTAATCCGTCAGGAATGATATTGCTGTCTCTAGAAACTGCTATAACGGATCGCTTCATATTTCACGTGCTGTTTTCAAAACTAGTTAAATTTTTCAAGTCAATTCTAAATGTAGACAACTTGCATGTTTGATGTCTTCGATCTTGTTTTGGGTAGAATTTAAATATAGTTATGATATGCTTTTTTTTTTACTGGAAACGTTGGAGGGTTTGTTTCTTTTTCTGGCGGAAATCGTGTTGCAACCCTTTCTTTCAGTTTAAAGAAGACGTAACATCAATTCTCAGAAAAGGGGATGGGGCATCATAAGCTATTTTTTTACATTATATATTTTTATATATACCATTAGATGAATATTCCATTCGGCTCATCGCTTCACTCAAAATAGGTAAATTCATGTTTGGATGGCCATCTTTAATATAAAAGGTCTTGCAGATAAATAAATAATATCTTGGTAGAAAAATTTATGAATAAAAGCAATCATTTAATGAATTAAGAAAATTATATTGAACTAATTAACATTTATAGTGATAAATTTTACTAGAATTAATAATCGCTCATGCATAGGTTAGTAGCACTGAACAACTTTGTCTAAGTCTGCAGGGCCTAAATTAACCGAACTTCCAACAGAAGTGGAGATAGGCAGCCTGTCTTGTTCAAATAATTAAACCCAAACTTTAATCCCAAGTTTTATAAAATTTTAACAATTTAAATTTAATTCCAACACAACAATTTTAACAAACATCAACTATTACCAAACAAATTAAACTTGTACCATGGAAACTGGATGACTAATTATGGTATCGCCGTCGGAGGCCAAAAACTCAAAATTTTGATATAAATTTAATTAAGACAAAATACAATTTAACATGCTAAAAGCCTAGTCGACTCCCGATGCGAAAATGGAATGACCACTTGTATCTAATATAGTAATTCAACCGATGGAAATTTCCTAAATAGCGTCGGATGGCAGCACCTCCGGGTTCTGAAAAATTTTCCCGTTGGAAAACATTTTTTGTCGACTCGTTTGACGCGCATATTCTACCTTAATGTGTGAATAAGATGACGCTGCATGGTTCTTTTGGGGGGACCAACCCTCCCCCAGAACAAACACTTCTGGACTTGAGATGAGGAAATATTGCTGTTTTCAGGTTTGGGCTGCGAATGCGTCCTCGGGCTGGCACCTCAGGGTCTTTGACAACATCCCACAATGGTGTTGTCATGGGTTTTGGTCATGGACCAAACATACAATGGTTGTCGTTGGTATGGAAATTCGCGGTTTGTTCGCTTAGGGGCCGGTTGACGGATTGATGTTGAGTTTCCTGCAACCTCTTGAGATCAATTGATTTCAGGTAACATGAAAGTTTAGCTCGTTGTGTCATCTGGTATTCCCGATCTTAAAGGCGTTCCTTCAACTTGTTCGTTGCTGTTGGGATGGTAAATTGCCGTATTGGTAAATTGGGGATGGTGACCAGGTGGTACCATGACGTTGTTTAGTCCTCACTGAGCATTGCCCGTATCTTCGTCCCAATTGGGAATGATTGACGAATGCTTCTATGGTTCCTCCAGGCGTTTATAAGTTACGGTGGTCTCTCGCGGCTTCCGCCAAAGTTGGTTTAGCGCGTGGGTCTCATTGATGCCAAGTTGATGGTATCTTTCTCCCCGGTACCATTACCGTACTTCGGGCACAGCCTCCATGTACAATAACCATCCCTGTTTGTTGCTATCAATGGATAAGGAGGGATGAGGGCCTCCGATTTATTGGGGCGACGGACGTTTATATAAGTCAATGGGGAAAAAATGGGTATTTTTAAAAATTATAACTACTGTCTCCCGAAAAAATACCCTGGTTAATTTTTCGTAATATTCTCCAGTTCTAAGTCTAACATATGTTCTTTTTATATTGATTCTAATTTCTTAACCATGAACCTAAAAATAATACTTATAATGAATGATTTTCGATGCGAATAAACCTAAAATATTCTATTCTTGTTCGCTAATATATCATCTAATTTTCTGTAATTATACTTACTGGACAAATCTCATGTATTTTTAAGACTTAATCCCTTGACGGGTATTTGGGATGAGCCGAGTTACATTAATTTTAGATTTTCTACTAATTTAGTTATAATTTTCCGATTAACCATCCATTCGTGTTTGACTTACGCGTGCATTTACTTGATTGGAATTTTTTGTCATTTTCCGAAAAATTTTATAGCATTGTCATATCTACTGCATCTAATTCCAGGTTGCCGTGATGTCTTAATTAATGGCCTAAAATTGGACCCTTTTGTTCCCAATTGGTTTAATGTTTTTAAATGAGTATAAACTTTATTTAATTTAGAGATAAATATTCTTTTGGAGTTCAATGCATGTACGTTGATTATGCAACTGACTTTTAAATCCGATAAATTAATTTAACATATGGGCTTTATCGGTATATCTTTAAGTTCAATATCTTAAAAATGCATGGTGGGAGTAATTAGCCTGTTGCTCCTATCGAAAAAGGTATCCCGGGGCCATCCCAGGACCTAAGCGTTTCCCTTGTTGATTCAACCGTTATCGAAACAATCGGACCCAATGCACCCTCAACAATTGGGCCAGGGACTGTTTTAATCGATTTTTTCCTTCGGGGACGTTTTGGATGTAAAATATTATAGGAATTCGAAGAACTTTATCCATATTCCGGCGCTAATTTTGACGGTTTGAAAGGTTGCTATGGGCCCTGATCAGGTTGGTATTTCGATTTCTGGTTCGCGGTCCTTATTTAAATTTTCTATGATATTGTGCGATTTAACGATGACTCATTAATAGTATTGTATATAATTTTCATACTATCTCGGTATTTTGCGATTGTTTTAAATGTTGAACATATCAATATCAAAAGGTCCCGGGATCAAAATCGGTTATTATTCAGAGTTACCGGTAAACAGTGGATCGAACTATTAATAAGATTCCGTATGGACTAGATTGGAAATATCGATCTTTGGATTAATTTTTGGGATACGAAGATGTTCAGCAATGTGGTGAAACCTCTTAGATCCCGTTATCGTTTGGACTTGTGGCTTTTATGATGGTTTATTTTTCGGTTACGAATTTAAACAACTGGTTTAAATTCGTGCGTTATCTGATACTATTTTGCGGTAAACCGTGATGCGTACAAAATTTAAAGTAAGGCGCAAGGGCTGATTGCTGTCCGTCGCAAGTAGTAACAACGAAACCCGTCGACGTTAAATATTTCTCGTTTTGAATTGAAACAAATCCATGAACAATTTCGTGGTTTCAGGGGGAACTTGTTGAACTTTTCTAATGGGATTACGGTCTATTTTGTTGACCGCACACCACAGCTATTTAAAAATTTTGTGATATCTCCTTCATCTTAGGCCAATAATATCGACGGGATAACGCGAGAATTCGTTTATTCGGGTTGGTTTACCCTCTGGTTAATGTTTATTTTTTTGCCCAAAGGGTATTCTTTTATATTTTCCACTTCAATTTTATCAAAATTCATAGCGGGTTTTTAAATTTATTTTTGAATAAATATGATATCGTAAAATCAAGCGGTGGTTAATAAACAACGCGGTTTTTTACCCCTTTGTTGACATATTTTTAATTTTCACCATCGATTCTAAGTTGGACTTGGACACCTGTGGATGTCTAGTATCGATCAAAAGGGTTTAAACCGTCGTCGCTTTTGTTCCCACAACTGAATACATATCTCCTTAAAATTTTTTAATGGTTCGGCGACGATTGGGACTTCTAAAATTGGATTTTCTAAACTGGTATGAGCCGGGCTTGGAAAATTTTCCCCCTGAAATTGGGCATTCACGGTTTGCAACAACTAACTTTCTTCTTATTAATTTGGATGCGAGACAAAGCGTCTGCTTACAATCTACTACCTTTTATACTACGGAAATCGATTCCGGGGTTTAAGTTTCCAACAGTTAAACGAGTTGGCTCCTTTGGTTCAAACCCACTGGGTGGTTTTGGTCCGTTACGATTTTAAATTTTTCGTCCAAATAAATAAGGTCGAATATTTAGCCTTCCGTGAAAGTTCCTTTTCGATGTTAAGTTGGTTTTCCTTCGTTCAGGTACGGCGCGTACAACGGCTTATCCCACTAGGGCCTTTGATAATACCCCTATTGCTCGTTAGATGCGTCAGTTGTAAGGATGTCTTTAGAAAATCGTTTTGGAAGGGTCATTTTGGGAGCTCATTTTTCCAACTTGTTACTCGGCGTTATCTTTTCCTACCTTTCTTTAAACTTGCGTTAAGGGTTTGGTAACTGTGCAAATCAGGAAAAATTTTCTTAAACCCTACTAAACCGAAAACTGTTTTATTTCTTTGTTAAAGAGGTGGGATCTTTTTAGTTCTGAAATCTTATCGGTTGGGTTTGATACCATCTTTACTAATTATGCAGATGGCCGTTTCAAGTTTCAAAAATTCAGACTTATCCATTTGTTCTTAAAGTTAGAATCTTGCTTTTGGAACACCTTCCAGGTTAACCATATGTTCCTGGAAAGTACGCTTCAATATCATCTAAATAAACTAGACAAATAGTTTTTTGGGTCTTTGAAAATTTGCCATTAAGCTGAAAGGTGGACGAGTTTTTAATCCCATTGGCATGCTAAAAATTCGTGTAATTCTCGACATTGAATCTTCTTGGGTATGTCGTCGGGTTCATCTCAACCTGATAGAACCCCTGCGGTTAAAGTCAAAAATACGACAGTTACCAAGTTTATCTGGACATCGTTTTATTTGGTATCGGATGATTCTAAGTTTTCGTTTTATTTGGGAAATCTTGACGACACGCCTTATTTTACCGGATGCGTGGATTTTTAACCAATGGGTGGGCTCACGCGGATTCCGATGGTCGGATAATGCCTTGATTCGCATCTTGCTTATCGGTTAACCATCTCATGTATAGGGTCCGATAACTTTTTGTATACCGGTATTCATCAGTTGTCTTAATGCTATGTTAATTTTTTATGAAAGGTTAATTTTCCCTCAATAGAATACATCAGCATAATTTGCACTAACCCGCTCTAAGTTAGCGCGCTCTCTACGTTCAAATGTCCGTGCGTGCGAGATGGACATCGGCTGGCGCGACGGTCTGCAGGTTGGAACATTGAACGTTGTGGTTCGCGGGTTGGTTGGTCTAGGAAAATATTAAATCGTGCTGCGTCGGGTTTTTTAAAAATCGCTTTGCCGGTGGTTCACTCCCTTATAATACAATTAAAATAGTTTGTTCGTTAATTAAACATTCCCGTCATTAAATTTTCGGAATTCTAACTATTTTAGATGGTTGGCCGGGATAATTTCTTCTCCAATTCTTGCATAATTATCATGTAAAATTGGTCAGGTTACGTTGTAAACCTTTTTTGTCGATTTTAGCTTCAAATTTTCTAATAAATCCAACCCCATAAGGCCGTCAAATAATTATAAATTTATAAATATATAATTTTTATGTCTCCTTTTTTGAACTCTGGGAAAAAAGAATATTAATAGAATAATTATTCATGGTGGCAAAATTGTTTACTTCGAACGGGTCAAAATTAAGCGAAATTTAATAAACATTCATGCCCAGGACGGTAAATGATTGGTTTGCGCCTGTTCTTAGTTTAACGGTGGATCCAAAATTTGAATTATGGAAGCTGTCTCTGGTTTGCAAATTCAATTCTATTTTTAAGTTGTTCAATTTGTACGATTCCGTTTGCTCCCTCCCGAACTACTGGGCTGAGGTTCCTCGAGTTACCTGAAGGGCACTCGTCAATCACTCATAACCGGGCTCGATAAATTACTCAGGTTGCACAATCATAAAAATCACTTCCTGTGGATAAACATTTAAGGATCACACAAAATAATAACCATGGGGGTCGTACATATAATAATCAGGTAATAGAAATCACTATGTTATCAACTTCATTAATATTCATTTCTTTCGTTTTAAAATAGTTAGAAGGCGGAGTTGCCATATTTGTGCCAATCATGACCGGTAAGTTGAGTTACCCGCAGGCCTTTCTCAGGTAACGTAGTGGCTGAACCACTCATGAGGCTTAGGGCCTTGATTTTGTGGTATATACCTAGGAGGCAATTTGAATTTATTTTGCAGCGCATTATAGTTAGGCAGGTGGCGCACGGAACATTTGTTGCGTGCGCGTAGAGCTATTTATTGGTCTAGATGGCAGAGGCTGCTGGAAGTTAGGCTTCCACGTCTGTTGAGGGCTGCCAATTGGGTAATTGTGGTGGTCGAGCAACGGAATTGAATGGTTTAAACGCTGGTAAGATATTAGGAACTATTGGCACTTGTTTGGGTAATTGAAAACCTTGTGACTTCCTTTCCGAAATTGAATCATTACGGTTTTGTAAGTACATAACATTCAATTCCTCTTGCACGAACTCTAAGGCTTTTCAGCACTATCTGGACGCATACATCTGATACGAAGCCCAAGGCTCTTTTAAACCTCCTTACAATACCTGCATTGTTAACTTTTTATACAAAAGTACGTTTAGCTTCAATAGTGGTATCGACACTCTCCATGTAGGCTGACGTATGTCATAATGGTACTGAATAAATTTAAACATTTATCGTAAAATTCTTGCGGCGAACTATTCCCCTGCGTAGCCAACATAAGGTCGTTATATAAAGCGGTCTCATCTCTCTGGTCCGAAAAATTATTAATTAGAGTATTCTTTATGCTATCCAACTTTCAGAAATGCCATTTGAGTTAATTATCCGTGCACTGACCCGGTAATTTTATTAAGTATACCGTTTACCAGGCATAACTTAGCTAGCTCGTTGCCGGGATTTGCAGCTAAATATTCCGCTACTATTTGGTCACATAAGTGGATAAATCTAGGTAATATATGCGGGTTCCCGTCAAAATCGGGTACCAGGCGTAGGGCTTTAAAAATTGCGTCTACGTCGGCCATCTCGAGGACTGATTTAATATCGAGTCTAACGAGGAATCTACGTCTTATCTAAATCTACACTAATATTTCTATAGCTATCCAAGTTGAGCCTACGAGCAATTTGTGGCGTGCAGGCCCTTTAGGGAGTAGTGTACTTAGGATGAAAAATCTTGGAAACTAAAAGGACACTTATAAGGATATTGAGAGCAACACACAAGGATAATCTTAAGTGTACTCACATGGATTTCATTCTGGTTCTTCAGGATCGATTTTCGGATTTTTCCTCACACGGGACTCCAGGTTCCAGGATACCGGGCGCGTTGAGTATCTATTCTAGATCCTAAGCTCCCTAGTATCCTACCGACTGCGCCAATTATGGTAGATCGCCGTCGGAGGACCCAAAAAACTCAAAATTATTAGATATAAATTTAATTAGACAAAATTACAATTTAACTTATGCTAAAGCTAAGCCTAGTCTGACTCCTTTCGATGCGAGAAATGGAATGACCGAGCTACATTGAAATTATCGTAATATGTAATTCAAACGATGGAAATTTCCAGTAAAGTGCAAGCGTCGGATGGCAGCGCCTCCTTTGGTTCGTCGAAACCGTTCCCGTTGATGAAGCATATTTTGCCTCGTGTCGACTCGTTTGACGCACATATTCGTACCGTGTGAATCGATGTTGCAATGAATAGATGACGCTGCATGTTGCAATTGCTAAGGGCTTGTACATATAACAGACTGATAAACACGTAGACTCACTTTTTTTTTTGTATCTAAACAAATATTTACATTGACATTTTGACCAAATCACGAGGAAAACTCTACGTTACTTTCGAATCGAATTCATACCCGTTGGCGTATCAGTCGCTAGCCACAGACAGGTCGTTGAAATAGTTTTTGTAATAGATAGAGTGATTGAAGGGGAAGGTTTATACGTATGACACATGTTTAATATTGTAGGTATATTTTCTATCAGAATAGCTCCCGTGCGGGGCAGGGGCGGGTATCTAGTATAATATATAATAGTATACTATAGAATATAGATGATTGATAAATACATTAGTGACTAACTTTTCCTTGGAAATATGTACATAGTAAAGAGATACAAACACTCAGACAGACACGAGAAAAACACAATTTTTACCATACAGTGTTTTTCCCGTGAATAAAACTAACATTTTGAACTATTAAACAGGGTCACTATCCACTATTCCAAGTGGTTTGAAAATACGGTTTCTTAAAAATTAGTACAAGATAATAATTTCCCTCGAGTCGATTCCGACTACTGAAAGATCAGCCATCTACGTCGATATTACCTAAATTAACTATGTATCCCCTTTTCTTCCCTCCTATAGTTTGGTGGAACGGGCAACCGAAGCAACCGTAAAGAGATGGGGTGCAGTAACAAATTTTATTTAACAGCATCTTATTTTACAGGCAATCAGCCCGCATTGCCTTGCCTAATTAAAAGACAGGAATTAAAATTGTTGAATCACCGAAATATTTGAACCCAAGACCTCCGGTTTCTAAAACGCAATACTTTTAGCTTTTAGCATTTACAAGTACACAACAAAATTACGAACGGAACACCGTCTCATATAAAACGAGGATATTTTTTAAATAACTTTTTGATAGTATGTAAAGATAAAGATGATGAAAGATATTGTACCTAAAAAAATTATATTATTATTAAAATTATTTTTCATCTCATTTCAGAAACGAGAAAATTTCATATCGAAACCACCGATTCTAAATGAAGGCGTCATCTGTTAGGGGAATTGAGTTACGTGATTAATTTTCTCGACACCTGAATGTAAAGAATAATATTACCATAATAATATGATTTTTGTGTTCGTCTTTCATTTCGGTAAGAGTATTGAATTTTAACTCAAGAAATGGTTACTATTACCTACACGACAATTTTTTTTGATATATGTTATGATTCAATTTCATATTTAACATTTGAACACAATGACATCACGAAAGACAATCAACTTAATATTAAAATAAACAACTGGCTTATATAGTTCAAAATGTCTTAGTCTTCAAACCGAAGGAAACATGGTAGTTATATTTGTCTCATTAACTTCCGCTGGAGTCGGAAAGTTCTGGAGTGGAGACCGCGGATGGGAAAACGTAACGTGGAACGCCAAAATGGAGTGACCACATTCGCAAAGTGGTCGATGTTGGCTGGATGTGAATAGCCGAACATCGAAAGAAAAAAAATCCTTTAAACATTGTACAATGTACATATATAAACTTTCGCACCTTTTTGTGTCGCATTTACGTAACAATTATTGACTTATGTCTCTTTGACATAACGAACACCAAGAATATCAGGTGAAAAATTATTAAATCGTATTATGCGTCCCATTTTTTATAACAAGAAATATTCGCAATAATTCAAAAATGTGAAAACGTTCGTCTGGTATATATACAATACTTATATTTGAAAAAAAAATTCTCAATAACTGATTCTTTCGTTTAAAGGATGATATCAGTGTAAAAAAGCCATTACACTTTTGCTTTATTATTGATGTAATTCAACTATACATTGTCATGAGAGATACATATAATTAACTTTTTTACGCGAATACGTTTTTATGGATTTTTATAAAACCTTTTCTATATACATTATATAGTATAAATATTTTTATCAGCAGTTCGTATACGCTAGCAAAGCCAATTGCGTGAACTAGTCAACTGTGATTTCATTTTACGGAATTACTGTTACTATAATAAATATAAGTTCGTTTTGTATTTACAGGTATATTTATTAAACATTTTAGTTTAAGAAATCAATAAAAAATGAATTCTGAGCGTACTTATACGTTCAATTCTGAACACACACTGGACGACATCTTTTATCAACTGCAAAGATTCATACAGAAGTCGCTAATGGTGATTTTATTGAGCGGTTTACTTCTCATGGCCTCGATAGTATATATGTTTTGTAACCAATGGCAGAGAGTGTACTCTACAATTATGGGTAAGATGATAAATATTCATTCCTTTTAAATATATAACTTTTAGATAAGGTAGTGCGCTACGTTAGTGTAAAAAAACGGCTTAATAATAAGTGAATTCTGGTAACTTTAATTTGTTCACTTTGTAGCATGTTTTACTTATTATTTACCTAATATGATTTTTATGCATTGAGTGAACTTGATGACGAAAACATTCACTTTAAAGTTACTGAAAATACGTGCTCGTATTGAATTCAACTTAAATAAGAATAAATCACACCATCAAACTTTCAGAACTCACAAATTATGCTAGTTTCAACACGATCTTCCATGTCGTGAATCAAACAAAACAACTTCGACATGCACAAGCAACCATGAACTTAAGGAACAGAGAAGAACAGGAACACCACTGAAGAAGTTGATGCAAAAGGAACTAAAGAAAATGATGATAGCATTCACGCTAGAAATATGGAACTGGTTGAAACCATCATAGGTCCTAAAATCTCTAAGGTTTCAAGTTGTGAAGAACGCTTTTTAATGCAAACGGGTTATTCGGCATGTTTTAATGTAAGTAAGAACAAAACGTCTCCTTAAATTACGGGAATATAAGAACTTTAAACGTATTTTATTTAAATATTTACTTAAATTTAACTCCTGACTAAGTTGTCATGTCTCGTCACGTCGTGGGTCGCTGAAGCGGGATTTCAGATATTAATTATACCTAAATTTATACATTGTATATTTAACAAGGCATATTTTCAAGTTTGTACCGTTTTGGATTATACGTACAAAGATATTGCAAGAATTTAATTTTTACATGAAAGCCTGTACCTTAATCTACTTTTCTACATTATTTCCGTGAATATTGAGGCACTTGTAAAACGTGTCACCAGTTTTTTAATATCCTCATAAAATGCCGCCTGTCTTGTTAACCGCTGTATAAAATATGTTTTAAAAGATACTTACTTAAACAACGCGCCTCGTACTTCGACCTAAAAATTTTAATAAAAAATTATAAGCTTATAAGCTCTTGCTTTTAAAGTCACAAAAAACATTTGAAAAGTACGTATTTTATCTAGTACACCTTTCAATTGTTTCAGCAGAATCAAGGCATAGCACTAAAACATGTAAAATTTTATACGAATATCCTGAAACTTTAGTTTATTACTTTTATAAATAATTTATTAGTAAATTAATTATTTTTTTAATTTTCAGACAAAAATCGAGCAGTCAGTAAATAACGACTGAAAACAGCAGAACAACTGAAAGATCAATGTAACCACTGCTTCCTATCTTATTTTTCAGATACTAGAAGCCATTTAAGTGTTTTCTTACATTCAAAGCCGCTGAAATAATGGTCTAAACATAAAAATAGAGCTTAATGCGATAACTAAAATAATGTACATATTTTTTTTTATTTATTTTTTCGTTTTGAAAAGGCATGGTGTTAATTGGTACAAAAATAGTGAATAAAATTGTGTTTGGTTGCGTGTAACGTTTATGAAAATCAACTTAATATAAAAATTTGCAAAAGATGCTCTTAGTTTTAATATCTTTAGGTGCTAATTTTATTTTGCGCTTTTTGTTGTTTTTTTTTTTTTGTTTAATTAAAGTTACCAAAATCAAAAAAAATAATTATAAAGAACTACGGAAATTATGTTATGCATTGCAGATTATAGTTTTTGCTTTTTTAGCAATCTGACACCAAGTTGTAAGTTGGTAAACACAAAGAAAAATTTAGTAAACTGAAGTACATAATCATTTAATAGTACATATCATAGTTAAATGAAGTATATATATCTCAGGACGGTTACATAACATCTGGTTCGAAACTATAGCATGTACTTTGAAACTAGATATCTTTATGATAAATACAAATTTAATAAACACCCAGACATGAGAAAAATAATATTCATTGCCAACTATTTTTCATCATCATCATCAGCCTTTGAAAGTCCACTGCTGGACATAATACTAATGCCTCCCCTAATGCACCCCTATCCATCAGGGGTTTTGGACCGTATCCCAACTATTTTTTATGTCCTGGAAATCGAACCTACGCCCTTTGACGCGTAAAACAGCATTACTAACCAACACGCCAAGTGGGACGTCTGGTTACGATACTTAGTAGTAAAATCTCCGCAGTCACATTTTATCAGACAAGTCTTCGTATTGTTCATGTTAAATATATAACATTAAGAATCCACTCTCTTCGCAAACAAAACACATGGCTCAAGATTTATAGGCTAATATGTCACAGTACCACAATGGCTGCTGATATATTTATTCCAAGCTGTATATGACAATCCGACATCTAACCATAAACTTAAAGATATTTATGCTCCTTTATATTATATAATATACTAGCGACCCGCGCCTGCTTCGCACGGCAGCTATGCTGGTAGAAAATATACCTACAATATTAAGCATGTGCAACGATATAAACCTTCTTATTCAATCACTTTATCTATTAAAAAATTGAAAGATTTAAGCATACATGGGGATATAGGGACAGAGAAAACGACTTTCGTTTTATGTATCTATGTAGTGATGCTTTTATCCTCTCCCAAGGTAGCTTAAAAGTTAAACTTGCTGTAAGAAGTATACAAACAAATAATCTGTTTTCAAGCAGTAAATATATCGTCATGTTTTACTTAATGCTTAATTTATAATAATATTTAAGATATACGAATGAAACTTTTAAGTTGAGCTATATGTATATATTCAGGCAGGGGCAATAAAGAAATAAAATTATTAGTATTTTTAGTAAATGGACAACATTTCTGCACAAAAAACCTACACATCCACTATCCTAATATTATTTTGTATATCAACAAAACAGAGAGAAAAGAAGCAGAAGTAGAAAAATAATACTAGAAATTTTCTTCTTTCACACATCAAGAGGTTTAAGAACAAAACGAGTCTATGCCACAAGATCTGTTATAGTGAATGTCATTTCAAACCGATCTGACAAAAATCATCGCAATAAAAATATTGTAGCATATTCTGGGATAAATTATCGTGTACAAATGTATATTATAGCCTAAATAATGCCGAGACGTCGCGCTTACATGTACTCAGGTTTGTAGATGCTTTTAAGAAATATAAACATTATATGAGAGATGTAGATATCCTTTTGAAAGCGATAATTGAGGCTTTGCGTTTCTCCATTTTCTTTATATTTATATCAACCGAAATCGTTGCATTGAGTCATTATGACGATTATTTTATTTATATATAATCTTGGTAATAAGATGTATTTTAAGTTTTCAATTACTAAAGACTTTATCACATGCTAGGCTTGTTATTTTGTCTAAACGATTATCACAAAATCTATAAAACTTTTTAAGCTAGTATACTATATAGTACAAAGCAGAGACTATAGAATAAGTTGCTTCAATTAGAATTAGTTTACAGAATACAAATAAATAAGTATAATCTGCACAGTACCTCTTTTTTTTCACGTATCTGTTTAAGTTTTCACATGTCTTTGTCGGCGTGAACAAAAAAAACGGTCTGTAAAGTGAGATGATCCATGCGTCGTATGAGCACGTAAAGTCGGTCCTGCGCCTGGTCTCTCTCTGGTCGTGTCGGCTATCTGTCCCGTCGCACTATGAGAGTGAAGGAAGATTGAGTGCACCTGTGTGCGCCTAATCGTGTGCACTATAACTCCAGTGTAGTTTGTTGATCTCTTATATAGATCAGCAGCCGTAGTGGGGTTCAACTAGGAGGACATTATTATTATTGTTATTGTTAAATATGTATTGTTAAAACAGGCGTATACGCCGGAAGAAGTAGATCACCAATGTCTCTCAGTGATTCAGCAACTGCGGTCACTACAAATTGCCAAATGATGTGGAAGACGATAAAATGCTACATTGCCGATACACTCGACACCCTAATACAGTATCGCACGCTCGTATCGATGATAGCTGCTGTGGTTCTCCTCAGTATATTAATTCCCCTTATAACGAAGGCCGTACACAATGCATCGGAGACAAAAGCGCTGAAAAATATCGTGAACTCTATGACGGTAAAGCTAATAACATTCTTATTTAACATTTAGCCTTATTAAAATCTATCTGGTTAGATCTAGTATTTCCTTAGTGGTGCTAGTAAAACAGTCTCACTATATCTTTTTTCTTTTTTATTTATTTTATGTACTCATCCTTCAATATTATTTACAAAACTAATGTTTGAATTTCTCCACTGTGATCAATTATGAACTCATTCTCTTTAACTACCGTCTTTATAATACGATATGTAAATCGTCATATTTTACGAAAAGCTACTAGCTAATGACCAATGTGAGAAAGCGGCGATCTATAACAACTATCAAAACCGATGTTGTCACAACCCGTACGAGTTGTCTTGCTTATCTAACTAATAGATGATCAGCCAATATGGTGCTAAGCAACAATAAAAGCATAATACAAAAAAAATGTCTCTCTACAAGCTAAAATGAGGACCAAACTTCGATCCATACATCAAGGATTAATACTACAAACCGCAGAGACAAAAAAGAGGACGAAAGGGCTTCTTACGGATTTTATGGTGTTCATCTGTTTGAATAGTCTACCCCGTGGCCACGGCCCTGGAAGGCGTTCGAAACGTCAAGATTAATTCTTGACGTGAATACAAGAATAAACGCTATAAAATCCGTTAGTAGTTCTTTTCGATAATGTGTGGTATTAAAAAAAGAATTAATTAAGTGTATGCCTTTGAAGCGTTGTGAATATTGTAACCCATAGCAAAGACGTTGCGATTAACTGATAACAAGGCTTTCGTTAATACAACAAGTTATAGTGAAAACAACTGTTTACAAAATTGTACAAATTGCACATGATTTAATAAAGCTTTACGGATTTAATCAGACGCCCGTGGCCATGAAACCTACAAAAAACGTGCAACGCTTTGAATATTGTAAACAAAATTAAAGGCGATAAAATCCATAAAGTTTTTTTTAATATCATCATACTATTTCTTCTTTGGCTTTTATATAGAAAGAAGTAGGCAACTTTTCTTATGGATCCGTATAATACCCATTCCGTTCCCCAACAGAAAGAAGTGGACAAAGCTAAGAATAACTGCAACGATGTAGCTGACAAGTTTTGCTCCATTCAATGCTCTTTGAGGGATCTGACTACGGGAACAGTAAGTTTGCATATTTCCAACTATTTTATCGTAGGTACGATTAGGAGAAAGCCTAAATGTGTAACTACATATGCAGGCAATTATAGTCAAAATCATTAGGAACTACAAATGTGATTGCCTTGAGTTCCAAGAGAAGAAGTAAGTAGAGCCCATTTGGACACTTCACTCTTATAACCCAAACTGAAGTAACATTACTCTCTAATGTAACCTTAATAATAAAATAATTTACCACTTTAAACTAACATATGACCAAAAATCTTTAAATTAAAAGAAATTCTATACTAAATATAATGAACTTTAACATTTAAAATTACGTCTAATATAAAATAAATAAAACATAGTAAAACATCACCATTTAAAATTGAATGTTAAAAGTAGAATCTTCTTAATATATGTTGTTCCATACGTACTGATTCATTTCCGATACCGTAGTGTGCTTATTGCTTATGATACATTTGATCGACAAATCAAATAGATTGTTCGTATGTATGACCTCAATCGGACAAATTGCTTGATGGTTGTTCCATGACAGATTTATTGACGTATAGAATCACTGGCAATTCGCACTGCAATTAAATATATCTGCTTTTTATTTTACGCAGATTACTACTTTTTAAATTAGTTATAAACCCATTCAAAAGGTAATCTAAACTGTAATTAATCTTAAACTAGTTTTTTTACATTTTATATAAGTTAACATAACACATATACAAGCAAATGAGTACCAATTTTTACTTTTATTTTTGTTGTTTTTGTTTAGGTTGTAAGTGTAAATGTTCTCCAGTCGATTCCGACTACTGTACCGAATCTATATTAGAGATCACCGAACTACGCAGGAGATATTATAATTCATAAGCGTACGCGCAAACACAGGCACACTTCCTGTTCCTTTATACCCTCAAAGACCCATGGGACGGATAACCGACACGACCGGATAGAGTAAAGCGCTAGGCCGACATTTTACATGACCATCCGACGCATGGATCATCTTACTTTTCAGACAATTGGGTGATCGGTGAGTTGAGTTAGAGAGAGGCTGATTCGGATATTTACTTATTGTTAAAAATAGCACGGTTGGCATCACAAGATAGACATTTAAATTTAAATAGACGTCTCCATCAAGGTAGTTAAATAAAGACAACGTCATTTATGTTAGACTCGTACATAAAACCACCACGTTGGTTTGTCAATACAGACCTTTACAGACAAAAGGCTGCCAATCCCTTGCGACGGCGTCGGTGAGAGGAACGCCATTAGCCACATTAAGATTCCACTCCCTTAAACCAACCGTTTCGTATACAGTCCTGGCTACCCAGTTTTGTGTGCTTTGCCACCACATTGTATCTGAATCGGAAAAGACAAAAACTTAAATCCAAATTGTTGTCGATACTTTAATTCTCCTTTATTACCATTGTGTGCCAATATTCGCCGATTATTGTATTTCTTTTAGGCAATAAAGAAAAACACAAATATGCACACAAAGTACACTTAAAAAATCAACACTGAACGACTTCTTTATTTGCAAATTTCAGTCAGCGAGCACGTCGATATGCCCCAGTTTCGAGGGTCTCACAAAATTGAAAGCGGAGAATAAAAAGAACTTCATTCAGCGCATGTTCAAGACGAAACTTTCGTCGAATGTTATTGAAGTAAGCCTTTCAAAATTAAGAACCAGCAGTCTTTATGTTTGGCGCGCATTATTCGTATTGAAAAATCTTTCAATGGCACTCCTATTGAGCTGGTTGTTAATACATTCACAGTCACATTTTATTTTAATTAAATATATGTCGTCATGTATTTTTAGCCGTAAATTTAATGTATATACAGTTTAATTTTACTTGTCAGCCTTTTTTCACATCAAAATTATCGTAGGCGATCTTTAAGCAATATAGTTGGCAACAAATTTATTGATAGCTATTGAATAAATTTAGCACAACAATATCGAAACAAAACAGACAAAAATAGCAATAAATAAATAAAAGTTTTAAAATAAGTGAAATTTAGCTATAATAAAGTAAACATTCGAAAACTATGTAAATTTGTTTATTTATCATTGATTTGACGTAAGTAAATTAAAGGTCAGTAGAATAAGTGACCCCACCAACCCGCATTGGATCAGCGTGGTGGGATACGGTCCAAAAACCCTCTAATGGAAAAGGCGTGCATAAGGGGAGGTATATGTCCAGCAGTGGACTAACACAGGCTGATGATGAGATGAAGTGAAATATCAACCTTATTATTATTATATATTGCTCCTAATCTAGTAAATCTACAAAAGTTACGTAATTTATCTGTTACCACGGTTTAGCCAAAAGATACTGGGAATACATGTAAACATGAAACCCGAGGCAACTAAGTCGCGTCTTGTACATACTAGGGTTTTTACTGATGAACTGTGACCGAGATAACAATTACTGAGAGGCAGTCGAATAATAACAACGCGTTACGTCGATGCTTTTGCTTTTGCTTCTTATTAAACAGAGCACGGTTGGCGTCACCATCTCAAGAGACACATTTAAATTGAAACAGAGTTCTCCTTCAAGGTTCTTTGCATACTACACTGTGTGTAACTTAGCTAAGTTATAGAAACTATGATTTTACTATCGCCCCTTGTTCTCAAACTTTGGTATGCAAAACATAATACCAATTATAAGTATTTATAGAGTTTTTTTTAGTAACTAGTTTATCATCGTTATATTTCTTTGCTTAGAAAAACCGACTCTTATTACATTACTGTGCTGCCTTTTTGATAAAAAGCTCATTATAGCTATAGGTACATCATATAGGCTCATATAGGTTGGGTTAGATTGTGTTTTGTTTGAGTACCGATATTTCTAAAATGTTATTTCGTCCCTTATCATGAAGAACACTGCTGCACAGATCCTCGTTTTTGCCTTATATCAACCGGAAGCGAAATAATATTTTTTTTTTAAACTTTCTTTAATTTTTTTCTATCAACATTTTGTCATGGCGTATTTTGTGCGTTGTTTCAGAAATCTTCCGATGAGTTACACAGTAAATGAACGAATTGAATATGACCAACAAAAACAATGAAAAAAAATATTATTAATGTAATATTTTTAGACAATCCGAAACGTTTACTAATAAAAAATTTCCCTCCGTAAACCATAGACTGCATTTATTTCTAGAACAAATGGAAATCACTGCTTAAGCCAAGTCGAGGTGTGAAAAGACAAGCGATAAAATTTAAAATGTATTAACGATTAAAAGCAGTATAGTACTTTTATGGAGCCTATTTTTAATTATTTTTATGTACACAATAAATTATGTGTCAATCGCTGCCGCTAATTCTTATTTATGGACTGTATTGTCAAAGATGATGTTTTACCGTTCATTTCATAAAGTAAAATCCATCCTTTCTATCCAATTCGGATAATATTGTTTCGTAATCATCATCATCATCATCATCATCATCCTCAGTCTGTGATAGTCCACTGCTGGACATAGGCCTCCCCTAATATAACCCTATCCATTAGCGGGTTTTGGACCGTATCCCACCACGCTGGTCACAATGACGACATGCCCGCCCATCCGACGCATGGATCATCTTACTTTTTAGACAATTGGGTGATCGGCCCAAATTGTCCTAACCAACTAGGAAACAACAATGAAAATTTTGTTGAGTCCCCGCGGGAATCGAACCCACGACCTCCGGTTTCTAAGGCATACGCCTATACCACTAGGCTACGGAGGCAGTCGTGTTTCGTAATATTAAATATCAATAAAAGTAAACTAAGAGTAAACATAAATCGAGATATGAATACGTAACAAATATAGAGACTGATTTATGGAAACAACTCCCATTGTATAAACAGTCGCAGTCTCAATAGAGCCTTGTGAGCATATGACCAAGACGTATGTGTAAATAGAAGCATGACCTCTGCATGAAATGAAATGGATAGTTTATGGATATCTTTGGCTTAAGGTTTTACTAAATTCTGTATTAATTACGCTTGATATATTAACTAGATTACTACATTTGGGTTCTTCTCGACCCAATGTATCGCATGATTGAGAAGTGGCGCTCATTGAGAAAGCCTATGTCCAGCAGTGGACTGTTAGAAGCTGACGATAATGATGTTTTAGATAGATTCAGAATATGGTGCTGTTTCAAACAAAAAATACTTGTGAGGCACTAAATGATCTGGAGGTTTATCCTTCTATATCCTCTTACAGCAAAGTGTATTTACTTTAACTAAGTAGAATTTAGCTAAGGTTCAAAGGTTCTAAGGCTAATTGATTTTACATAAATATTTTCTTATGGATTTAAATGCATTTATTTAGATTTTAATTATATTTTAACAGCCGATATTTAGAACACTACGATAAAATTCATTTAAAGTTCTTTTGTTTAATAATGTGTAGCATCGGCGTAAAAGAAATATGTTAATGATAAATGTCTACAAATATAGTGAAAAAATATTTTCATAGTATAAGTTTGTATATATCGTGCTCTTTCAAATAGCTTCAGTAACTATTTTACAATAACATTGTTCATTTTGACATTTGACACTAAACATTAACGTTATATATGATATTATATATATAAATGATTATTATATGATATATAACGGACAGAATATTCTTAATATCGCATCAAAAGCATTAACCAAACGTCAATTAGGCATAAAATGCTTGACTTTTTTGACGTATGGCACTTTTGACAATGTTTCGGTTCAATTAGTTCACGGAAAATTAATCAGAAAAACACTGAAAGTATGCCCGCAAAAAAATCGTTGAAGCTTATTTGCATCGAAATCGGTTTGTTTTTCGCCGCACTAGCAATAGCAATGCATCTCACTATAAACATTTGGGAGTACTTCGTTTTGCGAACGGAGCTGATCCGGATTAACTCCAGCTTGTATGTGCTAAAGGTCGAAATGTAGGCAAAAAAAACTTGCTGTAGCATTATTGTTCGTAGACGTGAACGTAACGGGAACGTGACGTGAAGTGAATTAACGTCCATAGTAAAATTTTGTTCACAAACCATGACATTCTGGAATCATTCTTTAAACAAAATATAGTTTTAAATAATGACATAGTCTATGCAATTTTTTTTATGGAAAAATAATAACACTATTTAGTTTCGTCATAACTAAAATTTTGCTTTGTATGTGTCAAAATATTAATCACACCCTTGTTTTATAGTACAAGAACTCGAGTGTCCTGTGTATAAATTTTTTTAACACTGTTTTTCAATTATAACAGTTTTAAATATTTTCAGGATACACTTGGCATCATAAGCATGGCGTATAACAAAGTCAGTAAGGAGTTAAATGCATTGAATACTGATAATCTACCAAAATGTACAGATACGTTATAGAAATATATACAAAATTTGACTTTTTTATTTTTAAAAAATTAAAACGGAAAACGAGCATCTTTAATAACTAATTTTCAAAAATCAATGTTTGTTGTTATCTACTTCTATGTTCTACTAAATACATATGTAGAAAACGGAATTTAAATTTGAACAAAATGCTTTATTCAAATTTATGTTGGAATTAAAGTGCGTACATTAAATAAGATCCATACACTGATTGTTAACGAATATTTATAAGGAAATTTAGAAGCGGAGAACTAATATTTGATGTATTTTTAAAGTAAATGACAGTTGTGCTAGCACACTCTTGGTTAAAGAACAAAATTTGTACCTACGTCATTGCCGTGGTTCATAGTATTTGCCTACTCGGTCCACGAACAGAGGTTCTTTAGTAAATGAACTTAAAAAACTTTATACAAAAGTGATTTTTGTATTGCTTTTTATTATTAATTGAAGCAAAATATCAAACTAGTCCCCACTCACGACAGGTCATAGCTTTCGAAACAGTGTAAATAATCTTTGAATTTGAATTGAGCTGCACTTATGATTATAGTTTCATCACTAGCAATGTACGGAAACCATCAGCGTCGCATTGAACGTTATTTCGCGCTTTGTATAAATACTTGATTCGAATGCGGCCGGCAATATAGATTCCCGATTCCCCTTTCGCGAGAGCCTCAATGGACCACGTAACTGGGATAAATTGGCCCCCACGGGGTCCGCAGTGAGAATTACCGATACGTACGGTCCCCGAGTAAAATACGTTAGAAACGAACGCCCATTCAATACACTCGCCTAGTGAATTTTCACGTAGCGCACCTTTGAAATGGCTTTTTAAAAATTGGGAAAGTAAAATTCGCATAGAATAATTATAGCCTAGTCAAAAGAGATTCCCACCTATATATTGCCTCGTCACGATATCTCTGGAACTATAAGGAATAGCAGCTTGAAATTTTTGTAGGAATATTCCTTTCGCCGAGTCGAGGTCAGCTAAGAATTTCGGATTTTACGAAATTCCACCCACAAGTGGGATTGCGGGGTTGCTAGTATAACATAGAAAGTATGGGATGTTAAAACACTACTGATTGAAATGAGTAGTCTGTTTAATTACTGGATAAACGGGAAATACAAGAATAAGCAGACTCGTGGCGTTTGATCAGGGGCTCTTTTAAACACATAAAAAATCTATAATAACCAGTCCAATGTCACTAAACGAACTGAATGGTAGACCGAAATCATAGTCAAACCCCATGCGATATACGTTTTGGCATGAGGTTGAAATCAAAATTTGTTTATAATATATCTCGTTCGAGTTTACCGGTGGTAGGTCCCCTTTTTATAGGAGTCTGGGTGGATACCACCGCGGTGCCTATTTCTGCCGCGAAGCAGTAGTGTGAAAACACTGCCGTGTTCCGATTTGAAGGGCATCGTAGCCAGCGTATTTACTGGGTAAAGGAGATTTAACACCCTATGTTTCACGGTAGGCAGCGCGTTGGCGATACCACTGGTATTGCCGATGTCTATGGGCGTCGGTGACCACTTCCCATCAGGTGGCCCTACTGCTCGTCTGCCTGCGTATGCCATAAAAAAAAAAGAGTTCAGTTAAGTTGTACATCACGTTGCGAAATTGTGCTACGCACACATGACGGCCAGTCACATGTATTGCTACAATAGTAATACGTTCGCAAAAATTGCAATGTAATTATTGTAGTCTATTTTAATGTAATTTATGCAGTTTATTACGGACTAATCTGACGTTAAATTACGCGTATAATGGCCTAGTGATGCAACACAATTTGGAGATCACGAATTCTAGTGATATGGGAGAACAATTGCATACTGTTTCATACTTGTTGTTAGTTTGTTTTATAGATAGAAATCAATCTTAGGATATCATAAGAGTGCATGAAAAATTTAAAAATCTAATACCCATTTGAATGAAGCAGGTCAAATGTAAACAATCATAGTCGGAAATATTTATACTTTGGTAATGAATCTAGGAATACGAATAAAACTATAAATATCACAATCAAAACATGTTTAATGTGGATTGACTTTTCGTTAATTCTTGCTTTCATTGACGTACAGCTTGCTTTTATGTAGGCTAACAGTGTTAATTCCTTGCGAGCTTTGTTTCTTGATGAGGTGGACATCGACGTTCGGCAAAGGCTGGTTTTACGAGGGTTCCACTCTAAGCTTCCAGTATCAAGTGCGTTTGCAAACGCCTCCAGGAAATCCAACTGTCCCTCAAATTTCGGCAGCTCTAGCGAAAATCTCTCTACTTGGCTTTTTAGCTCTCTGTAGCTCTCTTTCATTCCTTTTAAATTGTTCTGAAAAATAAAAGTGGTGTAAACATACTAGCAAACATTGTGTGGGACGCCCTGCGCCTATATGGAGTGACGACATTCGCAAAAAGGCCGGTGTAGGGTGGATGAGAATAGCCGGAGATCGGAAGCGGTGGCGTGCATTAGGGAGGCTTATAGCCCAAGGCACAGGCTGATGATGATGATAAGAAGCATTATTTTAGACTTAAATTTTTGATAACTTTAATGAGAGATAGTTTTATATCATCGTTATCACCAGCAGCAGCCTTTCTGAGTCCACTGCTGGACAAATAAATGATTTTGTATTGACTTTAACGCGTTTGTTACTCGAGCATAGCTATATTATATTCTTAAAAATTTAAAGTACTACATCAAAGTTTACTCGTTATATCTTACTATACAATAGCACTAGAAAGTGACATTAGATTACATTTAAGCAAATTCTATGACTTTCTTGGCTCGAATTTTGGTACTTACTGCTATGCTCTCAATATGCTTAGTGATATTCCTCAAATCATTCTTCGCTCCGCACGTATTGCAGTTGTATTCTAACAACAAATAGATAACAGCGACCAAACTGGTAACGATTAAATAATTGAAAATGCCGTTTGAGGTTCGCCTATTTGGTAAATTTGCCGCCATATTGGTCGACGATGTGAAAGCACATCGACATTTTCTTCTACGGTTCTTTCTGTGATAATCCATTTGTTTGTTTAATCTAAAACAATGAAGTAGTTAAAACAGATTGTTAATTTACATTATAATTAGATATTGTTGTATTCCGGGTTTCTATTGATCGTGATGGAAAACGAGTAATTTTTAATAGCAACACATTTTTAGTTGAAATCAAAATGTTAATGTCATTGTCAAAGCTTAAGTTTTTTTTTATTAAGCAGTTACACAAGATTAATAAAATAATAAAAATAATAAGGAACTATAAAATTGTTTGCTAGTTGTTTTTAAAAATAAAACGTGGAGAAACAGTAATGAATATAATCTGAACATGTAAATGTAAATTGAGATTTCCTAAATTTTATGTTGCGTGTCTTTGCAATTATACCTCAATGATTTATTTTAATATTTTTATAAAATTTGTTATAAATATTATCAATTATATTTAAAATTCTGGAGTGGAGTCTGCGTTTGGGAAAACGGAGCGATGGTCGACCCCCGACCAGGTGGGATGCCGATCTTCGGCCAGTAGCCGGTTCAGGTTGGCAGCAAGTAGCAAGGGATCGGCCGTCTTGGCGTTCTTTGAATAATTCCTACATCCAGCGGTAGACGATAAAGGCTGCTGATGAGACATGAGACATTTGCAATGACTTTTATTCTTTGCTTAAACAATTATAAACATTTCTGTTAACTGTTAGAAATGTACCAATAGTAAAATTATATCAAAGCAATAACGGCCTAAAATAAGAGAGGCGCTTTATTAACATCTCAACGTGAAGTTGATTGGTCACCCTCGATGTGATTAACAAAGCTTACTATTAACAATAAGATTTTGTCGAATAATGTTTTATTAATCAAAATTATTATAATTGTCCCTCTAGTTGGTATTACTAGTATGAACTTAACTACAATTTGTTGAGTTTCATTCTGGTAATCGTTTGAATGAAAGTTCACTTAATAAGATCTTGAAAGTTTATTAATCAAATAATGCCTTGTTGTCCAGCTGACTACTGTTTAAGTAGGAACGTAAGATTGCCAACTAGTTTATCGTATCAGTTTGTACATAGTTTAAACAGAAATAAGATGCAGCGTTATAATTTTAGCATGACGAAATGAAAAAAGCGTGTATGAGGTGATAAAAGTAGTGAAGTTGAATGATAAAAATTACTTCCATTCATTCACTGTATTCGATATTCTAACAACAAAAATATTGATGTCGTTTAAGTAGATACACAATTTTAAAGTAATTTGCTAAGAAAAGTAATGAAGCACTTTGTATTAGTAATTTAAAAGTTGAAATAACTTGTTTTAAGCAACAGTTACTCGTAGCGCTATAGGCTGTATCAGCACAGCCTCCACGCATTTAGGCTCACCGCCATTCCGGTGCGACGACTCGAGCGGAGCGGAAGATGTCGCCGTCTCATTCGCCCTCATTGTACTCCATACTTGGTTTTCGTTTTACATTTCCAACTACCAGTGATGAACATAGATGTTTTTATGTATCGATACTTAAATACCTGTAATGTTTATGGATGCAAAAGAAAAACAATTTCCTGTTATGACTATAACGTTGATAGGTTTAATTAACTTGTATAAAACACGTGTGAAATTTTTATATGGATTTTATTATGTTTGTTGTTTCTTATATGAGCTTTTTTATTATTTTAAAGGCGAAACTACAATGCTTAATCAGAAGAACTTCTTGAAAAAATTTTGTCAGCAAAAATGTTAACCACAAATCGGTCTGATGGATAATTCAGCCAATACTGAAGTACCGATCCCTTTAATGCTGTGAAATGAAAGTAATTCACAACCTTTATCATGTTTTTTTCTACAAACAATCAATTATAAAATTTTGATTAATGAGGATACGACCCGTAATTACTTGATTTTATTTTGTCTAAATGTTTATGTTATCGATAATTAATCGTACGTCCCTGCCCCTCGCCCGGGAGTCGTGCACTGGCCGGTCGCGCTGCATGATGTCATTCATCAGCACACACTCACACATAGAAGTGGTCGGCAGTTGAGTCGCGCGGCTGTTTACATTTTGATTTTGAAACGCCAGATTATTCTCTGACGCTGCACGCGGTGACTTCACGGCGGCGAATCGTGTCTGTGATTTAATTTATTATTTATTGTAATAACGTAGTTATTAGTTTAAAATGGCCAACAACAGAGCCGCAAAGTCTGGATTAGCTGCGGAGGCACAAAGAAAGGTGAGTTTTTCGTGTATTATAATGGAATCCACCGTTCGAATTGGTTTCGGTTGCCGGCTATTACCGACCGTTTTTAGTTGAACGGTTAGGCATCTCAAAATGAACCAGGTCACGGCGTAGCTATGGATATTGATTCTGGATGCTGGGAAAAACTTACAAGGACTCAGCCCTGACCTACTTTGGAGCACGTGTTCCAAACTTTCCTGTGGGAATAGATGTGTATTATTTTTTTTCTTATTGGATTCTAACTGCAGCGTATATCGCGAGATGAGGTAATAAAGCCTTGCACATTCTGGAACCTGTGCGTGGAACTTTCCGTTTGTGACCTAAATTAACACATTCGTAAGTTGTAACCGAGGCACATAAATGTGTGTGTGCTTATCGGTACGAAACTTTAACATGCGTTAGTTGAATCCTCAACGGTAAATTTTAAAACATGTTTTAGGATGTCCCTCTGAGGCTTACTATTTAAGTAAAACATTTTTGAAAAATGTACGTAAATTACGTGTTTTAAAAAGCTGGTCTGAATGATGCCTCAATTATTTTTAAAGTTAAAATTTGCTAAATTAATTTAAAGAAAAGTAATTAATTTTTTTATTAAAAAAGTTAAACTTATACACATTAGTCTAATTAATAGACGGGTTTATCAATTACAATGCTTACAGAAAATTTAAATGGATATTGAATAGCCTCAAAAATTGTAAATATATATCAATTTGAGTGAAAAAAACTTTTCCAAAAAATTACGAACCATTGTCCAGATATAGAACTAGGCTCTAATTGTGACATAATTTAAGTAAATATAAAATATATAAGCTCGAAAGGCTTCAAAATATATTTATAAAGATTTTAATAAATAAAATTGCTAACTTGCGATGTTATATTACGTTCATTATGTTGGAATATAGTCTGTCGTTTCAAATTTAATTAAACGAATTTCGTTGTCCAGCATAAACAGCGTTATCGGTCCCCGGCAAACATTAGTTCATCGCTTAATTCGATACATAAATTTATTGAGTGATGTAACTGTTCACTGCTTGTATGAATATGAGTCACATTATATTGAAAAACATTCGACACTTAGTGTTGTTGCTAACTTAGACGTTATAAAGATGACACTTTATTTATAGCCTTGTTTAAGTGTAAAGAAACTGTCTTGACTAAAAAATACGTTGTCTGGTTCTGCATTTTAATTATATCTCTATAGTTTGTTTGTGAGTTTACCTTGAGTACAAGGTGAAATTTGTATGTATTATCATCATACTTTCTTCTTTTGTATATACCTCTTTCTCTGTTCACAAATTAAATATTGTGTTCTGATTTATTTTATACATGCTTACGCCTGCTGCTCCGCTCACGTATACACATAAAAATTACATTTTAACCCGTTTATTCTCGTGAATCATTTAAAATAATGCTTAATATTTTTTACTAAAATTGCTTAATTTATTTATTTTAAATTACCTTTTCTTATTAAAAAAAACACATTCTTCGGCAATAATAATATATGTAGGATCACTTCAAGTTCGAATACTACCCAGGTAGACTATAAAAATATTCAGAGGATAATAAGTATGCGACATCAATTAATAACACACCTCTTTCCCGCGTGGCCGACTAAAGTCACTAATGGCATTTTTAATTGCGTTTATATAATTCATGACGCTACGAAGGTCGTCATTCAACGAAGATGCTGATGTACACTTTATTAACATACACTGGTAATATTACTGTTAGTTGGTACGTATCACTGCATAGTATAAAACAAAGTCGCTTTCTCTGTCCTTGACAGTAAAACTGATTTTGATGCGGTTTTCTTTAATGGATAGAGTGATTGAAGAGGAAGGTTTATATGCATGTTATTATACACATCCTAAACTTTGTATATTTGTTATCAGCGTAGCGCCGTTCGAAGAAGGGGCGGGTCGCTAGTTATTTATAAATCTACATTATTATAGGCGATCGTTTAGCTTATCTTAATTGGAAGAAAAACAGTATGAAAATAGCTGGCTGTAGTAATATTCTCTACTTTATTTTATGAATAATGTATTTGTATTATTTCCCTATACTAACGCATAAGAATACCCGATTAATGACATAGAACGAAGTACCCTAAACGTCAAAACTTTCCTTAAATAAATACGCTGTCCCTTGGAATACTTTATTTTTTGTTTTTAGAGGCTTTTAACCGAATATTCATAATGATAGTACCGAAAATGCATCGATTGTTAATATTTCATCTGTGATCGTAAGGGGGCGTGTAATTTTTTTAAATAACCACCTTTCTGCCTGTGGCGGGGAACACGATGCGATACGCGAGCAGATAAAATATAGGTTTTAAGCCTTTTTTAAAGACTCTTTCTAGCACAATATTCATAGTGAAGTGCTAGATCTTATCGATTATATATGTACCAGGTGGAACCCGCTTGCCACCTACCAACTTAGTCTGCGTAGAAAGCGGGATTTATTCGAATTTAATGAATAGCAGCACATACATAAATAATGTGTCATAATGTTATGTGTCTATAATTAGACACAAAGTTTCATGGTTTTATCTTTAAGAATGACGAATTTGCTCAAAGACTTTCTACCCCCATTTCAACCTTTTCAACCACTTATGCAATAAAAAATACCCTGTGTCCTGTACTAGAATCTATTCTACGTAAAATCAGTGCAGTGGTTTAGACAGACAGATCTTCGCATTAACATTATAAGTATTAAATATTGTAATTATTTCTTCTGTGACCGTTAAAGGCGCGCGTAAACGTTTTTTTCCATAGAACCAGCTTTCTTCCCGTGGCGGGCAACACTGGTGCTCTAGGTCAAGGGGAATGAGTCGACAACAAACCGGTTCCCGCTTCGACTTTGTGAATGTTACCGAATGTGAAGTTATATCATTTTATGTTTTTATAGAAATTCGAGTTTCGATCAATTGAAAGCCACATCTGCGCTGTATTCTAAAAAAATATATTAAATGAACTTGACATTTTTACCTGTGTAGTCAGGCGTTTAGCAAATTTTAGATGCAAAATAAATTAAATAACTTGCTGTCAACAATATCATTTATATGTGTTTAAAATCAAAGTCAATCAAATCTGACGCTGGTATTGATAAATGTGATTAAATGCGATGATGTTAAAGTAGCTTGATTTATGACTTAGTTTGTTTAGGAAGAAAGAAAGAAAAAGTATTTATTAAGCCAATACAAAAAGTTATTATGGAAAACAGTATTAAACATAATAAACCAAAAAGGTTGCCACTCTGCGGTGAATAAAGTTAATTAAATTGACGAAAGACCTTTTAAAATAGTTTTGCAGTGGAACTATACGGTAAACTTCAAATTTTGTCTTTAAAAAAGTAAACGTCAGTTCCAGTAAAATATATTATTTGTTTTAACAGTTATTTACTTAAGTTGGTACACTATTTAGTTCAAAATTTTGGACAAAATTTTACAAAGATAAAATTATTCATTTTTAAGTCAAGTTCTTTTCTATGCCAAGTGTGTGGTATTTTATATAAATATCGTTTACAGACATTATAGCAGTGATCTGAGAATGGTGCAAATCTAAAGTTCTATGAAACGACTCGTTAAGTGAATTCCTGACCGCAAGCAAACTAATCTCGGTCTACGTGAAGGAATGCATTATCAATGACCGTTCCCAACTGTTTTGCCCTTAACTAACTTCTTATTTAAACTGTTATATGTTTGAAACAGTACATTGTGTATTATTACAGTTTTACTTACTTTCCTATATTTGTGTTTTATATATAAATACATTTTAATTTCGCAAAGAAAGGAGAAAGCCTAATTATTGCGTTATAGACTTTCATTATTTTTCAAATAATTTTTCATCATTATCAGCATATATTCCCATAATGCACTTCTTCAGGGGATTTTAGACCGTATCCCACCACGCGGGTCACAAATTTTCATTGTTGTTTCCTAGTTGGTTAGGGCAATTTGGGCCTATCCATGATGATCCATGCGTCGGATGGACATTTAAAAAGTCGGTCCACCCACCAACCCGCATTGGACCAGCGAGGTGGAATACGGTCCAAAACCCCCCTAAATGGACAAAGCGTGCAGTAGGGGAGTCCTATGTCCAGCTGTGGGCTAACACGGGCTGATGATGATGATACCTCATATACACATTTTTTTATACAAATTTTATGTCAAATTTTTGCCTTTGATATTAAAGACAAAACTATCGACTCGTAGTATCTGGAACACCTAGTTTTATATTTCAATGTTCTACATCAAAACTCTACCTAATTGTCATCTTATTTTCTATATATCGTGTAATGTTATTACTAAATTGCCAGAATCTTCAACTATGGTATATTTTAATTGAAAATATTTTATAATTTCTTGAAAATTGTAGTTTAGTTAAGTAATTTCAATTTCTTGAAATAAGGTAGCATAGCTATATCAATTGCTTCCGAATATTCGAATATGACTATTCTAAGAACTGACATTGCTTTGTTCAAATTTCCTATCTCAATAATCATTGACAAATAATGATCCAGTCCTTACAATTCGGAATTAACGTTGAAATTACATGATTTCTTTTTTCGTTACTTAAATTATCCTAATTAATTTTCGTAAATATTATTCACGTTTGATTCTTATCACATTAATGATAAGGCAACTAATTGACAAATGAAACTTAAATTATTTCAAAGTTTATTTTTTATATAAACGCACACTTTGTCTATACTTTTATTAAGAAACTGTAGAATGTTTAATGTTATTTAAGAAGTTTTTGGTTACCATAAGACGTCAATGTCTTTTAATCCACTCAATGTTATTACTCTATAGAGAATGTCTCATACTTTAGTTTTCTGTTTTCATCAGAAACAATCAAAGCGTGTTATATCTTCAGTTTCTTCTACGGTCTTACTTGCTTAGCTTTTAAAGCCATATACTAGGTATATGGAAGTTTTATCTCATTAATACTTACATATCCTGTCATCGACAATAGCATGTCTTCGTTCAAGTAACGTCAATCTAGTATTGTCTATGCATCAGGCGTTATAACCTTGAATAGAGGTATTGTAGTCTGTAGGAAGAATAGACAATAGTAATATGCTATGAAACAACATATAAAGAGAAACGTATGAGTAATATAAACAAATCTGAAACCTTTTATTTTAATGTTTCATTATTTAACGAGACAGGATGTGTACACTTGATATAAGTGTAATAAATGTCACAATAATGTTGCATTTTTTTACTGCCTCCGTAGCCTAGTGGTAAGGGCGTGTGCTTCAGAAACCGGAGGTCGTGAGCTCGAATCCTGCGGGGGCTCAACAAATTTCCATTGTTGTTTCCTAGTTTTAGGACAATTTGGGCCGATCGATTATAATTAATTTACTATCGACAGATTACATGTATCGAGGTATTAAACAAATTGTGTGATATTAAAACACAACAGTAATATTATTTTAATTAAAATTTGCAAAGACTTTAATCACGAAATTGACTCACATATTATTAAGGTTAATTTGTAATAAAACCTATAAGTTATGTAAAATTAACTAACAATTACTCATTCTACACGCGCCTTGCGTAATATATTTGTATAGTCTGTAGGTAAACACGACAGATGTTCAATAAGTGTGATAGAATTTATTTCGTACTATTTCAACGGCCAGTGACTCAATGCCGCTCCGTTCGGCTCCATATAAGGTGCGGCCTTTGCCTCGTATTTATAAGGCTTAAATATATAGGCTACTTTCAAAACTACGCCATATGTTTTCGATTGAAATTTGGCCAAATTTCACTTGTTTTTTTTAATTGAAGTGAAACTTCTTTATCGGGGTTGAAAAAAATTTAGTGTAACTTTACTTTAGTCACAGTTCCAGTGGTTTTATTTTATAACTTTAAAATTTTTCATTGAATTTGTAAATTTGTATCGAAGGAATTTACTTATTTATATAAGAAAAATTCATTTATATTCGTCAACCTTTAATTGGGCAATTAAGATCCTCATTTTTTTATAATAGATAAATGGGTATATGATTCTAGAAGTTTTAACTTCTGTTTATGCGTTTACGTGATATCAGAATAATAAAACCGATTAACTAAAGCTGCCTAATTATGTGCGAGACATTTTATTTGTAAAGAAGCATTTTTGTTCCCAAATGAAATTTACGTCACAAAGTCTTACGCATTTTGGCGCTTAAAATACAGCGTTATTATTTCATGTCGACAATAGTAATCGTCAACAAATTAAAATACTTCATGTTTCGGCAGGTTATAGTATATTTGCATTGATTCTTCGAATTGTTATTGTAAAGAGCCTGGATCTTATTTCTTAAAAATTAAATTTACAAATTTAACCATATTACACGTAGTAGTTTCGCCAATACGTATCGAAACAGGTTTTAATATAACCTTTCTTCAAATACAGTAATTACTTCAGAGTTACTTTTTTAGTTTTACCAAAGTTTTCGTAAGAATATTCTACGATCTCTTATCTTATATGAGATGTCGTATGTACAGGTTGGATACCAATTTATTGTAACGTAAAATTTTATGTATAACCCATTTTAGTCAACATTAGACCGTACGGGAATACCTTAAGATTGATTTTTCTGGACGAATGGAAACAGACCGCTCAAAGGTCTCACCCAACGACCATTTTTTATCTGTATTACCTGCTTTAAAACATCGAAAGCGCAACATTTTATGTCCATCTGACCGTAATCTAATATAAAACCCACTTCACCATCTGCATGTGGTTTCTGAGAGAAATTTATTCGAAAAAAGAGTATTTTTATTCTATGGAACTCATCCGCATTACTGGCTGTAAAATATATACAAAAATACAAATTAACAAATCCATAACAGTGAAGCTTATTGATATTTTGACGAGATAGCGTTTTAGGACGTAAAACTTGCACAAGAAATGGAAATATGAAATAACAATTAACAACGATACTCGGGGTTTTGCCGTCATTAGAGTATGTCTGTAAACTGCGTTAACAAAAAATTCGAACATTTTTTTTATCACTTAAATTATTAAATACCCACTTACATAATAAGGTTCTAGACAATTTTGTAAAAAGTATTTCTTCTTGAATATCACATCAGAAAAATCATAATAAATAACAACTATAATTTACATTCATTATACAGTACGTTTTGGTAATCTGCAAATGAAATTGAATAGCAGTATCTTGGTTTCAGCTCACTCAGAATACGTCTATTTAGAAATCAAACGTGAATTCTTTATTTCTCACTTTAGCAATTGGATCAAACTCTTATATAAAGGTCTCAATCAATTTATATTCATCGGTCTTGTTACGAAATCGTTCTTTACATCTACTTTAATCACTTACACATAGTTTGTTTCGCAATTAATTTGTTAAGCTTACTTCTATCAGGCTACTGGAAACTATTGGATCCGATACTCCTAGTTCGTCTAATGAGGCTACTGATCCAGTCATGCTATAGTTCAATCCACATTATGGACAGCGTGGTGGAAATCGGTCCAAACCTTAATGGATAGGGTTATAGGTGTGCCAGTTCACGTGGAATCAAGGCTGATGATGATTGTTAGGCTTAGCATACTATTGTTGAATATGAATCATGCTATCCACATGCATTGACAGGTGTAAAAACTTTAATGGATTTTTGCTATTTAAGTTGCTATTTAATTGATATGAAGTATGATGCTGTAAGTCCTTTCTGTCCAGGTCCAATATATATGATAAGTAAAAATTTGTATGTTTCTCGATTTAATACTTAATTATATAATCATATCTATTATCATTTCAGTCAATATTGAAATATAAATTATTCAATTGACAACAAACAGGATATAAAACTTTTAAAACGAATTTACATTAATAGTTGATTAGTTATTCAACAATTGTCAAATATTAAAATAATATTATGTGAATGTATGTCAGTAATATGTAAGTGATTTTTTTTTAAAATGTTTGCGCTTAATGACCAAAGCGATTTTATTTAATTCAATTGAGCTAATATTGGTTTACAGTTAAACTTTGTTTTTGTGATTACATGATAAGGTGAGCTTTATGTCGTCGTTTATAAAAAGACCAGGAACGAACCTATTTCTTGATACTAGATTATTATCATCGACTATTGTTAAAATATAATTTATATAAAATGGTTATGTTAATTGTGCTGCAATTAAGAAGTTTTAATTTTGTCATTAACGCTAACTTAGTAGCTACAAATAATAAACAGGTATCATAGGAAACTCTGATATTGTAAATTTGAATTAGACCAATATTAGTACCTATCTATCAATGAATACATACGATTTGAAAACTAATTGTTTTTTAAGGATTAGACCTTATACAGCTAATTTTATTAAATGTTTAATATTCGCATTAACAGGACAAGAATGCGTTCTCAAATCTCGTTATTCGCAAAGAGAAAACCGTATAACGGCCGCCGTGTTTCAAATCCGTCCCCTCCTGCGAAGCTTCTGACCCCGAAGAACCGGCCCTGCTGACACCATTCCTTGCACCTTGCATCGGTATTTACCGTGATTTTGTATCGACCTATGTTATTTCGCATTTATTTTTGGAGTATTCGACAATGTTTTCGTGTTAAATTATCACTATATATATGTCATCTCAGCATAATCGTGGCCATTACGCTGACAAGAATCTAAAACGTCGGGTGTACAATGAATGCAATAGATACGTAAAGTGAGATTAATTTTTATACACCTAAAAACGTTGTGTTCCATGTCGTTTATAACTGCGCACGGTATATGTATAGGGAGATAGAATTTTTTTACTTCCGAAAAGTTCGCATTTATCGTGCTCTCTAAAATAGCTTCAGTAAGTACCGATGTATCTAAATATTATACAATTACATAATTAATTTTCACATTTGACACTTAAACAATAAAGATTCATATTATTGGATATGAGAATGTCGCTCATTTAATACGATCATTCATTGACGGTTCGGGTGTCATCTTATTCTGAGAAAGATTGTAGTTTTCCCGAAGGAAAATATTTCTATGTATGGGCATGATTCTATAGAATTTAGTTAAACTTGACAAGTAGTTAAGTGAGATGTAATGTAATCATGTGTATCGTTTAAATATATGCTGCTTATGTATGCGGTCAATGACTTCACTTCATCATCACTACATAGTATAAAACAAAGTCCCTTTTTTGTGACTATATACCTATGTGCGTTCGAATCTTTAAAACTACGCAACGGATTTTGATGCGGGTTTTCTTAATAGATAGAGTGATTCAAGAAGAAGGTTTATATTATCACAATCTTATATATTATATATATATATATATACTCTAGTATAGCACCCTGCAAAGGAGCAGGGGCGGGTCCCTAGTTAAGTATAAAATAAAGCTATATTATTATTATTTCAATATATTTTTGGTTAGCTACTTTACCTCCGTAAGACAATGGCATGTAATTACAACTTATCTGTAACCCCTGTACAATACACGTGCTAAATAAAACATGAAACTTACAGTCTAACGTTAAACTTAGCTTAATTGCTGTAATAAAGTGATTATTTCGACGAATATAAAGAAGAAAAAATGTTCACAGTCTTAATACACCGTTGAAAGAACGATGATTCATTCACTTGTAAGCGGACAACGTTACAACCTTATAAGGTCATCCGTATTTTTGTGAAATTTGCGCGCGTTGGAATTTTTAAATTGGTGACTAAACTACGACATTTTTAACGCAATTAAAACACACGCGTAAATAACGTATATTGCAAACTTGTTAAAAACTTATCATCAATATGAATCAAACGCATTTGTGCTAATGTTAGTGCGAATTTTTAAATTCAAACAATGGTATGGATGAATCTAACGAACGAACTAATTTATCATCAAATCTTCAATGGTAAAACGCATTCCTGATATGTCGATAAAAACGTATACCTGTTTTTTGTCGTATAATAGTTGTTTAGTTGGTCATAGGCACTGAACTGAGTTATTACTGGTTTTTTTTTAATAATCTTCAAATGAAAAATAGCATAATATAAAACAGGCTATAAATCAAAGAGTCTAATAAGATTAGAACATATAAACAAGGATTAAAAGATAAAAATTGTATACGTATATATTTTTTTTATTTTACTGCTATCGTAAAATAACTAAAGTCGCGTACAGAACCTAGTGTTAGATAAAAGATGCAAAGTTACATCAGTAACGGCCATAACCGATTGACTCACGCCTATTTCGGGGCACAGACCTCTTTTGTGGCCGTATGGTCGTTGCATACGTGGCAGATGAATGGACTCTTTGGTAAGTGTGTAATATAATATACATTTAATTCTCTGTATCCGACGCCATATTACGCAATACTCAAATATCACTTAGATTGTATTAGTATTCTTATAACGTTCTGTATGATTATCGATTAGTTAGATATAGACTTCATGCTGAGCAAAAACAACTGACAAAATTTCTTAATATATAAAGTAACGAGACATTGACAAAAAGTTAAAAAAATGTTATACCAGAAAAGATATGTACGTTGATGTTGTTTGAAATCATCTATATAATCATTTATAAAATAAAAGTAGCAAGAATGTGGGAGACGTCAATGATAGTATGAATAAAGTAGTGGATCAGTAAATAATTGGTACATAGAATCTTTAGTAGGTTATATATTACAATCTGCTCATTAATTTAACTATGCGCCATTGTGTCAAATAATCTACTAATATAAGCCGAATGCCTTGCTAGCTATTTACCTATTTTATGTATAGGCCATTTTAATTTTAGTTAACCATCATTAGGTGCGGCACGGTTTGCATGAACACTTCGTTAAATTTTCATTAGCACAATTCTGTCAAAGGCACGCGCAAGTAAGGGCAGGTGTAACGAAACAGTCGTAACTGGACACAACCGACTAGAAACCACTTCCTTTGTATTCGAAAACAAATTAAGCATCCTGACAGAATAATAATTCATTGACCGAATTGTTTCCACTCGTCTGATAGGTCCGTTACAAACTATTTCGGTTGGTCCTATCAATGTAATTTATTCTAACAGTCCGATAACACTGTTGCCTGTTGATAATTTCGTATAATTTGAACACATTGTATGAAACTGCACTGGTAGTATACATGGTACATGAATAAAAAAAGGAATATATTGTTTATTGCCGTCGTTGAGGCAGGGTTTTGGCCCCTGAGCTTTATAAACCGGAGGTCGTGTATTCTAATCTCGCGGGGTAACGACTTTGTGTTATCTTTGTTTTCTGGGTGGTTAGGACAATTAAGGCCGATTACCCAATTGTCTGAAAAGGAAAAAAAATACGAAAGGCCAGTGAGAGTGTCCAGCAGTGACACAGGCTGATGATGATGATGATAATTGTTTATTGTATTATATAATTCCGGCCAGCATTTACTTATTTTTATAAACGCTTTGTAATATTATAAAAGATTATATAATTATAAAAGATTTCTAATATTGGAATAATAGTTGAAAACGGTTTAGTAATTTTGTAACCAAACCAAATAAGCATACAAATCTTTTCTCTTTTTATTATTTGTATAGATAATATAGCCTTACTAGCGATACTAATTACTAGAGATATCAGTATTGCGCCCCGACTCCGCACGGGTGCAATGCTGATACCTGTGTAATATATATTCGAATTATACATATAAACCTACCTCTTTAATCACTCTTTCTATTAAAAAAAAACCTCATCTAAATACGTTGCGTATTTTTAAAGATTTAAGCATACATAGAGACAGGGACAGAGAAAGCTAGTTGTTTCATACTATGTAGTGATTAAGTCATCGCCACGATGGCCACAGATTAAAATACACAATAAACTGGCCAGTAATGTTACTTTTTAAGCATGACGATTGTGGATGTCAATCGCAACGACGCTTTGAATACACTTTGTTTTTTAACGTCTGTCGGGATCCTGTTGGCTGAATGCTTAGTCACTGAATCCTTAGCTGATTACGTCATCGTCGGCGGACTTCGGCTTAACTGTCTGCCGAGTATTCACATAAAAGACATTAAAATTGACTGTTATCGTGTTTTTGTTTCTCATTTGCAGCTTTGAAAATCATGAAAAGTAATCAGTATTTTTATGAAGAAAGAAATATGAAAGTCGCTTTTATATTTTAGATAATAATATCACAACCGATACTTGAGGATGACTGAAAAAATGTATATTAGGAACGATTTATTTTCATAACTTCAATTAGTAGTATAAAATCGATTTTTAAGCTTTTTACTGTGTTTTTATTGTAAACGTTACCTAGTTCGACTGGTTTTTTTTTCGTGCTACGTAGTCTACCGTTTTGCTCGTTAGCGAAACCGTGTCTTATTGTTAGAACAGACGGATTTGTTTCGGTGTGCGGTTGCGTACATTTGTTTTGAGTTCGGTCCCACGGATTCCCCTTGTTTTATTTTTATGTATACTCTACAAAGCTAGCACTGGCAACATTAAAGCGTTGTACTTTTTTTAATAAGCTGTTTGAGGATAATATTTTCCAAAGATAACGTTAAGCGTTACCCGCTAAACCTACTATACAATATATTCCTGTTAGTATAATAACAATTAATAATTGTGGCAGCAACGCTGTTTAAAAGGAAATTCCTAGTTTCGCAGTAATTAACGGTAAGAAAATAATACAAAGATTATTCTCAACGCTTAGGTATTCGAACTATATATTACTATCTGTAAATTATATGTAACATATACAGCCAAATTCCTTGCCAACAATTTGACATTAAAACATGACGCTTATGTTTAATTGTCACGTTATTAATATTAATTATTCTTCTTGACACTAAAATATTTTGATCACGCGTTAATGTAACGGTTGCACAGCCAGGAAATGCCCCTACTAACCTACTTAACCGGCAATGAACGAAATAAAAATCATCTCAACCAAATAGCAGTCCTTGTGTTTTTTTTTTATATTCACACAGAGTATAAAAAAACATAATTCATTAATAAGTACCTATGAGTAACATATGATATGGTCACATTTAAAAATCTCGATTCAGTCTAGAATTGTTATGTTTATTGGTTTGGAAACGTTAGCCTTAACCATTCAATGGCTTATTTATAAACAGTTAAAACATAAACTAAAGTCTGTTTAAAATAAAAATCTTTTGATAAATGTTGTGTTTTAACAATGACTTTTGTAATAAACTATTGTAAAGATTTGAGAAAAAAACAACTGGCGATATGACAATAATACGAGTATGTGGATAATTGTAAAAATGTGAAAGTAACGCTTATCTGGTTTACGTCTTGCTTTTCCGATAAAGCCATTATTCGTTTACAAGTATATAATTTTAAAAAATTATCATCATCATCATCATCATCAGCCCTTCATTAACACAGGCTGATGATGATTATAGAGAGGTTTCTTTGAAATATAATAAAAAGTGTCATGTACTTTAAATTACTAATAGATATTGTTTATTTCTTATATAGAGAGATACAGAATTATACCAACTTAGTCTGCCCGTGATCATGGATACAGGAAAGCATCCGAAACGTCGGGAATAAATATATTTAAGTAACGCGAAAAATCCGTAAATTAGTGGATTTGATAGATATTGTTTACTTAACTTAAATGTCTTGTTTGCATCTAACATAAAATTCAATAAACGATACGATGAACATTATATATAACGATTGTTGTTTAGATCGTACATTTTATTGCTCACAACATTGTATAGTCTGCAAAAGTATAGGCATTACTGTTCGTTCGCCCTTGCCTTATCGGCTAACCTTGATGACAGCGTGCACAGCATTGCGAATTCAGTTTTACGTACGCGGACACCTGTGTGGAATTTAAATTGATATTAGGTCTTTACCTACGAAATTGTCGTTTTATATTAATTAAATTAGTGATTTCTTTTTCCTAAATGAAGCTACACGACGAGAAGAAATGTTAAGATCAGAAATATCCATAAAAAATGTAAGGCGCTAGAAGTTTGTTCGCTGCCTTAAAGATATTCGACGTCATCTACTTCATCTATCGGTTACACTGACTACGGTGCCCTTTAAACTGGAACACTATAGAGTTGGTCCTCTGTAAAAATAGGACTTACAATTTTTTAATTTCTGATATTTAAAATAAACGCCCATGGAATCAAATTATCTTTGCTTACGTGTGTACTTCATTGATACCCTCCTTGTAAAAATTAGGTGAATAGATATTTCTTCTTTCCAAAAAGGCACACGCATAAATTCGTTTACCAAATCAATTACAAACCGATTATTGAAACATTTATTACGTATTTTAAAAATGTACGCATACATACATTAATTTCTTTAATGTTTAGACTTTACTTTACGGGGAATATAACAAACTAGCGACCCGCCCCGGCACCGCAATGGTGCAATGCTAGTATCTGTGAAATCTATAGAAAAATATATAAATTTACCAGTGTTTCTTTATAATATTATGTATGAGTTATACATATAAAACCTTCATCTTCAATCTCTCTTTCTTTTAAAAGCCGCATTAAAAATCCTTTGCGTAGTTCTAAAGATTTAAGCATACATAGCGACATACAAAGCGATTTTGTTTCATACCATGCGGTGATGGTGGCGTAAATTTCGGATTTACTATCTAAATTATTTAATTTCTTTTTTATTGTTATAATATATATTGCTTCACAACGCCTCAGTCTTAGTTTTCATTATGTTTTCTAAGATAATTTCAATGTCGACATAATCCAATAATTAATAATAAGCCGAGACTAGGAAGCATTACCTAATATAGCGACTATACTGTACACGACGAGTCGAGCGATCTTGACATTGGCTTTGCTACCCTGCTGACACAACAGGAAGTGATCGGACTTTATAGGTTAAGTTATTATTGATTTTTCATCTTTCTTGGTTATCTATAATGAAATAATAGTGTATATTTAAATTTGAAGTAATATAAAGAGTTAAGAGACTTGTTTTAGCTAAATTTCAACTGATAGATACAATATAATTGATTATTTTATTTACGGGGAAGCTAAATGTTATAAAAAGAAGGACTCTTAGCGGATTTTAACGGGTTTATTTAAGTTTTTAATTCCCGACATTTCATATCATCATCAGCCTGTATATACTGCATATAGTCCACAGCTGGACGTAGGCCTCTCCTAATACGTCCCTGTCCATTGAGGGGTTTTGTACCGTATCCCACCACGCTGGTCTAATGCGGGTTGGTGGGTGGACCTACTTTTTACATGCCCATCCGACGCATGGGTTTCATATAATTTAGACAATTGAGACTCGGAATGAATGTAAACTGTGTAACCCATGGCAACGATGTGACGTCATAGTAGTGTTTTAATGTCGTTGAGCGTCATTAAGATGACAATCACTCGCCAAGTGACAGTCGACTTGTAAAAACATTACGTACGACGCTACTTCGTTCCTATGCCTTTCTATAGTATTGTTTGTGTTCGTCTTTTTGTACGTTTTTGTTTACAAAAAATATAGTATGTTTAACATACATTGCGCTCTCTTCTCTATATGAAGTTTCTAAATATTTTGTTTCCAGATCAACAGCAAATACAGCGAAGAGCTGGCAGAGGAATGTCTAATCTGGATCATGCAGATTACTGGGGAACCGGAGAACACCTCCGGTGACATGGACAACTTCTTCGAGGTCCTTAAAGACGGAACTTTGTTGTGCAAGTAAGTTAACGCTGAAATATTTCTGGTAGACTTTTCGTTTACGTTTTCAGCATGATTTTCATAGATAAATTCATGCAATTACCAATTATATGTAAATTTAAAAATATGTCCTACAATACTCTGGTTAAAAGTTAAAATTAAAAGTGGAAAGAGTATTTATAAAAGTCTGTACGTTATTTTCCTTTTGGATAACATTCTTGCTAATTTTAATTGAGTTATATGTATAAAAAGTACCCAGAATTTGAATAGTTTGCCCCGGAAGTTAATTTTTAACTAAATTTATGATGGTTAAATTTTTCTCCGTTTCTTAGAACTTGAAACGAATCTTGTCACTACATAGTCTAAAACAAAGTCGCTTTCTCTGTCCCTTAATCCCTATGTATGATTGAATCTTTCATCCCACCTAGGTCAACCCACCCCAAGCGTATGGGGTAGGTTGACCAGTGTTTTCTAATGTACAACAATTGGTCTGTACTCCATGTCGTAATGATTAATGGGCAATTTGCAATTGACAAATGGCATTTTATCAAAGATGAATAGTATAACTATTAACTGACCACGTTTTTAAAATAATATAACCTAAAGAAATGAAACTAGCAACCTTTAAACTGAAACTTGGTCAACCAACCCCGGTCTCCCCTACGCTACGGATTTCGATGCGGTTTTTTAATAGATAAAGTGGTCGAAGAGAAAGGATTATAAGTATAACACATGCTTAATGTTGTAGGTATATTTTCTACCAGCATAGCTCCCGAAGCAGCGGCGGGTAGCTAGTATTTTATAAAATGGAATAGTTTCATATAATTTAAATCAACACTATGCTGTTCCGAATTGTAATGTTATATGACGCTTTTTTATAACAATTGAAGTTCAATTTTTAATCGTTACTATTCTCGCCTCATAATGAAAATACTGACCAGTTTATTCTCACATGAAGCTGATTAAAAGTTAATCGATACTGGCACGTAATATAACCGTAAAAGAATTATTGCCGTTTTCATAATATCGTTTCGCATTCAGCCAATACTTTGATGGCGACAATGTTTCCTTTTCATTACTTTGTTTGCAGGAGTGCCTGTAGGCTTGGCCATGAATACACTATGCATACGGGTATAAATTAAACAGTATTGGTATTGCTTCTTTCTTTAAAAAATACACACTACTAACTGATTTATGGACGGTTTGTTTGCTTCGCTATTTCATTGTTAAAACTAAAATGTTATTGTTTTGCATTATAATTGTATGTATGATATTTATGTACGAACAATAGAGATTCAGTTGATATGATTATTACGTAACTGCTTTTTGACCGTCTTGTAACATAAGGAGGCACTCAATTCGAAGCGTATGATTTTTTTAATCTGTAACATACTCTATGCTCCGATTTTGATTTGATTTGACATATTTTTTTTTAAATGCTAGCTGTCATGTAGTCCTCTTTTATAATTTTTTGATAAGCATTTTAATAGATTACGATTCATTTTTATTAGTCAATAATCACAACATCGTGCGGTTACATTGCAAACGCTGGCTAAACATTAAGATACAACCTTATGTTATGTTATACATAATTGGACTTATTGAATTTGCCTACGATAAAGTCTGCTAAAGCCTATATCTATGTTTTAAGAATAATCTACAGTAACCATTGTAATATTGACATTTTTTTAAAATGACATAAGGCATATTCAAAACTCATTTAAGGTAATACAGTGTAAGTTCACATAGAAGTTAATGCATTTGAAAAAAATATTTATTACATATTTTTCATGTAAGTGTCTCCGTAGCCCAGTGGTATGGGCGTGTGCTTTGAAAACCGGAGGTCGTGGGTTCGAATCCTGCGAGGGCAAATACCCCCTAATGGATAGGGGTGTATTAGGGGAGGCCTATGTCCAGCAGTGGACTATCAGAGGCTGATGATATATGATTTTTCATGTTCTTTGTACGGTACTTCCTAATAAATTCTTATTCTTCACTTTCCAGGTTGGTGAATAACATCAAACCGGGTATCGTGAAGAAGGTGAACACATCAAAGATGGCCTTCAAGTGCATGGAGAATATCAACGCGTTTTTGGAAGCCGCTCGGGAGATGGGTGTTCCGGCACAAGAGACTTTTCAGACTGTGGACCTGTGGGAGAGGCAGAACCTGAACTCTGTCGTCATCTGCCTACAGTCGCTCGGCAGAAAGGTAAAGAGAAACGCCTCATAACATTTTTTTTTTACCTATCGCGCTATTTTATTTTTCTTACTTCCTTTCTAGTGACCTTAAATTTGCTTTTTACGGTTTTTTTTCGATTTCTTTGTATTTATTCCCGATGTTTCGGACCCATCATCACGGACTCGGGAAAGAGGCCGAAACGTAAGGAATAAATATATAGAATAAACTGGAAAAATCTGGACTTAATATGTATAATAAAAGCGTAAATAAAATCAAAAATTATCCTTTCTGGTGTTCGGTCAGTAATGAAAATTTTTCCAGACACAGGGCGAAAATTACGTTATTATTGTTTTTCAACTATCGCTTACTTGCCTTTTTGCTTATTTACTTCCTAGCGTTTAGTGAGTAATTTTAAAGCAAAATTTTATTACCAACGAACACACACAGCCGTTTTTTATTATATTAATATGTCAAGTGCAATTACGATCATTACAAGCTTGGAATGTTGATTGTATTAATAAATGAATGAGGGTAGAATTTATAAGACACCTTTACTCACAAATTGACATAGATTTTTAAAACAAAGCAGAAAGCAGTAATTAAAGAATCGATAAAGTAAACTCACACTTTAAAATTATTATTAGATTTCACTATTAAAACGGGACTAACCAAACCCGAAATAAGATAACACATAGTTAAATATACTTTATTTACATTTTTTACTCGCTACCATGTTCAGTCAATAAGGACGTCACCCGATCTGGCGCTAATATAGTATGACATAAGACTTCACATCTTTATATATAAAAGAGTTTCTCACCTCTATATGGACTCATCACGATACCTCTGGAACCGTAACGCGTAGCGACTCTTAATTTGGTAGGAATATTCCTTTGGCCGAATAGAGGCCAGCTAAGAACGGATTTGATGGAATTCCACCAACAAGGGGGGTTGGGGGGTTGCTAGTAGATTTTATATCTTCTTCAGTGTATATTGGGTAGTAATAAAGCAGTACTGGAAAGCAATCACTGCTAGGTTTTTTTAGTGCACAGTGCCCTTATCAAGCTCCAGTAATGACCAAGCTACATTTTACCACCATTATCGTGGAATGAGATCCGATTTGAACTTCGAATATAATGTATATAAATATTACATTTACTTACATTTTATTCTAACATTAATACCGCAAAAAGGGAACGTGTTTTTTTTTCGGTGGACCGCGGCCATTTTTAATCTTCACACGATGTATTTTGGCGCCAAATTACTTTGACATTTGTTTACGTAAGTTCTATATATAATTTGGCTAAGCTATATACACGGTTTCAAATTCTCAGACATTTAATAATTAACAGCTTTTTCAATTAAATCATTTGTATAACAGATCTATTACGCGGGAATATTAAATAGCTAGCGCTACAATACGCGACATCCTATACAGCTGAACAAATAGCATTAAACAGCGTATTACGTCAATCGTCTCTACTCGTGTGGGACAGAAATAGATTAAAGATGATGCGAGAATTGCGGTTTGTTGTTATAAACATGTGAAGTCAACAATTATAATTGAATATCTAGTTAAATTATAACGGTTCTATTGAAATAATAATAATAATGATCTTTAATCGAATGTTGTACTAGAAGTGTGCGTTGATAATTATTTCATAAATTTACAAGTCGCAATGCAATCCGAACCTTTTATTAAGGAAAATTTGATTATTTTTTTAAAACTAGCATGTAGCCCGCGACTTTGTCCCAATAGTAATACATAAAATAAGTCTTTATCTAGTTTTTTTTATTCCCAGTTTCATTAGCCACCTTTTATAGAAAGCCCCGTCAAGCCATTCCAGAGATTAGCCAGAATAAACAGACAATAATTTTAAGAAAAAATTCTTTGTTATATATAAATATATATCATAATACAGTCATTTAAAATGGGTTATTTTAGTGTACCAATAGACACATTCATTTTATTATTAGAGTAGATCAACTGCTAATTGAGTTTCATTGCTTACATTTGGTTAATTTAATTGTTAACGAATTTAAATTATTCCGGTTAATTCTCTCTGATTTCGTTTTTTGTCTGTGATGATTAAGTAAAATTTGAAGAAATGCGTTGGTTATAATTTAGCATCTGTGTAGATAAAAGTCACTAGGGGACAATTACTTGCAAAGACTTGGAATGATAAATGGTGACTGGTACGATGCCATTTCATTGGTATGAACAATGTAACTCACGTTGTTCATTTAGATCCAGATTTATACTTGGCTATAGTACAAAATAATATATGATGGATTACTTAAAACACTTCAAACATAGTGTAAGCTATATATTGTGTACGTAGTTCGAGATATAAGTATTGACGTGCGTTCTTATTTTCAAAAGACTTTGCACCAAAATTCCTTATTTTAAATTAATCTTGCAGTTGTTAGTTTCAAATAAAAGTAAAGTAAATGATATCCTTTAATTATTTAAATAAGTTTAAAAAAGATTCAATTAGTTGTGGTGAGGACTCAAAATAATGATAAAGAATTCTTATTTTGTCTGTCTTCACCAAATAGATGAGGAATATTAATAAAATCTAGTGATAGTGATAGTGGTAGTGGAATATTAATAAAATAAGAAAACGCCCCATGTTTTGGTGGACATTACGACGACTCGCTTGGCTTAGTGGCTAGTGACCCTTACTGTTTCCCCGAAGTGTGTGGATTCGATTCCCACGACGGGAAATATATGTTCATATTAAATTATAATATGTAGTTATTTACAAAAGAAAAACTAGGTTATGTATATTATTGTTATGTAGTACAAGGTATGCTAAGTTTGGAACAAGATGATATTTTATTATTCGTCCAAAAATCTAATTATTACGTATTGCGCAAGCATATCTTTTCAACTTTTTATAGTGGACCGTCTGGGGTGGTACCACCGCGGTGTCGATTTAGGCTGCACAGCGGTAACGTGAAAACACTACCGTGTTCTGGTTTAAAGGGCATCGTAGCCAGTATATTTACTGGGTAAACGAGACGTAACATCCTATGTCTCGCGGTAGATAGCGCGTTTGTGATACGTTCCATGAGGAGTCCTAACTGCTCGTCTGCCTTCGTATGCAAATAAAAAAATAATATTTTAATAAAATTATATAATTTATTTACCTGGTTGTCAGTAACTCAATTTAAATAATCTTAAGCAAAAATCCAGTGCAAAATTTACCGTCAATTTCGCTCTAACAGAAACTGAACAATTTCTAAACAATCGTACAAATAGCATTACAGTGTAATAAGATTAAAGAATTATTCCCGCATTTGCGTGTTTATATAATGCCCAAGATTAGACTGGCTTATAACGAAGCGTATTAAACTGAATTCGTTGTCGAACCTGATACACATTTCTTTTTATAAATGACGTATATCAATAAACGTAGAAATCTGAAGATTGTAGGTCCCTTTAAAGGGGGCCGTTTTGGCCGGTACCACCGCGGCTTGTAAAACACTACTGTGTTTCGGTTTGAAGGGCACCGTAGACGTATTAAGTATATGGGTAATATAGTTAATACGCCGGCTACGGTGCCCTTCAAACCAGCTATTGTTATACGCCGGCTACGGTAACCGTATGTTTTAGAGTAAGTAGGGTCGTGAAGTCGTGAGTTCGACATCGAAATCGCCTATTTTGAATCTGTCTCGTCCTCCAAACCTCTGTTCCTTTATACTCAAAGGAACAGAGAGTGCAGAGAACATTATTATTTATAGCGTGTGACGTAATTAAAGGATGGTCCCTTTCTTAAACTCCGGTATAGATACTCATTTTGATTGTAAACGTGGTCAAATATGTATTCAATTGTGTTTACTGCATTGTTATTAACCACTATTAAATATTTTTTGTCTTTTTTAAGGCTCATAACTACGGGAAGCCGTCGATAGGCCCCAAGGAGGCCGAGAAGAACGTGCGCAACTTCACCGAAGAGCAACTCAGGGCTGGACAAGGGGTCATCTCCCTTCAATACGGCTCGAACAAGGGCGCGAACCAGAGCGGTATAAATTTCGGGAACACACGACACATGTAATGTGCCTTCACAAAATATGACAAACCATACTATACTGACGCCATATATAAGCTAGAATCTCAGAGGGAAGCAATAAATCACGTCGTTAAATCGATTAATCATATTGGTCCATAACTACGTTGATTTTCATTGGTTCCTTCCGAAGATTCTAGATCGTATCTGGCTAATTCAGCATAGATATTAGTACGTCGAAGTTTTAGCATTTCAGATTAACTGTACTTATCTACGTAGAGTCAATATTGTTAAGGTTATGAAAGTTTAATAATTTAAAGAACCAATAAGATTTAAGTCTTTCGAATCTCTTGTCGATGTGTTATATTGCGTCATTCCAGATGTTTTGTTCATTCCACGTTTGAGAAATTTATTTTTGTACTTTCCATTTATTTGACGTAAGGCGTAAGTATTTTTGAACTTACTGTTTAGTTTTTAAGGTCGGACGGCATTTTATTTAGCGGTTAATACGATTGTATGTGCGCTTGTGCACCTTTTTATAAAGAATTGTGCCAATATCACCACACAAATATGACTTAGTCGTTATATCCAGTACAATTATGACTTATATTTTGTACGTCTGTTGTCATCGAGTTGTGCCTTCAAACTCCTTGGGAGGTCCAATTTATTCTTTGTAAGAAACTAACCAATGTACTTTGTTTCAATTTAATATCAGGGTTGCCTTGATTTTTTTTCTATTTATTGATATTAAAATTATATTTTAAAAATTGTATTTCATTCCATATTATGTGTTAGTACATACTGTGATTAACGATCTTATTATAAACAAAAAAAACATTTCTATTCTTATATTTATGTATTTCACCACATGAAGTGTAACTCTAGAATTGTAAGTTTCATAGAGTACACTGTAACTTTGTGAAAGTGCGTAGAATAAAATTCAATCTAAACGATATGTTGTTTTTTTTTTTAATTAAATTACAATAAACCACAACTAATACTTAAAAAAAGTCTGAAATCTGAACACTGCTTATGAAAACCTGGTATATCCATTAGTTCTTAGGCGATTGAGAGTGATCTTTGACAATTAATAAGCAGCTAATCTTTAATAAAGATATTTAAATTTAATTGAAATGAGAATAACATAAATCTCCAAAAAATTTCTAATTTGCATAAAATTGGGAATGTATAATACATAATATTTATTAATATTGATAAGCAAGTTATTTGCTAAAAATCAGATTGGTAATATGTTCAATACCCGACAAATGTTGGCGGTAGGTCCCGATTTTATTCCCTTTGGGCTACTTCTAATCGTTTCTTGTGTAAAGTATCATTTACATTAAAAATGTTGTTTTTCTCGTTACTATGTCCTTTAAAATAAACTAATACTTTAACAATAAATAATCCATTACAAGTACTATTTAACACATATATAGATAAATGCGTCGGATGGGCATGTAAAAAGGCGGTCCACCCACCGCATTGGATGGATCAGCGTGGTGGGATACGGTCCAAAACCCCCTAATGGATAGGGGTGTATTAGGGGAGGTTAGGTTAGGGTAGAGGTTAGTTCTATGTCCAGCAGTGGACTATTAAAGGCTGATAATGATGATGCATTGAAAATATCGAAGCAAACAACCATCATCAAGCTATTTATGTCTAGCTACTGGCTGAATGGCTAGCTGACTTGCTAAGTAAACGCGAAGTGGCGATCACCTAGAACATTATAAATTGTAAACTAAAAAAGGTAACTATAGTAGATCAATATTAAGTAAAATTTCCCCAACTTTTAAAGTGGCTTCATCAATTGAGGTCTAGATTTCTTAGCTAATCCTACTAGTAATTAAAATGCGAAATTTTACAAGAATAGGTGCAAGTTTAGTACTGTTTCATTAAAAAATCTCGCTTATATGCTGTAAATTATAAAAACATAGTGTGAATTGTTCAAAATATATTAAAATGTCCTTTTGGTTAAAACAAACAGTTGCGGTGAGTAAAGCAAAACCTTTGTCCCAACAAGTGTATATTATGTGTTATTTATTACTTGTAAGTAATTATTTCCATCACCATGCTGGTTAAACCGCCAGTTGAAGCTATGTATTTGAACAATAACAAGCTAGTTATAGTTTTAATATTTTTTTATGAGAAAAGATATTACAAAGTAAATAAGTTTAAAGCGACCCGTTTGCCGACCAACAAGCGACGCGTGATATTGATAATAGGTACCCCCTGCGACAAAATTATCGTCCGAGTTGGACCCAAGATAACCCCTGTGAAGGAATAATACAAATATTTGCTGGCTGCCGCCTGGTAATAAATATGTCTGTGTTAACATTGTAATAATAAATATATTTTTAATCTACGTCAGCGTTTATTAAACAAAAAACCTTTAATATAAGAGGTCACTTACTTTAGCGATTAAAACTAAAGTACTTTCATGATCTAGTAATATTTGTATATCTCAGACTTTGCTTGGAATTTAAATCCCAAATTTGTGATCATACACCAGGTTTTTTGCTCTCAAATTATCAATCTTTGCTAAAACATCACATGTCGGAGAAATAAACTAGAACAAAGTTTAATTTTAAAAATCAAATCAATCACTAATTACCAAAAAACCAAATCAAATACGACATCCCCACATTAAGTCTTTGTTTTTATGCTTTGGAATAGGGATGTCAGACTCCAGTCACTCAGCTTAAAAACTGTTAAATTTTTTTATTTATTTTGATTTATATTAAACAAAAAGCCAACCTTATTTCTTTTTTCTATGTTATCGTGGCAAGAAAAAAAGAACCGAGGTATCGGTCAGGTATTATTAAAGACTATAGAGTATATGAAGGCAGATAAAGAGGTGTAAGTCGGTAAAAATTGACATGAGGTCTTTGTGGCACATTATATCAGCCGTTTAGTAGGCCGAGATAGTGTCACTAGAATTAAGCTACTAAGGAATCCATAAAAACATTGATATCCAATCAGATCGTTATACATTTTTATTTTTTGGGTCAATGTTAGTATCGATCAATTAAAATCTATCAGAAACAAGCTCTATGGGCGTTATAGCCTAGGTTTTTTAAAACTAGGTATACCTCCCTAATTTTAATTTAATGTCTTCCTTACGACATTTCCATACATTAGCGCGTCCTACAGGGAACTAGTTAACTATATATTTAAATACGATAATCAATAATTAGAACTAATAAAATAAACGCTATTAAACTTTAAAATACCGCGTCATACTTAACAGGCACTTTTAAAATAATGAAATGTATTTTATCTGCTGTACGTAAATCGGCTGATGATTCATCTGTGTTCGATAATAGTTCAATATCTTCAATAATTTATGTGTAAGTTTTTTGTTGTACGACGAATTTTATTACATAAGTATTGTAGCTAAAATACTAGCTTATGCATGCAACTTTACTGCGCCTATTTGAATATACACATATAATAATATATTATTTATTTGTTAAAATATGTCTGTTTGCAGAAACTATAAACATTTTATAGTTTAAGCGAAGCAAAAATATCGGTACGTTTTCGTAAACCATTCCATTATTAATATTGAATATTTTTCTTTCAGATAAATTAAATGCCAATTGTTATTGTTAAAAACAATAAGTTGATGGTTTGTAAGATTCTTTAATTCCTTTGTGACTTAATGTTTTATGTAAAAACAGTCTGGGTTTAAGAAAAATATCCTTTAGTAACAATTATTATTGTCAAAAAACTATTTAATATTATTAAAAGTATTCATAACCTTACATCATAATAAACATTTATTGGAAAGCAGAAACATTTTGAACGCAATGTTTTGTAAATATGACATTTGTCAATATCAGCTGTAAGGTAAAAATGACAAGGACAAATTAGTGTTACGATCAACGTTATCAGTTTTAATGTAAAAATAAGGAATTCATGTCTTGTTTTATCCTTGATAATAATAGTTTAAAGATTAGCTGTACTTATTGGCAAAAATTTTAAATGTTATAAATTTCTTGACAACTGCGTATGTTATTTGAATTGCGATTAAAAATATAACCTCGAAGTGCGTGCGATTTGCGTCGATAGCAATGATAATAAAGTAGAGCAAAAATACATGAAATAGGTTATAAAGCAATGTTGCAATCTCAAAAAGCGTTTTTAAATGGATGGGCGATAGATACAGCGGCTCCTGTTGACCTCAACGGATCAGCCTCAGATGATAAAGTAAGTGGCCCCCCTACGGACTTGTTTGTGTCATGATAACAACCTCCTCGCTGACCTTATCGTCGTAGGCCGCCTTCGTAGTTGTATGTCCTTTTTATCAGAAATTCGCTCCAATTGGCTTGAGTGTGACATCAATGCTTGTTGAAATATAAAAGAGATAGGTCTGTAATTATCAATAGTTGTTTCAGTTTTGTGTGAAAAGTACAGGAGCTGTGACTGTGTTTATTACCATGCTTACTTTATTTGAGGTTTGTGCAAAATTTAATAATTTATTGCAAAAAAAATCTTTACATACTTAATTTTAAAATTGATGCAATTAAAATAATATGCGCTTTTTTGTGGTATTATAACACTTTTTTGTACATTTAAGCTTTTTATAAATCTGAACCAGTAAATAGTGCTTATGCTTAAAGGTTATAGTCGTAACAAAGGTTTCTTTATTACAATATATTATGATAAATCTTTTCTTGTGGTATATATAAAAAAGGCTAATTTTATATTTTTAAGCGACAAAAAATTTTCCTTTTTTTTTATATAATCATTATCTAAGCCAACTTAGATTATATGTTTTGTCCTAACCCAATCAAAAATGTTATTGTTGTTCTTCCATTAATTCCATTTGACCTTACATATCACATAAGTTTTAAAAGATAGTTTTTATTTTTTTTTTATTATAAAATCATGACAATGGTATTGTTTTTCAAACTATATTATTGAGCACATATGAGCGTTATGAAATTTTGAAGTTATTATTTGAAAAAATACTTTAATTGTACAATTATATTTGCAATGATAGACTGGAACTCATAATAAAGCATATCATAACTCATAAAAGGTGTGAAATACTTTCTTTTGATAGATTACATCTAAATATATTAAAAATCATCAACATTTAACTGATAGTAATTGTCTGGACAACCACAATCAATATTAATGTGCCTATATGACCCATGAATAATCTTAGTAGATACGGAAATTGCCTTAAATATCTTTTTATAGCAATGTCAAATCAAAGAACCCTGTTTTATAATAATCATATATCACCTATTTAACAGATATATTCTATTCACTTTAGTCAATATAAATATTTGTATATCACTATGATTGTAAAGGTTAATGTGTTGTCCTTCTTAGTCTCATAGTCTCTTAAAAGGTATTTATACTCAAATATAATTTTCTTAAATATAAATCATCAGAAACATTCCGATGGTTAATCAAAATGCTTCATATACAGTCAATCCCTTATGTGCTCTGATGACTACAATAATTCTCTATATTTTTATTCATAGTATATACATAATAATAAAAAAATATATATATTGTATTTATGAACACATTAAAGTTAGAAGTAAATTCTAAAATGTTTAATATAGCCATTAACTATCATGCTTTCATTCAACAAAACAAACATTACAAAATATTTAACATAAATAAATATGGCGTGACAGACGTGTTCATGGAAATACGCATTTGCGTATTCGCTTACGTATATTTAAATCGATCTTAGATAAACTCGATTGCATCAGACGATGTTGCGCGTATTAGATGTTTATTGGCAGATAATGATGTAGTTTAGCATAACTAACGTTTTCTCTCAGCGTAACAATTTATTTGCCGTCATAGGAGCTACGCTTACATTATTGTTATGGTCTATACACCAGAGTCGTTAAAAATTTTCACGATTTGCGATATTCGAGAGCGTCATCGCAATAAAAACACGTCTTCTCTCGACGTCGCTCGTTTAACTAATGACTATTTTTTGTCACATATCATATTGTTTAAATATGACACACAGCTCGCACAAGAAACATTGTCCAATTGTATTTTCACCACGATGGAGCAAGCGACCACGCCTTCACGAGTACTCGCGCAATATAAGGGAAATAATATATCCTTAGCGTTGGATGGCGTAAGTTTACTTATAAATGAGTTTATCTAAAGTTTATTTTCACACGTCATCTTAGTAAAAAAGTTTGACAATAATCCTTGTGTTTTAGCATAATCATCCTCTAAATATAAAAATAAGACAAGAATCTTTTTTAAATAGAATCTTTGAAGGAATATAATTTTCCTGTGCGGGAATGTCACATCATCTTGCAATGAGTAATAATATTTATTATCTATACTAAAGCATGAAAACGTAAATAAAGCCCAAACCAGTTAGTAATGGCGCCAAATAATAAAGCCCATGTTATATTGATAAAATATCGCGTGATGGCGGACGTTTTAGGTCGGAAAATATAAAAAACAAATTATATATATTTTGGCACTATATCATTTTAAAATTTAATTTTTTTACATATAAATTTTAGGCTTTATTTAACTTTGGTATAGATAAACAAGATTTTCGATAAATTCCCCCTGTAAGGTCCGTAACACTTAGTGAAAGGGAATAAGCTAACCTTCAGAAAATATAATTTACAAGTCGACCTTTAATGTATAAATAAATATAACAACATTCATTCCATTTTTTATTGCCAAAAAATGCATTTAAATTAAATGTCATTCCTTAAAGATATTTACTGTCAGATATGTAATTTTTGATAAGCATTTATATTTATAATTTGAGAACCTCGAAGTATTCGGGTCAAACTATGATTTTTTACATTCTGTACCCCTGTAACTATCTGTTAACAGCAGTATAATACTACGCAGTAAAATAATTTCGAACTACCGACACGTATTTAAATTGAGACCCAATTAAAATAGTGCTGTTTTATATGCAATCGGTTGTTTACTTTTACTAAACTTTGTACTCCATTGTGGACGATGTTAACTGCGCATAAAGGTCCGATACTTGAGTCGAATATGATCCGTTGTTTAAAAAAAAACTAAAGGTTCTTAAACATAAAAGAGCTTTGTAATTGAAATTGTGCATTGCATATTGAAAAATACCTTTATTTTAATTGCTATTGATCTTCTTTTGGTTGGTAATGGGTTACTTGTTATGACGGTGTCTCAGGAAATGGTGATTTATATCAGACGTTCCAGGAATGGTCTTCAATCTGAACTTTAGTGATAATACCCGTAGTGTTTACACATCACAAAAGGCGCTGTGCTCATTACCCCCTAGTTAGTGTTCTGATAGCCCTTATCACTCCGGTTGGTAGTCTGACCCCAGCTTGTGGCCGACGGGCGATAGCGTCAACTATAAATTACCTAACATTATCTCTGGTTGCGATATATCGCAGTCAGTACGCGTCCAGACATCTTTCTGTGAACATCAATCGTTACACTTTAAAACATTTATTGAGATCCGCCAAAGAGCAGTTACTCTTTCAGTTCGTCTTTAATTACCTTTTGATATCCCCATGGCTAAGTTCATCAATTGCAGTGGCTTCCTATCACCTTACTAAGTCGCGTGTGTCTCAAAAGACTTTATAGTACTGTGTCTCACTCGTCGCGGGTTCTTCTAAAATTCCAACTGGTATCAGTATACATGCATCGCTTCACGAACGATCCGCTCCAAAAGATGACAATTACCTTGATGTACCGCATCAACCCAATCTATTATTCGGACTACTCAGATACGATCTAATAGTTCACTCGAAATCATTTCGAGTATCACTCTGCCATTGGCTGTACAATTTCGAGTACTACAAGTTCGGTATCTACCCAAAAGGCATCACCTGACCACAGTAATTCTCTACTTAAAAGTATAGAAAAATGGATATCGTGGCAAACGTAAGTTGTATCAATATTGAACTATTGCTAGTCTTCTTGTTTAGGGTCACATTTTATGATGATATTCGTTTGTACTTTAACAGACGTTGTGTTAATGCTCTATCATGTTTGTTCGCAGTACCATCCCGTGTTCAAGGCGTTCCTGGCGGGTTCGTTTTCGGGAACGTTCAGCACGATTCTGTTCCAACCGTTAGATCTTGTCAAAACTAGGCTACAGAACCCTAGCCAGCATGTCGTCGCGGCGACTGTCAAGTGAGTATGGCAATATAAACACATATGCATTGTTTATTATTGTTAGGATTATATATTTGGTAAATGATATCGACATTTTTGAATAGAATTGCTTATACATTAACTTTCGGCCTTTTTATTTGTTCCACTTAAATTTTAGGTTTGATTAGATTTTAGTTATTAATATATACAAAATGCATCAAAGTGCTTTCAACTATTGGCACCAATCATTCCCCAAACACTCTGACAAATCGACAGACAGATAATGAACGAAACGAATGTTACCTGCATGCTTTAATGTGATCTAGCGATATTAGCCCTTGCTGAGGTCGTGGGTTCGGATTCCGCGGGGAAACTAGTTCTAGTTCTAGTTGGTTAAGAATATTTGGACCGTCGGATGGGTATGTAAAAAATCGGTGAAAAACAAATTTGGCAGCTGTTACAGGATGTCAATGACTTCCCTGAATGAAACTGACTTGAATTATATCAAGTCCTGACCAAAATTTTTCTTTATCAGCAGCCGCATGCAACCGGGTATGATAACAATCTTCGCTAACATCGTGCGTCAAGAGCACATAGTAGGATTATGGAGGGGCATGGTGCCTTCCGTAGCCCGTTGCGTGCCAGGAGTCGGTCTATACTTCTCGTCGCTTCACTGGTTGAAGTCCAAGCTCGGGAAGGAGAAACTGGGGCCTATGGAGGCAGTTACCCTTGGGGTGCTGGCGAGGACGATGAGTGGAGTAGCGCTCATCCCGATCACGGTTATAAAGACCAGGTTAGTTGGTTTCAGGTGCAAAAAAACCGATCGATGGCTCAGTATTAGTTGTAGGTTAAGATTTTGGGACTAAGGTTAAGACTTGAAGAAGGCACGACCGAAACGTATCGAAGAAATTCTACTTTATTCAAAAATGCAATGAATTTTTTAATATTAGTATGCTTCAATCAATCGCATATATAGAACTGATTATATGAATATGAAATTGACTTACACGGGTAGAAACATTAAAATGATGAATCGCATTTGCAAATTTAATGAACCGTTTTACGACATCTTGATATGGTAATGAGCAATTCGAAATGATCGATATATGATGTGATTCTATCGTAAATAATATATGCATTTGAAATATACATTACATCTATAAAATACATAAGATATGATATATATTTTATGTTGAATGTTAATCAATGGGGATGCGTTAAGTAATCTTTTTAATATAATATTATATGGCTTACTAATATAATATGGCATACGACAGTTTTTCGCATAAGATTGTGTTTAAACAGCTTTCAATAATCGATACTGGCCTTGTAATGGCTTTTATTCCGAAATTTTTATTAATTCAAATTTGTGTTAAGCCCTTTCGGTGTTTCGACATTATTTGTAAGTTTAGAAAAATTATTTAAATAGCTGACATAGATAAACAATGCAATATTTACTCTTTAAATATATTGGTACTTTAAAGACCAAGTACCAATGTGAATTAGAGGCAGTGAAATTCAAAAATATGCCTAACACACGTAAATACAAAAAGTACATAAAAGTTTGGAAATATATAAGAACAACATTAGCCACAGGATGTTACATACATATACTTCATACATTTTATATGTATTTTTTTTAATACAACCCAATGTCTTTTGACATTGACATTGCCTAATGCTGTTCGCGTTTTATTAAACATCATCTTTCTCTTTATTGACGTTACTGATAATTTTCAAATCCATTCCATAACCTACCATCTATAACCTCCATTACAACAAATCAAAGACGAATATTACCTACAGATACGAATCCGGCGTGTACAAGTACAACAGCCTGAGCGGCGCTTTAAGGGCGATATACAGGGCAGAGGGATTCCGCGGTCTGGTTTGCGGCCTAGGACCAACCCTTGCTAGGGACGCCCCCTTCTCGGGACTATATTTGATGTTCTACACGCAGACGAAGCAAGCGATACCCGGAGGTAAGCATCGTTATTGTTTTATACTATCTATTGCCCGCGACTTCATCCGCGTTTAATAAATATTGTATTTTTCAAATAAAATGTAGCGAAAGTTACTCCTAGATACATCAATGGTATATAATTTGGCTCATTAATATCTACATTATGCTGTATATACGGCACCTTTATAGTTGGTACGTAATATTTTGTACTGTATAATAACGTGCGTACACTTGTACTGGCAAATATTTGATTTACTGAAACATTTCAGTAAATATCATGGGTTCCAATAGTAATGAGTCTTATTACTTAGATATAAAACACAAAATATAAAAGCAAGAGACATCCATCCACCTGTTATTATATGTGATAAAAATAACAAACATCAATTTTACAGTAATCGTGTTTTTTTATTATGCAATTACGTAATCAGTTTCTGTCTGTGGGGATTATTCAATAAATTCTATAAGGAATGACGTTCAAATTGAAAGTGATTTATTTGCATTCCTTTATAAATGAACTTGATTTAATTTATGCTTAAAGTTTTTCTTTTATAAATGCGAAAATGCCTTTTTTACCTGTAAGATATTTTTTTTTTTCTCTGTGAAAAGAAAGGAATACCAAAATGACGTGTAATTTTTAATCTGTGTTCTTTTTTGGTTTAAATGGTATAGTTTATTTTGCCTGTTACGTGGCACTGGAAAAATTTACTGTTTATACGAGATAGATAAGGTTAATTGTGTCGATAAAGAACTTCATTTGAAGCAAAAATTAAAATGTACATATACGGTTAAGGTTTAATTAAAGTAGACCGATCGTTGGTAAAATACTTGGGTAATTACCGCATTTAATAACAGGTACGGTTGCATTCACAATAGCGGTTATATTTGTCATATTTACGTTATTGAATGTATAGAGAAAAAGTATATTACGTTGTACGAGATGTCAATTTCAAAATAAAGTAATGTTTTACTGATATAAATATTCCATTGATATAATTAAAACTTTCTTTTAAAATAAAATGGCTGTTACATATATTTATTTCAGAACGAAGAAATTTAATTTAGATCAACATTGCTTGAGATTTTTATATGGTTCATTATACGCGTAATTAACGTTAGACGTTGTTTAAATTAATTTCATATGTTATTTGGTTCTTGTATAGATAAGAAAAAAACCGTGTTAGAAATAGGTTTTTTAAATCAAACCAATTTCCTCCTCCGCTTAGTTCAGATCAATAATCACTCATTAAAATATATTAACAGATAATTAAATTTGTACATATGTATTATATTATATATATCAGTTGTAATTTAAAGATAAATCCGGAAATTTTATAATAGCGATACAGATTCACAACAATGATTACGATCAAGGTTAGTTCCTTGTATATCTTATTGTTCCTTATATATTATGATATATAGTTTACTCGAGGAAGTCCCTTTATTACGTAAATTTGAACGCATGTTACTTTACTCATTTGTATAAATATAACGGCTTACATAACCTGACCTGATGATACAAATCGATATTTTATATAAACAGAAATGTTTGCGAACTAGACAAAGTAAAGATACAGTGTTCATTCGATAAATATAAACTGCATGTCATTGCATTACTTTTAACAAACGTGGATGTATGGTAAAGTCACGTTTTGATATTTATATCGTACACGAGTTTAGAAGAAAAGGTTCTTAGTACTTTCGTTTAGTAATTTAAATTGTGTTTAACAATTTTAAGCATTACAATCGTCTATAACTTTTATATCTATTTAAAGAAATTTGTTTTGCATTCTAATAGATATTAGTAAGGTACATACCTAACTAATATCTTGTGAGTTTAGCTGTGTAGGCTGAGTAGGAGCTATTTAGTTTTTCATACAAATATCTTGACAAATATTAAAAAAAAAGACAGCAGTAGAGCATTTGACACGTAATAGAAATATATGTTTATCTTTTTTAATCTATACACACACGAGCTGTCATTTTTGGCGCTCAATATTATAACCTCTGTAAACTTTTGACATCGTTATAACAATATAATATATTTCTTCGTAGATTGGCTCCAATCACCGAGTACCGCGAGTTTGGTTCACTTCTCTTGTGGCATCGTCGCCGGAATTGCAGCCTCGTTAGCGACAAACCCGGCCGACGTCCTGAAGACAAAAATGCAGCTGTACCCGGACAAGTTTCCCAGCGCCTTCAGTGCTGCAGTGTACATCCATCAGGTATGTTAATTTTTTTTATTGTCTTTGTCGCTTCAATTGGTTTCCATAGATAAAAAATAAATATATTATAAGAATACATGCGGCTGTACTCGCTCCTTAATAGGGTTTATTTATGAATAAATCTTTGTCGAGTAACGGTACATTATTATAAAATTTATTTTAATTAGCTGCTATAGGCTTAATTACTTTATTGATAATATAAGAATACTATTATAATCTGTAATGCGTTTAACGTATGTATTATGTCACTGGCTGGATGATATTACGTCTTTTGATAAAATAAAAACAAATCAAACTCCACATTATAGTCCGTAGAATGTTGTTCATCACGAACCTGCTTTACTAACAATACTCTTTGATGTTAGTGGTAATTTCAGTTTGCGAAGACACCATCCATCCGATATAATCGGTATAACCTAAAAATATTTCAAATTAAAAGATCCTATCCGCGTGAAAAGTGTTGTGTGATCATTCACTGTGACGGATTAATAAAGATATGCAAAGATAAATATGCACGCTCGCATGGCGGCTGTGGCCACAATTAAGAATATCAGTTTTAATAATATAATGAAGTTTATGGTCTCTCGGTTTTTGAGTGCAATATTTAAATCTTTTTGTAATTGTTCTGCGTTTTATATATTTTTTTTATGTTATTAAAAATTTACTATAAACTAACCTTACTTACTAATAAAGTTAAAACAAATCGAATAGCCAAGAGGAAGAAATATATTTTTATTACAAAATTTAAGTCGAGACATTCTAAATAGACTAAACACGATAAATTGAAAAATATATGTACTGCATATATTTAAAGTCGTGAGATATTTTCTATACACAAGAAGATGAATAAACATGCGAACGATACAAATACATAAATAAATGGACACGCCTATTGTTAACTGTTCGCTTATTATTACAAATGTATGTATGTCTCTCTCCTCTTTTTTATGTCAAAAGGATTGTTGTCTAACCTGTGGTAGTGTATACTGATAATCAAAAGAAAAATAACAATTAAACTTGCACTTTGAATAAAGAAATTCGATTTCGACTTTGTACCCATGCGTTCTGATAATTCTGCGCAATTAGCATCACACGTTCTCAGCGTGTGGTGGGTGGGTAATATTAATGTTTGTTAATTTTTACGAACAATTAATAATTAATGGTACGGCTATCGATATCATTAAATTGTTACGTGAGGTTAAAGTTTATCGTTCGTTATTAACAGTCCCGTTTGCGGTGATATAAAGCTAGCATCTCGCGAAACGACTATGTCGACTGTTATATCGTACATTGGTACATCACTAAACGTGTTCGCGCCATTACAAAATATCGATTATGTGTAATAATTATTTTAAAAAAGTTGTTTTTACAGTATTTGTCTGTGAAAGTAATAAATTGTGCTAGAGCTGTGATAAGTACAAAATATTATGTCTCCGACATTTAAGACGATAATTAATGTTAAAATTATAGTCAACAACGATTTAGTGTAACTAATAAAAAGGTAATATTATTTACAGAGACTGATTATACATTAAACGACAATTTTTAAAAAAGTTTTGTTCATGTGTCCGGTTACTGTTAACTCAATATTCTTGTACGTCCCGTTCGAGTTAAAAATGATCATTAGTTGTGAGTAACTGACTGTGATTAACCTGACAGATTATGATTCGTGGCTATTAAAACGTCATGAATAATATGTTTATGTATAGCCGAGCCAAGTAGGACATAAAACTTGCTTAATACACTCATAGCGTCGTAAGTAAACTTTTCGTTGACCGCGGCCATCTTTAATTTCCATGTGATATTCATGTATTTTATTTGATTGTGATATATAAAATTAAAAATAAAACGAACTTCGGACGAAACTTAGCTTATGGTTTTAATGCTATCGCTATATTGGATATGTTGCTTGTATTAATAAACGATTATTCTTTGTTTCTAGACATACGGCGTGCAAGGTTACTTTAAAGGCGCTGTCCCTAGAATGTTGCGCAGAACTCTTATGGCGGCCATGGCGTGGACGGTGTTCGAAGAAATAACTCGAACTATTGGCTTGAAATGACAAAAGATAATAACATACCATTGGGTGGTTTGTGAATAATCAGAGCTTTGTACTTGTTAGTCGCTCCGTTTCCGAGCGGGTGCGAGATGTTTGTATGTATGTAAATAACATGTTGTTGCAAAGAAGTGTTATGTTTATCTATTATTAGATATGCTTATGTTCTAGTGATGTTTACATTCTGTTTATATACTATAGTATGTGTTTATTTTCTGTTTAGTCGTTAGACAATAGATCAACTTGTTAAGGATACAGAATAATTAATGCCGGCTTATGTTTTTTGTGTTATCGTTTTTTATGAAAACTTGTTATATATTCTTTGTGAACAGTAAAATAAAAATATTTCAAAAGTATAAAAAATATTTTAATCAACTGAAATCAGTTATTGGATAGGTAACAAAAAATATTTACAATTAGATTAAAGGTATGAATTTTCAAATAAATTCCAGTCCTTCATATTTCAAGCTTTCAATGAACATGTCATGCATCAATACAGTGCCATCAGTTTTGAATGCTGCTATATAAGTGGCAGTTTTTCCTTCAAACTCTGTCGTTTTCAAAGCAACTATCGCTTCATCATTCGAACCAGGAATAAACTTGAACGAGGAGAAGCCATGCTTTGGTTGGTGCTTTGTTACCTGAAAATGAACATACAAAATTTAATATTATAATGTAATAGTTCAACAAAATTAAAACTAGACAATCCATAAACTAAGTAAGCCATGGCAATGAAGAGTTGTATGCTGCTTGTATTGGTAAAATAAATTTTCCACATAAGGTCAATCAATGATTGACAATTGACTTATTTGTATTGACCCTATATGTATGACGATATGTGGCTTAAATATATATATATAAACAAATTTAATGGTTGTGGAGACAAAACACAACTTTAATAAAATGCTTTATCAAAAAAAAAATATCCAACCCTATGTTTAGTAATAAATGGGCCATTCACTCATGAAACATTAACACACAACTTTCTAAATTATAAAAAATTTACATAAAAATAGGGCACGACACAAAATACTAACCTCTAATGCCTGGATGTGTTTAAAGTCACTATCTGCTGTTATTAAATAATTACAACCCATAACTTCGTCTTTAGTCTCATTGTACGGCTCGATGACTACATCTACGGGGTAGGAAGTGCCATTTTTGTGTAATAGGTGACCAAGCAGCTGATTCGTGAATCATGTAACCGGCCAATTGATACCAATAGAGTTCCTTATTGCTTTATATTGATTTGTCCAGCTTAAATGTTGCACCTTAAATTAAAATAGATTATATTCATTTATTATACATTTCTTAGGTAACAAAACCTTTAACTATAATTAACATTCATGCAAAAGCAAGCACTAGATATAAAGGATGAACTAAAATTAAGTAATAGTTATTAAGAGTAAAACTAAAATAATTTTAATTAATGAATACAATTTTATGGATTTTATTTATCATTGTACATGATAACTAATATAGCTTTTTTATATAAATAACTGAGTATTATGTAATATTCATCATCATAACCAGACTGTGCCAGTCCACTGCTGGACATAGACCTCCCCTAATGCACACCACCTCTTCCGATCGTGGGCTATTCTCATCCAGCCTCCACCAGCCACTTTGCAAATGTTGTCACTCCATCTTGCCACAGGTTGTCCTACACTATGTCTGCAGAGCCTGGTTCTTCACTCCAGAACTTTCCTATTTTATTTAATATTAATTTCTGAAAATATATTACATATTTATTTTACCTCCCCATGTATGTTTATGGCTTTAACCCACATTGGGTCATAACTTTGAAACTCTCCACTTGCTGTTGTCCACTCTTTACCCATAGAGCCTACATAAAGAATCTCATCTTTGATTGTAGCCCATTCCGACTTGAAACCTTTCTCAACACGGCCATTTCCATCTGTGAGAATTACCCATGGCACCATTTTATTGTTGATAATCTCAAAGACCTGAAAAAATAATATTTCTCTGTTATCATACAGAAAATATCTATATAATGAAGTGACTGAAGATAGTAAAATGTAGTTTTTATTACAGAATATCCCTCAAACTTATACACATAGTACATGTTTCAGTGTCATTAGTTTTTATTAAAAAAGTTACATTTAATTTTATTTGATTTATTAAACTGTAAAAAGATGAATGTTTTAAATATTTCTGTAAGAGATTTAATAAGTTTTCTTACTTTGTTCATACAGGTAGTTTTAAATTTCTTTTTATGTTATATAAAACCTGTTATTAGAAATATATTAAATTTTACACATAAATGGTTACTCATAATTTTACAATTACACTTTCAAATAAACACAAAATACTCACCATGCCCGATCGGTCATCAAAGGTAAGCAATTTCCCATCAAATATGATCAGTTCAGAAAGTTCCATACCTCTCCCCTTGTGTGAGTATGTTGAGGAAAGTAGTGTTGCTGGCTGGCTATCCCAAATTACTGACACATGTTGCTTAACATGATCAAAACTTAACAATCCTCTCTTTAAATAACTATTAAAAGTATAAGCCTTAGAACTACTTTTGGAATTAGTGTCTAAATCTGCTACTATGCCTATTCTATAAGTAGTAACACTACCAGACTTGGTTGGTAGTGAAAATGGATATGTCGCGTTGTATTTCCTTCCAACATTGGTCCATCGATGTACTGTGTTCTCTTGGCTTGTCCACCAGTTATAATAAAACAATATTAACAAAAACATGCCAATCAGGGCAACGAGAAAGACAAACTGTGGTTGTAATCTGACAGCATTCCCAACTCTGTATGTAGCAGGTGTGCGAAGGGCTTTTCGCCAGTCACGGAGAGTACCTTTCATTTTTCGATCTTCAAAGCCGTAATCGTCACACATAACGATTAATTCTAATTCATAACTACGGAAACTCTTTATCATATGATAAAACACTAATGACTAGAAATAGCAGCAGATGACACGTGTACTTTAGTTAAAATTTAATATTAAGGGTGGACATTTTTCTATTGAATGAGTAGTGTTAACGACGTTTAACATTTTGTATTAATTATCGAAATAATCAAGATTAGAAATTTTGAATGCTACTAATGTCATGCTGTCACTGTCAGTCATCAAAGTTATTGACACGTGGAAAGTTTTTTTTGTAGAAGCTACTGTATAGAACATTCTGCCTCTAATCCGTTGTAAAAAATATTACAAACTTTACTCTGTCTTAAAATATAGCTTTATTAATATAAATCTATTACATTAAAAAAGAAAATGTAAAAGTATCCTAAAGTTATGTAATCAAAATATATTTTTATAAAATTTACCGAAAATTTATTTTAATATAACAAGAAAACATAAAAAAGTGTAATGTATCAATTGGTTCCAAATGATAACACACTCTGGTAATGGAATACTCACCCCGGGCTTTTTTTAATAATCTTATAATTTTATGCTTTTATTGGTTTGTTTATTGTTTCAATTATATTGTAAAAGATGACAAAAAAATAAGTCCCGCTGAGTTTCTTTCGCCGGGTCTTCTCAGGTCAGAGGCGTCCTTTTCCGAACCGGTGGTAGATTTTTGGCAATCAATAAGTGAGTGTATCGCTGTTACGTTGAATAAAGATATTTGAATTTGAATAATTATCTCAAATAATTACCCTTAGATGTAAGCATTTAGTTCATGCTGCGGTGCGATCATATAACTAAGTAGTTGAATACACACAGTAACCCTTTTGGAGTACCTAGGTAAATTAGTTTCTTAATAGTTGTACGTGGGCACTAGACACCCTCTATATTGCAAATACCAGGTTCTCAAAAATGCACCTCGGTATGGATAGTTACTTCGAATATAGGATTGTAATTAATGTGGCTCTTTAAGGAATGGAAGAAGATACGGCATAGTTTATAAACTGGACAAGTAACCTAGTAAGTAAAGTAAACAAAATGATAAGTACAGTAAAAAAAGTAACATACATGGTAAGATAAAATATCTCTACAGAGATAACACAACGCGCAAGTATTACTGCAAAGTTACGTTAACCATCCTGACTAATTATAAATCTTATTTTTGACTAAGAAATAACTGTACCATAAAATAATTAGTTATTTGTCAAATATTAAATAAAACGTTATTTTTACCAGGAAAGTTTAGTAAAAAAGACAAGAAATAGGAATGTAGTCATCCTAGTCATTCTTTAACAAATAACATTGTTTTACAGTCAATAACAAATATTAATAGGCAGAATTGTAATTTTGATACAAGGGCAAAAGTTTTATTAAAAAGTAAAAAGAAGTAATTTTTATTACACTCGGATATAACTAGCAACACAGTGTTGTCGAAATTTATCTCTATTTAAAATATGGATATATATCCAAAATGAAATTGGTAAAACATTTATATTTACATACTCTAAATAAAATATATTTTTACAAATTAGGGCATAGACGCAGACTTAAAACCCAGGAGTCATGCAACATTTAATTTTCATTTTATATATACAATTGTCAGAGTCCGACCGAAACTGATTTTTCGGCCGAAACCGAAACCGAATGTTCGGTCGGACACTAACAATTGTATGGTTTTAGTAGTATAGCGTGTTGATACTGATTGCCAATAATGTAAATTACATGTGTAATATAAGTTATGTTATAGTAATGTAAAAAAAGACGTTGTCACGTTAAACTTTACCCGTATACCGATTTTAAAGGCAACCATTTTTTTTATAAAAGGAAATTGTAGGTACAGCTACATAAATAATTACTTATAGAGACAATTATTAAAATCGTTATTTTATTTTGGCTTAACTTGTTTTATATTACATTGTTTAGACTGGGCCAAAAATAACAGTTTTATTTAAAATCTATTAAATTCAGCAATTAAACCTTGGTTTGTTAAGAAAAGTATAAATATACTAAACAAACAAATAAAATGGAACTAAATTGTTTTACAATAACAGCGACTTAGTGCAGAAAAAGTGGAACAAGAAAAAAAAACAAGAAATTCAATAAGCATGAATGATGCATTAAGATATGTGGCCGCCACTCCAAAAACAGCTATCTGTTACAACGTACAGTAATTGCAATATAACAGTAAGGAGTCCAAATAGGACACACGTTAATTACACAGATAAAATAAAGAATATAGCACGTTAGCTTTCACTTACGCTCGAAATTTAAAAGTGATTACCGTTCTCATCACGGGCATCCTGTAAAAAAAGAATGTAATAGTTGTAAAATTAAATTGGACGGCTTGGCCGTCAAATTTTTGTTTTGCACTATTTTCAAATTGATTCAACGATGGCAATAGTGAAACATCCGCATGACTAAGCAATATTGCAGTTTTTATTTAATTCAAATTTGTATAGGTATCAGATGAAATATGTTGATGTTCTAATAAACATTATTTGTTTAATGTGTAATTTTTTTATTCTGACCTTTTAATTTATTGGGGTTCATTACATTACATTCGCCAGCACGCAAATTAAAATTATGTATATTGTCAGAGGCATAGTCATAATTGTTAAAACGGTTTAAACAAACTAGGTATTTACCAAGTAGGTTGAATATCCATGACACCGTATGGTGCGTTAGAAAATAAAAAATTACAGACGTCGTTTATTTCACAAACAAAACTATGCACATAAGTCATTGCCACAATCAATCATGCAAGGAATATTTACAAACGCCTTATGGTACATTGAATTTTTCGTTTTCGCAATAGTTCTAATTGGATTTTTCAAATTATTTCTGTACATGGCAAACACAAATTATGTTAAATATAATGTAAGATATGACATGAGACAGAAGTAAGTATCGTTTCTTTTTGTATTATTATAATTCTATTTTATCTCTAATAATATTACTTAATTCTATTATAAGTTAACTCGATGTATTATATGTTAACCAGAGTTTTAATTTGTTTATAAGTTTTAAATAATATTTTGAACCGAATTAAATTTCTCATCATTGACTCGTCGTCGCTTAATAACACGAGTATCAAATTTAATAAGCAATATATTATACTAAAATTATTTTACACCGCTTCATTCAGATATCTACTGACGGTTAATTCAATTTTGGTTAAATTATTTTATCATTAAGGCATTCGTGCGATGAACCCGATACGTAATAAACATTTTTATTGTACATTTCTCTAAGGAAATGCTATGGCGACCACCAACGAGTTTGCGTGGAAACAGACAATATTTTCCAACTTTTATTAACTCTTCAAGATATACGGAAATTACAACGGAAGATAAAGTTAAACAAATAGCTTTTTATTGCTGTTGCAATTTACATTTTTAGCAGAAATATGATTTATTAAAGTACAACAACTATATCTTATTCTTTATTATTGTGAATTCGGTTGATCTTTCTTTATAGCAGCTTGTCTTTCGACAAAGACTTCTTTTAAAGCTTTCCATCGTGTTCTATCTTTTGCAAGCCAATTAGGACTAGCTACTTTTTTTAAAACATTTCTCAACGCACTGTTTTCTTTTGTCTTCCTCTATTTCTCTCACCATCTCTACGATACTATTCCGTTATGTTTTTAGTCCACTTACAATTATTTTCTCCTAACATATGCCCGTCTATTGCCGTTTTAATCTTCTAAATACTTTGCAAGCCTCTTCGAATTTACTTTTTTTTGTTTTATGTCTACTGTTTTTATTCTGAAATTTAGTTTAACGCCTAGTATATTTCTTTCTTATCCTTTTTTACATACCTTTAGCTTGATTTCTTGTTTATCTGTCAGTGCCCACGTTTGGCATCCATACGTGAAATAATATAATTGTATTGAACGTTTTCCTTTTCTCTCTCATAGGTATTTCCGTATATTTCATTATTTCACTGAGCGATAAAAACGTTTTCCACACATTAGCGATTCTCCGGTCCACCTTCTTCTTCATTTTGTTTTCTATAAATATTAGTTGCCCTAAATAAATATACTTCCTCACACTCCGATTTTTTCGTTGTGTAAGTTCTTTATTTGTGTAAGTTCCAGAGCGTTACTGTAGTGTTCATTGTAATACCTGCCTTTGGACTGTCGTCGGACAGTTGCATCATCATTTGATCTACGATCTTTGGAGATTCGGATAACAGAATTAGGTCATCATCAAATATCAGATAGTTTAAGTACTCTCCGTTGATTTTAACACCGCAGTGACTATACTAGATTTCTGAAAATCATCTCAAGTACAGCCAAACAAAGTTTTGAGTGAGATAGGGTCACCCTGACGCACACCTCTTATGATTGAAAGCTCTATCTATTTTATATCCAAGACGATAACGAACACGGTTACTTTTTAGTATTATACTTCAATGTTTTCTTATTATATATTACCATATAAGAAATGGAATTCACATAAATAAACGCTTGGCGGCAAAGTAGACCGACCTTTAGGTTAAATGTCGTATAAGTATTGGTTATGGCTGAAGTCCACCAATAAAAAGAAATTTAATGAACGTTTTGTAGCACCTGAGATGCAAAATTAAATTCCGCTTCTTATTTGACTTGGTTATAAAAAAAATTACTTATAATTTTGATTAGTTGATATATAATATATCTGTTTATTAGGTTACTTTGTGTCGTAAGAAATCTTAAGTCTCAATTCCGAAAAAAAATCCTTTTATTTGACATTCATGTGTGTTTTACTAACCAAATGTTGTAAGGAATATGAGAAGACGAAGGAAATAAATAAAAAACCTTATATGGCATAGGCTTTCTTTAACTTGTGAATGGAGCTGCAGACGATTTTTAGTTATTTTATTTTAATAAAAATCAGATAGGGTTTACGTCGGACTGCCTCTGTAGCCTAGTGGTATAGGCGTATGCTTTAGAAACCTGAGGTCGTGGGATCGAATCCTACGGGGACTCACCAAATTATGTTTGTTGTTTTCTAGTTGGTTAGCGAAATTTGCGCCGATCACCCAATTTTCTGAAAAGTAAGATGATCCATGCGTCGGATGAGCATGTAAAAGTCAGTCCACCACCAACCACGATTGGACCAGCGTGGTGGGATACGGTCCAAACCCCCCGCCCCCCTAATGGACAGGGGTGTATTAAGGGAGGCCTATGTCCAGCAGTGGACTATCACAGGCTGATTATGTATGTATGTATGTAGAGTTTACGTATTAAAAAGCAGTATTATCCTATTAAACGGAATAATGTCTAAAATATATGTTTTATATCCGTTAGGCATTTAAAGGAGATTTGTAAATATTCTTAATTTGTTAGGTACATGGCGGACGGAACGTGGCTGCTTCAAAGTTAAAACCATGAAGAACACCGAAAGAAAACCTAAAATTGTTGTGTTAGTAACTGACTACTTAATATTTTTAATACTTTTTACAGTCGTTAGTTTCCCGTTGACAGGAGGAGGGTATTGGTTTGTGCATTTCTAATGCTAGCGGAACTGCGTTTCGGTTTAAAGGGCATCATAGCTAGTAAAATGAATAGGTAGATTTGTAATCTCCTAAGACCTCAAGTGATCCTAACGGCTGTATCACATTCAAAAATATCTATTATATGATGTTGTTATCAGTGGTGAGCGTAAGTCTTACCAGGAATAATAATCAGTGCGATTTCTGATCAGATCCTGTAGAAGTCCCACAAGAAAAAGCGAAATAATATTGCACAGTATGACCTTTCTAACTTGGGCAAATGTAGATCACTACTCTATACAATAACCTTTTCAACGTGTCAATAACTTTGTGTTCTCTTTGTTTTATGCTTTCCTATCTTAAATAACTGAAAAGTAAGACGATCAATGCATCAGATACTTTTCAATTTATTTTCTTTATCAGCAACTTATAAACGAGTACCCGTTCCATCTACGTCAGTAAACGAATATTGTTTCAGTTATAAAATCGACGTGGAAAAGACGAAACGTAAAGTTCGCGAACCCGACCAAAGGCCGGTTTGTCTGGACCTCGGCTGCATTTGGTTTTGTCGCGTGATGGGCAGTATCGTTACAATTGCCGTCTGCTATTACTGCGCCTACACCCTGATCTCCGACACCAAACTCAAGTTTGGTCTTTTTGTGCCACCATAGTTCTTAAATTTCTAACCGAATGGACATAACATTAATTTGAATAACTGTACGGTATAAGAAATTAAAGTTTGCGCTTTTGAAGTCTTAGTTTGTTTATTGCAATGTTAGTCCGAGAAAGCTCCATTTCTCTTTCTAACACTTTTTCTCTTTATCCCCGGGCGGTAAGGTCAATGTTTCCATGTATATAATAGACTAGCAACCCCCACCCCTTGTGGGTGGAATTTTGTTAAAATTCTTAGCTGGCCTCTACTCGGTGAAAGGAATATTCCTACCAAATTTCAAGTCCTACGCCTTATGGTTCCAGAGTTCGTGATTAGTCAATATATAGGCGGGAATCTCTTTTTATATATAGAAGAAAGATGATAGATATGTTTGAGTCGAATAAAACCGGTTTTTAATCAAAAGCTACGTAGCCCATAGTAACGATATAGCGTCATATGTCGATCGTTCCTATTGATGGAATACTACCAAATGTTAATTACTGAGCAACAAACACCGATATTCTAAGTCAATTCGTTGCTATGGCTTGCAATATTTACATCTATTCTTTCTATTTCCTTGTCTTAGTGGTAAACGATACTATTCTTGATAAACAAGGGACGAAGCGTCTCTGCTTGACCTCTCACTCTTTCTTAGTGGTAAACGATACTTTCTTGATAAACAAGGGACGAAGCGTCTCTGCTTCACATCTCACTCTTTCTTAGTGGTAAACGATACTTTTCTTGATAAACAAGGGACGAAGCGTCTCTGCTTCACATCTCACTCTTTCTTAGTGGTAAACGATACTTTCTTGATAAACAAGGACGAAGCGTCTCTGCTTACATCTCACTCTTTCTTAGTGGTAAACGATACTTTTCTTGATAAACAAGGGACGAAGCGTCTCTGCTTGACCTCTCACTCTTTCTACATTTAATCTAAGGAGGTTGTGATATTGTCAAAAGACTCAAGTCCAAATGCCGCTAATGAATACCCATGCCTCAATTCTTGCTGTAATATTGTTCTTAAAATTTTACATGATAGACGTTGTTAGATTTATTACAATTTTTTACAAATATTTGTTACTCGATGTTTATATAGACTTTGGAGTTTTTGATTTTTAAGAACTCCAAAATGTATTGGCTCCATAGCTATGTTTGGTTATTATTTAAAAAAAATATTAAGGCTACGGTTGAGACTCATGGAAATTCAAAAATATTTTATTACTGCAGTAAATATTTAAAAAAATAATATTAAAGACTCGTTAGAAACCGAATTTCAAAGGTATATTGACAACTGAGTGATTGGATATATATATTAACCAATAGCAGCATTATGGTGCTGTTCGTTCAGCGATTTTATTGGTGGTTTATCAAGCAGTCAATCATATTAGATAAATCGCCAATCAGGGACCTGAGCGTATGACATCTTGACGTTGCTATTGGTTGCTGCTTTGGATTATTTCGTAACTTTTCACTTAAAATGTGGATATAAGTATATAAATAATTTTATTCTTCGCAAGTTCCTTCAATAAATTGTAAAATGTACATTATTTTTTATTATTTTTATAACCCGTTTCGCTTTTTGGAACAATTTGAATTCTAATTTTTTTTAAATAACAATTCCAAGTTGTTAGAAAAACCTTTACTTTAAACGTGCACATGCCTCTTTATTTGTGGCTTAGATTTCTAATTACCATGAAGAATCTAAAACCATATGACCGTATGATGTACTGAACCATCACGCTATGTTCCGCACATTCGAATCTAATTCGGTGCGTAATGAGCAAAAAAATGGGTAATTGACGCGGACAAAATGAAAGTGAAGTATCAATAGACGACGCCAAAGCTGCCAAACAAAGATGTTATCGGATCACATGGGGACTTTTTGTTTGGCCTTAATAGACGAAATCGTGATTGGCGTGTCCGTTTCTGCGCTTTTTTTTATAAATTAACGATGATAATGCACTTGTGGTGACCGATGTTGATATATTTTTAGTGAATCTGAAAGATCATCATCATCAGCCTGTGATAGTCCACTGCTGGACAATCTCTCTAATACATTAGGGGTTAATCTTTTAGGGGTTTTCGGACCGTATCCGACCGCGCTGGTCCAATGCGGGTTTGCGGTTGGACTGACTTTTTACATGGCCATCTGACGCATGGATCATGGACGTATGGCATTAAGCATCGGCATGTCTTAATAACCTGAGATCTATTCTAAGTTCTTATCTATTTATGTTTCTTGTTTTAAATTATTGATGTTAATTGTATGTGTTGTATTCAACTTTCTTTTTGTTTATCTGTAAAGGTTAACTGCATACATTTTATATGTAAGATATTTTTTTTAATTCTCTCTTACTACGTTTAAAAAACAACAAGCCGAATACCTGACACAACAAAATCTTTAAGCAAATCGTAAACTTTTTCTGTGGATGTTGTTCATTATTTGCGGTAATGAAATCGGTAACATTAGCTCAGCTCTTGTACGCGATATCATGGCCTCTGTTTGAACCGTACTGTACTATAGATGTGTATTGGAAGTAGAAAGCAGCCGTTCTAGAAAAGTCCAAGCCTCACGTTGCATAAGACTATTCGAACATTGGATTGGGTCGAAAGTTAACTTTTTTATCGGACCCGAAATGGTTTTATAATGGACCTGCTATATACAATTACGCGTAATTTTTTTCAGCCACACAAAACAGCGAAGAGGAACGGATTTGAGTTTTGTGTGACCTGTGAACGCTTATGTCAAATGGTGCTATTTTTTATTAAGTTTAATTTTTCTACATTATGTAAAATTGTAAAATTGTAGTTGTAAAAATTTATCCTAGTTGTACCAACGAGTTGGCTTTCTCAAAGTCTTAAAGAAGCATAGCATATAAATATTTAAAACATTAACACAAGTTACAGTAGAAATGGGTAAGATACGGATACTTAAAAAGTATAAAGTATCAAATTTTCGTAACGATGATAGAATATGTATAGCAAGCTGAGCAATATATAAAAAACAGAGCCTATTTTTCCATTGTAACGTCAGACCCAATTTTATATTTATAGCTACATAAATAATGGTATTTTATGCGTTTAATGCTTGTCCAGTAACAATCC